>JASDDO010000029.1:111137599-112441729 GCA_030015575.1 Agapanthus africanus
ATTATAAAAATTAAATATACATATTCTAGCTATGAAATTGCTATTATTTGGTGTTTATTGAGCCGCTGGTGAAATTTCAAATTTTCTGAAAAAAAATATTATTTTATTATTATTTTAAGCCGTCACTAATACATTTAATTAGGAAAAATTACAAATTGGAATGAGTTGAAACAAATTTTGTGCATCATAAAACATTAAATAAAATTTTATCATGTGGTTTTTGGAACGAAATTATTTGCCAAAACGGTTTAGAAATTATTGAAGAAAAAAGGCTTTTTTTAGCGTAAATGGATGTTTGGGGCATTGTATTTATCATTTTTCATCACCCCACATCCGTACCCACACCCACACACCCCCATTCACTTCTCCCCTTGAAGAATTCAGCAGCCCCCATTTTATTTTCCCCACTTGAATTTCAAAGGAAAGAAATGAAAGAAAAGAAAAGAAAATGGAGAAATGAGGTGGACCTTTGACCTTGAATTGACTTTGACTTCTTCTCCCACTTTCTCTACCTCCCTCTCTCTCCTATCCCACTCCCATTCCAGCAGCCCCCCACCCTCCTACAGCAGCAACAGCCCCCCCATTTCCCTTCTCTTTTCTCTTCAAACTTCATCAAAAATTGCCTCAAATCCATCAAAAAAATCCCAAAACCCAAATCCGACTCCTACCCATTTTAGCTTAGACCGTATAGCATGGATCTTTGTGAAAAGAGAGCATTTTGGGAGGCCATGGATGCTTGTGGATCTTCAAATATTTTTGGGTATAATTCTAAAACATTTTTGCTTAATTTGAACCTAATTTCTTAAGCTAAACTACTTAAGTGTTAATTAGGCTTAAGTTGCAAGTTTTGGAATTCAAGTTATGAATTTGAATGCAAGTTAGGGTTTTTATAAAATTGGTGTATGGTTGTGTGTTATATTTAGGCTTTTTGTCATGTTAATACAAGATTAGTAGCTTGTGCTAATGGTTAGTTTAAAAATTGTGTTAATTTGCTAATTTGCTAACTAGGTTTTTGGAAATTATTGCAAATGTTAGACTAAAAATCTAATTAGGTTTTTCATGGATTCATTAACTTTATTAAGTGTATTTTAATGCTTTGGATCATGCAAATCTAAGCTAGATTGTAGTTTGTGCATTTTTACTTTGAAATTGTTAAAATGTAAGTATTTTGTAAACTGGAATATTAGGGTTTTTGGAATTTAATGAGATTAAATTCCGGAAATTATTTATAGGACTTATTTAAGATATTTAATAAGTATATTGGCCGCTACATTCATTTAAACATCATGTTTTGTACAAAAACGGCGAATTGTGCTTGCTAGATTTTCGGAAAAATGACTTTTTAAGTGAAATTAGAGTTTTTGTGAGTTTTAACCTAGTTTATATTAAAATTAGTGTTCGTGAATGTGCAAATGAGTGTGATTGGATTTTTCTCGATGGTTTGACGTTTGTACATCGACATCGAGGGTTGGTTTGACTATTCTTGCATGCGTAGGCGATAGGTTTGGACCTATGCGTGATACGCGTGCCGATTTGATTTTCGTATGCCGTTTCGATTTCGAATTTAGTTTTAATGCGATACGGTGCGTTATGATATGTAGGTACCCCATGCGGACTTCGAGACGACAAGCAAGCACGTGGCGACGTCGGCACCGGCGAGCGAGGACCAGGTGAGTAGATTTATATCTACGGGGAGAAGTCGGGTGGATGGCGTATAGCACCCCCGCAGTCCGTGGTGGTGTATACGGATGCGAATACACAAACAATTATTATATGTTATTTGGGATTAATAACGATGCTTAGGATGGATATTGGTATGTTGGATTACTTTAGTGTTGCGAACCCTAGGGGAGTGTTGCACTACACATACACACATACATACTTGCATACATTCCTATTGATATGTGCTCATGGGATTCTTTATAGTTATGGGTTCACATGGGTATAGGACTATGTGTTCATATACGGATTTGAGAATAGTATTTGGAATTTGAGATGAGTCGATGAGATTGGGCTTGAGGCCAGGAGATCGGTGATGTGATTTGGTTCGTATTGATATACGACATGATGTTTTAGCGGGTCTTTTGGCGTAGTGATTCTTACACCTGCATGCATACTTAGGCGGTATCAGTATTTTACTAGATGTAGATCGGTACCCCGATCATGATAATTGATAAAGAGGATACCAGGTGAATAGTATGATGAATGTGATATTGACCCGTACCTAGATTTGGGATGCCGTACGACGGATTTACGTACGAGCTATATTGATGATTGATCCGCACTCTTGACTTGGGATGTCTGGTTATGGATATGATATTATTGAGACGGGATCACCGACTATACATATACAGGTATGTATATGTATCGACTCAGATAATAGGCGGTTTCCTTACCTGTAGTTCAGCTTGTTAGTTCAGCCGTATAGTTTAGCGTAGTTGTTAGATTAGATTAGACCCTACCTATTTCAAAACTAACGAATCGTGGGTATTTTAAAAGACAGCCCAAGGGATCTTACGGATATTTCAAAAGACGTATCTTTTCATAAAAACACCGTATCCCCTATTTTCAAAACCCCATGATTCGTGTTATTTCAAAAGGCACCAATTTGTAGGACATATATTAGATTAATGCAGATTAGTTATCGTTGTGTCTAGTTTCAGCTCCCGCACATTATTGCTGTTCGCTGTGCCTCGCATACTTATTTTGCTGCATATTCCATTATTGATATCATGCTGTTAGGACACCAGCACCATTACCGATGATGCATATGTACAACGTACACCTACTTGCCGGCTCACACACATCTTCATCGGTAATTGCCATGTCACGTACACTTTAGATGATATATTTGCTTGACTTAGCTTGTTAGCTAGTAGTTTTGACATGATATTAGTGTACTTCCCTTATATGCCATATTAGACATTGTAGTTATTACTTGTCGCTTCATGCATACTGTTATTCATTGTTATGCCGTATTCATGGATTCTCATGCTTATAGTCATGGTTTTACATCCTATTGATGATTCGGATTTCCATGATATTTTCTGGATTTGGAGGAAAACCGCAAAACATATATAAACTGTTTTCTCTCTTTTAAAATAAAAAGTGCGGTTTTCCTATGATGTATGAGTCTTCCACCATGAGTTTGCTGATGGATTTCGAGACCCGATTCGAGGAGGCGGATGAACCGTTTCGGGTACATGGTGGACCCGGTAAGGTACCCCGGGGCAAGAAGAGCGTGATGATGACGATGTGAGCCTGGCAGGGGAGCACTACCTACCGGTGATATTACCCGACGCGTCGGATATCCGGAGGATACCGTCGTGGTCTTGAGATGGATGGTAGGGGCCGGTCTGGACTGACGGCGCCCTAGATATTGAGACTTGAGGTACATAGATTGTGACACAGAGATATCGAGGTATTTGGACACTTGTTTTGTGTCGATGCTGGGCACTGTTTTATGCTGATTTCATATATGGTACCTCATTTCTTTTAAAATACAGAAATCTCACTGATTTATGAAACCGGTTTTATTCAGTACATGCATTCTGTTTTATGCATTCATACATCATCCATATGATATATTGCTACCTGAGGCACTGACACGGGCACATGAGATTACACTCGGGTTAGATATTTACCCTAGCCTTGTTATAGGCTACGTGTTATTCATATATTTAAGGATATATTATGATCATTGACCTAGGTTGCGTTATTTATGCGATTTCTGTGCGTAGATGTTTTTCTACTCACGAGTTGGCAACTCATCCCCGTTGTGCCACAGTTCTTGCAGGTTTCGCCGTACAGGTTTCATTACGGCTTGCTGGCACTCTTTTCATTTCCGGGTGACTTGCTAGTAGGTGGGTTTATTTGTATCGCACCCATCATTATATCTTGTATATCATTATTCTGTTGTATTTAGAAGTTCCATCAACCAAACATGTATTTATTGAGATAGAGACCAGTGTTGTTTATTCTTTCGACCTTAGAGTCGCTCGTTATATTTCTGGTGGTTTTGAGTTTCCTTTTGAGTTTTGATCCTCGCCGTTGGCGTTGTATATTATATTGCTTGTGTGGTTGTGACCGTCGATTGACGAAGAGCTAGCTCCCGCTTGGGGATGCCTTTTTCTTGATTTCGTATACTATTCATGTTGTATCCCGTTTGGGGGCCAGTATTTACAAAGGAGACTCTGCCGAAATTTTCAGTAAATTTTTGATGTTTTTAAAAAACCGCATAATTCGGCTTATGCTATTGAAATTACTTGCTTTAAGTTGGTTTTTCCTGCACTCTACATCTTTTCTTGGTTTGGATTTTTGGGTTTTCGGTTTACTTAGATTACGTACGCCTCGAGACGTTCGTAGTTTAAGTGCCGGTCATGTTCCGTACTTTCGGGTCGTGACAAATTCCATATAGGAGTTCTCGGCGAGTCCGTACAGTGTACCCCGTCACCACTGAGCACCCGTATACGATCTTGATGTCAAACATCGATGAATGTGGGAACATCCATCACCCATCATATGGGCCTAGTGTCATATACGCTAGTCTACTCTGGTATATCGATTCCCCGTCTCGATACACCTACGACTAGGGACATTCTAGGATATGCTTATAAACTACTGATGTCCCACTAGTATGATCTCTATCATAATCACAGTAGTCAAGTCAATATCCTCAGGGCTTTATCAATATGTATGAATGAATAAAAGCATGGTCAAATCAACATGTCAGATAAAGAATAACCAGATAGCATACTATCATGTCGAGCAAGAATGTACACTGAATATATATATATATATATATATATATATACATGTATAATTACATCCACTATCACATAATGGCCTCTAGGGTATACATATATCCAACACCACGTGCTCGTGTCAGTGCCTCAGATAACAACATATCAGATAGGTGATGTATGAATGCATTACGAATGGAAACAGAATATATCATGAGTGAAACAACTGTTTTTTTTAATAAATGAGATTTCTATAGGTATATCAATCAAGTATCATCAATGAATGCAACAGAGAAATCAGTGTCAAGCATCGACACAAAGCATAAATCTCAGTATCTCAATATCAAATCTCAATATCTCTGTATCTCAAACCTCAATATCTCGATCTCAATATCTCATATCTCAATATCTCAATATCTCAATACCTCGGGCTCCGTCAGTCCGGATCGGCCCATATCATCAATCACAACACCACGTACGGTATCCTCCAGATATCCGCCGCGCTAGGTAAAATCACCGGTTGGGTCCCTAGGCACACTAATGAGGTCTCACAAGGCATCAACCATGCCAATTTCAAATTTTACAAGTGCCGAGAAACCCTAATACGGATCGTTAACTAGAATTTTAGGCGAACACATGCAACTAGTTAACAACTTAACTACAAGAACGGAAATACAACCTTTGTAGATCCGGTGCTCCACCTCCATAGCTCCGCAATGATGTCCCTCCGCTGTCCAAATCGGATCCCGGACTCTTGCGTCGGCTTCGTCGGAGAAATGGGCGGGCTAGGTCGTCGATGTCGATGCCGAAGATGATCTACGTCGAGGCATCACAAGATCAAGCTCCCACTTCACCAAGTCATGAAACTTGTGAAGAAAACACCCTATACTACTTGGCAAGAGGTAAAGGGTGAAGAAATAGGAGGTAGGTGCACTTTAGAATTGGATTTCTCACTCTTTTTCATCAATCACCATTGATGGTCAAGCTTTTTCTACTTTGAAAGAAGAAGATGAATAATATGATAAGTTGTTTTTCAAATAGAAAAGAAAATCAATACTTATCATAATCCAACCATGGTCAAGTGTAGAGAATAGACTAGGGTTAAGTGGAATGGTTAGGGTTAAGCATGAGACAAAATGGTGACATAGTCAAAGCTTCATGAAGCTTCAACATGCAGCCAAAGTTAGCCACCATTTTCTCTTTATGCTAATCATTTTACAAAATGAATAGACAAATAAATAAATGAATAAGAAAATTAAAAACCCTAACCATTACACAACCATGGTTTAATCTTTACATAAACCCAAGTAAGCATGCATCATCAAACATGATACAAACTTGTGCACAAAAATATATCACATATACAATGTGCACAATCAAGTCAGAAAAACCATTTAAAGTGAACCAATACTAGTTAATGCAAAGTAATATATCAAATATATAATTATATATTAAATCATTAAATCAACACTTGATTTAACGATCCGGTCATATCGCATACAACCGACTAATATCCAATGTATCGGCTTATCGAATCAACCCTTGATTCGATAACTAGGTTATATCGCATACAACCAATCGATACATTCATCGCGAGAATAGAATATGGTATCACATACACGCATTATTCTCGGTCCCGCACATATCTCATATGCGCTCCTATTTCGTTTCGCTTGAGTCAGGAAACCTCTGTGTAGGACTCTAAAGACACGTCAATACGCCGGCAGCAGGTGATGATCATATCAAACACCCACAAGCCGCAAGCTGTCTGCTAAACGTAACGGCCACCCGGGTATTGAGCGATGAGAAGATCGACGAGCAAGCCCGCTCACCCTCCTGTGAATCCAACCAGTAACACTTACCGTACAGTCCGGTCTGATCGTCTGATATGTCGCATATCTCGCCTAGGGGTGGTAAACGTCAGACCCCAATAGCTCGATAAGTCGTGTCGATATGAGGTCTATAACAGTTTGAGAAACTACTGGTAACACTTACCAGTAAATCTCAGCAACCCTGGCCAGGGATTTCCGGTTATAGCCAATCGAACACAGCGCAACACCAACTCCCTATACCGGGAGAGACGAATCCCCTCCTATCGCTCATTGCCTCCATGTGATTCGGGACTGTACCCAAAAACCACCGTTTTGCACGCCCTCTTGGACGTGGTAAGGTGGAAATCAAAGCACGGTGGGAACCACACAAGACTCTATGACGATCTCGGGTCAACAGAATACTCTGTACCAGTGTCACCAGAGAACTGCCATCTGACGTAAGGTATAATACCATCTGGGAGTTCTCGGCGAGTCCGTCCAGTGTACCCATTCTCCACTGAGCACCCGTATATCATCTCTGATGTCAAACACCAATGGATATGGGATCATCCATCGCCCATCTGTATAGGTCGAGAAGGTATACGCTAGTCTATTCTGGTATATCGATGCCCCGTCTCGATACACCCACGACTAGGGACTTTGAAGGATGTACTTATGGACTACCATGTCCCCACTAGTATGATCCGCATCATAGTCCAGGTAGTCAAGTACACATCCTAAGGGCTTTACCAACATGTAACAGAGAGACAATCAGTGTACACGTTAAGGTAAAGAGCAACCAGATAGCATACTATCATGTCGAGCAAGAAAGTCCTCCCTATATATGTCCAAGCAACCACTACAATGTACATCCTATGTATAGTAATGGCCTCTAGGGCATACATATAACTAACAATCTCCCACTTGCACTAGGACCATCTGATAGTAGTGGTTGTAGTATCTCATACTCAACCATCCCATAAAAATCTCTCTCTGGGAACAGGCCTTTATGAGTGGATCCGCTGTGTTGTCCTCTGAATCTACTCTCTAAACCCCGATCACCCTGGAGATCATCCATCTCCATGATCAGGTGATACTGCCTTAGAATATGTCTGGATCACTGATGGGACGGGTGTTCCTTGGCACAAGCCACAACTCCATTGTCACACAATGGGAGGAACTTAGTTCATCTCATGAACCAATAAACACCCAAACATCCTCTTTGGTAGCATCTTAAGTAGCGATGTATCCTGCCTTTATCGTCTAGTATGTCACGGTATCTAGCTTGGAACTCTTCCAACATACCGTCCCTCGATTGAGGGTAAAGACAATGCCTGTGACCGACACTCAGTCGTCTTTATCACCCTGGAACACTTCCAGTGATTCTTCCCAGGATCGATTGATACCATCTCACTACAACTAGTGAGAGTCCTAATCATCCAATTAGATCTATCGCATAGATCCAAAATCCAGGATTTAGTATGTATCACTTTGATCCTATTGGAGAATCCTTGTGATAAGCGGAGATTGATCGAGCGTAGCATAGGAAACTCCTTCCCTATCAAGAGCATGTCATCCACGTACTCTACGAGGATCGTCACTATACTCCTTACTACCTTTTTGTATATACAAGGTTCATCTACCATTTTGATGATGTCAAACTATTTGACTACTATATCAAAACAGATGTTCCAACTCCGCGATGCCTGTTTTATCACATAAAACATCTTGCACACGTTTCCGCTGCTCCCACTGTCTACGAGGCCCTCTGGCTGTGTACTTATAGACGCCCTCTTCTAAAACATCATTTAGAAAAGATGTCATGACACCCAACCACCAGATATCGTAGTCATGGTATGTAGCCGTGGCAAGTAGGATCTGGATGGACTTAAGCATAGCTCCTTAGAAAAGGTTTCATCATTATCCACGCCTGGTCGATGACGAAAACCTTTAACAAGTCTAGCTTTGAAAGTCTCAACTTTTCCATTTACACCACGTAATCTTCTCAAGATATACTTGCTTCTGATGGGGATTTAACCCTTCAGATATAGCAACCAAAGTCCATACTTTGTTGGTGTACAAGGATTCCATCTCAGATCACTAAGCATCCAGCCATTCTTACAGAGTCTCACTCCGGATAGCTAGGTCGAAACTAGTTGGGTCATCATCTCATGATGCAATCCTCACTCCCACTGTCATAGAGAAACTGAAGTATCTCTCAGATGGGTGAGGAACCCTACTAGATCGGCGGAGAGGCTGAGGTTCGTTGGTAACTATTGAATTCTTTGGTTTTATCAAATCATCTGCTGTAGTTTGTATAGCTGGAACCTTTCCAGTTGTACATAACAGACCTTGCCTCGAGTTTGTCCGGATTTTGCTTTTAGACATAGCCCGGACAACCCCAAATCTTAACCAACTTAAGATATGGGCTCTTCCCTTATCATATTACATATGAAATGGTAGGCAACTGATTTGATTTGAACCCTATTCAATAGGTATGCAGCTTCTCAAGCGCATAACTCCCAAAAAGGAAACAGGTAACTTAGTATTACTCATCATAGAGCACACCTTATCACATAGGGTGTGATTGCTCCGCCCCGATATACCATCGTGCTATGGTGTATACGGAGGAGTAATGCTGAGAGAGAATCTCATTCTCCTTTAGAATAGTCCAGGAATTCCGTGCTCAAGTATTCTCCTCCCTGATCACATCAAAGGACATAATACTTATACCCTTATTGGTTCCCTACTTCTAACTTATATTCTGTGAATATCTCAAAAGGTTCGGACTTGTGTTTCAACAGGAACATATGTCTGAATCTTGAGAAATTATCAGAGAATGTAACAAAGTACAAAGAACCAGTGCTGGCATATGTAGACAGGGGACCTACATACATCAACATGTATCATCCCAAGAGTTCACTAACTCTTTCTCTATTTCCAATAAACAGAGCTATGGTCATCGTATCTTTGTGACATGACCGGCAAGTTTCACAAGATGTAAATTCAAACTAATTTAAATATGCATCTAAATGTCACTTCAGCCAGTCGGGTCGCATTGATATGACCTAGTCTACAATGCCCCAAGAAGAATTCATTCATTTCTGAACTCTTTCTCTTGTGTGTGTTCTATATACTAAGAACTGTAGTTTGATTTAGAACATTAATGCTTTTAGATAACGTGCCTGAACCGATCAACTTTTGATATAGGAAATGTTCAAAACATTATCCAACAATACAAAATTTTCCATTTCTTTACTAATAAAGAGACTGACATGATTTTGTATATCAGGTTCGGTATCTAATAACATTCGTTCAGAATCAATGTATTGGTAATACAGGGTGACAGTGACCAACAGACTTGGCTGCAACTCTTGCCCCGTTTTCTGCCTCATGAAACTTATCACCCGTTCTCAGTTCTTTACCTATCTGTAGCCCATGTAACATTTTACATATGCGGGATCCTGATCCGGTATCATATACCCAGGACGTAAAGGACACTGAGAAACAGTTCTATATATATAATGAACACACCCGAAGATGATGCATCAGCATGAACTTACTTCGTTTGGGCGGCACGGGAATTCTGGTAATCCCCAATTTCCTGCTCTGCCTTATAACAATTATAAGTTGGAGCGGGACCAACGTTCCCCAGCTCAGATAACAAGCGGGTTCGGTCAATATTCTGTATTTTTATCTTGATTAAGGCGTGATATGGTCGCTACCTGGAGAGAGAGAGAAGAAAACACTCAGCGTGCGCTCTTGCAAGATCAGATTGGTTATTATTTTATCTAATCAGGATGGCTCCCACTGCTTTTTATCAAATCTTCCTTCAAACCCAAAAAGGAAAGACTAGCCGGGATTAATTACACACTACAAGTTCGCCAATCTTTCAGCCAGGCCAGTGTCGGTACTTTCAGGGAGGTTCCCCGTGCTTTCGCACGGACCTAATTAATGTAAACATCATTTTCCCAGAGGCGTAACCCCGTTGACACCTTTCTAAACACCTACTTGATCGGCTAATTGTAATGTGTAAAACTCTCCCAGGAGTAACAATTACTCGCAGCGGGTATCGGGATCCAACTATCTCATAGAAGGTATGCAATCTCATTGCAAATTTCAACACTTGAAATTCCCGATAATATTTTGCCCCTAACGTGCTATGACCTTGACGAAATCCAACAAACCATAGCCCGCTAGTCAAGTTCAACCCGTACATTTCTTGATCGAATTAAACCCACCCGCACGACTCTTGACGAAAGCCAACAAAGCCGCACGACTACCCTAATCCAATCGCATCGTATGCAGCAGATAAGCAGCATATAGCTACCGCACACTACACCTTGACGAAAGTCAACAAATGTAGCACGAATACTATATACAACTTATCTGAAATGACGGAGGGCTACGACAGGTTTTTCTGAAAACCTATTGAGTAAAGAACTTGATATCGTTGTAGAATCAAATGATTTTAAAAATGGAGTGCTTTTGAGGCTTTTCTAGTTTTGCTAAAGGAGTCACTCCCGGTGAAGGGATCGTCGGTCCTTTCCTCGTCGAATGAGGTGCGGGATATATCACTGTGCAAAGAAAAACTCTTAAAAGCAGTCAAAAGACAAACCGAGGGTTGTAGCATCTGCCAGTTATTGCTAAAGGAGTCACTCCCGGTGAAGGGATCTCGGTCCTTTCCTTATCGAATAAGGTGCAGGATATATCATATATACCACTGTGCAAAGCAAGAACTGTAGCTACCTGTTTTATTTTTGAAATTCGATTCTACAACATCTAAGGATTCTTTTATTTCATTAATCTCATTAATGAAGTCCCATCATTTAAATACTTAAACATCACAGATAAATACGACGTACACTTATGCCATCCGCATTCGCCTCGATGTCCCCTCATGCACCGTTAGGTTAGGTAACTAACGGCAGAGCGGGGCAGGGCTAGCGCGGGTGTAAAACATAAGTAACGTCTATATAATATATCATATATACTATATACAGTATCCATCACAGAACATATCACAGATATCGCAGCAGAAGAAACATATGAAATATTGGATATACTAGGACGTCCTTGTTTTCAATACGAGCCAGTATAAAACACGGATTCCACGGTCGCGATGAATAGCCAAACCCACACCCCTAGACCCCTACGAGAGAGGCAAGCAACCCTACCAATTCTAGAGTTAGGAGACCCGGACTCGACTCCTCGAGTTGGTCTCCCACTGGACTCCAGAACCCGGTTACTTGTGCCCTCCTCCTTGGGTTTATCCTAGTGCGGAAAAGTAAATAATATACAAAGGGTGAGATCTTCCGCAACCTGGAAGTGCCCCAATTAAAGAATATTACATACAAGTTTTTTACATGAATGAAAATGAAAAACACTCATCTCACATAAAAAAACCCGGCTATTCAAACACGACAATCCAATATAACATATCCTGCAACACATAACATCACATGTCATCAACGTAAGTAAATATGCGCATCCCAATTGTCGTTGACATATAGCAACGAAACCGGCGATATCACATATTACACTTACGGTCACAGAAAAGAAAGTGTAAAACTACAACAGTTGGAATCCGCAAACTCTTTAGACATCACATGCCTAATCAAATGAATTCTTTAGATATCGCATGCCTAACAATTATAAACCCCGCATTTTAGTCTCATTTATCGAAAACTCTTTTCAATATCAAGTCGGGCAATTCAATAAGATTCCCGATATCCTGATCGAATGCTCGTCGTAAACTTTAGTAGGCGGCAGCACCCCCGACGCCATCGACGAAGTGCACCAAAGCGGAACACCGCTGCCGCGAGCACCCGAACGGATGCTTTCGGCGGCGGGGTTCTCCTAAAGTCACTTGGTTGGGGCTATGGAGCGAGGCTGTCTATTAAGTTTACCCGGCGAGTATCCTCGTACGCTACGTGATTGCGACGGACTTTTGATCACATCAAAATTCTGTGGCAACCGATCAAGTGAGACTAAAATGTTATGTTTATAACATTCATTCAGTTATCTCATAACTACTTGTGGATTCCAAGTATTTTATCACATTCCGGATAAATAGAAAATGTTAAACTTTTCGATCGAACAGTCAAACACCCAAGTTTTCCCGAAACAGATCAACACATGAAACAAGTTTAAAAACATCCAGTTCATGCCTCAGTACCAACGGTCCAGCCGTAGAAGGGTCAAGCCAACGCCTCACATGTGGCACGCCGTACTGCCCCAAACCCTAAGGTTCAAAGGGCAGTTCAAGACGGTCACATAATCGAGTTAAGGGTTGTTGTCTTCTAGAGGGACCATCGCGTTACTTGCACTACTTAGAACGTCTTTAAACCACGGAAAGATCCAACACTTGGAAATTTCCCGACAGGGGAAAAGGTAGGTATTTATATCCGGTCGAACTTTTTAACATATTCTAAAATATCCGGAAAGCCACATAGAAAAAATTAGACAATCCGATCGAAACACCGAGTCCCCAATACAACCCAGAAAACTCAACTCTTGAGTTCAGAAAAAAAATATCCCAGGAAAACCAGCACTGCAAAATAGGAATTACTGTGCAAAATTCAATGGGAGAAGAGACAAAATGGCCGCGGAACAGCCGCATTAGCACGCTAATGCCGCGGTTCCGCCGCACTTTAGACAGATCATTAGGTAATTTTTGCACCGTAATTCTTAGAATTTCCTGCTGAATTTTCTGCATATTTTTAATCTTGAAAAAACCCAATTTTTGGAAAAAGTCCAGAGAGCAAATTTGTGTTAGGGTTTCGGTTTAATCGGACTTCAAACTCCGTCTACGCATCGCCTAAGGCTCTGATACCACTGTAGGGTTCCTAGGCACACTAATGAGGTTTCACAAGGCATCAACCATGCCAATTTCGAATTTTACAAGTGCCGAGAAACCCTAATACGGATCGTTAACTAGAATTTTAGGCGAACACATGCAACTAGTTAACAACTTAACTACAAGAACGGAAATACAACCTTTGTAGATCCGGTGCTCCACCTCCATAGCTCCGTAATGATGTCCCTCCGCTGTCCAAATCGGATCCCGGACTCTTGCGTCGGCTTCGTCGGAGAAATGGGCAGGCTAGGTCGTCGATGTCGATGCCGAAGATGATCTACGTCGAGGCATCACAAGATCAAGCTCCCACTTCACCAAGTCATGAAACTTGTGAAGAAAACACCCTATACTACTTGGCAAGAGGTAGAGGGTGAAGAAATAGGAGGTGGGTGCACTTTAGAATTGGATTTCTCACTCTTTTTCATCAATCACCATTGATGGTCAAGCTTTTTCTACTTTGAAAGAAGAAGAAGAAGAAGATGAATAATATGATAAGTTGTTTTTCAAATAGAAAAGAAAATCAATACTTATCATAATCCAACCATGGTCATGTGTAGAGAATAGACTAGGGTTAAGTGGAATGGTTAGGGTTAAGCATGAGACAAAATGGTGACATAGTCAAAGCTTCATGAAGCTTCAACATGCATCCAAAGTTAGCCACCATTTTCTCTTTATGCTTATCATTTTCCAAAATGAATAAACAAATAAATAAATGAATAAGAAAATGAAAAACCCTAACCATTACACAACCATGATTTAATCTTTACACAAACCCAAGTAAGCATGCATCATCAAACATGATACAAACTTGTGCACAAAAATATATCACATATACAATGTGCACAATCAAGTGAGAAAAACCATTTAAAGTGAACCAAAACTAGTTAATGCAAAGTAATATATCAAATATATAATTATACATTAAATCATTAAATCAACACTTGATTTAACGATCCGGTCATATCGCATACAACCGACTAATATCCAATGTATCGGCTTATCGAATCAACCCTTGATTCGATAACTAGGTTATATCGTATACAACCAATCGATACATTCATCGCGAGAATAGAATACGGTATCACATACACGCATTATTCTCGGTCCCGCACATATCTCATATGCGCTCTTATTTCGTTTCTCTTGAGCCAGGAAACCTCTGTGTAGGACTCTAAAGACTCGTCAATACGCCGGCAGCAGGTGATGATCATATCAAACACCCACAAGCCGCAAGCTGTCTGCTAAACGTAACGGCCACCCGGGTATTGAGCGATGAGAAGATCGACGAGTAAGCCCGCTCACCCTCCTGTGAATCCAACCAGTAACACTTACCATACAGTCCGGTCTAATCTTCTGATATGTCGCATATCTCGCCTAGGGGTGGTAAACGTCAGACCCCAATAGCTCGATAAGTCGTGTCGATATGAGGTCTATAACAGTTTGAGAAACTACTGGTAACACTTACCAGTAAATCTCAGCAACCCTGGCCAGGGATTTCCGGTTATAGCCAATCGAACACAGCGCAACACCAACTCCCTATACCGGGAGAGACGAATCCCCTCCTATCGCTCATTGCCTCCATGTGATTCGGGACTGTACCCAAAAACCACCGTTTTGCACGCCCTCTTGGACGTGGTAAGGTGGAAATCAAAGCACAGTGGGAACCACACAAGACTCTATGACGATCTCGGGTCAACAGACTACTCTGTACCAGTGTCACCAGAGAACTGCCATCTGACGTAAGGTATAATACCATCTGGGAGTTCTCGGCGAGTCCGTCCAGTGTACCCAGTCTCAACTGAGCACCCGTATATCATCTCTGATGTCAAACACCAATGGATATGGGATCATCCATCGCCCATCTGTATGGGTCGAGAAGGTATACGCTAGTCTACTCTGGTATATCGATGCCCCGTCTCGATACACCCACGACTAGGGACTTTGAAGGATGTACTTATGGACTACCATGTCCCCACTAGTATGATCCGCATCATAGTCCAGGTAGTCAAGTACACATCCTAAGGTCTTTACCAACATGTAACAGAGAGACAATCAGTGTACACGTTAACGTAAAGAGCAACCAGATAGCATACTATCATGTCGAGCAAGAAAGTCCTCCCTATAGATGTCCAAGCATCCACTACAATATACATCCTATGCATATTAATGGCCTCTAGGGCATACATATAACTAACACCACCATGAAATCACTCTCGCCCCGGGGTACCATACCGGGTCCACCATGTACCCGAAACGGTTCCTACTCCTCCTCGAATCGGGTCTCGAAATCCAACAGTTATCTTGAAAACTCATGGTGGACGACTCATACATCTTGAGAAAACCGCAACTTTCATTTTAAAAAGAGGGAGAGAGAGAGAGAAGTTTATATATATTCTTGCGGTTTTCTCCCAAATCCAGAAGTCTCATGGAAATCCAAAATCATTAAGTAATCATAATACCATTAAACAGTGAATACCGGCATAGATTTCCATAATACTACATAACCAATGAATATATGAATGCATCTGATATCATGCAATGAATGCAATAGTTAAACTAGCATATGAAAGCTATAACATATTGCAACATCAGCTATCAAGCTATGTCAATGAAATGGTATTTTCTAAAGTGTATGCAACATGGTAATTACCGATGATGATGTGTGTGAGCCGGCAAGCAAGTGTATGTGGAGCATACGCATCATCGGTAATGGTGCTGGTGTCCTGACAGCATGGTTCAAATCACTAAGTACACAATAAACATGCAATGAGACGATAACAACATGATAAATGGCATTGAATAGTAATTGCAACAATGATATGCGGAACATGAATGATAATGTAATAATAAGGAATCTACATCGCTACACCTGTGTTATACTGCTTTACCGTTTGAAATAGTACGAATCATGGTGTTTTGAAAATAAAGGCTATGGTGTTTTTAAGAAAAGGTACGTCTTTTAAAATATCTGTAGTATCCCTTGACATGTCTTTAAAATCCTCACGATTCGTTAGTTTTGGAAATAGGTATGACTCGGGTACAGTCTAACATTTACTAGGTAAACTACAGGTCTTACTAACAACCAATGAAAAGGGGTATGGAAACCACCTAAATCTGAGTCGATATATATATAGTCGGTGATCCCGCCTTAATAATACCACGTACGATACAACAAATCATATGACATCCTCAAGTCAAGAGTGAGGATCTATCGTCAATATATAGCTCGTTGAAGGAACCTGATAACCTTTTTTAAAATTATAGTGACGATAACTTTTGCTAAAGAGGTAACTCCCTGTGAAGGGATCTCGGCTCTTTCCTCGTCGAATGAGGTGCAGGATATTCCAAACTGAATACCTCGATGCAAAGCAAGAATAATCAACTATAGTGAAGTTATTACCCTGACGCAAACTTTTGTCCAAGGGATCACTCCCGATGAAGGGATCTCGGTCCTTGCCTCGTCGAATGAGGTGCTGGGCATTCATAACCGAATACCTCTATGCAAAACAAAAGAGAACGTCCTTGCAATAACAACTTTTTGAAAATTGTTCCAACAACGTCTTTTAGGTTTATTTTTCTTTGCATTAATATAATGCGTCCCATCAGTTAACCCTACCATTGCAGAAAACAACGAAAATATGATGTACGCTTATGCCATCCGCATTCGCCACGGGGCCCCGTCATCACCCGTTAGGTTAGTTAACTAACAACAGAGCGGGGGCTGGACTAGCGCGGATGCAAAACATAAGCAACGCCTACTAGATATCATATATAGATATATACATTCGTCAGATGCAATGATAGCCATTCCAGATCACAGATGAACACATTGGATATGCAAGGAATTCGTGTTTCATTCGAGCCTGCAACGAAAGACGGATTACACGGTCGCGATGAATAGCCAAACCCCACCCTAGACCCCTAAGGGTGCGGCAAACTACCCGCCAAGTACCCGAAGTGAAGCAACCTCCCTCAACAATGTGAGTAGGCCACTCGGCACTTCAAATTACCCGGTAGTTTATGCACCCCACCTTGGGTCTATCCTAGGAGCAAAAACAGTAAAAGAAATAATATACAATGGCGGCTTCAACCTCATTCCGGATGTGCGGCCATAAAAATAATATTACATCAATTTACATTTTACATCAAATGAAAGATAAAGAAACCCTCATCTCACAAAACCCCGGCTATTCATCCGCGACAATCCAACAAGTTCATATACACAATCCAACAACATTACAGGTCACAGATATGCACAACCCCCACTAATCGACGTATAGCGATTAGTCGACGTTCAGTGCATATATCACATCACAGATATAACCATTTAGCCAAAGTTTGTAGAACTCCGATCAAAATAGCAATTTGCAACTACCCCAAAAAAATAACATTTTTCTCTGGATAAACTGGGCAGAAACAAAACATCTTAAAAATCCCAAAATACCAAACAGAGAAAACTGCAATAAATCGGAGTCGCGGCCGAGTTAACTCGGCCAGCGGATCCGCGGCGAAACGCATGGTTTCACCGCGGTTCCGCGGCGAGTTGGCCGAGTCGTGGGCTCAAATTTCTTGCCTGTTCCTACAAAACCCTGCACCGATTTTTAAGGCATGTGGAATAATTTTTAGAGCAGTTTTAAAAATCGGCAGAAAGTATGGTTTTTGACATGTTTTTGGGAATTTTTTTTCCGGATCGAAGTTCTAAACACTTTGCTAACAGTTAGTTGTTGTTTAGCTAGGCTCTGATACCACTGTTAGGTCCGCGTTAACCACCCCGGTTCTTTCGGGGAGGCGGAATAGGTAAAAATCAAAATTTTCCTCACTTGGTAACATGGACCATCCATGAAGGATTTTTGCTAAACAAAAACAAACAAATAAACTACAAGTTTTAGCTACTATGTAGAATGCTTATACCTAGGTCTTGAACTCCTTCTCTTCCTTTTGTGGTTCTCCTGTTTGCACGCTCCTTGTAGTGGTTTGAACGGCTCCTCCTCGTCGTCTCCACTTTGTCGTAGATGGATCTACCCGAGGGCCTCGAACTTGAGCTCCTATCTCAACCTAGAGATAACTAAGGTGCTTGGTTTGCTAAACCTAGAACCTTAGAATGAGTAGAGAAGAGTTAAGGTGGTTTTGTCTCAAAAGTTTATGATTTCCAACTCATGGAACACTTAAACTTTGAGAGAGGAAGAGGGAGAGCTTTCTTTCAACAGAGAGAAAGAATATGATAGAATGAGCTCTCATGTTGCAACCATGCTCACATCTTTTGGAATAATGATGATAATAATAATAATTAAGAATTGTGATGGTTAGTTTATGAATGACCACTATCATTACATTCATTTAATGCATTTTGCAAAGAACAAGAAGCATCTTTGAAATGAAATGATGATGGTCAACAAGTCCACAATGGTCAACCGGTCAACAAAGTCAACAAATCAACAAAAGTCAAATTGTCAACAACCCTAACCATGGAACAATTATCCTTAATTAATATTATTAACCATATTCCTCATTCTCATTATGGTTTGGAAAAAGTCAACGGTCAACAAGTCAACCAAAGTCAAATGGTCAACAACCCTAATGAGAATCCTCTGCCTCTGTCAACTGTACATACACACCCGCATCCGTGTTCCGAGGAACACGAATACACTGAGACAAAACCAATCCCAAAACAAATACTAGGATCTGTCTTAAACCAAAGCCCGCTAGTAATAACTGCCCGGACACCAAACGTGCACAAGTGCGCGGATGTGAACGAACCCCGTCGCAAAACCATGCGACCTCTACTCTGTTTTGCCCAAAGGCGAGTAACCCTCTGTGTGGGACTCTAAAAGCTTAACATTACGCCGGCAGTGGGTTTAACCATAGGCCGCAAGCGGTACTAGCTGTACGTAACGGTCCCCAGGTAGATGCCGACGAGAAGACTGATGAGGTGACCCCATCCGAACTCCTACTGAGCCTGAATGTGACAATCTCCGTACAGTCCGGTCTGTTCATCTAAGACTATCGCATGGCGGGCCTAGGGGGCGGTAAACGTCAGTCCCCTAATAGCGGTACAAGTCGTGTCGGAGTGTAGCCTAAAACACCCTGAGAATCTACTGGAAAACCTACCGGTAATTCTCTCTTGCCCTGGCCAGAGACGACAATGTGTAATGGCTCTCCTAGACACAGCGCGATATCAACTCCCAATACCGGGAGAGACGAATCCTGTCTAACCGTCACTGCCTCCAAGTGCTTCAGGACTGCACCCAACTACTACCTGTTTGCACGACTCAGTAGAGCCGTGGTAGGGTAGTAATCTAAGAATAGTGGGAACACACTCGAGGCGAAGTGACAGTGTCAAGTCAGCGGACTAAGCTGTACTCATGTCACCTGATGATAGGTATAATACGAACCAACAGTTCCCGACGAGTCCTGTCCAGTGTACTCATAACCTAACGAGCACCTGCATACTATCTCCAGTACGACGTACTGATGGCTGTGGGACAGACCAACTCCCCTGCTGGGAAGAGAAGCGTATGCACCAGTCTACTCTGAAGTATCGATGCCCTGTCTCGATACTCCTACGACTAGGGACCAAAATAAGGATATGCTTATACACTACCCAGCCCCCACTAGTGTGATTGCCATCACAACGCCGGTAGTCAAGCAAAGATCTTAAGGGCTCCATCAATATGTTCTTAGCGATATGTTAAAAGAAACATACACACATATTAAGATAGAAACAAACCAAGTAGCATACTACTATATCGAGCAAGACTGTCGTAAACCCGTATATATATCCCAAGCCTCCAAAATGTATTATACAAATTAGTACTATACAATAATGGCCTCTAGGGCATACATATTCAGCAATCTCCCACTTGCACTAAACGCTAGTAATTGGTGTACCGCATACCCAACGTCTGCACTAAGGCCAGCTGCTGGCGTACCGCATACCCAATAACTCAAAAAGTCGCTCGAACTGTGTTTGAGGGAGGGCCTTTGTGAATGGATCCGCCGTGTTGTCTTTTGTGTCCACTCTCCGTACCTCGATCTCCTAGCGATCAATGATCTCCCTGATCAGGTGATACCGCCTTAAGATGTGTCTGGATTTCTGATGGGACCTTGGTTCCTTCGCTAAAGCTATAGCCCCATTGTTATTGTAATACAAAGGTATTGGGTCAACAATGGACGGAACCACCTGAAGTTCACTAATAAACTTCTTCATCCAGACTGCTTCTTTTGTGGCATCGCTTGCAGCAATGTATTCAGCCTCCATCGTCGAGTCTGCGACGGTATCCTGTTTGGAACTCCTCTGACACACCGCCCCTCCGTTGAGGGTAAACATAAAACTCGAGACAGACTTGCTGTCATCTTTG
The DNA here is from genome assembly GCA_030015575.1 of Agapanthus africanus. Classification (NCBI taxonomy): domain Eukaryota; kingdom Viridiplantae; phylum Streptophyta; class Magnoliopsida; order Asparagales; family Amaryllidaceae; genus Agapanthus; species Agapanthus africanus. Next base: position 111,158,370 of record JASDDO010000029.1, read on the forward strand.
TCACTCTGGAAGCTTGAATCGATAAAAGACTCGACCCTGAGGTCTCCATTACCGTAAACCAGGAACATCTCCTTAGTCCTTCTCAGGTACTTGAGAATGTTCTTCACTACCGTCCAGTGGTCCTCACCTGGGTCTGACTGATACCGGCTCACCACGCTTAGCTCGTAAGCTACATCTGGTCTTATACATATCATCGCATACATTATAGATCCTACAGCCGAAGCATAGGGTATAGTGCTCATGCGAACCCTCTCCTCATTAGTCTTAGGAGACATCTTCTTGGAGTGGGTGATTCCGTGCAATGCGGGTATGTTACCGCGCTTGGAATCTTCCATACTAAATCTTTTTAGTACGGTCTCTATATACCTGGACTGCGAAAGTCCCAGTAGTCTCTTGGATCTATCTCTGTAGATCTTGATCCCCATAATGTACGAGGCATCACCCAGGTCCTTCATGGAGAACCGTTGTGACAAGAATAGCTTGACCGATTGTAGCATAGGAATGCCATTTCCTATCAAAAGAATATCGTCCACGTACAAGACTAGGAACACGACAGTTCGTCCTACAATCTTCTTATAGACACAAGGTTTATCTTCGTTCTTGATGAAATCAAATTCCTTGATTGCCTCATCAAAACAGATGTTCCTGCTCCGCGATGCTTGCTTTAATCCATAAATGGATTAAAGCAACTTGCACACCTTCCCGCTGCTCCCACTGTCTACGAAACCTTCTGGCTGATCCATGTAAACACACTATTCCAAACAGCCATTTAGAAAATCCGTTTTAACGTCCATCTGCCAGATTTCATATGTAGGGTTCCTAGGCACTCTAATGGAGTCTCACAAGTGATCAAACATGCACAAATCAAAAATTCCTTGTGCCAACAAACCCTAATACGGATCGTTAACTAGAAATCAAGGCGATGCAAGCAAGTAAACGGAAATATAGCTAAAGGGAAGGGACTACAACCTTTGTAGATCCGGTCCTCCACCTCCTAGGCTCCGCAATGAAGTATCCTCCCTGTACAAATCGGATCTTGGGCTCTAGCGTCGGTTTCATCGGAGAAAAGCGGGCTAGGTCATCGACGACGATGCCGAAGATGATCTACGTCGAGGCATCGCTAGATCAAGCTCCAACTTCACCAAGTCAAGAAAACTTGTGAAGGAAACACCCTATACTACTTGGCAAGAGGTAGAGGATGAAGAAATAGGAGGTGGGTTCACTTTAGAATTGGATTTCTCACTTGTTTTGGCTAGTTGCCATTAAAGGTTGCAAGCTTTTTCTTTTGTTGAAGAAGAAGAAGATGAAAGAAAAATATGATAAGTATATTTAAATTATCAAATAAAATGATACTTATCATGATAGTAACCATAGTTAGGTGTAGATAATAAACCATGGTTAGGGTTAATGGTTAGGTTTAGGAAAAGAACAAGAATGGTCAAGATTTCAACATTTCATGAAGTTTCCACAAAACTACAAAAAAGCCACCATTCTCTTTATCTTTTCCAACAAGAAATAAATAAATAAATCAATAGATAAATGAATAAGATAAAAGTAAACCCTAACTACTAACTTAACCATTGTTTAATTCTTTACACAAACCTAAGCTTGCATGTATCATCAAACATGATACAATCTTGTGCACAAAAATATATCACATATACAATGTGCATTTCAAGTGAGAAAATGCATTAAAGTGAACAAATACTAGTTAATGCAAAGTAATATATCAAATATATAATTATGCATTAAATCATTAAATCAACACTTGATTCAACGATCCGGTCATGTCGCATATAACCGGCTAGTACCCAATGTATCGGCTTATCGAATCAATCCTTGATTCGATAACTAGATCATATCGCATACAACCATTCGACACATACATCACGAGAATGAAATACGGTATCACATACACGCATTATTCTCGGTCCCGCACATATCTCATATGCGCTCCTATTTCGTTTCGCTCGAGCTAGGAAACCTCTATGTAGGACTCTAAAGACTCGTCAATACGCCGGTAGCAGATGATGATCATATCAAACACCCACAAGCTGCAAGCGGTCTGCTAAACGTAACGGCCACCCGGGTATTGAGCGATCAGAAGATCGACGAGCAAGCCAGCTTACACTCCTGTGAATCCAACCAGTAACACTTACCGTACAGTCCGGTCTGTTCGTCTGATATGTCGCATATCTCGCCTAGGGGTGGTAAACGTCAGACCCCAATAGCTCGATAAGTCATGCCGATGTAGGGTCCATAACTATCGTGAAACTACTGATAACTCTTACCAGTATATCACTGCAACCCTGGCCAGGGATTTCCTGTTATGGCCAGTCGAGCATAGCGCAACATCAACCCCCAATACCGGGAGAGACGAATCCCCTCCTATCGCTCATTGCCTCCATGTGAATCGGGACTGTGCCCAAAAACCACATGTTTACACGACTCAGTAGAGCCGTGGTAGGATGGAAATCAAAGCACAGTGGGAGACACACAAGACTCTATGAAGATCTCGGGTCAACAGACTAAGCTGTACCAGTGTCACCAGAGAACTGCCATCTGACGTGAGGTATAATACCATCTGGGAGTTCTCGGTGAGTCCGTTCAGTGTACCCAGTCTCCACTGAGCACCCGCATACCATCTCCGATGTCAAACACCAATGGATATGGGATCATCCATCGCCCATCGCATGGGTCGAGAAGATATACGCTAGTCTACTCTAGAATATCGATGCCCCGTCTCGATATTCCCTCGACTAGGAACATTGAAGGATGTACTCATTGACTACCCAGGCCCCACTAGTATGATCTGCATCATAGTCCTGGAAGTCGAGTACTCATCCTAAGGGCTTTATCAACATGTAACAGAGAGACAGAAAGTATACACGTTAAGATAAAGAGTAACCAGATAGCGTACTATCATGTCGAGCAAGAAAGTCCTACCTATATATGTCCCAGCATCCACTACAATATACATCCAATGTACAGTAATGGCCTCTAGGGCATACATATTACTAACAATCTCCCACTTGCACTAGGGCCATCTGTAGTAGTGGTTGCAGTATCACATACTCAACCATCCCATAAAGTCTTTCTTTGGGAAAAGGCCTTCGTGAGTGGATCCGCCGTGTTCTCCTCTGAGTCTACTCTCCTAACCTCGATCACCCTGGAGATCAACTATCTCCATGATCAGGTGATGCTGCCTCAGAATATGTCTTGGTCACTGATGGGACCAGGGTTCCAGGGCCAAAGCCACAGTTCCATTGTCACACAATGGTAGGAACCTAGTTCATCCTATGAACCAATATACACCCAAACTGCCACTTTGGCAGTATCTTTAATAGCGATGTTACCAGCCTTTATCGTCTAGTTTGCCACGGTATCTAGCTTGGAACTCTTCCAACATACCGTCCCTTTACTGAGGGTAAAGACAACGCCTGTGACTGACATTCAGTCGTCTTTATCACTCTGGAACCTTTCCAGTGATTCTCCCCAGGATCGATTGATACCATCTCACTACAACTAGTGAGTATCCTAACATCCAATTAGATCTATCTCATAGATCCAAAGCTTAGGATTTAGTAGGTATCACTTTGATCCTATATGGAAAATCATTGTGATAAGCGGAGATTGATCGAGCGTAGCATAGGAAACTCCTTCCCTAACAAGAGTATGTCATCCACGTATTCTACGAGGATCGTCACCATACTCCCTACTACCTTCTTGTTTATACAAGGTTCATCTACCATTTTGATGATGTCAACTTCTTTGACTAATCCATCAAAACAGATGTTCCAACTCCGCGATGCCTGCTTTATCTTATAAAGCATCTTGCACACGTTTCCGCTGCTCCCACTGACTACGAGGCCCTCTGGCTGTGTTCTTATAGACGTTCTCTATAAATAAATATTTAGAAAAGTAGTCATGGCACCCAACCACCAGATATCGTATTCATGGTATGTAGCCGTGGCAAGTAGGATCTGGATGGACTCAAGCATAGTCCCTAGAAAAGGTTTCATCATTATCCACACCTGGTTGATGACTAAAACCTTTAACAAGTTTAGCTTTAAAAGTCTCAACTTTTCCATGTACACCAAGTAATCTTCTCAAGATATACTTGCTCCTGATGGGGATTTAACCCTTCAGATATAGCAACCAAAGTCCATACTTTGTTGGTGTATAAGGATTCCATCTCAGATTACTAAGCATCCAGCCATTCTTACAGAGTCCCTACTCTCGATGGCCTGCTCGAAACTGGTTGGGTCATCATCTCATGATGCAATCCTCGCTCCCACTGTCATCGAGAAACCGAGCTATCTCTCAGGTGGGTGAGGAACCCTACTAGATCGGCGGAGAGGCTGAGGTTCGTCGGGGACTATAGAATCCTTTGGTTCTGTCAAATCTTCAGCTGTAGTTTCGTACAGCTGGAACCTTTCCAGTTCTACAGAACTGACCTTGCCTTGATCTTGTCCGGATTTTGGTTTTGACATAGGCCGGACAATCCCAAATCTTAACTTACTTAAGAGATAGGATCTTCCCACACCATATCTTATATGGAGTGGTAGGCACTGATTTGATTCGAACCTAATTCAATAGGTATGCAGCTTCTCAAGCGCATAACTCCCAAAAAGGAAATAGGTAACTCAGTAGTACTCATCATAGAGCACACCTTATCATATAGGGTGTGATTGCTCCGCCCCGATATACCATCGTGCTATGGTTTATATGGAGGAGTAATGCTGAGAGAGAATCTCATTTTCTTTTAGAATAGTCCAGGAATGCCATGCTCAAGTATTCTCCTCCCTGATCTCATCATAGGACATAATACTTATACCCGGTTGTTGGTTCTCTACTTCTAACTTATATTCTGTGAATATCTCAAAAGGTTCGGACTTTTGTTTCAACAGGAACATATGTCAGAATCTTAAGAGATCATCAGAGAACGTAATGAAGTATAAAGAACCAGTCCTGGCATGTGTAGACAGGAGACCTTACATACATCATAATGTATCAGTCCCAAGAGTTTACTAACTCTTTCTCTGTTTCTAACAAACAGAGCTATGGTCATTTTATCTTTGTGACATGACTGGCAAGTTTCACAAGATGTAAATTCAAACTGATTTAAATATGCATCTAAAATGTAACTTCAGCCAGTCGGGTCGCATTGATATGACCTAGTCTACAATGCCTCAAGAATGATTCGTTCATTTCTGAACTCTTCCTCTTATGTGTGTTCTGTATACGAGGAACTGTAGTTTGATTTAGAACGTCAATGCTTTTAGATAACGTGCCTGAACCGATCAACTTTTGATATAGGAAATGTTCAAAACATTATCCATCAATACAAAATTATATCCTTTCTTTACTAATAAAGAGACTGATATGATTTTGTATATCAGGTTCGGTATCTAATAGCATTTGTTCAGAATCAATGTATTCGTAATACAGGGTGACAGTGACCAACAGACTTGGCTGCAACACTTGCCCCGTTTTCTGCCTCATGAAAGTTATCACCCGTTCTCAGTTTTTCTACCTTTTTGTAGACCTATGTAACAGATTACATATCTGGCATCCTGATCCGGTATCATATACCCAGGATGCAGAGGATACTGAGAAACAGTTCTTTGTAATGAACACACCCGAAGGAGATGCATCATATGCACTTTCTTCGTTTGGGCGGCATAGGAATTCTGGTATTCCCCAATTTCCTGCTCTGTCTTATAACAATTATAAGTTGGAGCGGGACCAACGTTCCCCAGCTCAGTATAACAAGCGGGTTCGGTCAATACATCCATTTTATTTTGATTAAGGCGTGATATGGTCGCTACCTGGAGAGAGAGAGAAGAAAACACTCTGCGTGCGCTCTTGCAAGATCAGATTGGTTATATATTTTATCTAATCAGGATGGCTCCCACTGTTTTTATCAAATCTTCCTTCAAACCTTAAAAGGAAAGACTAGCCGGGATTAATTACACTCTACAAGTTCGCCAATCTTTCAGCCAGGCCAGTGTCGGTACTTTGAGGGAGGTTCCCTGTGCTTTTGCACGGACCTAATTACAGTAAACCTCGTTTTTCCAGAGGCGTAACCCCGTTGACACCTTTCTAGACACCTACTTGATCGGCTAATTGCAAAGTGCAAAACTCTCCCAGGAGTAACAATTACTCGCAGTGGGTATCGGGATCCAACTATCACATAGAAGGTATGCAATCTCATTGCAAATTTCAACACTTGAAACTCCCGATAAAGATTTTTACCCCTAGCACCTATGACCTTAACTATGGCCAACAAATCATAAGTACTAGTCAAGTTCTACCCGTCATTTCGTGATTAATTAGACCCACCCACATGACCCTTAACTAAGGTCAACAAAGTCACGCGACTGTCCTAACTAATCGCATCATATGCGGTGCAGGAAGACATCACTTAGCTACCGTACACTGTGCCTTGACTATGGTCAACAAACACAGCACGAATACTAAGTATTCTACTTCCTAAAATGACGGAGGGTTGCGAATGGTTTTTGTGAAAACCTTTAACGCTTTGAACTTGATCTCGTTGCGGAATCAAATGGTTTTTAAATGGAATGTTTTTGAAGTTTTTCTAGTTTTGCTAAAGGGGTCACTCCCGGTGAAGGGATCGTCGGCCCTTTCCTCGTCGAATGAGGTGCGGGATATATCATATATATCACTGTGCAAAGCGGAAACTATAGAAGCTATCAAAAGACAAACCGAGTGATGTAGCATCTGCCAGTTATTGCTAAAGGAGTCACTCCCGGTGAAGGGATCTCGGTCCATTCCCTATCGAATAAGGTGCAGGATGTTCTACAAGGAACACCGCGATGCAAAGCAAGAACTGTAGCTACCTATTTTTATTTTGAAATTCGATTCCACAACATCAATTAGGTTTATTTTCTTTCATTAATCTCATTAATGAATATCCCATCATTTAAGTCCACCTAAACATCACAGATAAATATAACGTACGCTTATGCCATCCGCATTCGCCTCGATGTCCTGTCTGCACCGTTAGGTTAGGTAACTAACGGCAGAGCGGGGCAGGGCTAGCGCGTGTGTAAAACATAAGCAACGTCTATATAATATATCATATATACTATATATAATATCTGTCACAGAACATCACATGATCACATCACAGATAACGCAGCAGAAAATACATATGAAATATTGGATATACTAGGACGTCCGTGTTTTCAATACGAGCCAGTATAAAACACGGATTCCACGGTCGTGATGAATAGCCAATCCCACACCCCTAGACCCCTACGAGAGCGGCAAGCAACCCTACCAATTCTAGGGTTAGGAGACCCGGACTCGACTCCTCGAGTTGGTCTCCCACTGGACCCCACAACCCGGTTACCTGTGCTCCCCTCCTTGGGTCTATCCTAGTGCAGAAAAGTAAATAATATACATCAACGGTGACATCTTCCGCAACCTGGAAGTGGCCCAATAAAAGAATATTACATACAAGTTTTTACATGAATGAAAATGAAAAAACACTCATCTCACATAAAAAAACCCCGGCTATACAAACACGGCGATCCAATATAACATATCCAGCAACACATAACATCACATGTCATCAACGTAAGTAAATATACGCATCCCAATTGTCGTTGACATATAGCAACGAAACCGGCGATATCACATATTACACTTACGGTCACAGAAAAGAAAGTGTAAAACTACAACAGTTGGAATCCGCAATCTCTCTAGACATCGCATGCCTAATCAAATGAATTCCTTAGACATCGCATGCCTAACAATTATAAACCCCGCATTTTAGTCTCATTATCGAAAACTCTTTTCAATACCAAGTCGGGCAATTCAACAGGATTCCCAACATTTTGATCGAATGCTCGTCGCAAACTTTAGTAGGCGGCTGCACCCCCGACGCCGTCGACCAAGTGCACCAAGGCGGAACACCGCTACCGCGAGCACCCGAACGGATGCTTTCGGCGACGAGGTTCTCCTACAGTCACTTAGTCGGGGCTATGGGGTGAGGCTGTCTATTAAGTTTACCCGGCGAGTATCCGCGTACGCTACGTGATTGCGACGGACTTTTGATCACATCAAAATTCCGTGGCAACCGATCATGTGAGACAAAACTGCTATATTTATAACATTCATTCAGTTATCTCATAACTTATTATGAATTCCAATTATTGTATCACATTCCGGATAAATGGAAAATGTTAAACTTTCCGATCGAACAATCGAACACCCAAGTTTTCCCGAAACAGCTCAACACATGAAATAAGTCTAACAGCATTCAGTTCGTGCCTCAGTAGCAACGGTCCAGCCGTAGAAGGGTCAAGCCAACAACTCACATGTGGCACGCCGTACTGCCCCAAACCCGAAGGTTCAAAGGGCAGTTCAAGATGGTCACATAATCGAGTTAAGGTTTGTTGTCTTCTAGAGGGTCCATTGCGTTACTTGCACTACTAAGTATGTCGTTAAACTACGGAAAAATCCAACAATTGGAAATTTCCCGGCAGGGGAAAAAGTGGGTATTTATATCCAGTCGAACTTTTTGACATATTCTAAAATACCCGGAAAAACACACTGACAAAATTAGACAATCCTATCGAAACACCGAGTCCCTAATACAACCCAAAAATGCAACACTGGAAAAAAAATTATAAAATTCCCAGGAAAACCAGCACAGAAAATTAAGAATTACTGTGCAAAATTAGATGCACAAAACGACAAAATGGCCGCGGAACCGCCGCATGAGCATGCTCATGCCGCGGATCCGCGGCGCCTTTATGGAATCAGGTCCTCGAATTTTACAGTAATCCTTAGATCTTCCTGCTGATTTTTTTGAATATTTTTAATCTGCAAAAATCCACATTTTACAAAAAAGTCCAGAGAGCATGTTTAGGCTTGGGTTTTGATTCGATCGGACTTCTAGTTCCGTCTACGCATCGCCTAAGGCTCTAGCTAGGCTCTCATACCACTGTAGGGTTCCTAGGCACTCTAATGGAGTCTCACAAGTGATCAAACATGCACAAATCAAAAATTCCTTGTGCCTACAAACCCTAATACGGATCGTTAACTAGAAATCAAGGCGATGCAAGCAAGTAAACCGAAATATAGCTAAAGGGAAGGGACTACAACCTTTGTAGATCCGGTCCTCCACCTCTTAGGCTCCGCGATGAAGTATCCTCGCTGTACAAATCGGATCTTGGGCTCTAGCGTCGGTTTCATCGGAGAAAAGCGGGCTAGGTCATCGACGACGATGCCGAAGATGATCTACGTCGAGGCATCGCTAGATCAAGCTCCAACTTCACCAAGTCAAGAAAACTTGTGAAGGAAACGCCCTATACTACTTGGCAAGAGGTAGAGGATGAAGAAATAGGAGATGGGTTCACTTTAGAATTGGATTTCTCACTTGTTTTGGCTAGTTGCCATTAAAGGTTGCAAGCTTTTTCTTTTGTTGAAGAAGAAGAAGATGAAAGAAAAATATGATAAGTATATTTAAATTATCAAATAAAATGATACTTATCATGATAGTAACCATAGTTAGGTGTAGAGAATAAACCATGGTTAGGGTTAATGGTTAGGTTTAGGAAAAGAATAAGAATGGTCAAGATTTCAACATTTCATGAAGTTTCCACAAAACTACAAAAAAGCCACCATTATCTTTATCTTTTCCAACAAGAAATAAATAAATAAATCAATAGATAAATGAATAAGATAAAAGTAAACCCTAACCACTAACTTAACCATTGTTTAATTCTTTACACAAACCTAAGCTTGCATGTATCATCAAACATGATAAAATCTTGTGCACAAAAATATATCACATATACAATGTGCATTTCAAGTGAGAAAATCTATTAAAGTGAACAAATACTAGTTAATACAAAGTAATATATCAAATATATAATTATGCATTAAATCATTAAATCAACACTTGATTCAACGATCCGGTCATGTCGCATATAACCGGCTAGTACCCAATGTATCGGCTTATCGAATCAATCCTTGATTCGATAACTAGGTCATATCGCATACAACCATTCGACACATACATCGCGAGAATGAAATACGGTATCACATACACGCATTATTCTCGGTCCCGCACATATCTCATATGCGCTCCTATTTCGTTTCGCTCGAGCTAGGAAACTTCTGTGTAGGACTCTAAAGACTCGTCAATACGCCGGTAGCAGATGATGATCATATCAAACACCCACAAGCCGCAAGCGGTCTGCTAAACGTAACGGCCACCCGGGTATTGAGCGATCAGAAGATCGACGAGCAAGCCCGCTCACACTCCTGTGAATCCAACCAGTAACACTTACCGTACAGTCCGGTCTGTTCGTCTGATATGTCGCATATCTCGCCTAGGAGTGGTAAACGTCAGACCCCAATAGCTCGATAAGTCATGCCGACGTAGGGTCCATAACTATCGTGAAACTACTGATAACTCTTACCAGTATATCACTGCAACCCTGGCCAGGGATTTCCTATTATGGCCAGTCGAGCATAGCGCAACATCAACCCCCAATACCGGGAGAGACGAATCCCCTCCTATCGCTCATTGCCTCCATGTGAATCGGGACTGTGCCCAAAAACCACCTGTTTGCACGACTCAATAGAGCCGTGGTAGGATGGAAATCAAAGCACAGTGGGAGACACACAAGACTCTATGACGATCTCGGGTCAACAGACTAAGCTGTACCAGTGTCACCAGAGAACTGCCATCTGACGTGAGGTATAATACCATCTGGGAGTTCTCGGCGAGTCCGTTCAGTGTACCCAGTCTCCACTGAGCACCCGCATACCATCTCCGATGTCAAACACCAATGGATATGGGATCATCCATCGCCTATCGCATGGGTCGAGAAGATATACGCTAGTCTACTCTGGAATATCGATGCCCCGTCTCGATATTCCCTCGACTAGGAACATTGAAGGATGTACTCATTGACTACCCAGGCCCCACTAGTATGATCTGCATCATAGTCCTGGAAGTCGAGTACTCATCCTAAGGGCTTTATCAACATGTAACAGAGAGACAGAAAGTATACACGTTAAGATAAAGAGTAACCAGATAGCGTACTATCATGTCGAGCAAGAAAGTCCTACCTATATATGTCCCAGCATCCACTACAATATACATCCAATGTACAGTAATGGCCTCTAGGGCATACATATAACTAACATCATAGTCATGGAAGAGAGCAATGGCAAGTAGGATCCGAATGGATTTGAGCATAGCCACTGGAGAATAAGTTTCGTCATAGTCCACACCAGGTCTTTGACGAAAACCTTTTGCAACAAGTCCAGCCTTATAGGTTTCCTCCTGCCCATCTACACTAAGTTTCCTTTTGTAGATCCATTTGCATCCAACGGGTTTTACCCCAGGTGGAGCAATATCCAAGGTCCACACTTTATTGGTGTACATGGACTCCATTTCGGATTGCATAGCATCCAGCCACTTATCAAAGTCCCTACTGATAATGGCCTGCCTGAAACTGGTAGGGTCATATTCTTCCAAGATGCAATCCTCTCGATCCCCGTCTATGAGAAAACCGTAGTATCTCTCGGGCGGATGAGAAATCCTACCAGATCTGCGGAGTGGCTGAGGTTCGTCTGGGGTTATTGAATCCAGTGATTCCTCCAAATTTTCAGTTACATTTTGTGGTTCATGGATTTCTCCCAGTTCTACCGAACTCCCACCAGTTTCTTTTGCAAGAAACTCCCTTTCTAAAAAGGTAGCATGGCGAGATACAAACACCTTCTGTTCCTCAGTGTGGTAGAACAGATATCCTAGTGAATCTTTAGGATATCCTACAAATTTACATAGAACTGACTGCGCCTCTAGCTTGTCCTGTTTCTGTGTTTTCACATAGGCCGGACAACCCCATATCTTAAATCGCTTAAGATACGGATTTCTTCCACTACATACTTCATATGGAGTCTTAGGCACAGATTTGGATGGAATGTAGTGTTAGTGTATATGCCCTAGGGGCCATTATTGTATCATACTAGCTTGTATATTACTTATTGGAAGCTTGGGATATTCACAGTTATAAAACAGTCTTGCTAAACATGGTAGTATGCTACTTGGTTTTATCTATCTTAATATGTGAGTATATGTCTTGATAGAGCTCTTAGGATCTTTCTTGACTACCAGCGTTGTGATGGCAGTCATACTAGTGGGGGCTGGGTAGTCTACAAGCACATCCTTTTTCAAGTCCCTAATCGTAGGATTATCAAGATAGGGCATCGATACTCCGGAGTAGACTAGTGTGTACGCTTCTCATCCCAGTTGGGGAGATGGTCTGTCCCACAGCCGTCAGTACGTCGTACTAGAGATAGTATACAGGTGCTCGTTGGGTTACGGGTACACCAGACAGGACTCACGGGTAACTGTTGGATGGTATTATACCCGTCGTCAGTTAACAGTTCCCAGGTGACATGAGTACAGCATAGTCCGCAGACTTGACACTGCTACTTCGCCTCGAGTGTGTCCCACTGTTCTTAGATGGCTACCCTACCACGGCTCAAAGGAGTCGTGCAAACAGGCAGCAGTTGGGTGCAGTCCCGAGCACTTGGAGGCAGTGGCGGTTAGACAGGATTCATATCTCCCGGTATTGGGAGTTGATATCGCGCTGTGTCAGAGAGCCATTACGCAAAGTCCCTGGCCAGGGCAAGCGAGATTTACTGGTAGGTTCCAGTTGTTTCTCAAGGTTTAATGGGCTACGCTCCGACACGACTTATACCGCTATTAGGGGACTGACGCTTGCCGCCCCCTAGGCTCGATATGCGATAGTCTTAGACGAAAAGACCGGACTGTACGGAGATTGTCACATCAGGCTCAGTAGGAGTTCGGATGGGTTTTCTCATCGGCCTTCTTATCGACATCTACCTGGGGACCATTACGTACAGCTAGTGCCGCTTGCGGTCTGTGGTTAAACCCACTGCCAGCGTAGTAGTCGAGTTTTTAGAGTCCCACACATAGAGTTTCCCTACTCCAGGCGAAACGGTATAGAGGTCGTATGGTTTTACGACAAGGGTTCGGACGCATACGTGTGTTTACGCACGTACAACATTCGGACAGTTTTTACTAGCTAGCTTTGGTTTAAGCCAGATTCTAGTATCGGGTTATTGGATTTATACAGTCTAAAGTTTTTCCGTGTTTTCACGGATAGAAGGGGCGTTCTCGTAATTTCACGAGAAGCATCTAGAAGGAAGGTCACTTGATGGTTAAGGTGGCATTTGCATTTATTGTGTTAACGACTCATTTGTGTGATTCATCCATAGAGTTAATGCATCATTTATTGATCTAATGACTCATGAGATGAATCACTCATATGAATGAATGAAGCATGGTTGTTAAATGATTTAATTTATTTATTTCATAAAACATTATGCTTCATATATATTCAAATGAGTTCATTATCTCTTCTCATTCTCTTGCTCACCTTCTCTCTCCTCAAGCTCTCTCTCTTCAAACCCTAATCCTCCCCTCTCATGTGTTGAGACCAAGGATTAGAAAAGACTATTTAATCCATAACCCTTCTCTATATCACCTAGGTTTCTTAGATTAGCACTTTAAGAAACCTAGTTACCTCAAGTTAGAGGTGAAGCTTGGAGTATAGCTCTCGGGTGGATCATCTATTACGTGGAGGAGGCCGAGAAGGAAGAGGATAACGAAAAGGAGAAGGACACGGTTCATTAAGTATAATCACTTATCATAGTAGTTCACAACTTCTATGCTTCTTGTTAGTTATAGTTTAGCAAAGATTCTCGGTTAGTCGATGTTTACGCAAAGAACAAGATCGTTTTTCATCTTTTCCGCCTCTCCGCAAGTCGTGGGGTGTTGTACATCGACTTACACGTAGTTCAGTAGGTATGCCGCTGTCTGAAGCGCATGTCCCCAAAATGAAAGAGGCAACTCGGCACTACTCATCATGGAGCGAACCATATCCAACAGGGTACGATTCCTTCGCTCCGATACATCGTTGTGCTGTGGTGTATAAGGAGGAGTAAGCTGAGAGAGAATTCCATTCTCTTTTAAGTAATCTAGGAATTCTGTGCTTAAGTACTCCCCTCCCCTATCCGATCGGAGGATCTTGATACTTTTTCCAGTCTGCTTCTCTACTTCGTTTCTGAATTCCTTGAATTTCTCAAAATCTTCAGATTTGTGTTTCATCAGATACACATATCCGAACCTAGAGAGATCGTCAGTGAATGTGATGAAGTACGAGAACCCACCCCTTACATGTATAGATATCGGACCACATACATCACTGTGTATGGGTCCCAAGAGCTCTGTGTCTCTTTCTCCATGTACGGTGAACGGAGATTTGGTTATCTTTCCTTTGAGACAAGAATGACAAGTTTCGTAAGATGAAAACTCGAACGTATTCAAGAGTCCATCTTTATGCAACTTACTTAGTCTTTTCTCTCCGATATGACCAAGACTACAATGCCACAAGTAGGATTCATTCGTATCTGAATTCTTCCTCTTGCGTGTATTTTGTACATTGAGAACAGTATTCTGATTTAGAACGTAGATACCATTACACAGTGTACCTTCTGCAACCAGTACCTTATGAAGGTAAATGTTCATGATATTTCTGTCAAGAACAAAGTTATATCCATCCTTATTGGGCAAAGAAACTGATATGATGTTGCAAACCATGGAACGTACATAGTAGCATTCGTTCAAAATCATAGTATTGCCATTTGGCAACACTAGGTGATATTCACCGACGGCTGCAACATTAACTTGTGCTCCGTTCGCTACCCTGAGCGACATATCACCAGGTAAAACTTTCCTACTTTTTCTCAGTCCCTACAATAGATTACAGATATGAGATCCTGATCCGGTATCAAGTACCCAGGAGGTAGGGCTGACCGTAAAGCAGTTCTCAATTACAAGAACACCTGAAGTAGATGCAAAACTATGTTTCTTCTTCAACTGAGTATCCTTGGAATCCATACAATCCTCTTTCCTTTGCTCATACTTATGACTGTTGTCACAAGTTAGAGCTAAACCGACGTTCCCCAGTCCCGAATAAGAATTCGGATCGGTCAAGCGATACATTTTATTTTCTTGATTAGGGCGTGAAATAGCCGCTACCTGGAGAGAGAGAAAAGAAACACTCAGTGTGCGCTCTTGCAAGATTAGATTGGTTTATTAATTTATCTAATCAGGATGGCTCCCACTATTTCCTCAAATTCTTCTTCAAACCCTAAAAGAAGAACTAGTCAGGATTAATCCCACGTCACAATACTTGCTTAACCTTTCAGCCAGGCTAGTGTTGGTACTTCGAGGGAGGTTTTCCAACTCTTTCGCGAAGTTCCTTAATTAAATAACCCCTTTTCCCTGGAGGCGTAGCCCCGCTAACACCGTTCTAGACACCTACTTGGTTTATAGCATTGATTGTGAAGTGAAATAATCTCCCGAGAGTAATCCAACTCAACAATGGGATCGAGATCCAACTATCATTGTGCGATGACCTAGATGGAATCCACTCTAGTCACCTCACTCCAGAAGGTATGCTAAATCTGCAAGTTTCAGTTTCTTCAGAAACCCCCGATGTGGATTTTTGCCCCTAGGACCCAAGTGACCTTGACGGAGTCAACAAATCAAAGAGTCCTAGTCAAGTTCAACCCGTCATTGTCTGGATTGCTTTAAACCCACCCGCATAACCCTTGACGGAGTCAACAAGGTTATACGACTGTCCTAAAAAATCTCATATACTGCTACAAACAAGCACCACTCAGCTACCGTTCACTACGCCTTGACGGAGTCAACAAACGCAGCACAAATACTAAGTGTTTCTTGTAAGAAATGATGGAGGACTACGGCTAGGTTTTTGGCGAAAAATGTTAGTTATATGTATGCCCTAGAGGCCATTACTGTACATAGGATGTATATTGTAGTGGATGCTGGGACATATATAGGTATGACTTTCTTGCTCGACATGATAGTACGCTATCTGGTTGCTCTTTATCTTAACATGTATACTTGCAGTCTCTCTATTACATGTTGATAAAGACCTTAGGATGTGTGCTCGACTTCCAGGACTATGATGTAGTTCATACTAGTGGGGCCTGGGTAGTCAATGAGTACATCCTTTAATGTTCCTAGTCGTGGGAATATCGAGACGGGGCATCGATATTCAAGAGTAGACTAGCGTATATCTTCTCGACCCATGTGATGGGCGATGGATGATCCCATATCCATTGGTGTTTGACATCAGAGATGGTATGCGGGTGCTTAGTGGTGACTGGATACACTGAACGGACTCGCCGAGAACTCCCAGATGGTATTATACCTCACGTCAGATGGCAGTTCTCTGGTGACACTGGTACAGCTTAGTCTGTTGACCCGAGATCGTCATAGAGTCTTGTGTGTCTCCCACTGTGCTTTGATTTCCACCCTACCACGGCTCTATTGAGTCGTGCAAACAGGTGGTTTTTGGGTACAGTCCCGATTTACATGGAGGCAATGAGCGATAGGAGGGGATTCGTCTCTCCAGGTATTGGAGGTTGATGTTGCGCTATGCTCGACTGGCCATAACTGGAAATTCTTGGCCAGGGTTGCAGTGATTTACTGGTAAGAGTTATCAGTAGTTTCACCCTTGTTACGTACCTTATATCGGCATGACTTATCAAGCTACTGGGGTCTGACGTTTACCACCCCTAGGCGAGATATGCGACATATCAGACAAACAGACCGGACTGTACGGTAAGTGTTGCTGGTTGGATTCACAGGAGTGTGAGCGGGCTTGCTCGTTGATCTTCTGATCGCTCAATACCAGGGTGGCCGTTACGTTTAGCAGACCGCTTGCGGCTTGTGGGTGTTTGATATGATCATCACCTGCTGCCGGCGTATTGACAAGTCTTTAGAGTCCTACACAGAGGTTTCCTGGCTCAAGCGAAACGAAATAGGAGCGCATATGAGATATGTGCCGGACCGAGAATAATACCAGTATGTGATACTGGATTCTATTCTAGCGATTTGTATCATCGGACGGTTATATAAGATATAGCCGGGTTACCGAATCAAATGTTGATTCGATATATTGATATACTTGATATTAGTCGGTTATATGCAGTATGACCGGATCATTAAATCAAGTGTTGATTTAATAATTTAGTGTATAATTATATATTTGATATATTATTTTACATTAACTAGTATTTTTTCACTTAAGATTGATTTTCTCACTTGATGTGCACAAGTAGTATATGTGATATATTTTTGTGCACTTGATTGTATAATGTTTGATGATACATGCAAACTTGGGTGTGTTTATGCTATACACCATGTTTAGGTAAATGGTTAGGGTTTTATTTACTTTATTTATTTTGGTTAAAAGAAAAAACTAAATGGTTGCTTTTGTTTTATGCAAGAGGCTTCTTGATGCTTCATGCATCTTTGACAAAGTAACCATTTTGTTTTTATTCCTTATCCTAACAATTTCACCTAAACCTTAGTTTATTCTCTACATTAGTTACCTCACCCATGGTTGCTAAATGATAAGCATCACTTGATTTTCCTTTTTAGATAATTCATTTTCATTATTTTCTTTCTTCTTCTTCATCTTCTTCATGAAGAAGAAAGCCATTGCTAGAAAATTCCAACTGATGAATCCAAGTGAGAAATCCAATTCCAAAGTGAACCCACTTGCTATTTCTTCATCCTCTACCACTTGCCATGTAGTAGAGTGTGTTATCTTCACAAGCTTCATGACCTAGTGAAGATGGAGCTTGAGTTAGAGTTGCCTCGACGTAGATCATCTTCGGCATCGAAGTCAATGACCTAGCCCGATCATTTCTCCGACGAAACCATCGCTAGAGTCCGGGTTCCGATGATCGCAGCGGAGGGACGTCATCACGGAGCTTTGGAAGTGGAGGACCGGATCTACAAAGGTTGTAGTCCCTTTCACTCTTAGTTAAAGTTGTTAACTTGCATGTTCTTTCGCGTTACATCTAGTAACGATCTAGCATTAAGGTTCTTTGGCACATGGAAATTTTTGATTTGGCATGGTTGATCAGTTGTAGAACCTCATGAGTGTGCCCAAGAACCCTACAAAAAACCCGTTAACGTAATGAACATGATATCGTTGAAGGAACCTGATAACCTTTTTTAAAATTATAGTGACGATAACTTTTGCTAAAGAGGTCACTCCCTGTGAAGGGATCTCGGCTCTTTCCTCGTCGAATGAGGTGCAGGATATTCCAAACTGAATACCTCGATGCAAAGCAAGAATAATCGACTATAGTGAAGTTATTACCCTGACGCAAACTTTTGTCCAAGGGGTCACTCCCGATGAAGGGATCTCGGCCCTTGCCTCGTCGAATGGGGTGCGGGGCATTCATAACCGAATACCTCTATGCAAAACAAAATAGAACGTCCTTGCAATAACAGCTTTTTGAAAATTGTTCCAACAACGTCTTTTAGGTTTGTTTTTCTTTGCATTAATATAATGTGTCCCATCAGTTAATCCTACCATTGCAGAAAACAACGAAAATATGACGTACGCTTATGCCATCCGCATTCGCCACGGGGCCCCGTCATCACCCGTTAGGTTACTTAACTAACGACAGAGCGGGGGCTGGACTAGCGCGGATTCAAAACATAAGCAACGCCTACTAGATATCATATATAGATATATACATTCGTCAGATGCAATGATAGCCATTCCAGATCACAGATGAACATATTGGATATGTTAGGAATCCGCGTTTCGTTCGAGCCTGCAACGAAAGAAGGGTTACACGGTCGCGATGAATAGCCAAACCCCACCCTAGACCCTTACGGGTGCGGCAAACTGCCCGCCAAGTACCCGAAGTGAAGCAGCCTCCCTCAACAACGTGAGTAGGCCACTCGACACTTCAAAGTACCCGGTAGTTTGTGCAACCCACCTTGGGTCTATCCTAGGAGCAAAAACAGTAAAAGAAATAATATAAAATGGCGGCTACAACCTCATCCCGGATGTGCGGCCATAAAAATAATATTACATCAATTTACATTTTACATCAAATGAAAGATAAAGAAACCCTCATCTCATAAAACCCCGGCTATTCATCCGCGACAATCCAACAAGTTCATATACACAATCCAACAACATTACAGATCACAGATATGCACAACCCCCACTAATGGTCGTATAGCGATTAGTCGACGTTCAGTGCATATATCACATCACAGATATAAACATTTAGCCAAAGTTTGTAGAACTCCGATCAAAATACCAATTTGCAACTGCCCCAAAAAATAACATTTTTCTCTGGATAAACTAGGCAGAAACAAAACATCTTAAAAATCCCAAAATACCATACAGAGAAAACTGCAATAAATCGGAGTCGCGGCCGAGTCAACTCGGCCGCGGATCCGCGGCGAAACGCATGGTTTCGCCGCGGTTCCGCGGAGAGTTGGCCGATTCATGGGCTAAAATTTCTTTTTTGTTCCTACAAAACCCTGCACCGATTTTTAAGGCATGTGGAATAATTTTTAGAGCAGTTTTAAAAATCGGCAGAAAGTATGGTTTTTGACATGTTTTCGGGATTTTTTTTTTCCGGATCGAAGTTCTAAACACTTTGCTAACAGTTAGTTGTTGTTTAGCTAGACTCTGATACCACTGTAAGGTCCACGTTACCCACCCTGATTCTTTCGCGGAGGCGGAATAAGTAAAAATCAAATTTTTCCTCATTTGGTAACAAGGACCATCCATGAAGGATCTTTGCTAAACAAAAACTAACAAATAAACTACAAGTTTTAGATACTATGTAGAATGGTTATACCTAGGTCTTGAACTCCTTCTCTTCCTTTTGTGGTTCTCCTCGTTGCTCGCTCCTTGTAGTGGTTTGAACGGCTCCTCGTCGTCGTCTCCTCTTTGCCGTAGATGGATCCATCGAAGTGCCTAGAACTTGAGCTCCTATCTCAACCTAGAGATAACTAAGGTGCTTGGTTTGCTAAACCTAGAATCTTAGAACGAGTAGAGAAAAGTTATGGTGGTTTTGTCTCAAAAGTTTATGATTTCCAACTCATAGAGCACTTGAACTTTGAGAGAGGAAGAGGGAGAGCTTTCTTTCAAGAGAGATAAAGAATATGATAGAATGAGCTCTCATGTTGCAACCATGCTCACATCTTTTGAATAATGATGATAATAATAATAATTAAGAATTGTGATGGTTAGTTTATGAATGACCACTATCATTACATTCATTTAATGTATTTTGCAAAGAATAAGAAGTATCTTTGAAAGAAATGATGATGGTCAACAAGTCTACAATGGTCAACCGGTCAACAAAGTCAACAAGTCAACAAAATTCAAATTGTCAACAACCCTAACCATGGCACAATTATCCTTAATTAAAATTATTAAACATATTCCTCATTCTCATTAGGGTTTGGAAAAAGTCAACGGTCAACAAGTCAACCAAAGTCAAATGGTCAACAACCCTAATGAGAATCCTCTGCATCTGCCTCTGTCAACTGTGCATATACACCCGCATCCGTGTTCCGAGGAACACGAATACACTGATACAAAACCAATCCCAAAACAAATACTAGGATCTGGCTTAAACCAAAGCCCGCTAGTAATAACTGCCCGGACACCAAACGTGCACAAGTGCGCGGATGTGAACGAACCCCGTCGCAAAACCATGCGGCCTCTTCTCTGTTTTGCCCAAAGGTGAGTAACCCTCTGTGTGGGACTCTAAAGGATCGACACTATGCTGGCAGTGGGTTTAACCATAGGCCGCAAGCGGTACTAGCTGTACGTAACGATCCCCAGGTAGATGCCGACGAGATGATTGATGAGGTGAACCCATCCGAACTCTTACTGAGCCTGAATGTGACAATCTCCATACAATCCGGTCTGTTCGTCTAAGAGTATCACTTGGCGGGCCTAGGGGGCGGTAAACGCCTGTCCCCTAATAGAGGTACAAGTCGTGTCAGAGTGTAGCCTAAAACACCCTAAGAATCTACTGGAAAACCTACCAGTAATTCTCGCTTGCCCTG
The DNA here is from genome assembly GCA_030015575.1 of Agapanthus africanus. Taxonomy (NCBI): domain Eukaryota; kingdom Viridiplantae; phylum Streptophyta; class Magnoliopsida; order Asparagales; family Amaryllidaceae; genus Agapanthus; species Agapanthus africanus. The sequence goes on from JASDDO010000029.1 coordinate 111,179,392, forward strand.
GCCAGGGAAGACAATGTGTAATGGCTCTTCTAGACACAGCGCGATATCAACTCCCAATACCAGGAGAGACGAATCCTGTCTAACCGTCACTGCCTCCAATGCTTCGGGACTGCACCCAACTACTACCTGTTTGCACGAATCAGTAGAGCCGTGGTAAGGTAGTAATCTAAGAACAGTAGGAACACACTCGAGGCGAAGTGACAGTGTCAAGTCAGCGGACTAAGCTGTACTCATGTCACCTGGAAACTGTTAACTGACGATAGGTATAATACCAACCAACAGTTCCTGACGAGTCCTGTCCAGTGTACTCGTAACCTAACGAGCACCAGCATACTATCTCCAGTACGATGTACTGATGGCTGTGGGACAGACCATCTCTCCTGCTGGAAAGAGAAGCGTATGCACCAGTCTACTCTAGAGTATCGATGCCCTGTCTCGATACTCCTACGACTAGGGACCAAAATAAGGATGTTCTTATAGACTACCCAGCCCCCACTAGTGTGATCGCCATCTCTAAGCCGGTAGTCAAGCAAAGATCCTAAGGGTTCCATCAATATGTTTTTAGCGATATGTTAAAAGAAACATACATACATATTAAGATAGAAACAAACCAAGTAGCATACTACTATATCGAGCAAGACTGTCGTAAACCCGTATATATATCCCCTCCAAAATGTATTATACAAACTAGTACTATACAATAATGGCCTCTAGGACATACATATTCAACAGCATGTGTATATGAATATATATATATGCATAGTCCCATACCCATGCGTATATACATATATACACATCCCCATATACGCACAAGAAAGTAAAAGTATGCAAGTGTGTATGTGTGTGTGTATGCAAATCCTTACTTTAGGGTTTCGTGACTAAGAAATCCACTAAAGTCCTTTCTTCAATTCTCACTAACCCTAAACCTATAATCCCCTAAAGCTTTTCTTTCTAAGGTCTAAATCACACACAAGCGTACAAATATACATCTATATCTCATCACATCAATTCTTACGACTTTGCGGGGGTGCTATACGCTATCCACCCGACTTCCCCCGTAGATATAATCTACTCACCTTGATCTTCGCTTGCCGATACCGATGTCGCCACGCGCTTGCTTGTCATCTCGAAGTCCTCTTGAGGGTACCTACGTATCATAACACATCATATCGCATTAAAATCCGACTCATGACCAAAACGACACACGTATCTCACATAGGTCAAAACATATTGTTTGCTCTCTCAAATAAACCCAAAAGCCCTCGATATCGGCGTACAAACGCCGAGTGATCGAGAAAAACTCAAACGCACCATTCGTGGTTTCACAACACACTAAGTATATATAAGAAATAGGGTTTAAATCATCAAAACTTCAAATTCTCTATAAAAGCTATTTTTCCGAAACCTAGTAAGAAAAATTAACCATTTTAATACAAAAAATTGACGTTTAAACAAATCTAGTGGCCACAATGTTCACTAAATATCATAACTAGATCATACAAACTATTACTAGATTTTTAATCCCATTTATTTTCATAATTCTAAAAATCTAGTTTACAAAATACATAATTTAGACAATTTTAAAAATAACAATTGGCAACCTAGAAACTAGCTTACATTTTACATGTCTTAATACGATAAATTACACACTTAAACCATGTTCAAATGATATACAACCCTAACTAGATTTTAATCTCCCATTTTAATTAATTCCCAAAAACCTAGTTTGCTTGAAATCCAATTTTAACAATTTACAAGCAACAATTAGTAAACTAGCAATAATTAGTTTTAGCATAACATTAACATGCTACATCACACAACCATAATCAATTGATCAAAACCCTAGCTTCCAATTCAACTCTTCTCTTGAAAAGTAAATTCTAGAAATTAAAGCCATATTACTAACTAATTTAGTTTGATTTAAGTATTTAAGAACAATTTAACTAAAGTGTTAGATTATACCTCATAATTTCAAGAGATCCAACATGCAACTTGTCTCTAAAATGTTAACTTTTCACCAAGATCCATACTAGATAGGCTAGGGAAAAATGGGTAGGGCTTGGATTTTGATTTTGTGAGGATTTTGTGTTGATTTTTGAAGGATTTTGTGAGGGTTTTTGAAGTGAAAATGGGGTCAAAAAATGGGGGGGCTGCTTGAGGGAGGGCGCGGCCAGACTAGGGAGGGAGAGGGAGAATGTGCGGTGAGTGTGTAGGTTGAAGTCAACAAAGCCCATACTCTAAGTCAACACACAACTTCTTCTCTCTTTATTCTTTTCTTTTCTTTTCATTTCATTTGTTATTTCTTTAATTTGGAGGGGAGAGTGGGGAGGGGCTGCTGCATGTGGGTTTGGCCAAGATAGCAAGTGTGTGTGTATGAGTGTGGGTGTGGGTGTGGGGTGAGGGAAAATGATAAATACTATACCCAATTTCCATTTAGCTATTTTTCACCATTTAAGCCTTTATAGTTTATATTTTCTAAATCCATCTTATTAATTTCTTTTCATTTCAAAAATAATATTTTACATGTTAGTTTAATGTGTCATGATGCACAAAATTTGTATCAACCCATTCCAATTTGTAATTATCCCTAATTAAATGTATTAATGACGACTTAAAATAATATTAAAATAATTAATTTCGGAAAAATTTTCAGTAAACTTGAAATTTTACAAGTGGCTCAATAAACACCAAATACTAGCAATTACATAGTTAGAATATGTATATTTAATTTTATATTAAAAGATATTTTTATCTTGGTTTTTACGGAAAACACCCGTTATTTTACCGAAAATCGGAAATTTCACCTAAACGATTTTCAAAACGTTACAGCTAGTCTACTCTGGAATATCGATGCCCCATCTCAATACACCCACGACTAGGAACAGTTAAAATATATGCTTATAAACTACAAGTGTCCTACTAGTATGATCTGCAACATAGTCGCAGTAGTCAAGCAATTATTCAATGGGCTTTATCAACATGTACCATAAGAATAAGATGCATGATCAAATGAACATGTCTAGATAAAGTAAACCAGATATCAAACTATCATGTCGAGCAAGAAAGTCATCTATACACATATATACATGTCTAAGCATCCACTATACATATAATGGCCTCTAGGGCATACATACATCTAACAATCTCCCAGTTGCACTAAGGCCAATTATCGGCGTATCTCATACCCAACATCTCAAAAACTCTCTCATGCTGCGGCTATGGAAGGGCCTTAATGAGTGGATCCGCAATGTTATTCTTTGTATCTACTCTCCGAATCTCGATCTCCTGGCGATCTACTATCTCCCGTATCAAATGATATCGCCTCAGGATGTGTCTGGACTTCTGATAGGACCTTGGTTATTTGGCTAACGCCATAGCTCCATTATTATCACAATACAATGGTATTGGATCAACAATGGTTGGAACTAATCCTAGTTCCACGATGAACTTTCTCATCCAGACGGCTTCCTTGGCAGCATCATTTGTAGCAATATACTCAGCTTCCATCGTGGAGTCTGTAATGGTATCCTATTTAGAACTCTTCCAACTAACCGTCCCTCCATTGAGGGTAAATACAAACCCTGAGATAGATTTGTTGTCATCCTTATCACTTTGGAAGCTGGAATCGGTAAAGGCCTCCATTTGGAGATCCCCATTACCATACACCAAGAACAATTCTTTAGTCCTTCGGAAGTACTTAAGAATGTTCTTCACTGCTATCCAATGTTTCTCCCCTGGGTTCGATTGATACCTGCTTACTACAGCTAGTGCATAAGCTACATCAGGGTGAGTACATAACATCACATACATTATAGATCATACGGCTGAAGCGTAGGGTATAATGCTCATGTGAGCTCTCTCTTCATCGGTCTTCGGACAGAAGTCCTTGGAGCGAGTGATTCCATGGAAAGCGGGCAAGGCACCACGCTTGGAATCTTCCCTACTAAACTTTTTTAGGATGGTGTCAATGTACTTTGATTGGGACAATCCCAATAACCTCTTGGATCTATCTTTATAGATCCTTATGCCCAAAATGCACGAGGCATCATCTAGGTCCTTCATGGAGAACCATTGTGATAAGAATAGTTTGACCGATTGTAGCATAAGAATATCATTTCCTATTAAGAGAATGTCATCCATGTACAATACGAGGAATACGACGGTATCCCCTACAATCTTCTTATAAATGCATGGTTCATCTATATTTTTGACAAAATCAAACTCTTTGATTGTATCATCAAATCAGATGTTCCAGCTCCGTAAGGCCTGCTTTAATCCATAAATGGATTTAAGCAATCTACATGCTTTCCCGCTGCTCCCACTGTCAATGAAGCCCTATGGCTGATCCATATAAACGCATTCTTCTAAATCACCATTTAGAAATGCAGTTTTAACGTCCATCTGCCTGATTTCATAATCATAGTTGTCACGACCCAAAAATTTGGCCCGTAACCGGCACTTAAACTACGTAACGTCTGCAGGCTTACGCAACTTAAGTAAGCCGAAACCCAGAAATCTAAACCACCCAAAACTGGATAAGCGGAGAAAAATAGTTTAAATCATTCGGGAAAATCTCAAGTAAAATCTTTAACTCTAGTTTTCTTTCTTGAAAATTTCGGCAGCACCTCTTTTGTAAAAACTAGCCCCGAAAACGGGTACAACATAGATAATATATAAAGCATCCCAAACAGGAGAAAATCACGCCCAACGGCGGAGACAACCACTATAGGCACATATACGACGCCAAAGCGAAGAAATATAAAAGAAAACTGCATAAAGAAGTAAAACTTTTCAACAAACCGGCACCCACGAGCACGACACCCAAAGTCACCAAAATAAAAATACAACACCGAATCCTCCCAACTCGTCTCTAAGTCAAATACAAGAAGTGGTAGATGGAGAATACTAGATCCAACAAAAATATATTCAATGTACAAACGGATAATCGCAAACCCACCTAAAAGTAAAGGCCTCACAGCCAACCGTAGCGGTATCCGCAAAAGTAGAGATGATAAGACGCCCTGCCGCGACTACTGTTGGAGATAGTGCCCTCAGAGTCAATTATTGGATCACAGGCACGTGATTGCAATGATTGAGGGAGGACCAATCTCGGTAGGACAGTCTTACTCAAGATAATAGTATGCTATCTGGTTTATCTTTATCATCGTGTACTGCTTTAGGTGACCTTACGAGTCGCTATTACACGTTGATAGAGCCCCTAGGATTCTTGCTTGACTACCAGCAGCATGAGGGCGATCATATAAGTGAGAGCTGGAGTCTATAAGCACATCCTCAAAAGGTCCCTAGTCGTGGGAGTTTCGAGACAGGGCATCGATACTCCGGAGTAGACTAGTGTATACAGTCGAGACCCCGACGAGGGGCGGTGGCCGGTCTCACAAGCCACTGGTGTCAGTTGGTTCACCTAAGATGTATACAGGTGCTCATTGAGTTATGAGAACACCGGACAGGACTCGCCGGGAACCTGCTAGTTGGGATTATACCTGATGTCAGATAGAAGTTCCCTGGTGACATGTGTACAGGTTAGTTCATCGACCTGAGATCGTCATTTGTCTCGTGTGAGTTCCCACCGTGCTTTGATTACTACCCTACCACGCTCAAAAGAGACGTGCAAACAGGTTTTAGTTGGGTACAGTCCCGAGCCACATGGAGGCAGTGAGCGGATCTGCAGGGGTTCGTCTCTCCCGGTACTGGGGGTGAGGTCGCGCTGTGTCTAGGAGAGCCAGGACATGAAAAGTCCTTGGCCAAGGTAGGAGATTTGCTTGTAGGTATTCCAGTAGTATCTCAGGATGTTCTGGGCTACACTCCGACACGACTTGTACCGCTATTAGGGGGTCTGACTTTTACCAACCCCCTAGGCCCGCCATGCGATGCTCATAGACGAACGGACTGGACTGTACGGATATTGTCACTGACAGGCTCAGTAGGGTGTCAGGATGAGTTCGCTCATCGACGTCCCTTTTGGTCAATAGCTGGTGGCCCGTTATGTATTGGCTAATACATCTGACGTGCTAGTGGTTAAATCCACAACCATAGTATTGACGAGTCTTTAGAGTCCACCACACACACAGTTACTCAGGTTTCGGGCGAAACGCTGTAGAGGCCATATGGAGATATGGCAGGGTTCGATCAGATACGTGCGGTATTGCACGGATCGTTATCAGACGGTTTTTACTAGCCGGCTTTGGCTTAAGCCGGATCCTAGTATTAGATAGTGTAGTTTTGTCTCTTTGCATTTGTGTTCAGTGGGAATACAAAGGCGGGCATGTATTTGCAGTAACGGGGTTTTCCTGTAATTTATTACGGGATCAGTATTCTGAAGTTGCCAATTTCCATTCAGTTCCGGCCGGTTTTCCTTTGTTCCTTCACGGCCGGACTTTATCGATGGAGGGTGTTATTTGCAGTTTCCAAATAACATTTGTGGAGGGGTTTTCTTGCATATTTGTGGCCTTTTCATCATGAGATTCTTTTCTTGTCCATTTCATTGCTTTCATGTGATGGTTGTTCGATTTGATGAGAAGAGAAATGAGTGTGATATTGATGTGAGCCTTTTTCCCTTATCATTTTCTTTTTCCTCCACTTGATAACACTTCGTTTTTTGATTCCATTTTTCACTACCATTTTAGAGGGGCGGGCCACTATTCTAGAGAGGAGAGAGGATCATTTTGTGAGGGTGGAAAAATCATCATCTCAATTTTGGTTTGCTTCAAAAACCCTCACTACTCTCCAAAGTTCTTTCTTGATCCCTCCATCAATGGCAACCTCATAAACCCAAAGAGACATAGCATTCTGCACTAGCCTACAGCAAATCTTGGACGCGTCGGCTAGCCAACTTCGCGCCCGAGTTGCCTCGGTCCAGAGGTGGGAGCCCGTAAAAGATTACGGCTACGTGGTGCCCTTTCCGACGAGAAGTTGACGGACGAAGTATCCGCGGGAGATCGGAGTGGAGACGAAGACCGAAGGAAACAGATCGCTTGGTATAGCTTCTCTACTCTTTTCTTGTTTGCTAATAGCTAAGTTAATGGCCCGATCCGGGTGAAAAGTGCGCGGTGGTGCCGGTTTGCTAGTTTGCAAAGTTTTTGTTTCCGCGTTTCCGGCGTCGGATCGACGGCCGGGGCGCCGCCGCGGATTTACATTGGTATCAGAGCCACGCTATTAACCATGCCTAGCTTTCTCTAGTATGTTTAGAACTCGATCGAACAAAAATCCCCAAAAACCGTATTTTCCAATGCATCGTGTTTCTGTCGAATTTTTTTTAGCTCCAAAATTTTTTTAAGTTGTTTCAGAATACTGTGCATGAAAATCTAAGAAATCTGTAAAAATTTTGTCGCGAGATCGCTCCATACCGCCGCGGAACCGCGGCCAAACCCTTGTTTGGGCCGCGGTTCCGCCGCTCTTTTGACTCTTCAGCGTTCCAAATTTTTCCAGAGGGCTTTAGACATGGAATTAGGGGTTTTGGGATATTATTTCTGGGCCTAGATTTTCTGTAAGTGCTACAGTACTGCTTGGGGCCCACTTGATAGAATTTGTTCGATCGGAAATTTTAAACATGCTAGTTCACAGTACTTACATTATATCTGCGACCGTGAATGTCACTTGATCGGTAAATCCTGTCTAACAGCTATAGCCCGGTTAGACGGATTTGCGAACGTGACATTCACGTTAATGTTCTGTATTGTGCTGTGATGTTGCGGATCGGTCGTGGGGATAGCCTGGTTGCAGTGATAGTACAGTTTTGTTTTATATGTACATTTGATATTGCGGGGCGAGCGTCCGACATGTGGACTGCCGTCACTGCCTGTTTGTATTATTCTTTTGGGGCACGACCGTGTTGAGGTCGATGTCCCCGTTGTATGTATATTTTACTTTCTGTACTAGGATTACCCCGCGGAGGGGTGCACGGATAGCCGGGTTCTAGAGGGCAACAAGCCCGCATCTCATAGCATTGAGACGGAAGGGGCTTTACTCTAGAATTGGCGGGCTATTCGCCGCACTCGTAGGGGGTATAAGTTGTCCCAGGAGGGGTGCCCAAGTTACCGGATTCCGTGAAGTGCTGGGTGGTCCATTCACGTTGCTGAAGAGGGCTGCCTCGCTTCAGGTTTTGGCGGGTAACTTGCCACGCCCGTAGGGGTCTAGGATTTTCATTGCACAGGCTATCCACACGACCAGGGGAACGTCGAGTTTCAGCAGCGGCTCTGTGAAACCCGGGGATCCCAGATATCTGTATTATTCTGTGATGCTGTACATTTCTGTGATGTTGCATTTTATCACGCCTTGAGCGAAAATTATATATTATATATATACTAGTAGATGTTGTATATGTTTTGCATCCGCGCTAGTCCAGTCCCCGCTCTATCGTTAGTTAAGTAACCTAACGGGTGATGACGGGAACCAGTGGCGAATGCGGATGGCATATACGTACATCATTATTTTCGTTCTTTATTGGTGTGATCAATTGATGGGACTGCGTTGATTCGGATCAATGCATGATAAACAAACCTATTCTGATGTTGTTGGAACAATTTTCAAAAAGCTGTTATTTCAAAAAGCTGTTATTCGGATCAATTGATGGGAACGCTTCAGTTTTTCTTTCCGCGTTTCCGGTGTCGGATCGACGGCCGGGGCGCCGCCGCGGACTTACAACTACTCAGAGGTTAAGTCCTGCGAAACATTGTAGCATAACGGTGGGGTGAGTTGCCAACTCGTGAATAGAAAATAACATCATACTGTAATCGTAAGTATGCACGAACAGCGATTAATCTATCACATGTAATCCGATAGCATGAGTATGTCAATATGAATATACAAAAATCTTGTAAAGGTATATCATCAGGGTACTACAATTACATGAAGCAATGCATATCAAAAATAATCCTGAATATGGGATGATATAATAAAACCTCATGCAAAAATCATCAGCATGGAAAAACCCCAGTGTCCCTCACTGACACATCAAATCCCAACATCCTCAGGCACCGCATCCACAGATCGGCCCTCACATACTGTAGTCTCATGGTACCTGAGTGTAAATCATCGACACCCAAAATATCATGAAAACATATAACTATATGTATGTATATATATGTATGTATGTATGAGTATATCAACCACGTATGCCCACCGACGATACGTAAAATCATGGAAACCTAAGAGTCAAACACCGACACTCGAAACATCATGAAACCCGTGTCTAGCAACGACACGTAAATCATCATAACTCAGGCGCTGTCACCACGAATGGCCCTGACGATATGTTGTACACCACTCCGGTCGGTATCCCAACGATAACCGCCGAGTCCAAATAAAATCACCGGTAGGTACTTGCCCGCCTTTCTGGCTCATCGCCTATCATCTGCGATCATCTTGCCTAGGGGAACCGTACCGGGCTCCACCATGAACCCGCACACGGCCCACTATTTAAGTCCACGGCGGAGCCCCGGCCGTCAATCCGACACCGGAATGCGGAAACGAAAAACTTTTCAAACTAGAAAACCGGCACCACCGCGAACTAGAATCCCGGATCGGGCCATTAACTTAACTCTAGCAAACTAGAATAAGAGTAGAGAAGCTATACCAAGCGATCCGTGTCCTTCGTGTAAGTCCACGTTGCCCACCCCGGTGCCTGCGGGGAGGTGGAAACGTTATGAAAAATCGGATTTTTAACGCACTAGGCAACATGGACTAGCAAAAGGAGGATCTTTGCTAAACATAAACTAACTACAAAGCTAAAAAGTTTAGCTACTCGGAAAAGGAGTTATACCTAGGTCTTCAAGTCCTTCTCTTCTTGCTCCTTGGAGTGTGATGATCGGATTCTCCTCGTCGCCTTCTCTCGCCGAAGAAAGATCCACCCGAGGGATACTACCTTTGGCTCCTACCTCAAACTAGAAGCAACTAAGGTGCTAGTTGTGCTAGACCTAGAACCATAGAAAGAGTAGAGAATGATGTTGGTGTTTTTATCTCAAGCTAATTGGTTCTCAACTCATGAGAGGGAGAGCTTTGAGAGAGAAGAAGAGGATGAGAGAGAATGAGAATGATAGAATGAGGATATTTTGCAACCATCCTCACATATATGTGTGATTTATGAATAATAGATAATTAGTCAAGATAATTGTCATGGTTAATCAGGAAATGACAATTATCATTTCATATTAAATGCTTTTGCAAGGATCAAAGAGCATCTTTCATATGGAATGATGATGGCCAACTTGTCAACCTAGGTCAACAAGTCAAGTATAGTCAAATGGTCAACAACCCTAACCATGCACAATTATAATTAACTAATTATTAATAAATCATAATTCACACAAAACATTAGGGTTAAGAAAATGACAATAGTCATCAACCCTAATCAAAGTCCTCTGCCTCTGCCTCAGTCAATAGTGCATACACACCCGTATCCGTGTACCGAGGAACATGAATCCAATGAGATAAAACCAATCCCAAATCTTATACTAGGATCCGGCTTAAACCAAATCCCACTAGTATAAGCTGTCCGGACACCAAACGTGCACAAGTGCGTGGATGTGAACGAACCCTGTCGCAATACCATGCGACCCCTGCTCTGTTTTGCCTAAAGGAGAACAACCCTCTGTGTGGGACTCTAAAGACTCGACACTACGCTGGCAGTGGGTTTAACCACAGACCGCAAGCGGCACTAGCTGTACGTAACGGTCCCCATCTAGATGCCGATAAGAAGACCGACGAGGTGAACCCATCTGAACTCCTACTGAGCCTGAATGTGACAGTCTCCGTACATTCCGGTCTTTTCATCTGATAACATCGCATGGTGGGCCTAGGGGGCGGTAAACGTCAGTCCCCTAATAGCAGTACAAGTCGTGTCGGAGTGTAGCCCATAACACCCTGAGATAACACTGAAAACCAACCAGTATACCTCGCTTGCCCTGGCCAGGGACTACTTGTGTAATGGCTCTCCTGAACACAGCGCGATGTCAAGCCCCAATATCGGGAGAGACGAATCCTGTCTAACCGTCACTGCCTCCAAGTGCTTCAGGACTGCACCCAACTACTACCTGTTTGCATGACTCCTTTGAGCCGTGGTAGGGTAGTAATCAAAGTACAGTGGGAATACACTCGAGGCGAAGTGACAGTGTCAAGTCAGCGGACTAAGCTGTACTCATGTCACCTGGGAACTGATAACTGACGATAGGTATAATACCAACAAACAGTTCCCGACGAGTCATGTCCAGTGTACTCGTAACCCAACGAGCACCCGCATATTATCTCAAGTACGACGTACAGACGGCTGTGGGACAGACCGTCTCCCATGCTGGGATGAGAAGCGCATACGCTAGTCTACTCCGGAGTATCGATGCCCTGTCTCGATAATCCTACGACCAGGGACGTGTATATATAAGGATGTGCTTATAGATTACCCAGCCCCCACGAGTGTGACTGCCATCACAACGCTGGTAATCAAGCAAAGATCCTAAGGGCTCCACTAATGCGTATAGGTGATACAATAAAGAAACACATGTACACATTACAGCAGAGACAAACCAAGTAGCATACTACCATTTCGAGCAAGATTGTCTATACAACTGTGAATATCCCAAGCTTCCATCAAGTAATATACATACTAGTATGATAAAGTGATGGCCTCTAGGGCATATACACTAACAATCTCCCACTTGCACTAAGGCCATGTACTGGCGTATCGAAGACCTATCATCTCGATCAGCCGCTCGAACTGAGTCTGGGGTAAGGCCTTCGTGAATGGATCTGCAGTGTTATCTTCTGAAGCAACCCTCCGAACCTCGATCTCCTGGCGATCCACGATCTCCCTGATCAGGTGATACCGCCTCAAGATGTGTCTGGATTTCTGATGGGTCCAGGGTTCCTTCGCTAAAGTTATAGCCCCGTTGTTGTCCCAATACAAAGGTATTGGATCAACAATGGACGGAACCACCTGAAGTTCTTTCAAGAACTTCCTCATCCAGACAGCTTCTTTTGCGGCATCAGATGCAGCGATATATTCCGCTTCCATAGTCGAGTCAGCAACGGTTTCCTGTTTGGAACTCTTCCAACACACCGCCCCTCTAATTCGGGTAAAGACAAAACCCGACATGGACTTGGAATCATCCTTGTCACTCTGGAAGCTGGACTCAGCAAAGGCCTCAATCTGGAGGTATTTTCCGCCATACAATAAGAACATCTCCTTAGTCCTTCTCAGGTACTTGAGAATGTTCTTTACCGCTATCTAGTGTTTCTCCCCAGGGTTTGACTGATACCCGCTTACCACACTCAGTGCATAAGCCACATCTGGTCTGGTACACAACATCGCATACATTATAGAGCCTACCGCAGAAGCGTAGGGTATAATAGACATGCGAGCCCTTTCCAAATCAGTCTTGGGAGACATCTCTTTGGAGAGGGTGATCCCGTGACAAGCCGGTAGATTACCGCGCTTGGAATCTTCCATACTGAATCTCTTCAGTATGGTGTCGATGTACCTGGACTGCGAAAGTCCTAATATCCTCTTGGATCTATCACGATGGATCCGGATCCCCAGAATGTAGGAGGCATCACCCAGGTCTTTCATGGAGAACCTGTGTGACAAGAACCCTTTGACAGATTGTAGCATAGGAATGTCATTTCCTATCAAGAGAATGTCATCCACGTATAAAACGAGGAATACGACAGTTCTTGCTACAAATCTACTATAGATGCATGGTTCATCTGGATTTTTGATAAAGCTAAATTCCTTGACCGTCTCATCAAAACAGATGTTCCAACTCCGCGATGCCTGCTTTAGTCCTTAAATGGACTTGAGCAACTTACACACCTTTCTGCTGCTCCCACTCTGAATGAAACCCTCTGGCTGGTCCATATAGACACACTCCTCTAAATTTCCATTTAGAAAAGCGGTCTTTACGTCCATCTGTCAAATCTCATAATCGTGGAAAGCAGCAATGGCAAAATGGATCCTAATGGATTTCAGCATAGACACTGGAGAAAAGGTTTCATCATAGTCCAAACCAGGTCTTTGACGAAAACCCTTTGCAACAAGTCAAGCTTTATAGGTCTCAACCTGTCCATCTACACCAATCTTCCTTTTGAAGATCCACTTGCATCCTACGGGTTTTACCCCATCTGGAGCAATGTCCAACGTCCATACTTTGTTGGTGTACATGGACTCCATTTCGGTCCGCATTGCATCCAGCCATTTTACCGAGTCAACAATCTGAATGGCCTGCTGGAAGCTAGTCGGCTCATCTGTATTTTCACGGCGGCGCCCTGGCCGTCAATCCGACGCCGGAATGCGGAAGCGATACTAAACTTTGATTTTTCAAACCGACACCACCGCGCACTATAAACCCGGATCGTGCCATTAAACTAGTCCTAGTTATCTAGAGAAGGGGGTAGAGAGATATACCGAGTGATCCGTGTCCTCCAGTCTTCTCGTCGTCGTCCCGATCTCCCCGCAGAATGTCCGGTCTCCACCACCTCGCCGGAAGGGCACCACGTCGCCTGCTTCTTTTATGGGCTCCCACCTCTATACCGAGGCAACTCGGGCACGATGTTGGCGAGCCGACGTGCCCAAGGTTTGCTGTAGAATGTGTGTAGAACTCATGTCTCATTTTGGGGTTTATGGAAGTTTCCTTTTGTGGAGGAAATGAACTGTGAACTTTTGTGGAGGAACTTGGGGATTTTTCTAGCATCAAGAGAGCAAAAATCTCCACACAAAAATGAATCAACCCCCACCCCTTTAGTGGCCGGCCATGCATCTTGGGAGACGAAAGAATGAGAGAGGGAGTGAGTGAAAAAGATAGCCACAAGAATAATGGTCATCATGCAAGAATCATCATCACTAGCAAAACCAACACACCAAACCCACCATCATGACCCTCCATCATCACTCACAAAAGTCAAGTCATCATGGAGTCAAAACAAGTCAATGGGTCAAGGGATGGTGCAACCATCATGATCCAACAAAATGCAAAAGACCCCGTTCTAAATTGCTTATTTGCACAAATGCAAATAAGCCCTCCTCCACCAATCTTCGGCCAATGAAGGATACAAAGAAATATGGCCGAAACGGAAAGTAAACTGGCAACTGCAGAAAACTGGTCCCGTAATAAATTACAGGAAAACCCCGATACTGTGTATACACACCCGCATCTGTATTCCGACCGAAATACAAATGCAATGAGACAAAATCTACACTGTACTATACTAGGATCCGGCTTAAACCAAAGCCGGCTAGAATTATCCGTCCGATCCTGATCCATGCAATACCGCACGTATCTGATCGAACCCTGCCATATATCCATACGGCTTCTAGTACTAACTGTCCGATCCTGATCCGTGCAATACCACACGTATCTGATCGAACCGTGCCATATCTCCATACGGCCTCTACAGCGTTTCGCCCGAAAAATTGAGTAACTGAATGTGGGGGACTCTAAAGACTCGTCAATACTATGGCTGTAGATTTAACCACTAGCACGTCAGAGGTATTAGCCATACGTGACGGGCTACCAGCTATTGACCAAAAGGGACGTCGATGAGCTAACTCATCCTGACACCCTACTGAGCCTGTCAGTGACAATATCCGTACGGTCCGGTCCGTTCGTCTATGAGCATCGCATGGTGGGCCTACGGGGTTGGTAAAAGTCAGACCCCCAAAAGCGGTACAAGTCGTGTCGGAGTATAGCCCAGAACACCCTGAGATACTACTGGAATACCTACCAGTAAATCTCCTGCCTTGGCCAAGGACTTTTCATGTTCTGCCTCTCCTAGACACAGCGCGACCTCACCCCCAATACCGGGAGAGACGAACCCCTGAAGATCCACTCACTGCCTCCATGTGGCTCGGGACTGTACCCAACTAAAACCTGTTTGCACGTCTCCTATGAGCGTGGTAGGGTAGTAATCAAAGTACAGTGGGAACTCACACGAGACAAATGACGATCCCCAGGTCGATGAACTAACCTGTACACATGTCACCAGGGAACTGCTATCTGACGTCAGGTATAAGACCAACTAGAATGTTCCCGGCGAGTCCTGTCCGGTGTACTCATAACCCAATGAGCACCTGTATACATCTTAGGTGAACCAACTGACACCAGTGGCTTGTGAGACCGGCCATCGCCCCTCGTCGGGGTCTCGACTGTATACACTAGTCTACTCTGGAGAATCGATGCCCTGTCTTGAAACTCCCACGACTAGGGACCTTTTAAGGATGTGCTTATAGACTACCAGCTCCCACGTATATGATCGCCTTCATACTGCTGGTAGTCAAGCAAGAATCCTAGGGGCTCTATCAATGTGCAATAGTGACCTGTCAGGTCACCTAAAGCAGTACACGATGATAAAGGTAAACCAGATAGCATACTATCATCTTGAGTAAGACTGTCCTACCGGGATAGTCCTCCCTCAATCACACGGGCTGTGAGTATGCGACATCGCAATAATTAGCCTTGAGTGCAAGTGGGAGATTGTTGGAGATAGAGCCTTCAGAGTCAATTATTGGATCACAGGCACGTGATCTGCTCCTCTACTAGTCAGTCTCACAACCCAACTCCTCTACTAGTCAGTTTCACAAAGATCGTTTGCGAAACTATTGCGTTCGAGGAATAGCCTCAGTGAGTGGATCCGCTTTGATTTTTCTTTCTATGTCACTCTATATCTCAAGTTCGCGGAGAAACCCATCTCCCGAAATGAGCAATACCTGTCTTAGAATGTGTTTGGATGTCTGATGGGACCTAGCTCATAAATGAACTCCAAATCCAAACTTCTTAGACTGTATCGTCAACTGAACTTAATCAGTATCCTACGCCATTCCTCCCTCAGTATTGCCTTGGACCACCTGTCCAAAATACTGCCCCTCGTTAGAAGGAAAAACTATAACTCTGACAACCTCTTTGTCGTCCAGGTCACCTTGGAAGCCTGGAATGATAACTGTCTCGCGAATGAGGCTGTCGTTATCGTATCCCTAGAACATCCACTTATGTTCTAAAACTGCTTCCGACAGCTTCTCCAGGATTGGATCAATGTCAACTTATTGCATCTAGTGCAAGAACAACATCTGGTGTGGTACTTGAAATCTCATGATTGACACAATTGCCTGAGCAAGTGATCTACCAATCACGCACATCCCTCTCCCCTTTAGTCTGTAAGACACCTTTAAAGAGGGTGACTCCATCACCTGCAGGTACACCACCATGCCAGGAGTCGTCCATTCTAAATACTCTTAGAATGCTGTCTAAGTACCCTGATTAGGAAACCACCCAAATCTAGATCTAAAACCATAGATCCAGTAACCAGTATGTCTGATATAATGTCCAAGTCCCATGTGTGACAACCAAAGTATAACCGATCGTAGTATAGGAATATCACTTCCTACTGTGTGTATGTCATCCAAATACCAGGACATCACACCCTACTATCTTCTTAACGGATCCATCTCCTATTCTGATGAAGTCAAGCCTATGGCTGTCACATCAGAAATAGATGATATATCTCCGCTATATCTGCTTTAGTCTATAAATAGACATAAGCCACCTGTCCACCAATGCTTCCGCTGCTCCCACAGACTACGACAACCCTCTGGCAGAGTCATATAGACGTACACTTCTAAAGCCAGTTTAGAACGACGCTATACGCATCCTCCCGCCGGGTCTCGCAGCCTGGAACAACAGCAATGGCAAGTCTGGGTAAACAAGAACCTCCCTGTCACCGTCCTTGAGGCTACCGGAGTACCTCTCGGGCGCCTGAGGTTACCCACCTTATCTGCGGAGTGGCCAATGGAATGTCAATCCAGATTGAATCTTTAGGTTCCTTATCAAATCTTCAGTAATCGTTTGCGGTTCTGGAATCACTTCCAGTTCTACCATACTCCCACTACTGTTTTCTGAAAAAAATCCATTTTTATTAAAACTGTGGCGAGTCTAGAACAATATTTCTATTGATCTTCCAGATGGTAGAAAGTCAACCCTCGTCATAGCCTGGGTCAACCTACAAACAGCCATTACAGAAACGTGCCTTGAGTTGTCCAGTGTCTGGTTTTAATCTTAAGCCGGACAACTCCCCGTACCTTAACAATGTTAAGATATGAACTGTACTATATCCAATATAGAACCAGAGGCACTGATTTAATTGAACCAGATTCAAATTATGCAGCTATCTCCAGTGCATGTCAACTAAATGGAAAGAGGACGATCAGCGTTACTCAACTTAGGAATGCTTCCAATTATGAGTAACCTGAAAGAGAAGCAAGTTCTCTTAATCACTACTATCAACTGAATACCATACTCAAGTATCTACATCTCCGATCACTTTGAAGAATCCCGATACTTGCAATATCTGGTTCTCTACTTTATTAAAATACCTATAACTTCTCAAAATTCGGACCATGTGTTTGTACGAAACACCTGTCTAAAAACTAGAGAAGTCATAAGTAAACCGAATATAGTACGAGGACCAACCCCTTTGTCCTGATGGACCCTGGACAACATACAATACTCTGTATAAGTCCCTTGAGTCTGATAACTCATTCACTATGTGTCGTAGGTTGAAAACTGTACTTATGGTTAAGAAGAATCACACCGCTGTTTAATGCTCCTTACCTAACCATCCACTGATATAGGTAAATGTCACAGACAAAATTTCAAAAAGATATATCTCACTCTATAAAAATATACGTACAGATATATCAATTTGAAATTGGTGCATAACAGCGGATATTCAAAACCAAATATTTGCCGTCCGGCAAACAACCCAGGTGACTTCCTCAAATATCACCAATTACAACGAATCCCGATATAATGAGGACACTCACCTAATTCCCAATAACTTACTCCCACTCATCATCTGTAAAACCATACAGATGTGAGAATCATACCTGGTAAATACATACCCTGGAGTAAGTATCTAATCGGGAAATCAGTTTTCCTTTAACAGTACACAGTGACACTGAAACATTGTAAATGTTTCAATGGGGTATCCGGGTGTTCCTAGTAATGCCTCTTCCATTATCCAGATTCACGACTGTAACCGTATAATTCTTTGCCACCTCTCCAAATCCCTTTATATGTCTTTAGTCATTACCTTCTGCACACCCCTTTAGGCCAAATGGTTTTCTTCCTTCCCTACCGCTCGGCACCAACCTATGGTTTGGAAGAAGACTATCCAATAAGCATAATGGGTGTACTGTCCTAATCCTAAGAGCACTCGCAATGCGAGAGAAGGTGAAGATAAAAGACAACCGAATAAACCTTATTCCTATTTCTCCGGAACCAGAATCCATCCCCGAACTGGAACAAGTTCCTTTCGAGTTCGTATATAACCATACGATGGGGTATCCAATAAACTGTGGATCTTCATAGTGATACGGAGTGTCCTGGAGAAATACAAAGGTGATTTAGGATTGGTGAAGAAATACTTGGTTTGGTCGTGAATAGCAGTCGCAATTTACTTTGCCCTTTTACTAATCCTTTTCTTTGTCTTAACTCAATACCTTCTGCACACCATCGTTATGCTAATTGGTTTTCTTCATTCCCCACTGTTCGGCACCAGCCTAATGTTTGGAAGAAGACTATCCAATTTGCTTAATAGGTGTACTACTCCTAAACCAAGGGGTACTCGCAACCTGAGAGAAGGTAAAAGGAAAAGACAACTGAATAGTCCTATCCGTTTTCTCCAGAACCGGAAACCATCCTCGAATAAATTCTTTCGAGTTCGTGTATAACCATACGATGGTTTTGTCCAATAGAAGTGGACGTTCGTAGTAATACGGGGTGTCCTGGAGAAAAGGGTAAAAGTAGGAGTGGCAATGAGGTTTGCAACTCTGACAATCCAAAAGCCAGTGTTTAAGAAGGTTCGGTCAACTTGGTCACTGAGTCATAGTCTTAGGGTCGGGTCAATGGTCGCTACCAAAGAGAGAGAGAAAAGAAACACTCAGCGTGAACTCTAACCTAGATCAGAATGGTTACCAATTTATCTAATCTGGAAACCTCCCACTGTAACCTCAAATTCTCCTCCAAACCTGAAAGAAGAATTAGTCGGGGTCACCCGAGGAGTAAACTAACTCATCAGTGGGAATCGGGATCCAACTATCATCGCATGATAACGTGACGGAATCCGCTCACGTAATCATACTCCAGAAGGTATGCGCATATCTGGCAAGTTTCAGTTTCTTTAGAAACTCCCGATGTGATTTCTGCCCCATGCTCTTATGACCTTGACTTTGGCCTACATATCATAAGTCACATGTCAAGTTCTACCCGTCATTCTCCAGGTTAATTTGAGCCCACCCGTACATACCCTTGATTTTGGCCAAAATAGTAGTACGACTGCCCCAAACCAACACATCTATCTATGCTGCATATGAATACCCCAATAGCTACCAATCACCATGCCTTGACTTTGGCCAACATACACAGCTTGAATACTATTGACCACCCATATGAAACGACGGAGGGCTACGAATGGTTTCTGGCGAAAACCTTTAACGTAATGAACTTGATATCGTTGAAGGAACTGGATAGCTTTTTTGAAAATATAGTGACGAAAAACCTTTGCTAAAGAGGTCACTCCCGGTGAAGGGATCTCGGCTCTTTCCCCGTAGAATGAGGTGCAGGATATTCCAACTGAATACCACGATGCAAAGCAAAAGTAATCGGCCATAGTGAAGTTATTGCCCTGACGCAAACTTCAGTCCAAGGGGTCACTCCTTGTGAAGGGATCTCGGCCCTTGCCTCGTCGACTGAGGAGCAGGATATTCCAACTGAATACCACGATGCAAAATAAAAGAGAACGTCCTTGCAATAACAGCTTTTTGAAAAGTGTTCCAGCAACATCAGAATAGGTTTGTTTTTAACCTGCATTGATCCGAATCAACGCAGTCCCATCAATTGATCACACCACAAAGAACGAAAATATAATGATGTACGTATATGCCATCCGCATTCGCCACTGGGTCCCGTCATTACCCGTTAGGTTAGCTAAACAGAGCGGGGACTGGACTAGCGCGGATGCAAAACATATACAATATCTACTAATATATATACCAATATATAATATTTCGCTCTAGGCGTGATAAAATGCAATATCACATAAATGTATAGCATCACAGAACAATACAGATATCTGGGATCCCCGGGTTTCATAGAGCCACTACTGAAACCCGACGTTCTCCTGGTAATGTGGATAGCCTATGCAATGAAATCCTAGACCCCTACGGGCGCGGCAAGTTACCCGCCAAAACCTGAAGCGAGGAAGCCCCCTTCAGCAACGTGAATGGACCACCCAGCACTTCACGGAATCCGGTAACTTGGGCACCCCTCCTGGGTCAACCTGTACCCCCTACGAGTGCGGCGAATAGCCCGCCAATTCTAGAGTGAAGCCCTCTCCGTCTCAATGCCATGAGATGCGGGATTGTTGCCCTCTAGAACCCGGCTATCCGTGCACCCCTCTGCGGGGTAATCCTAGTACAGAAAGTAAAATATACATACAACGGGTATATCGACCGCAACCTGGACGTGCCCCAAAATAATAACACAAACAGGCAGTGATGGCAGTCCACATGTCGGACGCTCGCCCCGCGATAACAAATGTACATAATACAACAAAAACTGTACTAGTTTTGCATCCAGGCTATCCCCCACGACCAATCCGCAACATCACAGCATAACACAGAACATCAACGTGAATGTCACGTTCGCAAATCCGTCTAACCGGGCTATAGCAGTTAGACAGGATTTACCGATCGAGTGACATTCACGGTCGCAGATATAATGTAAATACTGTGAACAAATGTGTTTAAAATATCCGATCGATTCAATTTTACCAAGTGGGCCCCCAAGCAATACTGTAGCACTCACAGAAATTCTGGGCCCAAACAAAGTATACCAAAACCCTATTTTCAGCCTAAAAGCCCACTGCAAAAAATTGGTGAAGTGAAGCCAAATTACTGCGGCGGAACTGCGGCCAAAGAGGGGTTACGGTCGCGGTTCCGCGGTCATATGGAGAGATCATGTCACCAAAATTTTACAGTGTTCTTAGGATTCTCTGCACATCATTCTGCAACACAGTGAAAAATTTTTGGAGACAAAAAATTTTCGACAGAAACTGATTGTACATGAAAACGCGGTTTTGGGATTTTTGTTCGATCGGAAATGTAAAACACATTAGACAAAGCTAGACTATGTTAATGGCGAGGCTCTGATACCACTGTAAGTGCACGGCGGCGCCCCGGCCGTCAATCCGACGCCGGAATGCGGAAGCGATGCTAAACTTTGATTTTTGAAACCGGCACCACCGCGCACTATAAACCCGGATCGTGCCATTAAACTAGTCCTAGCTATCTAGAGAAGGGGGTAGAGAGATATACTGAGTGATCTGTGTCCTCCGGTCTTCTCGTCGTCGTCCCGATCTCACCGCGGAATGTCCGGTCTCCACCTCCTCGCCGGAAGGGCACCACGTCGCCTGCTTCTTTTACGGGCTCCCACCTCTATACCGAGGCAACTCGGGCACGAAGTTGGCGAGCCGATGTGCCAAAAGTTTGCTGAATGTGTGTAGAACTCATGTCTCATTTTGGGGTTTATGGAAGTTGCCTTTGGTGGAGGAAATAAACTATGAACTTTTGTGGAGGAACTTGGGGATTTTTCTAGCATCAAGAGAGCAAAAATCCCCACACCAAAATGAATCAACCCCCACCGCTTTAGTGGCCGGCCATGCATCTTGGGAGAGGAGAGAATGAGAGAGGAGTGAGTGAAAAAGATAGCCACAAGAATAATGCAAGTGAGAGGAATGGTCATCATGCAAGAATCATCATCACTAGCAAAACCAACACACCAAACCCACCATCATGACCCTCCATCATCACTCACAAAAGTCAAGTCATCATGGAGTCAAAACAAGTCAATGGGTCAAGGGATGGTGCAACCATCATGATCCAACAATATGCAAAAGACCCCCTTCCAAATTGCTTATTTGCACAAATGCAAATAAGCCCTCCTCCACCAATCTTCGGCCAATGAAGGATACAAAGAAATATGGCCGAAACGGAAAGCAAACTGGCAACTCCAGAAAACTGGTCCCGTAATAAATTACAGGTAAACCCCGATACTTTGTATACACACCCGCATCTGTATTCCGACCGAAATACAAATGCAATGAGACAAAATCTACACTGTACTATACTAGGATCCGGCTTAAACCAAAGCCGGCTAGTATTCTCCGTCCGATCCTGATCCGTACAATACCGCACGTATCTGATCGAACCCGGCCATATATCCATACGGCTTCTAGTACTAACCGTCCGATCCTGATCCGTGCAATACCGCACATATCTGATCGAACCGTGCCATATCTCCATACGGCCTCTACGGCGTTTCGCCCGAAAACTTGAGTAACTGAATATGGGGGACTCTAAAGACTCGTCAATACTATGGCTGTGGATTTAACCACTAGCACGTCAGAGGTATTAGCCATACGTGACGGGATACCAGCTATTGACCAAAAGGGACGTCGATGAGCTAACGCATCCTGACACCCTACTGAGCCTGTCATCGACAATATCCGTACAGTTCGGTTCGTTCGTCTATGAGCATCGCATGGCGGGCCTAGGGGGTTGGTAAAAGTCAGACCCCTAAAAGCGGTACAAGTAGTGTCGGAGTATAGCCCAGAACACCCTGAGATACTACTGGAATACCTACCAGTAAATCTCCTGCCTTGGCCAAGGACTTTTCATGTTCTGGCTCTCCTAGACACAGCGCGACCTCACCCCCAATACCGGAAGAGACGAACCCCTGAAGATCCGCTCACTGCCTCCATGTGGCTCGGGACTGTACCCAACTAAAACCTGTTTGCACGTCTCCTTTGAGCGTGGTAGGGTAGTAATCAAAGTACAGTGGGAACTCACACGAGACAAATGACGATCCCCAGGTCGATGAACTAACCTGTACACATGTCACCAGGGAACTGCTATCTGACGTCAGGTATAAGACCAACTAGTATATTCCCGGCGAGTCCCGTCTGGTGTACTCATAACCCAATGAGCACCTGTATACATCTTAGGTGAACCAACTGACACCAGTGGCTTGTGAGACCGGCCACCGCCCCTCATCGGGGTCTCGACTGTATACACTAGTCTACTCTGGAGAATCGATGCCCTGTCTCGAAACTCCCACGACTAGGGACCTTTTAAGGATGTGCTTATAGACTACCAGCTCCCACGTATATGATCGCCCTCATGCTGTTGGTAGTCAAGCAAGAATCCTAGGGGCTCTATCTGTTAGTGTATATGCCCTAGAGGCCATTACTGTATCATACTAGTTTGTATATTACTTAATAGAAGCTTGGGATATTCACCTTGTATATACAATCTTGCTCAAAATAGTAGTATGCTACTTGGTTTGTTTCTACTTCAATGTGTACTTGTGTTTATTTTAGTATATCACCATACACATTAGTGGAGCCCTTAGGATCTTTTCTTGATTACCAGCGTTGTGATGGCAGTCACACAAGTGGGGGCTGGGTAATCTATAAGCACATCCTTATGCAGGTCCCTAGTCGCAGGACTATCGAGACAGGGCATCGATACTCCGGAGTAGACAAGCGCATGCGCTTCTCATCCCAGTGTGGGAGACGGTCTGTCCCACAGCCGTCAGTACGTCGTACTGGAGATAGTATGTGGGTGCTCGTTGGGTTACGAGTACACTGGACAGGACTCGTCGGGAACTGAACGGTTGGTATTATACCTATCGTCAGTTATCAGTTCCCAGGTGACATGAATACAGCTTAGTCCGCTGACTTGACACTGTCACTTCGCCTCGAGTGTGTTCCCACTGTACTTTGATTACTACCCTACCACGGCTCAAAGGAGTCGTGCAAACAGGTAGTAGTTGGGTGCAGTCCCGAAGCACTTGGAGGCAGTGACGGTTAGACAGGATTCGTCTCTCCCGGTATTGGGGGTTGATATCGCGCTGTGTCTAGGAGAGCCATTACATGAGTAGTCCCTGGCCAGGGCAAACGAGATATACTGGTAGGCTTCCAGTGTTATCTCAGGGTGTTTTGGGCTTCACTCCGACATGACTTGTACCGCTATTAGGGGACTGACGTTTACCGCCCCTAGGCCCGCCATGCGATGTATCATACGAACAGACCGGAGTGTACGGAGAATGTCACATTCAGGCTCAGTAGGAGTTCAGATGGGTTTCGCCTCGTCAGTCTTCCTGTCGGCAACTACCTGGGGACCGTTACGCACAGCTAGTGCCGCTTGCGGTCTGTGGTTAAACCCACTGCCAGCGTAGTGTCGAGTCTTTAGAGTCCCACACAGAAAGCTATTCGCCTTTAGGCAAAAGAGTAGAGGTCGCATGGTTTTGCGACAGGTCGCATGGTTTTGCGACAGGGTTCAGTCACATCCGTGCACTTGTGCACGTACAGTGTCCGGACAGTTTACACTAGCGGGCTTTGGTTTAAGCCATATCCTAGTGTACCTTTTGGGATTGGTTGTATCCAGTTTGTATTCGTGTTCCTCGGAACGCGGATGCGGGTGTGTATGCACAGTTGACGGAGAGACAGAGGCAGAGGATTCTCATTAGGGTTGTTGACCATTGACCGTTGACTATTGACTTTTTGCTCAACCCTAATGAGAATATGATATATGATTAACAATTATATTAATTAAGTATTATGGTGACATGGTTGTTGAGGGGTTGACTTTGTTGACTTGTTGACTTTGTTGACCGGTTGACTAGGCTTGACTAGTTGACCATCATGATAACAGTAGCTATCATTTCATGGCAAAGACTTTTGCTTGCTTGTTCTCTTGTGCAAAATGAGTGCATGAAATGATATGGCTATTGTTGCTTAAACCATCACATAATACTTGATTGCTATGATGTGTTATGATGGTTTTGGATTATGAGAGCCAAATAAGAAAAGTCTTCTCTCATTCTATGATTTTCATTCTCTCTCTTGTTCTTGAGCTCTCATCTTCCTCCTCTTGCTCTCCCTCTCTTGATTCTATGGTTCACTTGTCTCATGTGTTGAGAACCAAGAACCATAGATAAAATCCCAACAAAACTCTTCTCTACTCACTCTAGTTCACAAGGTTTAGCAAACCGAGTGAACTAGTTTCTTCAAAGATCGAAGAAGGAGCCAAAGGTAGAAGCTTTCAGGTGGATCGATCTTCGGCGCAAGGAGACGACGGGGAGAAGCCGATTCGGACAACCATCGTGGTTTGAAGACGAAGGAGTTCAAGATAAGAAAGGTATAAACCCCCTAACCGAGTAGTTAACAACTCCTAGTTAGGTTGTTAGTTAGATGTTTAACAAAGATCCGGGTTTTGAGTCCATGTTACCACCTCTAGAAAATTGTTTTTCACCAAATTCCGCATGCCCGAAAGTACCGTGAGAGGTAGCATGGACCTACAGTGGTATCAGAGCCAGGTTAAACTCTATCTAACATGCTAGCAAAGTAACTAGAAGATCGATCAAAGAAAAAGTCACGAAACGAACCCGAGTTGTCAAGTTTCTGCTGATTTTTATTCTGTTCAAAAGTTGATAATTTTCATCTTAAAAATCGGCTCAGGCTTTTGTTTGAATAACCACCGAATTTGGTCTCACGAACCGTTCAAAGAGCCGCGGAAACGCGGCGGGAGAACGCTCCCGCCGCGGTTCCGCGGCCGAGTTGACTCGGCCGAGGTCCAAATTTGGTGCAGAGTATTTCTGGGGTTGTTTTAGGATTTTTGGAATATGTATTTTCTGCCCAGATTTTCCAGAACGAAAATTTTGTATTTGGGGCCTGTAAATCCGTATTTTTTGATCGAACTTCTAAAAGACTTAAGCTGACGGGTTTTTCTATGATGTGATATTTGTATTGAACGTCTACTAATCGTTATATGTCGATTAGTGGGGGTTATACAAATCTGTGATCTGTAATGTCATTGGAATGTGTATATGAATTTATTGGATTGTCGCGGGTGAATAGCCGGGGGTTGTGAGACGAGAGTTTTCTTCTATTTCAATTCATGTAAATTTGAAAAATTGATGTAATAATTATTTGTATGGCCGCACAACCGGGTCGGGGTTGTACCCGTCATTGTATAATTTCTTTTTACTGTTTTTGCTCCTAGGATAGACCCATGGAGGGGGTGCATAAACTACCGGGTATGCCGAAGTGCCGAGTGGCCTACTCACGGAGTTGAGGGAGGTTGCTTCGCTTCGGGTACTTGGCGGGTAGTTTGCCGCACCCATAGGGGTCTTGGGTGGGGTATTGGCTATTCACCGCGACCGTGTAATCTGCTTTTCGTTACAGGCTCCTACGAATTGCGGGTTCCTAGTATATCCAATGTGCTCATCTGTGATCTGAAATGGCTATCATTGCAATATATCTATATATGATATTATTTAGACGTTGCTTATGTTTTACAGCCGCGCTAGCCCAGCACCCGCTCTGTCGTTAGTTAAGTAACCTAACGGGTAATGACGGGGCCCCGTGGCGAATGCGAATGGCATAAGCGTACGTCATATTTTGGTTGTTTTCAGCAATGGTAGGATTAAAGATGGGACGCATTAAAAGAACTAATGCAAGAATATCACGCATTAAAAGAACTAATGCAAGAAAAATAAACCAAGTAAAAATCGTTGGAACACTTTCGGAAAACCACTCGGTTCTTTTCAAAACTAACTTTTAAATGCGGGGCTTGAGCCACTCCTTTTAAAAGCTATCTCGTTCCATCGATTATATCAAGTTCACTACGTTCACGGTTTTGCCAAAACCATTCGTAGCCCTCCGTCGTTTCACATGAATAGTCAATAGTATTCTAGCTGTGTATGTTGGCCAAAGTCAAGGCATAGTGATTGGTAGCTATTGGGTATTCATGTGTAGCATAGATAGATGCGTTGGTTTGGGACAGTCGTACTGCCATTTTGGCCAAAGTCAAGGGTAGGTACGGATGGATCCAAATTAACCTGGAGAATGACGGGTAGAACTTGACATGTGACTTATGATATTTTGGCCAAAGTCAAGGTCATAAGAGCATGGGGCAAAAATCCACATCGGGAGTTTCAAAAGAACTGAAACTTGCTGGTGTTGCATACAATTTGGAGTGTGAGGATTCTGGTAGGATTCCTTCAGTTTCGTCACGCGAAGATATTTGGATCCCGATCCTACTGTGAGTATATGCTACTCCTCGGAAAATTTCTCACTTAACGATCAATGCTATAAACCAAGTAGGTGTCCAGAAAGGTGTTAGCAGGGCTACACCCCTAGGGAAAAGAGGTTATTTAATTAAGAAACTTCACGAAAGCGTTGGAAAACCTCCCTCGAAGTACCGACACTGGCCTGGCTGAACGGTTAAGCAAGTATTGTACGGTGAGATTGATCCTGACTAATTCTTCATTTTTGGTTTGAGGAGGGATTCGAGAAACAGTGGGAGCCATCCTATTTAGACAAACTAAAAACCATTCTAAACCTGCAAGAGCATCATGCTGAGTGTTTCTTCTCTCTCCTAATTGCAGCGACCAATCGACATGACTGGACATAAGTTACTTCTAGATAAAAACATACTGACAGGGCCAAACTACAAAGATTGGCTCAGGAATGTAGAGATGGCAATCACTTACGACAAGCTGGGGTATCTTCTTACCACCAAAGCTTCCCCTGTCCCAGGTCCCAAAACCAGCGTCGCGGATAAGGAAATCCGTAAGACCTGGGAACTAGACTGCGTGAAGGCCAAGTGCCTCGTGCTTGCCTCTATGGACAATGAACATCAGAGGAGGCACGAGAATATGGACCTCGAATCCATATTTCTCCATACAAAAGAACTGTATGGAGAGCAGTCTCATATCGCAAGATACGAAGTGTCGAAGAAGTTATTTTCGGCAAGGTTGGCCGTCGGATCATCGGTAGCGGATCACGTGCTTAAGATGATTGGCTACATAGAAGAGCTCGCGGACCTTGGGACCACGTTGGAGAATGAGCTCTATACGGACTTGATTCTCCAGTCCCTTCCTTCCACTTACGCCCAGTTTATACTGAATTTCAACTTACAAGAAAAGGAAGTTGAACTTTCAGAACTCCTCAACATGCTGAGGAGCGCAGAGGGCACCCTACAGAAAGGTAGGGAAACATCCACTTTGTTTGTAGGAGGATCTTCCTCTTCTAGGTCCAAGGCGAATGCCAAGGGAAAGAAGAAGAAAGCCCCCGCCAAACCAAGGGGCGGTGTTAGTAAAGTGGATACGAAGGGAAAGGCAAAAGCAACAAAGAAAGTGGGAAAGCTTGTGGATAAGGAAGAATGCTTCTATTGTCATAAGAAGTGACACTGGAAAAATGATTGCAGGGCTTAGAAGGCCAGAACAAAGGATCTAAAGCAGGTTGCGGCTTCAGCTTCAGGTCTGTATGTTATTGAAAACTGTCTTTCAATAAACTCTACTTCCTGGGTATTGGATACCGGATCAGGATCCCATATCTGTAATTCTTTGCAAGCGTTGAGAAACCGTAGGGTTTTGAAGGCAGGTGACATGACCCTCAAAGTTGCAAACGGAGCTAGCATGGATGCTAAGGCCGTGGGGGACTATCACCTGGGGTTGTCAGATGGACACGTTTTGGTTTTGCGTAATTGCTATTTTGTACCCAACGCAACTTGTAATATCATTTCTGTATCTTTGACTTCTAAAGAAGGTTATGAATTTGCGTTTGTGAATAATGTTGTAAACATTCACCTTAATCAAGTTCTGATTGGGTCAGGTACATTAATCAATGGTATATACGTTTTAAACCATCCGCTGATTTTCAATGTCCAGAATACACACAAAAGAAAGTCTCCGGAAATAAATCAGACTTTCTTGTGGCATTGTAGACTTGGTCACATCAATGAGAGAAGGTTGACGAAGTTACATACAGAAGGATATCTGAATGCGTTCGAATATCAATCGTATGCCACTTGTCAATCCTGTCTCAAAGGAAAGATGACAAAGACTCCGTTCACTGGACACGGAGTAAGGGCGAGCGAGCTCTTAGGACTCGTACACAGCGACGTGTGCGGTCCAATGTCTACACATGCGCGAAGCGGTTATTCTTACTTCATTACTTTTACGGATGACTTTTCAAGGTACGGTTATGTCTTCTTAATGAAACATAAGTCCGAAGCCTTTGGAAAATTCCAGGAATATAAGAATGAAGTAGAAAAACAAACCGGCAAAAGTATCAAGATCCTAAGATCGGATCGAGGTGGTGAATACTTGAGTGCCGAGTTCCTGGACTATTTAAAAGAGAACGGAATTCTCTCTCAGCTTACTCCTCCATACACTCCGCAACATAACGGTGTATCGGAGAGACGGAACCGAACCCTATTGGATATGGTACGGTCCATGATGAGTAACGCTGAGTTACCGCGATCATTCTGGGGGTATGCACTAGAATCAGCTGCATACCTTTTGAACCGAGTTCCCACTAAGACTGTGCCTACTACACCATATGAGATGTAGTGTCGGAAGAGACCCTATCTTAATCACATTAAGACATGGGGAAGTCCAGCTTTTGTCAAAAAGCAGCATGCGGACAAGCTCGAGGCACGCTCAGTACTGTGCAAGTTTGTGGGATATCCAAAGAACTCCAAGGGATATTTCTTCTACTTCGAAGAGGAACAAAAGGTTTTTGTTTCTCGTCATGCCTATTTTCTAGAACACCACTTCTTAGAAAAGGAAATTAATGGCAGCGCAGTAGAACTGGAAGAAATTCCAGAACCACGAGCTATTACTGAAAGCTTAGTGGAACCAGAGGGTTCAAAAGAACCGGACATTCCTACGCCACTCCGCAGGAGTAGTAGGCAGTCTTATCCGCACGAGAGATACTACGGTTTTCTCATAGACGGGGATAGAGAGGATTGCATCATAGATTATGATGAGCCTACTAGCTTCCAGCAGGCCGTTCAGAGCGTTGACTCAGCAAAATGGCTGGATGCAATGCGGACCGAAATGGAGTCCATGTACACCAACAAAGTATGGACGTTGGACATTGCTCCAGACGGGGTAAAACCCATAGGATGCAAGTGGATCTTCAAAAGGAAGATTGGTGTAGATGGACAGGTTGAGACCTATAAAGCTAGACTTGTTGCAAAGGGTTTCCGTCAAAGACCTGGCTTGGACTATGATGAATCCTTTTCTCCAGTGGCTATGCTGAAATCCATTCGGATCCTTCTTGCCATTGCTGCCTTCCACGATTATGAGATCTGGCAAATGGACGTAAAGACCGCTTTTCTAAATGGAAATTTAGAGGAGTGTGTCTATATGGACCAGCCAGAGGGTTTCATTCAGAGTGGGAGCAGCGGAAAGGTGTGCAAGTTGCTTAAGTCCATTTACGGACTAAAGCAGGCATCGCGGAGTTGGAACATCTGTTTTGATGAGACGGTCAAGGAATTTGGCTTTATCAAAAATCCAGATGAACCATGCATCTATAGTAGATTTGTAGCGAGAACTGTAGTATTCCTCGTTTTATACGTGGATGACATTCTCTTAATAGGAAATGACATTCCTATGCTACAATCTGTCAAGGGGTTCTTGTCACACAGGTTCTCCATGAAAGACCTGGGTGATGCCTCATACATCCTGGGGATCCGGATCCATCGTGATAGATCCAAGAGGATATTAGGACTTTCGCAGTCCAGGTACATCGACACCATACTGAAAAGATTCAGTATGGAAGATTCCAAGCGCGGTAACCTACTGGCTTGTCACGGGATCACCCTCTCTAAAGAGATGTCTCCCAAGACTGATTTAGAGAGGGATCGCATGTATATTATACCCTACGCTTCTGCGGTAGGCTCTATAATGTATGCGATGTTGTGTACCAGACCGGATGTAGCTTATGCACTGAGTGTGGTAAGCCGGTATCAGTCAAACCCTGGGGAGAAACACTGGATAGCAGTAAAGAACATTCTCAAGTACCCGAGAAGGACTAAGGAGATGTTCTTGGTGTATGGCGGAAAAGATCTCCAGATCGAGGCCTTTGCTGACTCCAGCTTCCAGAGTGACAAGGATGATTCCAAGTCCATGTCGGGTTTTGTCTTTACCCTCAATAGAGGGGCGGTGTGTTGGAAGAATTCCAAACAGGAAACCGTTGCAGACTCGACGATGGAAACGGAATACATCGCTGCATCTGATGCCGCAAAAGAAGCTGTCTGGATGAGGAAGTTCTTGAAAGAACTTCAGGTGGTTCCGTCCATTGTTGATCCAATACCTCTGTATTGCGACAACAACGGGGCTATAGCTTTAGCGAAGGAACCCAGGTCCCATCAGAGATCCAGACACATCTTGAGGCGGTATCACCTGATCAGGGAGATCGTGGATCGCCAGGAGATCGAGGTTCGGAGGGTCGCTTCAGAAGATAACACTGCAGATCCATTCACCAAGGCCTTGCCCCAGACTCAGTTCGAGCGGCTGATCGAGATGATAGGTCTTCGATACGCCAGTACATGGCCTTAGTGCAAGTGGGAGATTGTTAGTGTATATGCCCTAGAGGCCATTACTGTATCATACTAGTTTGTATATTACTTAATGGAAGCTTGGGATATTCACCTTGTATATACA
The DNA here is from genome assembly GCA_030015575.1 of Agapanthus africanus. NCBI lineage: Eukaryota > Viridiplantae > Streptophyta > Magnoliopsida > Asparagales > Amaryllidaceae > Agapanthus > Agapanthus africanus. The sequence goes on from JASDDO010000029.1 coordinate 111,210,966, forward strand.
ATCTTGCTCAAAATAGTAGTATGCTACTTGGTTTGTTTCTACTTCAATGTGTACTTGTGTTTATTTTAGTATATCACCTATACACATTAGTGGAGCCCTTACGATATTTGCTTGATTACCAGCGTTGTGATGGCAGTCACACAAGTGGGGGCTGGGTAATCTATAAGCACATCCTTATGCAGGTCCCTAGTCGCAGGACTATCGAGACAGGGCATCGATACTCCGGAGTAGACTAGCGCATGCGCTTCTCATCCCAGTGTGGGAGACGGTCTGTCCCACAGCCGTCAGTACGTCGTACTGGAGATAGTATGCGGGTGCTCGTTGGGTTACGAGTACACTGGACAGGACTCGTCGGGAACTGACCAGTTGGTATTATACCTATCGTCAGTTATCAGTTCCCAGGTGACATGAGTACAGCTTAGTCCGCTGACTTGACACTGTCACTTCGCCTCGAGGGTGTTTCCACTGTACTTTGATTACTACCCTACCACGGCTCAAAGGAGTCGTGCAAACAGGTAGTAGTTGGGTGCAGTCCCGAAGCACTTGGAGGCAGTGACGGTTAGACAGGATTCGTCTCTCCCGGTATTGGGGGTTGACATCGCGCTGTGTCTAGGAGAGCCATTACACGAGTAGTCCCTGGCCAGGGCAAACGAGATATACTGGTAGGCTTCCAGTGTTATCTCAGGGTGTTTTGGGCTTCACTCCGACACGACTTGTACCGCTATTAGGGGATTGACGTTTACCGCCCCTTAGGCCCGCCATGCGATGTTTCAGACGAACAGACCGGACTGTACGGAGAATGTCACATTCAGGCTCAGTAGGAGTTCAGATGGGTTTCACCTCGTCAGTCTTCCTGTCGGCATCTACCTGGGGACCATTACGCACAGCTAGTGCCGCTTGCGGTCTGTGGTTAAACCCACTGCCAGCGTAGTGTCGAGTCTTTAGAGTCCCACACAGAAAGCTATTCGCCTTTAGGCAAAAGAGTAGAGGTCGCATGGTTTTGCGACAGGTCGCATGGTTTTGCGACAGGGTTCGGTCACATCCGTGCACTTGTGCACGTACAGTGTCCGGACAGTTTACACTAGCGGGCTTTGGTTTAAGCCAGTTCCTAGTGTACCTTTTCGGATTGGTTTTATCCAGTTTGTATTCGTGTTCCTCGGAACGCGGATGCGGGTGTGTATGCACAGTTGACGGAGAGACAGAGGCAGAGGATTCCCATTAGGGTTGTTGACCGTTGACCGTTGACTATTGACTTTTTGCTCAACCCTAATGAGAATATGATATATGATTAACAATTATATTAATTAAGTATTATGGTGACATGGTTGTTGAGGGGTTGACTTTGTTGACTTGTTGACTTTGTTGACCGGTTGACTAGGCTTGACTAGTTGACCATCATGATAACAATAGCTATCATTTCATGGCAAAGACTTTTGCTTGCTTGCTCTCTTATGCAAAATGAGTGCATGAAATGATATGGCTATTGTTGCTTAAACCATCACATAATACTTGATTGCTATGATGTGTTATGATGGTTATGGATTATGAGAGCCAAATGAGAAAAGTCTTCTCTCATTCTATGATTTTTATTCTCTCTCTTGTTCTTGAGCTCTCATCTTCCTCCTCTTGCTCTCCCTCTCTTGAGTCTATGGTTCACTTGTCTCATGTGTTGAGAACCAAGAACCATAGATAAAATCCCAACAAAATCTTCTCTACTCACTCTAGTTCACAAGGTTTAGCAAACCGAGTGAACTAGTTTCTTCAAAGATCGAAGAAAGAGCCAAATGTAGAAGCTTTCAGGTGGATCGATCTTCGGCGCAAGGAGACGACGGGGAGAAGCCGATTCGGACAACCATCGAGGTTTGAAGACGAAGGAGTTCAAGATAAGAAAGGTATAAACCCCCTAACCGAGTAGTTAACAACTCCTAATTTGGTTGTTAGTTAGATGTTTAACAAAGATCCGGGTTTTGAGTCCATGTTACCACCTCTAGAAAATTGTTTTTCACCAAATTCCGCATGCCCGAAAGTACCGGGAGAGGTAGCATGGACCTACACTATCAACGTGCAATAGTGACCAGTTAGGTCACCTAAAGCAGTACACGATGATAAAGGTAAACCAGATAGCATACTATCATATTGAGTAAGACTGTCCTACCGGGATAGGTCCTCCCTCAATCATTGCAATCACGTGCCTGTGATCCAATAATTGACTCTGAAGGCAGTATCTCCAACATCATCACTATCAATGATGCAATCTTCTCTATCCCCGTCTATGAGAAAACCGTAGTATCTCTCGGGCGGATGAGACTGCCTACTACTCCTGCGGAGCGGCGTAGGAATGTCCTGATCTTTCGAACCCTCTGGTTCTACTAAGCTTTCAGTAATAGCTTGTGGTTCTGGAATTTCTTCCAGTACTATTGCGCTCCCACTTATTTCCTTTTCTATTAATTGATGTTCCAGAAAATGGGCATTAGGTGAAACAAAGACCTTTTGTTCCTCTGCGTAATAGAAAAGATACCCCTTGGAGTTATTTGGGTATCCCACAAACTTGCACAGTACTGAGCTTGCTTCGAGTTTGTCCGCATGCTGCTTTTTGACAAAAGATGGACATCCCCAAATCTTCAGGTATTGAAGATAGGGTTTCTTCCCACTCCATAACTCATATGGTGTGGTAGGCACAGTCTTAGTGGGAACTCGGTTCAAAAGGTATGCGGCTGATTCTAGCGCATATCCCCAGAATGATTGCGGCAACTCAGCGTTACTCATCATGGACCGTACTATATCCAATAGGGTTCGGTTCCGTCTTTCCGACACACCGTTATGTTGCGGAGTGTATGGAGGAGTAAGCTGAGAGAGAATTCCATTCTCTTTTAGGTAATCCAGGAACTCGGCACTCAAGTATTCACCACCTCGATCAGATCTTAGTGTCTTGAGACTTTTGCCTGTTTGTTTTTCTACTTCATTCTTGTATTCTTGGAACTTTTCAAAGGCTTCAGATTTATGCTTCTTTAAGAAGACATGTCCGAACCTTGAAAAATCATCCGTAAAAGTAATGAAGTAAGAATAACCGCTTCGCGCATGTGTAGACATTGGACCGCACACGTCGCTGTGTACGAGCACCAAGAGCTCGCTCGCTCTTACTTCGTGTCCAGTGAACAGAGTTTTTGTCATCTTCCCTTTGAGACAGGATTAACAAGTTGCATACGATTGATATTCGAACGGATCCAAATATCCTTCTGTATGTAACTTCATCAACCTTCTCTCATTGATGTGATCGAGTATACAATGCCATAAGAAAGCCTGATTGATTTCTGGAGACTTTCTTTTGTGTGTATTCTGGACATTGAAAATCTGTGGTTGGTTTAATACGTATATACCATTGCTCAATGTACCTGACCCAATCAGAACTTGATTAAGGTGAATGTTTACAACATTACTTACAAACGCAAATTCATAACCTTCTTTAGAAACTAAAGATACAGAAATGATATTACAAGTTGCATTGGGTACAAAAAAACAATTACGTAAAACCAAAACATGTCCATCTGACATTCTCAGGTGATAGTCCCCCACGGCCTCAGCATCCATGCTAGCTCCGTTTACAACTTTGAGGGTCATGTCACCTGCTTTCAAAAACCTACGCTTTCTCAATGCCTGCAAAGAATTACAGATATGAGATCCTGATCCGGTATCCAATACCCAGGAAGTAGAGTTTATTAATAGACATTTTTCAATAACATACACACCTGAAGATGAAGCCGCAACTCGCTTCAGATCCTGGGTTCTGGCCTTCCAAGCCCTGCAATCCTGTTTCCAGTGTCCACTCTTGTGACAGTAAAAGCATTCTTCCTTTCCCACAAGCTTTCCCACTACCTTTGTTGCCTTTCCCTTTCCCTTCGTATCCACTTTACTAACACCACCCCTTGGTTTGGCAGGGGCTTTCTTCTTCTTTCCTTTGGCTTTCGCCCTAGACTTAGAATAGGAAGATCCTCCTACAAACAAAGTGGATGTCTCCCTACCTTTCTGTAGGGTGCCCTCAGCACTCCTCAACATGTTCAGAAGTTCAGAAAGTTCAACCTCCTTTCCTTGCATGTTGAAGTTTAGGACAAACTGGACGTAAGTGGAAGGAAGGGACTGGAGAATCAAGTCAGTGTAGAGTTCATTCTCCAACGTGGTCCCAAGGTCCGCGAGCTCCTCTATGTAGCCAATCATCTTAAGCATGTGTTCCGCTACCGATGATCCGACGACCAATCTTGCCGAAAACAGCTTCTTCGACACTTCGTATCTGGCGATACGAGATTGCTCTCCATACAGATCTTTTGTATGGAGAAATATGGATTCTAGGTCCATATTCTCGTGCCTCCTTTGATGTTCATTGTCCATAGAGGGAAGCACGAGGCACTTGGCCTTCGCTCAATCGATCTCCCATGTGTTACGGATTTCTATATTCGCGACGCTGGAGGTGGGACCTGGGACAGGGGGAGCTTTGGTGGTAAGGAGATACCCCAACTTGTCGTAAGTGATTGCCATTTTGACATTCCTGAGCCAATCTTTATAGTTTGGCCCTGTCAGTATGTTTTTATCTAGTAATAACTTAAGTCCGGTCATATTGATTGGTCGCTGCAATTAGGAGAGAGAAAAGAAACACTTTAGCATGATGCTCTTGCAAGTTTAGAGTGGTTTTTAGTTTGTCTAAACAGGATGGCTCCCACTGTCTCTCGAATCCCTCCTCAAACCATAAAGGAAGAATTAGTCGGGATCAATCTCACCGTACAATACTTGCTTAACCGTTCAGCCAGGCCAGTGTCGGTACTTCGAGGGAGGTTTTCCAACGCTTTCGTGAAGTTCCTTAATTAAGTAACCTCTTTTCCCTGTGGGCGTAGCCTCGCTAACACCTTTCTAGACACCTACTAGGTTTATAGCATTGATCGTTAAGTGAGAAATTTCCCGAGGAGTAGCATATACTCACAGTAGGATCGGGATCCAAATATCATCGCGTGATAAAACTGAAGGAATCCTACCAGAATCATCACACTCCAAATGGTATGCAGCGCTAGCAAGTTTCAGTTCTTTTGAAACTCCAGATGTGGATTTTTGCCCCATGCTCTTATGGCCTTGGCGTGAGGTCAAAATATCATAAGTCACATGTCAAGTTCTACCCATCATTATCCAGGTTAATTTGAACCCACCCGTACCTACCTTTGACGTAGGCCAAAATGGCAATACGACTGTCTCAAACCAACGCATTCTATCTATGCAATAGATAAATATCCGGCAGCTACCAATCACTATGCCTTGGCATGAGGTCAAAATACACTGCTTGAATACTACCGAATATTTAACTGAAATGATGGAGGGCTACGAATGGTTTTGGCGAAACCGTGAACGTAGTGAACTTGATATAATCGATGGAACGAGATAGCTTTTAAAAGGAGTGGTTCAAGCTCCACATTTTAAAAGTTGGGTTTTGAAAAAGAACCGAGTGGTTTTGAAAGTGTTCCAACGTCTTTTACTTGGTTTATTTTCTTGCATTAATTTTAATGTGTCCCATCATTTAATCCTACCATTGCAGAAAACAACCAAAATATGGTGTACGCTTATGCCATCCGCATTCACCATGGGGCCCCGTCATTACCCGTTAGGTTACTTAACTAACGACAGAGCGGGGGCCGGACTAGCGCGGATGCAAAACATAAGCAACACCTAAATAGATATCATACATAGATATATAGCAATGATAGTCAATCACAGATGAACACTTTGGATATACTAGGAATCCGCGATTCGTTCGAGCCTGCAACGAAAAGCGGATTACACTGTCGCGATGAATAGCCAATACCCCACCCTAGACCCCTACGGGTGCGGCAAACTACCCGCCAAGTACCCGAAGCGAAGCAACCTCCCTCAACGACGTGAGTAGGCCACTCGGCACTTCTAGATACCCGGTAGTTTGTGGACCACACCATGGGTCTATCCTAGGAGAAAAAACTGTAAAAAGAAATTATACAATGACGGCTACAACCCCGACCCGGTTGTGCGGCCATACAAATAATATTACATCAAATTACATGTTACATGAATGAAAGAAAAAAGAAACTCTCATCTCACATCCACACGGCTATTCATCCGCGACAATCCAACGAGTTCATATACACAAACCATCAACATTACAGATCACAGATATGTATAACCCCCACTAATCGACGTATAGCGATTAGCAGACGTTCAATACATATATAACATCACAGATATAATCCATTAGCCAAAGTGTAAAGAAGTTCGATCAAAAATACGGATTTGTGACCACCCCAAAAACTAACTTGTTCTCTAGAAAATCTGGGTGGAAACAAACTATCTCAAAAATCCCAAAACCTCAACAGAAGAACACTGCACCAAACTCTGTCCACGGCCGAGTCAACTCGGCCGCCGATCCGCAGCAAGAAGCATGTTCTTGCCGCGGAACCGCAGCGCTTTGACCGGTTCAGTGGACCGTTTTTGGTGTGTTTCTTAATAAAACCCTGAGCCGATTTTTGAAGTATGATTTATTATTTTTAAAGCAGAAAAAAAATCGACAGAAACTTAGGGTTTTGAAAAACAGTTTTGCGATTTTTTCCGATCGAAGTTCTATATACTTTGCTAACTAGTTAGTTTGTGTTTAGCTAGTCTCTGATACCACTGTAAGTCCACGTTGCCCACCCCGGTGCTTGCGGGGAGGCGGAAACGTTATGAAAAATTGGATTTTTAACGTACTAGGAAACATGGACTAGCAAAAGGAGGATCTTTGCTAAACATAAACTAACTACAAAGCTAAAAAGTTTTGCTACGCGGAAAAGGAGTTATACCTAGGTCTTCAAGTCCTTCTCTTCTTGCTCCTTGGAGTGTGATGATCGGATTCTCCTCGTCGCCTTCTCTCGCCGAAGAAAGATCCACCCGAGGGATACTACCTTTGGCTCCTACCTCAAACTAGAAGAAACTAAGGTGCTTGGTGTGCTAGACCTAGAACCTTAGAAAGAGTAGAGAATGATGTTGGTGTTTTTATCTCAAGCTAATTGGTTCTCAAGTCATGAGAGGGAGAGCTTTGAAAGAGAAGAAGAGGATGAGAGAGAATGAGAATGATAGAATGAGGATATTTTGCAAACATCCTCACATATATGTATGATTTATGAATAATAGATAATTAGTCAACATAATTGTCATGGTTAATCAAGAAATGACCATTATCATTTCATATTAAATGCTTTTGCAAGGATCAAAGAGCAACTTTCATATGGAATGATGATGGTCAACTTGTCCACCTAGGTCAACAAGTCAAGTATAGTCAAACGGTCAACAACCCTAACCATGCACAATTATAATTAACTAATTATTAATAAATCATAATTCATACAAAACATTAGGGTTAAGAAAATGACAATAGTCATCAACCCTAATCAAAGTCCTCTGCCTCTGTCTCAGTCAACTGTGCATACACACCCGTATCCGTGTACCGAGGAACACGAATACAATGAGATAAAACCAATCCCAAATAATATACTAGGATCCGACTTAAACCAAATCCCGCTAGTATAAGCTGTCCCGACACCAAACCTGCACAAGTGCGCGGAAGTGAACGAAGCCAGTCGCAATACCATGTGACCCCTACTCTGTTTTGCCTAAAGGCGAACAACCCTCTGTGTGGGACTCTAAAGACTCGACACTACGCTGGCAGTGGGTTTAACCACAGACCGCAAGAGGCACTAGTTGTACGTAACGGTCCCCAGGTAGATGCCGATAAGAAGACCAACGAGGTGAACCCATTTGAACTCCTACTGAGCCTGAATGTGACAGTCTCCATACAGTCCGGTCTATTCGTCTGATAACATCGCATGGCGGGCTTAGGGTGGATGTAAACGTCAGTCCCCTAATAGCGGTACAAGTCATGTCGGAGTGTAGCCCAGAACACCCTGAGATAACACTGGAAACCAACAAGTATACCTCGCTTGACCTGGCCAGGGACTACTTGTGTAATGGCTCTCCTGGACACAGCGCGATGTCAACCCCCAATACCGGGAGAGACGAATCCTGTCTAACCATGACTGCCTCCAAGTGCTTCGGGACTGCACCCAACTACTACCTGTTTGCACGACTCCTTTGAGCCGTGGTAGGGTAGTAATCAAAGTACAGTGGGAACACACCCGAGGCGAAGTGACAGTGTCAAGTCAGCGGACTAAGTTGTACTCATGTCATCTGGGAACTGATAACTAACGATAGGTTTAATACCAACCAACAGTTCCCGACGAGTCCTGTCCAGTGTACTCGTAACGCAACGAGCACCCGCATACTATCTCAAGTACGACGTACAGATGGCTGTGGGACAGACCGTCTCCCGTGCTGGGATGAGAAGCGCATACGCTAGTCGACATCGGAGTATCGATGCCCTGTCTCGATAATCCCACGACCAGGGACGTGTATATATAAGGATGTGCTTATAGATTACCCAGCCCCCACGAGTGTGACTACCATCACAATGCTGGTAATCAAGCAAAGATCCTAAGGGCTCTACTAATGCGTATAGGTGATACAATAAAGAAACACATGTACACATTAAAGCAGAGACAAACCAAGTAGCATACTACCATTTCGAGCAAGATTGTCTATACAACCGTGAATATCCCAAGCTTCCATCAAGTAATATACATACTAGTTAGATACAGTAATGGCCTCTAGTGCATATACACTAACACTTCGGTCTTCGCCTCCACTCCGATCTCCTCGCGGAATCTCCGTTCGTCGCCTCCTCATCGAAACAGGCACCACATCGCCGTGTTCTTTTACGGGCTCCCACCTCTGGACCGAGGCAACTCGGGCGTGAAGATGGCTAGCCGACGTGTCCAAGGAATGTTGTAGACTTGTGTAGAAACCATTGTCTCAATTGGGGTTGTGAAGTTGCCTTGGTGATGGAGGAATGAGCAATGGACTTTGAAGTGAGGTTGATGAATTTGTGTAGCATGCAAAAATGAGATGAGCAAATTTCCCTCATCAAAAATGAACCCCTCCCTCACCCAAATTATGGCCGGCCCTCATCTAGGAAAAATGGTGGAGAGAATCAAAACATAAAAGGAGGTGAGAGTAGTAAAAGCCAAGGGTGACCATAAGCCAAAAGTGATGATAACAATGTCATTTCCATTTCAAATCTAATCTTATCTCATTAAAGCGAGCCATCATCAAAGAAGAAAAAGCAACGATGCTAGATATATCATAATCAACCATTTACAAGAAAAACCCCTTCCACAATAATAATTTGCACAATTGCAAATTAGTCCCTCCATCGGAAAAATCTGGCCGTGAAGGAACAAAGGACAACTGGCCGGAACAGAATGCAAACTGGCAACTTTAGAAAACTGATCTCGTAATAAATTACAGGAAAACCCCACGACTGCATATACATGCCCGCATTTGTATTCCTACTGAATACAAATGCAAAGAGACAAAATCTACACCGTCTAATACTAGGATCCGGCTTAAACCAAAGCCCGCAAGTAAAATCCGTCCGATCACGATCCGTGCAATACCGCACGTATCTGATCGAACCCTGCCATATCTCCATACAGCCTCTACAGTGTTTCGCCCGAAACTTGAGAAACTGGTCTGTGGGGAACTCTAAAGACTCGTCAATACTTTGGCTGTGGATTTAACCACTAGCACCTCAGAAGTATTAGCCATACGTGACGGGCTACCAGGTATTGACCAAAAGGGACGTCGATGAGCGAATTCATCCTGGCACTCTACTGAGCCTCTCAGTGATAATATCCGTACAGTCCGGTCCGTTCGTCTATGCGCATCGCATGGTGGGCCTAGGGGGTTGGTAAAAGTCAGACCCCCAAAAGCGGTACAAGTCGTGTCGGAGTGTAGCCCAGAACACCCTGAGATACTACTGGAATACCTACCAGTAAATCTCCTGCCTTGGCCAAGGACTTCGTGTAATGGCTCTCCTAGACACAGCGCGACCTCACCCCCAATACCAGGAAAGTCGAACCCCTGCAGATCCGCTCACTGCCTCCATGTGGCTCGGGACTGTACCCAACTAAAACCTGTTTGCACGTCTCCTTTGAGCGTGGTAGGGTAGTAATCAAAGCAAAGTAGGAACTCACACGTGACAAATGACGATCTCAGGTCGATGAACTAACCTGTACACATGTCACCAGGGAACTGCTATCTTGTTGGAGATAGTGCCCTCAAAGTCAATTATTGGATCGCAGGTACGTGATTGCAATGATTGAGGCAGGACCTATACTGATATGACAGTCTTGCCCGATATGATAGTTTGCTATCAGGTTTGTCTTTATCATCGTATACATGCTTTAGTTCACTATTGCATGATGATAGAGCCTATAGGATTCTTGCTTGACTACCAGCAGTATGATGGCGATCATATACATGGGAGCTAGGGTCTGTTAGCACATCCTTAAAGTGTCCCTAGTCGTGGGAGTTTCGAGACAGGGCATCGATACTCCAGAGTAGACTAGTGTATATAGTCGAGACCCCGACGAGGGGCGGTGGCCGGTCTCACAAGCCACTGGTGTCAGTTTGATCACCTAAGATGTATAGAGGTGCTCATTGGGTTATGAGTACACCGGACAGGACTCGCCGGGAACATGCAAGTTGGTATTATACATATCGTCAGATAGCAGTTCCCTGGTGACATGTGTACATGTTAGTTCATCGACCTGAGATCGTCATTTGTCTCATGTGGGTTCCCACTGTGCTTAGATTACTACCCTACCACGCTCAAGGAGTTGTGCAAACAGGTTTTAGTTGGGTACAGTCCCGAGCCACATTGGAAGCAAGTGAGCGGAACGGCAGGGGATTCGTCTCTCCCGGTCTTGGGGGTGAGATCGCGCTGTGTCTAGGAGAGCCATTACACAAAGCCCTCGGCCGAGGCAGGAGATTTACTGGTAGGTACTCTTGTATTATCTCAGGATGTTCTGGGCTACTCTCTGACATGACTTATACCGCTATTGGGGGTCTGACGTTACTAGCCCCCTAGGCCAGATATGCGATACTTATAGACGAACGGACCGGACTGTTTGTATATTTTCACTATTTGGCTCAGTAGGGTTTATGGATGAGTTCGCTCATCAGCTTCCCTTCCAATCAATACATAGGCAAACCGTTACGTACAGCTTGTACCTCTAACGTGCTAGTGGTTATACCCAGTGCCAGTGTGTTGATGAGTCATTAGAGTCCCCCACAGACACTTTTCCAAGTTCGGGCGAAACGTTGTAGAGGCCGTATGGTGATATGGCAAGGTTCGGAAAATGCACGTGCGTTTTCGCACGTGTCATTTTTCGGGCAGATAAAACTGGTCGGTTTTGGTTTAAACCGGATCCGAGTATTATACTGTGTGGATATAATATCTTTGTCTCAGTTGCATTTGTATTCGGTCGTAATACAAATGCGGGTATGTTTATACTAATACGGGGTTATTTTGAAATTCGTTTCAGGATCGCTTTTGGAAGTTGCCAGTTTCCAGTTTTCTATCAGCCGTCTTTTAACATTCGGTTAAATACGGATTTATCTTTTCTTTGGATAAGTGTGGATGCTTCTAGAAGGTTCTAGAAGAGGTGATTAGGCTTGTGACTCACTTGTTCATTAATGGTGCATTTATTGTGTTCATACTTTGTGTTCACACTTTGTGTTCACACTAGATATTTCTCTTGTGGTCACTCTCCTCTCTCCTACACTCACCCCCCCAACTCCTTTAAGATGGATGGCCCCTCCCCTCTCTCATATACACATGATAGAGATGGTTGTTGTTTTGAAAAGATTAAGGATTTTGGTTCATGGAAATTGATATACTCCATTTCTCATTTCGTATCGATCCAAAAGGCAACTTCATTAACCTTTCGTCTATAGCCTTGGACGTAACGAGACAAAGTGTTCTACTCATTCTCTACTTCATCTTGGTTGTCTCTTCTAGCAAATTTGACGATCGAGTTGCCTCGGTTCAGAGGCGGGAGCCAGTTTAAAGATCGGTCGACGTGGTGCCACCAGGACGGGAAGACTGGAGATTCTGGAGATCGGAGCAGCCGCAACAAGCGTGGGATGATGGTTGAAGACCGAAGGACTCGGATCGTTCGGTATAACCTTTTCTACCCCCTTTGTAGTTTGTTAGTTTAGTTTTAATGGCAGATCCGGGTTATAGTACACGATAGCGCCAGTTGCAAATGTTTTTGTTCCGCATTTGGCGTCTGTTAGACGGCCGGGGCGCTACCGTGGACTTACAGTGGTATCAGAGCCTAACCATTAAGCTATACTAACTTATGCTAACACGTTTAAAACATCGATCGAACCAATTTTCCGAAATCACAATTTTCAGCACACAGGTTTCTGTCGATTTTCTAAAGGGCCTAAAAATAATTTTGCATATCACAGAAAAGCGTGCAGGGTTTTCTGAGCATACTGGAAAAATTTGGGCACCTGATCCCACAAGACCACCGCGGATCCGCGGTCCAACCTAAGGTTTGACCGCGGAACCGCGGCGCTTTAGTGGAACAGTGCACCAAATTTTCCAGAGAACTTCACATCAGGAAATTGTGGTTTTTGGTATATATCGTTTGGGCCCAAATTTTGTTAATATACAGCAGATGTTTGTGGGGCCCACTTTGGGATATTTTGTCGATCGAAATTTAAACGTATTAGTTTACAGTACTTACTTTATATCTCCTACCGGGAATGTCATTTGATCGGTAAACCGCGTCTGATTGCTATAGTTCTTTTAGACGGGTTTGCGAACGTGACATTCGCGTTGATATTCTGTATTGTGCTGTGATGTTGCGGATATGTCGTGGTGGATAGCAGTGTGCAATGTTAGTGCAGTTTGGATTTATTTGTACATTTGATATTGCGGGGCGAGCGTCCAACATGTGGACTGCCGTCACTGCCTGTTGTATAATATTCTTTTTGGGGCACGACCGGGTAGAGGTTAATGTACCCGTTGTACATATTTTTATTTCTGTACTAGGTTTATCCCGCGAAGGAGTGCACGGATAGCCGGGTTCTGGAGGGCAACGGGTCCGTATCTCATGGCTTTGAGAGGCAGAGGGACCTCACTCTAGAATTAACAGACTATTCGCCGCACTTGTAGGGGGTACAGGTTGACCCAAGAAGGGGTGCTCAATTTACCGGATTCCGTGAAGTGCCGGGTGTTCCATTCACTATGTTGTGGGGACTACCTCGCTTCAGGTTTTGGCGGGTAACTTGCCGCACCCGTAGGAGTCTAGGTTTCATTGCACAGGCTATCCACACGACCAGGGGAACGTCAGGTTTCAGCAGCGGCCCTGTGAAACCCGGGGATCCCAGATTATCTGTATTGTTCTGTGATGCTTATTACTTTTCTATAATGTTGCATATTATCACGCCTGGAGCGATTATTGTATATTGGTATATATACTATTAGATGTTGTATATGTTTTACACCCGCGCTAGTCCAGCCCCCGCTCTGTCGTCGTTAGTTAAGTAACCTAACGGGTGATGACGGGACCCAGTGGCGAATGCGGTTAGCAAATACGTACATTTTATTTTCGTTCTTTTCTGGTGTGATTGATTGAAGGGACTGCGTTGATTCTTATCAATGCAAGATAAAACAAACCTATATTTGATGTTGTTAGAACAAATTTTAAAAGGTGTTATTACAAAGATGTTTACTTTTGTTATGCATAGTGATATTCAGTTGGAATATCCTGCACCTCATTCGACGAGGCAAGGGCCGAGATCCCTTCACCGGGAATGACCCCTTGGGCGGAAGTTTACGTCAGGATAGTAACTTTACTATAGTCGATTACAAGTTGCTTTGCATCGCGGTATTCAGTGTGAATATCCTGCACCTCATTCCACGAGGAAAGAGCCGAGATCCCTTCACCGGGAGTGACCTCTTTAGCAAAAGTTTTTCGTCACTATATTTTTATAGAAAGCTATCAGGTTCCTTCAATGAGATCAAGTTCATTACGTTAAAGGTTTTTCGCCAAAAACCAGTCGTAGCCCTCCGTCATTTCTTGTGGATATTCAATAGTATTCAAGCTATGTATTTTGGCCCTTAGTCAAGGTATAGTGTTTGGTAGCTGCTGGGTATTCATTTGTTGCATAGATAGATGAGTTGGTTTGGGACAGTCGTTCTGTCATACCTGGCCCTTAGTCAAGGGCATGTGCGGGTGGGTTCAAATCAACCAGGATAATGACGGGAAGAACTTGACATGTGACTTATGATAATTTGGCCCTTAGTCAAGGTCATAAGAGCATGGGATAAAAATAACATCGGGAGTTTCAAACATACAAGAAACTTGCCAGGCATGCGCATACCTTCTCGAGTGTGATAACTTGAGTGGCTTCCATTAAGTTATCATGCGATGATAGTTGGATCCCGATTCTCACTGATGAGTTGGTTTACTCTTCGGGTGATCCCGACTAATTCTTCTTTGTGGTTTGGAGAAGTATTTGAGATAACAGTGGGAGGTTTCCTGATTAGATAAAATGATAACCATTCTGATCTAGGTTAGAGTGCATGCAAAGTGTTTCTTTTCTCTCTCTCTCTTTGGCAGCGACCATTGACCGACCCTAGACTATGACTCAGTGACCAAGTTGACCGAACCTTCTTAAAATACTGGCTTTTGGATTGTCCGAGTTGCATAAGTCATTGCCGCTCCTTCATTTCACCCTTTGTATTTCTCAGAACACCCCGTATTACTACGGATATCCACTTCCATTGGATAGATCCATCGTATGGTTATATACGAACTCGAAGGGACTTCTTCGAAAATGGATCCAGGTTCAGGAGAAATATAATTGTTTTATTCTGTTGTCTTTTATTATCACCTTCTCTCAGGTTGCGAGGGCTCTTTAGTTTAGGAGAGTACACCTATTACGCTTATTTAGATAGTCTTATTCCAAACCATAGGCAGGTGCCGAAAGGTAGGGAATGAAGAAAACCAATTAGCCTAAGTAGGGTGTACAGAAGGTAATATGTAAAGACAAAATAAAAGGGATTAGAAAGAGGGCAAAGTAAATTGCGACTGTTATCATTCACGACCAAACCGCATGCTTCATCGCCACTCCTATTTCACCTTTAAAAGAATAAAGTATTATTCAGTAGTCGTTTATCATCACCTTCTCTCGAGTTGCGAGTACTCCTAGGATTTGGAGAGTACACCTATTATGCTTACTAGATAGTCTTCTTCCAAACCATAGGCTGGTGCCGAACGGTAGGGAAGGAAGAAAACCATTTAGCCTAACGATTGTGTATAGAAGGAAATGACTAAAGACAAATAAAGGGATTTGGAGAGATGGCAAAGAAATATACGGTTATAGTCAGGAATTGGATTATGGAAGAGGCATTACTATGAATACCAGGATACCCCTACAAGACATTTTAATGTTTCAGTTTCACTACGCATTGTTAAAAGAAAACTATTTTCCCCATTAGATACTTACTCCAAGGTATGTATTTACCAGGTTTCATTCTCATATCTGTATGGTTTTTTACAGATGATGAGTGGGAGTAAGTTATTGGGAATTAAGGTGATCATCCTCATTATATCGGAATTCGTTGTAATTGATGATATTTGAGGAAATCGCCTGGGTACAGTTTTCAACCTACGATGCATAGGTTTTGAGTTATACAAACTCAGCGGACTTATACAGAGTATTGTATGTTGTCCAGTGTCCGTCAGGACACAGGGGTAGGTCCTCGTACTGTGTTCTGTTTACTTATGACTTCTCTAGTTTTTAGACAAGTGTTTCGTAGAAATACAAAGTCTAAGTTTTGAGAAGTTGTGGGTATAAGAATAAAGTAGAGAACCAGGTGTCGAAAGTATCAGGATTCTTCAAAGAGATCAAAGATGTAGATTCTTGTGATTGGTATTCAGTTGATAGTAATGGTTTTGAGAAACTTGTTTCTCTTTCAGGTTACTCATAATTGGATGGATTCCTAAGTTGAGTAATGCTGATTAGCCTCTCTCCATTAAGTTAATATGCACTGGAGACAGCTGCATGATTTGAATCCGGTTCCAATTAAATTAGTGCCTCTGTTTCTATATTAGATATATAATGGTTCATATCTTAACGATGTAAAGATATGGGGAGTTGTCCAGCTTATGCTTAAAACCAGACACTGGATAAATCAAGGCACGTTTCTATAATTGCTGTTTGTGGGTTGACCCTGGCTTTGACGAGGGTTGACATTTCTACCATCTGGAAGATCAATAGCGATATTGTTCGTGACTCGCCACAGTTTTATTAAAATGGACTTTTTCAGAAAACAGTAGTGGGCGTATGGTAGAACTGGAAGTGATTCCAGAACCGCAAACGATTACGGAAAATTTAATAGAACCTATATATTAAATCATGTTTGACATTCCATTAGCCACTCTGCAGATATGGTGGGTAACCTCAGACACCCGAGCGGTACTCTGGTAGCCTCAAGGACGGTGACAGGGAGGTTCTTGTTTACCCAGCCTTGACACTACTGTTGTTCTAAACTATGAGACACGGCAAGAGGATAAGTATAACGTCGTTCTAAACTAGCTTTAGAAGTGTACGTAGATATTATTCTGCAAGAGGGTTGTCGTAGTCAGTGGGAGCAGCGGAAGCATAGTGGGCAAGTAGGTTATGTCTATTTATAGGCTTGAGCAGATATAGCGGAGATAAGATCATCTAATTTTGATGAGACAGTCATGGCTTTGACTTCATCAGAATAAGAGATGGATCGGTTAAGATGATAGTAGGGTGTGATGTCCTGGTATTTGGATGACATACACAGAGTAGGAAGTAAAATTCCTATACTACGATCGGTTGTACTGTGGTTGTTATACAGTTGTTTTTCCAAACAGGATATGGATATAATATCAGATATTCTGGTTACTAGATCTATGGTATTAGATCTAGATTTGGGTAGTTTCCCAATATGGGTACTTTGACAGTATTCTAATGGTATTTAGAATAGATGACTCCTGGCATGGTAGTGTACCTACAGGTGATGGATTCACCCTCTCTAAAAGGTGTCTTACAGACTAAAGGAGAGAGGGATGTGCATGATTGACAGATCACTTGCTTAGGCAATTGAGTCAATCATGAGATGTCAAGTACCACACCAGATGTAGTTTTTTCACTTGATGCGATAAGTTTATATTAATCCAATCCTGAAGAAACATAAGGAAGCAGTTTTAGAACATAAGTGCGTGTTCTACGGATTTGATGACGGCAGCCTCCTTCGGGAGACGGTTATCATTCCACGCTTCCAAGGTGACATGGTTGACATAGTGATTGTTAGAGTTATAGTTTTCCCTCTGACGAGGGACAGTATTATAGACAGGTGGTCCAAGAGGATACTGTGGGAGGCAAGGTGCTGGATACTGATAAGGTTCAGTTATCGATACAGTCTAAGAAGTTTGGATTTGGAGTTCATTTATGAACTAGGTCCCATCAGATATTCAGACATATTCTTAGACAGGTATTACTCGATTCGGGAGATGGCTTTCTCCATGAATTTGAGATTTAGGGAGATACAGAAAGAAACATCAGGGCGGATCCACTCACTGAGGCTATTTCTCGAGCACAAGAGTATTACAAACTAGCTTTGTGAAACTGATTAGTAGAGGAGTTGGGTGTTCGGTAACACACGGGCTGTGAGTATACGACATCGCAATAATTAGCCTTAAGTGCAAGTGGGAGATTGTTGGAGATAGTGCCCTCAAAGTCAATTATTGGATCGCAGGTACGTGATTGCAATGATTGAGGCAGGACCTATACCGATATGACAGTCTTGCTCGAGATGATAGTTTGCTGTCAGGTTTGTCTTTATCATCGTATACATGCTTTAGTTCACTATTGCATGATGATAGAGCCCATAGGATTCTTCCTTGACTACCAGCAGTATGATGGCGATCATATACATGGGAGCTGGGGTCTGTAAGCACATCCTTAAAGTGTCCGTAGTCGTGGTAGTTTCGAGACAGGGCATCGATACTCCAAAGAAGACTAGTGTATACAGTCAAGACCCCGACGAGGGGCGGTGGCCGGTCTCACAAGCCACTGGTGTCAGTTTGATCACCTAAGATGTATGCAGGTGCTCATTGGGTTATGAGTACACCGGACAGGACTCGCCGGGAACATGCTAGTTGGTATTATACATATCGTCAGATAGCAGTTCCCTGGAGACATGTGTATAGGTTAGTTCATCGACCTGAGATCGTCATTTGTCTCATGTTAGTTCCCACTGTGCTTAGATTACTACCCTACCACGCTCAAAGGAGTTGTGCAAACAAGTTTTAGTTGGGTACAGTCCCGAGCCATATTGGAGGCAAGTGAGCGGATCGGCAGGGGATTCGTCTCTCCCGATATTGGGGGTGAGATTGCGCTGTGTCTAGGAGATCCATTACACAAAGCCCTCGGCCGTGGCAGGAGATTTACTGGTAGGTACTCCAGTAGTATCTCAGGGTGTTCTGGGCTACTCTCTGACACGACTTATACCGCTATTGGGGGTCTGACGTTACTAGCCCCCTAGGCCAGATATGCGATACTCATAGACGAACGGACCGGACTGTATGTATATTGTCACTATTAGGCTCAGTAGGGTTTATGGATGAGTTCGCTCGTCAGCTTCCCTTCCAATCAATACATAGGCAAACCGTTACGTACAGCTTGTACCTCTGACGTGCTAGTGGTTATACCCAGTACCAGTCTGTTGATGAGTCATTAGAGTCCCCCACAGACACTTTCCCAAGTTCGGGCGAAACGTTGTAGAGGCCGTATGGTGATATGGCAAGGTTCGGAAAATGCACGTGCGTTTTCGCACGTGTCATTTTTCGGGCAGATAATACTGGTCTGTTTTGGTTTAAGCTGGATCCGAGTATTATACTGTGTAGATATAATATCTTTGTCTCAGTTGCATTTGTATTCAGTCGTAATACAAATGCGGGTATGTTTATACTAATACGGGGTTATCCTGAAATTCGTTTCAGGATCACTTTTGGAAGTTGCCAGTTTCCAGTTTTCTATCAGCCGTCTTTTAACATTCGGTTAAAGATGGATTTATCATTTCTTTGGATAAGTGTGGATACTTCTAGAAGGTTCTAGAAGAGGTGATTAGGCTTGTGACTCACTTGTTCATTAATGGTGCATTTATTGTGTTCATACTTTGTGTTCACACTTTGTGTTCACACTAGATATTTCTCTTGTGGTCACTCTCCTCTCTCCTACACTCACCCCCCTAACTCCTTTAAAATGGCCGGCCCCTCCGCTCTCTCATATACACATGATAGAGAAGGTTGTTGTTTTGAAAAGATTAAGGATTTTGGTTCATGGAAATTGATATACTCCATTTCTCATTTCGTATCGATCCAAAAGGCAACTTCATTAACCGTTCGTCCATAGCCTTGGACGTAATGAGACAAAGTGTTCTACTCGTTCTCTACTTCATCTTGGTCGTCTCTTCTAGCAAATTTGACGATCGAATTTCCTCGGTTCAGAGGCGGGAGCCCGTTTAAAGATCCGTCGATGTGGTGCCACCTGGACGGGAATACTGGAGATTCAGGAGATCGGAGCAGCCGCAACAAGTGTGGGATGATGGTAGAAGACCGAAGGACTCGGATCGTTCGGTATAACCTTTCTACCCTCTTTGTTGTTTGTTAGTTTGGCTTTAATGGCAGATCCGGGTTATAACACGCGATAGCGCCAGTTGTAAAAGTTTTTCTTCCGCATTTGGCGTTTGTTAGACGGCCGGCGAGCTACCGTGGACATACATATCTGACGTCAGGTATAAGACCAACTAGCATGTTCCCGGCGAGTCCTGTCCGGTGTACTCATAACCCAATGAGCACCTGTATACATCTTAGGTGAACCAACTGATACCAGTGGCTTGTGAGACCGGCCACCGCCCCTCGACGGGGTCTCGACTGTATACACTAGTCTACTCTGGAGTATCGATGCCCTGTCTCGAAACTCCCACGACTAGGGACCTTTTAAGGATGTGCTTATAAACCCCAGCTCCCACGTATATGATCGCCCTCATACTGCTGGCTGTCAAGCAAGAATCCTAGGGGCTCTATCAACGTGCAATAGTGACCTGTAAGGTCACCTGAAGCAGTACACGATGATAAAGGTAAACCAGATAGCATACTATCATCTTGAGTAAGACTGTCCTACCGGGATAGGTCCTCCCTCAATCAGCGCAATCACGTGCCTGTGATCCAGTAATTGACTCTGAGGGCACTATCTCCAACAATCTCCCACTTGCACTCAAGGCTAATTATTACGATGTCGCATACTCACAGCCCGTGTGATACCGAACACCCAACTCCTTTACTAGTCAGTCTCACAAAGCTCGTTTGTGAAACTATTGCGTTCGAGGAATAGCCTCAGTGAGTGGATCCGCTGTGATGTTTCTTTCTACGTCTCTCTTTATCTCAAGTTCGCGGAGAAACCCATCTCCCGAAATGAGCAATACCTGTCTTAGAATATGTCTGGATGTCTGATGGGACCTAGCTCATAAATGAACTCCAAATCCAAACTTCTTAGACCGTATCATCAACTGAACTTAATCAGCATCCTGCGCCATCCTTGCCTCAGTATCCACCTGGACCACCTGTCCAAGATACTGCCCCTAGTCAGAGGGAAAACTACAACTCAGACAGCCACTCTGCCGTCCAGGTCACCTTGGAAGCCTGGAATGATAACCGTCTCCTAAAGGAGGCTTCCGTTATCATATCCCTAGAACATTCACGTATGTTCTAAAACTACTTCCGAACGTTTCTCCAGGATTGGATTAATATCAATTTACTGCATCTCGTGCAAAGATAACATCCGGCGTGGTACTTGACATCTCATGATCGACTCAATTGCCTAAGCATGTGATCTGCCAATCATGCACATCCCTCTCCCCTTTAGTCTATAAGATACCTTTAGAGAGGGTGACTCCATCACCTGCAGGTACACCACCATGCCAGGAGTCGTCCATTCTAAATACTCTTAGAATGCTGTCTAAGTACCCTGATTGGGAAACCACCCAAATCTATATCTAAAACCATAGATCCAGTAACCAGAATGTCTGATATAATATCCAATTCTTATGTGGAGAAACCACTGTCTGACAACCAAAGTTTAACCGATCGTAGTATAGGAATATCACTTCCTACTCTGTGTATGTCATCCAAATACCAGGACATCACACCCTACTACCTACTTAACAGATCTATCCTCTATTCTGATGAAGTCAAACCTATGACTGTCACATCAGAAATAGATGATCTATCTCCGCTATATCTGCTTTAGTCTATAAATAGACATAAGCCACTTGTCCACCATGCTTCCGCTGCTCCCACTGACTACGACAACCCTCTGGCAGAGTCATATACACGTACACTTCTGAGACCAGTTCAGAACGATGCTATACTCATCCTCCTGCCGGGTCTCATAGTCTGGAACAACAGCAATGGTAAGTCTGGGTAAACAAGAACCTCCCTGCCACCGTCCTTGAGCATACCGAAGTACCTCTAGGGTGCCTGAGGTTACCCACCTTATATGCGGAGTGGCCAATGGAATGTCAAACCAGATTGAACCTTTAGGTTCTTATCAAATCTTCAGTAATTGTTTGCGGTTCTGGAATCACTTCCAGTTCTACCATACTCCCACTACTGTTTTCTGAAAAAATCCATTTTTATTAAAACTGTGGCGAGTCAAGAACAATATCACTATTGATCTTCCTGATGGTAGAAAATCAACCCTCGTCATAGCCTGGGTCAACCCACAAACAGCCATTACAGAAACGTGCCTTGAGTTATCCAGAGTCTGGTTTTAAGCATAAGCCGGACAACTCCCCGTAGCTTAACAATGTTAAGATATGAACTGTTCTATATCCAATATAGAACCAGAGGCACTGATTTAATTGAAACAGATTCAAATCATGCAGCTGTCTCCAGTGCATGTCAACTAAATGGAAAAAGGCCGATCAGCGTTACTCAACTTAGTAGTGTTTCCAATTATGAGTAATCTGAAAGAGAAGCAAGTTCTCTTAAAACCATTAGTATCAACTAAATACCACACACAAGTATCTACATCTTCGATCACCTCGAAGAATCCCGATACTTGCAATACCTGGTTCTCTACTTTACTCTTATACCTATAACTTCTCAAAACTTGGACCCTGTGTTTCTACGAAACACTTTTCTAAAAACTAGAGAAGTCATAAGTAAACCGAATATAGTACGAGGACCAACCCCTCTTTCCTAATGGACACTGGACAATATACAATATTCTGTATAAGTCCCCTGAGTCTAGTGACTCATTCACTGTGTGTCGTAGGTTGAAAACTGTACTTATGGTTAAGAAGAATTACACCGCTGTTTTAATCCTCCTTACCTAACCATCCACTGATATAGGTAAATGTCATGGACATAATTTCAAAAAGATATATCTCACTCTATAAAAATAGACGTACAGATATATCAATTTGAAATTGGTGCATAACAACGGATATTCAAAACCAAATATTTGCCGATCGGCAAATAACCCAAGTGACTTCCTCAAATATCACCAATTACAACGAATTCCGATATAATTAGGATGATCACCTAATTCCCAGTAACTTACTCCCACTCATCATCTGTAAAACCATACAGATGTGAGAATCAAACCTGGTAAATACATACCCTGGAGCAAGTGTCTAATTGGGAAATCAGTTTTCTTTTAACAGTACACAGTGAAACCGAAACATTGAACTGTTTCGATGGGGTATCCGGGTATTCCTAGTAATGCCTCTTCCATTATCAAGATTCACAACTCTAACCGTATATCTCTTTTCCATCTCTCCAAATCCCTTTATATGTCTTTAGTCAATACCTTCTGTACACCCCTTTAGGCCAAATGGTTTTCTTCCTTCCCTACCGTTCGGCACAAGCCTATGGTTTGGAAGAAGACTATCCAATAAGCATAATGGGTGTATTGTCCTAATCCTAGGAGCACTCGCAATGCGAGATAAGGAGAAGATAAAAGACAACTGAATAAACCTTATTCCTATTTTTCCTGAAGCGGAATCCATCCCCGAACTGAAACAAGTTCCTTTTGAGTTCGTATATAACTATACGATGGAGTATCCAAATAAACTGTGGATCTTCGTAGTGATACGGAGTGTTCTGGAGAAATACAAAGGTGAAGTGGGAGTGGTAATGAAATACTTGCTTTGGTCGTGAATAGCAGTCGCAATTTACTTTGCCCTCTTACTAATCCCTTGATATGTCTTTACTTAATATCTTCTGTACACCATCATTATGCTAATTAGTTTTCTTCATTCCCCACCGTTCGGCACCAGCCTAATGTTTGGAAGAAGACTATCTAATTTGCGTAATAGGTGTACTATCTCCTAAACCAAAGAGTACTCGCAACCTGAGAGAAGGTAAAAGGAAAAGACAACTGAATAGTCCTATTCGTTTTCTCCAGAACCGGAAACCATCCTCGAATAAATTCCTTCGAGTTTGTATATAACCATACGATGGTTTTGTCCAATGGAAGTGGACGTTCGTAGTAATACGGGGTGTCCTGGAGAAAAGGGTAAAAGTAGGAGTGGCAATGAGGTATGCAACTCTGACAATCCAAAAGCCAGTGTTTAAGAAGGTTCGGTCAACTTGTTACTGAGTCATAGTCAATGGTCTGGTCATGGTCGCTACCAAAGAGAGAGAGAAAAGAAACACTCAGCGTGCACTCTAACCTAGATCAGAATGGTTATCACTTTATCTAATTTGGAAACCTCCCACTGTACCGTCAAATTCTCCTCCAAACCTGAAAGAAGAATTTGTCGGGATCACCCGAGGAGTAAACCAACTCATCAGTGGGAATCGGGATCCAACTATCATCGCATGATAACGTGACGGAATCCGCTCACGTTATCATACTCCAGAAGGTATGCGCATATCTGGCAAGTTTCAGTTTCTTTAGAAACTCCCGATGTGATTTTTGGCCCATGCTCTTATGACCTTGACGAAGGTCAACAAATCATAAGTCACATGTCAAGTTCTACCCGTCATTGTCCAGGTTAATTTGAACCCACCCGTACAAGCCCTTGATGAAGGTCAACAAGGCTATACGACTGCCCCAAACCAACGCATCTATCTATGCAGCAGAAAGGTAACAAGCAGCTACCATACGCTATGCCTTGACGAAGGTCAACAAACATAGCATGAATACTACGTGCTACCCGTCTGAAACGACGGAGGGCTACGAATGGTTTCTGGCGAAAACCTTTAACGTAATGAACTTGATATCATCGAAGGAACCGGATAGCTTTTTAAAAATATAGTGACGAAAACCTTTGCTAAAGAGGTCACTCCCGGTGAAGGGATCTCGGCTCTTTCCCCGTAGAATGAGGTGCAGGATATTCCAACTAAATACCACGATGCAAAGCAAAAGTAAACGAATATAGTGAAGTTATTGCCCTGATGCAAACTTTTGTCCAAGGGGTCACTCCCGGTGAAGGGATCTCGGCCCTTGCCTCATCGACTGAGGTGCAGGATATTCCAACTGAATACCACTGTGCAAAACAAAAGTGAACGTCCTTGCAATAACAGCTTTTTGAAAAATGTTCCAACAACATCAGAATAGGTTTGTTTAGCTTGCATTGATCCGAATCAACGCAGTCCCATCAATTGATCACACCACAAAAGAACGAAAATACGATGTACGTATATGCCATCCGCATTCTCCACTGGGTCCCGTCATCACCCGTTAGGTTACTTAACTAACGACAGAGCGGGGACTGGACTAGCGCGGGTGCAAAACATATACAACATCTACTAGTATATATATCAATATATAATATTCACTCAAGGCGTGATAAAATGCAACATCACAGAAATGTAATAAGCATCACAGAACAATACAGATATCTAGGATCCCCGGGTTTCATAGAGCCGCTGCTGAAACCCGACGTTCCCCTGGTCGTGTGGATAGCCTGTGCAATGAAATCCTAGACCCCAACGGGCGCGGCAAGTTACCCGCCAAAACCTGAAGCGAGGCAGCCCCCTACAGCAACGTGAATGGACCACCCAGCACTTCACGGAATCCGGTAACTTGGGCACCCCTCTGGGTCAACCTGTACCCCCTACGAGTGCGGCGAATAGCCCGCCAATTCTAGAGTGAAGCCCCCTCCATCTCAATGTCAGGAGATGCGGGCCCGTTGCCCTCTAGAATCCGGCTATCCGTGCACCCCTCCGTGGGGTAATCCTAATACAGAAAGTAAAATATACAACGGGTACATCGACCTCGACCCGGTCGTGCCCCAAAAGAATAATATACAAACAGGCAGTGACGGCAGTCCACATGTCGGACGCTCGCCCCGCAATAGTGCATAAACAACCAAACTGTACTACCATTGCATCCAGGCTATCCCCACGACCAATCCGCAACATCACAACACAACACAGAACATCAACGTGAATGTCATGTTCGCAAATCCGTCTAAAAGGGCTATAGCAGATAGACTGGATTTACCGATCGAGTGACATTCACGGTCGCAGATATAATGTAAATACTGTGAACCAACATGTTTAAAATTTTCGATCGATCAAATTTACCCAAGTGGGCCCTAAGCACAACTGTAGCACTCAGAGAAAATCTGGGCCCAAAAAGAGTATTCCAAAAACCCCAATTTCACCACAGAAAGCCACTGTAGAAATATGGTGCAGAGAGGGGTCAAAATGGCGACGGAATCGTGGCCTAAGCATGGGTTTGGCCACGGTTCTGCGGTGGGATGATGACGTCACGCAACCAAATTTTTACAGAATGCTTATAATTCCTTGCACTTATTTCATCATTGTATTGAAAAAATTTTAGAGCTAAAAAAAATTCGACAAAAACTTGTGCACTAGAAAATACGGTTTTTAGGATTTTTGTTCGATCGAGTTTGTAAACACGTTAGAGCAAGCTAGACTAGGTTAATGGCTTGGCTCTGATACCACTGTAAGTCCACGGCGGCGCCCCGGACGTCAATCCGACGCCGGAATGCGGAAACGAAAAACTTTTCAAACTAGAAAACCGGCACCACAGTGCACTAGAATCCCGGATCGGGCCATTAACCTAACTCTAGCAAACTAGAATAAGAGTAGAGAAGCTATACCAAGCGATCCGTGTCCTTCGGTCTTCGCCTCCACTCCGATCTCCTTTCGGAATCTCCGGTCGTCGCCTCCTCGTTGAAACGGGCACCACATCGCCGGGTTCTTTTACGGGCTCCCACCTCTGGACCGAGGCAACTCGGGCGCGAAGTTGGCTAGCCGACGCGTCCAAGGAATGCTGTAGACTAGTGTAGAAACCATTGTCTTAATTAGGGTTGTGAAGTTTCCTTGGTGATGGAGGAATGAGCAATGGACTTTGGAGTGAGGTTGATGAATTTGTGTAGAATGCAAAAATGAGATGACCAAATTTACCTCATCAAAAATGAACCCCTCCCTCACCCAAATTGTGGCCGGCCCTCATCTAGGAAAAATGGTGGAGAGAATCAAAACATGAAGGGAGGTGAGAGTAGTAAAAGCCAATGGTGACCATAACCCAAAAGTGATGATAACAATGTCATTTCCATTTCAAATCTAATCTTATCTCATTAAAGCAAGCCATCACAAAGAAGAAAAAGCAAACATGCTAGATATATCATAATCAACCATTTACAAGAAAACCCCCTTCCACAATACTAATTTGCACAATTGCAAATTAGTCCCTCTATCGGAAAAATCCGGCCGTGAAGGAACAAAGGAAAACTGGCCGGAACAGAATGCAAACTGGAAACTTCAGAAAACGGATCCCGTAATAAATTACAGGAAAACCCCGCGACTGCATATACATGCCCGCATTTGTATTCCCACTTAATACAAATGCAAAGAGACAAAATCTATACTGTCTAATACTAGGATCCGGCTTAAACCAAAGCCCGCTAGTAAAATCCGTCCGATCACGATCCGTGCAATACCGCACGTATCTGATCGAACCCTGCCATATCTCCATACGGCCTCTACAGCGTTTCGCCCGAAACTTGAGAAACTGGTCTGTGGGGGACTCTAAAGACTCGTCAATACTTTGGCTGTGGATTTAACCACTAGCACGTCAGAGGTATTAGCCATACGTGACGGGCTACCAGCTATTGACCAAAAGGGACGTCGATGAGCGAACTCATCCTGACACCCTACTGAACCTGTCAGTGACAATATCCGTACAGTCCGGTCCGTTCGTCTATGAGCATCGCATGGCGGGCCTAGGGGGTTGGTAAAAGTCAGACCCCCAAAAGCGGTACAAGTTGTGTCGGAGTGTAGCCCAGAACACCCTGAGTTACTACTGGAATACCTACCAGTAAATCTCCTGCCTTGGCCAAAGACTTCGTGTAATGGCTCTCCTAGACACAGCGCGACCTCACCCCCTATACCGGGAGAGACGAACCCATGCAGATCCGCTCACTGCCTCCATGTGGCTCGGGACTGTACCCAACTAAAACCTGTTTGCACGTCTCCTTTAAGCGTGGTAGGGCAGTAATCAAAGCACAGTGAGAACTCACACGAGACAAATGACGATCTCAGGTTGATGAACTAACCTGTACACATGTCACCAGGGAACTGCTATCTGACGTCAGGTATAAGACCAACTAGCATGTTCCCGGCGAGTCCTGTCTGGTGTACTCATAACCCAATGAGCACCTGTATACATCATAGATGAACCAACTGACACCAGTGGCTTGTGAGACCGGCCACCGCCCCTCGTCGGGGTCTCGACTGTATACACTAGTCTACTCTGGAGTATCGATGCCCTGTCTCGAAACTCCCACGACTAGGGACCTTTTAAGGATGTGCTTATAAACCCCAGCTCCCACGTATATGATCGCCCTCATACTGCTGGCAGTCAAGCAAGAATCCTAGGGGCTCTATCAACGTGCAATAGTGACCTGTAAGGTCACCTGAAGCAGTACACGATGATAAAGGTAAACCAGATAGCATACTATCATCTTGAGTAAGACTGTCCTACCGGGATATGTCCTCCCTCAATCATCGCAATCACGTGCCTGTGATCCAATAATTGACTCTGAGGGCACTATCTCCAACACACTACACTCCTCGCATCGGGTATATATCACAAATCTCAGAACGGAGAAATCTCATGGTGGACGCATCAAAATATCATATCAAGAGAAACCAGGTTTTCAAACAATACATAGTTTCTTGAAAATATCCCCACGGTTATCAAATCCATAAATCACATGAAATCTATATCTCAATACGAAAAATCGATGAAAACTGATATATGCAACATAAAACAGCAATCTGAGCATATAAAGGGAAAACCGCTCTTTAAAATGAATCCAGCTTTAAAATATATCATGCGGTTCCCAAATCCTCCGAAATCAAGGGCAACATCATATGAGGTATACATGTAATTGTAGAAAGGTTTAAGTATCTACATGTAAGCAAGTATGTATGATGCATTTCATAAGTGCAATAATCAGCGTCTCAATATCACATGTCCAAAACAATACCACTTAGGGTATATGCAACTATAGCAAAAATATGTAGGTGTACATGTCAATATGTATGCATGATGTACATGTAGCTGTAACCGAGTGTCACGCCCCGCTTCCCAGAGTACGCTAGATTGGGCACGTAACATAGCCAGCCATGCTACCTGTGTGTAGGAAGTATCCATCCACAGTCACATTACGGCTGTAGAGATATCAAGAACAAGATATAACTATCTAAAAACATGTCCATAAACAAGAATAACAGGAGTCAATAATAAATGAATGCGGAAGCAAATGATCCAATACAAATAACTGAAAGTTTGTCCCAAAATGCGGGCTCACATCAGGAAATAAATGCAGGAAATAAAACTAACCACTACTGAACTCACAACTCAGCCTGCTGGCTGAAGTACTCCTGCTCGGACTGCGACAGTGGTACAGAATCTGGGCCATACAAAACCCAGACGTCAGCGCGTCATGTCAACCAGTAATATAATATAAACAATGTAACAGGCAATGCAAAATAAACATGAATAAAGCAATAATGTGAAACAAGCAGTGTAGGGTGGTGTGCAGTGGGTAACTGAACTGTTCTATCAGGTTTTCTAGTGTAAAGTCTTTGAAATCAATTGATGAATCGTCGATGTAACTCAATAGTATCCCGTACATACCCGGGACCACGGCCACAATATTCTCGGCTGCAGCCGAGATATGCCGCTAGGCACAAAACAGGAATGTGTACACTCGATAGTATCCCGTACATACCCGGGACCACGGCCACAATATTCTCGGCTAAAACCGAGACATGCCGCTAGGCACAAAACAGGAATGTGTACACTCAATACAGGTAGTGAACTGTCGAGTTACAAGTCAGATTTCACCTTTGATTTCCCCATACCCCCAAGTTATATGTGTCGAGTCAGGTATTCAGTAATCTAGAACTAATGCCAACACAGGATCAGGTAAAAGCAGGTTTGTCTGGATAGACAATAGGAACGGTCCATGCGGACTACATGTCAGGTTTGTTGGCATTAGACACAGGATCAGGTAACGGTCAGGTCATAGTACATCAGGTCAAGTCAACAGTATACGGTACCATGTCAGGTGTATCAATATATATATGTGTGTAGCAATGTCAGGTCAAGATACAACAATATTGTGGGTGTCCTCACAATCAGATATATATATGCAAACATCATGATCTAATCAATGCGTTAAGCAATAAGCGGATTTATTATCTTGCTGTACAGTTATCAATCGTGTTAAATAGATGGTGTCAATATAACATGAATACAGAATGGCAAACGTAACTACTGGATTTAGGTTAATAAAACATTGAGTGTTCCGAGAATGCAACGACATGTATAATCTGTTTAAAGAATGCAATTGTAATTTGACCGGTTTAAGTTGTACATGAATATCTGATAGGCTAAACTGGAATAAAAGCACCATAGCAGTTAATCAAAATGTAATCTATCATGTACGGGGTTGCTAGGTATGAATAATTCGATGTGAGATTAAGTCTGAGGTTCGGAATTATAAAATGTGCAGCGGAGCCTGATATGGTTAATTGGAACTCCAATGCTATCACTTCTAAATAAGGTTTTAACTAGAAAATAATTAATTTGGCATGCTACCAAGGTTAAACAGGAAGTAGTGTATGTAATATTATTAGATCATGGATTAAATATTAAGGTAAGTTTAAAGGTTCAATAGCATGTGAGCAAGTATCGAATACTTGCCTCGAAAATGACGATCACGAAAACGGAGGCGCGAACCCATGCGACACGATATCAGCAAGGGCTCGGGATAGAGATGATGATCTGGACAAAGATGGATGCACTCACGGCAACGCGGCAGCTAGGCGATCGGTGCCGTCAAGATCAATGGCGGTCTAAGCCGCGACGGTGACTGGAACGCCCCGGTGGCTCTCTGCTGTAACGAGTAAGGAGGCGACTGGAGTTAGGTGCAGCGGGATGATGAGCACGATGGTGATAAGGGTGCAGCGATGACGACGACGGTGACGACGATGAGATGGGTTACTGTCGAGGTCTCGGTTGAAGTTGGGTTCGAGGAAGGAGATGGGGTCGGCCGGTGATGGAGATGATGGTGAGGTGAGGAGGGTGTTGGTGGTGCCGCGGATGGCGACGATGAGATGCCGCCGGCGATGGGTTGCGAGGGTGGAGGCTCGGGTAAAAAAAGGAAGAGGGAGGAGATGGCGAGGAGAGGGAGACTCGGGTGAGGGCGAGGAGACGACGAGGCCGGCGAGGGTGGTGCCGGCGTCGGGGCTGCGGCGGCGATGGTTGAAGGTGGCTAGGGTTGCATCGAGGGCTCGCGATGGGTTTCAGGTTGCGTTCCGGAAAATATAAGGGAGGGGAAAGATATATAAAAGAGAGAGAGAGAGAATGAGGTTAGAGAGAGAGAGAAGAGATCGGGGGAGAGAGAGAGGAGAGATAATGGAGAGGGGCCCACGGGGTTATACCCTCGTTGATTGGCTGGGAAAGATTGCAGAGGTTTTTAAAATTATATTAAAAGATTGGTTTAACAGTAAAATATATACGTATGTTACGAATATATTATAGTTTTAAATAATATTAAAATTTGTGATTTTGGCGTTAAATAAAACATTTCCAAATCGCGCCCGGATTGAGTCCAAAAATTCGAAATTTAAATAATAGGATTTTAAGCGGGTTCCAAATTTTAAAATGAGGTGTTTCATGATTAAAAAGCATACCCCCAAGACGGACACCTGTACGCGCGCGTAGCCGTCCAAACTCGCCCGTTTCACCGAACGGGACGAGAACTCGATACACGGACGCTACCACAAGGCTAGGGGTGTCGAGTAGGCCAAGAGGGATATTTTTAATTTTATTTTAGATGCTAAAATTTGTTATGTGCAGAAATGACTTTTCCGGATAAAATTTTTACAGTAGCCACAAATAAGCAAGATGATTGAAATGAGTACCACTTAATGCTCAAATAGTAACAGAAAATAGTAGTATTGGGCTCGGGTGTTACATTATACCCAACTACAAAAAGAATTTCGTCCTCGAAATTTCAAGAATACATGATAGAAAACTACAGAAAAAGGTGAGGAAACTTCTGCCGGATCTCATCTTCTCGTTCCCAAGTGGACTCTCCATGCGATCGATTACCCCAAGAAACAAGCAAAAGGGGGATAACCTTATTCTTGAGAACCTTTTCTCTTCGATCCACGATTTCAACCGATCGCTCCACAAAAGTCAAATATGCTCGTACTGCTAACTCCGAATGATCCAAAACATGTGTTTCATCTCGAACATACCTTCGTAGTTGAGATACGTGAAACACATCGTGCACCCCAGCCAAGGACTGTAGTAACGCCAAACGGTATGCTACCACTCCAACATGCTCCAATATCTCAAAGGGTCCAACAAATCGAGGACTAAGCTTTTCTCGACTCCCAAAACGAATCACCCCTCTAGTCGGTGATATCTTCAGGAAAACCAAATCACCCACGGCGAACTCTAGAGGTCTTCTTGACTTGTCGGCCCGACTCTTCTGTCTGTCTTGAGCTGCCTTCATATGCTTTCTGATAGTGTTAACTGTAAGTCCACGTTGCCCACCCCGGTACTTGTGGGGAGGCGGAAAACGGAATAAAAATCGAATTTTTATGAGCTTAGGCAACATGGAATAGACAAAGAAGGATCTTTGCTAAACAAAAACAAGCTAAAGCTAACTAGAAACTAGCTAAGTGCTAGAAAGGTTATACCTTGGGCTTTATGTCCTTCTCTCCTTGCTCCTTGGAGTGGTGGAAGGAGGTCACCTTAGTCGTCTTCTCACGTCGAAGAAAGATCCACCCGAAAGCCTCGACCTTTGGCTTCAACTCCAAGCTAGAAGTAACTAGGGTGCAAGAAGTGCTAATACTTGAACCCTAGATGAGAGTAGAGATTTTCAAGAAAGGGTTTTTCTCAAGCTCAAGTGTTTCTCAACACATGAGAGGGGAGAGCTTGAGGGAGAGGAAGAACAAGAGAGAGAAAGTAAATGATAGAATGAGAATAAAATAAACCATTCTCACATATATGTGTGAATTATTGTAATTAGATAATTATCTAGATAATTGTCATGGTTAATCAAGACATGACCATTATCATTTAATTTTTAATGCAAATTGCAAGGATCAAAGAGCATCTTCCAAATGAAATGATGATGGTCAAAGTGTCAATAAGGTCAACAAGTCAAGGTGGGTCAAATGGTCAACAACCATAACCATGCATAATTATTAAACTAATACTAATTAACCATAATACACACATAATCATTAGGGTTAATACAAATGACAATAGTCATTAACCCTAATCAAAGTCCTCTCCCTCTGTCTCAAGCAACTGTGCATACGCACCCGTATTCGTGATCCGAGGAACACGAATACAATGAGAAAAACCAATCCCAAATCATATACTAGGATCCGGCTTAAACCAAAGCCCGCTAGTATAAGCTGTCCGGACAGCAAACGTGTACAAGTGCGCAGATGTGAATGAACCCTGTCGCAAAACCATGCGACCTCTACTCATTTTGCTTAAAGGCGAATAGCTCTCTGCGTGGGACTCTAAAGACTCGAAACTACACCGTCAGTGGGTTTAACCAAAGACCGCAAGCGGCACTAGCTGTACGTAACGGTCCCCAGGTAGATGTCGACAAGAAGACCGACGAGGTGAACCCTATCTGAACTCCTACTGAGCCTGTATGTGACAATCTCCGTACAGTCCGGTCTGTTCGTCTGATACATCGCATGGCGGGCCTATAGGGGCGGTGAACGTCAGTCCCCTAATAGCGGTACAAGTCGTGTCGGAGTGTAGCCCAGAACACCCTGAGATAACACTGGAAACCTACCAATATATCTCGCTTGCCCTGGCCAGGGACTACTCGTGTAATGGCTCTCCTTGACACAGCGCGATGTCAACCCCCAACACCGGGAGAGACGAATCCTGTCTAACCGTCACTCCCTCCAAGTGCTTCGGGACTGCAGCCAAAAACTACCTTTTTGCACGACTTCTTTGAGCCGTGGTAGGGTAGTAATCAAAGTGCAGTGGGAACACACTCAAGGCGAAGTGACAGTGTCAAGTCAGCGGACTAAGCTGTACTCATGTCACCTGGGAACTGATAACTGACGATAGGTATAATACCAACCAACAGTTCCCGACGAGTCCTGTCCAGTGTACTCGTAACCTAACGAGCACCCGCATACTATCTAAAGTACGACGTACTGACGGCTGTGGGACAGACCGTCTCCCATGCTGGGATGAGAAGCGTATACGCTAGTCTACTCCGGAGTATCGATGCCCTGTCTCGATAGTCCAACGACTAGGGACCTATATAAGGATGTGCTTATAGATCACCCAGCTCCCACGAGTGTGAGCGCCATCACAACGCTGGTAATCAAGCAAAGATCCTAAGGGCTCTACTAATATGTATATCAGCGATATGCTAAAAGAAACACATGCACATATTAAAGCAAAGACAAACCAAGTAGCATACTACCATTTCGAGCAAGATTGTATATACAACTGTGAATATCCCAAGCTTCCATCAAGTAATATACAAACTAGTATGATACAGTAATGGCCTCTAGGGCATATACACTAACAATCTCCCACTTGCACTAAGGCCATGTACTGGCGTATCGAAGACCTATCATCTCGATCAGCCGCTCGAACTGAGTCTGGGGCAAGGCCTTGGTGAATGGATCTGCTGTGTTATCTTTTGAAGCAACACTCCGAACCTCGATCTCCTGGCGATCCACGATCTCCCTGATCAGGTGATACCGCCTTAAGATGTGTCTGGATTTCTGATGGGACCTGGGTTCCTTCGCTAAAGCTATAGCCCCATTGTTGTCGCAATACAGAGGTATTGGGTCAACAATGGACGGAACCACCTGAAGTTCTCTCAAGAACTTCCTCATCCAGACAGCTTCTTTTGCGGCATCAGATGCAGCGATGTATTCCGCTTCCATAGTCGAGTCAGCAACGGTTTCCTGTTTGGAGCTCTTCCAACACACCGCCCCTCCATTGAGGGTGAAGACAAAACCCGACATGGACTTGGAATCATCCTTGTCACTCTGGAAGCTGGAGTCAGCAAAGGCCTCAATCTGGAGGTCTTTTCCGCCATACACCAAGAACATCTCCTTAGTCCTTCTCAGGTACTTGAGAATGTTCTTTACTGCTATCCAATGTTTCTCCCCAGGGTTTGACTGATACCTGCTTACCACACTCAGTGCATAAGCCACATCCGGTCTGGTACACAACATCGCATACATTATAGAGCCTACCGCAGAAGCATAGGGTATAATAGACATGCGATCCCTCTCCAAATCAGTCTTGGGAGACATCTCTTTGGAGATGGTCATCCCGTGACAAGCCGGTAGATTACCGCGCATGGAATCTTCCATACTGAATCTCTTCAGTATGGTGTCGATGTACCTGGACTGTGAAAGTCCAAATATCCTCTTGGATCTGTCACGGTAGATCCGGATACCCAGAATGTATGAGGCATCACCCAGGTCTTTCATGGAGAAGCTGTGTGATAAGAACCCCTTGACAGATTGTAGCATAGGAATGTCATTTCCTATTAAGAGAATGTCATCCACGTATAAAACGAGGAATATTACAGTTCTCGCTACAAATCTACAATAGATGCATGGTTCATCTGGATTTTTGATAAAGCCAAATTCCTTGACCGTCTCATCAAAACAGATGTTCCAACTCCGCGATGCCTGCTTTAGTCCATAAATGGACTTAAGCAACTTGCACACCTTTCCGCTGCTCCCACTCAGAATGAAACCCTCTGGCTGGTCCATATAGACACACTCCTCTAAATGTCCATTTAGAAAAGCTGTCTTTACGTCCATTTGCCAAATCTCATAATCGTGGAAGGCAGCAATGGAAAGAAGGATCCGAATGGATTTCAGCATAGCTACCGGAGAAAAGGTTTCGTCATAGTACAAACCAGGTCTTTGACGAAAACCCTTTGCAACCAGTCTAGGTTTATAGGTCTCAACCTGTCCATCTACACCAATCTTTCTTTTGAAGATCCACTTGCATCCTACGGGTTTTACCCCATCTGGAGCAATGTCAAACGTCCATACTTTGTTGGTGTACATGGACTCCATCTCGGTCCGCATTGCATCCAGCCATTTTATCGAGTCGACGATCTGGATGGCTTGCTGGAAGCTAGTAGGCTCATCAAGGTCTATGATGCAATCCTCTCTATCCCCATCAATGAGAAAACCGGAGTATCTCTCGGGCGGATGAGACTGCCTACTACTCCTGCGGAGTGGCGTGGGAATGTCTTGATCTTTCGAACCCTCTGGTTCTACTAAGCTTTCAGTAATAGCTTGTGGTTCTGGAATTTCTTCCAGTTCTATTGCGCTCCCACTTATTTCTTTTTCTAAGAACTGATGTTCCAGAAAATGGGCATTACGAGAAACAAGGACTTTTTGTTCCTCTGCGTAATAGAAAAGATACCCCCTGGAGTTCTTTGGGTATCCCACAAACTTGCACAGTACTGAGCGTGCCTCGAGCTTGTCCGTATACTGCTTTTTGACATAAGCTGGACATCCCCAAATTTTCAGGTATTGAAGAGAGGGTTTCTTCCCACTCCATAACTCATATGGTGCGGTAGGCACAGTCTTAGTGGGAACTCGGTTCAAAAGTTATGCAGCTGATTCTAGCGCATATCCCCAGAATGATCGCGGCAACTCAGTGTTACTCATCATGGATCGTACCATATCCAATAGGGTTCGGTTCCGTCTCTCCGATACACCGTTATGTTGCGGATTGTATGGAGCAGTAAGCCGAGAGAGAATTCCATTCTCTTTTAAGTAACCCAGGAACTCGGCACTCAAGTATTCACCACCTCGATTAGATCTCAGTGCCTTGATACTTTTGCCTGTTTGTTTTTCTACTTCATTCTTATATTCCTGGAACTTTTCAAAAGCTTCGGATTTATGTTTCATCAAGAAGACATGTCCGAACCTTGAGAAATCATCCGTAAAAGTAATGAAGTAAGAATAACCGCTTCGTGCATGTGTAGACATTGGACCGCACACGTCGCTGTGTACGAGTCCCAAGAGCTCGCTCGCTCTCACTCCGTGTCCAGTGAACGGAGTCTTTGTCATCTTTCCTTTGAGACAGGATTGACAAGTTGCATACGATTGATATTCGAACGAATCCAAATATCCTTCTGCATGTAACTTAGTCAACCTTCTCTCATTGATGTGACCCAGTCTACAATGCCATAAGAAAGTTTTATCGATTTCTGGAGACTTTCTTTTGTGTCTATTCTGGACATTGAAAATCTGTGGTTGGTTTAATACGTATATACCGTTGTTCAATGTACCTGACCCAATCAAAACTTGATTAAGGTGAATGTTCACTACATTACTTACAAATGCAAATTCATAACCTTCTTTAGATAATAAAGATACAGAAATGATATTACAGGTTGCATTTGGTACATAATAACAACTACGTAAAACCAAAAAGTGTCCATCCGACAATCCCAGGTGATAGTCCCCCACGGCCTCAGCATCCATGCTAGCACCGTTTGCAACTCTGAGGGTCATGTTACCTGCCTTCAAAACTCTACGCTTTCTCAACGCCTGCAAAGAATTACAGATATGAGATCCTGATCCGGTATCCAATACCCAGGATGTAGAGTTTATTGATAGACAGTTTTCAATAACATACACACCTGAAGCTGAAGCTACAACTCGCTTCAAATCCTGTGTTCTGGCCTTCCAAGCCTTGCAATTCTGTTTCCAGTGACCACTTTTGTGACAATAGAAGCATTCTTCCTTCCCCACCAGCTTTCCCGCTATCTTTGTTGCTTTTCCTTTTCCCTTCGTATCCACTTTACCGACACCGCCTCTTGGTTTGGCGGGGGCTTTCTTCTTCTTGCCCTTGGCTTTCGCCCTGGATCGAGAAGAGGAAGATCCTCCTACAAATAAAGTGGATGTCTCCCTACCCTTCTGTAGGGTGCCCTCAGCACTCCTCAACATGTTCAGAAGCTCGGAAAGTTCAACCTCCTTTCCTTGCATGTTGAAGTTAAGAATAAACTGGGCGTAAGTGGAAGGAAGGGACTGGAGAATCAAATCAGTATAGAGTTCATTCTCCAACGTGGTCCCAAGGTCCGCGAGCTCCTCTATGTAGACAATCATCTTAAGCACGTGTTCCGCTACCGATGATCCGACGGCCAAACTTGCCGAAAATAACTTTTTCGACACTTCGTATCTTGCGATACGAGACTGCTCTCCATACAGTTCTTTTATATGAAGAAATATGGACTCTAGGTCCATATTCTCGTGCCTCCTCTGATGTTCGTTGTCCATCGAGGCTAGTACGAGGCATCTGGCCTTCGCGCAATCTATTTCCCAGGTCTTGTAGATTTCCCTATCTACGACACTGGTTTTGGGACCTGGGACAGGGGGAGCTTTGGTGGTAAGGACATACCCCAACTTGTCGTAAGTGATTGCCATCTTGACATTCCTGAGCCAATCTTTGTAGTTTGGCCCTGTCAATATGTTTTTATCTAGTAATAACATAAGTCCGGTCATGTTGAATGGTCGCTGCAATTAGGAGAGAGAAAAGAAACACTTTAGCATGATGCTCTTGCAAGTTTAGAGTGGTTTTTAATTTGTCTAAACTGGATGGCTCCCACTGTCTCTCGAATCCCTTCTCAAACCGTAAAGAAAGGATTAGTCAGGATCAATCTCACCGTACAATACTTGCTTAACCATTCAGCCAGGCCAGTGTCGGTACTTCGAGGGAGGTTTTCCAACGCTTTCGCGAAGTTCCATAATTAAGTAACCTTTTTTCCCTGGGGGCGTAGCCCCGCTAACACCTTTCTAGACACCTACTAAGTTTATAGCATTGATCGTTAAGTGAGAGTTTTCCCGAGGAGTAGCATATACTCACAGTTGGATCGGGATACAAATATCATCGCGTGATAAAACCGAAGGAATCCTACCAGAATTATCACACTCCAAATGGTATGCAGCGCTAGCAAGTTTCAGTACTTATGAAACTCCCGATGTGGATTTTTGCCCCATGCTCTTATGACCTTGGCGTGAGGTCAAAATGTCATAAGTCACATGTCAAGTTCTTCCCATCATTATCCCGGTTAATTTGAACCCACCCATACCTACCCTTGACATAGGCCAAAATGGCAGTACGACTGTCTCAAACCAATGCATTCTATCTATGCAACAGATAAATATCCGGCAGCTACCAATCACTATGCCTTGGCGTGGGGTCAAAATACATAGCTTGAATACTACCGAATATTTAACTGAAATGATGGAGGGCTACGGATGGTTTTGGCGAAACCGTGAACGTAGTGAACTTGATATAATCGATGGAACGAGATAGCTTTTAAAAGGAGTGGTTCAAGCTCCGCGTTTAAAAGTTTAGTTTTGAAAAGAACCGAGTGGTTTTCAAATTGTTCCAATCGACTTATACTTGGTTTATTTTCTTGCATTAGTTCTTTTAATGCGTCCCATCATTTAACCTTACCATTGCAGAAAACAACCAAAATATGACGTACGCTTATGCCATTCGCATTCGCCACGGGGCCCCGTCATCACCCGTTAGGTTACTTAACTAACGACAGAGCGGGGGCTGGGCTAGCGCGGCTGTAAAACATAAGCAACGTCTAAATAGTTATCATATATAAATATATAGCAATGATAGACATTACAGATCACAGATGAATACATTGGATATACTAGGAATCCGCAACCCGTTCGAGCCTGCAACGAAAAGCGGATTACACGGTCGCGGTGAATAGCCAATACCCCACCCAAGACCCCTACGGGTGCGGCAAACTACCCGCCAAGTACCCGAAGCGAAGCAACCTCCCTCACCACCGTGAGTAGGCCACTCGGCACTTCGAGATACCCGGTAGTTTGTGCACCCCCTCCATGGGTCTATCCTAAGAGAAAAAACAGTAAAAAGAATTATACAATGACGGCTACAACCCCGACCCGGTTGTGCGGCCAAACAAATAATAATATTACATCAATTTACATGTTACAATGAATGAAAGAAAAAGCAACACTCATCTCACATCCACCCCGGCTATTCATCCGTGACAATCCAACCCATTCATATACACATACCACCATCAATCACAGATCACAGATATGTATTACCTCGACTAATCGACATATAGCGATTAGCCGACGTTCAATACATATAAACATCACAGATATAACCTTTTAGTCAAAGTGTATTGAAGTTCGGGAAAAAATACGGATTTATAGGCCCTCAAAAACAAGTTCCTATTCTGGAAAATCTGGGCACATATAAACCATCTTAAAAATCCTAAAACCAAGCCAGAAATACACTGCACCAAACTCGACCCAGTGAAGAGCCAAGACGGCCGCGGTTGCGCGGCAATAGCTTGCAATTGCCGCGGAACCGCGGCTCTTTGGTCGAATCACCGGATCGTTTTTGGTGGCTTTCTTCAGAAAACCCTGAGATGATTTTTGGAGTATAATTTATTTTGTTTTGAACAGAAAAAAAATTAACAGAAACTTATGGTTTTGAAAACTCGGTTTTTCGATTTTTCCGATTCGAACTTCGATACACTTTACTACCTAACTAGTTTATATTTAGTTAAGCTCTGATACCACTGTAAGTCCACGTTGCCCACCCCGGTACTTGCGGGGAGGCGGAAAACGGAATAAAAATCGAATTTTTATGAGCTTAGGTAACATGGACTAGACAAACAAGGATCTTTGCTAAACAAAAACAAGCTAAAGCTAACTAGAAACTAGCTAAGTGCTAGAAAGGTTATACCTTGGGCTTTATGTCCTTCTCTCCTTGCTCCTTGGAGTGGTGGAAGGAGGTCACCTTAGTCGTCTTCTCACGTCGAAGAAAGATCCACCCGAAAGCCTCGACCTTTGGCTTCAACTCCAAGCTAGAAGTAATTAGGGTGCAAGAAGTGCTAATACTTGAACCCTAGATGAGAGTAGAGATTATCAAGAAAGGATTTTTCTCAAGCTCAAGTGTTTCTCAACACATGATAGGGGAGAGCTTGAGGGAGAGGAAGAACAAGAGAGAGAACGTAAATGATAGAATGAGAATAAAATAGACCATTCTCACATATATGTGTGAATTATTGTAATTAGATAATTAGCTAGATAATTGTCATGGTTAATCAAGACATGACCATTATCATTTCATTTTTAATGCAAATTGCAAGGATCAAAGAGCATCTTCCAAATGAAATGATGATGGTCAAAGTGTCAACAAGGTCAACAAGTCAAGGTGGGTCAAATGGTCAACAACCATAACCATGGACAATTATTAAACTAATACTAATTAACCATAATACACACATAATCATTAGGGTTAATACAAATGACAATAGTCGTTAACCCTAATCAAAGTCCTCTCCCTCTGTCTCAAGCAACTGTGCATACGCACCCGTATTCGTGATCCGAGGAACACGAATACAATGAGAAAACTAATCCCAAATCATATACTAGGATTCGGCTTAAACCAAAGCCCGCTAGTATAAGCTGTCCGGACAGCAAACGTGCACAAGTGCGCGGATGTGAACGAACCCTGTCGCAAAACCATGCGACCTCTACTCATTTTGCCTAAAGGCGAATAGCTCTCTGTGTGGGACTCTAAAGACTCGACACTACGCTGGCAGTGGGTTTAACCACAGACCGCAAGCGGCACTAGCTGTACGTAACGGTCCCCAGGTAGATGTCGACAAGAAGACTGACGAGGTGAACCCCATCTGAATTCCTACTGAGCCTGTATGTGACAATCTCCGTACAGTCCGGTCTGTTCGTCTGATACATCGCATGGCGGGCCTAGGGGAGCGGTGAACGTCGGTCTTCTAATAGCGGTACAAGTCGTGTCGGAGTGTAGCCCAGAACACCCTGAGATAACACTGGAAACCTACCAGTATATCTCGCTTGCCATGGCCAGGGACTACTCGTGTAATGGCTCTCCTTGACACAGCGCGATGTCAACCCCCAATACCGGGAGAGACGAATCCTGTCTAACCGTTACTGCCTCCAAGTGCTTCGGGACTGCACCCAAAAACTACATGTTTGCACGACTCCTTTGAGCCGTGGTAGGGTAGTAATCAAAGTGCAGTGGGAACACACTCGAGGCGAAGTGACAGTGTCAAGTCAGCGGACTAAGCTGTACTCATGTCACCTAGGAACTGATAACTGACGATAGGTATAATACCAACCAACAGTTCCCGACGAGTCCTGTCCAGTGTACTCGTAACCTAACGAGCACCCGCATACTATCTCAAGTACGACGTACTGACAGCTGTGGGACAGACCGTCTCCCATGCTGGGATGAGAAGCGCATACGCTAGTCTACTCCGGAGTATCGATGCCCTGTCTCGATAGTCCAACGACTAAGGACCTGTATAAGGATGTGCTTATAGATCACCCAGCTCCCACGAGTGTGAGCGCCATCACAACGCTAGTAATCAAGCAAAGATCCTAAGGGCTCTACTAATATGTATATTAGCGATATGCTAAAAGAAACACATGCACACATTAAAGCAGAGACAAACCAAGTAGCATACTACCATTTCGAGCAAGATTGTATATACAACTGTGAATATCCCATGCTTCCATCAAGTAATATACAAACTAGTATGATACAGTAATGGCCTCTAGGGCATATACACTAACATTAACCTTCTCAACTGTCTGCACCACCAAATCTGGTCCCAACAATCTTCGTTCACCGACATCATCCCAACAAACCGGTGAACGGCATTTACGACCATACAAAGCTTCAAACGGAGCCATCTGGATAGTTGCCAGAAAACTGTTGTTGTAAGAGAACTCCACCAAGTGTAGATGATCCTCCCACGAACCCTTGAAGTCCAACATGCATGCTCTCAACATGTCTTCAAGAGTTTGGAACGTTCTCTCCGACTGTCCATCAGTTTGAGGATGATAAGCTGTGCTAAACTTCAATCGAGTCCCCAAACTTTCCTGTAAACTCCTCCAGAAGTGTGATAAGAACCGAGTGTCCCGATCGGACACGATGCTCACCGGTACTCCATGCAATCTTACAATCTCCTGCATGTACCGCTCTGCCAAAGTCTCCGTTGATTGACCATCCCGGAAAGGAATAAAGTGAGTGTAACACCTTAGGTCGTGTTTAGGGGTTAATTATATTTTAATAGATAGTTCTTGGTAAAAAGTTTACCAAATTAGGTTTCAGATATATTATTCTAATTAATGAATATTTTATTAGGATTTTTCTAGGCACACACACACTTGTGCATGTTAGCTAGGGTTAGGAGTTGGGGTTAAACCATGATTAGCAACCATGAAGGGTTAACCTATTGTATTAAGTGTTTTGAGATTTAATTGGGTTTTATTTATTGTGTGTTTGTTATTTGAATTTCTTTTATTTTGTTGACTTGATGAGAGAGGGAGTATGGGCATGGCTTGAGCCATGCTCATTAAATGAAGAGAGAGAGAAAGAGAGAAGGGGGTTGTTGACTTGGGGCCTCATTCTCTCACCCTCACTTCTCATTCCCCCAACTCTCACACACACACACACACACACTGCTGAGAGAGAGAGAGAGAGAGGCAGCAGCTGCAGAAGCAGCATCATCATCATCAGCAGCAAGCAGTGGCAGCAGCAGCAACAGGCAGTTGCAGCAGCAACATCAACAGCAGCCCCCAGCAGCTGCAGCAGCACTCCCCATCTTCTCCACCTCCTTTCTCCTTGCACCTAGGGTCTTGTAAGGTATAGAATCCGAGCCCAACTTCTTGTTTGTTTAACGTATGCGTAGTTTAGCTTCGGTGTGTGTAAAAGGTGAGATTTGTGCTCGAAATGGTGATTTGTGTGGACTTATGGTTTAGTGCTGTTAATATTAGTTAACCTAGCCTAATTAGGTGTTATTAAGACCATGTAAACCTAGTTAGACCCCAGATTACAACAAAATACCATAGGATTTCA
The DNA here is from genome assembly GCA_030015575.1 of Agapanthus africanus. Taxonomy (NCBI): domain Eukaryota; kingdom Viridiplantae; phylum Streptophyta; class Magnoliopsida; order Asparagales; family Amaryllidaceae; genus Agapanthus; species Agapanthus africanus. The sequence continues at coordinate 111,254,475 of JASDDO010000029.1, forward strand.
AATTGTGCAAATTTAGTGTTTTTAAGTGATCAAATTGGATTTTTGTGATCTGCTATAGGCCCGAGTAGTTCAGGTAAAAATTGAGGAAACTGGAGCACACTAGATATACCCTGACCACACTACCTGAACACGAAGCCCCCATTCCTTTGTTAGGCCGCCGATTTATTCATTCTGGCCGCAATTTGCGGCCAGATGAGGGTGGTTTTGGGTGAAGTTTGCATGGGTAGGAGTCTGCTGTTATTTCTAGCCCAGTGGTATGTATAGTTTTGTAAGTTGTTAGCCTGGGTAGAATCTGGGACGTTATATCGTGTTTCTAGTACGTTTGGTTCGCGCGATACGCGCGATACGCGAGAGGGTTCCATGATTCAGCGTATCACGGCGTATCGCGGTTAGTTTTAGACGCGTGCACACGTTTAGCGTATCGTACACACGCGCGTTTAGTTCGCGACGCGAGCGTATCGTTTGACGTCAATATCACGTTTTGCGAGATAGTTGCTTATATATGGATTCTTGTGTAATTCCAGGTTCGCAGGCGGGTACGTCGGACGAAGCTAAGAAAGGGAAGCAGGTGGTCGGCTACGAGTAGTGCACGACCAGGTGAGTAGATTTAACATCTATGGGGAAATCGCCCGTATGGCGTTAAGCGTCAGGGCGAGTCAGGATATTAGATTGTAGATGTTCATATGGACTGTAGTAGCATACCTTATTGTTGCATATAGAAATGATAGCATAAGACACTGCACTGTCACTAACGGTTCAAGTCGCACGAGCACGATTGATATGCTACACTCACACCGTTAGTGATTTGCCATAACACTCACATTATAGGATTGCTATAAATTATACATCATACTGATTCTACCTTATTGATGTTGTCATGATTTGCCGCATAACATCATATGTTATATCCATATTTGGGCACATATGCATCACACACCCCTACTGGTACTACGTGCACACATATATTGATATCTTCATGCCTGCGCACATGCACACTGTATATTCATACCAGTGCACACATATATTGATATCTTCATGCCTGCTCACATGCACACTGTATATTCATACCAGTGCACACATATATTGATATCTTCATACCTGCGCACATGCAAACTGTATATTCATACCAGTGCACACATATATTGATATCTTCATGCCTGCGCACATGCACACTGTATATTCATACCAGTGCACACATATATTGATATCTTCATGCCTGCGCACATGCACACTGTATATTCATACCAGTGCACACATATATTGATATCTTCATGCCTGCGCACATGCACACTGTATATTCATACCAGTGCACACATATATTGATATCTTCATACCTGCGCACATGCATACTGTATATTCATACCAGTGCACACATATATTGATATCTTCATACTTTCTTAGATTACGCATTGAGATATGTTGTTTCCATGTTAATTCTGGATTTGGGGAACCGTGGATATTTCAAAGAGAATAGTTAATTATTTAAAAACCCGGTTTCCCTTGATATGATATTTCGGTGCGTCCACCATGTGTTTTCTCGGTACTAGAGTGACATATATGTGAACCCGAATCGAGGAGTTGGATGAGGCCGATTACGGGTACATGGTGGACCCGGTATGGTACCCCGGGGCGAGAACGGTTTCGCTGAATAGTAGACGGTGAGCCTGGCAGAGGGACTACTACCTACCGGTGATTGGTTGGACCTGGCGGTTATCCGGAGGATACCGACCAGAGTCTATGGATGGATGCGGGACGACTCGTACTGCCGGGGCCGAGAGCCGATACCGCAGACAGAGCCCGTGGGCTGATCCGGACTGAAGGATGCCCTATACAGGAGGATTTGCGTGTCGATGCTTAGCACGAGTATTTCTTGATATTTTGGGTGCCGACGTTGGGCACTCACGGTTATATGAGATTTACAGGATTGGAGGACCGAGGAGGATGACGACGCCTGAGAAGTATTGGGTTATTGGGTACATTGATGGGTACCGATTATACTTTCCACGATGACATTCCGTGTAGATGTTATATTTCCCATACTCAGTATGTAGTAATTGATATCTCATCCTGTACCTCTTATACCTGATCATTGCATACCCTGTTCATTCTATATAGGGTTGTGAGATTGCATTGCTATACCTGATCATTGCATACCCTGTTCATTCTATATAGGGTTGTCAGATTGCATTGTTATACCTGATCATTGCATACCCTGTTCATTCTATATAGGGTTGTTAGATTGCATTGCTATACCTGATCATTGCATACCCTGTTCATTCTATATAGGGTTGTCAGATTGCATTGCTATACCTGATCATTGCATACCCTGTTCATTGCTATACATGATCATCACATTTCTTGCTCATTACATGGAGATGTTATTAGATCGCACTTGTTGCTTGCTTGAGCATCCAGTTCATCATATAGATGTTATCTGTTGATATAGGTTAGAGTATCGTAGCACGTGCATACTCGCGATTACCTTTATATGTTATCTTCTATTCACGAGTTGGTAACTCACCCCCGTTGTGCCACAGTGTTTGCAGGTTGCCCTTCGGAGTAGTCGCGGCAGGCTGCATTCTTGCATCTTTTGACACAGATATCCCTACAGTTGGTGTGCTAGCTCTTTTGCTGATAGGTGGGTTTGTGCGGTATCTGGTTATCTTTCAGTTATGTACATTGTTGTATCTAGTACTCTCCATCTACCACTTATGTATTGACTTAGAGACCAGTTGTGAGGACGATGTATATTATTTTGTATTCTGGTGTCGAGCTCGTTGTGAGTCGATTCTACTTATGCAGTTTATTCTATCTGTGATGTTTCCCACCTGTTGCTCATTTTCTTCGCTACGGCGTCGTATTTTGTTATCTTAGTAATTTGTTCTATTAAATGCTTAAATCACTCTATACTTTTACTGGTTTGATTTCTGGGTTTTCGGCTTACTTAGTCGCGTTACGCCTATAGGCGTTACGTGGTTAAGTGCCGGTCACGGGCCAAACTTTGGGTCGTGAAAAAGTTGGTATCAAAGCCAGGTTTTACCTTCGGAGTGTAGGATGACCCTGGTATGATGGAGTAGGTAGCTGCGGCAGAGTGGCGTAGCGTGCGTATGTTTCGCGGCATACTCACGACACGGTACTCCGCCTAAGCGACCTTAGGACTTATTGATTAAATTTCCTTTATGATCGTATATATCCTTGTGATTCGATTTTCGTATCCTCATCGAATCTTACCTTCTTTTCAGCCATTATGCCGCCAAGGACTACGAGGGTGCAGAGAGAGGCCGGGAGAGCCGAGGTTCGTGTTGATTTATCTGAGACGAGGACTGATCCGAGTAGTGCCCATGTTGTACCAGGACAGATTGTTTCTCCTACGACGGGTCAGATCGCTAGACTAGTGGCAGAGATGCAGAACTTGCGCCAGACGATGAGCTCATTGGTAGAGGTCGTTCGAGCGCAGCGACAGGTGGTTGTCACCCCTGTTAACCAGTTGTTCCTTACGATCATCATGCAGTATTCCGTCCACTACATAGCACCGGTGGAGGTAGCCCCTGTTTATGAGACACGTCTTCCAGAGACCGTGAGAGTTTCGGAACAGTTGTGGAATCGTACTGGTGTACCAGCCCAGAGCAGAGGCTTAGGACGAGGACAGTCGTTTGGCTTCCATCCCCAGGCAGGACAGCAGGCAGCGCGTAGGTGTTTACGATGCGGAAGCCTTCAGCACCTCATCAGGTAGTGTTCCTTCACAGCACGTCAGGGTCGTATTCTGAGACGTCGTGGACGCGGAGGGTTTGCACAGAGGGGTCAGGCTAGTAGAGGAGGAGTTCGATCAGTCGCAGATGGAGGGAAGGCCTAAGTTTTCGCTTCGACTCATCAGGATGCTCCGGCGTCCAATGCTGTGGTCTCAGGTACTCTTTCAGTATGTCCTTTTGTTGCACACGTATTGTTTAATCCGGATTCATGCACTCGTATGTTTACACACTTCGTGCCGAATTAGGACGAGAGTCGTGCTGGGTAGATTAGCCGTTTGTTGTGTTAACTTCCGTCAGCAATCCTTTTGTTGTGCAACACGTACTTCGGTCTTATGCCCATCGGATAGGAGATAGAGATTCGTCTGTCATTTGAACTTCCTAAAGATGTTGGATTTGGCAATCTCCTGGGCACGGACTGGTTAGCTACGTGCTAGGCGTTGTGGGCTACCGTGAGGAAACAGTTAGGTTTTGTTTTTCCGGGCAAGTCAGATCTGGTTGTGCAGATGGATAGTGGTGCCACCTTTTACAGCTTGAATTCAGCCTGGTTCGCTAGTCGGCTCTGAGGAGATGTCGTGGATTCTTGGCGTTTTTCGTGATGCTGTATCCACAGTTGGTTTGTTGGACCTGTTTTCTTTCGTGCGAGAATTTTTCCAACGTCATTCCAAGATGAGCCGGCGAAGCTTAAGGTGCTAAGGATCTGCCGCGGAGTGGTTGTTGAGGGAGTTGTGCGTCTGAGTGTTCCGCATTTAGGAAGCTCCTATTTTTGTTCATCCAGGAGGAAAACGACAGATTGAGGTTGTGTATTGATGGATCGTCACTTGAATTGGCTTACGGTGCGGATAAGTATCATGTACCTCGCATTGACGATTTCTTCGATCAGCACCAGAGTGCGATACTTTGTCTAGGTTCGTTTGGGATCGGGTCATCATTGTTGCAGGTCCGGAGTGATGATATTCCGAAGACTGCCTTGTGCGTGCTACGGGCTTGTGTGTTTTGGGTGTGTCACTGGACTCATCAATGCTCTAGCAATATTCGTAGGTGTGATGAACTGGTTTTCTTCGGGCCATTCCTCGACCAGTTATTGTTGTGCTATTTATGACATCTTAGTCTTTTTAGGGTAGCATTTGAGGATTTGTTATACGGATACTGGGAGAGCCCCAGCGGTTTACTAGATTCTCGGAGTGTTCCCTTTAAGCTTGTTGTGTTGACTCCTAGGATTTGTAGTTACGGAGATGAATTGGTATGGTTTTGGGGAAGATCGTGGCCATACAGCTTAGGCCCAAATTTGTGAGCAGGACGGAGACCCGCAGATTTTTGGCTTAGCAGGTGTTACCGCCGTCTCATGCAGGATTGCTAGTGTAATGCTGCCCCGTTGACTAAAATGACGGGAATGGAGGTTTCTTTTCTGTAGACTGAGGCTTGTGTGCAGAGTTCCGCAGTTGAAGACTCGGTTAACAACTGCATCAGCTCCTTCTTTGCTTTTGGTTCGGGCGACTTTATGGTTTAACTGTGATGTTTCGTGAGTAGGACTCGAATGTGTACTGAGGTGACATAATGGAGTTATCGCTTTTGCTTCCTTACATTTGGAGGAAGTACGAGAAGGATATCCCACTCATGATCTGGAGATGGCCGCGATGGTTTTGCGTTGGAGATATGAGACACCACTTGTTTGAGAGTCGTGTCAGATTTTCACGGACCACCAGAGTTAAGGTACATCTTCCTGCGGCGGAAATTGATTGTTGTGATAATCCTCCGCAGATTCACGGTTCTTGTGCGATCGTTGAGTACAGCATAAGTTTGTCTCTTCTGAGGAGACAGCTTGCTCATGTCCGCGCCCGACCACTTTTCTTAAATCGCTTTCGCGAGACACTGCCCGCCGATGCTCGTTCGTCAGAGATATTGGAGCCTACTCTGCTGGGTAATGATTTGGAATCTTTGACTGGTGGCAAGGGTGTGCTAGGCTAGAGAGGCACTTGTGTACCTAGTATTATAGGGAAGAGACGAGGAATCCTAGGGCAGGCACATCGGTCAACTTTCTGTACTCATTCAAGCCCCACCAACTGTTAACGTGACTTGTAAGGTAGTTATGGGTGGGCAGGGATAGAAATAGAAGTCATGGGAGTCGTTTCAAGGTGTCTGTCTTGTTATGTGCTTGTGTTGGGCAACTGAGACCGGCTGGAGAGTTGCAACCTTTAACCGTTCCGAAGAGGGAACGAGAGCAGATCTTCCCGAAATTCGTTAGGGTGTCCACCCAGGAGTTGTCAGGATGTGACTCCATTCGGATGCTTGTCATCCGGTGATACTCAGTTGTTCTTGTTAAGTTGTGCGTGTGTAGAAATTGTTGTCGGCAGTTGGGGATCGTCGCTTGCCATCGATTGGGTTCTCCTTGATAGCAGTTATCAGGAGACACTCCAATTGGTAACCTTTAGGATTAGAGGTTAGGTTATGTCGATCACCAGTCTGTTTTTCCTAACTCCGTGTTATAGGATTATTGGACCTCAGCTAGTTTAGAAATTTCGGAAATGACCCGGTTGTTTTGGGTCAGGATGAGAATGGTCTATTGCGGATAGAGATCAGATGCTGACCAAGAGGGTCGCAGATTCAAGTTCGCAAGGGCAGATCATGTATTCCCACGGAAATTTCCGATAAATGACATGTTGAGTTTTGGGAAGCTTTCCAGGATAGTAAGTCTTTTAGGGATCCCTAAGGCAAGTTGGTTCGTTGCCTTAAGTTGGGCACTTCCACCCAGATTATTGAGTATTCACCCCGTATTTCCCTATGTCGATACCTTGCATTTACCTTCATGACCTTTCTCATTGGATTCAGCGCCAGACCATTTAGTTCGAGCGTGATCCTTCGTTCACCCAACAGCCAGCCGTAATTTTGGGCCGGCAGGTGAAGAAACTTCGATCGAAGGTCTTGCCATCAGTGAAGGTATTTGGGTGCATCCCAAACAGTGAAGAGGTCACCTGGAAGGCTAAGGGCGAGGTGCGGCAGAAGTTCCCTCATCCCTCTGAAGGTATGCGTAGCTTTGTATTTTAAAATTCGGGGACGAATTTTCTTTAAGGAGGGAAGATTGTAACACCTTAGGTCGTGTTTAGGGGTTAATTATATTTTAATATATAGTTCTTGGTAAAAAGTTTACCAAATTAGGTTTCAGATATATTATTCTAATTAATGAATATTTTATTAGGATTTTTCTAGGCACACACACACTTGTGCATGTTAGCTAGGGTTAGGAGTTGGGGTTAAACCATGATCAGCAACCATGAAGGGTTAACCTATTGTATTAAGTGTTTTGAGATTTAATTGGGTTTTATTTATTGTGTGTTTGTTATTTTAATTTCTTTTATTTTGTTGACTTGATGAGAGAGGGAGTATGGGCATGGCTTGAGCCATGCTCATTAAATGAAGAGAGAGAGAAAGAGAGAGGGGGGTTGTTGACTTGGGGCTTCATTCTCTCACCCTCACTTCTCATTCCCCCAACTCTCTCTCACACACACACACACACTGCTGAGAGAGAGAGAGAGAGAGGCAGCAGCTGCAGAAGCAGCAGCAAGCAGTGGCAGCAGCAGCAACAGGCAGTTGCAGCAGCAACATCAACAGCAGCCCCCAGCAGTTGCAGCAGCACTCCCCATCTTCTCCACCTCCTTTCTCCTTGCACCTAGGGTCTTGTAAGGTATAGAATCCGAGCCCAACTTCTTGTTTGTTTAACGTATGCGTAGTTTAGTTTCGGTGTGTGTAAAAGGTGAGATTTGTGCTCGAAATGGTGATTTGTGTGGACTTATGGTTTAGTGCTGTTAATATTAGTTAACCTAGCCTAATTAGGTGTTATTAAGACCATGTAAACCTAGTTAGACCCCAGATTACAACAAAATACCATAGGATTTCAAATCGTGCAAATTTAGTGTTTTTAAGTGATCAAATTGGATTTCTGTGATCTGCTATAGGTCCGAGTAGTTCAGGTAAAAATTAAAGAAACTGGAGCACACTAGATATACCCTGACCCCACTACCTGAACACGAAGCCCCCATTCCTTTGTTAGGCCGCCGATTTATACATTCTGGCCGCAATTTGCGGCCAGATGAGGGTGGTTTTGGGTGAAGTTTGCATGGGTAGGAGTCTGCTGTTATTTCTAGGCCAATGGTATGTATAGTTTTGTAAGTTGTTAGCCTGGGTAGAATCTGGGACGTTATATCGTGTTTCTAGTACGTTTGGTTCGCGCGATACTCGCGATACGCGAGAGGGTTCCATGATTCAGCGTATCGCGGTGTATCGGGGTTAGTTTTAGACGCGTGCACACGTTTAGCGTATAGTACACACGCGCGTTTAGTTCGCGACGCGAGTGTATCGTTTGACGTCAATATCACGTTTTGCGAGATAGTTGCTTATATATAGATTCTTGTGTAATTCCAGGTTCGCAGGCGGGTACGTCGGACGAAGCTAAGAAAGGGAAGCAGGTGGTCGGCTACGAGTAGTGCACGACCAGGTGAGTAGATTTAACATCTACGGGGAAATCGCCCGTATGGCGTTAAGCGTCAGGGCGAGTCAGGATATTAGATTGTAGATGTTTATATGGACTGTAGTAGCATACCTTATTGTTGCATATAGAAATGATAGCATAGGACACTGCACTGTCACTAACGGTTCAAGTCGCACGAGCACGATTGATATGCTACACTCACACCGTTAGTGATTTGCCATGACACTCACATTATAGGATTGCTATAAATTATACATCATACTGATTCTACCTTATTGATGTTGTCATGATTTGCCGCATAACATCATATGTTATATCCATATTTGGGCACATATGCATCACACACCCCTACTGGTACTACGTGCACACATATATTGATATCTTCATGCCTGCGCACATGCACACTGTATATTCATACCAGTACACACATATATTGATATCTTCATGCCTGCTCACATGCACACTGTATATTCATTCCAGTGCACACATATATTGATATCTTCATACCCGCGCACATGCACACTGTATATTCATACCAGTGCACATATATATTGATATCTTCATGCCTGCGCACATGCACACTGTATATTCATACCAGTGCACACATATATTGATATCTTCATGCCTGCGCACATGCACACTGTATATTCATACCAGTGCACACATATATTGATATCTTCATGCCTGCGCACATGCACACTGTATATTCATACCAGTGCACACATATATTGATATCTTCATACCTGCGCACATGCACACTGTATATTCATACCAGTGCACACATATATTGATATCTTCATACTTGCTTAGATTACGCATTGAGATATGTTGTTTCCATGTTAATTCTGGATTTGGGGAACCGTGGATATTTCAAAGAGAATAGTTAATTATTTAAAAACCCGGTTTCCCTTGATATGATATTTCAGTGCGTCCACCATGTGTTTTCTCGGTACTAGAGTGACATATATGTGAACCCGAATCGAGGAGTTGGATGAGGCCGATTACGGGTACATGGTGGACCCGGTATGGTACCCCGGGGCGAGAACGGTTTCGCTGTGTAGTAGACGGTGAGCCTGGCAGAGGAACTACTACCTACTGGTGATTGGTTGGACCTGGCGGTTATCCGGAGGATACCGACCAGAGTCTATGGATGGATTTGGGATGACTCGTACTGCCGGGGCCGAGAGCCGATACCGCAGACAGAGCCCGTGGGCTGATCCGGACTGACGGATGCCCTATACAGGAGGATTTGCGTGTCGATGCTTGGCACGAGTATTTCTTGATATTTTGGGTGCCGATGTTGGGCACTCACGGTTATATGAGATTTACAGGATTGGAGGACCGAAGAGGATGACGACGCCTGAGTAGTATTTGTAGGGTTCCTAGGCATCCTAATGAAGTCTCACAAGGCATCAACCATGCCAATTTCAAAAATTATGGAAGCCGAGAAACCCTAACACGGATCGTTTACTAGATGTTTAGGCGAAAAAGTAAACTAGTTAACTACTTAACTAGAAGTGAGAAGCTACAACCTTTGTAGATCCGGATTTCCTCTTCCTTAGCTCCTCGTGGGTGTCCTCTCGCTGTCCATCACGAACCCTAGACTCATTCGTCGGCTCCATCGGAAAAACGGGCGAGCAAGGTCGTCGGCTTCGTGTCAAAGACGATCTACGTCGAGGTTGCACAAGTTCAAGCTCCGACTCCACTAAGTAGGGAAACTTGTGAAGAAAACACCCAAAACCACTTGGCAAGAGGTAGAGGATGAAGAAATAGGAGGTGGGTTCACTTTAGATCTGGATTTCTCACTCTAGAACACAAGTTGCCATTAATGGCATCAAGGTTTCTCACTTTAAGAAGAAGAAGAAGATGATAGAATTCTTATCACAAGTTAAGTTTAAAATGAATAATAAAATGAATTCTTATCATCTTCTAACCATGGTCAAGTGTAGAGAATTGACCATGGTTAGTGGGAGTGGTTAGGTTTAAGCAAGGAGACAAAATGGCATCATTACTAAAAGCTTCATGAAGCTTCACCACACTTCATGATAAAATGAAACCCTTTTGTTTCCATAAATCCATTTAATAAATAATAAATGGATTTAATAATAATAAGAGAATAAATCTTAAACCCTAACCACTCTCATAACCATGGTTGCATTCTTTACACAAAGCCAAAACTACATGCATCATCAAACATGATACATATATGTGCACAAAAGTATATCACATATACAATGTGTAAATCAAGTGAGAAAAATCCATTTAAAGTGAACCAATACTAGTTAATGCAAAGTAATATATCAAATATATAATTATACATTAAATCAACACTTGATTCAATGATCCGGTCATGTCGCACATAACCGACTAGTATTCAATGTATCGACTTATCGAATCGATCTTCGATTCGATAACTTGGTTATATCATATACAACCATTCGAAACATTAATCGCGAGAATCAAATACGGTATCACATACACGCATTATTCTCGGTCCCGCACATATCTCATATGCACTCCTATTTCGTTTCGCTTGAACCAGGAAACCTCTGTGTAGGACTCTAAAGACTCGTCAATACGCCGGTAGCAGATGATGATCATATCATGCACCCACAAGCCGCAAGCGGTCTGCTAAACGTAACGGCCACCCGGGTATTGAGCGATCAGAAGATCGACGAGCAAGCCTGCTCACACTCCTGCGAATCCGACCAGTAACACTTACCGTACAGTCCGGTCTCTTCGTCTGATATGTCGCATATCAAGTCTAGGGGTGGTAAACGTCAGACCCCAATAACCCGATAAGTCATGCCGATGTGAGGCTCGTAACGGGTCGAGAAACTACTGGTAACACTTACCAGCAAATCTCTGATCAGCCCTGGCCAGGGACTTCCCTGTTACGGCTAATCGAGCACTGCGCAACATCAACCCCCAATACCGGGAGAGACGAAACCCCTCCTATCGCTCATTGCCTCCATGTGACTCGGGACTGTACCCAAAGACCACCGTTTTGCACGCCCTCATGGACGTGGTAAGGTGGAGATCAAAGCACAGTGGGAATCACACAAGACTCTATGACGATCTCGGGTCTACAGACTAACCTGTACAAGTGTCACCTGAGAACTGCCATCTGACGTGAGGTATAATACCATCTGGGAGTTCTCGGCGAGTCCGTCCAGTATACCCAGTCTCCACTGAGCACCCGTATACCATCTCTGATGTCAAACACCAATGGATATGGGATCATCCATCGCCCATCACATGGGTCGAGAAGCGTATACGCTAGTCTACTCTGGTATATCGATGCCCCATCTCGATACACCCACGACTTGGGACCTTGAAGGATGTACTTATGGACTACTGTGTCCCCACTAGTATGATCTGCATCATAGTCCAGGTAGTCAAGTACAAATCCTAAGGGCTTTACCAACATGTAACTATAAGACAGTATAAAGAGACTAGTGTACATGTTAAGATAAAGAGTAACCAGATAGCATACTATCATATCGAGCAAGAAAGTCATCTCTATATATGTCCAAGCATCCAATATAATATACATCATCTGTACAATACTGGCCTCTAGGGCATACATACAACTAACAATCTCCCACTTGCACTAAGGCCAGCTGCTGTAGTATCTCATACCGAGTATCCCGAAGAGTCTCTCAAACTGTATCTGGGGAATGGCCTTCGTGAGTGGATCCGCCGTGTTGTTCTTCGTGTCAACCCTCCTGACCTCGATCTCCCGGCGATCAACTATCTCCCGGATCAGGTGATACCGCCTCAGAATATGCCTGGATCGCTGATGGGACCTGGGTTCCTTGGCCAAAGCCACCGCTCCATTGTTATCTTAATACAAAGGTATTGGATGCTCAATGGATGGAACCACTCCAAGTTCAGTAATGAACTTCTTGACCCAGACAGCCTCTTTGGCAGCATCGTTGGCAGCGATGTATTCAGCCTCCATCGTCGAGTCTGCCACGGTTTCCTGCTTGGAACTCTTCCAGCTAACCGCCCCTCCGTAAAGGGTAAAGACAAAGCCCGACTGCGACTTAGAGTCGTCCTTATCACTCTGGAAGCTCGAATCGGTAAAGGACTCCACTTGGAGTTCCCCGTTACCATACACCAAGAACATATCTCTAGTCCTTCGTAAGTACTTGAGAATGCTCTTCACAGCTGTCCAGTGACTCTCTCTAGGATCAGCTTGATTCCTGCTCACTACACTTAGTGAGTATGCTACATCGGGTCTGGTACATAGCATCGCATACATGATAGAGCCTACTGCCGAAGCATAGGGTATCCCTTGCATGCGAGCTCTCTCCAAATCAGTCTTGGGAGACATCTCTTTGGAGAGAGTGACTCCAGAGATCGTGGGTAAGTTCCCATGCTTGGACTCTTCCATACTAAACCTCTTTAGTATGGTGTCAATGTACCTGGATTGGGACAATCCCAAAATCCGTTTGGATCTATCTCTATAGATCCTGATTCCCAATATGCAGGAGACATCACCAAGATTTTTCATTGAGAATCTTTGTGATAAGAAGAGCTTGACCGCTTGCAGCATAGGAATATCATTTCCTATCAAGAGTATGTCGTCCACGTACAATACGAGGAAGACAACCTTACTCTCTGCCACCTTCTTGTAGATACAAGGTTCATCTGTATTTTTGACGAAATCAAACTATTTGATAACGACATCAAAGCAGATGTTCCAACTCTGCGATGCTTGCTTTAATCCATAAATGGATTTAAGCAGCTTGCACACCTTCCTGCTGCTCCCACTGTCTACGAAGCCCTCTGGCTGAGTCATGTACACGCACTCTTCTAAATCACCATTTAGAAAGGCGGTCTTAACATCCATTTGCCAGATTTCGTAGTCATGAAAGGCAGCAATGGCAAGCATGATCCGGATGGATTTAAGCATAGCTACTGGAGAAAAGGTTTCGTCATAGTCCACACCTGGTCTTTGACGAAAACCCTTTGCTACAAGTCTAGCTTTGAAAGTCTCCACTTTCCCATCTACACCAAGTTTCTTCTTGAAGATCCACTTGCTCACAATGGGTTTTACCCCTTCAGGAGCATCGTCCAAAGTCCATACTTTGTTGGTGTACATGGATTCCATCTCGGACCGCATAGCATCCAGCCATTTCACTGAGTCCCTACTCGTGATGGCCTGCTCGAAGCTAGTTGGGTCATCATCCTCCAGGATGCAATCCTCGCTCCCACCATCCATGAGAAAACCGTAGTATCTCTCAGGTTGGCGAGGAACCCTACTAGATCGGCGGAGTGGCTGGGGTTCATCGGGAACTACGGAATCCTCTGGTTCCACTAAATCTTCTGTTGTGTTTTGTTCAGCTGGAACCTCTTCCAGTTCTACCTCAGAGCCACTAATCTCTTTTGCAAGAAATTCCTTTTCTAAAAAGATGGCATGTTGAGCAACAAATACTCTTTGTTCCTCACTGTGGTAGAAGATATACCCTCGCGAATGCTTGGGATATCCAACAAATTTACACAAAACAGACCTTGCCTCGAGTTTGTCCGGTTTTTGTCTTTTGACATAAGCCGGGCAACCCCATATCTTTATAAAATTTAGATATGGTCTCTTCCCCTCCCATATCTCATATGGGGTGGTAGGCACTGATTTGGTAGGAACCCTGTTCAGTAGGTATGCTGCTGTTTCCAGTGCATATCCCCAGAAGGAAATAGGTAACTCAGCTACACTCATCATAGAGCGCACCATATCTAATAGGGTGTGGTTTCTCCGCTCCGATACACCGTTGTGCTGTGGTGTATATGGAGGAGTTAGCTGAGAGAGAATCCCATTCTCTTTTAGGAAGTCCAGGAATTCAATGCTCAAGTATTCTCCTCCTCGATCAGATCGTAGGATTTTAATACTTTTTCCGGTTTGGTTCTCAACTTCTTGTTTATATTCCCTAAATTTCTCAAAAGCTTCTGATTTGTGTTTCATCAGGAACACATATCCGAATCTAGAGAGATCGTCAGTGAATGTAATGAAGTACGAAGAACCATCCCGGGCATGTGTAGACATGAGACCGCATACATCACTATGTATAAGTCCCAAGAGTTCGGTAACTCTTTCTCCGTGTCCCATAAACGGAGTTTTGGTCATCTTGCCTTTGAGACATGACTGGCAAGTGTCATAAGATGAAAATTCAAACGGATTTAAATATCCATCTTTATGCAACTTAGCTAGCCGTGTCGCATTGATGTGACCCAGTCTACAATGCCACAAGAAGGATTCGTTCAGTTCTGAACTCTTCCTCTTGTGTGTGTTTGTTATGCTTAGAACTGTTGATTGATTTAGAACATAAATGCCATTGCATAGCGTGCCTGATCCAACCAACTTTTGGTTACGGAAAATGTTCATAACATTATCCTGTAATACAAAATTATATCCCTCTTTACTCAATAAAGAAACAGATATAATGTTGCATATCAGGTTCGGCATGTAATAGCATTCGTTCAGAACCAATGTATTACCAGTTGGTAATGTAAGGTGATATTCCCCGACAGTCTTAGCTGCAACAATTGCACCATTTCCAACTCTAATGTCTTTATCACCTTCTCCAAGTTCTCTACCTTTCCTAAGCCCATGTAACTGATTACATATATGGGATCCTGACCCGGTATCCAATACCCAGGACGTAGAGCAAATGGAGAAACAGTTCTCTGTAACGAACACACCCGAAGAAAACGCATCAACATGTACTTCCTTCATTCGGGTGGCATGGGAATCCTGGTATTCCCCTATATCCTGTTCAGTCCTATAACTCTTATAGCAAAGAAAGGAACCAACGTTCCCCAGCACAGTATAACATGCGGGTTCGGTCAATACATCCATATTATTATCTTTATTAAGGCATGAAATGGTCGCTACCTGGAGAGAGAGAGAAGAAAACACTTTAGCGTAAGCTCGTGCAAGATCAGATTGGTTATTATCTTATCTAATCAGGATGGCTCCCACTGCTTTTTATCAAATCTTCCTTCAAACCCTAAAAGGAAAGACTAGCCGGGATTAATTACACACTACAAGTTCGCCAATCTTTCAGCCAGGCCAGTGTCGGTACTTTGAGGGAGGTCCCCCGTGCTTTCGCACGAACCTAATTACTGTAAACCTCGTTTTCCCAGAGGCGTAACCTCGTTAACACCTTTCTAGACACCTACTTGATCGGCTAATTGTAATGTGTAAAACTCTCCCAGGAGTAATTCTTACTCGCAGTGGGTATCGGGATCCAACTATCTCATAGAAGGTATGCAATCTCATTGCAAATTTCAACACTTGAAATTCCCGATAAAATTTTTGCCCCAAGCATCCTATGACCTTGACGGGGGTCAACAAACCACAGGGTGCAAGTCAAGTTCAACCCGTCATTTCTTGATTGAATCAAACCCACCCGCACGACCCTTGACGGAGGTCAACAAGGTCGTACGACTACCCTAATCCAATCTGCATCATATGCATAAGCAGACAAATACTAGTTAGCTACCGCACACTACGCCTTGACGGAGATCAACAAACGTAGCACGAATACTAAGTAGGATCTATCTGAAATGACGGAGGGCTACGCCAGGTTTTTCTGAAAACCATGAGCGTAATGAACTTGATATCATTGTAGAATCAAATGAAGTTTTAAAATGGAGTGATTTTGAGGCTTTTCTAGTTTTGCTAAAGGGGTCACTCCCGGTGAAGGGATCGTCGGCCCTTTCCTCGTCGAATGAGGTGCGGGATATATCATATATATCACTGTGCAAAGCAAAAACCCAAAAGCAGTCAAAAGCAAACCGAGTGTGTAGCATCTGCCAGTTATTGCTAAAGGAGTCACTCCCGGTGAAGGGATCTCGGTCCTTTCCTCATCGAATAAGGTGCAGGGTATATCATATATACCGCTGTGCAAAGCAAGAACTGTAGCTACCTGTTTTATTTTAAAATTCGATTCCACAACATCTTAGGTTTCTTATCTTTCATTAATCACATTAATGAAGTCCCATCATTTAAATACCTAAACATCACAGATAGATATGACGTACACTTATGCCATCCGCATTCGCCTCGATGTCCCCTCGTGCACCGTTAGGTTAGGTAACTAACGACAGAGCAGGGCAGGGCTAGCGCGGGTGTAAAACATAAGTAACGTCTATATAATATATCATATATACAATATACTATATCCATCACAGAATCACAACACAGATATCGCAGCAGAATCAACATATGAAATATTGGATATACTAGGACGTCCGTGTTTTCAATACGAGCCAGTACAAAACACGGATTCCACGGTCGTGATGAATAGCCAATCCCACACCCCTAGACCCCTACGAGAGCGGCAAGCAACCCTGCCAATTCTATGGTTAGGAGACCCGGACTCGACTCCTCGATTTGGTCTCCCACTGGACCCCAGAACCCGGTTACTTGTGCTCCCCTCCTTGGGTCTATCCTAATGCGGAAAAGTAAATAATATACAAAGGGTGACAACTTCCGCTACCTGGAAGTGCCCCAAATAAAAGAATATTACATACAAGTTTTTACATGAATGAAAATGAAAAACACTCATCTCACATAAAACCCCCCCGGCTATTCGAATACGACGATCCAATATAACATATCCATCAACACATAACATCACATGTCATCAACGTAAGTAAATATGCGCATCCCAATTGTCGTTGACATATAGCAACGAAACCGGCGATTCACATATTACACTTACGGTCACAGAAAAGAAAGTGTAAAACTGTAACAGTTGGAATCCGCAACCTCTTTAGACATCACATGCCTAACAGTTACAAACCCCGCATTTTAGTTTCATTATCGAAAACTCTTTTCAATATCGTATGGGACTAAACTGCTAGATTTATAACATTCATCCAGTTATCTCATAACTGTTTGTGAATTCCAATTATTGTATCCAATTCCGGATAAATAGAATATATCAAACTTTCCGATCGAACATTCGAACACCCAAGTTTTCCCGACACCGATCAACACATGAAATAGGTTCAAAGACATTCACTTCATACCTCAGTACCAACGGTCCAGCCGTAGAAGGGTCAAGCCAACGCCTCACATGTGGCACGCCGTACTGCCCCAAACCCGAAGGTTCAAAGGGCAGTTCAAGACGGTCACATAATCGAGTTAAGGTTTGTTGTCTTCTAGAGGGACCATCGCGTTACTTGCACTACTCAGAACGTCTTTTAACCACAGAAAAATCCAACACTTGGAATTATTCCGGTAGGGGAAAACTTGGGTATGTATATCCGGTCGAACTCTTTAACATATTCTACAGTTATCTGGAAAAACACTTAGACAAAATTTGATATTCCGATCGAATCGTCGATTCCCAATTTAACCCCAGAGCACTCAATCTTAGAGTCAATTTAAAAATACCCAGAAAACTCATTAGAATTTATCAGGAATTACTGTGCAATTAAGTATGGCTGACGTCACCTTTTGAGCGCGGAACAGCGGCAGAAGGCATGCTTCTGCCGCGGTTCCGCGGCTTAAGGAACTGTTCATGTGAAATATTTTGCATCGTAATTCTTATAATTCTTTAATGAATTTTTTAGACATTTTTAATATTAAAAAATCCCAGATTTTAGAAAATTTCCAGAGAGCTCATGGGTATTTGGGTTTCGGGTTCGTCCGGACTTCAAACTCCGTCTAGACTTCGCCTAAGGCTCTAGCTAGGCTCTGATACCACTGTAGGATTCCTAGGCATCCTAATGAAGTCTCACAAGGCATCAACCATGCCAATTTCAAAAATTATGGAAGCCGAGAAACCCTAACACGGATCGTTTACTAGATGTTTAGGTGAAAAAGTAAACTAGTTAACTACTTAACTAGAAGTGAGAAGCTACAACCTTTGTAGATCCGGATTTCCTCTTCCTTAGCTCCTCGTGGGTGTCCTCTCACTGTCCATCACGAACCCTAGACTCATTCGTCGGCTCCATCGGAAAAACGGGCGAGCAAGGTCGTCGGCTTCGTGTCAAAGACGATCTACGTCGAGGTTGCACAAGTTCAAGCTCCGACTCCACTAAGTAGGGAAACTTGTGAAGTAAACACCCAAAACCACTTGGCAAGAGGTAGAGGATGAAGAAATAGGAGGTGGGTTCACTTTAGATCTGGATTTCTCACTCTAGAACACAAGTTGCCATTAATGGCATCAAGGTTTCTCACTTTAAGAAGAAGAAGAAGATGATAGAATTCTTATCACAAGTTAAGTTTAAAATGAATAATAAAATGAATTCTTATCATCTTCTAACCATGGTCAAGTGTAGAGAATTGACCATGGTTAGTGGGAGTGGTTAGGTTTAAGCAAGGAGACAAAATGGCATCATTACTAAAAGCTTCATGAAGCTTCACCACACTTCATGATAAAATGAAACCCTTTTGTTTCCATAAATCCATTTAATAAATAATAAATGGATTTAATAATAATAAGAGAATAAATCTTAAACCCTAACCACTCTCATAACCATGGTTGCATTCTTTACACAAAGCCAAAACTACATGCATCATCAAACATGATACATATATGTGCACAAAAGTATATCACATATACAATGTGTAAATCAAGTGAGAAAAATCCGTTTAAAGTGAACCAATAATAGTTAATGCAAAGTAATATATCAAATATATAATTATACATTAAATCAACACTTGATTCAATGATCCGGTCATGTCGCACATAACCGACTAGTATTCAATGTATCGACTTATCGAATCGATCTTCGATTCGATAACTTGGTTATATCATATACAACCATTCGAAACATTAATCGCGAGAATCAAATACGGTATCACATACACGCATTATTCTCGGTCCCGCACATATCTCATATGCACTCCTATTTCGTTTCGCTTGAACCAGGAAACCTCTGTGTAGGACTCTAAAGACTCGTCAATACGCCGGTAGCAGATGATGATCATATCATGCACCCACAAGCCGCAAGCGGTCTGTTAAACGTAACGGCCACCCGGGTATTGAGCGATCAGAAGATCGACGAGCTAGCCCGCTCACACTCCTGTGAATCCGACCAGTAACAATTACCGTACAGTCCGGTCTCTTCGTCTGATATGTCGCATATCAAGTCTAGGGGTGGTAAACGTCAGACCCCAATAACCCGATAAGTCGTGCCGATGTGAGGCTCGTAACGGGTCGAGAAACTACTGGTAACACTTACCAGCAAATCTCTGATCAGCCCTGGCCAGGGACTTCCCTGTTACGGCCAATCGAGTACTGCGCAACATCAACCCCCAATACCGGGAGAGACGAAACCCCTCCTATCGCTCATTGCCTCCATATGACTCGGGACTGTACCCAAAGACCACCATTTTGCACGCCCTCATGGACGTGGTAAGGTGGAGATCAAAGCACAGTGGGAATCACACAAGACTCTATGACGATCTCGGGTCTACAGACTAACCTGTACAAGTGTCACCTGAGAACTGCCATCTGACGTGAGGTATAATACCATCTGGGAGTTCTCGGCGAGTCCGTCCAGTATACCCAGTCTCCACTGAGCACCCGTATACCATCTCTGATGTCAAACACCAATGGATATGGGATCATCCATCGCCCATCACATGGGTCGAGAAGCGTATACGCTAGTCTACTCTGGTATATCGATGCCCTATCTCGATACACCCACGACTAGGGACCTTGAAGGATGTACTTATGGACTACCATGTCCCCACTAGTATGATCTGCATCATAGTCAAGGTAGTCAAGTACAAATCCTAAGGGCTTTACCAACATGTAACTATAAGACAGTATAAAGAGAATAGTGTACATGTTAAGATAAAGAGTAACCAGATAGCATACTATCATATCGAGCATGAAAGTCATCTCTATATATGTCCAAGCATCCAATATAATATACACCATCTGTACAATACTGGCCTCTAGGGCATACATACAACTAACAGTATTGGGTTATTGGGTACATTGATGGGTACCGATTATACTTTCCACGATGACATTCCGTGTAGATGTTATATTTCCCATGCTCAGTATGTAGTAATTGATATCTCATCCTGTACCTATTATACCTGATCATTGCATACCCTGTTCATTCTATATAGGGTTGTTAGATTGCATTGCTATACCTGATCATTGCATACCCTGTTCATTCTATATAGGGTTGTCAGATTGCATTGTTATACCTGATCATTGCATACCCTGTTCATTCTATATAGGGTTGTTAGATTGCATTGCAATACCTGATCATTGCATACCCTGTTCATTCTATATAGGGTTGTCAGATTGCATTGCTATACCTGATCATTGCATACCCTGTTCATTGCTATACATGATCATCACATTTCTTGCTCATTACATGGAGATGTTATTAGATCGCACTTGTTGCATGCTTGAGTATCCAGTTCATCATATAGATGTTATCTGTTGATATAGGTTAGAGTATCGTAGCACGTCATACTCGCGATTACCTTTATATGTTATCTTCTATTCACGAGTTGGTAACTCACCCCCGTTGTGCCACAGTGTTTGCAGGTTGCCCTTCGGAGTAGTCGCGGCAGGTTGCATTCTTGCATCTTTTGACACAGATATCCCTACAGTTGGTGTGCTAGCTCTTTTGCTGATAGGTGGGATTGTGCGGTATCTGGTTATCTTTCAGTTATGTACATTGTTGTATCTAGTACTCTCCATCTACCACTTATGTATTGACTTAGAGAGCAGTTGTGAGGACGATGTATATTATTTTGTATTCTGGTGTCGAGCTCGTTGTGAGCCGACTCTACTTATGCAGTTTATTCTATCTGTGATGTTTCCCACCTGTTGCTCATTTTCTTCGCTACGGCGTCGTATTTTGTTATCTTAGTAATTTGTTCTATTAAATGCTTAAATCACTCTATACTTTTACTGGTTTGATTTCTGGGTTTTCGTCTTACTTAGTCGCGTTACGCCTATAGGCGTTACGTGGTTAAGTGCCGGTCACGGGCCAAACTTTGGGTCGTGACAGTGAGCTGCCTTGGTCAACGGATCAACAATCACCCATACTGCATTGTTGCCCTTTGGACTCGGCGGTAAAGCCGTCACGAAATCCATGGTTATATGTTCCCACTTCCACTGAGGAATCGGAAGTGGTTGCAATAATCCAACAACCCTTTGGTGTTCAGCCTTAACTTGCTGACACACCAAGCACTTAGCCACAAAGCGAGCAATCTCCCGCTTCATGCCTTCACACCAGAAATGTTGTCGAATATCTCGGTACATCTTTGTGCCTCCTGGATGTACAGAGTAAGCTGAACTGTGTGCCTCCTTCATAAGCTCTTCACGAACATCTCCCTTTGGCACACACAAACGGCTACCATACCTCAACGAACCGTCCTCGTAGATCAATAAATCTGTTCCTAGTCCGGCTTCAACCTGGTCTCGAAACTTTTGCAGTCTAGGATCCTGCGATTGAGCTGTTTTAATATTCTGGATAAAAGACGAATGTACTTGCAGCTACAACAACTGTCCCGTAGAACGCGGTAGCACAACCTCCAAGTCAAATCTTCGAAAATCTGCGACGATCTCCTTCTGCGTAGTTAACACCTGAATTACTGGTAACCGACTAAGCGCATCCGGCACAACATTAACCTTCCCCGGATGGTACTTAAGATCAAGATCATAGTCAGCCATTAGCTCCAACCATCTACGCTGCCTCATGTTAAGCTCCTTCTGTGTGAACACATACTTTAAGCTCTTATGATCTGTAAAAACTTCGACTCTTTCGCCCAAAAGGTAGTGTCTCCAAATCTTCAAGCGAAAATCACAGCCGCAAGTTCCAAGTCATGAGTCGGATAATTCTTCTCATGGGTCTTCAATTGTCTCGATGCGTACGATACAACTCTCCCATGCTGCATCAAAACACATCCCAATCCTTTCCCAGATGCGTCGCTGTGAATCACCAATCCTCCGAAATTGTCTGGCACGGTCAGAATAGGGGCATTTATCAACTTCTGCTTCATCGTCTCAAAAGCTAACGCACACTTATCCGTCCATATAAAAGGTACATCCTTGCGCGTAAGCTTGGTCAACGGCTCTGCCAGACGAGCAAAGTTCTCCACAAATCTCCTGTAGTATCCGGCTAATCCAAGAAAACTTCTTATCTCAGCGACATTCTTTAGAATAGTCCAATCTCGAACTGCTGCAATCTTTTCGGGATCGACGGCGATTCCATCGCCCGACACAACATGCCCCAAGAACTTCACTTCTTCCAGCCCAAACTCGCACTTACTCATCTTCGCGTACAATTTCTCCTGTCTCAAAGTCTGTAGTGCAATCTTTAAATGCTCAGCATGCTCCTCAAAACTCCTCGAATTAACCAGGATATTGTCAATGAATACCATAATAAACTGGTCCAAGAATGGTGAAAAGATTCGGTTCATCAAGTCCATGAATACTGCCGGCGCATTCGTTACTCCGAAGGGCATCACTAAGTACTCGTAATGTCCATACCGAGTTCGGAACGCCTTCTTGCAATTATCTTCTGTTTTCACTCGGACATGATGATATCTGGATCGCAAATCAAGCTTCGAGAATACCCTCGCGCCACTAAGCTGCTCAAAAAGTTCTCCAATGCGAGGGATCGGGTACTTGTCCTTAATAGTCACCCGGTTTAATTCTCGATAGTCGATGCACATCCTTCTCGTGCCATCCTTCTTCTTTACTAGAAGAACTGGAGCTCCCCAAGGTGAGTTACTGCTTCGAATCCAACCCTTCTCAAGCAATTCAGCAACCTGTTTCTTAACTTCTTTCAACTCTACCGGTGCCATTGGATAATACGCTTTAGATACTGGTGCTGCACCAGGAATAAGATCAATTGAGAACTCCACGTCTCGCTTCGGCGGTAAACCCGATATATCTTCAAATATGTCTATAAAATCGCGAACAACCGCCGGCTCTTCACTACTATCAACTTCCATAACTGCAAGAACATTGTTTGTCGGCCTAGCCCTAAACTCGACTGGCCCGACAGAATTGCTTCCTCCAGTGAAGGTAAACTCAGGATGTCCGGGAATCTGGAAAATTACTTTCTTTGCCCTACAGTCAATGTGGGCTTTGAAAGTGCCAAGAAAATCCATTCCCAAGACGACTTCATAGCTGCCCGTATCAATCACCAAGAAATCTGCAAAGAGTTCCCGTCCGCACACAACAACTGTACAATCTTTACACTCCCTACTAGATATGATTTTCCCATTCCCAGTGTGTATGTCCCAGAAACTAGACAAGGTCCTGCAGGTAATCGAGTGTGTAGTTATAAATTTGGATGACATAAAACAGTGGGATGCACCAGAATCAAATAATGCCAATGCGGGAAAACCATGAATGAGTAAAGTACCTGAAACCACTTCTCCTGATGCCTTAGCTTCCTCAGCTGTCAAGGTAAAAGCTCGAGCCTGATTAGGTCCTTGCGTCAGCTGTTTCTGCCCTTGGAACGGTCTCTGCGGAGGCTTCTGACGCTTCGACGGACAAGCACCAACGGCGTGATCAGCCGCTCCACAAATCAAACAAAGTCCCAGCCTCCTTCGACAATCCTTTTGCATGTGGCCAGGTAATTTGCAGTAGTTACAATTCATGCTCTTTCTTCGATCAACAATCACAGGCTTCTTCATTGGTGCTACACTACGACGGTCCACTGGAATACCCTTGCGACCATAAGCTCGGTTAGGTACAAATGCGGGCTTCCTGGCCGTAACTGCTGTTTTCTGCAAGCTCCCTTTCATCCCAGATAAACTCTGCTGTTCCCGAGCTGCCGTAAGAACCTGTGAGAAAGTGGTCAAACCCAGGGAGGCAATCTGCCTCTGGATGTCCACATCCAAACTGCACATGAACCTTCGTGCCCTGTCTGCATCGTTGGCGACTAAAGGTCCAGCGAATCTGCTGAGTCTCGTCCACTCTGCTGCATGCACGTCCACGGGTGCTCCATTCTGCCTTAGCCCAATAAATTTCTCTTCCATTTCCTCCCGTGCAGTCCGCAGGAAGAACTTCTTCAGGAAACTCTTAGAAAAATCCACCCAACTGATCGTCTTGGGCAAGCGGGTCTCTTCCACAAGCCACCACTCTCGGGTGTAGTCCACTAGTTGAATGCGTACCACATCAACCCTTTTGTCCTCTAGAATCTGTGCTGCAATCAGCAAATTTTCCGTGTCGACTAGCCACTGCTCGGCTGGCAACGGCTCCTCCAAACCAGTGAATGTAGACGGACCCAAACGTCTGAAATCTGCCACGGTCCCTACTCGGTCAACTGGTTTAGCTCCAACATTGTTTACAGACTGCTGAACGATCTGCAAACCTTCCTGAAACGACTCTGCTTGCTGCTGGATCAGCTCGGTCTGCCTCTTCTGATTTTCCAGCATTCCTCTTATCATTCCAAGCATGGCGGCTTCGTCCACACGCCTATGGTACGTCTTGAAATTCTTATCTGCCATATTCCTGAAATCAAAACACCCAACATTAGCATGATGATAGATTTAATATATAGATCAAGGCAAGAACTCCAAGATACTTAAATAGAATACCGCATTGTAATTATGCCGCGGTATCATAGCCACAATTACTTAACTCCACCCAAGTCGCCTAAGTCCTAGAGATAACAAGAAATCATGTTTTTCGAGTCGACATGCAAAGTAAGTTTGCACGTCGCAAAAGATATAATCAGGAAGAATGTGATTCAAGAATGGTGAACGGCAAAGTGGCAGGACATGTTTCCTAAACACGGGCATTCTGATTTGTGTATTGGGTACAATACCCAACTACAAAAGAATCAACCAAACAAGCCTATGTCTCTGATACCAAAAGAACCATGTCACGCCCCGCTTCCCAGAGTACGCTAGATTGGGCACGTGACATAGCCAGCCATGCTACCTGTGGGTAGGAAGTATCCATCCACAGTCACATTGCGGCTGTAGAGATATCAAGAACAAGATATAACTATCTAAAAACATGTCCATAAACCAGAATAACAGGAGTCAATAATAAATGAATGCGGAAGCAAATGATCCAATACAAATAACTGAAAGTATGTCCCAAAATGCGGGCTCACATCAGGAAATAAATGCAGGAAATAAAACTAACCACTACTGAACTCACAACTCAGCCTGCTGCCTGAAGTACTCCTGCTCGGACTGCGACAGTGGTACAGAATCTGGGCCATGCAAAACCCAGACGTCAGCGCGTCATGTCAACCAGTAATATAATATGAACAATGTAACAGGCAATGCAAAATAAACATGAATAAAGCAATAATGTGAAACAAGCAGTGCAGGGTGGTGTGCAGTGGGTAACTGAACTATTCTATCAAGTTTTCTAGTCTAAAGTCTTTGCAATCAATTGATGAATCGTCGATGTAACTCAATAGTATCCCGTACATACCCGGGACCACGGCCACAATATTCTCGGCTGCAGCCGAGACATGCCGCTAGGCACAAAACAGGAATGTGTACACTCGATAGTATCCCGTACATACCCGGGACCACGACCACAATATTCTCGGCTAAAACCGAGACATGCCGCTAGGCACAAAACAGGAATGTGTACACTCAATACAGGTAGTGAACTGTCGAGTTACAAGTCAGATTTCACCTTTGATTTCCCCATACCCCCAAGTTATATGTGTCGAGTCAGGTATTCAGTAATCTAGAACTAATGCCAACACAGGATCAGGTAAAAGCAGTTTCTCTGGATAGACAATAGGAACGGTCCATGAGAACTACATTGTTGGAGATAGTGCCCTTAGAGTCAATTATTGGATCACAGGCACGTGATTGCAATGATTAAGGGAGGACCTGTCCCAGTAGGACAGTCTTACTCGAGATGATAGTATGCTATCTGGTTTATCTTTATCATCGTGTACTGTTTTAGGTGATCTGACATATCGCTATTACACGTTGATAAAGCCCCTAGGATTCTTGCTTGACCAGCAGCAGTATGAGGGCGATCATATAAGTGGGAGCTCGGGTATATAAGCACATCCTTAAAAGGTCCCTAGTCGTGGGAGTTTCGAGACAGGGCATCGATACTCCAGAGTAGACTAGTGTATACAGTCGAGACCCCGACGAGGGGAGGTGGCCGGTCTCACAAGCCATTGGTGTCAGTTGGATCACCTAAGATGTATACAGGTGCTTATTGGGTTATGAGTACACCGGACAGGACTCGCCGGGAACATGCTAGTTGGTCTTATACCTGACGTCAGATAGCAGTCCCCTGGTGACATGTGTACAGGTTAGTTCATCAACCTGGGGATCGTCATTTGTCTCGTGTGAGTTTCCACTGTACTTTGATTACTACCCTACCACGCTCAAAGGAGACGTGCAAACAGGTTTTAGTTGGGTACAGTCCCGAGCCATATGGAGGCAGTGAGCGGATCTTCAGGGGTTCGTCTCTCCCGGTATTGGGGGTGAGGTCGCGCTGTGTCTAGGAGAGCCATTACACGAAGCCTTCGGCCGAGGCAAGAGATTTACTGGTAGGTATTCCAGTAGTATCTCAGGGTGTTCTGGGCTACACTCCGACACGACTTGTACCGCTTTTGGGGGTCTGACTTTTACCAACCCCCTAGGCCCGCCATGCGATGCTCATAGACAAACGGACCGGACTGTACGGATATTGTCACTGACAGGCTCAGTAGGGTGTCAGGATGAGTTCGCTCATCGACGTCCCTTTTGGTCATTACCTGGTAGCCCGTTACGTATTGGCTTATACCTCTGACGTGCTAGTGGTTAAATCCACAACCAAGGTGTTGACGAGTCTTTAGAGTCCCCCACATTCAGTTGCTCAAGTTTTCGGGCGAAAAGCTGTAGAGGCCATATGGAGATATAGCAGGGTTCGATCAGATACGTGCGGTATTGCACGGATCAGGATCGGACAGTTAATACTAGCAAGCTTTGGTTTAAGCTGGATGCTAGTATAGTACAGTGTAGATTTTGTCTTATTGCATTTGTATTTCGGTCGGAATACAAATGCGGGTGTGTATACACAGTATCAGGGTTTTTCCTGTAATTTATTACTGGACCAGTTTTCTGGAGTTGCCAGTTTGCTTTCCGTTTCCGCCATTTTCATTTGTATCTTTCAATGGCCGAAGATTGGTGGAGGAGAGCTTATTTGCAATTGTGCAAATAAGCATTTGTGCAGGGTGGTGATTGCATATTGTTGTATCATGATAGCTCTTCTTTGACCTTGACTTCTTCATCCATCATGGCTTGACTTTTATATGACATGGTTTTTATGATGGTTGTAGTTAAGTGTGGTTTTTGTTTGGTGATCATGTTCTTTCATGATATCATTTGATTCCCTCATGCAATATTGTGTGGCCTCTCTCATTTTCTTTGACACACTCCATTCTCACTCTCCTAAGTGCCATGGCCGGCCATTTCCTCAGGGGGCTGTCCTAGTTTTGTGCAAGGGGATTTCATCTCTTTTGGCTTTAGAAAAATCATATAGCTCCACAAAAATTCCATGTATCATCCCTCCACCAAAAATGGCAACCTCCATGAACCCCAAAATGAAACATGGTTCTACACGTATTCTACAGAAAACCTTGGGCACGTCGACTCGCCAGCTTCGTGCCCGAGTTGCCTCGGTATAGAGGTAGGAGCCCGTAAAAGAAGCAGGCGACGTGGTGCCCTTCCGGCGAGGAGGTGGAGACCGGACATTCCGCGGGAGATCGGGACGACGACGAGAAGACCGGAGGACACGGATCACTCGGTATATCTCTCTTCCCATCTTATAGTTAGCTAGGACTAGTTAATGGCCCGATCCGGGTTTTAGTGCGCGGTGGTGCCGGTTATGAAAATTAAAGTTAACCATCGCTTCCGCATTTGGCCTCGGTATGGAGGCCGGGGCGCCGCCGTGCACTTACAGTGGTATCAGAGCCTCGCCATTAATATAGTCTAGCTTTGTCTAATGTGTTTTACATTTCCGATCGAACAAAATCCCAAAACCCGCGTTTTCAAGCATATCAGTTTCTGTCGAAATTTTTTTTTCTCCAAAATTTTTTCAGGTTGTCTCAGAATGATGTGCAGAGAATTATAAGAATTCTGTAGAAATTTGATCACGTGATCGCTCCATACGACCGCGGAACCGCGGCCAAACCCTTGCTTGGGCCGCGGTTCCGCCGTAGTATATGCACATCAGTGTGCCAAATTTTTACAGAGAGCTCCTGTGATGAAAATAGGGGTTTTGGAATATTCTTTTCGGGCCCAGAATTTCTTTAACTGCTACAGTATTGCTTGGGGCCCACTTGGGTAAATTTGATCGATCGGATATTTTAAACACATTAGTTCACAGTATTTATATTATATCTGCGACCGTGAATGTCACTTGATCGGTAAATCCAGTCTAACTGCTATAGCCCGGTTAGACGGATTTGCGAACGTGACTTTCACGTTGATGTTCAGTGATTTTGCTGTGATGTTGCGGATCGGTCGTAGGGGATAGCCTGGATGCAGTGGTAGTACAGTTTTTGGTTGTATTATGTACATTTGATATTGCGGGGCGAGCGTCCGACATGTGGACTGCCGTCACTGCCTGTTTGTATTATTATTTTGGGGCACGGCCAGGTTGCGGTCGATGTACCCGTTGTATGTATATTTTACTTTCTGTACTAGGATTACCCCGCGGAGGGGTGCACGGATAGCCAGGTTCTAGAGGGCAACGAACCCTCATCTCATGGAATTAAGACAGAGGGGGCTTCACTCTAGAATTGGCGGGCTATTCGCCGCACTCGTAGGGGGTACAGGTTGACCCAGGAGGGGTGCCCAAGTTACCGGATTCCGTGAAGTGCTGGGTGGTCCATTCACATTGCTGAAGGGGGCTGCCTCGCTTCAGGTTTTGGCGGGTAACTTGCCGCGCCCGTAGGGGTCTAGGATTTCATTGCACAGGCTATCCATACGACCAGGGGAGCGTCGGGTTTCAGTAGTGGCTCTGTGAAACCCGGGGATCCCAGATATCTGTATTGTTCTGTGATGCTGTAAATTTCTGTGATGTTGCATTTTATCACGCCTTGAGCGAATATTATATATTGGTATATATATATTAGAAGATGTTGTATATGTTTTGCATCCGTGCTAGTCCAGTCCCCGCTCTGTCGTTAGTTAGCTAACCTAACGGGTAATGACGGGACCCAGTGGCGAATGCGGATGGCATATACGTACATCAGTATATTTTTGTTCTTTGTGGTGTGATCAGTTGATGGGACTGCGTTGATTCGGATCAATGCAAGTTAAAAACAAACCTAATCTGATGTTGTTGGAACACTTTTCCAAAAGCTGTTATTGCAAGGACGTTCTCTTTTGTTTTGCATCGTGGCATTCAGTTGGAATATCCTTCTCCTCAGTCGACGAGGCAAGGGCCGAGATCCCTTCACCAGGAGTGACCCCTTGGACAAAAAGTTTGCGTCAGGGCAATAACTTCACTATAGCCAATTATTTTTGCTTTGCATCGTGGTATTCAGTTGGAATATCCTGCACATCATTCTACAGGGAAAGAGCCGAGATCCCTTCACCGGGAGTGACCTCTTTAGCAAAGGTTTTCGTCACTATATTTTTCTAAAAAAGCTATCCGTTCCTTCAACGATATCAAGTTCATTACGTTAAAGGTTTTCGCCAGAAACCATTCGTAGCCCTCCGTCGTTTTATATGGGTGGTCAATAGTATTCAAGCTGTATTTGTTGGCCAAGGTCAAGGCACAGTGTTTGGTAACTATTGGGGTATTCATATGCAGCATAGATAGATGCGTTGGTTTGGGGCAGTCGTATAGCCTTGTTGGCCAAAGTCAAGGGCTTGTACGGGTGGGCTCAAATTAACCTGGAGAATGACGGGTAGAACTTGACATGTGACTTATGATTTGTTGGCCAAAGTCAAGGTCATAAGAGCATGGGGTAAAAATCACATCGGGAGTTTCTAAAGAAACTGAAACTTCCCAGATATGCGCATACCTTCTGGAGTGTGATACCGTGAGCGGATTCCATCACATTATCATGCGATGATAGTTAGATCCCGATTCCCACTGATGAGTTGGTTTACTCCTCGGGTGATCCCGACTAATTCTTCTTTCAGGTTTGGAGGAGGATTTGACGGTACAGTGGGAGGTTTCCAGATTAGATAAATTGGTAACCATTCTGATCTAGGTTAGAGTGCACGCTGAGTGTTTCTTTTCTCTCTCTCTTCGGCAGCGACCATTGACCCGACCCTAAGACTATGACTCAATGACCAAAATTAACCGAACCTTCTTAAACACTGGCTTTTGGATTGTCAGAGTTGCAAACCTCATTGGCACTCCTACTTTTACCCTTTTCTCCAGGACACAAGGTATTACTACGAATGTCCACTTCCATTGGACAAAACCATCGTATGGTTAGATACGAACTCGAAAGAATTTATTCGAGGACGGTTTCTGGTTCTGGAGGAAACAGGATAGGACTATTCAGTTGTCTTTTCTTTTTACCTTCTCTCAGGTTGCGAGTACTCCTTGGTTTAGGAGATAGCACACCTATTGTGCAAATTGGATAGTCTTCTTCCAAACCATAGACAGGTGCCGACCGGTAGGGAGTGAAGAAAACCAATTAGCCTAACGATGGTGTGCAGAACGTATTAAGTTAAGACAAAGCAAGGGATTAGTAAGAGGGCAAAGTAAATTGCGACTGATATTCACGACCAAACCGGGTATTTCATTACCACTCCCACTTCACCTTTGTATTTCTCCAGGACACTCCGTATCACTACGAAGATCCACAGTTTATTGGATACTCCATCGTATGGTTATATACGAACTCGGAAGGAACTTGTTCCAGTTCGGCGATGGATTCTGGTTCAGGAGAAATAGGAATAAGGTTTATTCGGTTGTCTTTTATCGTCACCTTCTCTCCCCTTGCGAGTGCTCCTAGGATTAGGACAGTACACCCATTATGCTTATTGGATAGTCTTCTTCCAAACCATATGCTGGTGCCGAACGGTAGGGAAGGAAGAAAGCCATTTGGCCTAAAGGGGTGTACAGAAGGTAAAGACTAAAGACATATGAAGAAATTTGAAGAGGTGGCAAAGAATTATACGGTTACAGTCGTGAATCTGGAAAAGGCATTACTAAGAATACCGGATACCCAATCGAAACATTTCGATGTTTCAGTTTCATTGTGTATAGTCAAAGGAAAACTGATTTCCAAATCAGATCTTGCTCCAGGGTATGTATTTACCAGGTATGATTCTCACATCTGTATGGTCTTACAGATGATGAGTGGGAGTAAGTTATTGGGAATTGGGTGATCATCCTCATTATATCGGGATTCGTTGTAATCAGTGATATTTAAGGAAGTCACCTGGGTTGTTTGCCGGTCGGCAAATATTTGGTTTTGAATATCCGCTGTTATGCACCATTTTCAAATCGATATATCTGTACGTCTATTTTTATAGAGTGAGATATACCTTTTTGAAATTATGTCTATGACATTTACCTATATCAGTTGATGGTTAGGTAAGGAGCATTGAACAGCGGTGTAATTCTTCTTAACCATAAGTACAGTTTTCAACCTACGACACACAGTGAATGAGTTATCAGACTCAAGGGACTTATACAGAGTATTGTATGTTGTCCAGGGTCCATCAGGACAGAGGGGTTGGTCCTCGTACTATATTCGGTTTACTTATGACTTCTCTAGTTTTTAGACAGGTGTTTCGTGGAATCACAGGGTCCGAATTTAGAAAAGTTATAGGTATTTGAATAAAGTAGAGAACCGGGTATTGCAAGTATCGGGATTCTTCAAAGTGATCGAAGATGTATATACTTGTGTATGGTGTTCAGTTGATAGTAGTGATTAAGAGAACTTGCTTCTCTTTCAGGTTAATCATAATTGGAAGCATTCCTATGTTGAGTAACGCCGATCGGCCTTCTTCCATTTAGTTGACATGCACTGGAGACAGCTACATGATTTGAATCTGGTTCAATTAAATCAGTGCCACTGGTTCTATATTGGATATAGAACAGTTCATATCTTAACGATTTTAAGGTACGGGAAGTTGTCCGGCCTACGCTTAAAACAAGACTCTGGATAACTCAAGGCACGTTTCTGTAATGGCTGTTTGTGGGTTGACCCAGGCTATGACTAGGGTTGACTTTCTACCATCTGGAAGATCAATAGTGATATTGTTCTTGACTCGCCACAGTTTTATTAAAAATGGATTTTTTTTCTTCAGAAAAACAGTAGTGGGAGTATGGTAGAACTGGAAGTGATTCTAGAACCACAAACGATTACTGAAGATTTGATAGGAACCTGAAGATTCAATCTGGATTGACATTCCATTGGCCACTCCACAGATACGGTGGGTAACTTCAGGCACCCGAGAGGTACTCCGGTAGCCTCCAGGACGGTGACAGCGAAGTTCTTGTTTACCCACACTTGCCATTGCTGTTGTTCCAGGTTGCGAGACCCGGCGGGAGGATGAGTATAGCATCGTTCTAAACTAACTTTAGAAGTGTACGTGTATATGACTCTGCCAGAGGGTTGTCGTAGTCAGTGGGAGCAGCGGAAGCAATGGTGGACAGGTGGCTTATGTCTATTTATAGACTAAAGCAGATGTAGCGGAGATAGATCATCTATTTCTGATGTGACAGTCATAGGTTTGACTTCATCAGAATAGGGGATGGATCTGCTGAAAGGGTAGTAGGGTGTGATGTCCTGGTATTTGGATGACATACACAGTGTAGGAAAAGAAATTCCTATACTACGATCGGTTACACTTTGGTCGTCACACAGTGGTTTTCCCACATGGGACTTGGACATTATATCAGACATACTGGTTACTAGATCTATGGTTTTAGATCTAGATTTAGGTGGTTTCCCAATCAGGGTACTTAGACAGCATTCTAAGAGTATTTAGAATGGACGACTCCTAGCATGGTGGTGTACCTGCAGGTGATGGAGTCACCCTCTCTAAAGGTGTCCTACAGACTAAAGGGGAGAGGGATGTGCATGATTGGCAGATCACTTGCTTAGGCAATTGAGTCAATCATGAGATGTCAAAGTACCACACCAGATGTTATTCTTTCACTAGATGCAATAAGTTGACATTGATCCTATCCTAGAGAAACAGTCGGAAGCTGTTTTAGAACATAAGTGGATGTTCTAGGGATATGATAACGACAGCCTCATTCGGGAGACTGTTATCATTCCAGGCTTCCAAGGTGACCTGGACGACAAGGAGGTTGTCAGAGTTATAGTTTTCCTTCTGACGAGGGGCAGTATTTTTGACAGGTGGTCCAAGGCAATACTGAGGGAGGCATGGCGCAGGATACTGATTAAGTTCCGTTGACGATAAAGTCTAAGAAGTTTGGATTTGGAGTTCATTTATGAGCTAGGTCCCATCAAACATCCAGACACATTCTTGGACAGGTATTACTCATTTCGGGAGATGGGTTTCTCCGCGAACTTGAGATATAGAGAGACATAAAAAGAAACATCAAAGCGGATCCACTCACTGAGCCTATTCCTCGAACGCAATAGTTTCGCAAACGGGCTTTGTGAGACTGACTAGTAGAGGAGTTGGTTGTTCGGTATAACACGGGCTGTGAGTATGCGACATCGCAATAATTAGCCTTGAGTGCAAGTGGGAGATTGTTGGAGATAGTGCCCTCAGAGTCAATTATTGGATCACAGGCACGTGATTGCAATGATTGAGGGAGGACCTGTCCCAGTAGGACAGTCTTACTCGAGATGATAGTATGCTATCTGGTTTATCTTTATCATCGTGTACTGTTTTAGGTGACCAGACATGTCGCTATTACACGTTGATAGAGCCCCTAGGATTCTTGCTTGACCACCAGCAGTATGAGGGCGATCATATAAGTGGGAGCTGGGGTCTATATGCACATCATTAAAAGGACCCTAGTCGTGGGAGTTTCGAGACAGGGCATCGATACTCCAGAGTAGACTAGTGTATACAGTCGAGACCCCGACAAGGGGCGGTGGCCTGTCTCACAAGCCATTGGTGTCAGTTTGATCACCTAAGACGTATACAGGTGCTCATTGGGTTAGGAGTACACCGGACAGGACTCGCCGGGAACATGCTAGTTGGTCTTATACCTGACGTCAGATAGCAGTTCCTTGGTGACATGTGTACAGGTTAGTTCATCGACCTGGGGATCGTCATTTGTCTCATGTGAGTTCGTACTGTACTTTGAATACTACCCTACCACGCTCAAAGGAGACGTGCAAACAGGTTTTAGTTGGTTACAGTCCCGAGCCACATGGAGGCAGTGAGCGGATCTTCAGGGGTTCGTCTCTCCCGGTATTGGGGGTGAGGTCGCGCTGTGTCTAGGAGAGCCAATACACGAAGCCCTCGGCTGAGGCAGGAGATTTACTGGTAGGTATTCCAGTAGTATCTCAGGGTGTTCTGGGCTACACTCCGACACGAATTGTACCGCTTTTGGGGGTCTGACTTTTACCAACCCCCTAGGCACGCCATGCGATGCTCATAGACGAACGGACCGGACTGTACGGATATTGTCACTGACAGGCTCAGTAGGGTATCAGGATGAGTTCGCTCATCGACGTCCCTTTTGGTCATTACCTGGTAGCCCGTTACGTATTGGCTTATACCTCTGACGTGCTAGTGGTTAAATCCACAACCAAGGTGTTGACGAGTCTTTAGAGTCCGCCATATTCAGTTGCTCAAGTTTTCGGGCGAAAAGCTGTAGAGGGCGTATGGAGATATGGCAGGGTTCGATCAAATACGTGCGGTATTGCACGGATCAGGATCGGACGGTTAAAACTAGCAGGCTTTGGTTTAAGCCGGATGCTAGTATAGTACAGTATAGATTTTGTCTCATTGCTTTTGTATTTCGGTCGGAACACAAATGCGGGTGTGCATACACAGTATCGGGGTTTTTCCTGTAATTTATTACGTGACCAGTTTTCTGGAGTTGCCAGTTTGCTTTCCGTTTCGGCCATTTTCGTTTGTATCTTTCAATGGCCGAAGATTGGTGGACGAGGGCTTATTTGCAATTGTGCAAATAAGCATTTGTGGAGGGTGGTGATTACATATTGTTGTATCATGGTAGCTCTTCTTTGACCTTGACTTCTTCATCCATCATGGCTTGACTTTTATATGACATGGTTTTTATGATGGTTGTAGTTGAGTGTGGTTTTTGTTTGGTGATCATGTTCTTTCATGATATCATTTGATTCCCTCATGCATTATTGTGTGGCCTCTCTCATTTTCTTTGACACACTCCATTCTCACTCTCCTAAGTGCCATGGCCGGCCATTCCTTCAGGGGGCTGTCCCAATTTTGTGCAAGGGGATTTCATCTCTTTTGGCTTTGTAAAAATCATATAGCTCCACAAAAATTCCATGTATCATCCCTCCACCAAAAATGGCAACCTCCATGAACCCCAAAATGAGACATGGTTCTACACGTATTCTACAGCATACCTTGGGCACGTCGACTCGCCAGCTTCGTGCCCGAGTTGCCTCGGTATAGAGGTGGGAGCCCGTAAAAGAAGCAGGCGACGTGGTGCCCTTCCGGCGAGGAGGTGGAGACCGGACATTCCGCGGGAGATCGGGACGACGACGAGAAGACCGGAGGACACGGATCACTCGGTATTTCTCTCTTCCCATCTTGTAGTTAGCTAGGACTAGTTAATGGCCCGATCCGGGTTTTAGTGCGCGGTGGTGCCGGTTATGAAAATTAAAGTTAACCATCGCTTCCGCATTTGGCCTCGGTATGGAGGCCGGGGCGCCGCCGTGCACTTACATACATGTCTGGTTTGTTGGCATTAGACACAGGATCAGGTAACGGTCAGGTCATGGTACATCAGGTCAAGTCAACAGTATACGGTACCATGTCAGATGTATCAATATATATATGTGTGTAGCAATGTCAGGTCAAGATACAACAATATCGTGGGTGTGCTCATAATCAGATATATAAGCAAACATCATGATCTAATCAATGCGTTAAGCAATAAGCGGATTTATTATCTAGATGTACAGTTATCAATCGTGTTAAATAGACGGTGTCAATATAACGTGAATACAGAATGGCAAACGTAACTACTGGAATTAGGTTAATAAAACATTGAGTGTTCCGAGAATGCAACGACATGTATAATTTGTTTAAATAATGCAATTGTAATTTGACCGGTTTAAGTTGTACATGAATATCTGATAGGCTAAACTGGAATAAAAGCACCATAGCAGTAAATCAAAATGTAATCTATCATGTACGAGGTTGCTAGGTATGAATAATTCGATGCGAGATTAAGTCTCAGGTTCGGAATTATAAAATGTGCAGCGGAGCCTGATACGGTTAATTGGAACTCTACTGCTATCACTTCTAAATAGGGTTTTAACTAGAAAATAATTAATTTGGCATGCTACCAAGGTTAAACAGGAAGTAGTGTATGTAATATTATTAGATCATGGATTAAATATTAAGGTAAGTTTAAAGGTTCAATAGCATGTGAGCAAGTATCGAATACTTGCCTCGAAAATGACGATCACGAAAACGGAGGCGCGAACCCACGCGACACGATATCAGCAAGGGCTCGGGATAGAGATGATGATCTGGACAAAGATGGATGCACTCAAGGCAATGCGGCAGCGAGGCGATCGGTGCCGTCAAGATCAATGGCGGTCCAAGCCGCGACGGTGACTGGAACGCCCCGTTGGCTCTCTGCTGTAACGAGAAAGGAGGCGACTGGAGTTAGGTGCAGCGGGATGATGAGCACGACGGTGATAAGGGTGCAGCGATGATGATGACGGTAACGACGATGAGATGGGTTACTGTCCAGGTCTCGGTTGAAGTTGGGTTCGAGGAAGGAGATGGGGTCGGCCGGTGATGGAGATGATGGTGAGGTGAGGAGGGTGTTGGTGGTGCCGCGGATGGCGACGATGAGATGCCGCCGGCGATGGGTCGCGAGGATGGAGGTTCGGGTAAACAAAGGAAGAAGGAGGAGATGGCGAGGAGAGGGAGACTCGGGTGAGGGCGAGGAGACGACGAGGCCGGCGAGGGTGGTGCCGGCGTCGGGGATGCGGCGGCGATGGTTGAAGGTGGCTAGGGTTGCATCGAGGGCTCGCGATGGGTTTCAGGTTGCGTTCTGGAAAATATAAGGGAGGGGAAAGATATATATAAAAGAGAGAGAGAGAGAAGAGATCGGGGGGGAGAGAGAGAAGAGATAATGGAGAGGGGCCCACGGGGTTATACCCTCGCTGATTGGATGGGAAAGATTACAAAGGTTTTTAAAATTATATTAAAAGTTTAGTTTAACAGTAAAATATATACGTATGTTACGAATACATTATAGTTTTAAATAATATTAAAATTTGGGATTTTGCCGCTAAATAAAACTTTTCCAAATCGCGCCCGGATTGGGTCCAAAAATTCGAAATTTAAATAATAGGATTTTAAGCGGGTTCCAAATTTTAAAATGAGGTGTTTCATGATTAAAAAGCATACCCCCAGGACGGACACCTGTACATGCGCGTAGCCGTCCAAACTCGCCTGTTTCACCGAACTGGACGAGAACTCGATACACGGACGCTACCACAAGGCTAGGGGTGTCGAGTAGGCCAAGAGAGATATTTTTAATTTTATTTTAGATGCTAAAATTTGTTATGTGCAGAAATGACTTTTCCGGATAAATTTTTTTCAGTAAGCCACAAATAAGCAAGATGATTGAAATGAGTACCACCTAATGCTCAAATAGTAACAGAAAATAGTAGTATTGGGCTCGGGTGTTACACCGAGTATGTGGGTGTACATGTCAAAATGTATGCATGATGTACAAGTAGCTATAGCAAGGTATATGTGAAATGGAATAAGGGTCACTACCTCAACTATCCCTGCCCAATGCAATATCACGTATGTATGTGTCCACAGTATTTCATATGCACAATAGAATAAGAGTCACTACCTCAACTATCCCTATCCACTACCATATCACGTATGTAGGTGGTTTGTGCGTGTCATGGCAATTACTGACGGTGTGGGTGTAGCATACAAATTTGTGCTCGTGCAACATGAACCGTCGGTAATGTGTTATATCCAAAGGTACAAGTCAAAGTACAACAAATAATGCTATGCAATGACGTTCAAATGAAATCAACTAATACGCAATAACATACAGCTATCATATCATATCAGCCCCGACGCATAACGCCATACGGGTGATTTCCCCGTAGATGTTAAATCTACTCACATGATGGTCCCGAGCTATGAAAATCCGACCACCTGCTTCCCCTTATTCGCAGCGCCCGGAGTCCCCTCTTGCGATCCTAAAATTTTACAAGCACATCACATAAGCTAAATATCCTACATCGACATAAAGACAACGAAACGCAAGGATAACGCCCAGAAAATTACACTGCGCACCTAGTGCACTAAACGCGCACGACATCGGCAAAAACCCTAACTAGGATCGGTAAACTACGAAACACCAAGTCCAGACTCTGATCGTCCCGATCGCGCAAATCCAACACAAACAAATACGAGAAATATAATATATATAACCTCGCAACGACCAATTGAACCCACATCGAAAATACACCGAAACCTAGCATGCAACTTATCGCAATATTTCGCACTAGTTTCAAGATAACAAAAATCTAGCGATTTCAAATATCTTACAATAGCTTAACTAAGCTATCCAAACCACTTCCATATTTTTAAAGTTGCTTAATTAAGTTTTAATCAAAACCTAGTAAGCTAAACTTTTAATTAGACAAAGTATTAATTAACAACAATTATCATATTCTACTAGGTTATGTTTTCTTAACTTCAATTCACATTAAACACTTCACCAAGTTTTACCCTAACTTGAATTTCTTAAAAAATGTGATGAACAAATTATTCAAGAGTTTAAAACTATATTCATCATTTAATTAACTAGCTTAAAGATTTAATACAACCAAATTAAGGATTTGAATTAGAAATTATACCTCTTAAGAACACAAAAGATCAACTAGCTCCAACAAAATTTCCCCCCCAAAAGATGCTTTTTCATGAAGACCCAAGCTAGATTAGTGAAGGGAAATGATGGTTTAAATTTTGTTTAGGAGTTTTGTGCATTTAATTTAGGATTTTTAATGAGTTTTGAGAGCAAAGAATGAAGAAATGAGCTAAGGAAAAATTTAGGGCAGATTTGGGGAGGCTCGGCCAATATTGTGGAGGGGGGTTAGTTTTGTGAATAAAATGGAGAAGTTTCTAGCTAAAAATCATTAAACGCTTCAATAAATGCTATTTGCCACCTTTCTTTCTTTTCTTTTCTTTTTAAATTTTTATCCTTTTGCACTAAAAAAATCTAGATATTTGAAGAGAATCTTCTAAAATAATTCTAGTGATGATTTCCAATGATTCTCATTAGAAGTAACTACCACAATTTAAGTGTTTAATTTACCACTTAAAATAATATTTTATTAGAGAAAAATTCTATTTGAACCAAAACTTCCCATATACCCCCAAAGCTCGTGCACTAGCTTTATTTTAGCTAATCTAGGTGCCAGCAAGTTTATACGGACGTTTGATCACAATCGGTTAAAACGGAAAATACGAACAATTTTACCCTAAAATGGAAAAATTCGCATAACGATTTCTAAAATGTTGCAATCTCCCCTTATAGAAATTCGGTCCCCGAATTAAAATTTTACTACCTGTACCTTCGAAGAGATGAGGGAATTTCTTTCGCATCTCGCTCTCGGCCTCCCAAGTGATCTCCCCACTAGTAAGGCTATGCCAAAGAACCTTCACAGATGGAAAGTCCTTTGACCGAGGTTTCTTCACCTACCGATCTAAAATAACTACCGGTTGCTCGGTGAACGAAAGATCGCGCTCAAGCTGAACGGTCTGGTGCCGAATCATATGAGATGGATCATGAAGGTATCTACGATGCATCGACACATGGAAAACGGGGTGAACATCCGGAAAACTAGGAGGGAGCGCCAAATGATAAGCAACAGAACCCACTCGCTCAAGGATCTCGAAGGGACCTACAAATCTGGGACTGAGCTTCGCTTTCCTCCCAAATCGCATAACGCCCTTCATCGGAGAAATCCTCAGGAATACATGATCCCCCACTGCGAACTCAAGTCTGCAACGACGACGGTCGGCATAAGACTTCTGCCTGCACCGGGCTGCTCTCATCCTGTCCTGAATTAGCTGGATCATCTTCGTAGTCTCCTGAGCTAACTGGGGTCCCAAAACCCTACTCTCGCTGAGCTCGGTCCAACAGACTGGCGATCGACACTTTCTACCATATAAAGCCTCAAAAGGTGCCATCTGAATAGTCTCCTGAAAACTATTGTTATAGGAGAACTCAATCAATGGCAAGTGACGATCCCAACTGCCACCAAAATCAAGCACATACGCACGAAGCATATCTCTAGAGTCTGTATAGTCCGCTCTGACTGACCATCGGTCTGTGAATGAAAAACGGTGCTAAAACTCAACCGGGTACCCAAAGCATCCTCAAGCTTCTGCCAAAGACGGCTAGTAAACTGGGTGCCTCTGTCGGATACTATGCATGTGGGAACACCGTGCAAACGCACAATCTCATCTATGTACAACTGAGCATACTGAGCATAACCGAAAGTGGTCTTCACTGGAAGGAAGTGAGCCGCTTTCGTCAACCGGTCAACAATCACCCAAATGGAGTCATACCCTCGACTGGTCCTGGGTAGACCCACAATGAAGTCCATAGAAATCTGCTCCCATTTCCACTCCGGAACGGGTAAAGGCTGCAACTCTCCAGCCGGTCTCTGATGCTCAGCCTTGACTTGCTGACAAGTCAGGCACCTCGAAATGAAGTCCGAAATATCGCGCTTCATCCCTTCCCACCAGTAAAAGTCTCTCAAGTCACGGTACATCTTGGTGGAATCTGGATGAATGCTAAAGGCCGACTGATGTGCCAGCTCTAGGATCTCGCGTCTCAACCCATCAGCATCTGGTACACACAAGAGAGTCCCGCATCGTAGCACACCCTGTTCATCAATCATGAACTCCGAAACTCTTCCCTGCCAAATAAGCTCAAGAATCTCAGACAAACGGTCATCACTGGGCTGCGCCTCACGGATACGATCAAGTAGTAGTGGACAGGTGCGGACATGTGCAAGATGTCCCCCAGCGGAAGTGAACTCGAACTGCACTCTGCCATCACACAAGAGCTGCCAATCTGCAGAAGACTGACGCTGAATTGGGCTCAACTTGGACAAGCTACCCCCGGGCCTACGACTCAAAGCATCAGCTACCACATTCGCCTTGCTCGGGTGATAAAGGATTTCACAATCATCATCCTTCACAAGCTCCATCCAACGGCGCTGTCGTAGATTCAGATCTCGCTGCTGGAAGATGTACTTCAAGCTCTTATGATCCGTGATGATCTAACACGACTCCCCGTACAAGTAGTGTCTCTAAATCTTCAATGCAAAGACCACCGCGGCCATCTCAAGATCATGAGTGGGGTAATTCTGCTCGTTCTTCTTCAGCTGCCTAGAAGTGTAAGCAATCACTCTATCATGTTGCATCAGTACACAACCGAGTCCCACTCGAGAAGCATCATAATAAAACACATAGCCGCCCGATCCAGAAGGCAAAGATAGAACTGGTGCTGTCGTCAACCGAGTATTCAACTGCTGAAAACTCTGCTCGCATGCATCAGTCTAAAGAAAAAGAACTCCCTTCCGGGTCAGTCCATTCAGCGGTGCAGCGATACTCGAGAAATCCTGCACAAAACGGTGATAATAACCAGCTAAGCCCAAAAAGTTGCGGACCTCATTCACCGATATAGGTCTGGGCCAAAGCTGTATAGCCTCGATCTTCCTCGGGTCCACAAGAATACCATCACCAGTCACCACATGACCCAGGAAGTCAACTTTATCTAGCAAAAATGCACACTTTGAGAATTTAGCATAGAGTTGGTGCTCCCTCAATATCTGCAAAGCGATCCTCAAGTGCTGCTCATGCTCCTCACGACTCCTAGAGTAGACCAGTATATCATCAATAAACACAACAATAAACTGGTCGAGGAACGGCCTGAAAATCGGGTTCATCAGATCCATGAACGCTGCTGGCGTATTGGTGAGTCCGAACGACATCACCAAAAACTCATAATGCCCATAGCGCGTACGAAAAGCAGTCTTCGGACTGTCATCATTCCGAACCCGCAACTGATGATATCTCGAACGCAAATCAATCTTAGAAAAATATTTCGCACCCTGGAGCTGATCAAATAAATTGTCAATGCGAGGTAAAAGATACCTATTCCGCACCGTAACTCGGTTCAATTTACGATAATCCACATACAGCCTCAAACTGCCGTCATTCTTCTTATCGAACAGAACAAGAGCTCCCCACGGCGAAACACTCGGACGCACAAGTCCCCTATCAAGAAATCCATGCAATTGATCTTTAAGCTCTCTAAGCTCTGCCGGAGCCATCCGATAAGGCGGTAAAGAAATAGGCTCCGTGTCAGGAATCAGATCAATGCAGAACTCAATATCGCGCTCTGGCGGCATCCCAGGTAACTCATCAGGAAAAACGTCGGGAAACTCTCGCATGGTAGGAACCTGTT
Source organism: Agapanthus africanus (assembly GCA_030015575.1). Lineage (NCBI taxonomy): Eukaryota > Viridiplantae > Streptophyta > Magnoliopsida > Asparagales > Amaryllidaceae > Agapanthus > Agapanthus africanus. The sequence goes on from JASDDO010000029.1 coordinate 111,297,287, forward strand.
CCAACGACTCCACTGTGGCTCAGTATCATAAATGAAAGCCAAGAATCACCGACAACCTCTCCTCAAAAGCCGACTAGCACAAAGGACAGAAATCAAACTGGGAGGGGTGGCACCACGGTCCCCCTGCACAACAAACACTGACTCGCCGGGAAAACAAAACCTAACTTTCTTCTCGCAGCAGTCCACGGACGCGTAGCAAGTAGCTGACCAGTCCATGCCCAGCAAAACGTTGAAGTCCAATATCTCAAGAAGGATCAAGTCGACAGACATATCTCTGTCACCAATACGGACAGCACATGACCGGAATACGTGTCGCGCAACAAACGACTCTCTAACAGGAGTAGTCACGACAAGCGGCTGATCTAGTAAACACGACTCTCGGCCTAACCTCGGAACGAAGTGCGTAGAAACATACGAATGCGTAGATCCCGGATCAAAATGAACTTGTGCATCATAAGAACATATAGAAAGGGTACTTGAAACCACGACATTGGACCCCTGCGCGTCCTGGTGAGTTAAGGCAAACACCTGAGCCTGCCCTCTACCGGAAACTGGCTATCCTCTGCCTCGGCCACCTCATCCTCTCGGCAGAAAACCACCACGCCCATGACCTCTCTAAGCAGGAGTCTGACGCGGCGCAACAACAGGCATAAGAGGCAACGCTCTCTGAGTCAGAGAAGGGGGTAGGGTTACCTGGGGTATGGCTGGCCCTCTCGGACGTATCACAGTACAATCCCTCACGATGTGCTGTAAACTGCCATATCAAAAACACCCACGTGTCGATGGCTGACCTTCCTGGGAAAAAGTGCTGAACAACTGGCCACGTCCCACGTCTCAGCTACTCCCAGTGTCTGAACGAACTCTATCTCGGGATCTAAACCTCTGCCTCCGGGCTACTATACCAGTATGAGCCCTCTTTGGTTCTAGAACAACCGATGACTCAGAAAGACGCTCCTCCACCAAAAAGGCTGCATCCACTGCTGCCGCATACGTGTCGCAATGCTGAATGCTGATGGCTAGGAACAAGTGGGTAAGCAGGCCTCGAACAAACCTCTTCACCCTCACCTCCTCACTCGCCACCAAGTATGGAGCATACACAGACAGCTCGGTAAACAGAACATCATACTCAGACACCGTCATCCTCGGAGTCTGGCGTACCGACTCGAATCAGTGCGCTCGCGCATCCCTGACGCTCGGTGGAAGAAAACGGGTGAGAAACACAGTCACAAACTCAGCCTAGGTCATAGGAGAAAGACCCGCGGCTCTGCCCCACTCCAAAGACTCACACCACTTCTGGGCCAGACCCTCCAGATGGAAGCTCGCGATCTCCACCCATCTCTCGTCCGAGCATCGGAGCAAACGACAAATCCTGGCCATCCGGTCGATAAACGACTGCGGATCCTCAGTAGCATCTGTGCCAGTGAACACCGGAGGCCTCAGCCTCATGAACTCGGTCAGTGACACGGTAATAACCTCCGGAGCTGTAACTGCGACTGCCGGAACTGTAGGTACCATCGTGGTCCCTGCAACGGGTGGAACAACTGCCTTCCCCTGCGGTCGAATGGCCTCTACAACAGTCCCCATCATCTGGCGCAGGTCTTTCATACCAGCCCCAAACATAGCAATGTGCTCCGGTATAACAGGCGTACCGCCCTGGTCAGTCCTCGCCTCAAACGAGTCGACTCTGACCTCGGCCATCACGGTAGCTCTCTGTGCCCTTGTAGACTTCGGAGGCATATAGGCTGGAAATTGAAACAAGATTCGGTAAGGATACAGAAATCGAATCACAAGGATATATCGGAAAGAATTCTAATCAACAAGTCCTAAGGACACTAAGGCAAAGTACCGCGTCGTAAGTATGCCACGGAATATACACACGCTACGTTACTCTGCTTAAGCTACCTACTCCATCATACCAAGGTCATCCTACACTCCGAAAGGTAAAACCTAGCGCTCTGATACCAACTTTGTCACGACCAAAAAATTTGGCCCATAACCGGCACTTAAACTACGTAACGTCTAAAGGCGTACGCAACTTAAGTAAGCCGAAACCCAGAAATCTAAACCACCCAAAACTGGATAAGCGGAGAAAAACATAGTTTAAATCATTCGGCGAAATCTTAAGTAAAATCTTTAACTATAGTTTTCTTTCATGAAAATTTCGGCACTACCTCCTTTGTAAAAACTAGCTCCGAAAACGGGTACAACATAGATAATATATAAAGCATCCCAAATGGGAGAAAATCACGCCCAACGGCAGAGAAAACCACCACAAGCATATATACGACGCCGAAGCGAAGAAATATAAAAGAAAACTGCACAAAGAAGTAAAACTTTTCAACAAAACCGGCTCCCACGAGCACGACACCCAAAGTCACCAAAATAATAATACAACAACGAATCCTCCCAACTCGTCTCTAAGTTAAATACAAAAAGTGGTAGATGGAGAATACTAGATCCAACAAAAAGATATACAATGTACAAATGGATAACAGCAAACCCACCTAAAGGCAAAGGCCTCCCAGCCAATCGTAGCAGTATCCGCAAAAGTAGAGATGATAAGACGCCCTGCCGTGACTACTCAGAGGGTAAGTCCTGCAAAACACTGTGGCACAACGGGGGGTGGGGGTGAGTTTCCAACTCGTGAATAGAAAATAATATCATACTGTAATCGCAAGTATGCACGAACATCGATTAATCTATCACATGTAATCTGATAGCATGAGTATGTCAATATGAATATGCAAAAATCATGTAAAGGTACATCATCAGGGTACTACAACTACATGAAGCAATGCATATCAAAAATAATCCTGAGTGTGGGATGATATAATAAATCCTCATGCAAAAATCATCAGCATGGAAAAACCCCAGTATCCCTCACTGACACATCAAATCCCAACATCCTCAGGCACCGCATCCACAGATCGGCCCTCAGATCGTGTAGACTCATGGAACCTGAGTGTCAAACATCGACACCTAAAATATCATGAAAACATATACCTATGTGTGTGTGTGTGTGTATGAGGATATCAACCACGTATGTCCACCGACGATACGTAAAATCATGGAAACCCGAGAGTCAAACACCGACACTCGAAACATCATGAAACCCGTGTCTAGCATCGACTCGTAAATCCTCATAACTCAGGCGCTGTCACCACGACTGGCCCTGAAGATATGTCGTACATCACTCCGGTCGGTATCCCCATGATAACCACCGAGTCCAAATAAAATCACTGGTAGGTACTTGCCCGCCTTCCAGGCTCATCGCCTATAATCTGTGATCATCTTGCCGAGGGGAACCGTACTGGGCTCCACCATATACCCGCACATGGCCCACTACACTCCTCGCATTAGGTATATATCACAAATCTCATAACCGAGAAATCTCATGGTGGACGCATCAAAATATCATATCAAGAGAAACCGGGTTTTCAAACAATACATAATTTCTTGAAAATATCCCCACGGTTCTCAAATCCATAAATCATATGAAATCCATATCTCAATGCGAAAAATCCATGAAAACTGATATATGCAACATAAAACAGCAATATGAGCATATAAAGGGAAAACCGCTCTATAAAATGAATCCAGCTTTAAAATATATCATGCGGTTCCCAAATCCTCCGAAATCAAGTGCAGCATCATATGAGATGTACATGTAATTGTAGCAAGGTTTAAGTATCTACATGTAAGCAAGTATGTATGACGCATTTCATAAGCGCAATAATCAACGGCTCAATATCACATGTCCAAAACAATACCACTTACGGTATATGCAACTATAGCAAAAATATGTGGGTGTACATGTAAATATGTATGCATTGTTAGTTATATGTATGCCCTAGAGGCCATTACTGTACATTGGATGTATATTGTAGTGCATGCTGGGACATATATAGGTAGGACTTTCTTGCTCGACATGATAGTACGCTATCTGGTTGCTCTTTATCTTAACATGTATATTTTCTGTTTCTCTCTGTTACATGTTGATAAAGCCCTTAGGATGTGTACTCGACTTCCAGGACTATGATGTAGATCATACTAGTGGGGCCTGGGTAGTCCATGAGTACATCCTTCAATTTTCCTAGTCGTGGGAATATCGAGACGGGGCATCGATATTCCAGAGTAGACTAGCGTATATCTTCTCGACCCATGTGATGGGCGATGGATGATCCCATATCCATTGGTGTTTGACATCAGAGAGGGTATGCGGGTGCTCAGTGGAGACTGGGTACACTGAACGGACTCGCCGAGAACTCCCAGATGGTATTATACCTCACATCAGATGGCAGTTCTCTGGTGACACTGGTACAGCTTAGTCTGTTGACCCGATATCGTCATAGAGTCTTGTGTGTCTCCCACTGTGCTTTGATTTCCACCATACCACGGCTCTACTGATTCGTGCAAACAGGTGGTTTTTGGGTACAGTCCCGATTCATATAGAGGCAATGAGCGATAGGAGGGGATTCGTCAATCCCGGTATTGGGGGTTGATGTTGCGCTATGCTCGACTGGCCATAAGAGGAAATTCCTGGCCAGGGTTGCAGTGATCTACTGGTAAGTGTTATCAGTAGTTTCACACATGTTATGGACCTTACGTCAGCATGACTTATCGAGCTATTGGGGTCTGACGTTTACCACCCCTAGGCGAGATATGCGGCATACCAGACGAACAGACCGGACTGTACGGTAAGTGTTACTGGTTGGATTCATAGGGGTGTGAGCGGGCTTGCTCGTCGATCTTCTGATCGCTCAATACCCGGGTGGCCGTTACGTTTAGCAGCCCGCTTGCGGCTTGTGGGTGTTTGATATGATCATCACCTGCTGCCGGCGTATTGACGAGTCTTTAGAGTCCTACACAGAGGTTTCCTGGCTCAAGCGAAACGAAATAGGAGCGCATATGAGATATGTGCGGGACCGAGAATAATGCGTGTATGTGATACCGTATTCCATTCTCGCGATGAATATATCGATTGGTTGTATGCGATATAACCTAGTTATCGAATCAAGGATTGATTCGATAAGCCGATACATTGGATACTAGTCGGTTATATACGATATGACCGGATCGTTAAATCAAGTATTGACTTAATGATTTAATGCATAATTATTTATTTGATATATTACTTTGCATTAACTAGTATTTGTTCACTTTAAAAAGGATTTTCTCACTTGATGTGCACATTGTATATGTGATATATTTTTTGTGCACTTGATTGTATCATGTTTGATGATACATGAATGTTAGGGTGTATGTTAAGATTAAACCATGATTATGTAATGGTTAGGGTTTTCATTTTCTTAACTATTTCTTTTATTTATTTATTCATCTTTGAAAGATAAATAGAATGGTGGCTTATTTTGTTTCTTTCATGAAGCTTCATGAAGTGTTGAAAGCTTGACCATATTATTTGTTTACTTAACCCTAACCATTCAACTTAACTATAGTTTATTCTCTACACCTAACTATGGTTTCTATATGATAAGTATTCATTTTATTTTCTATTTTAAAATATACTTATCATATTCTTTCTTCTTCTTCTTCTTCTTCAACAAAGAAGAAACCTTGCCTCCATTAATGACAACTTGAGAAAAAGAGTGAGAAATCCAATTCTAAAGGGAACCCACTTCCTATTTCTTCATCCTCTACCACTTGCCAAGTAGTATAGGGTGTTTTCTTCACAAGTTTCATGACTTGATGAAGTTGGAGTTTGATCTTGAGTTGCCTCGACGTAGATCATCTTCGGCATCGAAGTCGGCGACCTAGCCCGATCTTTTCTCCGATGAAACCACCGTGAGAGTCTTGGATTCCGATGGGTACAGCGGAGAGACGTCAACACGGAGCCATGGAGGTGGAGGAACGGATCTACAAAGGTTGTAATCACTTTCCTCTTAGTTAAAGTAGTTAACTCGCTTTGCATCGCCTCATTATCTAGTTTACGATCCATATTAGGGTTTGTAGGCACATGAAAATTTTGAATTGGGAATGTTTGATCACTTGTGAGACCACATTAGTGTTCCTAGGAACCGTACAGTGGTATCAGAGCCTAGCTAGAGCCTTAGGCGATGCGTAGACGGAGTTAGAAGTCCGATCGAACCGAAACCCTAACTCCAAAATGCTCTCTGGACATTTTTTAAAAACTAGGCTTTTTCCAGATTAAAAATTCTTAAAAAATTCAGCAGGAAGATCTAAGAATTATGGTGCAAAATGAGCTCCTGAATCATCTAAACCGCCGCCGAACAGCGGAAGAAGCATGGCTTCTGCTGCGGTTCCGCGGCCGTATGGTCACATTGCCCAATAATTTTTGCACAGTAATTCCTATATTTTGGTTCTGGATTTTCTGGGATTTTTTAAATATCACTCAAGAGTTGAGTTTTCTGGGTTGTATTGGGAGTTCGTAGATTCGATCGGATTGTCAAACTTTGTCTATGTGATTTTCCGGGTAATTTTAGAATATGTTAAAAAGTTCGACCGGATAAATATACCCACTCTTTCCCCTGCCGGGAAATTTGCAATTGTTGGATATTTCCGTAGTTTAATTATGTTCCAAGTAGTGCAAGCAAAGCGATGGTCCCTCTAGAAGACAACAAACCTTAACTCGATTATGTGACCGTCTTGAACTGCCCTTTGAACCTTAGGGTTTGGGGCAGTACGGCATGCTACATATGAGGCATTGGCTTGACCCTTCTACGGCTGGACCGTTGGTACTAAGGCACGAAGTGAATGTTTTTAAACTTATTTCATGTGTTGAGCTGTTTCGGGAAAACTTGGGTGTTCGATTGTTCGATAGGAAAGTTTAACATTTTCTATTTACCCGGAATGTGATACAACATTTGGAATTCACAAGTAGTTATGAGATAACTGAATGAATGTTATAAACATAGCAGTTTAGTCTCACTTGATCGGTTGCCACGGAATTTTGATGCGATCGAAAGTCCGTCGCAATCACGTAGCGTACACGGATACTCGCCGGGTAAACTTAATAGACAGCCTCACTCCATAGCCCCGACCAAGTGACTGTAGGAGAACCCCGTCGCCGAAAGCATTCGTTTGGGTGCTCGCGGCAGCGGTGTTCCGCCTTGGTGCACTTCATCGACGGTATCAGGGGTGCGGCCGCCTACTAAAGTTTGCGATGAGCATTCGATCAGAATGTCGGGAATCCTGTTGAATTGCCCGACTTGATATTGCAAAGAGTTTTCGATAATGAGACTAAAATGCGGGGTTTATAATTGTTAGGCATGTGATGTCTAAGTATTTCATTTAATTAGGCATGCGATGTCTAAAGAGGATGCGGATTCCAACTGTTGCAGTTTTACACTTTCTTTTCTGTGACCGTAAGTGTAATATGTGATATCGCCGGTTTCGTTGCTATATGTCAACGACAGTTGGGATGCGCATATTTACTTATGTTGATGACATGTGATGTTATGTGTTGCTGGATATGTTATATTGGATCGTCGTGTTTGAATAGCCGGGGGGTTTTATGTGAGATGAGTGTTTTTCATTTTCATTCATGTAAAAACTTGTATGTAATATTCTTTTATTGGGGCACTTCCAGGTTGCGGATAATGTCACCATTTGTATATTATTTACTTTTCCGCATTAGGATAGACCCAAGGAAGGGAGCACAAGTAACCGGGTTCTGGGGTCCAGTGAGAGACCATCTCGAGGAGTCGAGTCCGGGTCTCCTAACCCTAGAATTGGTAGGGTTGCTTGCCGCTCTAGTAGGGGTCTAGGGGTGTGGGATTGGCTATTCATCACGACCGTGGAATCCGTGTTTTATACTGGCTCGTAATAAAAATACGGACGTCCTAGTATATCCAATATTTCATATGATAGTTTCTGCTGCGTTATCTGTGATGTGATCATGTGATATGTTCAGATAGATATTATATATAGTATATATGATATATTATATAGACGTTGCTTATGTTTTACACCCGCGCTAGCCCTGCCTCGCTCTGGCATTAGTTACCTAACCTAGCGGTGCAGACGGGACATCGAGGCGAATGCGGATGGCATAAGCGTACGTTATATTTATCTGTGATGATTAGGTGGATTTAAATGATGGGATATTCATTAATGAGATTAATGAAAGAAAATAAACCTAATTGATATTGTGGATTCGAATTTCAAAATAAAACAGGTAGCTACAGTTCTTGCTTTGCATCGCGGTGTTCCTTGTAGAACATCCTGCACCTTATTCGATGAGGAAAAGACAGAGATCCCTTCACCGGGAGTGACTCCATTAGCAATAACTGGCAGATACTGCACACTCGGTTTGTCTTTTGATCGCTTCTATAGTTTCTGCTTTGCACAGTGATATATATGATATATCCCGCACCTCATTCGACGAGGAAAGGGCCGACGATCCCTTCACCGGGACTGACCCCTTTAGCAAAACTAGAAAAGCCTAAAAAACATTCCATTTAAAAACCATTTGATTCCGCAACGAGATCAAGTTCAAAGCGTTAAAGGTTTTCATAAAAACCATTCGCAACCCTCCGTCATTTTAGGAAGTAGAGTACTTAGTATTCGTGCTGTGTTTGTTGACCTTAGTTAAGGCACAGTGTACGGTAGCTAAGTGATGTCTTCTTACACCGCATATGATGCGATTAGTTAGGACAGTCGCGTGACTTTGTTGACCTTAGTTAAGGGTCATGTGGGTGGGTCTAATTAATCACGAAATGACGGGTAGAACTTGACTAGTACTTATGATTTGTTGACCATAGTTAAGGTCATAAGTGCTAGGGGTAAAAATCTTTATCGGGAGTTTCAAGTGTTGAAATTTGCAACGAGATTGCATACCTTCTATGTGATAGTTGGATCCCGATACCCACTGGGAGTAATTGTTACTCCTGGGAGAGTTTTGCACTTTACAATTAGCCGATCAAGTAGGTGTCTAGAAAGGTGTCAACGGGGTTACGCCTCTGGAAAAACGAGGTTTACTGTAATTAGGTCCGTGCGAAAGCACGGGGAACCTCCCTCAAAGTACCGACACTGGCCTGGCTGAAAGATTGGCGAACTTGTAGAGTGTAATTAATCCCGGCTAGTCTTTTCTTTTAAGGTTTGAAGGAAGATTTGATAAAAACAGTCGGAGCCATCCTGATTAGATAAAATAAATAACCAATCTAATCTTGCAAGAGCGCACGTAGAGTGTTTTCTTCTCTCTCACTCCAGGTAGCGACCATATCACGCCTTAATCAAGATAATAATATGGATGTATTGACCGAACCCGCTTGTTATACTGAGCTGGGGAACGTTGTGTAGGGTCCCTAGGCACACTAGTGAGGTCTCACAAGGCATCGAACATGCCAAATTCAAAAAATCTAGGTGCCGAGAGACCCGACTACGGATCGTTTGCTAGAAAACTAGGCGAAAAAGCTAACTAGTTAACACTTAACTATGAGAATCGGAAATACAACCTTTGTAGATCCGGTGCTCCACCTCCATAGCTCCGCAACGAAGTCCTCTCCGCTGTCCAAAAAGAATCCGGGCTCTAGCGTCGACTTCATCGGAGAATAAGCGAGCTAGGTCGTCGATGTCCATGCCGAAGATGATCTACGTCGAAGCATCGCAAGATCAAGCTCTCACTTCACCAAGTCAAGAAACTTGTGAAGGAAACACACTCTACTACTTGGCAAGAGGTAGAGGATGAAGAAATAGGAAGTGGGTAGACTTTAGTTTTGGATTTCTCACTCATTTCATCAAGTTGCCATTGATGGTCAAGCTTTTCTTCACTTGAAGGAAGAAGAAGAAGAAGCTAAAAATATATGATAAGAATAATTATATTGAAAAGAAAAATCAATACTTATCATATATTGAACCATGGTTAGATGTAGAGAGTTAACTAAGGTTTAAGTGAGTGGTTAGGGTTAAGCATGAGACAAAATGGTCAAAAAGTCAAAGTCTTCATGAAGGTTCATGAATGAACAAAAGAAAGCAACCATTTTCCTCATTTTGCCTTTTCTTTTTCCAAAAAGATAAATGAATAAAATGAAATCAAAAACCCTAATCACCCACTTAACTATAGTTTAATTCTTAACACTTAACCATAAGGCATGTATCATCAAACATGATACAAGCAAGTGCACAAAACTATATCGAATATACAATGTGCACACCCGAGCGAGAAAATCCATTTAAAGTGAACCGATACTAGTTAATGCAAAGTAATATATCAAATATATAATTATGCATTAAATCATTAAATCAACACTTGATTTAATGATCCGGTCATGTCGCACATAACCGACTGGTATCATCAGTAACAACTTATCGAATCAACACTTGATCCGATAACCCGGCTATATCGCATATAACCGATCAATGTCACATCGCGAGAATGAAATACGGTATCACATACACGGATCATTCTCGGTCCCGCACATATCTCATATGCGCTCCTATTTCGTTTCGCTTGAGCCAGGAAACCTCTGTGTAGGACTCTAAAGACTCGTCAATACGCCGGCAGCAGATGATGATCATATCAAACACCCACAAGCCGCAAGCGGTCTGCTAAACGTAACGGCCACCCGGGTATTGAGCGATCTGAAGATCGACGAGCAAGCCCACTCACACTCCAGTGAATCCAACCAGTAACACTACCGTACAGTCCGGTCTGATCGTCTGATATGTCGCATATCTCGCCTAGGGGTGGTAAACGTCAGACCCCAATAGCTCGATAAGTCGTGTCGATATGAGGTCTATAACTGTTCGAGAAACTACTGGTAACACTTACCAGTAAATCTCAGCAACCCTGGCCAGGGATTTCCTGTTATAGCCAATCGAATACAGCGCAACATCAACCCCCTATACCGGGAGAGACGAATCCCCTCTTATCGCTCATTGCCTCCATGTGACTCGGGACTGTACCCAAAAACCACCGTTTTGCACGCCCTCTTGGACGTGGTAAGATGGAAATCAAAGCACAGTGGGAACCACACAAGACTCTATGACGATCTCGGGTCAACAGACTACTCTGTACCAGTGTCACCAGAGAACTGCCATCTGACATGAGGTATAATACCATCTGGGAGTTCTCGGCGAGTCCATCCAGTGTACCCAGTCTCTACTGAGCACCCGTATATCATCTCTGATGTCAAACAACAATGGATATGGGATCATCCATCGCCTATCTGTATGGGTCGAGAAGGTATACGCTAGTCTACTCTGGTATATCGATGCCCCGTCTCGATACACCCACGACTAGGGACTTTGAAGGATGTACTTATGGACTACCATGTCCCCACTAGTATGATCCGCATCATAGTCCAGGTAGTCAAGCACACATCCTAAGGGCTTTACCAACATGTAACAGAGAGACAATCAGTATACACGTTAAGGTAAAGAGCAACCAGCTAGCATACTATCATGTCGAGCAAGAAAGTCCTCCCTATATATGTCCCAGCATCCACTACAATATACATCCTATGTATAGTAATGGCCTATAGGGCATACATATAACTAACAATCTCCCACTTGTACTAGGGCCATCTGTAGCAGTGGTTGTAGTATCTCATACTCAACCATCCCATAAAAGTCTCTCTCTGGGAACAGGCCTTTGTGAGTGGATCCGCTGTGTTGTCTTCTGAGTCTACTCTCCAAACCTCGATCACCCTGGAGATCAACCATCTCCATGATCAAGTGATACTGCCTTAGAATATGTCTGGATCACTGATGGGACCTGCGTTCCTTGGCATAAGCCACAACTCCATTGTCTCACAATGGTAGGAACGTAGTTCATCTCATGAACCAATATACACCCAAACAGCCTCTTTGGTAGCATCTTAAGTAGCGATGTATCCAGCCTTTATCGTCTAGTATGTCTCGGTATCTAGCTTGGAACTCTTCCAACATACCGTCCCTCTACTGAGGGTAAAGACAATGCCTACGACTGACATTCAGTCGTCTTTATCACCCTGGAACCCTTCCAGTGATTCTCCTCAGGATCGATTGATACCATCTCACTACAACTAGTGAGAGTCCTAACATCCAATTAGATCTATCTCATAGATCCAAAACTCAGGATTTAGGAGGTATCATTTTGATCCTATATGGAGAATCATTGTGATAAGCGGAGATTGACTGAGCATAGCATAGGAAACTCCTTCCCTATCAAGAGTATGTCATCCACGTACTCTACGAGAATCGTCACAATACTCCCTACTACCTTTTTGTTTATACAAGGTTCATCTACCATTTTGATGATGTCAACTTCTTTGACTAATCCATCAAAACAGATGTTCCAACTCCGCGATGCCTGCTTTATCCTATAAAGCATCTTGCACACGTTTCCGCTGCTCCCACTGTCTACGAAGCCCTCTGGCTGTGTTCTTATAGACGCTTTCTTCCAAATCATCATTTAGAAAAGCAGTCAAGACACCCAACCACCAGATATCATAGTCATGGTATGTAGCCGTGGCAAGTAGGATCTGGATGGACTTAAGCATAGCTACTTGAAAAAGGTTTCATCATTATCCACACCTGGTCAATGATGCACACTTTTAACAAGTCTAGCTTTGAAAGTCTCAACTTTTCGATGTACACCAAGTAATCTTCTCAAGATATACTTGCTCCTGAAGGGGATTTAACCCTTCAGATATAGCAACCAAAGTCCATACTTTGTTGGTGTATAAGGATTCCATCTCAGATCGATAAACATCCAGCCATTCTTACAGAGTCTTACTCTCGATGGCCTGCTCGAAGCTAGTTGGGTCATCATCTCATGATGCAATCCTCGCTCCCACTGTCATAGAGGAACCGAAGTATCTCTCAGGTGGGTGAGGAACCCTACTAGATCGGCGGAGAGGCCGAGGTTCGTCGGTAACTATTGAATCCTTTGGTTCCATCAAATCATCTTCTGTAGTTTGCATAGCTGGAACCTTTCCAGTTCTACATAACTAACCTTGCCTCGAGTTTGTCCGGATTTTGCTTTTAGACATAGGCCGGACAACCCCAAATCTTAACTAGCTTAAGACATGGGCTCTTCCTTTTCCATATCACATATGAAACGGTAGGCAACTGATTTGATTGGAACCCTATTCAATAGGTATGCAACTACATAAGTGCATAACCCCCAAAAAGGAAACAGGTAACTCAGTAGTACTCATCATAGAGCACACCTTATCATATAGGGTGTGATTGCTCCGCCCTGATATACCATCGTGCTATGGTGTATACAGAGGAGTAATGCTGAGAGAGAATCTCATTCTCCTTTAGAATAGTCCAGTATTTCCGTGCTCAAGTATTCTCCTCCTTGATCTCATCAAAGGACATAATACTTATACCCGTATTGGTTCTCTACTTCCAACTTATATTCTGTGAATATCTCAAAAGGTTCTGACTTGTGTTTCAACAGGAACATATATCTGAATATTGAGAGATTATCAGAGAATGTAATGAAGTATAAAGAACCGGTCTTGGCATGTGTAGACAGGGGACCTACATACATCAACATGTATCATCCCAAGAGTTTACTAACTCTTTCTCTGTTTCTAGTAAACGGAGCTATGGTCATCTTATCTTTGTGACATGACTGGCGAGTTTCACAAGATGTAAGTTCAAACTAATTTAAATATGCATCTTTATGTAACTCCAGCTAGTCGGGTCACATTGATATGACCTAGTCTACAATGCCTCAAGAAGGATTCTTTCATTTCTGAACTCTTCCTCTTGTGTGTGTTCTGTATACTAAAGAACTGTAGTTTGATTTAGAACATTAATGCTTTTAGATAACGTGCCTGAACCGATCAACTTTTGATATAGGAAATGTTCAAAACATTATCCAACAATACAAAATTTTATCATTTCTTTACTAATAAAAAGACAGATATGATTTTGCATAACAGGTTCGGTATCTAATAACATTCGTTCAAAATCAATGTATTGTAATACAGGGTGACAGTGACCAACAGACTTGGCTGCAACACTTGCCCCGTTTTCTGCCTCATGAAACTTATCACCCGTTCTCAGTTTCTACCTAGCTGTAGCCCTATGTAACAGATTACATATCTGGGATCCTGATCTGGTATCATATACCCAGGACGTAGAGGATACTGAGAAACAGTTCTCTGTAATGAACACACCCGAAGATGATGCATCAGCATGCACTCTCTTCGTTTGGGCGGCACGGGAAATCTGGTATTCCCTAATTTCCTGCTCTGTCTTATAACAATTATAAGTTGGAGCGGGACCAACGTTCCCCAGCTCAGTATAACAAGCGGGTTCGGTCAATAATCCGTTTTATTATCTTGATTAAGGCGTGATATGGTCGCTACCAGGAGAGAGAGAAGAAAACACTCAGCGTGCGCTCTTGCAAGAATAGATTGGTTTTTATTTTATCTAATCAGGATGGCTCCCACTGCTTTTTATCAAATCTTCCTTCAAACCCTAAAAGGAAAGACTAGCCGGGATTAATTACACACTACAAGTTCGCCAATCTTTCAGCCAGGCCAGTGTCGGTACTTTGAGGGAGGTCCCCCGTGCTTTCGCACGAACCTAATTAATGTAAACCTCGTTTTTCCAGAGGCGTAACCCCGTTGACACCTTTCTAGACACCTACTTGATCGGCTAATTGTAATGTATAAAAATCTCCCAGGAGTAACTCTTACTCGCAGCGGGTATCGGGATCCAACTATCACATAGAAGGTATGCAATCTCATTGCAAATTTCAACACTTGAAATTCCCGATAATATTTTGCCCCTAGCACCCTATGACCTTGACGGAGGTCAACAAACCATAGGCTACTAGTCAAGTTCAACCCGTCATTTCTTGATCGAATTAAACCCACCCGCACGACCCTTGACGGAGGTCAACAAGGCCGCACGACTACCCTAACTCAATCTGCATCATATGCATAAACAGATAAATACTAGTTAGCTACCGCACACTACGCCTTGACGGAGGTCAACAAACGTAGCACGAATACTAAATAGGACTTATCTGAAATGACGGAGGGCTACGACAGGTTTTTCTGAAAACCTATTGCGTAATGAACTTGATATCGTTGTAGAATCAAATGATTTTAAAATGGAGTGCTTTTGAGGCTTTTCTAGTTTTGCTAAAGGAGTCACTCCCGGTGAAGGGATCGTCGGTCCTTTCCTCGTCGAATGAGGTGCGGGATATATCACATATATCACTGTGCAAAGCAAAAACACTTAAAAGCTATCAAAAACCAAACCGAATGTGTAGCATCTGCCAGTTATTGCTAAAGGAGTCACTCCCGGTGAAGGGATCTCGGTCCTTTCCTCATCGAATAAGGTGCAGGATATATCTCATATACCGCTATGCAAAGCAAGAACTGTAGCTACCTGTTTTATTTTGAAATTCGATTCTACAACATCTTTGGTTTCTTTTATTTCATTAATCACATTAATGAAGTCCCATCATTTAAGTACCTAAACATTACAGATAAATACGACGTACACTTATGCCATCCGCATTCGCCTCGATGTCCCCTCGTGCACCGTTAGGTTAGGTAACTAACGGCAGAGCGGGGCAGGGCTAGCGCGGGTGTAAAACATAAGTAACGTCTATATAATATATCATATATACTATATACTGTATCTATCACAAAACATCACATGATCACATCACAGATATCGCAGCAGAAGAAACATATGAAATATTGGATATACTAGGACGTCCGTGTTTTCAATACGAGCCAGTATAAAACACGGATTCCACGGTCGTGATAAATAGCCAAACCCACACCCCTAGACCCCTACGAGAGCGGCAAGCAACCCTACCAATTCTAGAGTTAGGAGACCCGGACTCGACTCCTCGAGTTGGTCTCCCACTGGACTCCAGAACCCGGTTACTTGCGCTCCCCTCCTTGGGTCTATCCTAGTGCGGAAAAGTAAATAATATACAAACGGTGACATCTTCCGCAACCTGGAAGTGCCCCAATAAAAGAATATTACATACAAGTTTTTACATGAATGAAAATGAAAAACACTCATCTCACATAAAAACCTCCGGCTATTCAAACACGACGATCCAATATAACATATCCAGCAACACATAACATCACATGTCATCAACGTAAGTAAATATGTCCATCCCAATTGTCGTTGACATATAGCAACGAAACCGGCGATATCACATATTACACTTACGGTCACAGAAAAGAAAGTGTAAAACTACAACAGTTGGAATTCGTAACCACCTCAGACATCGCATGCCTGACCAAATGAATTACTTAGACATCGCATGCCTAACAATTATAAACCCCGCATTTTAGTCTCAATATCGAAAACTCTTTTCAATATTAAGTCGGGAAATTCAATAAGATTCCCGACGACCTGATCGAATGCTCGTCGCAAACTTTAGTAGACGGCCGCACCCCCGATACCGTCGACGAAGTGCACCAAGGCGGAACACCGCTACCGGGAGCACCCGAACGGATGCTTTCGGCGACGGGGCTCTCCTACAGTCACTTGGTCGGGGCTAAGAGGTGTAGCTGTCTATTAAGTTTACCCGGCAAGTATCCGCGTACTCTACGTGATTGCGACGGACTTTTGATCACATCAAAATTCCGTGGCAACCGATCATTTGAGACTAAACTGCTATGTTTATAATATTCAAATCAGTTATCTCATAACTACCAGTGGATTCCAATTATTGTATCACATTCCAGATAAAATAGAAAAAATTAAACTTTCCGACCGAATCATCAAGCACCCAAGATTTCCCCAATATATCTCAACACTTGAAATCAGTTTAAAAACGTCCATCACATGCCACAGTACCAATGGTCCAGCCGTAGAAGGGTCAAGCCAACGCCTCACATGTGGCACGCCGTACTGCCCCAAACCCTAAGGTTCAAAGGGCAGTTCAAGACGGTCACATAATCGAGTTAAGGTTTGTTGTCTTCTAGAGGGTCCATCGAGTTACTTGCACGACTTAGAACATTCTTAAACACGAGGAAAAATTCCAACTTTTGAAAAATTTTCCGACAGGGGAAAAAGTGAGTTATTGATATCCGTTCAAACTTTTTAACAGTTTCTAAAATTATCCGGACAAAACTAAACAAAGTTATAATATCCGATCGAAACTTTAAGTCCCCAATACAACCCAGATAATTCAACAGTTGAATAAAAAAAAATAAAAATTTCCAGAAAATACAACATTACAAAATAGGAGTTACTGTGAAAACCACGTGCCATAAATCGACCACGTGGCCGCGGAACCGCCGCACATGCTGGGATGGGGCCGCGGTTCCGCGGCTCTTTGGACGACTTACGCTCACGTGCTTCACAGTAATCCTTATAATTACCTGCTGTAATTTTTGGATATTTTTAATGTGAAAAAATCCCAATTTTTAAAAAATTGCCAGAGAGCATGTTTTATCGGGGTTTCGGGTTTCGATCGGACTTTAAACTTCGTTCATATTTCGCCTAAAGCTCTAGCTTGGCTCTGATACCACTGTAGGGTCCCTAGGCACACTAGTGAGGTCTCACAAGGCATCGAACATGCATTAAATCATTAAATCAACACTTGATTTAATGATCCGTCTGACGTTTACCACCCCTAGGCGAGATATGCGACATATCAGACGATCAGACCGGACTGTACGGTAGTGTTACTGGTTGGATTCACTGGAGTGTGAGCGGGCTTGCTCGTCGATCTTCAGATCGCTCAATACCCGGGTGGCCGTTACGTTTAGCAGACCGCTTGCGGCTTGTGGGTGTTTGATATGATCATCATCTGCTGCCGGCGTATTGACGAGTCTTTAGAGTCCTACACAGAGGTTTCCTGGCTCAAGCGAAACGAAATAGGAGCGCATATGAGATATGTGCGGGACCGAGAATGATGCGTGTATGTGATACCGTATTTCATTCTCGCGATGTGACATTGATCGGTTATATGCGATATAGCCGGGTTATCGGATCAAGTGTTGATTCGATAAGTTGTTACTGATGATACCAGTCGGTTATGTGCGACATGACCGGATCATTAAATCAAGTGTTGATTTAATGATTTAATGCATAATTATATATTTGATATATTACTTTGCATTAACTAGTATCGGTTCACTTTAAATGGATTTTCTCGCTCGGGTGTTCACATTGTATATTCGATATAGTTTTGTGCACTTGCTTGTATCATGTTTGATGATACATGCCTTCATGAAAGCAACCATTTTCCTCATTTTGCCTTTTCACATGGAGGCAATGAGCGATAGGAGGGGATTCGTCTCTCCCGGTATAGGGGGTTGATGTTGCGCTGTGTTCGATTGGCTATAACAGGAAATCCCTGGCCAGGGTTGCTGAGATTTACTGGTAAGTGTTAACAGTAGTTTCTCGAACAGTTATAGACCTCATATCGACACGACTTATCGAGCTATTGGGGTGGTAAACGTCAGATGGAAATCAAAGCACAGTGGGAACCACACAAGACTCTATGACGATCTCGGGTCAACAGACTACTCTGTACCAGTGTCACCAGAGAACTGCCATCTGACGTGAGGTATAATACCATCTGGGAGTTCTCGGCGAGTCCGTCCAGTGTACCCAGTCTCTACTGAGCACCCGTATATCATCTCTGATGTCAAACAACAATGGATATAGGATCATCCATCGCCCATCTGTATGGGTCGAGAAGGTATACGCTAGTCTACTCTGGTATATCGATGCCCCGTCTCGAAACACCCACGACTAGGGACTTTGAAGGATGTACTTATGGACTACCATGTCCCCACTAGTATGATCCGCATCATAGTCCAGGTAGTCAAGCACACATCCTAAGAGCTTTACCAACATGTAACAGAGATACAATCAGTATACACGTTAAGGTAAAGAGCAACCAGATAGCATACTATCATGTCGAGCAAGAAAGTCCTCCCTATATATGTCTCAGCATCCACTACAATATACATCCTATGTATAGTAATGGCCTCTAGGGCATACATATAACTAACACGTTGGTCCCGCTCCAACTTATAATTGTTATATGACAGAGCAGGAAATAGGGGAATACCAGAATTCCTATGCCGCCCAAACGAAGAAAGCGCATATGATGCATCTCCTACGGGTATGTTCATTACAAAGAACTGTTTCTCAGTATCCTCCGCATCCTGGGTATTTGATACCGGATCAGGATCCCAGATATGTAATCTGTTACATAGGTCTACAAAAAGATAGAAAAACTGAGAACGGGTGATAAGTTTCATGAGACAGAAAACGGGGCAAGTGTTGCAGCCAAGTCTGTTGGTCAGTGTCACCCTGTATTACCAATACATTGATTCTGAACAAATGCTATTAGATACCGAACCTGATATACAAAATCATATCAATCTCTTTATTAGTAAAGAAATGATAAAATTTTGTATTGATGGATAATGTTTTGAACATTTCCTATATCAAAATTTGATCGGTTCAGGCGCGTTATCTAAAAGCATTGACGTTCTAAATCAAACTACAGTTTTTAGTATACAGAACACACACAAGAGGATGAGTTCAGAAATGAACGGATCCTTCTTGAGGCATTGTAGACTAGGTCACATCAATGCGACCCGACTGGCTGAAGTTACATTTTAGATGCATATTTAAATCAGTTTGAATTTACATCTTGTGAAACTTGCCAGTCATGTCACAAAGATTAGATGACCATAGCTCTGTTTATTGGAAACATAGAAAGAGTTAATGAACTCTTGGGACTGATACATGATGATGTATATAAAGTCTCCTGTCTACATATGTCAGGGCTGGTTCTTTATACTTCATTACATTCTCTGATAATCTCTTAAGATTCAGTCATATGTTCCTGTTGAAACACAAGTCCGAACCTTTTGAGATATTCACAGAATATAAGCTAGAAGTAGAGAACCAATACGGGTATAAGTATTATGTCCTATGATAAGATCAGGGAGGAGAATACTTGTGCATAGAATTCTTGGACTATTCTAAAAGAAAATGAGATTCTCTCTCAGTATTACTCTTCTGAATACACCACAGCACAATGGTGTATCAGGGCGGAGCAATCGCACCGTATTAGATATGGTGTACTCTATGATGAGTACTACTGAGTTACCTATTTCCTTTTGGGGTTGTGCACTTGAGAAGCTGCATACCTATTGAATTGGGTTCGAATCAAATCAGTGTCTACCACTCCATGTAAGATATGGTATGGGAAAAGCTATCTCTTAAGTAAGTTAAGATTTAGGATTGTCCGGCCTATGTCTAAAGCAAAATCCGGAAAAGATCGAGGCAAGGTCGGTTCTGTAGAATTGGAAAGGTTCCAGCTATACAAAACTGCAGCTGATTTGACAGGACCAAAGGATTCAATAGTTCCCGACGAACCTCAGCCTCTCCGCCGATCTGGTAGGGTTCCTCATCCGATGAGAGATACCTCGGTTTCTCGATGACAGTGGGAGCGAGGAATGCATCATGAGATGATGACCCAACTAGTTTCGAGCAGGTCATCAAGAGTAGGGACTCTGTAAGAATGGCTAGATGCTTACGATCTGAGATGGAATCCATGTACACCAGCAAAGTATGGACTTTGGCTGCTATATCTAAAGGGTTAAATCCCCATCAGGAGCAAGTATATCTTGAGAAGATTACTTGGTGTAGATGGAAAAGTTGAAACTTTCAAAGCTAGACTTGTTAAAGGTTTTCGTCATAAACCAGGCATGGATAATGATGAAACCTTTTCCAGGGACTATGCTTAAGTCCATCCAGATCCTACTTGCCATTGCTACATACCATGACTACGATATCTGGTGGTTGGGTGCCATGACTGCTTTTCTAAAATTATGATTTAGAAAAGAACGTCTATAAGAACACAGCCAGAGAGCTTCGTAAACAGTGGGAGCAGCGGAAACGTGTGAAAGTTGCTTTACATAATAAAGCAGGTATCGCGGAGTTGGAACGTCTGTTTTGATGTGATAGTCAAAGTGTTTGACTTCATCAAAATGGTAGATGAACCTTGTATGTACAAAAAGGTAGTAGAGAGTAAGGTGGTCATTCTCGTATTGTACGTGGACAACATACTCTTGATAGGAAAGGGGTTTCCTATACTACGCTCGGTCAATCTCCGCTTATCACAAGGATTCTCCAATAGGATCAAAGTGATACCTCCTAAATCCTGAGTTTTCATCTATGAGATAGATGTAAATGGATGCTAGGATTCTTACTAGATGTAGTGAGATGGTATCAATCGATCCTGGGGAGAATCACTGGAAGGGTTCCAGGGTGATAAAGACGACTGAATGTCAGTCACAGGCATTGTCTTTACCCTCAGTAAAGGGACGGTATGTTGGAAGAGTTCCAAGCTAGATACCGTGGCAAACTAGACGATAAAGGCTGGTAACATCGCTATTAAAGACACTACCAAAGAGGCAGTTTAGGTGTATATTTGGTTCATAAGATGAACTAGGTTCCTACCATTGTATGACAATGGAAGTGTGGCCTAGGCCAAGGAACCCAGGTCCCATCAGTGACCCAGACATATTCTGAGGCAGCATCACCTGATCATGGAGATAGATGATCTCCAGGATGATCGAGGTTAGGAGAGTAGACTCAGAGGACAACACGGCGGATCCACTCACAAAGGCCTTTTCCCAAAGAGAGACTTTTAGGGGATGGTTGAGTATTAGATACTACAAATACTGCTATAGATGGCCCTAGTGCAAGTGGGAGATTGTTAGTTATATGTATGCCCTAGAGGCCATTACTGTACATTGGATGTATATTGTAGTGGATGCTGGGACATATATAGGTAGGACTTTCTTGCTCGACATGATAGTACGCTATCTCGTTGCTCTTTATCTTAACATGTATATTTTCTGTTTCTCTCTGTTACATTTTGATAAAGCCTTTAGGATGTGTACTCGACTTCCAGGACTATGATGTAGATCATACTAGTAGGGCCTAGGTAGTCCATGAGTATATCCTTCAATGTTCCTAGTCGTGGGAATATCGAGACGGGGCATCGATATTCCAGAGTAGACTAGCGTATATCTTCTCGACCCATGTGATGGGCGATGGATGATCCCATATCCATTGGTGTTTGACATCAGAGAGGGTATGTGGGTGCTCAGTGGAGACTGGGTGCTCAGTGGAGACTGGGTACACTGAACGGACTAGCCGAGAACTCCCAGATGGTATTATACCTCACGTCAGATGGAAGTTCTCTGGTGACACTGGTACAACTTAGTCTGTTGACCCGAGATCGTCATAGAGTCTTGTGTGTCTCCCATTGTGCTTTGATTTCCACCCTACCACGGCTCTACTAAGTCGTGCAAACGGGTGGTTTTTGGGTACAGTCCCAATTCACATGGAGGCAATGAGCGATAGGAGGGGATTCGTCTCTCCCGGTATTGGGGGTTGATGTTGCGCTATGCTCGACTGGCCATAACAGGAAATCCCTGGCCAGGGTTGCAGTGATCTACTGGTAAGTGTTATCAGTAGTTTCACACATGTTATGGACCTCACGTCAGCATGACTTATCGAGCTATTGGGGTCTGACGTTTACCACCCCTAGACGAGATATGCGGCATACCAGACGAACAGACCGGACTGTACGGTAAGTGTTACTGGTTGGATTCACAGGAGTATGAGCGAGCTTGCTCGTCGATCTTCTGATCGCTCAATACCGGGGTGGCCGTTACGTTTAGCAGACCGCTTGCGGCTTGTGGGTGTTTGATATGATCATCACCTGCTGCCGGCGTATTGACATGTCTTTAGAGTCCTACACAGAGGTTTCCTGGCTCAAGCGAAACGAAATAGGAGAGCATATGAGAAATGTGCGGGACCGAGAATAATGCGTGTTTGTGATACCGTATTCCATTCTCGCGATGAATGTATCGATTGGTTGGATGCGATATAACCTAGTTATCGAATCAAGGATTGATTCGATAAGCCGATACATAGGATACTAGTCGGTTATATGCGATATGACCGGATCGTTAAATCAAGTATTGATTTAATGATTTAATGCATAATTATATATTTGATATATTACTTTGCATTAACTAGTATTTGTTCAATTTAAAAAGGATTTTCTCACTTGATGTGCACATTGTATATGTGATATATTTTTTGTGCACTTGATTGTATCATGTTTGATGATACATGAATGTTAGGGTGTATGTTAAGATTAAACCATGGTTATGTAATGGTTAGGGTTTTCATTTTCTTAACTATTTCTTTTATTTATTTATTCATCTTTGAAAGATAAATAGAATGGTGGCTTATTTTGTTTCTTTCACGAAGCTTCATGAAGTGTTGAAAGCTTGACCATTTTGTTTGTTTACTTAACCCTAACCATTCAACCTAACTATAGTTTATTCTCTACACCTAACTATGGTTGCTATATGATAAGTATTCATTTTATTTTCTATTTTAAAATATACTTATCATATTCTTTCTTCTTCTTCTTCTTCAACAAAGAAGAAACCTTGCCTCCATTAATGGCAACTTGAGAAAAAGAGTGAGAAATCAAATTCTAAAGTGAACCCACTTCCTATTTCTTCATCCTCTACCACTTGCCAAGTAGTATAGGGTGTTTTCTTCACAAGTTTCATGACTTGGTGAAGTTGGAGTTTGATCTTGAGTTGCCTCGACGTAGATCATCTTCGGCATCGAAGTCGGCGACCTAGCCCGATCTTTTCTCCGATGAAACCACCGTGAGAGTCTTGGATTCCGATGGGTAGAGCGGAGAGACGTCAACACGGAGCCATGGAGGTGGAGGACCGGATCTACAAAGGTTGTAATCACTTTCCTCTTAGTTAAAGTAGTTAACTCGCTTTGCATCGCCTCATTATCTAGTTAACGATCCGTATTAGGGTTTGTAGGCACATGAAAATTGTGAATTGGGAATGTTTGACCACTTGTGAGACCACATTAGTGTGCCTAAAAACCGTACATGCATGATGTACATAACCGAGTATGTGGGTGTACATGTCAATATGTATGCATGATGTACAAGTAGCTATAGCAATGTATACGTGAAATGGAATAAGGGTCACTACCTCAACTATCCCTGTCCAATACAATATCAAGTATGTATGTGTCCACAGTATTGCATATGCATAATGGAATAAGAGTCACTACCTCAACTATCCCTATCCACTACCATATCACGTATGTAGGTGGTTTGTGCGTGTCATGGCAATTACTGACGGTGTGGGTGTAGCATACAAATTAGTGCCCGTGCAACATGAACCGTCAGTAATGTGTTATATCCAAAGGTACAAGTCAAGGTACAACAGATAATACTATGCAATGACATTCAAATGAAATCAACTAATATGCAATAACATACAGCTATGATATCATATCAGCCCCGACGCATAACGCCATACGGGCGATTTCCCCGTAGATGTTAAATCTACTCACATGATGGTCTCGAGCTATGAAAATCCGACCGCCTGCTTCCCTTTGTTCGCAGCGCCCGAAGTCCCCGCTTGCGATCCTAAAATTTCATAAACACATCACATAAGCTAAATATCCTACATCGATATAAAGACAACGAAACGCAAGGATAACGCCCGGAAAATTACACTGCGCACCTAGCGCACTAAACGCGCACGACATCGGCAAAAACCCTAACTAGGGTCGCTAAACTACGAAACACCAAGTCTAGACTCCAATCGTCCCAATCATGCAAACCCAACACAAACAAATACGAGGAATATAATAGATATAACCTCGCAACGACCAATTGAACCCACATTGAAAATACACCGAAACCTACCAAGCAACTTATCGCAATATTTTGCACTGGTTTCAAGCTACTAAAAATCTAGCGATTTCAAACATCTTACAATAGCTTAACTATTATATGGATGCATCTTATATCATGCAATAAATTAACTAGCATATGAAAGCTAAGACATGTAGCAACTATCAGTTAGCACGCTATATCAAAGAAATAGTGTTTTCTAAAGTATACGTGACATGGCAATTACCGATGACGATGTGTGTGAGCCGGCAAGTAAGTGTATGTGGTACATACGCATCATCGATAATGGTGCCGGTGTCCTAACAGCATGGTCCATAATCACTAAGTACACAATAAACATGCAATGAGACGATAACAACATGATTAAAGGCAATGAATAGTAATTGAAACGATAATATGCGGAACATGAATGATAAGGTAACAATAAGATATTTACGTGCTACACCCATGTTATACTGTTTGGCCGTTTGAAATAGTACGAATCGTGGTGTTTCGAAAATAAGGGCTACGGTGTTTTTAAGAAAATGTATGTCTTTTGAAATATCCGTAGTATCCCTTGACATGTCTTTAAAATCCTCATGATTCGTTAGTTTTGGATATAGGTATGACTCGGGTCCAGTCTAACATCTACTAAGTAACTACAGGTCTAACTAACAACCAATCGGAAGGGGTATGGAA
The DNA here is from genome assembly GCA_030015575.1 of Agapanthus africanus. Taxonomy (NCBI): domain Eukaryota; kingdom Viridiplantae; phylum Streptophyta; class Magnoliopsida; order Asparagales; family Amaryllidaceae; genus Agapanthus; species Agapanthus africanus. The sequence continues at coordinate 111,322,665 of JASDDO010000029.1, forward strand.
ACTACCTAAATCAGAGTCGTTATATATATATATATATATATATATATATATATATATATATGTAAAATAGTCGGTGATCCCGCCTCAATAGTATCCCATACGATACCTTATATAATATGGCATCCTCGAGTCAAGAGTGCAGATCTATCAACAATATAGCTCATACGGTAAATCCGTCGTACGGCATCCTAAATCTGGGTACGGGTCAATGTCACATCAATTACACTATTCATCTTGTATCCTCTTTATCAATTATCATGATCGGGGGTACTGATCCACGTCTAGTACAATACTGATACCACATATTTATATGCATGCGTGTGCCTGAAAACACTACGTCGAAAGGACCCTCTAAAACATCACGTCGTATCTCAAATACGAACCATATCACATCATCAATCTCACGGCCTCAAGCCCAATCTCATCGACTCATCTCCAATCCCAAGTACTACCCTCATAATCCGTGTATATGTATACGTATACACACACACACACACATAGTCCCATACCCATGTGTGTGTGTGTATATATACATATCCCCATATACGAACATGTAATAAAGTGAAGGCAGGTTTGTGCGTGTGGGTGTAAACCTATTCTAGGTTTCGCGACTAAGAAGTTATGCTAGTTCCCTTCTAATAACACCAAACTAACCATAAACACATAATCATAACTTGATAATCATCCACGGATCATAAACCTCATATATATCCAATTATATATCATAAATATATTACGAACTGCGGGGGTGCTATACGCCATCCACCCGACTTCTCCCCGTAGATTTAAATCTACTCACCTGGTCCTCGCTTGCCGAAATCGATGTCGCCACGCGCTTGCTTGTCATCTCGAAGTCCTCGTGAGGGTACCTACATATCATAATATATCGTATCACATTAAAATCTGACCCATGACCAAAACGACACACGAATCTCGCATAGGTCAAAACCTATGGTTTGTTCTCTCAAATCAACCCAAGAACCCTCGACATCGGCGTATAAACGCCGATTGATCGAGAAAAAAAGACCAAACGTACCAATCATGGTTTCACAAATCACTAATCATATATGAAATAGGGTTTAAATCATCAAAACATTAAAATTAATCAAATCGTTTTATTTCCCAAACACCTAGTTAGCAGAAATTCCCATTTTAGTTCAAAACTTGGTGTTTTAACCAATCATAGTATTTTAACAATTCTAGTAGCTATAATGTTCACTAAATATCTTCAATAAGCCATACAAACCATTTCCATAATTTTATCACACCAATTGTAGAAATCTTATAATTTTAGTTTGCAATTTTATCCAATTTTTATCCATTTTTAAAGCAAAATTCACAATTCAACAACTAAGCTTGGTTTTGCATAACCTAAGGTATTAAACCACTCATTATAATGTTAATGATGTGATGAACCCCTTAATATATTTTAAATTCTCAATTTTGAATTAATTACCAAAACCTAGTTTGCATAAACAAGTGATTTTGCTAAATTCTCAAGTAACAATTTCAAATTTCGCAACAAGATTACACTTTGCATGTCTTGAGATGTGAGACTACACATTATAACCATGATCCAAATACCCAAAACCCTAATTTGATCACAAGCCACTATCTTGAATTTTTCAATCATGCAATTTGAACCCATTTAAAACCTAATTAAACACTTAATAAGCTAACTTCAAGCAATTAACAACAAATTCACCAAAGGGTCTAAATTTATACCTCCCAATTTTGTAGATCTCACTTGAAATCTAGCCATCCAAAATGCTCTCTTTGCTCCAAGATCCATGCTATCTTGGGCAAGAAATATTGGGTAGAGATTGGATTTGGATTTAGCTTTGAATTTGTGTTGATTTTGAAGCATTTTGTGGATTTTTGATGCAAAATTGAGTGGGATTTTCGGGGAAGGGGCTACTGCAGTTTTCAGCCAAAGGAGGAAGGGAATGGCGAAAAAATGAGTGAGGAAATGTTAGTCAACTCCCATACCCAAGTACCCATACTTCTTTAATTAATGTTTTCCTAATTTTCTTTTCATTTTCTTTTCTTCTCTTGACCAAAGGTGTGAAATGGGGTGAACATTTTTTTTTGGTCTGCCAAGGGGGGTGGCTTGGCCACAAGGGGAGAGGAAGAGAGGGTGAGGTGTGGGTGTATGGGTTAGTGTAAGAACTTCTCCAATTTTCACATTCATTAAGTTTTTTTATTAATTATTTAGTTTTCTTATAACTCATTCCTAAATTTCAAGAACCCTCATGACAACTCCACTTCATTTCAAAGCAACATGTTACATTTTGTTTTAGTGTGTCATGATGCATAAAACTTGTATCAACCCATTCCAATTTGTAATTATCCCTAACTAAATGTATTAGTGACGGCTTAAAATAATTAATTTCGGTAAATTTTTCAGTAAACTAGAAAATTTTCAAGTGGCTCAATAAACACCAAATACTAGCAATTACATGGCTAGAATATGTATATTTAATTTTATATTAAAAGATATTTATATCTCGATTTTTACGAAAAACACTCGTTATTTTACCGATTATCCGAAATTTCACCTAAACGATTTTCAAAACGTTACAATCTTCCCCCCTTAAAAAAATTCGGTCCCCGAATTTAAATTAAAACTCCCCCAAATAATAATACATTTAGCAAAACTATCAAGTCGTCGGGGCTCCGAAATCATAAATACATAAAACAAATCGTAACGCAAAGCATGCGCATGAAAAACAGATATATAAACCAAAATCAAAACTCCGTCGAACATCCCGCAATCATCGGAGTTATGGTGAAGACACCAATGTTAAGATCCAAAACGAAAATCAATATGATATACATCAAACTATACCTGTAAACGTCAGAACTATACTGGTAAACATCATTAAAACATCTGGAAACAATGCATGCCAGACCTTTTTCAAATCGCTGTGCGATGTATGTATCACCGCACAGTGGCGGACATCTTTTGTAAGAAAATAACTATATATATACATATATATCCTCTGTTTAATATGCACGTCCCGCCATTTTTAAAGCAATTTTAGAAGTGTTTCCTTTATAAAATGTTTCGTGTCATCTCGGACACGTAGGTAAATACTAAGACTATAGCTCCTCTTTGGAAATCCCTTCGATAACTATCAATGCATGCAAAAATATACTCAGGTACTGTCCTATGACAAGTCCTGCTCAGTACTAAACCAAATAGTAAGTATTATAAAATATACTGCTCCAAAAGAAATCAATCCCAATTATATATATATGAATGCCACGTGCGTCTGGTGCGCACGGAAATCGAAATCCATGAATACATGTGCATGGAAACAAAATCTGAGTGCAACGGGTGTGCACGAAAACACCTGTCAAAGGCAACGTGTGTTCCTGGCAGCAAAACCATGTACATCTGATATGCATGAAGAATCTCGATTTAGTGCATCTAGTGTGCACCTAAATTGCATCAAGCGCCTTAAGTATGCGCAAAATCCAAATCAAGTGCATAATGTGCACGAAAACGAATATCGAATATCACAATCGAAATTGATGGTATACAACACATTTCCATCAAAATCCCAATCAGGTATACCTTGGTATAAAATCTCACCATCCTGTGCATCGGCGTGCACAAAATTAAATCTAATACTAAAAGTGCATGAAAACTATGCCGAAAGCACAAGTCAAATCATATGCTTGCCCTAGGCATGAAATCAAATATCATGAAACTCGGTCATCAAAACTCAATCATGAAGTAAATCGCCCAAAAATACTGAAATCCAAAATGATGGATACGTGATAGTCAATCATAAAATCACAAATCATAAATACTGTCGTCGATGTCCTTCCTTCAAGGTCGAGAAGGTGTCGGTGCACCCAATGCTAGCAGAGCAAGGTATCTACTTGCCTCTTGATCATGGCCTGTCGCGTAGTGCCCTTAGGCTCTCGTCTCTCACTACGAATTGCTAAGTACATAGCTCATCGGCTCAACGGTCCAATATACAAACGATAATGGAAGCAGTCCGTTCTAACACATCCTCTAATGATCTCTGGCCAACTATCATAGTTACTCATAACATGTCCCGTCGATGATGGTGAACTTTGGCCTGCTGGGTGTGCGTCATATGACCTCTCCTGGGTCCAGGTCTTCTCGTTCAGTATTTCCAGAAAGGTCATGTCGAAGTCTCTCCCAAGTCTCGTTTCGGTCGAACTGCCCGGAAGTCATCATCCTTATCAAATCTATTTCTTATTCCGGAATGGCTGCATACTCATCATGACTCCTCCTAGAAGATATATTTATAGTCAACGCTTCTTCTGGCGTATCACATCGCTGATGTCGGCGGAGTGGAACTTCATCTCATCAAGATCTTGTACGAACATCTTACTCAACTTTTCTCTAATGTCGACCGATTCGGACTCGCCTTCTGGTGGCTGCATGGACTGCGCTCCAATGGCTATACTCGTATCTGGAGTCTCCCAAGCAATGTATCCCATCACATGATATCCGAATGAAGTCGAACCATCCGATCGATTGTCAAAACCTCATAATCCCCCAAGAGCTCAACATCTTGGGTACAGTTTAATAGTATCGGATATATGCCACAGCACCTATGGACCAACCGTAGAAGGGCAAACCCAAGCCTCACTAATGGCACCCCTGAACTGCTGCAAACCCTAAAGTTCACCGGCGTTCCATGGTCATTAAGTCGAGTTAGGGTTTCATTCTCCTAGAGGGTCCGTAGAGTTGCTTGCATTGTCTTCCGAATACTTTAAACTTGGAAAATGGGTTCCTGACATTCGATCTTCTCTATCGACTCTCAATGTATCAGCGTGAAGTCGTCTCTAACTGGAATCAATCTATCTGATGACCTTGCATCGGGGTAGGCAATGAATCACATGTCCTAGTCATTCATCCTCAGGGACTAGCGATCTTCTATCATATCTCGAAGTATAACTCGTGCGGCGTTAGCTTCAACATCTGGGGCGATATCTCATCATTCGCTGTAACAACTGGCTCATTCGTCTGCACGCTGAACAGTGCCTCAATCATCAAAATAATCTGTACTTTGACGGTCATCAGAATCTGGCTGGCATCTTGCAGTGGCCCTCTCCTCTGGTGCTGATCTGCACGTCCGAGAAATCTCGTAAAAGCGATCCATCAAATGCTCGTAGTGTGAAAACGCAATAAAACGACGCCTCCCTATGCAATCGTATGTCTCTGTAATCACGCCCTGGTCAGTCCTCATTCGTGACGAGCTCGTGCTGACCGCAACTCTAGCCATAACTCTCTTTGCCCGTGTAATCGTGGCAGCAGTCCATAACTAGTAATGATGTGGCCAGATCATAGGAAGGAATATAATATTATGCAAGGAAATGTATATCCTAAGGCTTCTTAAGCGGAGTATCGTATCGTAAGTATGCCGCGGGACATACACACGGTACGTCAGTCTACTTGAGTCACCTACTCCATCAACCAAGGGTCATCCTACACTCCAAAGGTAAAACCTAACGCTCTGATACCAACTTTGTCACGACCCGAAAAGTACGGAACATGACCGGCACTTAAATTACGAAACGTCTCGAGGCGTATGTAATCTAAGCAAGCCAAAACCCAGAAATCAAAACCAAAGAAGCAGTAGAGTGAAGAAAAACCAATTTAAAGTAAGTAGTTTTAACAACATAGGCCGAAGTATGTATTTTTAAAATATCAAGTATTTTATGAAAATTTCGGCAGAGTCTCCTTTGTAAATATTGGCCCCCAAACGGGATACAACATGAATAGTATATGAAATAAAAAAAAGGGCATCCCCAAGCGGGAGCTGGCTCTTCGTCAAACGATGGTCACAACCACACAAGCAATATAATATACAACACCGAAGGGCGGGGATCAAAACTCAAAAGAAAACCCAAAATCAGCATGAAAACCATAATAAAATAACGCGCGACTCTAAGGTCGAAATAATAACAAGTTCGGTATTCCATCTCTATCAAATATACAATCTGGTTGATGGAGTTTTACTAGATACAACTGAAATAACAATATACAATGGTGGTCCTAATGCAAAGAACCCACCTGTCAAAGCAATCACCCGGAAGGAACATTGTGCCAGCAATGCCGCAAAGAACCTCTACGGCAAAACCTGCAAGGAACTGTCGCACAACGGGGGTGAGTTGCCAACTCGTGAGTAGAAAACATCTACCAGCAGAAATCGCATGTATAACGCAATCCTTGGTCATACGATCAGCAATATCCTCAAATAATAATAATATGGCCTGAAGCATAATATAACGGTAAACGGTAAACATCTATCCATATAGTGTAATACCAAAAACTCGTTTCAGTGCCTCAGGTAACAACAAGTCACTAATATTATGTAAAAATGTCAGGTAGCAATATATCACTAAAATGATGTGCAGATGCATATAATGAGAACAAAGTACATCATGAATCAAGAACTGTTTTTCTTTATTTAATGAGATTTCTTTATGTATATAAATCGAGATATCATCAATGAAATCAACATCAGTTCCGTGTCAAACATCAAGACAAAACATAATCCTCAATATCTCAATATCTCAGGCTCCGGCTATCCGGACCGGCCTGTATCATCAAATCTGTATATCTCAGTGTCTCAAATCTCAATATCTCAATATCTCGGGCTCCGTCAATCCGGATCGGCTAATATCATCAATCACACGACCACGAATGGTATCCTCCGGATATCCTCCGCGCCAGGTAAAATCACCGGTAGGCAGTCTGCCCCTGCCGGGCTCATCGTCTATAATTCGAGCTTCTTGCCCTGGGGTACCATACCGGGTCCACCATGTACCCGAGACGGTTCATTCAACTCCTCAAATCGGGTCTCGAAAACATCTCCGAACCGAGAAAACATCATGGTGGATGACTCATACATCACGAGAAAACCACCCTTTTCTTTTTTAAAAGGATAGTAAGTTTATAAATCCTTGTGGTTTTCCCCCAAATCCAGAAACCTCATGGAAATCCGAAATCATCAATATCATGATATCAATAAACAATGAAAACCGGCATAAATCTCCATAATACTGCATAACCAATGAATATATGGATGCATCTGATATCATGCAATAAATTAACTAGCATATGAAAGCTAAAACATGTAGCAACTATCAGTTAGCAAGCTATGTGAATGAAATAATGTTTTCTAAAGTGTACGTGACATGGCAATTACCGATGATGATGTGTGTGAGCCGGCAAGTAAGTGTATGTGGAACATACGCATCATCGGTAATGGTGCCGGTGTCCTGACAGCATGGTTCATAATCACTGAGTACACAACTAAAATGCAATGAGAAGATAACAACATGATTAAAGGCAATGAATAGTAATTGAAACAATAATATGCGGAACATGAATGATAACGTAACAATAAGGTATCTACGTGCTACACCCATGTTATACTGTTTGGTCGTTTGAAATAGTACGAATCGTGGTGTTTCGAAAATAAGGGCTACAGTATTTTTAAGAAAATGTATGTCTATTGAAATATTCGTAGTATCCCTTGACATGTCTTTAAAATCCTCATGATTCGTTAGTTTTGGAAATATGTATGACTCGGGTCCAGTTTAACATCTACTAAGTAACTATATGTCTAACTAACAACCAATCGGAAGTGGTATGGAAACTACCTAAATCAGAGTCGTTATATATATATATATATATATATATATATATATATATATGTAAAATAGTCTGTGATCCCGCCTCAATAGTATCCCATACGATACCCTATATAATATGGCATCCTCGAATCAAGAGTGCAGATCTATCATCAATATAGCTCGTACGGTAAATCCATCGTACGGCATCCTAAATCTGGGTACGGGTCAATGTCACATCAATTACACTATTCATCTGGTATCCTCTTCATCAGTTATCATGATCGGGGGTACTGATCCACGTCTAGTACAATAACTGTTAGTGTATATGCCCAAGAGGCCATTACTGTATCATACTAGTTTGTATATTACTTAATGGAAGCCTGGGATATTCACCTTGTATATACAATCTTGCTCAAAATAGTAGTATGCTACTTGGTTTGTTTCTACTTCAATGTGTACATATGTTTATTTTAGTATATCGCCTATACACATTAGTGGAGCCCTTAGGATCTTTGCTTGATTACCAGCGTTGTGATGGCAGTCACACTAGTGGGGCTGGGTAATCTACAAACACATCCTTATGCAGGTCCTTGGTCGCAGGACTATCGAGACAGGGCATCGATACTCCGTAGTAGACTAGCGCAAGTGCTTCTCATCCCAGTGTGGGAGACAGTCTGTCCCACAGCCGTCGGTACGTCGTACTTGAGAGAGTATGCGGGTGCTCATTGGGTTACGAGTACACTGGACAGGACTCGTCGGGAACTGACTAGTTGGTATTATGCCTATCGTCAGTTATCAGTTCCCAGGTGACATGAGTACAGCTTAGTCCGCTGACTTGACACTGTCACTTCGCCTCGTGTGTGTTCCCACTGTACTTTGATTACTACCCTACCACGGCTCAAAGGAGTCGTGCAAACAGGTAGTAGTTGGGTGCAGTCCCGAAGCACTTGGAGGCAGTGACGGTTAGACAGAATTCGTCTCTCCCGGTATTAGGGGTTGACATCGCGCTGTGTCTAGGAGAGCCATTACACGAGTAGTCCCTGGCCAGGGCAAACGAGATATACTGGTAGGCTTCCAGTATTATCTCAGGGTGTTTTGGGCTTCACTCCGACACGACTTGTACCGCTATTGGGGGACTGACGTTTACCGCCCCCTAGGCCCGCCATGCGATGTATCAGAAGAACAGACCGGACTGTACGGAGAATGTCACATTCAGGCTCAGTAGGAGTTCAGATGGGTTACGCCTCGTCAGTCTTCTTGTCGGCATCTACCTGGGGACCGTTACGCACAGCTAGTGCCGCTTGCGGTCTGTGGTTAAACCCACTGCCAGCGTAGTGTCGAGTCTTTAGAGTCCCACACAGAAAGTTATTCGCCTTTAGGCAAAAAAGTAGAGGTCGCATGGTTTTGCGACAGGTCGTACGGTTTTGCGACAGGGTTCAGTCACATTCGTGCACTTGTGCACGTACAGTGTCCGGACAGTTCACACTAGCGGGCTTTGGTTTAAGCCAGATCATAGTTTACCTTTTGGGATTGGTTTTATCCAGTATGCATTCGTGTTCCTCGGAACGCGGATGTGGGTGTGTATGCACAGTTGATGGAGAGACAGAGGCAGAGGATTCTCATTAGGGTTGTTGACCGTTGACAGTTGACTATTGACTTTTTGCTCAACCCTAATGAGAATATGATATGTGATTAACAATTATATTAATTAAGTATTATGGTGACATGGTTGTTGAGGGATTGACTTTGTTGACTTGTTGACTTTTGTTGACTTGTTGACTTTGTTGACCGGTTCACTAGGCTTGACTAGTTGACCATCATGATAACTATAGCTATCATTTCATGGCAAAGACTTTTGCTTGCTTGCTCTTTTGTGCAAAATGAGTGCATGAAATGATATGGCTATGGTTGCTTAAACCATAACATAATACTTGATTGATATGAGGTGTTATGATTGTTTTGGATTATGAGAGCCAAATGAGAAAAGTCTTCTCTCATTCTTTCATGCTCATTCTCTCTCTTGTTCTTGAGCTCTCATCTCCTCCTCTTGCTCTCCCTCTCTTGACTCTATGGTTCACTTGTCTCATGAGTTGAGAACCAAGAACCATAGATAAAATCCCATACAAACTCTTCTCTACTCACTCTAGTTCACAAGGTTTAGCAAACCGAGTGAACTAGTTTCTTCGAAGTTCGAAGAAGGAGCCAAAGGTTGAAGCTTTCAGGTGGATCTATTTTCGGCGCAAGGAGACGACGGGGAGAAGCCGATTCGGACGACCATCGAAGCATGAAGACGAAGGAGTTCGAGAAAAAGAAAGGTATAACCCCCTAACCGAGTAGTTAGCAACTCGTAGTTAGGTTGTTAGTTAGATGTTTAACAAAGATCCGGTTTTGAGTCCATGTTACCACCTCTAAGAAAATTGTTTTTCACCAAATTCCGCATGCCCGAAAGTACCGGGAGAGGTAGCATGGACTTACAGTGGTATCAGAGCCTAGTTAAACTCTATCTAACATGTTAGCAAAGTAGCTAGAAGATCGATCAAAGAAAAAGTCCCGAAATAAACCCCGATTTCATACTTGCCGTCGATTTTTTATGTTCCGTAAAAATAATAAATCATGCATCAAAAATCGACTCAGGGTTTTTAGAGTGCACTGTAGAAAGACGGTCCCCTGATCTCATCATTACGCCGCGGAAACGCGGCAATAGCTTGCTATTGCCGCGGTTCCGCGGCCTTCTTGGCTCCTCTCTGGTTGTTCTTTGCTACAGTGTGCTTATGGGGGTATTTTGGGATTTTTGGAATATATATTTTCTGCCCAGATTTTCCAGAACGAAAATTTTATATTTGGGGTCCTGAAAATCCGTATTTTTGATCGAACTTCTAAAAGACTTAAGCTGACGGGTTTTTTCTGTGATGTGATATTTGTATTGAACGTCTGCTAATCGCTATATGTCGATTAGTGGGGGTTATACAAATCTATGATCTGTAATGTTATTGGAATATGTATATGAATTCATTGGATTGTCGCGGGTGAATAGCCGGGGGTTGTGAGACGAGAGTTCTCTTTTCTTTCAATTCATGTAAATTTGTAAATTGATGTAATAATTATTTGTATGGCCGCACAACCAGGTCTGGGCTGTAGTCGTCATTGTATAATTTTTTTTTACTGTTTTTGCTCCTAGGATAGACCCATGGAGGGGGTGCACAAACTACCGGGTATGCCGAAGTGCCGAGTGGCCTACTCACGGAGTTGAGGGAGGTTGCTTCGCTTCGGGTACTTGGCGGGTAGTTTGCCGCACCCGTAGGGGTCTTGGGTGGGGTATTGGCTATTCACCGCGACCGTGTAATCTGCTTTTCGTTACAGGCTCGTACGAATTGCGGATTCCTAGTATATCCAATGTGTTCATCTGTGATCTGAAATGGCTATCATGGCAATATATCTATATATGATATTATTTAGGCGTTGCTTATGTTTTACAGCCGCGCTAGCCCAGCCCCCGCTCTGTCGTTAGTTAAGTAACCTAACGGGTAATGACGGGGCCCCGTGGCGAATGCGAATGGCATAAGCGTACGTCATATTTTGGTTGTTTTCTGCAATGGTAGGATTAAATGATGGGACGCATTAAAAGAACTAATGCAAGAATATCACGCATTAAAAGAACTAATGCAAGAAAATAAACCAAGTTAAAATCGTTGGAACACTTTCGAAAAACCACTCGGTTCTTTTCAAAACAAACTTTTAAAATGCGGAGTTTGAGCCACTCCTTTTAAAAGCTATCTCGTTCCATCGATTATATCAAGTTCTCTACGTTCACGATTTCGCCAAAACCATTCGTAGCCCTCCGTCGTTTCACATGAAGAGTCAATAGTATTCAAGCTGTGTTTGTTGGCCAAAGTCAAGGCATAGTGATTGGTAGCTATTGGATATTCATGTGCAGCATAGATAGATGCATTTGTTTGGAACAGTCGTACTACCTTGTTGGCTAAAGTCAAGGGTAGGTACGGGTGGATTCAAATTAACCTGGAGAACGACGGGTAGAACTTGACATGTGACTTATGATTTGTTGGCCAAAGTCAAGGTCATAAGAGCATGGGGCAAAAATCCACATCGGGAGTTTCAAAAGAACTGAAACTTGCTAGTGTTGCATACCATTTGGAGTGTGATGATTCTGGTAGGATTCCTTCAGTTTCGTCACGCGATGATATTTGGATCCCGATCCTACTGTGAGTATATGCTACTCCTCGGGAAATTTCTCACTTAACGATCAATGCTATAAACCAAGTAGGTGTCTAAAAAGGTGTTAGCGGGGCTACGCCCCCAGGGAAAAGAGGTTATTTAATTAAGGAACTTCGCGAAAGCGTTGGAAAACCTCCCTCGAAGTACCGACACTGGCCTGGCTGAACGGTTAAGCAAGTATTGTACGGTGAGATTGATCCTGACTAATTCTTCCTTTTTGGTTTGAGGAAGGATTCGAGAAACAGTGGGAGCCATCCTGTTTAGACAAACTAAAAACCATTCTAAACTTGCAAGAGCATCAAGCTGAGTGTTTCTTCTCTCTCCTAATTGCAGCGACCAATCGACATGACTGGACTTAAGTTACTTCTAGATAAAAACATACTGACAGGGCCAAACTACAAAGATTGGCTCAGGAATGTCAAGATGGCAATCACTTACGACAAGCTGGGGTATCTTCTTACCAACAAAGCTCCCCCTGTCCCTGGTCCCACTTCCAGCGTCGCGGATAAGGAAATCCGTAAGACTTGGGAGATTGATAGCGCGAAGGCCAAGTGCCTCGTACTTGCCTCTATGGACAATGAACATCAGAGGAGGCACGAGAATATGGACTTGGAATCCATATTTCTTCATACAAAAGAACTGTATGGACAGCAATCTCGTATCGCAAGATACGTAGCATCGAAAAAGTTATTTTCGGCAAGGATGGCCGTCGGATCATCAGTAGCAGAACACATGCTCAAGATGATCGGCTACATTGAGGAGCTCGCGGACCTAGGGACCACATTGGAGAGTGAGCTCTATAAGGACTTAGTTCTCCAGTCCCTTCCTTCCACTTACGCCCAGTTCATACTGAACTTCAACTTACAAGAAAAAGAAGTTGAACTTTCAGAGCTCCTCAACATGATGAGGAGCGCAGAGGGCACCCTACAGAAAGGTAGCGAAACATCCACTTTGTTTGTAGGAGGATCATCTTCTTCTAGGTCCAAGGCGAAAGCCAAGGGAAAGAAGAAGAAAGCCCCCGCCAAACCAAGAGGCGGTGTTAGTAAAATGGATACGAAAGGAAAAGCTAAAGCAACAAAGAAAGCGGGAAAGCTTATGGATAAGGAAGAATGCTTCTATTGTCATAAGAAAGGACACTGGAAGAATGATTGCAGGGCCTGGAAGGCCAGCACACAGGAATTGAAGCTGGTTGCAGCTTCAGCTTCAGGTGTGTATGTTATTGAAAACTGTCTTTCAATAAACTCTACTTCCTGGGTATTGGATACCGGGTCAGGATCTCATATCTGTAATTCTTTACAGGCGTTGAGAAACCGTAGTGTTTTGAAAGCAGGTGACATGACCCTCAGAGTTGCGAATGGAGCTAGCATGGATGCTAAGGCCGTGGGGGACTATCACCTAGGAATGTCAGATGGACATGTTTTGGTTTTGCGTAATTGCTTTTTTGTACCCAACGCAACTTGTAATATCATTTCTGTATCTTTGGTTTCTAAAGAAGGTTATGAATTTGCATTTGTAAGCAATGTTGTAAACATTCACCTTAATCGAGTTCTGATTGGATCAGGTACATTGAGCAATGGTATATACGTATTAAACCAACCACAGATTTTCAATGTCAAGAATACACACAAAAGGAAGTCTCCGGAAATAAATCAGACTTTCTTGTGGCATTGTAGACTGGGTCATATCAATGAGAGAAGGTTGACGAAGTTATAGACAGAAGGATATTTGAATGCGTTCGAATATCAATCGTATGCCACTTGTCAATCCTGTCTCAAAGGAAAGATGACAAAGACACCATTCACTGGAGACAGAGTAAGAGCGAGCGAGCTCTTGGGACTCGTACACAGCGACGTGTGCGGTCCAATGTCTACACATGCGCGAAGCGGTTTTTCTTACTTCTTTACTTTTACGGATGACTTTTCAAGGTACGGTTATGTCTTCTTAATGAAACATAAGTCCGAAGCCTTTGGAAAATTCCAGGAATATAAGAATGAAGTAGAAAAACAAACCGGCAAAAGTATCAAGATCCTAAGATCGGATCGAGGTGGTGAATACTTGAGTGCCGAGTTCCTGGACAATTTAAAAGAGAACGGAATTATCTCTCAGCTTACTCCTCCATACACTCCGCAACATAACGGTGTATCGGAGAGACGGAACCGAACCCTATTGGATATGGTACGGTCCATGATGAGTAACGCTGAGTTACCGCGATCATTCTGGGGGTATGCGCTAGAATCAGCTGCATACCTTTTGAACCGAGTTCCCACTAAGACTGTGCCTACTACACCATATGAGATGTGGTGTGGGAAGAGACCCTATCTTAAGCACATTAAGACATGGGGATGTCCAGCTTTTGTTAAAAAGCAGCATGAGGACAAGCTCGAGGCACGCTCAGTACAGTGTAAGTTCGTGGGATATCCAAAGAACTCCAAGGGATATTTCTTCTACTGCGAAGAGGAACAAAAAGTTCTTGTTTCTCGTCATGCCTATTTCTTGGAAACTGAGTTTTTAGAAACCCAGATAAGTGGGAGCACAGTAGAACTGGAAGAAATTCCAGAACCTCGAGCTATTACTGAAAGCTTAGTGGAACCAGAGGGTTCAAAAGAACAGGACATTCCTACGCCGCTCCGCAGGAGTAGTAGGCAGTCTCATCCGCCCGAGAGATACTACGGTTTTCTTATAAACGGGGATAGAGAAGATTGCATCATAGATTATGATGAGCCTACTAGCTTCCAGCAGGCCATTCAGAGCGTTGACTCAGTAAAATGGCTGGATGCAATGCGGACCGAAATGGAGTCCATGTACACCAACAAAGTATGGACGTTGGACATTGCTCCAGACGGGGTAAAACCCGTAGGATGCAAGTGGATCTTCAAAATGAAGATTGGTGTAGATGGACAGGTTGAGACCTATAAAGCTAGATTTGTTGGAAAGGGTTTCCGTCAAAGACCTGGCTTGGACTATGACGAAACCTTTTCTCCATTGGCTATGCTGAAATCCATTCGGATCCTTCTTGCCATTGCTGCCTTCCACGATTATGAGATCTGGCAAATGGACGTAAAGACCGCTTTTCTAAATGGAAATTTAGAGGAGTGTGTCTATATGGACCAACCAGAGGGTTTCATTCAGAGTGGGAGCAGCGGAAAGGTGTGCAAGTTGCTTAAGTCCATCTATGGACTAAAGCAGGCATCGCGGAGTTGGAACATCTGTTTTGATGAGACGGTCAAGGAATTTGGCTTTATCAAAAATCCAGATGAACCATGCATCTATTGTAGATTTGTAGCGAGAACTGTAGTATTCCTCGTTTTGTACGTGGATGACATTCTCTTAATAGGAAATGACATTCCTATGCTATAATCTGTCAAGGGGTTCTTGTCACACAGGTTCTCCATGAAAGACCTGGGTGATGCCTCATACATCCTGGGGATCCGGATCCATCGTGATAGATCCAAGAGGATATTAGGACTTTCACAGTCCAGGTACATCGACACCATACTGAAGAGATTCAGTATGGAAGATTCCAAGCGCGGTAACCTACCGGCTTGTCACGGGATCACCCTCTCTAAAGAGATGTCTCCCAAGACTGATTTGGAGAGGGATCGCATGTCTATTATACCCTACGCTTCTGCGGTAGGCTCTATTGTGTACCAGACCGGATGTAGCTTACGCACTGAGTGTGGTAAGCCGGTATCAGTCAAACCCTGGGGAGAAACACTCGATAGCAGTAAAGAACATTCTCAAGTACCTCAGAAGGACTAAAGAGATGTTCTTGGTGTATGGCGGAAAAGACCTCCAGATCGAGGCCTTTGTTGACTCCAGCTTCCATAGTGACAAGGATGATTCCAAGTCCATGTCGGGTTTTGTCTTTACCCTCAATGGAGGGGCGGTGTGTTGGAAGAGTTCCAAACAGGAAACAGTTGCAGACTCGACGATGGAAGCGGAATACATCGCTGCGTCTGATGCCGCAAAAGAAGCTGTCTGGATAAGGAAGTTCTTAAAAGAACTTCAGGTGGTTCCGTCCATTGTTGATCCAATACCTCTGTATTGCGACAACAACGGGGCTATAGCTTTAGCGAAGGAACCCAGGTCCCATCAGAGATCCAGACACATCTTGAGGCGGTATCACCTGATCAGGGAGATCGTGGATCGCCAGGAGATCGAGGTTCGGAGAGTCGCTTCAGAAGATAACACTGCAGATCCATTCCCCAAGGCCTTGCCCAAGACTCAGTTCGAGCGGCTGATCGAGATGATAGGTCTTCGATACGCCAGTACATGGCCTTAGTGCAAGTGGGAGATTGTTAGTGTATATGCCCGAGAGGCCATTACTGTATTATACTAGTTTGTATGTTACTTAATGGAAGCTTGGGATATTCACCTTGTATATATAATCCTGCTCAAAATAGTAGTATGCTACTTGGTTTGTTTCTACTTCAATGTGTACATATGTTTATTTTAGTATATCGCCAATACACATTAGTGGTGCCCTTAGGATCTTTGCTTGATTACCAGCGTTGTGATGGCAGTCACACTAGTGGGGCTGGGTAATCTATAAACACATCCTTATGCAGGTCCCTGGTCGCAGGACTATCGAGACAGGGCATCGATACTCCGGAGTAGACTAGCGCATGCGCTTCTCATCCCATTGTGGGAGACGGTCTGTCCCACAGCCGTCGGTACGTCGTACTTGAGAGAGTATGCGGGTGCTCGTTGGGTTACGAGTACACTGGACAGGACTCGTCGGGAACTGACTAGTTGGTATTATGCCTATCGTCAGTTATCAGTTCCCAGGTGACATGAGTACAGCTTAGTCCGCTGACTTGACACTGTCACTTCGCCTCGAGTGTGTTCCCACTGTACTTTGATTACTACCCTACCACGGCTCAAAGGAGTCGTGCAAACAGGTAGTAGTTAGGTGCAGTCCCGAAGCACTTGGAGGCAGTGACGGTTAGACAGGATTCGTCTCTCCCGATATTGGGGGTTGACATCGCGCTGTGTCTAGGAGAGCCATTACACGAGTAGTCCCTGGCCAGGGCAAACGAGATATACTGGTAGGCTTCTAGTGTTATCTCAGGGTGTTTTGGGCTTCACTCCGACACGACTTGTACCGCTATTGGGGGACTGACGTTTACCACCCCCTAGGCCCGCCATGCGATGTATCAGACGAACAGACCGGACTGTACGGAGAATGTCACATTCAGGCTCAGTAGGAGTTCAGATGGGTTTCGCCTCGTCAGTCTTCTTGTCGGCATCTACCTGGGGACCGTTACGCACAGCTAGTGCCGCTTGCAGTCTGTGGTTAAACCCACTGCCAGCATAGTGTCGAGTCTTTAGAGTCCCACACAGAAAGCTATTCGCCTTTAGGCAAAAGAGTAGAGGTCGCATGGTTTTGCGACAGGTCGCATGGTTTTGCGACAGGGTTCGGTCACATCCGTGCACTTGTGCACGTACAGTGTCCGGACAGTTCACACTAGCGGGCTTTGGTTTAAGCCAGATCCTAGTGTACCTTTTGGGATTGGTTTTATCCAGTATGCATTCGTGTTCCTCGGAACGCTGATGCGGGTGTGTATGCACAGTTGACGGAGAGACAGAGGCAGAGGATTCTCATTAGGGTTGTTGACCGTTGACAGTTGACTATTTACTTTTTGCTCAACCCTAATGAGAATATGATATGTGATTAAAAATTATATTAATTAAGTATTATGGTGACATGGTTGTTGAGGGATTGACTTTGTTGACTTGTTGACTTTTGTTGACTTGTTGACTTTGTTGACCGGTTGACTAGGCTTGACTAGTTGACCATCATGATAACTATAGCTATCATTTCATGACAAAGACTTTTGCTTGCTTGCTCTTTTGTGCAAAATGAGTGCATGAAATGATATGGCTATGGTTGCTTAAACCATCACATAATACTTGATTGATATGAGGTGTTATGATTGTTTTGGATTATGAGAGCCAAATGAGAAAAGTCTTCTCTCATTCTTTCATGCTCATTCTCTCTCTTGTTCTTGAGCTCTCATCTCCTCCTCTTGCTCTCCCTCTCTTGACTCTATGGTTCACTTGTCTCATGAGTTGAGAACCAAGAACCATAGATAAAATCCCATACAAACTCTTCTCTACTCACTCTAGTTCACAAGGTTTAGCACACCGAGTGAACTAGTTTCTTCAAAGTTCGAAGAAGGAGCCAAAGGTTGAAGCTTTCAGGTGGGTCTATCTTCGGCGAAAGGAGACGACGGGGAGAAGCCGATTCGGACGACCATCGAAGCTTGAAGACGAAGGAGTTCGAGAAAAAGAAAGGTATAACCCCCTAACCGAGTAGTTAGCAACTCGTAGTTAGGTTGTTAGTTAGATGTTTAACAAAGATCCGGTTTTGAGTCCATGTTACCACCTCTAAGAAAATTGTTTTTCACCAAATTCCGCATGCCCGAAAGTACCGGGAGAGGTAGCATGGACTTACAATAACGATACCACATATGTATATGCATGCGTGCGTCTTAAAACATCACGCCGAAAGGACCCGCTAAAACTTCACGTCGTATCTCAAATACCAACCATATCATATCACCAATCTCACGGCCTCAAACCCAATCTCATCGACTCATCTCCAATCCCAAGTATTATACTCATAATCCGTGTATATGTATACGTGTGTATACACACACACACACACACAGGCCCATACCCATGTGTGTGTGTGTGTGTATATATACATATCCCTATATACGCACATGTAATAAAGTGAAGGCAGGTGTGTGCGTATGGGTGTAAACCTATTCTAGGTTTCACGACTAAGACGCTATGCTAGTTCCCTTCTAATAACACCAAACTAACCATAAACACATAATCATAACTTGATAATCATCCACGGATCATAAACTACATATACATCCAATTATATATCATAAATATACTACGAACTGCGGCGGTGCTATACGCCATCCACCTGACTTCTCCCCGTAGATTTAAATCTACTCACCTGGTCCTCGCTTGCCAAAATCGATGTCGCCACGCGCTTGCTTGTCGTCTCGAAGTCCTCGTGAGGCTACTTGCGTATCATAATATATCGTATCGCATTAAAATCCGACCCATGACCAAAACGACACACGAATCTCACATAGGTCAAAACCTATGGTTTGCTCTCTCAAATCAACCCAAAAACCCTCGATATCGGCGTACAAACGTCGATTGATCGAGGAAAAAAAATCAAACGTACCAATCATGGTTTCACAAATCACTAATCATATATGAAATAGGGTTTAAATCATCAAAACATAAAAATTAATCAAATCGTATTATTTCCCGAACACCTAGTTAGCACAAATTCCCATTTTAGTTCAAAACTTGGTGTTTTAACCAATCTAAGTATTTTAACAATTCTAGTGGCTATAATGTTCACTAAATATCTTCAATAAGCCATACAAACCATTTACATAATTTTATCACACCAATTGTAGAAATCTTATAATTTTAGTTTGCAATTTTATCCAATATTTAACCATTTTTAAAGCAAAATTCATAATTCAACAACTAAGCCTGGTTTTGCATAACCTAAGCTATTAAACCACTCATTATAATGTTAATGATGTGATGAAACCCTTAATATATTTTAAATTCTCAATTTTGAATTAATTACCAAAACCTAGTTTGCATAAACAAGTGATTTAGCTAAATTCTCAAGTAACAATTTCAAATTTAGCAACAAGATTACACTTTGCATGTCTTGAGATGTAAGACTACACATTATAACCATGATCCAAATACCCAAAACCCTAATTTGATCATAAACCACTCTTTTGAATTTTTCAATCATGTAATTTGAACCCATTTAAAACCTAATTAAACACTTAATAAGCTAATTTCAAGCAATTAACAACAAATTCACCAAAGGGTCTAAATTTATACCTCCCAATTTTGTAGATCTCACTTGAAATCTAGCCATCCAAAATTCTCTCTTTGCTCCAAGATCCATGTTAGCTTGGGCAAGAAATAATGGGTAGAGATTGGATTTGGATTTAGCTTTAAATTTGTGTTGATTTTGAAGCAGTTTGGGGATTTTTGATGCAAAATTTAGTGGGATTTTGGGGGAGGGGGCTGCTGCAGTTTTCAGCCAAAGGAGGATGGGAATGGGGGGAAAAATGTGTGAGGAAATGTTAGTCAACTCCCATATCCAAGTACCCATACATCTTTAATTAATGTTTTCTTAATTTTCTTTTCATTTTCTTTTCTTCTCTTGACCGTTGGAGTGAAATGGGGTGAACATTTTTTTTGGGCTACCAAAGGGGGAGGGGAGCTCGGCTACAAGGGGAGAGGAAGAGAGGGTGAGGTGTGGGTGTGTGGGTTAGTGTAGGAACTTCTCCAATTTTCACATTCATCAAGTCTTTTTATTAATTATTTAGTTTTCTTATAACTCATTCCTAAATTTCAAGAACCCTCATGACAACTCCACTTCATTTCAAAGCAATATGTTACATTTTGTTTTAGTGTGTCATGATGCACAAAACTTGTATCAACCCATTCGAATTTGTAATTATCCCTAAATAAATGTATTAGTGACGACTTAAAATAATATTAAAATAATTAATTTCGGAAATTTTTTCAGTAAACTAGAAATATTACAAGTGGCTCAATAAACACCAAATACTAACAATTACATAGTTAGAATATGTATATTTAATTTTATATTAAAAGATATTTATATCTCGATTTTTACGGAAAACACCGGTTATTTTACCGATTATCCAAAATTTCACCTAAACGATTTTCAAACCAGTTCCATATTTTTAAACTTGCTTAATTAAGTTTTGGTAAAAACCTATTAAGCTAAACTTTTAATTAGACAAAGTATTAATTAACACCAATTATCATATTCTACTAGGTTATGTTTTCTTAACTTCAATTAACATTAAACACTTCACCAAGTTTTACCCTAACTTGAATTTCTTAAAAATTATGATGAATTAATTAATCAAGAGTTTAAAACTATATTCATCATTTAATTAACTAGCTTAAAGATTTAATACAACGAAATTAAGGATTTGAATTAGAAATTATACCTCTCAAGAGCACAAAAGATCAACTAGCTCCATCAAAATTTCCCCCCAAAAAGATGCTTTTTCATGGAGATCCAAGCTAGATTAGTGAAGGGAAATGATGGTTTAATTTTTGTTTAGGAGTTTTGTGGAATTTAGGATTTTTGATGTGTTTTGAGAGCAAAGAATGAAGAAAAGAGCTAAGGAAAAATTTGGGGCAGATTTGGCGAGGCTCGGCCAATATTGTGGAGGGGGGGTAGTTTTGTGAATAAAATGGAGAAGTTTCTAGCTAAAAATCATTAAATGCTTCAATAAATGCTATTTTCCACCTTTATTTCTTTTCTTTTCTTTTTAAATTTTTATCCTTTTGCACTAAAAAAAATCTAGATATTTGAAGAGAAGCTTCCAAAATAATTCTAGTGATGATTTCCAATGATTCTCATTAGAAGTAATTACCAAAATTTAAGTGTATAATTTACCAATTAAAATAATATTTTATTAGGGAAAAATTCTATTTGGACAAAAACTTCCCATATACCCCCAAAGCTCGCGCACTAGATTTATTTTAGCTAACCTAGGTGCCGGTAAGTTTATACGGACGTTTGATCACAATCAGGTTAAAACGAAAAATACCGACTATTTTACCCTAAAACGGAAAAATTCGCATAACGATTTCTAAAACGTTATAATAGTGAGCAGCAATAGTAAGTAGGATCCGAATGGATTTAAGCATTGCTACTGGAGAGAAGGTTTCATCATAGTCCAATCCTGGTCATTGACGAAAACCTTTCGCTACAAGCCTTTCTTTAAAGGACTCTACATGTCCATCTACACCAATCTTTCTCTTAAAGATCCATTTGCACCCAACGGGTTTTATCCTAGGAGGTGCAACGTCCAAAGTCCATACTTTGTTGGTGTACATGGACTCCATTTCGGGTCTCATGTCTTCCAGCCACTTCACCGAGTCACCATTCGTGATAGCTTGCTGAAAACTAGTAGGGTCATCATCATCCATGATGAAATCTTCTCTATCACCATCAATGAGAAACCCATAGTATCTCTCTGGTGGGCGAGAAGTTCTACTAGATCTCCGGAGCGGCTGAGGTTCTTGAAGTTCTACTGCAACATCAGTTTCAACCAATTCGTCCTGAGTAATTTGTGTCTCTAGAACCTCTTCTAGTTCTACCGCATTGCCATCAGTTCTATTTGTAAATATTTCATTTTCCAAAAATGTGACATGTTGAGAAACAAACACCTTCTGTTTCTCCTTGTGGTAGAATAGATATCCATACGAATGCTTTGGATATCCCACAAATTTACACATGACCGATTGTGTCTCTAGTTTGTCTGGATTCTGCTTTTTGACAAAAGCCGGACAACCCCATATCCTAACTATTTTAAGAGATGGTCTCTTTCCACTCCATATCTCATATGGAATGGTATATACGATCTTGGTTAGAACCCTATTTAATAGATATATTGCTGTCTCCAATGCATGCTTCCAAAAAGAAAGCGGTAACTCAGCATCACACATCATGGACCGTACCATATCTAATAGGGTACGATTCCTCCGTTCTGACACACCGTTGTGCTGTGGTGTGTAAGGAGGAGTGAGCTGAGAGAGAATCCCATTCTCTTTTAAGAAGTCTGAAAACTCTGTACTTAAATACTTTCCACCTCGATCTGATCGAAGTTTCTTGATGCTCAAGCCTGTTTATTTTTCTACTTCAAGTTTGTGCTCCTTGAATTTCTCGAAAGCTTCGGATTTGTACTTTAATAAAAACACGTGTCCGAATATTGAGAAATCATCAGTAAAAGTAATAAAGTATGAAAAACCGCCTCTAGCATGTATAGACATTGGTCCTCATACATCACTATGTATGAGGCTTAAGAGTTCTACAGCTCTTTCTCTGTGTCCAGTAAACGGAGTTTTGGTCATTTTACCTTTGATACAGGAATACAAGTCTCATAAGATTTATATTCAAAAGAATTCAAATATCCATCTTTATGTAGCTTGCTTAGTCTTGTTTCATTAGTATGACCAAGTCTGCAATGCCAAAGAAAAGTTTTATTTATATCTGAAATTTTCTTTTATTAGTATGTTGTATATTGAAAACTGTGTGTTGGTTAAAGACGTAAATATCGTTATTCAGTGTACCCTACCCAATCAACTCTTGATTCAAGTTAATGTTCATAACAATATTTTGCAACACAATATGATATCCTTCATTGTCCAACAAAGAAACATATATTATATTACATAGCATACTAGGTACAAAATAACAAGGGTTCAAAACCAAAATACAACCCGAAGGCAACCCAGATGATACTCTCCTACGGATACAGCATGTACATTGGAACCATTTCCAACCCGCAGAGTATGGTCTCCAGTCTTCAAAACTCAACTATTTCTCAATCCCTGCATAGAATTGCAGATGTGAGAATCAGAACCGGTATCTAATACCCAAGATGCAGAGTTAATTGAAAAACAGTTCTTAGTTACAAACACACCTGAAGCGGAAGCATCAGCATGCTTCTTCTTCTTGAGATCAGCAAGATACACAGCACAGTTTCGTTTCTAATGTCCCGACCTGTGGCAGTAAAAACATTCTCCTTTTCCACTTCCCGCGGCCCCAGATATGTCTTTCCCCTTCGCCTTTTTAACTCCACCTTTCGGTTTGATGGGTTTCTTTTTCTTCTTTCCCTTGGCCTTGGCTTTTGGGACGGAAGAGGAAGATAGCCCAGCAAGCAGAGCGGGATTCTTCGCTGTCTTAAGCGTGCTCTCTGCACTTCCCAACATATTGAGAATTCAGGCAATGATTTCTCTAAATCGTTCATATTGAAATTCATTATGAACGGAGCAAAGGCATGGCTGGGGGAGACGACAGAACAATATCTGTATATTGCTCATTATCCATGGTCCATCCCAGTTCCTCGAGTTCTTCTATAAGACCAATCATCCTCAGGACATGTTCTCCTACTGATGTACCAGGGGCTATTCACATCTGAAACAACTTTAGAGATGCCTCGTATCGCAAAGTCCGAGATTGCTTTTCATACAACTCCTTTGTATGAAGAAAGATGGATTGAACAACCATCTTCTCGTGTTGTTTCTGATGGATATTGTCCATAGAACCAAGCACGAGGCACTTGGCCGTGTTACAATCAATATCCCATGTTTTTCGGATCTCCCTATCCGAAATAGATGATTCAGGTCCTGGGACGGGTGGGGCTTTGGTAGTGAGGACATATGATACTTTATCATATGTGAGTGCAATGTTCAAGTTCCTCAACCATTCTTTATAATTCGGTCCTGTCAGTTTGTTTTTCTCTGAAAAAAGCTTAAGTCCCGTCATCAGGTATCTACCATTAGGAGAGAGAAAAGAATACACTCAGCGAAATGCTCTTGCAAAGAATTGGATTGGTTATTATCTTATCTAATCGATGTCTCCCACTGCTTTTATCAAATTTTCTTTCAAAATCTTAAAAGAAAACTAGGTAGGATTAATTACATTCTACAGTTTCGCTAACCGGTCAACCAGGCCAGTGTCGGTACTTTGAAGGAGGTTCCCCGTGCTTTCGCACAGACCTAATTAAAATAAACCTCATTTTCCCAGAGGTCAAACCCCATTGACACCTTTCTAGACACCTACTGGATTAGCTAATTATAAAGTGTAAAACTCTCCTTGGAGTAACACTTACTCACAGTTGGATCAGGATCCATCTATCATATAGATAGTATGCAATCTCATTGCAAATTTCAACTCTTGAAACTCCCGATATGGTTTTTACCCCTAGTTACTTATTGTTAGTTGTATGTATGCCCTAGAGGCCAGTATTGTACAGATGATGTATATTATATTGGATGCTTGGACATATATAGAGAAGACTTTCTTGCTCGTCATGATAGTATGCAATCTGGTTGCTCTTTACTTTAACATGTATACTTGTCTCTTTATACTGTCTGATAGTTACATGTTGGTAAAGCCCATAGGATGTGTACTTGACTACCTGGACTATGATGCGGATCATACTAGTAGGGACATGGTAGTCCATAAGTACATCCTTCAAGGTCCTTAGTCGAGGATGTATCGAGACGGGGCATCGATATACCAGTGTAGACTAGTGTAATTGCTTCTCGACCCATAAGATGGGTGATGGATCATCCCATATCCATTGGTGTTTGATATCAGAGATGGTATACGGGTGCTCAGTGGAGACTGGGTACACTGGATGGACTCGTCGAGAACTCCCAGATGGTATTATACCTCACGTCAGATGGCAGTTCTCTAGTGACACTTGTGCAGGTTAGTCTGTAGACCCGAGATCGCCATAGAGTCTTGTGTGATTCCCACCGTGCTTTGATTTCCACCTTACCATGTCCATGAGGGCGTGCAAAACGGTGGTTTTTGTTGGAGATAGTGCCCTCAGAGTCAATTATTAGGTCACAGGTACGTGATTGTAATGATTGAGGGAGGACCTATCCCGGTAGGACAGTCTTACTCGAGATGATAGTATGCTATCTGGTTTACCTTTATCATCGTGTACTGCTTTAGGTGACCTGACACGTCGCTATTACACGTTGATAGAGCCCGTAGGATTCTTGCTTGACCACCAGCAGTATGAGGGCGATCATATAAGTGGGAGCTGGGGGTCTATAAGCTTATCCTTAAAAGGTCCCTAGTCGTGGGAGTTTCGAGACTGGGCATCGATACTCCATTAGTAGACTAGTGTATACAGTCGAGACCCCGACGAGGGGCGGTGGCCGGTCTCACAAGCCACTGGTGTCAGTTGGATCACCTAAGATGTATACAGGTGCTCATTGGGTTATGAGTACACCGGACAGGACTCGCCGGGAACATGCTAGTTGGTCATATACCAGACGTCAGATGGCAGTTCCCTGGTGACATGTGTGCAGGTTAGTTCATCGACCTGGGGATCGTCATTTGTCTCGTGTGAGTTCCCACTGTACTTTGATTACTACCCTACCACGGCTCAAAGGAGTCGTGCAAACAGGTTTTAGTTGGGTACAGTCCCGAGCCACATGGAGGCAGTGAGCGTATCTTCAGGGGTTCGTCTCTCCCGGTATTGGGGGTGAGGTCGTGCTGTGTCTAGGAGAGCCATTACACAAAGTCCTTGGCCAAGGCAAGGAGATTTACTGGTAGGTATTCCAGTAGTATCTCAGGGTGTTCTGGGCTACACTCCGACACGACTTGTACCGCTTTTGGGGGTCTGACTTTTACCAACCCCCTAGGCCCGCCATGCGATGCTCATAGACGAACGGACCGGACTGCACGGATATTGTCACTGACAGGCTCAGTTGGGTGTCGGGGTGAGCTTCCTCATCGACGTCCCTTTTGGTCAATAGCTGGTGGCCCGTCACGTATTGGCATATACCTCTGACGTGCTAGTGGTTAAATCCACAGCCATAGTATTGACGAGTCTTTAGAGTCCACCACATTTACAGTTACTCAGCTTTCGGGCGAAAGGTTGTAGAGGCCGTATGGAGATATGGCAAGGTCCGATCAGATACGTGCGGTATTGCATGAATCAGGATCGGACAGATTGTACTATAGGCCGTATGGTTATATGGCAGGGTTCGATCAGATACGTGCGGTATTGCACGGATCAGGATCGAACAGATATTACTAGCCGGTTTTGGTATAAGCCGGATCCTAGTATAGTACAGTGTAGATTTTGTCTCATTGCATTTGTATTTCGGTCGAAATACAGATGCGGGTGTGTATGCACAGTATCGGGGTTTTCCCGTAATTTATTACGGGACCAGTTTTCTGGAATTGCCAGTTTGCTTTCCGTTTCGGCCAATTTCCATTGTTCCGTTCATTGGCCGAAGATTGGTGGAGGAGGGCTTATTTGCATTGTTGCAAATAAGTGTTTGTGGAGGTGTTCTTTGCTTATTGTTGTATCATGATAGCCTCTCATTGACCTTGACTTCTAGCTTCATGATAGCTTGACTTTTAGTGGTCATCATGGTTGTTGATGATGAGGTTGGTGATGATGG
Source organism: Agapanthus africanus (assembly GCA_030015575.1). Lineage (NCBI taxonomy): Eukaryota > Viridiplantae > Streptophyta > Magnoliopsida > Asparagales > Amaryllidaceae > Agapanthus > Agapanthus africanus. The sequence continues at coordinate 111,349,578 of JASDDO010000029.1, forward strand.
TTGGATGAGTATTGGTTTTGCTTGTGATCATTACTTGATATCATAACCATTCCTTTCTCTCTCTTTTTTTTGATTATGGTTGTGGTTTTTGATCTTTTTGGTTTTATCATATCACTCCCTCACTCCATGCTCTTCTCCTCACCTCTTTGGCCGGCCACTTAGGATTGGGGCTGTCCAAAAATTGTGTGGGTGTATCTTTGGTTCATATCATGCTCCAAAATACCCACTAGCTCCTCCACATTGTTCTTGTTTCATCCCTGCACAAAATGGCATCTCCACTACCCCAAAAGGAGACACAAGTTCTACTACACATTCTACAGCGAATCTTGGGCACGTCGAGTAGCCGGCTTCGTGCCCGAGTTGCCTCGGCATTGAGGTGGGAGCCCGTAAACAAAGTAGGCGATGTGGTGCACTTCCGGCGACGAGGAGGAGACGGACGGAGATCCCGCGAGGAGATCGGAGTGGAGATGAAGACCGGAGGACTTGGATCGTCGGTATATCTCTAACCCATCTTGTTAAGTAGCTTAGACTAGTTAATGGTAACGATCCCGGGTGATAGTGCGCGGTGGTGCCGGTTTGCAAAGTCCGCAAAATTTAAGTTATTCACCGCTTCCGCATTCCGACGTCGGATTGACGGCCGGGGCGCCGCCGTGCACTTACAGTGGTATCAGAGCCTCGCCATTAACTTCGTCTAGCTTCGTTTGATGTGTTTTGCGGTTCCGATCGACCAAAATTCCAAAAACTCATTTTTACCTCACATCAGTTTTCTGTTAAGAATTTTTGGTGTCTAAAAATTTTTCTGGTGGTCTCAGAATAATGTGCAGGAGATTCTAAGAACTCTGGGAAAATTCGACACTCTGATCTCTCACACAGAGCGCGGATCCGCGGCCTCACCCTTCTATTGGGCCGCTGTTCCGCCGCAGTCTTGAGAGTTCAGTGGGCCATCTTTTTCCAGTGGGCTTCAGGGGTGTAATTAGGGGTTTTGGAATATTAAAATTGGGCCAATTATTTCTGTGACTGCTACAGTATTCTTTGTGGGCCCACTTGTTAATTTTTGGTCAATCGGAAAATCTTAAACACATTTTTCACAGTATTTACATTATATCTGCGACCGTGAATGTCACTCGATCGGTAAATCCGGTCTAACTGCTATAGCCCGGTTAGACGGATTTGCGAACGTGACTTTCACGTTGATGTTCTATGTATTTGCTGTGATGTTGCGGATCGGTCGTGGGGGATAGCCTGGATGCAATGCTAGTACTGTGCTGTTGTATTATGTACATTTGATATTGCGGGGCGAGCGTCCGACATGTGGACTGCCGTCACTGCCTGTTTGTATTATTCTTTTGGGGCACGACCTGGTTGCGGTCGATGTACCCGTTGTATGTATATTTTACTTTCTGTACTAGGATACCCCGCGGAGGGGTGCACGGATAGCCGGGTTCTGGAGGGCAACAAGCCCGCATCTCATGGCATTGAGACGGAGGGGGCTTCACTCTAGGATTGGCGGGCTATTCGCCGCACTCGTAGGGGGTACAGGTTGACCCAGGAGGGGTGCCCAAGTTGCCGGATTCCGTGAAGTGCTGGGTGGTCCATTCACGGGGCTGAAAGGGGCTGCCTCGCTTCAGGTTTTGGCGGGTGACTTGCCGCGCCCGTAGGGGTCTAGGATTTCATTGCACAGGCTATCCACACGACCAGGGGAACGTCGGGTTTCAGTAGTGGCTCTGTGAAACCCGGGGATCCCAGATATCTGTATTGTTTCTGTGATGCTGTTCATTCTCTGTGATGTTGCATTTTATTCACGCCTTGAGCGAATACTATATATTGGTATATATATTAGTAGATGTCGTATATGTTTTGCATCCGCGCTAGTCCAGTCCCCGCTCTGTCGTTAGTAAGCTAACCTAACGGGTAATGACGGGACCCAGTGGCGAATGCGGATGGCATATACGTACATCAGTATATTTTCGTTCTTTTTGGTGTGATCAATTGATGGGACTGCATTGATTCGGATCAATGCAAGTTAAAAACAAACCTAATCTGATGTTTTTGGAACACTTTTCAAAAAGCTGTTATTGCAAGGACGTTCACTTTTGTTTTGCATCGTGGTATTCATTTGGAATATCCTGCTCCTCAGTCGACGAGGCAAGGGCCGAGATCCCTTCACCGGGAGTGACCCCTTGGACAAAAAGTTTGCGTCAGGGCATTAACTTCACTATAGCCGATTGCTTTTGCTTTGCATCGTGGTATTCAGTTGGAATATCCTGCACCCCATTCTACGGGGAAAGAGCCGAGATCCCTTCACCGGGAGTGACCTCTTTAGCAACGGTTTTCGTCACTATATTTTTAAAAGCTATCCGTTCCTTCGACGATATCAAGTTCTTTACGTTAAAGGTTTTCGCCAGAAACCATTCGTAGCCCTCCGTCGTTTCATATGGGTAGTCAATAGTATTCAAGCTGTGTTTGTTGGCCAAAGTCAAGGCACAGTGTTTGGTAGCTGTTGGTTATTCATATGCAGCATAGATAGATGCGTTGGTTTGGAACAGTCGTATAGCCTTGTTGGCCAAAGTCAAGGGCTTGTGCGGGTGGATTCGAATCAACCTGGAGAATGACGGGTAGAACTTGACATGTGACTTATGATTTGTTGGCCAAAGTCAAGGTCATAAGAGCATGGGGCAGAAATCACATCGGGAGTTTCAAAAGAACTGAAACTTGCCAGATATGCGCATACCTTCTGGAGTGTGATAGCGTGAGCGGATTCCGTCACGTTATCATGCAATGATAGTTGGATCCCGATTCCCACTGATGAGTTGGTATACTCCTCGGGTAACCCCGACTAATTCTTCTTTCAGGTTTGGAGGAGAATTTGAGGTACAGTGGGAGGATTCCAGATTAGATAAATTGGTAACCATTCTGATCTAGGTTAGAGTGCACGCTGAGTGTTTCTTTTCTCTCTCTCTTTGGCAGCGACCATTGACCCGACCCTAAGGCTTTGACTCAGTGACCAAGTTGACCGAACCTTCTTAAACACCGGCTTTTGGATTGTCAGAGTTGCAGACCTCATTGCCACTCCTACTTTTACCCTTTTTCTCCAGGACACCCCGTATTACTACGAACGTCCACTTCCATTGGACAAAACCATCGTATGGTTAGATACGAACTCGAAAGAATTTATTCGAGGATGGTTTCCGGTTCTGGAGAAAACGGATAGGATTATTCAGTTGTCTTTTCCTTTTACCCTCTCTCAGGTTAAGAGTACTCCTTGGTTTAGGGGTAGTACACCTATTACGCAAATTGGATTGTCTTCTTCCAAACCTTAGGCTGGTGCCGACCGGTAGGGAATGAAGAAAACCAATTAGCATAACGATGGTGTGCAGAAGGTATTAAGTTCAGACAAAGCAAGGGATTAGTAAGAGGGCAAAGTAAATTGCAACAGATATTCACGACCAAACCAAATATTTCGTTACCACTCCCACATCACCTTTGTATTTCTCCAGGACACTCCGTATCACTACGAAGATCCACAGTTTATTTGGATACTCCATCGTATGGTTATATACGAACTCGAATGGAACTTGTTCCAGTTCGGGGATGGATTCTGGTTCAGGAGAAAAAGGAATAAAGTACATTCAGATGTCTTTTATCTTCACCTTCTCTCGCGTTGTGAGTGCTCCTAGGATTAGGACAGTACACCCTTTATGCTTTTTGGATAGTCTTCTTCCAAACCATAGGCTGGTGCCGAACGGTAGGAAAGGTAGAAAACCAATTGGCCTAAAGGGGTGTACAGAAGGTAAAGACTAAAGACATATGAAGGGATTTGGAGAGGTGGCAAAGAATTATACGGTTATAGTTGTGAATCTGGATGATGGAAGAGGCATTACTAGGAATACCAGGATACCACATCGAAACATTTCAATGTTTCAGTTCCACTGTGTACTGTTAATGGAAAACTGATTTCCCGATTAGATACTTGCTCCAGGGTATGTATTTACCAGATACGATTCTCACATCTGTATGGTTTTACAGATGATGAGTGGGAGTAAGTTATTGGGAATTGGGTGATTATCCTCATTATATCGGGATTCGTTGTAATCGGTGATATTTGAGGAAATCACCTGGGTTGTTTGCCGGTCGGCAAATATTTGGTTTTGAATAACCGCTGTTATGCACCAATTTCAAATTGATATATCTGTACGTCTATTTTCATAGAGTGAGATATACCTTTTGATATTATGTCGATGACATTTACCTATATCAGTGGATGGTTAGGTAAGGAGCATTAAACAGCGGTGTAATTCTTCTTAACCATAAGTACAGTTTTCAACCTACGACACACAGTGAATGAGTTGTCAGACTCAAGGGACTTATACAGAGTATTGTATGTTGTCCAGGGTCCATCAGGACAGAGGGGTTGGTCCTCGTACTACATTCAGTTTACTTATGACTTCTCTAGTTTTTAGACAAGTGTTTCGTGGAAACACAGGGTCCGAATTTTGAGAAGTTATAGGTATTTGAATAGAGTAGAGAACCAGGTGTAGCAAGTATCGGGATTGTTCAAAGAGATCGAAGATGTAGATACTTGTGTATGGTATTCAGTTGATAGTAATGATAAAGAGATCTTGATTCTCTTTCAGGTTACTCATAATTGGAAGTATTCCTAAATTGAGTAACGCTGATCCGCCTCCTTCCATTTAGTTGACATGCACTGGAGACAGTTGCATAATTTGGATCTGGTTCAATTAAATCAGTGCCTCTGGTCCTATATGGGATATAGAACAGTTCATATCTTAACGATGTTAAGGTACGGGGAGTTGTCCGGTTTATGATTAAAACCAGACACTGGACAACTCAAGGCACGTTTCTGTAATGGCTGTTTGTGGGTTGACCCAGGCTATGACGAGGGTTGACTTTCTACCATCTGGATGAACAATAGCAATATTGTTCTAGACTCGCCACAGTTTTATTAAAAATGGATTTTTTCAGAAAACAGTAGTGGGAGTATGGTAGAACTGGAAGTGATTCCAGAACCACAAACGATTACTGAAGATTTGATAAGGAACCTAAAGATTCAATCTGGATTGACATTCCATTGGCCACTCCGCAGATAAGGTGGGTAACTTCAGGCACCCGAGAGGTACTACGGTAGCTTCAAGGACGGTGACAGGGAAGTTCTTGTTTACCCACAATTGCCATTGCTGTTGTTCCAGGTTACGAGACCCGGCGGGAGGATGAGTATAGCGTCGTTCTAAACCAGTTTTAGAAGTGTACGTCTATATGACTCTGCCAGAGGGTTGTCGTAGTCAGTGGGAGCAGCGGAAGCATTGGTGGACAGGTTGCTTATGTCTATTTATAGACTAGAGCAGATGTAGCGGAGATAGATCATCTATTTCTGATGTGACAGTCATGGGTTTGACTTCATCAGAATAGGGGATGGATCTGTTGAGAAGGTAGTAGGGTGTGATATCCTGGTATTTGGATGATATACACAGAGTAGGAAAAGAAACTCCTACACTACGATCGGTTATACTTTGGTCGTCACACAGTTGTTTCTCTACAAAGGAAATGGATTTTATATCAGACATACTGGTTACTAGATCTATGGTATTAGATCTAGATTTGGGTGGTTTCCCAATCAGGGTACTTGACAGCATTCTAAGAGTATTTAGGATGGACGACTCCTGGCACGGTAGTGTACCTGCAGGTAATGGAGTCACCCTCTCTAAAGGTGTCTTACAGACTAAAGGGGAGAGGGATGAGCATGATTGGCAGATCACTTGCTTAGGCAATTGAGTCAATCATAAGATGTCAAGTACCACACCAGATGTTGTTCTTGCACTAGATGCAATAAGTTGACATTAATCCAATCCTGGAGAAACAGTTGGAAGCAGTTTTAGAACATAAGTAGATGTTCTAGGGATATGATAACGACAGCCTCATTCAGGAGACAGTTATCATTCCAGGCTTCCAAGGTGACATGGACGACAAGGAGGTTGTCAGAGTTATAGTTTTCCTTCTGATGAGGGGCAGTATTTTGGACAGGTGGTCCAAGGCAATACTGAGGGAGGCATGGCGCGCTGGATACTGATTATGTTCAGTTGACGATACAGTCTAAGAAGTTTGGATTTGGAGCTCATTTATGAGCTATGTCCCATCAGACATCCAGACACATTCTAAGACAGGTATTGCTCATTTCGGGAGATGGGTTTCTCCGCGAACTTGAGATTTAGAGAGACATGGAAAGAGACAACAAGGCGGATCCACTCACTGAGGCTATTCCTCGAACGCAATAGTTTCGCAAACGAGCTTTGTGAAACTAACTAGTAGAGGAGTTGGGTGTTCGGTATCACACGGGCTGTGAGTATGCGACATCGCAATAATTAGCCTTGAGTGCAAGTGGGAGATTGTTGGAGATAGTGCCCTCAGAGTCAATTATTAGGTCACAGGTACGTGATTGTAATGATTGAGGGAGGACCTATCCCGGTAGGACAGTCTTACTCGAGATGATAGTATGCTATCTGGTTTACCTTTATCATCGTGTACTGCTTTAGGTGACCTGACACGTCGCTATTACACGTTGATAGAGCCCCTAGGATTCTTGCTTGACCACCAGCAGTATGAGGGCGATCATATAAGTGGGAGCTGGGGGTCTATAAGCTTATCCTTAAAAGGTCCCTAGTCGTGGGAGTTTCGAGACTGGGCATCGATACTCCATTAGTAGACTAGTGTATACAGTCGAGACCCCGACGAGGGGCGGTGGCCGGTCTCACAAGCCACTGGTGTCAGTTGGATCACCTAAGATGTATACAGGTGCTCATTGGGTTATGAGTACACCGGACAGGACTCGCCGGGAACATGCTAGTTGGTCATATACCAGACGTCAGATGGCAGTTCCCTGGTGACATGTGTGCAGGTTAGTTCATCGACCTGGGGATCGTCATTTGTCTCGTGTGAGTTCCCACTGTACTTTGATTACTACCCTACCACGGCTCAAAGGAGTCGTGCAAACAGGTTTTAGTTGGGTACAGTCCCGAGCCACATGGAGGCAGTGAGCGTATCTTCAGGGGTTCGTCTCTCCCGGTATTGGGGGTGAGGTCGTGCTGTGTCTAGGAGAGCCATTACACAAAGTCCTTGGCCAAGGCAAGGAGATTTACTGGTAGGTATTCCAGTAGTATCTCAGGGTGTTCTGGGCTACACTCCGACACGACTTGTACCGCTTTTGGGGGTCTGACTTTTACCAACCCCCTAGGCCCGCCATGCGATGCTCATAGACGAACGGACCGGACTGCACGGATATTGTCACTGACAGGCTCAGTTGGGTGTCGGGGTGAGCTTCCTCATCGACGTCCCTTTTGGTCAATAGCTGGTGGCCCGTCACGTATTGGCATATACCTCTGACGTGCTAGTGGTTAAATCCACAGCCATAGTATTGACGAGTCTTTAGAGTCCACCACATTTACAGTTACTCAGCTTTCGGGCGAAAGGTTGTAGAGGCCGTATGGAGATATGGCAAGGTCCGATCAGATACGTGCGGTATTGCATGAATCAGGATCGGACAGATTGTACTATAGGCCGTATGGTTATATGGCAGGGTTCGATCAGATACGTGCGGTATTGCACGGATCAGGATCGAACAGATATTACTAGCCGGTTTTGGTATAAGCCGGATCCTAGTATAGTACAGTGTAGATTTTGTCTCATTGCATTTGTATTTCGGTCGAAATACAGATGCGGGTGTGTATGCACAGTATCGGGGTTTTCCCGTAATTTATTACGGGACCAGTTTTCTGGAATTGCCAGTTTGCTTTCCGTTTCGGCCAATTTCCATTGTTCCGTTCATTGGCCGAAGATTGGTGGAGGAGGGCTTATTTGCATTGTTGCAAATAAGTGTTTGTGGAGGTGTTCTTTGCTTATTGTTGTATCATGATAGCCTCTCATTGACCTTGACTTCTAGCTTCATGATAGCTTGACTTTTAGTGGTCATCATGGTTGTTGATGATGAGGTTGGTGATGATGGTTGGATGAGTATTGGTTTTGCTTGTGATCATTACTTGATATCATAACCATTCCTTTCTCTCTCTTTTTTTTGATTATGGTTGTGGTTTTTGATCTTTTTGGTTTTATCATATCACTCCCTCACTCCATGCTCTTCTCCTCACCTCTTTGGCCGGCCACTTAGGATTGGGGCTGTCCAAAAATTGTGTGGGTGTATCTTTGGTTCATATCATGCTCCAAAATACCCACTAGCTCCTCCACATTGTTCTTGTTTCATCCCTGCACCAAATGGCATCTCCACTACCCCAAAAGGAGACACAAGTTCTACTACACATTCTACAGCGAATCTTGGGCACGTCGAGTAGCCGGCTTCGTGCCCGAGTTGCCTCGGCATTGAGGTGGGAGCCCGTAAACAAAGTAGGCGATGTGGTGCACTTCCGGCGACGAGGAGGAGACGGACGGAGATCCCGCGAGGAGATCGGAGTGGAGATGAAGACCGGAGGACTTGGATCGTCGGTATATCTCTAACCCATCTTGTTAAGTAGCTTAGACTAGTTAATGGTAACGATCCCGGGTGATAGTGCGCGGTGGTGCCGGTTTGCAAAGTCCGCAAAATTTAAGTTATTCACCGCTTCCGCATTCCGGCGTCGGATTGACGGCCGGGGCACCGCCGTGCACTTACAGTTTTTGGGTACAGTCCCGAGTCACATGGTGGCAATGAGTGATAGGAGGGGTTTCGTCTCTCCCGGTATTAGGTGTTGATGCTGCGCTGTTCTCGATTGGCTGTGACAGGGAAGTCCCTGGCCAGGGCTGATTAGAGATTCACAGGTAAGTGTTACCATTAGTTTCTCTACCCGTTATGAGCCTCACATCGGCACGACTTATCGGTTATTGGGGTCTGACGTTTACCACCCCTAGCTTGATATGGGACATATCAGACGAGGAGACCGGACTGTACGGGAAGTGTTGCCGGCAGGCTTTCACAGGAGTTGGAGCGGGCTTGCTTGCTGATCTTCTGATCGCTCAATACCCGGGTAGCCGCTACGTCCAGCTAGTACCGCTGACGACTTGTGGGTGCGTGATATGATCATCACCTACTGCCGGCGTATTGACGAGTCTTTAGAGTCCTACACAGAGGTTTTACTGGCTCAGGCGAAACGAAATAGGAGCGCATATGTGATATGTGCGAGACCGAGAATAAATGCGTGTATGTGATACCGTATTCTATTCTCGCGACTTTATGTATCGGTCGGTCATATATGATATGACCGGGTTATCGAATCAAGTGTTGATTCGATAAGTCGATACGATGGATGTTAGCCGGTAATATGAGATATGACCGGATTGTTAAGCCATGTGTTGATTTAATAATTAAGTGTATAATTGTATATTAGATATACTAATTTACATTTGCTAACACTTATTCACTTTAGGGTTTTTCTCACACTTGCACACTTGAATATATATATATATATATGATATATATATTAAAAGTGTTTTGTTATTGTATCATGGTAGCTGATACACTAAACATGGGTGTACAAGACTCACACCATTCTATTTTTAAATGGTGGTTTATATTTATTTAAGGTAATTACAAATTAGTGGAATTTCTTTCATAAGCATGAAGCTTGTAGAAGCTTGTGGTTGCTTTGAAAAAGTCCGCTTGTTTTGTTTTACCTTAGATCTTTGTTTAACCTAACCAATTAAACTTAGCTATGGTAAAGTCTCTACAAGGGTTGGTATATGATACTCTCTCACCATGGTTAGCTACTTCATTTGATCATTATCCTTTCCTCTTTCTTTTGTTCATCTTCTTCATTGTGAAAAGGAGAAAGAAAACTAGGGTTTGATCCAAAGTGAGAAGGAGTGTGAGAAACAAAATTCTAAAGAGAACCCACTTCCTATTTCTCCTCTACTACACTAGCCCTTTAGTATAGGGTGTTTGCTTCACTAATTCTCAAGTTAGTGAAGTGGAAGCTTGAGTCGGAATTCCCTCGACATAGATCATCTTCGGCCTCGGAGACTTCAAGCAAGGTCGCATCCTTCACGTCGTGAAGCCATACAAGAGCCCAAGAGAACCTTGATCGCAGCGAAGGGTCTTCAACAAGGAGCAATTGAAGTGGAGGACCGATCTACAAAGGTTGTATATCGCGTTCCCTTTAGTGTAAAGTTGTTTACTTCCTAAATGATTCGCCTAAACTCTAGTTAACGATCTTGCTTAGTGTTATTCGGCAGAAAAAAATTTAATTTTGGCATGGTCGATGCCTTGTTGAGCCTCGTTAGTGTGCCTAGTAACCTTACAGTGGTATCAGAGCCTAGCTAGAGAATTAGACGATGCGTTAACGAAGTTAAAACTCCGAACGAATCCGAATACGACAAAACGACCCCCTCTATGGACAATTTTTAAAATCTGGGACTTTTGTGAATTAAAAATACTTAAAAAATACAGCAGGGATTTCTAAGAATTACAGTGCAAAAATGATTACGTAATCCGTACGGACCGCCGCGGTTCCGCGGCAATACCCTGCTTGTGCCGCGGAACCGCGGCCGTACAGTGAGACTTTGACGATTGGTTTGCACAGTAATTCTAGATTTTGTGATTGTTATTTTATAGGCATTTTTAATTTGACTCAAGTATTGAGTATTCAGGGGTTCATTTTGTAATCGTCGATTCGATCGGAGAATTTAATTTTGTTTTGTTATTCCGGATAATTTAGAAAGTACTAAAATGTTCGAACGGATATCATTAACTCAATTTTTCCCGGCACGAAAAACATTCAAGTGTTGAATTTTTCTCGGGTTTAAATATTTCGGAAAAACGTGCATGTGATGCGATGGACCCTCTAGAAGACAACAAACCTTAACTCGATTATGTGACCGTCTTGAACTGCCCTTTGAACCTTAGGGTTTGGGGCAGTACGGCGTGCCACATGTGAGGCGTTGGCGTGACCCTTCTACGGCTGGACCATTGCTACTGTGACGTATTCTAGAATTTTTGAACTCCGCTCATGTGTTGAGCTATTTAGGAAATCTTGGGTATTTGATTATTCGATCGGAAAGTTTAATACTGTCTATTTATCTCGAATGTGATACAATATGTGGAATTCATACATGTTAGGCATGAAATGCGAAATATGTGATATTTTGGATTTACGATGTCTAAAGAGATTGTGGATTCCAAATGTTGTAGTTTTACACTTTCTTTTCTGTGACCGTAAGCGTAATATGTGATATCGCCGATTTCGTTGCTATATGTCAACGACAATTGGGATGCGCATATTTACTTACGTTGATGACATGTGATATTCTGTGTTACTGGATATGTTATATTGGATCGTCGCGTTCCGAATAGCCGGGGGTTTTATGTGAGATGAGAGCTTTTATTTTCATTCATGTAAATTTAAAATGTATGTAATATTCTTTTATTGGGGCACTTCCGGGTCGAGGTTGATGTCGCCTTTTGTATATTATTTACTTTTCCGCACTAGGATAGACCCAAGAAGGGGAGCAGAAGTAACCGGGTTCTAGGGTCCAGTGGGAGACCAACTCGAGGAGTCGAGTCCGGGTCTCCTAACTCTAGAATTGGTAGGGTTGCTTGCCGCTCTCGTAGGGGTCTAGGGGTGTGGGTTTGGCTATTCATCGCGACCGTGGAATCCGTGTTTTATAGAGGCTCAAAATAAAACACGGACGTCCTAGTATATCCAATGTTTCATATGTTTCTTCTGCTGCGAAATCTGTGATGTGATCATGTGATGTTCTGTGATAAATACTATATATAGTATATATGATATATTATATAGGCGTTACTTATGTTTTACACCCGCGCTAGCCCTGCCCTGCTCTGTCGTTAGTTACCTAACCTAACGGTGCACGAGGGGACATCGAGGCGAATGCGGATGGCATAAGTGTACGTCGTATTTATCTGTGATGTTTAGGTGACTTAAATGATGGGACTTCATTAATGTGATTAATGAAAGAAAAGAAACCTAAAAGATGTTGTAGAATCAAATTTTCAAATAAAAAGGGTAGCTACAGTTTTGCTTTGCATAGCGGTATATATGATATACCCTGCACCTTATTCGATGAGAAAAGAGCCGAGATCCCTTCACCGGGAGTGACCTCTTTAGTAAAACTGGCAGATGCTATAACACTCGGTTTGCTTTTTGATTGCTTTTGGAGTTTTGCTTTGCATAGTGATGTATATGATATATCCCGCACCTTATTCCATAAGGAAAGAGCTGAGATCCCTTCACCGGGAGTGACTTATTTAGCAAAACTAGTAAAAGCCTCAAAATCACTCCATTTCGAAATTCACATGATTCTAAGACGATATCAAGTTCATTACGCAATAGGTTTTCAGAAAATCCTGTCATAGCCCTCCGTCATTTCAGATAAGAACTGTTTAGTATTCGTGCTGCGTTTGTTGGCCTTTGTCAAGGCGTAGTGTGCGGTAGCTATATGATGCTTATCTGCTTATGCATATGATGCAGATTGTTTTGGGGTAGACGTACGACCTTCTTGGCCTTTGTCAAGGGTCGTGCGGGTGGGTTTGATTCAATCAAGAAATGACGGGTTGAACTTGACTAACATCCTATGATTTGTTGGCCTTTGTCAAGGTCATAGGGGTTAGGGGCAAAATATTATCGGGAATTTCAAATGTTGAGACTTGCAATAAGATTGCATACCTTCTATGAGATAGTTGGATCCCGATACCCACTGTGAGTAATTGTTACTCCCGGGAGTGTTTTACACAGGACAATTAGTCGATCAAGTAGGTGTCTAGAAAGGTGTCAACGGGGTTACGCCTCTGGGAAAACGAGTTTTACTTTAATTAGGTCCGTGCGAAAGCACGGGGAACCTCCCTCAAAGTACCGACACTGGCCTGGATGAAAGATCGGCGAAGTTGTAGGGTGTAATTAATCCTGGCTAGTCTTTCCTTTTAGGATTTGAAGGAAGATTTGATAAAAACAGTATGAGCCATCCTGATTAGATAAGATAATAACCAATCTGATCTTGCAAGAGCATACGCTAAAGTGTTTTTCTTCTCTCTCTCTCCAGGTAGCGACCATATCATGCCTTAATCAAGATAGTAATATGGATGTATTGACCGAACCCGCATGTTATACTGTGTTGGGGAACGTTGGTTCCGTTCTTTCTTATAAGAGTTATAAGACTGATCAGGATATAGGGGAATACCAGGATTCCCATGCCACCCGTATGAAGAAAGTACATGTTGATGCATTTTCTTCGGGTGTGTTCGTTATAGAGAACTGTTTCTCCATTTCCACTACGTCCTGGGTATTAGATACTGGGTCAGGATCCCATATATGTAATCAGTTACATGGGCTTAGGAAAGGTAGAGAACTTGGAGATGGTGATAAAGACATAAGGGTTGGAAATGGTGCAATTGTTGCAGCTAAAACCGTCGGGGAATATCACCTTGTATTGCCAACTGGTAATACATTGATTCTGAACGAATGCTATTTCATGCCGAACCTGATATGCAACATTATATCGGTTTCTTTGTTGAGTAAAGAGGAATATAATTTTGTATTACAGGATAATGTTATGAACATTTTCCTAAACCAAAAGTTAGTTCGATCAGGCATGATGTGCAATGGCATTTATGTTCTAAATCAATCAACAGTTCTGAGCATAACAAACACAAACAAGAGGAAGAGTTCAGAAATGAACGAATCCTTCTTGTGGCATTGTAGACTGGGTCACATCAATGCAACACGACTAGCTAAGTTGCATAAAGATGGATATTTGAATCCGTTTGAATTTTCATCTTATGACACTTGCCAATCATGTCTCAAAGGCAAGATGACCAAAACTCCGTTTACGGGACACGGAGAGAGAGTTGCGGAACTCTTGGGACTGGTACATAGTGATGATGTATGCGGCCCCATGTCTACACATACCAGGAATGGTTCTGCGTACTTCATTACATTCACTGACGATCTCTCTAGATTCGGATATGTGTTCCTGATGAAACACAAATCAGAAGCTTTTGAGAAATTTAGAGAATATAAATAAGAAGTCGAGAACCAAACCGGGAAAAGTATTAAAATCCTTCGATCTGATCGAGGAGGTGAATACTTGAGCAATGAATTCCTGGACTTCCTAAAAAAGAATGGGATTCTCTCTCAGCTAACTCCTCCATATACACCACAGCACAACGGTGTATCTGAACGGAGGAACTGCACCCTATTAGATATGGTGCGCTCTATGATGAGCACAGCTGAGTTACCTATTTCCTTCTGGGGGTATGCGCTGAAGACAGCGGCATACCTATTGAATCAAGTTCCATCTAAATCTGTACCTACCACACCATAAGAGATATGGAGTGGGAAGAGACCATGTCTTAAACGTGTTAAGATATGGGGTTGTCCGGCCTATGTTAAAACGCAAAATCCGGACAAACTCGAGGCACGGTCAGTTCTATGCAAGTTTGTGGGATATCCCAAACATTCACATGGATATCTTTTCTACCATACTGAGGAACAAAAAGTGTTTGTTTCTCGACATGCCACCTTTTTAGAAAAGGAATTTCTTACAAAAGAAATTAGTGGCGACCAGGTAGAACTGGAAGAAATTCCGGCTACACAAACTCAAACTGATGATTTAGTGGAACCAGAGAATTCGGTAGTTCCCAACGAACCTCAGCCTCTCCGCCGATCTAGTGGGGTTCCTCACCCACCTGAGAGATACTACGGTTTTCTCATAGATGGTGGGAGCGAGGATTGCATCATGGTTGATGATGACCCAACTAGCTTCGAGCAGGCCATCACGAGTGGGGACTCAGTGAAATGGCTGGATGCAATGCGGTCCGAGATGGAATCCATATACACCAACAAAGTGTGGACTTTTGAAGTTGCTCCTGAAGGGGTAAAACCCATTGGGAGCAAGTGGATCTTTAAGAAAAAACTTGGTGTAGATGGGAAAGTGGAGACTTTCAAAGCTAGACTTGTTGCAAAGGGTTTTCGTCAAAGACCAGGTGTGGACTATGACGAAACCTTTTCTCCAGTGGCTATGCTTAAATCCATCCGGATCATGCTTGCCATCGCTGCATATCATGACTATGAAATCTGGCAAATGAATGTTAAGACCGCCTTTCTAAACGGTGATTTAGAAGAGTGCGTGTACATGACTCAGCCAGAGGGCTTCTTAGATAGTGGGAGCAGCGGGAAGGTGTGCAAGCTGCTTAAATCCATTTATGGATTGAAGCAAGCATCGCGGAGTTGGAACATCTGCTTTGACGTCGTTATCAAAGAGTTTGATTTCGTCAAAAACGTAGATGAACCTTGTATCTACAAGAAGGTGGCAGAGAGTAAGGTTGTCTTCCTCGTATTGTACGTGGACGACATACTCTTGATAGGAAATGACATTCCTATGCTGCAATCGGTGAAGCTCTTCTTATCACAAAGATTCTCAATGAAAGATCTTGGTGATGCCTCCTGCATATTGGGAATTATGATCTATAGAGATAGATTTAAACGGATATTGGGATTGTCCCAATCCAGGTACATTGACACCATACTAAAGAGGTTTAGTATGGAAGAGTCCAAACGTTGGTTTTTACCCACAATCTCATGGCTCACTCTCTCCAAAGAGATTTCTCTCAAGACTGATTTGGAGAGAGCTCGCATGCAAGGGATACCCTATGCTTCGGCAGTAGGCTCTATCATGTACGCGATGCTATGTATCAGACACGATGTAGCATACTCACTAAGTGTAGTGAGTAGGTATCAAGCTGATCCTGGAGAGAGTCACTGGACAGCTGTGAAGAGCATTCTCAAGTACTTACGAAGGACTAAAGAGATGCTCTTGGTGTATGGTAACGGAGAACTCCAAGTAGAGTCCTTTACCGATTCGAGCTTCCAGGGTGATAAGGACGACTCTAAGTCACAGTCGGGATTTGTCTTTACCCTTTATGGAGGGACGGTTAGCTGGAAGAGTTCCAAGCAAGAAACCGTGGCAGACTCGACGATGGAGGCTGAATACATCGCTGCCAACGATGCTGCCAAAGAGGCTGTCTGGATCAAGAAGTTCATTGCTGAACTTGGAGTGGTTCCATCCATTGAGCATCCAATACCTTTGTATTGCGATAACAATGGAGCGGTAGCTTTGGCTAAGGAACCCAGGTCCCATCAGCGATCCAGGCATATTCTGAGGCGGTATCACCTGATCCGGGAGATAGTTGATCGCCGAGAGATCGAGGTCAGGAGGGTTGACACGAAGAATAACACAGCGGATCCACTCACGAAGGCTATTCCCCAGATACAGTTTGAGAGACTCTTCAGAATGGTCGGTATGCGATACTACAGCAGCTGGCCTTAGTGCAAGTGGAAGATTGTTAGTTGTATGTATGCCCTAGAGGCCAGTATAGTACAAATGATGTATATTATATTGGATGCTTGGACATATATATAGAGGACTTTCTTCCTCGTCATGATAGTATGCTATCCGGTTGCTCTTTACTTTAACATGTATACTTGTCTCTTTATACTGTCATATAGTTACATGTTGGTAAAGCCCTTAGGATGTGTACTTGACTACCTGGACTATGATGCGGATCATACTAGTGGGGACATGGTAGTCCATAAGTACATCCTTCAAGGTCCCTAGTCGAGGGTGTATCGAGACGGGGCATCGATATACCAGTGTAGACTAGCGTATATGCTTCTCGACCCATGAGATGGGCGATGGATGATCCCATATCCATTGGTGTTTGACATCAGAGATGGTATACGGGTGCTCAGTGGAGACTGGGTACACTGGACGGACTCGCCGAGAACTCCCAGATGGTATTATACCTCACGTCAGATGGCAGTTCTCTGGTGACACTTGTGCAGGTTAGTCTGTAGACCCGAGATCGTCATAGAGTCTTGTGTGATTCCCACTGTGCTTTGATTTCCACCTTACCACGTCCATGAGGGCGTGCAAAACGGTGGTTTTTGGGTACAGTCCTGAGTCACATGGAGGCAATGAGCGATAGGAGGGGTTTCGTCTCTCCCGGGATTGGGGGTTGATGTTGCGCTGTGCTCGATTGGCTGTGACAGGGAAGTCCCTGGCCAGGGCTGATTAGAGATTTACTGGTAAGTGTTACCATTAGTTTCCCTACCCGTTATGAGCCTCACATCGGAACGACTTATCGGTTATTGGGGTCTGACGTTTACCACCACTAGACTTGATATGCGACATATCAGACGAGGAGACCGGACTGTACGGGAAGTGTTGCCGGAAGGCTTTCACAGGAGTTGGAGCGGGCTTGCTTGCTGATCTTCCGATCGCTCAATACCCGGGTAGCCGTTACGTCCAGCAAGTACCGCTGACGGTTTGTGGGTGCGTGATGTGATCATCACCTACTGCCGGCGTATTGACGAGTCTTTAGAGTCCTACACAGAGGTTTTACTGGCTCAGGCGAAACGAAATAGGAGCGCATATGTGATATGTGCGAGACCGAGAATAAATGCGTGTATGTGATACCGTATTCTATTCTCGCGACTTTATGTATCGGTCGGTCATATATGATATGACCGGGTTATCGAATCAAGTGTTGATTCGATAAGTCGATACGATGGATGTTAGCCGGTAATATGAGATATGACCGGATTGTTAAGCCATGTGTTGATTTAATAATTAAGTGTATAATTGTATATTAGATATACTAATTTACATTTGCTAACACTTATTCACTTTAGGGTTTTTCTCACACTTGCACACTTGAATATATATATATATATATGATATATATATTAAAAGTGTTTTGTTATTGTATCATGGTAGCTGATACACTAAACATGGGTGTACAAGACTCACACCATTCTATTTTTAAATGGTGGTTTACATTTATTTAACGTAATTACAAATTAGTGGAATTTCTTTCATAAGCATGAAGCTTGTAGAAGCTTGTGGTTGCTTTGAAAAAGTCCACTTGTTTTGTTTTACCTTAGATCTTTGTTTAACCTAACCATTTACACTTAGCTATGGTAAAGTCTCTACAAGGGTTAGTATATGATACTCTCTCACCATGGTTAGCTACTTCACTTGATCATTATCCTTTCCTCTTTCTATTGTTCATCTTCTTCATTATGAAGAGGAGAAAGAAAACTAGGGTTTGATCCAAAGTGAGAAAGAGTGTGAGAAACAAAATTCTAAAGAGAACCCACTTCCTATTTCTCCATCCTCTACTACACTAGCCCTTTAGTATAGAGTGTTTGCTTCACTAATTCTCAAGTTAGTGAAGTGGAAGCTTGAGTCGGAATTCCCTCGACGTAGATCATCTTCGGCCTCGGAGACTTCAAGCAAGGTCGCATCCTTCACGTCGTGAAACCATGCAAGAGCCTAAGAGAACCTTGATCGCAGCGAAGGGTCTTCAACAAGGAGCAATTGAAGTGGAGGACCGATCTACAAAGGATGTATATCGCGTTCCCTTAAGTGTAAAGTTGTTTACTTCCTAAATGATTCGCCTAAACTCTAGTTAACGATCTTGCTTAGTGTTATTCGGCATAAAAAATTTAATTTTGGCATGGTCGATGCCTCGTTGAGCCTCGTTAGTGTACCTAGTAACCCTACACTTATGACCTTGGCTATGGTCAACATATCATAAGCACTAGTTAAGTTCTACCCGTCATTTCGAGATTAACTAGACCCACCCATATGTCCCTTGACTATAATCAACATAATCACATGAATGTCCTAACTGATCGCATCATATGCTTTGTAGGAAGACATTACTTAGCTACCGTACACTACGCCTTGACTATAATCAACATACGTAGCACGAATACTAAGTACTCTGCTTCCTAAAATGACGGAGTGTTGCAGATGGTTTTTATGAAAACCTTTAACGCTTTGAACTTGATCTCGTTGTAGAATCAAAACGATTTAGAAAAGGAGTGGCCTAAGCTCCGCATCTTTTGAAACTTGAATTTTTCACAAAGTGGACGAGTGTGTTTCAAATCCGATTCTACAACATCTTTAGGTTTCTTTTTCTTTACATTAATCTTATTAATGTAGTCCCATCATTTAAATTCCTAAGCCATCACAGAAAAGAAACGAAAATAGAACGTATACTTATACCATCCGCATTCACCACAGTGTCCCGTTATGCACCGTTAGGTTACTTAACTAACGGCATAGCGGGGCGTGACTAGCGCGGGTGTAAAATATAAGCAACATTTATTATATATCATATATATAATAATAATCCATTCATCTCAGATACTAAGTAATCACATTACAGAATATCAACAACAGAAGCACATATGAAAATAAAAGGTTATCTAGGAGGTCCGTATTTTGTATTCAGCCAGCAATAGAAAATACGGATTCCATGGTCGCGATGAATAGCCAAGCCCACACCCCTAGACCCCTACGAGAGCGGCAAGTGACCCTGCCAATTTAAGAGTTTAGGAGACCCGGTCTCGACTCCTCGAGATGGCCTCCCACTGAACCCTAGAACCCTGTCACTTGTACTCCCCACCTTGGGTCTATCCTAATGCGGAAAAGTAAATAATATACAATAATGGCGACATCATCCTCAACCCGGAAGTGCCCCAAATAAAAAAATATTACATACAATTGATATTTACATGAATGAAAATAAAGACTCCCATCTCACATAAAACCCCCGGCTATTCGATCACGACAATCCTGCACATCATATCTTAGCAACACATAATATCTCATATCATCAACGTAAGCAAGTATGCGTATCCCGATTGTCGTTGATGTATAGCAATGAAACCGGCGATACACCATATACTACACTTACGGTCGCAGAAAAGAAAGTGAAAAACTAAAATTGCAATTATCACAATCACATATATCAAGACGATGTTTAACGTTTCGATCGAATAACCATACACCCACAATTTACCCAGAGAGCTCAACACTTGAGAAAAGTCACAAATACTCAAAAATGCGCCACAGTTCTATGGACCAGCCATAGAAGGGGTTAACCAATGCCTCACCTATGGCACCACGGAACTACGGCAAACCCTAGGGTTCAATCGCGGTTCTGTGGCCATAGAATTAAGTTAAGGTTATTATATTCTTCTAGAGGGTCCATGGGAACACTTGCACAACTATTGAATATGAAATTAACTTAGGAAAATTACAACACTTGGAAATTTCAGCGGGGTCAAGATGTGGGGTTTTGAAGTTCGTTCGAACTGTTAAACATTGCCAAGGTTACCAATACAGTGTTAGAATATACGACTATGAAACACTACGAATTAGCCCTTGTCAAAATAATCATCACATAAAAATTTGGGCTAAGCAAACAATACCTGAAACCCCAACTTCAAGACGGCAAAGCACTGGAGAAATACGGGGGGGGGATTGGGGGTAAGGGGGCCGAGCATGCCGAATTTTGGAGCAAAGTGCTCGGCCAGAATTCGAGCACTGGTCCCCGTATTTCACCTGTGTTCTTATATTGTCTTATGCAGTGTTCTGCAGCTGTTTAAAGAATTTTAAAATAACTTTTTAAAAAATTTCCAGAGAGCAAAATCTAGGGTTTCACAAATCGTGTTTTCGGAGTCGATTTGGTTTTCGTAATAGTTCGAGCAGCGCGTCTAAAATTCTAGCTTGGCTCTGATACCAATGTTGGGTTTCCGTAGCACCTACTGTAGAGTATGGTGTTAGTGTATATGCCCTAGAGGCCATTACTGTATCATACTAGTTTGTATATTACTTAATGGAAGCTTGGGATATTCACCTTGTATATACAATCTTGCTCAAAATAGTAGTATGCTACTTGGTTTGTTTCTACTTCAATGTGTACATGTGTTTATTTTAGTATATCACCTATACACATTAGGGGAGCCCTTAGGATCTTTGTTTGATTACCAGCGATGTGATGGCTGTCACACTAGTGGGGCTGGGTAATCTACAAGCACATCCTTATGCAGGTCCCTAGTCGCAGGACTATCGAGACAGGGCATCGATACTTCGGAGTAGACTAGCGCATGCGCTTCTCATCCCAGTGTGGGAGACGGTCTTTCCCACAGCCGTCAGTACGTCGTACTTGAGATAGTATGCGGGTGCTCGTTAGGTTACGGGTACACTGGACAGGACTCGTCGGGAACTGACTAGTTGGTATTATGCCTATCGTCAGTTATCAGTTCCCAGGTGATGTTCATACCAGATTATTGCATTTTATACCGCCCATTCTTATGCTCGTGTGTTTATAGGTAGGTGCTTGTAATCCGTGTTTGTTATATATTTGCAGGATACAGGTTCTCGGTTCTAAAACGGTGAAATTCATGGAAAACACGACAATATCCGGGTTCCTGCCAACCACTGATAAAACACGGTCTCCGCTCTTCATCCGTATGTTGCCAGATATCAGTTTAAGAGACAAAATGTCAAATCAATGTCGCTTTCATGCACAAGGCTCAATGGCAGCACAAGATCCAAGAGATCTACGCGGAGCTCGAGGCAATCATGACAAAAGCATCCACAAAAGTCCACCTTTCCTCAACAGAAATTCTGGAAGAAATGTAAAAGTATTTTCAGAAAATATGTATACCAGAATAAAGGGGACAGAGAACCAGGAACCCACAAAAAAACCCACTTCCCAATTCAACTTTACGGCCGCGCATGCGCGGCCAATATGGGGTATTGGCCGCGCTTGCGCGGCAAGGTGGGGCCCACTCTCTGACGAATTTCAGGGGCTTTTTGGTAATCTTGCATGGAGTCTGCTGGTTGCCCTAGAACTTCAACTCCCTGCCTATAAATACAGCAGAACTGAGCTTAGCCAAGGGTCATTCTTTTGATTCATTTTGTAGCCTCTTTTGTTAGGATTTTGTATAGTTCTTCTTCTTCCTCTTCATTCCTCTTCCATGAAATTGTAAGTGAGAAGCTTTTTTGTGGAGGTGAATAAAGATGAAGGCTTTGTATCATTCTCTTGTGTTTCTTCTTCCCCTTGAGATTTTCGCTTTCTCTTGCTCATTCAACCTCTTCATTGAGCTTGAATGGGTAAGAGTTAGTTATTGATCTCAAGGGTCGTATTCTACCACGGACTAGCACTTCATTTCACATGCGGTTTCTACCCTTCTCTTGATCTTGCAATCTTTTCATTGAGTTTGCAAGTTTAAGGGTTGGCTATTGATCACATGCTTGTCTTGAGTCCTAGTTCCGTATTCTTTTTATCGCTTTTTATTATTCGCAATTTATTACCTTGTCTTTTATTACTTGCTTTTATTACTTGCATTTAAATTCATGCACTTTCATTCTTGTATCTTTTCTTTTCTTTGTTCTTTTATTTTTGTTCTCTTTTGTTTATTTTGTGAATGTTGGAATTATTGTTGTTGTTAAGAATTAATACGGTTTTATAAGTTAACATTTCCTTCTCATTTCCTTTTCCCGTTATTTTCCTTTTGAACTCCGCCCAAACCATACGCAAGCGCTCCGTTAGGCACCGTACCCTGACAAGGTAACGGTGATTCCTAACCACGACCGGTTGCGTTCGGTTTGGCCGGAGGCGAAGGCAAGAGACAAGAACGGAAGGACAAGGGTAAATAAGCCGGATTCCTCGAATACCGCGCTTAAATCCCCTAATCCACGTTGTTGCCGATTGCTTAGCTTCAATTGGTCAAGACTCGGCTCAAAGGTTTTGAGTACGGATTTCTTAGCTTATAATTTCGTATTTTCTTAACAACTTTATACTTGCAGATAAACACATAGGTTAGAACAAACAAACATACAAGATTCTTTATTGACTCGTCTAAAGCAAGAAGGTAAGATAACACCATCTCCCTGTGGACCGACCCGTGCTCACCGGCTAGCTGCATAGCGACACCGTCCTGATCGCGGTAAACTTTAATTCTTTCATCCGACACGCCAAAAGCGTGCGATCAAATGGCGCCGCTGCCGGGGAGACGGTAGCGTATTTTCTTTCTTGTTATTCGGGTTAATATTCTTTTTGTATATAAAAAAAAATATATTCTTTTTTGTTTTTTTTGGACAATATTTTTGTGGGCAAGTGTGCAGAATTTTGCGTATTTGCAAACTGCGATAGTGGGGAAGCAAAGTGTACATTCAACGTTAAGGTGTTTACAAAGTACAGTGCCAAAGATCCGGGTAGTTTGACCCGCGCAAGCGAACCTTTCAAGATTACCGGATTTGATTCAACGGGGGTTTCCTAACCCAAAACTTAACGGTACGTATTTTACTAACACCTTCTTCTCAAATCCGACGCTTCCAATATACTATTCTTTGCAGGATTCTTTGCAAGTTCGCTAGCAAACGCCAAAATTGACTAACCCGTATTTGTTGCAGCGCCGCGCTTAAAATAAAAAAAAACGATTGTTTGATTCTTTATAGAATTTTTGAATTGCGCATTGCATACATTAATACGGACTTAAGGGCAAGCGAACCCCACAACATACGGTAAAGGATTTCATCACCTTTTCCGTGGCCCACAAATCACGAACTTGAGCATAACGTTTACCCGCACAAAATTTAAAAGAAAATAGACTTTAAGCCTTAAGGACTTCGCGCTCACTAGGAGAAGTTAACTGTATTTAGAAGCTTGCTTAACGGTATATTGTTTACGGGGTGTCTAGGAAAGTGTTAACGGCGAAACCGCCAAAAGAGAAAGGGTTATTTAATTAAGGAACTTCGCGAAAGCGTTGGAAAACCTCCCCTTATCTCTGCACTTACCTGGCCTCGTGATCAGTGTATTTTTAAGCCTGTTTCTCGACACAGTTTTACTTCGACAATCAAGTTCTGGAGCAGGTCTAGTTGACCTAGGTGAACCCTAGAACGATTAGGTGTGTGGTATTTTTGTGTCGTGATTTTTGTCCATATTCTTTTTTATGTATATTTCATTCTTTTACTAACTAAAAAAAAAAAAAAAAATCACATTCTTTTCCTCTCCTTTTTCTCTACCTTTCTTTCATTCTCTCTTCATATCATGGGTACTCCACCTCGCAAAACTCTTGCCGAACTTTGGTACCCACAACCAGACATCACTTCTTACGGTTCTTGTTTTGGCCGAACTTCGAACGATCCATCCATGCCAAAAATTTCTTTGAGAGATCGGATAGCAGCGTCTAGGACAAACACTTGCACTCCTCATTCCACTTTGTATCAACCTTTTCAACCTCCCGCACCCGCTAATGTTGATACCCCTTCTGCAAGTCGTCCTTTGTCCATCGCTGAACGCATTGAACAATCCCGTAGCCGATCTTTCACTCCTTTCACCACTACAAATTCTTGGGATCAACAATTCCATTCACCTTCTTATCCTAATGTTGATCCCACTCCTGTCCAGCCATTCAACTCCTACCAATCCTACCCTAATTTTGCACCTTCCCTAGACATTGCATCAGAACCGCAATTTGGGAGTTTTCAGTATCCCTACAACTGTGAATCTTTTACTGAAACCCCTTCACAACCAATGTCTAGTCTAGAACAGTCGTTGGAGGAATTTAGGGTAGCTTCACAACAGACGATGGATTTGAATGCGTCCATGGCCGCCCTCATACAACCTAGTGATCCGGTAGCTAGTTTTCAACTAGCTCCAACTTTTTCAATGTATGATGAGGCGGCAGGACAGGCTGTGAATTTGAGTGGAGAGAGTGAGATGTACCCCCTTCCAAATCAAACCTACCCGTCTCAAATTGAATCCCGCAACTCTTGTTTTGAAAGTCTATCAAGTGTCCCAAATGAATTATCAGTTGAAGATAGAATGATTAATGAGTTGTGCGACTTCGTAGTGTTTGATTTGCCCGATTGCGAAGGGTCTCTTCCAAGTGAAACCAATCCTAAACCTTTTGACCTTTACACCTCCATCTTAGAACCTGAATTGATTAATATCCATGCTTTGGTTGAGGTGTCAGAGAATTTTGATTTTCACTTGATTGAGGATATTGACGCTGGGAACATTTTGGATGATGAACCCGTAGATTTGGCTGAGTTTTTCTCTTCAAATCATCATCCCGAGTCTTTAACTGTTTTTCCCGAACTTCATATGCGTCTTGATATTGATGATATATGCATGGATGAGTTTAATTTTGCGGAAAATTTTGAGGATATTTTTGAGGATGAAACAGTTCTAGATGATGAGTCGGATTTTCCAATTCATCCTGTTCCTTTCACTGACTGTGTACACCTTCCAGAACCCTTAACCGATACCCTTCCTCAACCCCTTCCCTCCACCCTTTCCATCGTTCCGACCTTGCAAGAACCCGTATCATTTTCATTTCATATGTCTGGTTTACCAAGTTCGGCGTACCCATGGTTTCTCACGAATCTTGAGGGATTTAACCCAATCTCTCGACGGGTTAATAGATTAGCACAATCGATTTTTACACATCGGTCATCACAAATTGTGCTAATCTATTTACTCCATTTGCACCCTCAAGTTCATATTCCACTTCTTTTTCCCTTCCGCCATTCTTCTTCTCATCTACCGAGACCGCATTCTACTTCTCTCCACAAGCGGTCTCGCGTATTTTCCATCTCTTTTCTCTACGCCTTCCTCCACCGACCACTGCTTCATCATGATAAGATCTTTGAATGGTTGGTGCTAACCTTTGGCCTATGTAAGGCCTTGTATAGATGGATACTGTTCTTTCCCCCCTAATCCTGAACTTTATCGCTTAACAGTGGAAACACTGTTTTACTTAAGTTTGGGGGGGACATTTTTTTTGTATATATTTTTGTTTTCTTTTTTGTTTTGTATATAATTTGTTTCTAGAAAGCGCCGGCAATTTTAACCCTCTTAGTATAGCCTGACAGTGAGGGCACTGTCAAGTTTAAGTTTGGGGGTGTGCTCGGTAAGCTTTCTTCCTTCGCATTCATTTGTATATTTTGCATTTGCATACCTTATTAAAAACCCATAAAAATCGAAAAAGTTCTAAAAATATAAAAACTTTTTGTCAAGTTAGCTTGTGGAAGAACTTTGATTCAACATTCGACGGTTTTTGTTTGAAAAGATAGGAATAACTAAATCCTATGTTTAGATTTTGAAAACCTGAAAGATAACTCTACTTTGAAGTTAACTATAGCTGATATACGTCTTTACATCATACTACACGTGTTGTGAGTCTTGGAAATTAGATGACAAGTCTTTTATGTTTAAAAACTTTTAAACAGATAAATAATTTTCTGAGGATCAAATAGGTTTGTTCTGAAATAAGTAATATATCAAGAATAGTTTATGAAGTAAGTGAATATGAAGGAATGTTATTGATGCCTTAATTGGAACTAAGTCTGAAAAATAACCCATCTGAAACTTGATTGGAATGATTACACACCGAACCCACTAAACACGTCTTTTATCCAAAAATATAATTGAACTACCGGTTATATCTCCGTTCGTATTGAATCATCATGTTTTTCACGCCAAACTGTCTTTTGTTTTTGGACCTAGGTAACTTGAGTAATTAAGTCCGCTGGGGTGTTTCTACACCTAATGCCCTAAAACCAACTGGTTTGGGTGCATTGGCCCAAAGCTCGCTAAGAAGCCTAGATAGTCCAGTTTTAAAACAAAATCAAGCAAGTGTTCTCTCCGAGTTAAAATTCCTAACGGTTCTTTGTGTGAGAATAATCTTGATAAAAGACAGGCTTTTATAAAAATTTTAGCGGAGATATGAAGGTTTTATTCTATGATAAAGACTATTGCACGTTCACAGAGGTGTGTATGAAATGAAAACAAGTTAAAGGTGGAGTGAAGAATAAGACCTAGTTTCCTGTTAGGGAAGATAGAAATTCTGAAGTTGAAACTTGACTGGAAAACGAAACTTGATAAATGCTTAACTCTTTATAAAACTTATGAGATCCTTTTAAAATTGTTATCTGAGCTTTATTGTGTGACATAATGACTTTATTCGACCTTTCGGGAACTTAACGACACTATTTTTGCACTGCACGTAAAGACATATAAAATCTGTAGTTAAATAAGAAGAGAGGTGTGAAAAATAAAGGTTCGATAGTCTAAACTTAGGATTATAGAATTGTTATTTTCTAAAACAAAACTATAGGGGCTTGAATCTTAGTTATTTTACAAAACTAGCTTGACCGGATTTTGTGGGTAGTATCCGCTGAAAACCCTCAGGAGACAACACTCCTCCTACTAGGGACACCTAGAGGTTTAACGGCTTGTTGCACGCGCTCAGTGCAATCGCGTTCCCTGCGAAAGTGCGGTTATCATTTTATTTTCGTGAATAATTGGTTTTGCTCGGGACGAGCAAAAGTTAAGTTTGGGGGTATTTGTTCATACCAGATTATTGCATTTTATACCGCCCATTCTTATGCTCGTGTGTTTAAAGGTAGGTGCTTGTAATCCGTGTTTGTTATATATTTGCAGGATACAGGTTCTCGGTTCTAAAACGGTGAAATTCATGGAAAACACGACAATATCCGGGTTCCTGCCAACCACTGATAAAACACGGTCTCCGCTCTTCATCCGTATGTTGCCAGATATCAGTTTAAGAGACAAAATGTCAAATCAATGTCGCTTTCATGCACAAGGCTCAATGGCAGCACAAGATCCAAGAGATCTACGCGGAGCTCGAGGCAATCATGACAAAAGCATCCACAAAAGTCCACCTTTCCTCAACAGAAATTCTGGAAGAAATGTAAAAGTATTTTCAGAAAATATGTATACCAGAATAAAGGGGACAGAGAACCAGGAACCCACAAAAAAACCCACTTCCCAATTGAACTTTACGGCCGCGCATGCGCGGCCAATATGGGGTATTGGCCGCGCTTGCGCGGCAAGGTGGGGCCCACTCTCTGACGAATTTCAGGGGCTTTTTGGTAATCTTGCATGGAGTCTGCTGGTTGCCCTAGAACTTCAACTCCCTGCCTATAAATACAGCAGAACTGAGCTTAGCCAAGGGTCATTCTTTTGATTCATTTTGTAGCCTCTTTTGTTAGGATTTTGTATAGTTCTTCTTCTTCCTCTTCATTCCTCTTCCATGAAATTGTAAGTGAGAAGCTTTTTTGTGGAGGTGAATAAAGATGAAGGCTTTGTATCATTCTCTTGTGTTTCTTCTTCCCCTTGAGATTTTCGCTTTCTCTTGCTCATTCAACCTCTTCATTGAGCTTGAATGGGTAAGAGTTAGTTATTGATCTCAAGGGTCGTATTCTACCACGGACTAGCACTTCATTTCACATGCGGTTTCTACCCTTCTCTTGATCTTGCAATCTCTTCATTGAGTTTGCAAGTTTAAGGGTTGGCTATTGATCACATGCTTGTCTTGAGTCCTAGTTCCGTATTCTTTTTATCGCTTTTTATTATTCGCAATTTATTACCTTGTCTTTTATTACTTGCTTTTATTACTTGCATTTAAATTCATGCACTTTCATTCTTGTATCTTTTCTTTTCTTTGTTCTTTTATTTTTGTTCTCTTTTGTTTATTTTGTGAATGTTGGAATTATTGTTGTTGTTAAGAATTAATACGGTTTTATAAGTTAACATTTCCTTCTCATTTCCTTTTCCCGTTATTTTCCTTTTGAACTCCGCCCAAACCATACGCAAGCGCTCCGTTAGGCACCGTACCCTGACAAGGTAACGGTGATTCCTAACCACGACCGGTTGCGTTCGGTTTGGCCGGAGGCGAAGGCAAGAGACAAGAACGGAAGGACAAGGGTAAATAAGCCGGATTCCTCGAATACCGCGCTTAAATCCCCTAATCCACGTTGTTGCCGATTGCTTAGCTTCAATTGGTCAAGACTCGGCTCAAAGGTTTTGAGTACGGATTTCTTAGCTTATAATTTCGTATTTTCTTAACAACTTTATACTTGCAGATAAACACATAGGTTAGAACAAACAAACATACAAGATTCTTTATTGACTCGTCTAAAGCAAGAAGGTAAGATAACACCATCTCCCTGTGGACCGACCCGTGCTCACCGGCTAGCTGCATAGCGACACCGTCCTGATCGCGGTAAACTTTAATTCTTTCATCCGACACGCCAAAAGCGTGCGATCAGGTGACATGAGTACAGCTTAGTCCGCTGACTTGATACTGTCACTTCGCCTCGAGTGTGTTCCCACTGTACTTTGATCACTACCCTACCACGGCTCAAAGGAGTCGTGCAAACAGGTAGTGGTTGGGTGCAGTCCCGAAGCACTTGGAGGCAGTGACGGTTAGACAGGATTCGTCTCTCCCGGTATTGGGGTTTGACATCGCGCTGTGTCTAGGAGAGCCATTACACGAGTAGTCCCTGGCCAGGGCAAACGAGATATACTGGTAGGCTTCCAGTGTTATCTCAGGGTGTTTTGGGCTTCACTCCGACACGACTTGTACCGCTATTGGGGGACTGACGTTTACCGCCCCCTAGGCCCGCCATGCGATGTATCAGACGAACAGACCGGACTGTACGGAGAATGTCACATTCAGGCTCAGTAGGAGTTCAGATGGGTTTCGCCTCGTCGGTCTTCTTGTCGGCACGACCTGGGGACCGTTACGCACAGCTGGTGCCGCTTGCGGTCTGTGGTTAAACCCACTGCCAGCGTAGTGTCGAGTCTTTAGAGTCCCACACAGAAAGCTTTTCGCCTTTAGGCAAAAGAGTAGAAGTCGCATGGTTTTGCGACAGGTCGCATGGTTTTGCGACAGGGTTCGGTCACATCCGTGCACTTGTGCACGTACAGTGTCCGGACAGTTTACACTAGCGGGCTTTAGTTTAAGCCAGATCCTAGTGTACCTTTTGGGATTGGATTTATCCAGTTTGCATTCGTGTTCCTCGGAACACGGATGCGGGTGTGTATGCACAGTTGACAGGGAGACAGAGGCAGCGGATTCTCATTAGGGTTGTTGACAGTTGACCGTTGACTATTGACTTTTTGATCAACCCTAATGAGAATATGATATGCGATTAACAATTATATTAATTAAGTATTATGGTGACATGGTTGTTGACTTGTTGACTTGTTGACTTTTGTTGACCGGTTGACTAGGCTTGACTAGTTGACCATCATGATAACCAAAGCTATCATTTCATGGCAAAGACTTTTGCTTGCTTGCTCATTTGTGCAAAATAAGTGCATGGAATGATATGGCTATGGTTGCTTCAACCATCACATAACACTTGATTGGTATGATGTGTTATCATTGTTTTGGATTATGAGAGGGTGAAAGACAAAAGAGAGCCTCATTCTCACTTGCTCATTCTCTCTCTTGTTCTTGAGCTCTCTTGCTCTTGCTTTCACCCTCTTCCTCTTGCTCCCTCTCTTGACTCTATGGTTCATATATCTCATGAGTTGAAAATCAAGAACCATAGATAAAATCCCATATAAACTCTTCTCTACTCATTCTAGTTCACAAGGTTTAGCAAACCAAGTGAACTACTTTCTTCAAAGAACGAAGAAGGAGCCAAAGGTTGGAGCTTTCAGGTGGATCTATCTTCGGCGTAAGGAGACGACGGGAAGAAACCGATCCGGACCATCATCGGAGTTTGAAGACGAAGGAATTCGAGAAAAAGAAAGGTATAACCCCCTAACCGAGTAGTTAGCAACTCATAGTTAGGTTGTTAGTTAGATGTTTAACAAAGATCCGGGTTTTAAGTCTATGTTACCACCTCTATAAAAATCATTTTTTATCAAATTCCGCATGCCCGAAAGTACCGGGAGAGGTAGCATGGACTTACAGTGGTATCAGAGCCTAGTTAAACTCTATCTAACATGTTAGCAAAGTAGCTAGAAGATCGATCAAAGAAAAATCGCAAAACGAACCCAAAACTGTCAAGTTTCTGCCGATTTTTATTCTGTTCAAAAGTTGATAATTTTCATCTTAAAAATCGGCTCAGGCTTTTGTTAGAATAACCACCAAATTTGGTCCAACGATCGAGTCAAAGCGCCGCGGAAATGCAGCGGGAGCACGCTCCCGCCGCGGTTCCGCCGCCGAGTTGACTCGGCCGAGGTCCAATTTTGGTGCAGTGTTTTTCTGGGGTTGTTTTGGGATTTTTAGAATATATTTTTCTGCCCAGATTTTCCAGAACGAAAATTTTATTTTTGGGGTCCCGAAAATCCGTATTTTTGATCGAACTTCTAAAAGACTTAAGCTGACGGGTTTTTCTGTAATGTGATATTTGTATTGAACGTCTACTAATCGCTATATGTCGATTAGTGGGGGTTATACAAATCTGTGATCTGTAATGTTGCAGGAATGTGTATATGAATATGTTGGATTGTCGCGGGTGAATAGCCGGGGGTTGTGAGACGAGAGTTTTTCTTTTCTTTCAATTCATGTAAATTTATAAATTGATGTAATAATTATTTGTATGGCCGCACAACCGGGTCGGGGTTGTAGCCGTCATTGTATAATTTCTTTTTACTGTTTTTGTTCCTAGGATAGACCCATGGAGGGGGTGCACAAACTACCGGGTATGCCGATGTGCCGAGTGGCCTACTCACGGCGTTGAGGGAGGTTGCTTCGCTTCGGGTACTTGGCGGGTAGTTTGCCGCACCCGTAGGGGTCTTGGGTGGCGTTTTGGCTATTCACCGCGACCGTGTAATCTGCTTTTCGTTACAGGCTCGTACGAATTACAGATTCCTAGTATATCCAATGTATTCATCTGTGATCTGGAATGACTATCATTGCAATATATCTATATATGATATTATTTAGGCGTTGCTTATGTTTTACAGCCGCGCTAGCCCAGCCCCCGCTCTGTCGTTAGTTAAGTAACCTAACGGGTAATGACGGGGCCCCGTGGCGAATGCGAATGGCATAAGCGTACGTCATATTTTGGTTGTTTTCTCCAATGGTAGGATTAAATGATGGGACGCATTAAAAGAACTAATGCAAGAATATCACGCATTAAAAGAACTAATGCAAGAAAATAAACCAAGATAAAGTCGTTGGAACACTTTCGAAAAACCACTCGGTTCTTTTCAAAACTAACTTTTAAATACGGAGCTTGAGCCACTCCTTTTAAAAGCTATCTCGTTCCATCGATTATATCAAGTTCACTACGTTCACGGTTTAGCCAAAACCATTCGTAGCCCTCCGTCGTTTCACATGGATGGTCAATAGTATTCAAGCTATGTTTGTTGGCCAAAGTCAAGGCATAGTGATTGGTAGCTATTGGGTATTCATGTGCAGCATAGATAGATGCGTTGGTTTGGAACAGTCATACTGCCTTGTTGGCCAAAGTCAAGGGTAGGTACGGGTGGATTCAAATT
Source organism: Agapanthus africanus (assembly GCA_030015575.1). Classification (NCBI taxonomy): domain Eukaryota; kingdom Viridiplantae; phylum Streptophyta; class Magnoliopsida; order Asparagales; family Amaryllidaceae; genus Agapanthus; species Agapanthus africanus. The sequence goes on from JASDDO010000029.1 coordinate 111,381,724, forward strand.
AACCTGGAGAACGACGGGAAGAACTTGACATGTGACTTATGATTTGTTGGCCAAAGTCAAGGTCATAAGAGCATGGGGCAAAAATCCACATCGGGAGTTTCATAAGTACTGAAACTTGCTAGATTTGCATACCATTTGGAGTGTGATGATTCTGGTAGGATTCCTTCAGTTTCGTCACGCAATGATATTTGGATCCCGATCCAACTGTGAGTATATGCTACTCCTCGGGAAATTTCTCACTAATCGATCAATGCTATAAACCTAGTAGGTGCCTAGAAAGGTGTTAGCGGGGCTACGCCCCCAGGGAAAAGAGGTTCTTGAATTAAGGAACTTCGCGAAAGCGTTGGAAAACCTCCCTCGAAGTACCAACACTGGCCTGGCTGAACGGTTAAGCAAGTATTGTGCGGTGGGATTGATCCCGACTAATTCTTCCTTTTTGGTTTGAGGAGGGATTCGAGAAACAGTGGGAGCCATCCTGTTTAGACAAACTAAAAACCATTCTAAACTTGCAAGAGCATCAAGCTGAGTGTTTCTTCTCTCTCCTAATTGCAGCGACCAATCGACATGACTGGACTTAAGTTACTTCTAGATAAAAACAAACTGACAGGGCCAAACTACAAAGATTGGCTCAGGAATGTCAAGATAGCAATCACTTACGACAAGCTGGGGTATCTTCTTACCACCAAAGCTCCCCCTATCCCTGGTCCCACTTCCAGCGTCGCGGATAAGGAAATCCGTAAGACTTGGGAGATTGATAGCGCGAAGGCCAAATGCCTCGTACTTGCCTCTATGGACAATGAACATCAGAGGAGGCACGAGAATATGGACTTGGAATCCATATTTCTTCATACAAAAGAACTGTATGGAGAGCAATCTCGTATCGCAAGATACGAAGCGTCGAAAAAGTTATTTTCGGTAAGGATGACCGTCGGATCATCAGTAGCAGACCACGTGCTAAAGATGATCGGCTACATTGAGGAGCTCGCGGACCTAGGGACCACATTGGAGAGTGAGCTCTATACGGACTTAGTTCTCTAGTCCCTTCCTTCCACTTGCGCCCAGTTTATACTGAACTTCAACCTACAAGAAATAGAGGTTGAACTTTCAGAGCTCCTCAACATGCTGAGGAGCGCAGAGGGCACCCTACAGAAAAGTAGGGAAACATCCACTTTGTTTGTAGGAGGATCATCTTCTTCTAGGTCCAAGGCGAAAGCCAAGGGAAAGAAGAAGAAAGCCCCCGCCAAACCAAGAGGCGGTGTTAGTAAAGTGGATACGAAGGGAAAAGCAAAAGCAACAAAGAAAGCGGGGAAGCTTGTGGATAAGGAAGAATGCTTCTATTGTCATAAGAAAGGACACTGGAAAAATAATTGCAGGGCTTGGAAAGCCAGGACACAGGAATTGAAGCAGGTTGCAGCTTCAGTTTCAGGTGTGTATGTTATTGAAAACTGTCTTTCAATAAACTCTACTTCCTGGGTATTGGATACCAGATCAGGATCTCATATCTGTAATTCTTTGCAAGCGTTGAGAAACCGTAGGGTTTTGAAGGCAGGTGACATGACCCTCAGAGTTGCGAACGGAGCTAGCATGGATGCTAAAGCCGTGGGGGACTATCACCAGGGAATGTCAGATGGACATGTTTTGGTTTTGCGTAATTGCTTTTTTGTACCCAACGCAACTTGTAATATCATTTCTGTATCTTTAGTTTCTAAAGAAGGTTATGAATTTGCGTTTGTAAGTAATGTTGTAAACATTCACCTTAATCAAGTTTTGATTGGGTCAGGTACATTGAGTAATGGTATATACGTATTAAACCAACCACAGATTTTCAACGTCCAGAATACACACAAAAGAAAGTCTTCGGAAATAAATCAGACTTTCTTGTGGCATTGTAGACTGGGTCACATCAATGAGAGAAGGTTGACGAAGTTACATACAGAAGAATATTTGAATCCGTTCGAATATCAATCGTATGCCACTTGTCAATCCTGTCTCAAAGGAAAGATGACAAAGACTCCGTTCACTGGACACGGAGTAAGAGCGAGCGAGCTCTTGGGACTCGTACACAGCGACGTGTGCGGTCCAATGTCTACACATGCGCGAAGCGGTTATTCTTACTTCATCACTTTTACGGATGACTTCTCAAGGTACGGTTATGTCTTCTTAATAAAACATAAGTCCGAAGCCTTTGGAAAGTTCCAGGAATATAAAAGTGAAGTAGAAAAACAGATCGGCAAAAGTATCAAGATCCTAAGATCGGATCGAGGTGGAGAATACTTAAGTGCCGAATTCCTGAATTACTTAAAAGAGAATGGAATTCTCTCTCAGCTTACTCCTCCATACACTCCGCAACATAACGGTGTATCGGAGAGACGGAGCCGAACCCTATTGGATATGGTACGGTCCATGATGAGTAACGCTGAGTTACCGCGATCATTCTGGGGGTATGCGCTAGAATCAGCTGCATACCTTTTGAACCGAGTTCCAACTAAAACTGTGCCTACTACACCATATGAGATGTGGTGTGGGAAGAGACCCTATCTTAAGCACATTAAGACATGGGGATGTCCAGCTTTTGTTAAAAAGCAACATGCGGACAAGCTCGAGGCATGCTCAGTACAGTGTAAGTTCGTGGGATATCCAAAGAACTCCAAAGGATATTTCTTCTACTGCGAAGAGGAACAAAAAGTTCTTGTTTCTCGTCATGCCTACTTCTTGGAAACTGAGTTTTTAGAAACCCAGATAAGTGGGAGCGCAGTAGAACTGGAAGAAATTCCAGAACCACAGACTATTACTGAAAGTTTAGTGGAACCAGAGGGTTCAAAAGAACAGGACATTCCTACGCCGCTCCGCAGGAGTAGTAGGCAGTCTCATCCGCCCGAGAGATACTACGGTTTTCTCATAGACGGGGATAGAGAGGATTGCATCATAGATTATGATGAGCCTACTAGCTTCCAGCAGGCCGTTCAGAACGTTGACTCAGTGAAATGGCTGGATGCAATGCGGACCGAAATGGAGTCCATGTACACCAACAAAGTATGGACGTTGGACATTGCTCCAGACGGGGTAAAACCCGTAGGATGCAAGTGGATCTTCAAAAGGAAGATTGGTGTAGATGGACAGGTTGAGTCCTATAAAGCTAGACTTGTAGCAAAGGGTTTCCGTCAAAGACCTAGCTTGGACTATGACGAAACCTTTTCTCCAGTGGCTATGCTGAAATCCATTCGGATCCTTCTTGCCATTGCTGCCTTCCACGATTATGAGATCTGGCAAATGGACGTAAAGACCGCTTTTCTAAATGGAAATTTAGAGGAGTGTGTCTATATGGACCAACCAGAGGGTTTCATTCAGAGTGGGAGCAGCGGAAAGGTGTGCAAGTTGCTTAAGTCCATCTATGGACTAAAGCAGGCATCGCGGAGTTGGAACATCTGTTTTGATGAGACGGTCAAGGAATTTGGCTTTATCAAAAATCTAGATGAACCATGCATCTATTGTAGATTTGTTGCGAGAACTGTAGTATTCCTCGTTTTGTACGTGGATGACATTCTCTTAATAGGAAATGACATTCCTATGCTACAATCTGTTTAGGGGTTCTTGTCACAAAGGTTCTCCATGAAAGACCTGGGTGATGCCTCATACATTCTGGGGATCCGGATCCATCGTGATAGATCCAAGAGGATATTAGGACTTTCACAGTCCAGGTACATCGACACCATACTGAAGAGGTTCAGTATGGAAGATTCCAAGCGCGGTAACCTACCGGCTTGTCACGGGATCACCCTCTCTAAAGAGATGTCTCCCAAGACTGATTTGGAGAGGGATCGCATGTTTATTATACCCTACGCTTCTGCGGTAGGCTCTATAATGTATGCTATGTTGTGTACCAGACCGGATGTAGCTTATGCACTGAGTGTGGTAAGCCGGTATCAGTCAAACCCTGGGGAGAAACACTGGATAGCGGTAAAGAACATTCTCAAGTACCTGAGAAGGACTAAGGAGATGTTCTTGGTGTATGGAGGAAAAGACCTCCAGATCGAGGCCTTTGCTGACTCCAGCTTCCAGAGTGACAAGGATGATTCCAAGTCCATGTCGGGGTTTGTCTTTACCCTCAATGGAGGGGCGGTGTGTTGGAAGAGTTCCAAACAGGAAACCGTTGCAGACCCGACGATGGAAGAGGAATACATCGCTGCATCTGATGCCGCAAAAGAAGCCGTCTGGATAAGGAAGTTCTTGAAAGAACTTTAGGTGGTTCCGTCCATTGTTGATCCAATACCTCTGTATTGCGACAACAACGGGGCTATAGCTTTAGCGAAGGAACCCAGGTCCCATCAGAGATCCAGACACATCTTAAGGCGGTATCACCTGATCAGGGGGAACGTGGATCGCCAGGAGATCGAGGTTCGGAGAGTCGCTTCAGAAGATAACACTGCAGATCCATTCACCAAGGCCTTGCCCCTGACTCAGTTCGAGCGGCTGATCGAGATGATAGGTCTTCGATACGCCAGTACATGGCCTTAGTGCAAGTGGGAGATTGTTAGTGTATATGCCCTAGAGGCCATTACTGTATCATACTAGTATGTATATTACTTAATGGAAGCTTGGGATATTCACCTTGTATATACAATCTTGCTCAAAATAGTAGTATGCTACTTGGTTTGTTTCTACTTCAATGTGTACATGTGTTTATTTTAGTATATCACCTATACACATTAGTGGAGCCCTTAGGATCTTTGCTTGATTACCAGCGATGTGATGGCTGTCACACTAGTGGGGCTGGGTAATCTATAAGCACATCCTTATGCAGGTCCCTAGTCGCAGGACTATCGAGACAGGGCATCGATACTCCGGAGTAGACTAGCGCATACGCTTCTCATCCCAGTGTGGGAGATGGTCTGTCCCACAGCCGTCAGTACGTCGTACTTGAGATAGTATGCGGGTGCTCGTTAGGTTACGGGTACACTGGACAGGACTCGTCGGGAACTGACTAGTTGGTATTATGCCTATCGTCAGTTATCAGTTCCCAGGTGACATGAGTACAGCTTAGTCCGCTGACTTGACACTGTCACTTCGCCTCGAGTGTGTTCCCACTGTACTTTGATCACTACCCTACCACGGCTCAAAGGAGTCGTGCAAACAGGTAATGGTTGGCTGCAGTCCCGAAGCACTTGGAGGCAGTGACAGTTAGACAGGATTCGTCTCTCCCGGTATTGGGGGTTGACATCGCGCTGTGTCTAGGAGAGCCATTACACGAGTAGTCCCTGGCCAGGGCAAACGAGATATACTGGTAGGCTTCCAGTGTTATCTCAGGGTGTTTTGGGCTTCACTCCGACACGACTTGTACCGCTATTGGGGGACTGACGTTTACCGCCCCCTAGGCCCGCCATGCGATGTATCAGACGAACAGACCGGACTGTACGGAGAATGTCACATTCAGGCTCAGTAGGAGTTCAGATGGGTTTTGCCTCGTCGGTCTTCTTGTCGGCACGACCTGGGGACCGTTACGCACAGCTAGTGCCGCTTGCGGTCTGTGGTTAAACCCACTTCCAATGTAGTGTCGAGTCTTTAGAGTCCCACACAGAAAGCTTTTCGCCTTTAGGCAAAAGAGTAGAGGTCGCATGGTTTTGCGACAGGTCACATGGTTTTGCGACAGGGTTCGGTCACATCCGTGCACTTATGCACGTACAGTGTCCGGACAGTTTACACTAGCGGTCTTTAGTTTAAGCCAGATCCTAGTGTACCTTTTGGGATTGGATTTATCCAGTTTGCATTCATGTTCCTCGGAACACGGATGCGGGTGTGTATGCACAGTTGACAGGGAGACAGAGGCAGCGGATTCTCATTAGCGTTGTTGACAGTTGACCGTTGACTATTGACTTTTTGATCAACCCTAATGAGAATATGATATGCGATTAACAATTATATTAATTAAGTATTATGGTGACATGGTTGTTGACTTTGTTGACTTGTTGACTTTTGTTGACTTGTTGACTTTTGTTGACCGGTTGACTAGGCTTGACTAGTTGACCATCATGATAACCAAAGCTATCATTTCATGGCAAAGACTTTTGCTTGCTTGCTCATTTGTGCAAAATAAGTGCATGGAATGATATGGCTATGGTTGCTTCAACCATCACATAACACTTGATTGGTATGATGTGTTATCATTGTTTTGGATTATGAGAGGGTGAAAGACAAAAGAGAGCCTCATTCTCACTTGCTCATTCTCTCTCTTGTTCTTGAGCTCTCTTGCTCTTGCTTTCACCCTCTTCCTCTTGCTCCCTCTCTTGACTCTATGGTTCATATATCTCATGAGTTGAAAATCAAGAACCATAGATAAAATCCCATATAAACTCTTCTCTACTCATTCTAGTTCACAAGGTTTAGCAAACCAAGTGAACTAGTTTCTTCAAAGAACGAAGAAGGAGCCAAAGGTTGGAGCTTTCAGGTGGATCTATCTTCGGCGTAAGGAGACGACGGGAAGAAACCGATCCGGACCATCATCGGAGTTTGAAGACGAAGGAGTTCGAGAAAAAGAATGGTATAACCCCCTAACCGAGTAGTTAGCAACTCGTAGTTAGGTTGTTAGTTAGATGTTTAACAAAGATCCGGGTTTTAAGTCCATGTTACCACCTCTATAAAAATCGTTTTTTATCAAATTCCGCATGCCCGAAAGTACCGGGAGAGGTAGCATGGACTTACATATGGAAGCATCACACATGCCACTTTAAAAATTATAGAGGTGCTAAGCAAACAAAGCATGGATCTTTAACTAGAATTTTAGGGTAACAACTAAAATATCACATACAATGAACATATTATCACTAAGTGAAAAGAATACAACCTTTGTAGACTTCCGTTGGTGACTCCTTGGCACTATAAGAGTTTGAAACGGATCGATGGAGGCCTTTCATGTCCACGATGATCCACCTGAAGTCCCTGTGTTCTTATATATATATATATATATATATATATATATATATATATATATATATATATATTCACCTTCTCATCATAAACCATGGTTAAGTAATATCTAGATATTTTGCATATGAGTCAAAGTCCAAATGGAAATTAAACCATCGGTTTAAGCTAGGTCAAGAGAAAGAAGAGTGTAGAAAAACCCAATTATGATTTAAATTTCCATTTCCTTTTTAATCCAAATACAAATATATATATATATATATATGTATGTATGTATATATATATATATGTATGTATATATATGTATGTATGTATATATATATATATATGTATGTATGTATGTATGTATGTATGTATGTATGTATATATGTATGTATGTATGTATGTATATATATATGTATGTATGTATATATATATATATATATATATATATATATATATATATATATATATATATATTAGTGAACCATGTGAGTCTTCCATTGCCATCTCCTTTGTATCAACAACCATGATACAATGTATGCATGTATGTGTCCATGCACATCAACATGTGCATACATGCATGCATACATCAATATAAAGAAAAAGGTTTAATAAAGAATTGAACTAAAAGTCAAATGTTAAATCAACACTTGATTTAACAAACCGGTCATATCACATACGACCCGACCAATAGAAAAACGCCCGATTAATATACGATATCATATACACGCATTTAATCGGGTCCCCGTGCATATCTCATATGCACACCACATCTTTTCGCCTGGGCTAGTAAACTCCTGTGTGGGATTCTAAGACTCGTCAATGCGCCGGCAGTAGGTGATGATCATATTAAACACCTACAAGCCGTAAGCGGTCAGCTAAACGGAACGGCCACCCGTGTATTGAGCGATCAGAAGAAAACCAGCGAAGCTGTCAAAACTCCCGTCGAGCCAACTAGCAACACTTATCGTACAGTCCGGTCTCTTCGTCAGATTTGTTGCATATCAAGTCTAGGGATGGTATCGTCGACCCCAATAACTCAATAAGTCGTGATGGTGTATGGCTCATAACAGATTGAGAAACTACTGATAACACTTACCAGTAAATCTCAGCAGCCCTGGCCAGGGACTTCCTGTTATAGCCAATCGAGCATAGCACAACATCAACCCCCAATACTGGGAGGGATGAAACCCCTCCTGTCGCTCATTGTCTTCATGTGCCTCTGGACCGTACCCAAAATCCACCTGTTTACACGACTCAGTAGAGCCGTGGTAGGGTGGAGATCAAAATACAGTGGGAGTACACACAATACTCTATGACGATCCTGGGTCTACAGACTAACCTGTATCAGTGTCCGCTGAGAACTGTTATCTGACGATAGATATAATACTACATAGGAGTTCTCGGCGAGTCCGTTCAGTGTACCCAGTCTCTACTGATCACCCGCATACAATCTTTGGTGTCAACACACCAGATGGATATGGGATCATCTATCGCCCATCATATGGGACAAGAATGGTATACGCTAGTCGACTCTGGAATATCGATGCCCGTCTCGATACACCCACTACTAGGAACAGTTAAAGGATATGCTTATAAACTACAAGTGTCCTACTATTATGATCTGCATGTTGGAGATAGTGCCCTCAGAGTCAATTATTGGATAACAGACACGTGATTGCAATGATTGAGGGAGGACCTATTCCGGTAGGATAGTCTTACTCAAGATGATAGTATGCTATCTGGTTTACCTTTATCATCGTGTACTGCTTTAGTTGACCTGACAGGTCGCTATTACACGTTGATAGAGCCCCTAGGATTCTTGCTTGACTGCCAGCAGTATGAGGGGATCATATACGTGGGAGCTGGTAGTCTATAAGCACATCCTTAAAAGGTCCCTAGTCGTGGGAGTTTCGAGACAGGGCATCGATACTCCAGAGTAGACTAGTGTATACAGTCGAGACCCCGACGAGGGGCGGTGGCCGGTCTCACAAGCCACTGGTGTCAGTTGGTTCACCTAAGATGTATACAGGTGCTCATTGGGTTATGAGTACACCGGACAGGACTCGTCGGGAACATGGTAGTTGGTCTTATACCTGACGTCAAATAGCAGTTCCGTGGTGACATGTGTACAGGTTAGTTCACCGACTTGAGATCGTCATTTGTCTCGTGTGAGTTCCCACTTTACTTTGATTACTACCCTACTACGCTCAAAGGAGACGTGCAAACAGGTTTTAGTTGGGTACAGTCCCGAGCCACATGGAGGCAGTGAGCGGATCTGCAGGGGTTCGTCTCTCCCGGTATTGGGGGTGAGGTCGCGCTGTGTCTAGGAGAGCCCTTAGACGAAGTCCTTGGCCAAGACAGGAGATTTACTGGTAGGTATTCCAGTAGTATCTCAGGGTGTTCTGGGCTACACTCCGACACGACTTGTACCGCTTTTGGGGGTCTGACTTTTACCAACCCCCTAGGCCTGCCATGCGATGCTCATAGACGAACGGACCGGACTGTACGGATATTGTCACTGACAGGCTCAGTAGGGTGTCAGGATGTGTTCGCTCATCGACGTCCCTTTTGGTCAATACCTGATAGCCCGTTACGTATAGGCTAATACCTCTGACGTGCTAGTGGTTAAATCCACAACCAAAATATTGACGAGTCTTTAGAGTCCCCCACAGACCAGTTTCTCAAGTTTCGGGCGAAACGCTGTAGAGGCCGTATGGAGATATGGCAGGGTTCGATCAGATACGTGCGGTATTGCACGGATCAGGATTGGACGGTTAATACTAGAGGGCTTTGGTTTATGCCGGATCCTAGTGTTGTACAGTGTAGACTTTGTCTCATTGCATTTCTATTCGGTCAAAATACAAATGCGGGTATGTATATACAGTCGCGGGGTTTTCCTGTAATTTATTATGGGATCAGTTTTATAAAGTTGCCAGTTTGTTTTCCGTTTCAGCCTTTGTCCTTTGTATCTTTTCTTGGCTGAAATTTGGTGGAGGAGGGCTTATTTGCAATTGTGCAAATAAGCATTGTGGAGGCTGGACTTTGCATTTTGTTGTGTCATCATAGTTCCACTATCACATTGACTTCTTTGTTCATGATGATTCATGATGGCTTGACATTTTGGAGTTATGATTGGTTGGTTGAGTGTTGGACTTTCCTTGTGATGATTTCTTCTCTTGATCTCATATCGTTCCCTCTTGCATTATTGTTGCTCTCTCTCTCACTCTCACACACTCCCTCTCATTCTCTCAAGGAGCATGGCCGGCCACAACATGAGGGGGCTATCCCAATATTTTGTGGTGGGATTTTTGGTCTTTTAGCTTCACAAAAATCCCATGACTCCATCTCCAAAAGGCTTAGTTCATTTCCTTCACCAAAGGCAACTTCCTCAAACCCCAAAATGAGACATAGAGCACTACACGCATTCTACAGCAATCCTTGGGCACGTCGGCCGCCAACTTCGTACCCGAGTTGCCTCGGTCCAGAGGTGGGAGCCCGTAAAAGAAGCCGGCGACGTGGTGCCCTTCCGGCGAGGAGATGAAGACCGGAGATTCCACGGGGAGATCGGGACGACGACAAGAAGACCGAAGGACACGGATCGCTCGGTATATCACTCTACCCGTTCTTTAGTTTTCTAGGATTAGATTAATGGCACGATCCGGGTTTTATAGTGCGCGGTGTTGCCGGTTTATAAGTTCACAAAAAGTTTCGTTTCCGTATTCCGGCGTCGGATTGACGGTCGGGGTGCCGCCGTGCACTTACAATGGTATCAGAGCCACGCCATTAATCTTGTCTAGCTTGGTATAATGTGTTTACACTTTCGATCGAATAAATTCCAAAACCCGCGTTTTCAAAAGCATCAGTTTCTGTCGATTTTGTGTTGGCTCGAAAAAATTTTCATGTTGTTGCAGAATGATGTGCAGGAAATTCTAAGCGTTCTGTGAAATTTTGGTCACGTAAACATACTGTACCACCGCGGAACCGCGGCCAATCCTATGCTTGGGTCGCGGTTCCGCCGCAAGATTCACTGTTCAGCGTATCAAAATTTTACAGAGGCTCTTGGACTTGAAAATAGGGGTTTTGGAATATTCTTTTTGGGCCCAGATTTTCTATGAGTGCTACAGTAGTGCTTGGGGCCCACTTCGATAAATTTGATCGATCAAGAATTTTTAAAACATTAGTTCACAGTATTTACATTATATTTGCGACCGTGAATGTCACTCGATCGGTAAATCCTGTCTAACTGCTATAGCCCGGTTAGACGGATTTGCGAACGTGACATTCACGTTGATGTTCTGTGTTGTGCTGTGATGTTGCGGATTGGTCGTGGGGGATAGCCTGGATGCAATGCTAGTACAGTTTTGGTGGTATTATGTACATTTGATATTGCGGGGCGAGCGTCCGACATGTGGACTGCCGTCACTGCCTGTTCGTATATTATTCTTTTGGGGCACGACCGGGTCGAGGTCGATGTACCCGTTGTATATATTTTTTTACTTTCTGTACTAGGATTACCCCAAGGTGAGGTGCATGGATAGACGGGTTCTAGAGGGCAACGGGCCCGCATCTCATGGCATTAAGACGGAGGGGGCTTCACTCTAGAATTGGCGGGCTGTTCGCCGCACTTGTAAGGGGTACAGGTTGACCCAGGAGGGGTGCCCAAGTTACCGGATTCCGTGAAGTGCTGGGTGGTCCATTCACGTTTCTGAAGGGGGCTGCCTCGCTTCAGGTTTTGGCGGGTAACTTGCCGCGCCCGTAGGGGTCTACGATTTCATTGCACAGGCTATCCACACGACCAGGGGAATGTTGGGTTTCAGTAGCGGCTCTATGAAACCCGGGGATCCCAGATATCTGTATTGTTCTGTGATGCTTATTTCATTTCTGTGATGTTGCATTTTATCACGCCTTGAGCGAAATATTATATATTGATATATATACTAGTAGATGTTGTATATGTTTTGCATCCGCGCTAGTCCAGTCCCCGCTCTGTCATTAGTTAAGTAACCTAACGGGTAATGACGGGACCCAGTGGCGAATGCGGATGGCATATACGTACATCATTATTTTCGTTCTTTATTGGTGTGATCAATTGATTGGTCTGCGTTGATTCGGATCAATGCAAGTTAAACAAACCTATTCTGATGTTGTTGGAACACTTTTCAAAAAGCTGTTATTGCAAGGACGTTCACTTTTGTTTTGCACAGTGGTATTCAGTTGGAATATCCTGCTCCTCAGTCGACGAGGCAAGGGCCGAGATCCCTTCACCGGGAGTGACCCCTTGGACAGAAGTTTGCGTCAGGGCAATAACTTCACTATAGCCGATTACTTTTTCTTTGCATCGTGGTATTCAGTTGGAATATCCTGCACCTCATTCTACGGGGAAAGAGCCGAGATCCCTTCACCGGGAGTGACCTCTTTAGCAAAGGTTTTCGTCACTATATTTTTAAAAAGCTATCCGGTTCCTTCAACGATATCAAGTTCATTACGTTAAAGGTTTTCGCCAGAAACCATTCGTAGCCCTCCGTCGTTTCATATGGATAGTCAATAGTATTCAAGCTGTGTTTGTTGGCCAAAGTCAAGGCACAGTGATTGGTAGCTATTGGGTATTCATATGCAGCATAGATAGATGCGTTGGTTTGGGGCAGTCGTATAGCCTTGTTGGCCAAAGTCAAGGGCTTGTGCGGGTGGGCTCAAATTAACCTGGAGAATGACGGGTAGAACTTGACATGTGACTTATGATTTGTTGGCCAAAGTCAAGGTCATAAGAGCATGGGGTAAAAAACCACATCGGGAGTTTCTAAAGAAACTGAAACTTTCCAGATATGCGCATACCTTCTGGAGTGTGATGACGAGAGCTGATTCCGTCATGTTATCATGCGATGATAGTTGGATCCCGATTCCCACTGATGAGTTGGTTTACTCCTCGGGTGATCCCGACTAATTCTTCTTTCAGGTTTGGAGGAGAATTTGACGGTACAGTGGGAGGTTTCCAGATTAGATAAATTGGTAACCATTCTTATCTAGGTTAGAGTGCACGCTGAGTGTTTCTTTTCTCTCTCTCTTTGGCAGCGACCTTTGACCCGACCCTAGACTATGACTCAGTGACCAAGTTGACCGAACCTTCTTAAACACTGGCTTTGGGATTGTCAGAGTTGCAAACTTCATTGACACTCCTACTTTTACCCTTTTCTCCAGGACACCCCGTATTACTACGAACGTCCACTTCCATTGGACAAAACCATCGTATGGTTATATACGAACTCGAAAGAATTTATTCGAGGATGGTTTCCGGTTCTGGAGAAAACGGATAGGACTATTCAGTTGTCTTTTCCCTTTACCTTCTCTCAGGTTGCGAGTACTCCTTAGTTTAGGAGATAGTACACCAATTATGCAAATTGGATAGTCTTCTTCCAAACCATAGGCAGGTGCCGACCGGTAGGGAATGAAGAAAACCAATTAGCATAACGATGGTGTACAGAAGGTATTAAGTAAAGACATATCAAGGGATTAGTAAGAGGGCAAAGTAAATTGCGACTGCTATTCACGACCAAACCAAGTATTTCTTCGCCAATCCTAAATCACCTTTGTATTTCTCCAGGACACTCTGTATCACTACGAAGATCCACAGTTTATTGGACACTCCATCGTATGGTTATATACGAACTCGAAAGGAACTTGTTCCAGTTCGGGGATGGATTCTGGTTCAGGAAAATAGGAATAAGGTATATTCGGTTGTCTTTTATCTTCACCTTCTCTCGCATTGCGAGTGCTCCTAGGATTAGGACAGTACACCCATTATGCTTATTGGATAGTCTTCTTCCAAACCATAGGCTGGTGCCGAACGGTAGGGAAGGAAGAAAACCATTTGGCCTAAAGGGGTGTACAGAAGGTAATGACTAAAGACATATAAAGGGATTTGGAAAGATGGCAAAGAATTATACGGTTACAGTTGTAAATCTGGATAATGGAAGAGGCATTACTAGGAATATCCGGATACCCCATCGAAACATTTCAATGTTTCAATTTCACTTTGTACTGTTAAAGGAAAACTGATTTCCCGATTAGATACTTACTCCAGTGTATGTATTTACCAGGTATGATTCTCACATCTGTATGGTTTTACAGATGATGGGTGGGAGTAAGTTATTGGGAATTGGGTGATCATCCTCATTATATCAGGATTCGTTGTAATCGGTGATATTTGAGGAAGTCACCTGGTGCCGGACGGCAAATATTTGGTTTTGAATATCCGCTGTTATGCACCAATTTCAAATTGATATATCTGTACGTCTATTGTTATAGAGTGAGATATACCTTTTTGAAATTATGTCTATGACATTTACCTATATCAGTGGATGGTTAGGTAAGGAGCATTAAAAAGCAGTGTAATTCTTCTTAACCATAGGTACAGTTTTCAACCTACGACACACAGGGATTGAGTTATCAGACTCAAGGGACTTATACAGAGTATTGTATGTTGTCCAGTGTCCATTAGGACAGAGGGGTTGGTACTCGTACTAGATTCTGTTTACTTGTGACTTCTCTGGCTCTTAGACATGTGTTTCGGAGAAACACAAGGTCCACGTTTTGAGAAGTTATAGGTATATGAATAAAGTAGAAAACCAGGTATTGCAAGTATCGGGATTCTTCAAAGTGATCGAAGATGTAGATACTTGTGTATGATATTCAGTTGATAGTAATGGTTAAGAGAACTTGCTTCTCTTTCAGATTACTCATAATTGGAAGCATTCCTAAGTTGAGTAATGCTGATCGGCCTCTCTCCATTTAGTTGACATGCACTGGAGACAGCTGCATGATTTGAATCTGGTTCAATTAAATCAGTGCCTCTGTTTCTGTATTGGATATAGAACAGTTCATATCTTAACGATGTTAAGGTACGGGGAGTTGTCCGGCTTATGCTTAAAACCAGACTCTGGATAACTCAAGGAACGTTTCTGTAATGGATGTTTGTGGGTTGACCCAGGCTATGACGAGGGTTGACTTTCTACCATCTGGAAGATCAATAGTGATATTGTTCTAGACTCGCCACAGTTTTAAATAAAATGGATTTTTTCAGAAAAAGTAGTGGGAGTATGGTAGAACTGGAAGTGATTCCAGAACCGCAAACGATTACTGAAGATTTGATAAGAACCTAAAGATTCAATCTGGTTTGACATTCCATTGGCCACTCCGCAGATACGGTGGGTAACCTCAGGCATCCGAAGGGTACTCCGGTAACCTCAAAGACGGTGACAGGGAGGTTCTTGTTTACCCACACTGGCCATTGTTGTTGTTCCAGGATGTGAGACCTGGCAGAAGGATGAGTATAGCGTCGTTCTAAACTAGCTTTAGAAGTATACGTCTATATGACTCTGCCAGAGGGTTGTCGTGGTCAGTGGGAGCAGCGGAAGCATGGTGGACAAGTAGCTTTTGTCTTTTTATAGACTAAAGCAGATATAGCGGAGATAGATCTTCTATTTCTAATGTGACATTCATAGGTTTGACTTCATCAGAATAGGGGATAGATCTGTTGAGAAGGTAGTAGGGTATGATGTCCTGGTATTTAGATGACATTCACAGAGTAGGAAGTGATATTCCTATACTACGATCGATTATACTTTGGTTGTCACACATTGGTTTCTCCACAAGGGACTTGGATATTATATCAGATATTCTGGTTACTGGATCTATGGTTTTAGATCTAGATTTGGGTAGTTTCCCAATCAGGGTATTTTGACAACATTCTAGAGGTGCTTTAGTATGGACGACTCCTGGCATGGTGGTGTACCTGCAGGTGATGGAGTCACCCTCTCTTAAGGTGTCTTACAGACTAAAGGGGAGAGGGATGCGCATGATTGGCAGATCACTTGCTTAGGCAATTGAGTCAATCATGAGATGTCAAGTTCCACACCAGATGTTGTTTTTGCACTAGATGCAGTAAGTTGACATTGATCCAATCCTGGAGAAACAGTCGGAAACAGTTATAGAACATAAGTGGATGTTCTAGGGATATGATAACAACAGCCTCATTTAGAAGAAAGTTATCACTCCAGGCTTCCATGGTGACCTGGACGATAGGGAGGTTGTCAGAGTTATAGTTTTCCATCTGACAAGGGGCAGTATTTTGGACAGGTGGTCCAAGGAGATACTGAGGGAGGCATGGCGCAGGATACTGATTAAGTTCAGTTGACGATACAGTCTAAGAAGTTTGGATTTGGAGTTCAGTTATGAGCTAGGTCCCATCAGACATCCAGACACATTCTAAGACAGGTATTGCTCATTTCGGGAGATAGGTTTTCTCCGCGAACTTGAGATATAGAGAGATATAGAAATAAACATCAAGGCGGATCCACTCACTGAGGCTATTCCTCGAACGCAATAGTTTCGCACATGGGTTTTGTGAGACTGACTAGTAGAGGAGTTGGGTGTTCGGTATCACACGGGCTGTGAGTATGCGACATCGCAATAATTAGCCTTGAGTGAAAGTGGGAGATTGTTGGAGACAGTGCCCTCAGAGTCAATTATTGGATCACAGACACGTGATTGCAATGATTGAGGGAGGACCTATTCCGGTAGGACAGTCTTACTCAAGATGATAGTATGCTATCTGGTTTACCTTTATCATTGTGTACTGCTTTAGGTGACCTGACAGGTCGCTATTACACGTTGATAGAGCCCCTAGGATTCTTGTTTGACTTCCAGCAGTATGAGGGCGATCATATACGTGGGAGTTGGTAGTCTATAAGCACATCCTTAAAAGGTCCCTAGTCGTGGGAGTTTTGAGACAGGGCATCGATACTCCAGAGTAGACTAGTGTATACAGTCGAGACCCCGACGAGGGGCGGTGGCCGGTCTCACAAGCCACTGGTGTCAGTTGGTTCACCTAAGATGTATACAGGTGCTCATTGGGTTATGAGTACACCGGACAGGACTTGCCGGGAATATGCTAGTTGGTCTTATACCTGACGTCAGCTAGCAGTTCCCTGGTGACATGTGTACAGGTTAGTTCATCGACCTGAGATCGTCATTTGTCTCGTGTGAGTTCCCACTGTACTTTGATTACTACCCTACCATGCTTAAAGGAGACGTGCAAACAGGTTTTAGTTGGGTACAGTCCTGAGCCACATGGAGGCAGTGAGCGGATCTGCAGGCGTTCGTCTCTCCCGGTATTGGGGGTGAGGTCGCACATTGTCTAGGAGAGCCCTTACACGAAGTCCTTGGCCAAGGCAGGAGATTTACTGGTAGGTATTCCAGTAGTATCTCAGGGTGTTCTGGGCTACACTCCGACACGACTTGTACCGCTTTTGGGGGTCTGACTTTTTCCAACCCCCTAGGCCCGCCATGCGATGCTCATAGACGAACGGACCGGACTGTACGGATATTGTCACTGACAGGCTCAGTAGGGTGTCAGGATGAGTTCGCTCATCGACGTCCTTTTTGGTCAATACCTGATAGCTCGTTACGTATAGGCTAATACCTCTGACGTACTAGTGGTTAAATCCACAACCAAAGTATTGACGAGTCTTTAGAGTCCCCCACAGACCAGTTTCTCAAGTTTCGGGCGAAACGATATAGAGGACGTATGGAGATATGGAAGGGTTCGATCAGATACGTGTGGTATTGCACGGATCAGGATCGGACGGTTAATACTAGAGGGCTTTGGTTTAAGCCGGATCCTAGTATTGTACAGTGTAGACTTTGTCTCATTGCATTTGTATTCGGTAGGAATACAAATGCTGGTATGTATATGCAGTCCCGGGATTTTCTTGTAGTTTATTACGGGATCGGTTTTATGAAGTTGCCAGTTTGTTTTCCGTTTCAGCCTTTTTCCTCTGTATCTTTTCTTGGCTGAAATTTGGTGGAGGAGGGCTTATTTGCAATTGTGCAAATAAGCATTGTGGAGGGTGGTCTTTGCATTTTGTTGTGTCATGATAGTTCCACCATCACATTGACTTCTTTGTTCATGATGATTCATGATGGCTTGACCTTTTGGTGTTATGATTGGTTGGTTGAGTGTTGGACTTTCCTTGTGATGATTTCTTCTTTTGATCTCATATCATTCCCTTTTGCATTATTGTTGCTCTCTCTCTCACTCTCACACACTCCCTCTCATTTTTTCAAGGAGCATGGCCGGCCACAACATGTGGCGGCTGTCCGAATATTTTGTGGTGGGATTTTTGGTCTTTTAGCTTCACAAAAATCCCATGAAACCATCTCCAAAAGGCTTAGTTCATTTCCTCCACCAAAGGCAACTTCCTCAAACCCCAAAATGAGACATAGAGCACTACACGTATTCTACAGCAATCCTTGGGCACGTCAGCTCACCAACTTCGTGCCCGAGTTGCCTCGTTCCAGAGGTGGGAGCCCGTAAAAGAAGCCGGCGACGTGGTGCCCTTCCGACGAGGAGATGAAGACCGAAGATTCCGCGGGGAGATCGGGACGACGACGAGAAGACCGAAGGACACGGATCGCTCGGTATATCTCTCTACCCGTTCTTTAGTTTGCTAGGATTAGATTAATGGAACGATCTGGGTTTTATAGTGCGCGGTGGTGCCGGTTTACAAGTTCACAAAAAGTTTCGTTTCTGCATTCCAGCGTCGGATTGACGGCCGGGGCGCCGTCGTGCACTTATACTGCATCATTGTCGCAGTAGTCAAGCAATTATCCTATGGGCTTTATAACCATGTACCAAAAGAATAAGATGCATGATCAAATGAACATGTCAAGATAAAGTAAACCAGATAGCATACTATCATGCCGAGCAAGAAAGTCATCTATACACATATATACATATAATGGCCTCTAGGGCATATATATAACTAACAAATATATCAAATATATAATTATATATTAAATTATTATATCAACACTTGATTTAATAATCCGGCTATATCACATAGAACTGACTAATATCATTTATATCAACTTATCAAATCAACACTTGATTCAATAACCCGGCTATATTTCATATAACCGACATATATCATATATCGCGAGATTAGAATACGGTATCACATACACGTATTAATCTCGGTCCCGCACATATCACACATATGTGCCATACTTCATTTTACTTGTGCCAGGAAACCTCTGTGTAGGACTCTAAATACTCGTTAATACGCCAGCAGTAGGTAATGATCATATCAGTTACCCACAAGCCGTCAGCGGTACTAGCTGGACGTAACGGCTACCCAGGTATTGAGCGATCAGATGATCAACAAGAAAATTTGTCCATAGTCCCGTGAATCCAGCAAGTACCACTAACGTACAGTCCGGTCTCTTCGTTTGATATGTCGCTTATCGAGTCAGGGGGTGGTAAACGCCAGACCCCAATAACTTGATAAGTCATGCCGATGTGAGGCTCATAACGGGTCGAGAAACTACTGATAACACTTGCCAGTAAATCTCATCATCAGCCCTGGACAGGGACTTCTTGTTATAGCGAATCGAGCATAGCGCAATATCAACCACCAATACCAGGAGAGACGAAACACCTCCTATCGCTCTTTGCCTCCATGTGACTCGGGACTGTACCCAAAATCCACCTGTTTGTACGCTCCCTTGAGCGTGGTAGGGAGGAAATCAAAGCACAGTACGAATCACACAAGACTCTATGACGATCTCGGGTCTACAGATTAACCTGTACAAGTGTCACCAGAGAACTACTATCTGATGATAGTGTAGGGTTCCTATGAACGACAGCAAGGTTTCGGGAGGCATCGTCCATGCCATTTTCAAATTTTTTTTGTCGTTTTAAAGAACCCTAAACTAAAATCTTTAACTAGAGAACCATACGAAACATATTGTTAACTACTTTACAACTAAGTGAACTAGGAATACAACCTTTGTTGACAGGTCCTTCACTCCAATAGCTCCGTGTATTAGTCCCTTCACTCCAAGTAGTGATCTTCCGGACTCTAACATGGCTTCACAAGAAGAAAGGAACGAACTTGCTTGAAGTCTTCGAGGCCGAAGATGATCTACGTTGAGGAGACACTAACCCAAGCTACTACTTCACTAAAAAGAGATTAGTGAAGCTAACACCCTATACTAAAGTGCCAATCTAGTAGAGGATGATGAAGTAGGATTTTTGCTCACTTTAGAATTGATTTTCTCACTAAGCTCTCTCACAAAACCTAGTGAGCTCTCTCTTGAGCTTGAAGAAGAAGATGATGATAATGGATGGGAGAGTGAATGACAACCATGGGTGAGAAAATATCTAATATTACTCATGTAGAGATTTAACCATGAGTTTAGATAATGGTTGGGTTAACAAATATCTAGTGTAAGACAAAACTAGTGGACTAAGTCAATGGTTCTCCAAGCTTCTCAAAACTTCATGCCATGTGACAAATTTCCAACTAATAATTGAATTACAATAAATAAATAGACCCTACATTATCTTTATCATGGTGTAAGTCTCATACACCCATGTTGCATGTATCATCAACAATGACACATAATAAAATACAATTAATATATATCACATATATATTAAGTGTGCACATGTGAGAAAAATTAATGCTTAAGTAAGCTAATATTAGATAATGTAAACTAGTATATCAAATATACAATTATACACTAAATTATCAAATCAACACTTGATTTAATAATCCGGCTATATCACATATAACGGACTAATATTATATGTACCAACTTATCGAATCAACACTTGATTCGATAACCCGGCTATATCACATATAACCGACCGATACAAATATTGTGAGAATAGAATACGGTATCACATACTCGTATTAATCTCGGTCCCGCACATATCACATATGTGCTCCTATTTCGTTTTGCCTGAGCCAGTAAAACCTCTGTATAGGATTCTAAATACTCGTCAATACGCTGGCAGTAGGTGATGATCATATCAAGCACCCACAAGCCATCAGCGGTACTAGCTGGACGTAATGGCTATTCGGGTATTGAGCGATCAGAAGATCAACAAGAAAGCCCGCTCTAGCTCCTGTAAAGCCTGTCAATAACACTACCGTACAGTCCGGTCTCTTCGTCTAAGATTTCGCATATCAATTCTAGGGTTGGTAAACGTCAGACCCTAATAACTCGATAAGTCATGCCGATACGAGGCTCATAACGGGTCGAGAAACTACTGATAACACTTACCAGTAAATCTCTAAATCAGCCCTGGCCAGGGACCTCCAGTTATAGCCAATCGAGCACAGCACGACATCTACCCCTAATACCGGGAGAGACGAAATCCCCTCCTATCGCTCATTGCCTCCATGTGACTCGAGACTGTACCAAAAAACCACCGTTTTGCACGTCCTCTTGAACGTGGTAAGGTGGAAATCAAAGCACAGTGGGAATAACAAAAGACTCTATGACGATCTCGGGTCTACAGACTAACCTGTACCAGTGTCACCAAAGAACTGCTATCTGACATCAGGTATAATACCATATAAGTGTTCTCAATGAGTCCGTCCAGTGTACCCAGTCTCCACTGATCACACATATACTATCTCTGATGTCAAACAACAATGGATATGGGATCATCCATCGCCTATCTCATGGGTCGAGAAGCGTATACTCTAGTCTACTCTGGTATATCGATGCCCTGTCTCAATACACCCATGACTAGGAACATTAAAGGATGAACTTATGGACTACCATGGCCCCACTAGTATGATCTGCATCATAATCCCGGTAGTCAAGTACATATCCTAAGGGCTTTACCAACATGTAACCATGAGAAAGTATCAAGAGACAAGTATACATGTTAAGATAAAGAGCAACCAGATAGTATACTATCATATCGAGCAAGAAAGTCCTCTCTATATATGTCCAAGCATCCACTATAATATACATCATATGTACAATAATGGCGTCTAGGGCATACATACAACTAACAGATAGGTATAATAACATCTAGGAGTTCTCGGCGAGTCCTGTTTAGTGTACCCATTCTCTAATGAGCACCTGTGTAAAATCTTTGATGTCAAACACCAATGGATGTGGGATCATCCATCACCCCATACAGGATAAAGAAACGTACACATTAGTCTACTATGGAATATCGATGCACTGTCTCGATACTCCAACGACTAGAAACAATTAAAGGATGAACTTGTGGACTACCCTAGCCCCTCTAGTATGATCTGCATCATAGTCCTGGTAGTCAAGTACACATCTTAAGGGCTTTATCAACATATAACGGAAATATATTATAATGATACATGTTATGATAAAGAGTAACCAGATGGCATACTATCATGTTGTGCAAGAAAGTCCTCTCTATATATGTCCAAACATCCACTATAATATACAATCAAATACAATAATGACCTCTAGGGTATACATACAACTAACAATAACTTGCTGCGCTCGTAGGGGTCCAGGTTTTCATTGCACGGGCTATCCACATGACTGGGAACATCGGATCTTATTTGCGGCTCAAATGAAACCCGAGGCTCCTAGATTATCCACCATTCTGTGTTGCTTATTGTTGATCTGTGATGTTGCTTATATCATTCCTGCGTCGAATGCTATATATATATGTATGTATGTATATATTTATATATACTAGTAGATGTTATATATGTTTTGCACCCGCGCTAGTCCAGCCCTCACTCTACCGTTAGTTAAGTTACCTAACGGTGCATGACGGGGCCCCATGGCGAATGCGGATGGCATATACGTACATTGTATTTTCTTTCTTTTTTGGTGTGATAGGTTAATTGATGGGACCACATTAATTTTGATTAATGCAAGAAAAGAAACCTAAAAGATGTTGTTGGAACAAATATCGAAAAATTATAGTCATATTCTTACGTTTTGCATAGTGGTATTCGGTCATGAATATCCAGCACCTCATTCTAGGAGGCAAGAGCCTAGATCCCTTCGTGGGGAGTGAACTCTTGAGAAAAAGTTTATACTGTAAATTACTCGGTTTTCTTCAAAACCACAAGTTTTTAAAAGCGGAGCCTAAACCACTCCTTTTCAAAACTAATTGGTTCCTTCAATGTATCAAGTTCATTACGTTAACGGGTTTTCGTCAAAAACTAGCCGTAGCCCACCATCATTTCTTACAAGTGTTACTTAGTATTCGTACTGCGTGTTTTGACCTAGTCAAGACAAAGTGTCCGGTAGCTGAGTGGTGCTTGTTTGTTGCAAGTGTTACGATTATTTAGGAAAACTGCTTAACCATTTTGACCTAGTCAAGGATATATACGGGTCGGTCTAAATTAATCTTGAATAATGACGGGTAGAACTTGACTAACGGTTTATGATATGTTGACCTAGTCAAGGTCATAAGCCATTAGGGGTAAAAACCATATCGGGAGTTTTAAATATACAAGAAACTTGCTAGTGCTGCATACTTTTTGGAGTGTGGTAACTAGAGTGGCTTCCATCTAGTTTATCACGCAATAATAGTTGGATCCTGATCCCACTAATAAGTACGATTACTCTTGGGAGATATTTTTCACTTCACAATTAGCTAACCTATTAAGTGTCTAGAAATGTGTTAACGGGGCTACGCATCTGCGGAAACGAGGTTTATTTTAATTAGGTCCGTGCGAGAGCACGGAGTACCAACACTCACCTGGCTGAACGGTTGGTGAACTTGTAAGGTGTTAATGATCCCATCTAGTTCTCCTTTTGAGGTTTGAAGGAGAATTCGAGGAAACAATAGGAGCCATCCTGATTAGATAAACTAATAACCAATCTAATCTTGCAAGAATGCACGTTGAGTGTTTCTTTTCTCTCTCTCCAGGTAGCAACCAATTCATGCCTTAATCAAGATAATAAAATGTATCGCTTGAACGATCCAAATTCTTATTCGGGGCTGGGGAACGTCAGTTTGGCTCTAACTTATGACAACAATTATGAGTATGAGCAGAGGAATGAGGATTGCATGAATTCCTTGATGACCCCAATGAAGAAGAAGCATACTATTGTGTCTTTTTTAAGTGTTCTTGTTATTGAGAAATGTTTTTCGGTCAGTCCTACCTTCTGGGTGCTAGATACCGGATCATGATCTCATATCTGTAATTTATTGTAGGGACTGAGAAAAAGTAGGATGGTTGGACCTGGTGATATGCCCCTCAAAGTTAGAAATGGAGCACAAGTTGATACTTCTGCCGTCGGTGAATATCACCTAGTATTGCCGAATGTCAATACTATAATTTTGAACAATTGCTACCATGTACCTTCTATGGTTTACAACATCATATCAGTTTCTTTACTTGATAAAGATGGATATAGTTTTGTTTTTGATAGAAATATCATGAATATTTAACTTGATAAGGTATCAGTTGCAGAAAGTACTCTGTGTAATGGTATCTATGTTCTAAATCAAAATGCAGTTTTCAATATACAAAACACACTGTCACGCCCCGAAATGGCACGTGACTGGCACTTGAATCATATGAAGTCTATAGGACCTCATCTAATTCAAGTAAGCCAAAAATCCCAGAAATCTAAACCATTTGAAAGAAGGAAGAAATGGAAAACTTGTTTTAAAGTTTGCATAATATCATTTTGAAAAGTCGTAATAACCTTTTTAAAACATCAAGTCTTTTCCGAAAATTTCGGCAGAGTCTCCTTTGTAAATACTGGCCCCAAACGGGTACAAACATGAATAATATGAATAAAGGCATCACCAAGCGGGAGCTAGCTCTTCACCAATTGGCGGTCACAACCACACAAGCCATATAATATACAATGCCGAAGGGCGAGGATCAAAACTCAACAGGAAAACCAATATCATCAAGAAAACCATAATAATACAAACGCGACTCTAAGGTCGAAAGAATATACACTAGTCTTCTAAGTCTATAAATTAATAAAAGTCTGGTTGATTGAGTTTACTAGATACAACTAAAATAATAAAGTACAATGGTGGTCAAGATGCGAGTGAACCCACCTACCAAAGCAATCACTCGGAAAGAAGCAGTGTGCCAGCAAAGCCGCCAAGAAAACCTGTACGGCAAAACCCGCAAGAACTGTGGCACGTTTGCCAACTCGTGAGTAGAAAACATCACCGAGCAGAAATCACATGTATGACTCAATCCTAGGTCATATGATAATAATATCCTCAAAATAATATAGCCTGAAGCATGTAATACTGGCAAAGGTAAACATCTATACAAAAGTGTATCACCAAGTGCTCGCGTCAGTCTGACTCAGGTAGCAACAAAATACATATATGATGCATGGATGCAATAAAATGAAAATAGAATACATCATGAATGAGAAAATTGTTTTCTTAATTTAGTGAAATTTCTGTATAAAAATCGAAGTATCATCAATGAAATCAACAGAGAATCAGTGTCAAGCATCGACACAAAATATATATCCCAATATCTCAATATCCCAGGTTTCGGCTATCCGGACTGGCCTGTATCATCAAATCTCAATATCTCAGGCTCCGGCTATCCGGACTGGCCTATACTAGGATCGGTATCCTCCGGATATCCGTCAAGTCACAATAATATCACCGGTCGGTAGTGCTCCCCTTCCAGGCTCAACGCCATCATCTGCAACCATTTTACCCTGGTGTACCGTACCGGGTCCACCATGCACCGACAGATGGTTCCCCCTCCTTATCGAATCGGGTGTATGATATCGGTCAAGCGCCGATAAAACACATGGTGGACTCCTCTCAAATCATATCATGAGAAAACCACAATTTTTCTATCTTTAAAATGATAATAAGTTATAAAATCTTTGCGGTTTCTCTAAATCGAGAAATCTCATGGAAATCCGAAATCCCAATCTCAAGAGTAAATAACAGTAAATTACCAGCATAAATCTCCATAATATTACATGACAAATGAATATATGAATGCATCTGATATCAAGAAAGGAATGTGTACGTCTACGGTAGCGCCCCGGTCGTCTGTCCGAGGCCAAAATGCGGAAATGAAAACTTTTTCAAAACTTGAAACCAGTGTTATCGCAAACTTTAATCCCGGATCGAACCATTAACCTATAACTAACGAACTAGAGAAGGGTTAGAAAAGCTATACCGATCGATCCGTGTCCTTCGATCTTTGGCTACCAACCTAAGCTCCTCGCGGCATCTCCGATCTCCGGTCTTCTCGTCGGAAAGGGCACCACATCTTCGAGTCTTTTTAAGGGCTCCCGCTTCATCCGAAGCAACTCGGACACGAAGTTTGCTAGCCGACATGTCCAAGGTGATGTAGAGAAGGCGTGTGATCACTTTTTCTCTTGCATCCATTGTATGGATGGAGGTTGAAAATGAAGTCATCAATGGAAATGGGGAGCTAGAGGAAGAAGAAGAAGAGGAGATTTTTTTGTGAGTTGTTGCAATGATAAAATGAGAATTAGAATTCAAAATACAAGAGCAAAAACCAAGCCATATGGCTGCCCTTGTCTCTCCTCTTATCATTTCAACTTATAAATCCATCAAATAATATGACACATTCACAAAAAAAGAGACCATGAGTCATCACTTGTGCATTTGTCATAATTATTTCTCCTAATCATGATTTTTAGCTCATTATTTCCATTTGTAAACATTAACCCAAAGGTTTACAACAATAAAAAGATACGGTAACATCTAAAGTAAACTCGTGACGGATCACAAGGATACCCCTCACCTGTATATACATACCAGCATTCGCATTCCGACTGAATGCGAATGCGATGAGACTAAAGTAATCCAACAAATCTAATACTAGGATCCGGCTTAAACCAAAGCCCAGTAGTATGATCTGCCCGATCATGATCCGTGCACTATTGCACGTATATGATCGAACCCTGCCATATATCATACGGCCTCAATAACGTTTCGCCCGAAACTTGAGAAACTGTCTGTGGGGGACTCTAAAGACTCGTCAATACTTTGGCTGTGGATTTAACCACTAGCACGTCAGTGGTACTAGCTGTACGTAACGGGCTACCAGGTATTCACCAAAAGGGAGGTCAATGAGCGAACTCATCCTGACACCCTACTGGGCCTGTCAGTGACAATATTCGTACAGTCCGGTCCGTTCGTCTATGAGCATCGCATGTCGGGCCTAGGGGTTGGTGAAAGTTAGACCCCCCAAAGCGGTTCAAGTCGTGTCGGAGTGTAGCCCGGAACACCCTGAGATACTACTGGAATACCTACCAGTAAATCTCGTGCCTTGGCCAAGGACTTCGTGTAATGTCTCTCCTAGACACAGCGCGATCTCACCCCAAATACAGGAAGAGACGAAACCCCTTCCGATCCGCTCACTGCCTCCATGTGGCTCGGACTGTACCCAACTAAAACCTGTTTGCACGACTCCTTTGAGCCGTGGTAGGGTAGTAATCAAAGCACAGTGGGAACTCACACGAGACAAATGACGATCTTAGGTCGATGAACTAACCTGTACACATGTCACCAGGGAACTGCTATCTGACGTCAGGTATAATACCAACTAGCATGTTCTCGGCGAGTCCTTTCCGGTGTACTCATAACCCAATAAGCACCTGTACACGTCTTAGGTGAACCAACTGACACCAATGGCTTGTGAGACCAGCCACCGCCCCTTGTCGGGGTCTCGATCGTATACACTAATCTACTAATAGATTATTGATGCCCAGTCTCGAAACTCCCACGACTAGGGACACATTTAAAGATATGCTTATAGACTACCCAACTCTCACGTATATGATCGCCATCATACTGCTGGTAGTAAAGCAAAAATCCTAAGGGCTCTATCAACGTGTAATAGTGACCTGTAATGTCACCTAAAGCTATACACGATGATAAAGATAAACCAGATAGTATACTATCATCTTGAATAAGACTGTCCTACCGGTATAGGTCCTCCCTCAATCATTGGAATCACGTGCCTGTGATCCAATAATTGACTTTGAGGGCACTATATCCAACAATCTCCCACTTGCACTCAAGGCTAATTATTGCGATGTCGCATACTCACAGCCCGTGTGATACCGAACACCCAACGCCTCTACTAATCAGTCTCACAAAGCCCGTTTGCGAAACTATTGCGTTCGAGAAATAGCCTCAGTGAGTGGATCCGCCCTGATGTTTCTTTCTATGTCTCTCTTTATCTCAAGTTCACGGAGAAAGCCATCTCCCGAAATGAGCAATACATGTCTTAGAATATGTCTGGATATCTGATGGGACCTAGATCATAAATGAACTCCAAATCCAAACTTCTTAAACTGTATCGTCAACAGAACTTAATCAATATCCTGCGCCATGCCTCCCTCAGTATCCGCTTGGACCATCTGTCCAAATTATTGCCCCTCGTCAGAGGGAAAACTATAACTCTGACAGTCACTCTGTCATCCATGTCACCTTGGAAGCCTGGAATGTTAACCGTCTCCCGAAGGAGGCTGCCGTTATCATTTTCCTAGAACATCCACTTATGTTCTAAAACTGCTTCCAAACGTTTCTCCAGGATAGGATTAATATCAACTTATTGCATCTAGTGCAAAAAACAACGTCTGGTGTGGTACTTGACATCTCATGATTGACTCAATTGCCTAAGCAAGTGATCTGCCAATCATGGACATCCCTCTCCCCTTTAGTCTGTAACCTTTAGAGAGAGTGACTCCATCACCTGCAGGTACACTATCGTGCCAGGAGTCGTCCATTCTAAAACACCTTTAAAATGCTGTCAAAGTACCCGGATTGGGAAACTACCCAAATCTAGATATAAAACCATAGATCTAGTAACCAGAATATCTGATATAATATCCATATCCTATGTGGAGAAACCACCGTGTGACAACCAAAGTATAACCGATCGTAGTATAGGAATTTCACTTCCTACTCTGTGTATGTCATCTAAATACCAGGACATCACACTCTACTACTTTCTTAACAGATCCATCCCCTATTCTGATGAAGTCAAACCTATGACTGTCACTTCAGAAATAGATGATCTATCTCCGCTATATCTGCTTTAGTCTATAAATATACATAAGCTACTTGTCCACTATGCTTCCGCTGCTCCCACTGACTACGACAACCCTCTGGCAGAGTCACATACACGTACACTTCTAAAGCTAGTTTAGAACGATACTATACTCATCCCCCTGCCGGGTCTCACAGTCTGGAACAACAGCAATGACAAGTCTGGGTAAACAAGAACCTCCCTGTCACCGTCCTTGAGGCTACCGGAGTACATCTCGGGTGCCTGAGGTTACCAACCATATCTGCGGAGTCGCCAATGGAATATCAATCCAGATCGAATCTTTAGGTCCTATTAAATTTTCAGTAATCGTTTGCGGTTCTGGAATCACTTCCAGTTCTACCATACTAAAACTGTGGCGAGTCAAGAACAATATCACTATTGATCTTCCAGATGGTATAAAGTCAACCCTCGTCATAGCCCGGGTCAACCCACAAACAGCCATTACAGAAAAGTGCCTTGAGTTATCCAAACTCTGGTTTTAAGCATAAGCCGGACAACTCCCCGTACCTTAACATTGTTAAGATATGAACTATTCTATATCCAATATAGAAATAGAGGCACTGATTTAATTTGAACCATAATCAAATCATGCAGCTGTCTCCAGTGCATGTCAACTAAATGGAGAGAGGCCGATCAGCATTACTCAACTTAGGAGTGCTTCCAATTATGAGTAACCTGAAAGAGAAGAAAGTTCCCTTAATCATTACTATTAACTGAATACTATACACAAGTATCTACATCTTCGATCATCTTGTAGAATCCTGATACTTGCAACGCCTGGTTCTCTACTTTATTCTTATACCTATAACTTCTCAAAAGTTGGACCTTGCATTTCTACGAAACACATGACTAAGAACTAGAGAAGTCATAAGTAAACAGAATATAGTACGAGTACCTGTTCATATCAGATTTTTTCATTTTCATACCGCCCAATTTTTATCACATTGCTTATCGGTAGATACTCTTGAGCCGTGTTTGCTAGTAAAATGCAGGATACAGGTTCTCGGTTCTAAAATGGTGAAATTCATGGAAAACACGACAAAATCCGGGTTCCTGCCAACCACTGAGAAAACACGGTCTCCGCTCTTCATCCGTATTTTTCCAGATACCAGTTTAAGAGACAAAATGTCAAATCAATGTCGTTTTCATGCACAGGGCTCAATGGCAGCACAAGATCCAAGAAATCTACGCGGAGCTCGAGGCAATCATGACAAAAACATCCACAAAAAGTCCACCTTTCCCTCAACAGAAATTCTGGAAAAATCGTGAAGACAATTTGAGAAAATACATATGCCAGAATAAAGTACACAGCAAACCAGGGAAGCACCAAAAATCCCATGCCCTAACTCCACCAGAGTGCGGCGGATCCGCGGCATAGGGAGGCTTAGGCCGCGGATCCGCGTCCACTCTGTGGAGTCAGAGCATGGGCTTTGGGGGGTATTTGGGTCTTTTCATATGTGTTCTGGTGGTTGCCCTAGATTTCCATTCTCCAGCCTATAAATAGCCCAGAACTTTGAGAAGGAAAGGGTCCATAATCTTGTATTCTTTTTCTAGGTTTTAGAATACATGTTCTTCTTCTTCTCATCTCTTCTCCATTAAAACTTGTAGTGAGCTTTGTGAGTGAAGAATGGTGAATAAAGAAGTTCATTTTATTATCATGCTTGTCTTGTTCTTTCTATAATTGTTGTAATTTTCATTTGTTAACTAGTTGTTGTTATTTCGTGTTGTTTCTTTCTTCTCTCTTTTTCTTTATCCTTAAAACGACTATGATGCTTACGCTCGATCCTCGCCAAGGTGAGGTTGCAAATAGCTAGTTGTTATCTTCTAATCTCTTTCTTTCTATCTTCCTCTTTTGTTTTGTTTTATTTTTCCGTATCATGATGTGTGAGTAGTTTAATACTTGTTAGGGTAGGATAAGGGAAGTTTGAGAGAAGGAAATCTCTCTCACTCTTTCCTTGCCCAACAGCTTAATTCGACTCCCGTTAATTGAACCACAATCCGCTCCTTACGGCACCCTATCCTACATGATAGCGGTGATTCCGTAGTGAGACCGGTTGTGGTTGAATTAACCGGAGGTTATGGCTAAGAGCCAAGAACGGACGGACAAGCACCAAAAGGAAGAACTTATGCGTTGGAAAGCCTAGCTTATACTCGCAAGTTCCTTCCTAGTCGTGCTAATCCCCGTTGTTGCCGATTACCGTAACACGGATATTAAGAGGGGCAACGAAAGATGTGGAGACTCCTAACTCATACTAACCTAATCCTAACCCTAACAAGCTCTCTTTACATATCATTTTACCGCTTAACTAATCACAACAAAATCTGAAAAACTGGACTTAACTCGTTAAAGCACATAGAAAAAGATTCCCATCTCCCTGCGGACGACCCGTACTCAACCGGCTAGCTACAAGCGAAACCGTCTTGATTGCGGTATTTAACTAAAACTTGAATACGCAGAATCGCTACAATCAAATGGCGCCGTTGCCGGGGAGACGGTAGTTTATTTCCTTGTGTAATTTCGGGTTAACTTGTGAATATAACCGAAAAACAAAACAAAAAAATATACATTGTAAAAAACCATCTTGTTGTTTTTGATTAGTTTTTGTGCAAGTGTGTAGGATAATACGAAATTCGAGTTCAGTGCAAAAGAAGTGGGATAATCCAAAATTCAAGTTCAGTGCCAAAGACGTGGGAAGATAGACCCACATTTCGCGGCTACACCGCGACGGATTGAAACGAAGCAAAAGGTGTACTGTAAAAATCTGGAGTAGATACAGTGAGCAAATCAAGATTCATCAAATCCAGACAAGCAGGGGACAACCACAGCAGCACACCCAGATAATTTGGCAGCCCAATCTCTCTACATAGCCGCGGAACCGCGGCCTTAGCACGTGTTTGGCCGCGGATCTGCGGCCACTTGGTGGCTTCAGAGCCCCAAAAATCTCTCTATAAGTCCCTGTTCTCCTCTCCACTCCTCTGAACTCCAATAAACTGTGTTTTCTGCAGATTTCTTTGCGCAAACTCTTCTCCCCCTTCCAATAAACTGTTCTTGTGCAGGATTCTTTGCGCCGCAAATAAAAATTGTTTGCAGTTGATTTGTTACCGCTTTGCATTCTTTAATACGGACTTAAGGGGCTTGAAACCAATCCAGATTGGGTGGGGATTTCATCACCCTTCCCAGGACCCCAAAAATCACAAAAGCATATGCATTGTCCATTGTAAATTAAAAAAAATACTAGACTTCAGCCCTAAGGACTTCGCGCTCATTAGGAGAAGATAAACCGTGTTTAGAACCTCGCTTAACGGTATATTGTTTACGGGGTGTCTAGGAAAGTGTTAACGGCGCAACCGCCAAAAGAGAAAGGGTTATTTAATTAAGGAACTTCGCGAAAGCATTGGACAACCTCCCCTTATCTCTGCACTTACCTGGCCTCGTGATCAGTGTATTTTTAAGCCCGTTTCTCGATACTGTTTAACTTCGACAATCAAGTTCAGGAGCAGGTCTAGTAGACCTAGGTTACCCTAGATCTAGGTGTGATTGTGCATATCTTGTTTGTGATTACTTAAGCCGTATTTCCGTACATATTTCTGTAAATCTCTTTCTAAAAACAAAAAAAAAGAAAAAAAAGAAAAAACTTTTATAAAAACTTGCCCTTTGTCGCTAAATCCATCTTTCACCCACCACCCATCGCCTTTCTCCATTGACGTTTTCTTACCCTCATCTTCTCCGCTTTGACTATACTAAACTCGTTTAGTGTATGTCCGCTAGGACTCGGGACACTAGCGCCCGTCTAGTCCGCATTCCGTTAGTCGCTACCGATTACGCGATCGACTCCGAAGTCGATACTCCGTCCACTCCTCTTTCACCCCTTCCTTTGCCGGCCAACTCCGACGTTGACCGGAATTCTGTTCATACATCTTCACCTTCACCTTCACCAACCTCTTCTTCCGCGATGTCAGGATTTAATCCGAACATCTCTTTGACCACCCCTGGATTGGCTCCACCTCCTACGGAGACCAATATCCCACCACCACCGCCTGTTGTAGCGCCACAGCGAATCGCGCTCCAGGATCGTTTCTATCCCACCCGTTCTGCACTTCCCACCTGCCTTTCTCTTCCTCCGGCCAATGGGGACAACTTTGAAATTAAGCCCCACTTCATCAACATGCTTCCACATTTTCATGGGCTTGAATCTGAAGATGCCTATATCTTCATCAACAAATTTCAAAACGTCTGTGCCATGATGAAAACCACCCAGCTGTCGGACGATGCTATACGTCTACGGGTCATTCCGTTCACTTTATGCGATCTTGCTGAAAAATGGATGTATAGCACCGCTTCCTACTCAATCACCAGCTGGGACAAGTTTGTTAAAGCGTTTCTAAAAAAATTCTATCCGAATCATAAGACCGCAAGGATTCGAAATGAAATCAACCAATTCTCCCAGCTTCCTTCTGAACCCTTCTGGAAGTGCTTTGACCGGTACAAAGACCTTCTTGTTCAGTGTCCTCACCACGGTATAGAGAAATGGCAACTTTGCCAAACCTTATACGAGGGCCTGAACCCAGCAATGAAGCAGTTGTTGGAAACCATCTGTCAGGGCCACTTCCTATCGAAATCTGACGAGGAAGCGTGGCAGTTTTTTGACGACCTTGCGGAGCAAACGCTACAATGGGAGAGCACCAGACCGACTTCTTCTTCTTCTACCTCCACTTCTACCGGTCAGTCTAGGGTTGGAATTCACCAACTTGATGTCTCTATTGCGATGAAAGCTGAAATGGCTGCAATAACAAGAAAGCTTGAAGTGATAGAGAGCAAATTTTCTGCTCCTGCACCTGCCCCTGTTCTCCCCCTTCGTACCATCTGCGCTTGTTGTTCCGATCCTTCTCACTTGACCGAAGAGTGTCCTTACAATCCACCCTCGCAAGGACAGGATCAGGTTAATGCTGCCTTCCAGCAAAGACCGAGGAATGATCCATACTCTTCCACCTACAATCCCGGTTGGAGGAACCACCAAAATTTCGCCTGGAATCAGAATCAGAATCAATTCCAAGGCAACAATTTCCAAAGGGCCCCTCCACCGCAACAACAAGCGCAACAACAAACTCAACATCAATATCAGCAGCCTTTCCAACCCCAACCTTTTCAGAATCAGACGAACAACTTTGCACCCAACAATTCTTTTCCACCAAACAACTTTGTTCCGTCAAACAACGATAAGGTTTCCTCGCTCGAGCGAAGTCTGGAGGCGTTCGTTAAACAATCGACTCAATGCACCGCCAACATCCAGTCTTCCATTCAATCCTTAGTACAACACACTGCCGCACACGGGAAAAGCATCAAGAACATCGAGGCCCAGATTGCACAGCTGAACACGGCCTTAAGCGAGCGATAGAAGGGGAAGCTCCCGTCCCAGCCACTCCCAAATCCCGGTCACCCACATAATGCACATGTTGCTCTTGAACAACAGAACCATAATGTGAGTGCCGTGACCACACTGAGATCGGGAAGGATGCTGCAAAACAACATCGGCACACGGATCAATGATGACACCCTGGCCGCTTCTTCTTCTACTTCTTCTTCTTCCTCATCTCCTTCTTCTTCGTCTTCTGAGCCTATTCTCCGTTCTTCACAAGGCTCACCTTCCTCTTCTTCTGCTCCGAATGGACCCACTTCTCACTCCACGAAAACACCTGTTCTGGGATCCGTTCCGACTCCACAATCTCCTCCTCCAGCATTAGACTCAACCAATTTTCAAAATGTTCCATTTCCAAACCGGTTGAGGTCGAACAAACAAAATCCACAAATGGAGAAGATTCTGGAGTTATTCAAGCAAGTTAACATTAACATTCCTCTTTTAGATGCTGTCCAACAAGTCCCGTCTTACGCGAAAATCTTAAAGGACTTGTGCACGAAAAAGCGGAAGTCTCAGGTACCAAAGAAAGTTTTCTTGGCTAGTGCTGTGAGTGATGCTCTTGCCCAATCTTTACCACAAAAACGGAAGGACCCTGGCTGTCCTACGATTTCAATTACCATTGGGGATAAGAACATCAACCGCGCACTATTAGATCTTGGTGCCAGTGTTAACCTGCTTCTGTATTCAGTATACGAGCAATTAGGCGTCGGAGAGCTGAAACCCACACACTGCACTCTCCAAATGGCCAACCGATCGATCACCCATCCTAGGGGTGAGCTAGAGGATGTGTTAATCAAAGTCGGGGACTTCATATTCCCCGTTGACTTCATTGTATTAGACACACAGCCTGTAGCTAACCCCCGAAATCAAATTCCGGTGATACTCAGTCGCCCATTTCTCGCAACCTCAAATGCTGTGATCAATTGTCGCAATGGTTCGATGAACCTCTCCTTTGGAAATATGATGATTGAACTCAACATTTTTAGGTTGGGGAATCAGCCCGCCGAACCTAATGCTCATATACTGGACGTCTGCTCGATCCAGGAGATCACCCCAGAAGAGTGTGAATTCGAGGAGTTTCTGTTTGATCATGATAATCTTGACGCCACTAGTGCGTTTCTCTTCGAACCTGTTGCTGTTTCTGCGCCCGACAACGACTACGAGTGTTTCACGTTCTCGAACGATCTTAGCCGCGCACAACCCGAGTTTGAATCCTTCGACTTTCCGGATGAGTTACCTGAACCATCCAACTCGGTTGCCTACACTCATTTTGAACCTTTGCTGGAGTCCTTTGAGTTCGAGACCTTTGCACCAATCTTGCCTTCCATCATTTCACCTCCAACGCTCGAACTCAAGCCTTTGCCGTCTCACCTTAAGTATGCTTACTTAGGTGAGAACGAGACCCTCCCTGTCATCATCTCGGCTTCTCTAGCTCCAGAGCAAGAGAAAGCCCTTCTCACGGTCTTGCACAGCAACAGGCAAGCTTTTGGCTGGTCAATGGCGGACATCAAGGGGATTAGTCCCCTGATCGTTGAGCATCACATTCATCTGATGGATGATGCCAAACCAGCCCGGGATCCACAAAGACGTCTCAATCCAGTCATGAAAGAGGCTGTGAAGAAGGAGATCGTAAAATGTCTAGATAGTGGTATCATTTACCCTATCTCTGATAGCCAGTGGGTTAGCCCCATTCATGTTGTCCCCAAGAAGTCGGGCATCACGGTCATAACCAACGAGGCGAACGAGTTAATCCCTACTCGCACCCAAACTGGGTGGCGAGTTTGCATTGATTACAGAAAACTCAACGCCGCAACGCGGAAAGATCACTTTCCGCTACCTTTCATTGACCAGATGCTTGAACGATTGGCCGGACACGAGTACTACTGCTTTCTTGATGGCTACTCCGGCTATAATCAAATTCCCATCGCCGAAAAAGACCAGGACAAGACCACTTTCACTTGTCCTTTCGGCACGTTTGCATATCGTCGCATGCCCTTTGGGTTATGCAATGCGCCCGCAACCTTCCAGCGGTGTATGATGGGTATCTTCTCAGACATGGTGGAAAAATTTCTGGAGATTTTCATGGATGACTTCTCCATCTTCGGCGACTCCTTCAACGAGTGTTTGCTGCATCTTGACGCTGTCCTTACCCGATGTAAGGACAAGAATCTCACTTTGAACTGGGAGAAATGCCACTTCATGGTGCACGAAGGTATTGTCTTAGGACATATCATCTCGCAAAATGGCATAGAGGTTGACAAAGCAAAGATTGAGGTCATTTCCAATCTGCCTCCTCCCCGATGCGTCAGAGATATCCGAGCCTTCCTTGGCCATGCCGGTTTCTATAGACGGTTCATCAAGGACTTTAGCAAGATTGCTAGGCCCTTGACTCTTTTGCTGGCCAAGGATACCCCATTCGACTTCAACTCGAGCTGTGTGACTGCATTCGAGTCATTGAAAAGCTCACTCACTTCTGCTCCCGTTCTTTCTTCACCTGACTGGACGCACCCATTCGAGATTATGTGCGATGCATCCGACTTTGCCATTGGTGCTGTCCTTGGACAACACATCAACAAGATGCCGCACGTAATCAATTATGCAAGCCGAACCCTGAACGACGCCCAACTCAACTATACAACAACTGAGAAGGAATTCTTAGCTGTTGTATTTGCTTTAGAAAAGTTCAGGCCCTACCTCATCGGCTCTCCAGTCATTGTCTACACTGACCATTCTGCTCTGCGCCATCTTTTTGCGAAGAAAGATGCTAAATCTCGGTTAATACGTTGGATCCTCTTGCTTCAAGAGTTTGACCTTGTCATTAAGGACAAACGAGGATGTGAAAACGTAGTTGCCGACCATCTCTCACGACTTCCTTCTTCGCCTTCGCTTCCAATTCCAATCAACGACGTTTTCCCGGATGAACAGCTCTTGACAGTATCGTGCGAACCCTGGTTCGCAGATATTGTGAACTATTTGGCCACGGGATTACTACCGACCGAATGGTCAAGTCAGGACAGACTTCGCTTCTTATCCCAAGTAAAACACTTTTACTGGGACGAACCCTACTTGTTCAAGTACTGTCCCGACCAGATTATTCGTCGGTGTGTCCCTGACGAGGAATTCAAGAGTGTGCTGTCATTTTGCCACGATCAAGCGTGTGGCGGGCATTTTGGGCCCAGAAAGACAGCTGAGAAGATCTTGCAATGTGGTTTCTACTGGCTACAACTTTTCAAAGACGCTCATGACTATTGCAAGACTTGCTCCCGGTGCCAACACATGGGCCGGATATCTCGGCGGAACGAGATGCCCTCCAACCGATCTTGGTTGTGGAGATTTTCGATGTTTGGGGGATAGATTTCATGGGGCCGTTTCCCAGCTCTTTCGGGAACTTGTACATGTTAGTGTATATGCCCTAGAGGCCATTACTGTATCATACTAGTTTGTATATTACTTAATGGATGCTTGGGATATTCACCTTGTATATACAATCTTGCTCAAAATAGTAGTATGCTACTTGGTTTGTTTCTACTTCAATGTGTACATGTGTTTATATTTTGTATATCGCCTATACACATTAGTGGAGCCCTTAGGATCTTTGCTTGATTACCAGCGATGTGATGGCCGTCACACTAGTGGGGCTGGGTAATCAATAAGCACATCCTTATGCAGGTCCCTGGTCGCAGGACTATCGAGATAGGGCATCGATACTCCGGAGTAGACCAGCGCATGCGCTTCTCATCCCAGTGTGGGAGACGGTCTGTCCCACAGCCGTCAGTACGTCGTACTTGAGATAGTATGCGGGTGCTCGTTAGGTTACGGATACACTGGACAGGACTC
This sequence comes from Agapanthus africanus, assembly GCA_030015575.1. Classification (NCBI taxonomy): domain Eukaryota; kingdom Viridiplantae; phylum Streptophyta; class Magnoliopsida; order Asparagales; family Amaryllidaceae; genus Agapanthus; species Agapanthus africanus. The sequence continues at coordinate 111,419,783 of JASDDO010000029.1, forward strand.
GTCGGGAACTGACTAGTTGGTTTATACCTATCGTCAGTTATCAGTTCCCAGGTGACATGAGTACAGCTTAGTCCGCTGACTTGACACTGTCACTTCGCCTCGAGTGTGTTCCCACTGTACTTTGATCACTACCCTACCACGGCTCAAAGGAGTCGTGCAAACAGGTAGTGGTTGGGTGCAGTCCCGAAGCACTTGGAGGCAGTGACGGTTAGACAGGATTCGTCTCTCCCGGTATTGGGGGTTGACATCGCGCTGTGTCTAGGAGAGCCATTACACGAGTAGTCCCTGGCCAGGGCAAACGAGATATACTGGTAGGTTTCCAGTGTTATCTCAGGATGTTTTGGGCTTCGCTCCGGCACGACTTGTACCGCTATTGGGGGACTGACGTTTACCGCCCCCTAGGCCCGCCATGCGATGTATCAGACGAACAGACCGGACTGTACGGAGAATGTCACACTCAGGCTCAGTAGGAGTTCAGATGGGTTTCGCCTCGTCGGTCTTCTTGTCGGCATTACCTGGGGACCGTTACGCACAGCTAGTGCCGCTTGCGGTCTGTGGTTAAACCCACTGCCAGCATAGTGTCGAGTCTTTAGAGTCCCACACAGAAAGCTTTTCGCCTTTAGGCAAAAGAGTAGAGGTCGCATGGTATTGCGACAGGTCGCATGGTTTTGCGACAGGGTTCGGTCACATCCGTGCACTTGTGCGCGTACAGTGTCCGGACAGTTTACACTAGCGGGCTTTGGTTTAAACCAGATCCTAGTGTACCTTATGGGATTGGATTTATCCAGTGTGCATTCGTGTTCCTCGGAACGCGGATGCGGGTGTGTATGCACAGTTGACAGGGAGACATAGGCAGTGGATTCTCATTAGGGTTGTTGACAGTTGACCGTTGACTATTTGACTTTTTGCTCAACCCTAATGAGAATATGATATGTGATTAACTATTATATTAATTAAGTATTATGGTGATATGGTTGTTGACTTTGTTGACTTGTTGACTTTTGTTGACTTGTTGACTTTGTTGACTTGTTGACTTTTGTTGACTTGTTGACCGGTTGACTAGGCTTGACTAGTTGACCATCATGATAACCATAGCCATCATTTCATGGCAAAGACTTTTGTTTGCTTGCTCATTTATGCAAAATGAGTGCATGAAATGATATGGTTATGGTTGCTTCAACCATCACATAAGACTTTTGTTAGTATGATGAGTTATCATGACTTTGGATTATGAGAGGGTGAAAGACAAAAGAGAGCCTCATTCTTTCTTGCTCATTCTCTCTCTTGTTCTTGAGCTTTCCTTTTGCTCTCACCCTTTTGCTCTTGCTCCCTCTCTTTAATCTATGGTTCTCTTGTCTCATGAGTTTAGAATCAAGAACCATAGATAAAATCTCATTCTAATTCTTCTCTACTCATTCTAGTTCACTAGGTTTAGCAAACCAAGTGAACTAGTTTCTTCAAAGAACGAAGAAGGAGCTAAAGGTTGGAGCTTTCAGGTGGATCTATCTTCGGCGCACGGAGACGACGAGAAGAAGCCATTCCGGACCACCATCGGAGCTTGAAGACGAAGGAGTTCAAGACAAGCAAGGTATAACCCCCTAACCGAGTAGTTAGAAACTCGTAGTTAGGTTGCTAGATAGATATTTAACCAAGATCCGGGTTTTAGGTCCATGTTACCATCTTTAAGAAAATCGTTTTTTACCAAATTCCGCATTCCCGAAAGTACCGGGAGAGGTAGCATGGACTTACAGTGGTATCAGAGCCTAGTTAAACTCTATCTAACATGTTAGCAAGTAATTAGAAGATCGATCAAAGAAAAGTCCCGAAAACGAACCCCAAGATTTTCAACTTTCTGTCGATTTCAAAAGTACTGGAAAAATTTTTTGGAACACACCTAAAATCGACTCAGGCTTTTTTAAAGGATCTGCAAAAATTTGGGCCCCTGACTCGATCAAAGCGCCGCGTTTCCGCGGCGGTAGCACGCTCCCGCCGCGGAAACGCGGCCGAGTTGACTCGGTCAAGGGTTTTCTTTTCTGCAGTTTGCTAATTGGGGTATTTTGGGATTTTTGGTATATATATTTTCAACCCAGATTTTCCAGAACGAAAATTTTATTTTGGGGTCCCGAAAATCCGTATTTTTGATCGAACTTCTAAAAGACTTAAGCTAACGGGTTTTTCTGTAGTGTGATATTTGTATTGAACGTCTACTAATCGCTATATGTCGATTAGTGGGGGTTATACAAATCTGTGATCTGTATTGTTGCTGGAATGTGTATATGAATATGTTGGATTGTCGCGGGTGAATAGCCGGGGGTTGTGAGACGAGAGTTTTCTTTTCTTTCAATTCATGTAAATTTGTAAATTGATGTAATAATTATTTGTATGGCCGCACAACCGGGTCGGGGTTGTAGCCGTCATTGTATAATTTCTTTTTACTGTTTTTGCTCCTAGGATAGACCCATGGAGGGGGTGCACAAACTACCGGGTATGCCGAAGTGTCGAGTGGCCTACTCATGGAGATGAGGGAGGTTACTACGCTTCGGGTACTTGGCGGGTAGTTTGCCGCACCCGTAGGGGTCTTGGGTGGGGTTTTGGCTATTCACCGTGACCGTGTAATCTGTCTTTTGTTACAGGCTCGTACAAATTACAGATTCCTAGTATATCCAATGTATTCATCTGTGATCTGAAATGTTTATCATTGCAGTATATCTATATAAGATATTATTTAGGCGTTGCTTATGTTTTACAGACGCGCTAGCCCAGCCCCCGCTCTGTCGTTAGTTAAGTAACCTAACGGGTAATGACGGGGCCCCGTGGCGAATGCGAATGGCATAAGCGTACGTCATATTTTGGTTGTTTTCTGCAATGGTAGGATTAAATGATGGGACGCATTAAAAGAACTAATGCAAGAATATCACGCATTAAAAGAACTAATGCAAGATAATAAACCAAGTTAAAGTCGTTGGAACACTTTCGAAAAACCACTCGGTTCTTTTCAAAACAACTTTTAAATGCGGAGCTTGAGCCACTCCTTTTAAAAGCTATCTCGTTCCATCGACCAAATCAAGTTCACTACGTTCACGGTTTTGCCAAAACCATTCGTAGCCCTCCGTCGTTTCGTATGAATATTCAATAGTATTCAAGCTGTGTTTGTTGACCTTCGTCAAGGCATAGTGATTGGTAGCTATTGGGTATTCATATGTAGCATAGATAGTTGCGTTGGTTTGGGACATTCGCATTACCTTGTTGACCTTCGTCAAGGGTATATACGGGTGGATTCAAATTAACCTGGATAATGACGGGCAGAACTTGACATGTGACTTATGATTTGTTGACCTTCGTCAAGGTCATAAGAGCATGGGGCAAAAATCCACATCGGGAGTTTCATAAGTACTGAAACTTGCTAGATTTGCATACCATTTGGAGTGTGATGATTCTGGTAGGATTCCTTCAGTTTCGTCACGCAATGATATTTGGATCCCGATCCTACTGTGAGTATATGCTACTCCTCGGGAAATTTCTCACTTAACGATCAATGCTATAAACCTAGTAGGTGCCTAGAAAGGTGTTAGCGGGGCTACGCCCCCAGGGAAAAGAGGTTCTCTAATTAAGGAACTTCGCGAAAGCGTTGGAAAACCTCCCTTGAAGTACCGACACCGGCCTGGCTGAACGGTTAAGCAAGTATTGTGTGGTGAGATTGATCCCGACTAATTCTTCCTTTATGGTTTGAGGAGGGATTCGAGAAACAGTGGGAGCCATCCTGTTTAGACAAACTAAAAACCACTCTAAACTTGCAAGAGCATCATGCTGAGTGTTTCTTCTTCTCTCTCCTAATTGCAGCGAGCAATCAACATGACTGGACTTAAGTTACTCCTAGATAAAAACAAACTGACAGGGCCAAACTACAAAGATTGGCTCAGGAATGTCAAGATAGCAATCACTTACGACAAGCTGGGGTATCTTCTTACCACCAAAGCTCCCCCTGTCCCTGGTCCAACTTCCAGCGTCGCGGATAAGGAAATCCGCAAGACTTGGGAGATTGATAGCGCGAAGGCCAAATGCCTCCTGCTTGCCTCGATGGACAACGAACATCAGAGGAGGCACGAGAATATGGACATGGAGTCCATATTGCTTCATACAAAAGAACTGTATGGAGAGCAATCTCGTATCGCAAGATACGAAGCGTCGAAAAAGTTATTTTCGACAAGAATGGCCGTCGGATCATCAGTAGCCGAGCACGTGCTAAAGATGATCGGCTACATTGAGGAGCTCGCTGATCTAGGGATCACATTGGAGAGTGAGCTATATACGGATATAGTTCTCCAGTCCCTTCCTTCCACTTACGCCCAGTTTATACTGAACTTCAACTTACAAGAAAAAGAGGTTGAACTTTCAGAGCTCCTCAACATGCTGAGGAGCGCAGAGGGCACCCTACAGAAAAGTAGGGAAACATCCACTTTGTTTGTAGGAGGATCATCTTCTTCTAGGTCCAAGGCGAAAGCCAAGGGAAAGAAGAAGAAAGCCCCCGCCAAACCAAGGGGCGGTGTTAGTAAAGTGGATACGAAGGGAAAAGCAAAAGCAACAAAGATAGCGGGGAAGCTTGTGGATAAGGAAGAATGCTTCTATTGTCATAAGAAAGGACACTGGAAGAATGATTGCAGGGCCTGGAAGGCCAGAACACAGGAATTGAAGCAGGTTGCAGCTTCAGCTTCAGGTGTGTATGTTATTGAAAACTGTCTTTCAATAAACTCTACTTCCTGGGTATTGGATACCGGATCAGGATCTCATATCTGTAATTCTTTGCAGGCGTTGAGAAACCGTAGGGTTTTGAAGGCAGGTGACATGACCCTCAGAGTTGCGAACGGAGCTAGCATGGATGCTAAAGCCGTGGGGGACTATCACCTGGGAATGTCAGATGGACATGTTTTGGTTTTGCGTAATTGCTTTTTTGTACCCAACGCAACTTGTAATATCATTTCTGTATCTTTAGTTTCTAAAGAAGGTTATGAATTTGCGTTTGTAAGTAATGTTGTAAACATTCACCTTAATCAAGTTTTGATTGGGTCAGGTACATTGAGTAATGGTATATACGTATTGAACCAACCACAGATTTTCAATGTCCAGAATACACACAAAAGAAAGTCTCCAGAAATAAATCAGACTTTCTTGTGGCATTGTAGACTGGGTCACATCAATGAGAGAAGGTTGACTAAGTTACATACAGAGGGATATTTGAATGCGTTCGAATATCAATCGTATGCCACTTGTCAATCTTGTCTCAAAGGAAAGATGACAAAGACTCCGTTTACTGGACATGGAGTAAGAGCGAGCGAGCTCTTGGGACTCGTACACAGTGACGTGTGCGGTCCAATGTCTACACATGCACGAAGCGGCCATTCTTACTTCATTACTTTTACGGATGACTTCTCAAGGTACGGTTATGTCTTCTTAATGAAACATAAGTCCGAAGCCTTTGGAAAATTCCAGGAGTATAAGAATGAAGTAGAGAAACAGACCGGCAAAAGTATTAAGATTCTAAGATCGGATCGAGGTGGAGAATACTTAAGTGCCGAGTTCCTGGACTATTTAAAAGAGAACGGAATTCTCTCTCAGCTTACTCCTCCATACACCCCGCAACATAACGGTGTATCGGAGAGACGGAACCGCACCCTATTGGATATGGTGCGGTCCATGATGAGTAACGCTGAGTTACCGCGATCATTCTGGGGATATGCACTAGAAGCAGCTGCATATCTCTTGAACAAGGCTCCCACCAAGACTGTGCCTACCACCCCATATGAGATGTGGACTGGGAAGAAACCCTGTCTTAAGTATCTTAAGGTATGGGGATGTCCAGCTTTTGTAAAAAAGCAGCATGCGGACAAGCTTGAGGCACGTTCAGTACAGTGTAAGTTTGTGGAATACCCAAGGAACTCCAGGGGGTATCTTTTCTATTCCGCTGAGGAACAAAAGGTTTTTGTTTCTCAGCATGCCCGCTTCTTGGAAACTGAGTTTTTGGAAACCCAGATAAGTGGGAGCACAATAGAACTGGAAGAAGTTCCAGAACCACAGACTGTTACTGAAAGGTTAGTGGAACCAGAGGGTTCAACAGAACAGGACATTCCTACGCCGCTCCGCAGGAGTAGTAGGCAGTCTCATCCGCCCGAGAGATACTGCGGTTTTCTCATAGACGGGGATAGAGAGGATTGCATCATAGATTATGATGAGCCTACTAGCTTCCAGCAGGCCGTTCAGAGCGTTGACTCAGTGAAATGGCTGGATGCAATGCGGACCGAAATGGAGTCCATGTACACCAACAAGGTATGGACGTTGGACATTGCTCCAGACGGGGTAAAACCCGTAGGATGCAAGTGGATCTTCAAAAGGAAGATTGGTGTAGATGGGCAGGTTGAGACCTATAAAGCTAGGCTGGTAGCAAAGGGTTTCCGTCAAAGACCTGGGTTGGACTATGACGAAACCTTTTCTCCAGTAGCCATGCTGAAATCCATTCGGATCCTTCTTGCCATTGCTGCCTTCCACGATTATGAGATCTGGCAAATGGACGTAAAGACCGCTTTTCTAAATGGAAATTTAGAGGAGTGTGTCTATATGGACCAACCAGATGGTTTCATTCAGAGTGGGAGCAGCGGAAAGGTGTGCAAGTTGCTTAAGTCCATCTATGGACTAAAGCAGGCGTCACGGAGTTGGAACATCTGCTTTGATGAGACGGTCAAAGAATTTGGCTTTATCAAAAATCCAGATGAACCATGCATCTATAGTAGATTTGTAGCGAGAACTGTAGTATTCCTCGTTTTATACGTGGATGACATTCTCTTAATAGGAAATGACATTCCTATGCTACAATCTGTCAAGGGGTTCTTGTCACACAGGTTCTCCATGAAAGACCTGGGTGATGCCTCATACATTTTGGGTATCCGGATCTACCGTGACAGATCCAAGAGGATATTAGGACTTTCCCAGTCCAGGTACATCGACACCATACTGAAGAGATTCAGTATGGAAGATTCCAAGCGCGGTAACCTACCGGCTTGTCACGGGATCACCCTCTCTAAAGAGATGTCTCCCAAGACTGATTTGGAGAGGGATCGCATGTCTATTATACCCTACGCTTCTGCGGTAGGCTCTATAATGTATGCGATGTTGTGTACCAGACCGGATGTAGCTTATGCACTGAATGTGGTAAGCCGGTATCAGTCAAACCCTGGGGAGAAACACTGGATAGCGGTAAAGAACATTCCCAAGTACTTGAGAAGGACTAAGGAGATGTTCTTGGTGTATGGCGGAAAAGACCTCCAGATCGAGGCCTTTGCTGACTCCAGCTTCCAGAGTGACAAGGATGATTCCAAGTCCATGTCGGGTTTTGTCTTTACCCTCAATGGAGGGGCGGTGTGTTGGAAGAGTTCCAAACAGGAAACCGTTGCAGACTCGACGATGGAAGCGGAATACATCGCTGCATCTGATGCCGCAAAAGAAGCTGTCTGGATGAGGAAGTTCTTGAAAGAACTTCAGGTGGTTCCGTCCATTGTTGATCCAATACCTCTGTATTGCGACAACAACGGGGCTATAGCTTTAGCGAAGGAACCCAGGTCCCATCAGAGATCCAGGCACATCTTGAGGCGGTATCACCTGATCAGGGAGATCGTGGATCGCCAGGAGATCGAGGTTCGGAGAGTCGCTTCAGAAGATAACACTGCAGATCCATTCACCAAGGCCCTGCCCCAGACTCAGTTCGAGCGGCTGATCGAGATGATAGGTCTTCGATACGCCAGTACATGGCCTTAGTGCAAGTGGGAGATTGTTAGTGTATATGCCCTAGAGGCCATTACTGTATCATACTAGTTTGTATATTACTTAATGGATGCTTGGGATATTCACCTTGTATATACAATCTTGCTCAAAATAGTAGTATGCTACTTGGTTTGTTTCTACTTCAATGTGTACATGTGTTTATATTTTGTATATCGCCTATACACATTAGTGGAGCCCTTAGGATCTTTGCTTGATTACCAGCGATGTGATGGCCGTCACATTAGTGGGGCTGGGTAATCTATAAGCGCATCCTTATGCAGGTCCCTGGTCGCAGGACTATCGAGATAGGGCATCGATACTCCGGAGTAGACCAGCGCATGCGCTTCTCATCCCAGTGTGGGAGACGGTCTGTCCCACAGCCGTCAGTACGTCGTACTTGAGATAGTATGCGGGTGCTCGTTAGGTTACAGGTACACTGGACAGGACTCGTCGGGAACTGACTAGTTGGTATTATACCTATCGTCAGTTATCAGTTCCCAGGTGACATGAGTACAGCTTAGTCCGCTGACTTGACACTGTCACTTCGCCTCGAGTGTGTTCCCACTGTACTTTGATCACTACCCTACCACGGCTCAAAGGAGTCGTGCAAACAGGTAGTGGTTGGGTGCAGTCCCGAAGCACTTGGAGGCAATGACGGTTAGACAGGATTCGTCTCTCCCGGTATTGGGGGTTGACATCGCGCTGTGTCTAGGAGAGCCATTACACGAGTAGTCCCTGGCCAGGGCAAACGAGATATACTGGTAGGTTTCCAGTGTTATCTCAGGGTGTTTTGGGCTTCGCTCCGGCACGACTTGTACCGCTATTGGGGGACTGATGTTTACCGCCCCCTAGGCCCGCCATGCAATGTATCAGACGAACAGACCGGACTGTACGGAGAATGTCACACTCAGGCTCAGTAGGAGTTCAGATGGGTTTCGCCTCGTCGGTCTTCTTGTCGGCATTACCTGGGGACCGTTACGCACAGCTAGTGCCGCTTGCGGTCTGTGGTTAAACCCACTGCCAGCGTAGTGTCGAGTCTTTAGAGTCCCACACAGAAAGCTTTTCGTCTTTAGGCAAAAGAGTAGAGGTCGCATGGTATTGCGACAGGTCGCATGGTTTTGCGACAGGGTTCGGTCACATCCGTGCACTTGTGCGCGTACAGTGTCCGGACAGTTTACACTAGCGGGTTTTGGTTTAAACCAGATCCTAGTGTACCTTATGAGATTGGATTTATCCAGTGTGCATTCGTGTTCCTCGGAACGCGGATGCGGGTGTGTATGCACAGTTGACAGGGAGACAGAGGCAGTGGATTCTCATTAGGGTTGTTGACAGTTGACCGTTGACTATTTGACTTTTTGCTCAACCCTAATGAGAATATGATATGTGATTAACTATTATATTAATTAAGTATTATGGTGATATGGTTGTTGACTTTGTTGACTTGTTGACTTTTGTTGACTTGTTGACTTTGTTGACTTGTTGACTTTTGTTGACTTGTTGACCGGTTGACTAGGCTTGACTAGTTGACCATCATGATAACCATAGCCATCATTTCATGGCAAAGACTTTTGTTTGCTTGCTCATTTGTGCAAAATGAGTGCATGAAATGATATGGTTATGGTTGCTTCAACCATCACATAAGACTTTTGTTAGTATGATGAGTTATCATGACTTTGGATTATGAGAGGGTGAAAGACAAAAGAGAGCCTCATTCTTTCTTGCTCATTCTCTCTCTTGTTCTTGAGCTTTCCTTTTGCTCTCACCCTTTTGCTCTTGCTCCCTCTCTTTAATCTATGGTTCTCTTGTCTCATGAGTTGAGAATCAAGAACCATAGATAAAATCCCATTCTAATTCTTCTCTACTCATTCTAGTTCACTAGGTTTAGCAAACCAAGTGAACTAGTTTCTTCAAAGAACGAAGAAGGAGCTAAAGGTTGGAGCTTTCAGGTGGATCTATCTTCGGCGCACGGAGACGACGAGAAGAAGCCATTCCGGACCACCATCGGAGCTTGAAGACGAAGGAGTTCAAGACAAGCAAGGTATAACCCCCTAACCGAGTAGTTAGAAACTCGTAGTTAGGTTGCTAGATAGATGTTTAACCAAGATCCGGGTTTTAGGTCCATGTTACCATCTTTAAGAAAATCGTTTTTTACCAAATTCCGCATTCCCGAAAGTACCGGGAGAGGTAGCATGGACTTACAGTACATCCTTCTCGCTGTTGATTACGTCTCTAAATGGGTCAAGGCTGTGCCCAGCCGAACTAACGATAACAAGGTTGTCGTTAGGTTCCTTAAAGAAAACATTTTCTCTCGTTTTGGGCACCCCCGAGCGATCATTAGCGACAATGGAAGTCATTTCTGCAACAAAACCTTCGAGGCCTTGATGCGGAAATACTCCATTAATCATAAGCTCTCTACGCCCTACCACCCCCAAACCTGCGGGCAGGCCGAAGTTTCAAATCGGCAAATCAAGCAGATACTGGAGAAGACGGTTTCAAAGAACCATAAGGATTGGTCGCTGAAACTCACTGATGCCCTTTGGGCATTTCGAACCGCTTATAAGACCGACCTTGGCATGTCTCCCTATCGGCTTGTGTACGGAAAAGCCTGCCACCTACCTGTCGAAATAGAGCATCGCGCATTTTGGGCGATAAAGGAGCTGAATCTGTCTCTCAAGGATGCGGGCAGCCATCGGAAGCTGCAGTTGAACGAACTGAGCGAGCTTAGGGATGAGGCTTACGATAACGCGGTTGTCGTTAAGAACCGAACGAAGGTGTTTCACGATAAACACCTTTTGCGAAAAACCTTCATACCTGGTCAGCAGGTACTGCTTTATGACACCCGACTTCACTTCCATCCTGGAAAGCTCAGATCTCGCTGGAAAGGACCGTATTTTGTGCGGAATGTGTATCCGCAGGACGCTGTGGATTTGGAAAATCCAAAGGACGGTTCATTTTTCAAAGTGAACGGACACCGATGCAAACCGTACCTTAGCGCCGAACCAACAGAGGAGCTCCTGTTCTTACAGGAGCCGGTTTACCCTGAATGATCTTCCTCTGCCTACCTCCAAACTTCGGTTATCCAGCCAAGAACAGTGAACACTGTTCCAAATAAGTTTGAGGGTATGTACAAACCATTTTGTATATATTTGTGTATATTCTTTTTCTTTTCTTTAAAAACAAAACCAAATAAAAATTTGTGTATCACTAACCGACAATTTTGACCCTTCAAATGATCCCTTCATGCAATGACAGTGAGGACACTGTCCAGTTTAAGTTTGGGGGTACGCTCGGTACGCATTTCTTACCTTCGCATTCATATGTATATTTTGCATCTGCATATTAAAATCCATAAAATCCATAAAAATCTGAAAATTTTCTAAAAATATAAAAACTTTTCCGTCAAGTTAGTTTGTGGAAGAACTCTGATTCAACATTTCGACGGTTTTGTTTGAAAAAATAGGAATAACTAAATCTTATGTTTAGATTTTGAAAACCTGAAAGATAACTCTCCTTTGAAGTTAACTATAGCTGATATACGTCTTTACATCACACTACACGTGTCGTGAGTTTTTGGAAATTAGATGACAAGTCATTTATGTTTAAAAACTTTTAAACAGATAAATGATTTTCTGAGGATCAAATAGGTTTGTTCTGAAATAAATAATGTCAAGAATAGTTTATGAAGTAAAGCGAATATGAAGGAATGTTATTGATGCCGTAATTGGAACTAAGTCTGAAAAATAACCCATCTGAAACTTGATTGGAATGATTACACACTAAACCCACTAAACACGTCTTTTATCCAAAAAAATAAAAAATAATTGAACTGCCGGTTATATCTCCGTTCGTCTTAAATCATCTGATTTTCACGCCAAACTGTCTTTTGTTTTTAGACCTAGGTAACTTGAGTAATTAAGTCCGCTGGGGTGTTTCTACACCTAATGCCCTAAAATCAACTGGTTTGGGTGCATTGGCCCAAAGCTCGCTAAGAAGCCTAGAAAGTCCAGATTAAAAAAAAGTCAAGCAAGTGTTCTCTCCGAGTTAAAATTCCTAACGGTTCTTTGTGTGAGAATAATCTTGATAAAAGACAGGCTTTTATAAAAAAAATTTAACGGAGATATGAAGGTTCCATTTATGATAAAGAATATTGCACGTTCACAGAGGTGTGTATGAAATGAAAACAAGAAAAAGGTGGAGTGAAAAATACGACTTAGTTTCCTGTTAATGAAGATAGAAATTCTGAAGTTGAAACCTTACTAGAAAACGAAACTTGAAAATTGCTTAACTCTTTATAAAACATATGTGATCCTTTTAAAATTGTTATCTGGGCTTTATTATGCGACATATGATTTTAATCGATCCTTCTGGAACTTAACGACACTATTTGCACTGCACGTAAAGACATATAAAATCTGTAGCTAAATAAGAAGCGAGGTGTGAAAAATAAAGGTTCGATGGTCTAGACTTAGGATTATAGAATTGTTATTTTCTATAACAAAACTTTAGGGTTTGAATCTTAGTTATTTTACAAAACCAACTTGACCGGATTTGGTGGGTAGTATCCGCTGAAAACCCTTAGGAGACAACACTCCTCCTACTAGGGACACCTAGAGGTTTAACGGCTTGTTGCACATGCTCAGTGCAATCGCGTTCCCTGCGAAAGTGAGGTTAGGAAATTTTTTGTGAATAAGTTGGCTTTGCTCGGGACGAGCAAATGATAAGTTTGGGGGTATTTGCTCATATCAGATTTTTGCATTTTCATACCGCCCAATTTTTATCACATTGCTTATCGGTAGATACTCTTGAGCCGTGTTTGCTAGTAAAATGCAGGATACAGGTTCTCGGTTCTAAAACGGTGAAATTCATGGAAAACACGACAAAATCCGGGTTCCTGCCAACCACTGAGAAAACACGGTCTCCGCTCTTCATCCGTATGTTGCCAGATACCAGTTTAAGAGACAAAATGTCAAATCAATGTCGTTTTCATGCACAAGGCTCAATGGCAGCACAAGATCCAAGAAATCTACGCGGAGCTCGAGGCAATCATGACAAAAACATCCACAAAAAGTCCACCTTTCCCTCAACAGAAATTCTGGAAAAATCGTGAAGACAATTTGAGAAAATACATATGCCAGAATAAAGTACATAGCAAACCAGGGAAGCACCAAAAATCCCATGCCCTAACTCCACCAGAGTGCGGCGGATCCGCGGCTTAGGGAGGCTTAGGCCGCGGATCCGCGGCCACTCTGTGGAGTCAGAGCATGGGCTTTGGGGGGTATTTGGGTCTTTTCATTTGTGTTCTGGTGGTTGCCCTAGATTTCCATTCTCCAGCTTATAAATAGCCCAGAACTTTGAGAAGCAAAGGGTCCATAATCTTGTATTCTTTTTCTAGGTTTTAGAATACATGTTCTTCTTCTTCTCATCTCTTCTCCATTAAAACTTGTAGTGAGCTTTGTGAGTGAAGAATGGTGAATAAAGAAGTTCATTTTATTATCATGCTTGTCTTGTTCTTTCTATAATTGTTGTAATTTTCATTTGTTAACTAGTTGTTGTTATTTCGTGTTGTTTCTTTCTTCTCTCTTTTTCTTTATCCTTAAAACGACTATGATGCTTACGTTCGATCCTCGCCAAGGTGAGGTCGCAAATAGCTAGTTGTTATCTTCTAATCTCTTTCTTTCTATCTTCCTCTTTTGTTTTGTTTTATTTTTCCGTATCATGATGTGTGAGTAGTTTAATACTTGTTAGGGTAGGATAAGGGAAGTTTGAGAGAAGGAAATCTCTCTCACTCTTTCCTTGCCCAATAGCTTAATTCGACTCCCGTTAATTGAACCACAATCCGCTCCTTACGGCACCCTATCCTACATGATAGCGATGATTCCGTAGTGAGACCGGTTGTGGTTGAATTAACCGGAGGTTATGGCTAAGAGCCAAGAACGGACGGACAAGCACCAAAAGGAAGAACTTATGCGTTGGAAAGCCTAGCTTATACTCGCAAGTTCCTTCCTAGTCGTGATAATCCCCGTTGTTGCCGATTACCGTAACACCGATATTAAGAGGGGCAACGAAAGATGTGGAGACTCCTAACTCAAACTAACCTAATCCTAACCCTAACAAGCTCTCTTTACATATCATTTTACCGCTTAACTAATCACAACAAAATCTGAAAAACTGGACTTAACTCGTTAAAGCACATAGAAAAAGATTCCCATCTCCCTACGGACGACCCGTACTCAACCGGCTAGCTACAAGCGAAACCGTCTTGATTGCGATATTTAACTAAAACTTGAACACGCAGAATCGCTAACAATCAGTACCAACCCCTCTGTCCTCATGGACACTGGACAACATACAATACTCTGTATAATTCCTCCGAGTCTAATAACTCATTCCCTGTGTGTCGTAGGTTGAAAACTGTACTTATGGTTAAGAAGAATTACACCGCTGTTTAATACTCCTTACTTAATAATCCACTGATATAAGTAAATGTCATGGACATAATTTCAAAATGTTATATCTCAGTTTATAAAAGAAAATATACAGATATATCAATTTGAAATTGGTGCATAACAACGGATATTCAAAACCAAATATTTGTCGTCCGGCAAACAACCCAGGCGATTTTCTCAAATATCATCAATTTTAACGAATCCCGATATAATGAGGATGATCACCCAATTTCCAATAACTTACTCCCACTCATCATCTGTAAAACTATACAGATGTGAGAATCAAACCTGCTAAATACATACCGTGGAGGAAGGACTAATTGGGAAATCAGTTTTCTTTTAACAATACACAGTGAAATTGAAACATGTAAATGTTTTGAAGGGGTATCCGGGTATTCTTAGTAATGCCTCTTCCATTATCAGATTCACAACTGTAACCGTGCCGTCTCTCCAAATCCCTTTATATGTCTTTAGTCATTACCTTCTGTACACCCCTTTAGGCTAAATGGTTTTCTTCCCTTCCTACCATTCGACACCAGCCTATGGTTTGGAAGAGGACTATCCAATAAGCATAATGGGTGTACTCTCCTAATCCTAGGAGTACTCGTAATATGAGAGAAGGGGAAGATAAAAGACAACTGAATAAAACCTTATTCCTATTTCTCCTGAACCAGAATCCATCCCCGAACTGGAACAAATTCCTTCGAGTTCGTATATAACCATACGATGGAGTATCAAAATAACTGTGGATCTTCGTAGTGATACGGAGTGTCCTGGAGAAATGCAAAAGTGAAGTAGGATTGGCGAAGAAATACTTGGTTTGGTCGTGAATAGCAGTCGCAATTTACTTTGCCCTCTTACTAATCCCTTTATTTGTCTTTACTTAATATCTTCTGTACACCTTTTAGGCTAAATGGTTTTCTTCATGCCCTACCTTTCGGCACCTGCCTATGGTTTGGATAAAGACTATCCAATTAGCGTAATAGGTGTACCGTCTTAATCCAAGGAGCACTCGCAACCTGAGAGAAGGTAAAAGGAAAAGACAACTGAATAGTCCTATTCATTTTCTCCAGAACCGGAAACCATCCTCAAATCTGGAATAAGTTCCTTCGAGTTCGTATATAACCATACGATGGCTTTATCCAATGGAAGTGGATGTTCGTAGTAATACAGGGTGTTCTGGAGAAAAGGGTAAAAGTAGGAGTGGCAATGAGGTATGCAACTTTGACAATCCAAAAGCAAGTGTTTTAAGAAGGTTCGGTTAACTTGGTCACTGATTCATAGTCAAGGGTTGGGTCATGGTCGCTGCCAAAGAGAGAGAGAGAAAAGAAACACTCAGCGTGCACTCTAACCTAGATCAGAATGGTTATCAATTTATCTAATCAGGAAACCTCCCACTGTAACCTCAAATTCTCCTCCAAACCTGAAAGAAGAATTAGTCGGGATCACCCAAGGAGTAAACCAACTCAACAGTGGGAATCGGGATCCAATTATCATCGCATGATAACGTGATTGAATCCACTCACGTTATCACACTCTAGAAGGTATGCGCATATCTGGCAAGTTTCAATTTCTTTAGAAACTCCCGAAGCGATTTTTACCCCATGCACTTAAGACTTTGACTAAGGCCAACAAATCTTAAGTTACATGTCAAGTTCTACCTGTCATTGTCCAGGTTATTTTGAGCCAACCCGTACAAGCCCTTGACTAGGGCCAACAAGGCTATAAGACTGTCCCAAACCAACGCATCTTTCTATGCAGCAGAAAGGTAACAAGCAGCTACCATACACTATGCCTTGACGAAGGCCAATAAACATAGCATGAATACTAAGTGCTACCCGTCTGAAATGACGGAGGGTACGAATGGTTTTTGGCGAAAAACCTTTAACGTAATGAACTTGATATCGTTGAAGGAACCGGATAGCTTTTTATAAAAATATAGTGGCAAAAACCTTTGCTAAAGAGGTCACTCCCGGTGAAGGGATCTCGGCTCTTTCCCCGTAGAATGAGGTGCAGGATATTCCAACTGAATACCACGATGCAAAGCAAAAAGTAGTCGACCATAGTGAAGTTATTACCCTGATGCAAACTTCTGTCCAAGGGATCACTCCTGGTGAAGGGATCTCGGCCCTTGCCTCGTCGACTGAGGTGCAGGATATTCCAACTGAATACCACTGTGCAAAACAAAAGAAAACGTCTTTGCAATAACAGCCTTTTGAAAAATGTTCCAACAACATCAGAATAGCTTTGTTTAGCTTGCATTGATCCAAATCAATGCAGTCCCATCAATTAATCACACCACAAAAGAACGAAAATACGATGTACGTATATGCCATCCACATTCGCCACTGGGTCCCGTCATCACCCGTTAGGTTACTTAACTAACGACAGAGCGGGGACTGGACTAGCGTGGGTGTAAAACATATACAACATCTACTAGTATATATATATATATCAATATATAATAATCGCTCAAGGCGTGATAAAAAACAACATCACAGAAATGTAATAAGCATCACAGAACAATACAGATAATCTGGGATCCCCGGGTTTCATTGAACAGCTACTGAAACCCGACGTTCCCCTGGTCGTATGGATAGCCTGTGCAATGAAATCCTAGACCCCTACGAGCGCGGCAAGTTACCCGCCAAAACCTGAAGCGAGGCAGCCCCCTACAGCAAAGTGAATGGCCCACCCAGCACTTCACGGAATCCAGTAACTTGAGCACCCCTCCTTGGGTCCACCTGTACCCCATACGAGTGGGGAAAATAGCCCGCTAATTCTAGAGTGAAGCCTCCTCCGTCTCAAAGCCATGAGATGCGGGCCCGTTGCCCTCTATAACCCGGATACCCATGCACCCCTCCGCGGGGTAATCCTATTACAGAAAGTAAAATATATATACAACGGGTACATCGACCTCAGCCCGGTCGTGCCCCAAAATAATAATATACAAACAGGCAGTGACGGCAGTCCACATGTCGGACGCTCGCCTCGCAATATCAAATTTACAAATACAACCAAACGTACTACCATTGCATCCAGGCTATCCACTACGACAAATCCATAACATCACAGCACAACACAGAACAACAACGTGAATGTTGTAAGTCCACGGCAGCGCCCCGGCCGTCTAACAGACGCCAAATGCGGAACAAAACTTTTACAACTGGCGCTATCGTGTACTATAACCCAGATCTGCCATTAAAGCTAAACTAACAAACTACAAAGTGGGTAGAAATGTTATACCGAACGATCCGAGTCCTTCGGTATTCAACCATCATCCCACGCATTGTTGCGGCTGCTCCGATCTCCTGAATCTCCAGTCTCCTCGTCCAGGTGGCACCACGTCGACGGATCTTTAAATGGGCTCCCGCCTCTGAACCGAGGCAACTCGATCATCAAGTTTGCCAAAAGAGATGACCAAGATTGATGTAGAGAACAAGTTGAACACTTTGTCTCACTTCGCCTAAAGCTATGAACGAACGGTTAATGATGTTGCCTTTTGAAACTTTGATGGAAATAAAAGGAACTATGAAATTTCCATACACCAAATCTATCATAATCTTTTTCCAAAATACAACCACTTCCTCACTAGAGAGGGGCCGGCCACTTATAGGAAGAGGGAGGTGAGTGTAGGAGGGGAAAGGGTAACCATTAGCACAAAAAGAAAGGCATGAGTCAAAGATAACACCTTGCATAAACTTTAATGAACTAATGAATCATTAACCTAGTCATCATCCTTCATTTAATGCACTAATGAGTCACTAGCCACCTCATCATCCTAGTCACCATCTAGAAGCTTCCACACACATGACTCACCCTATGACTCACCCAAGTGATGAAAAGATAAATCCGTATTAAACCGAATGTTTAATACGGCTGATAGAAAACTGGAAACTTGCAACTTCCAAAAGCGATCCCGAAACGAATTTCAGGATAACCCCATAACAGTATAAACATATCCACATTTGTATTACGACCGAATACAAATGCAACTGAGACAAAGATATTATATCTACACAGTATAATACTCGGATCCGGCTTAAACCAAAGCGCACCAATATTATCTGCCCGAAATATCACACGTGCGTAAACGCACGTGCATTTTCCGAACCCTGCCATAAAACCATACGGCCTCTACAACGTTTCGCCCGAACTTGGGAAACTGTCTGTGGGGGACTCTAATGACTCATCAACACACTGGCACTGGGTATAACCACTGGCACGTCAGAGGTACTAGCTGTACGTAACGGTTGCTTATGTATTAATTGGAAGGGAAACTGACGAGCGAACTCATCCAGAAACCCTACTGAGCCTAACAGTGACAATATACATACAGTCCGGTCCATTCGTCTATGAGTATCGCATATCTGCCTAGGGGGCTGGTAACGTCAGACTCCTATTAGCGGTATAAGTCATGTCAGAGAGTAGCCCAGAACACCCTGAGATACTACTGGAGTACCTACCAGTAAATCTCCTGCCTCGGCCGAGGGCTTTGTGTAATGGCTCTCCTAGACATAGCGCAATCTCACCCCCAATACCGGGAGAGACGAATCCCCTGCCGATCCTCTCACTTGCCTCCATGTGGCTCGGGACTGTACCCAAAAAAGACATGTTTGCACGACTCCTTTGAGCCGTGGTAGGGTAGAAATCAAAGCACAGTGGGAACTCACACGAGAAAAATGACGACCTCAGATCGATGAACTAACCTGTACACATGTCACCAAGGAACTGCTTTCTGACGCTAGGTATAATACCAACTAGCAGGTTCTCGGTGAGTCCTGTCCGATGTACTCATAACCCAATGAGCACCTGTATACATCTTAGGTGAACCAACTGACACCAATGGCTTATGAGACCGGCCACCGCCCCTCGTTGGGGTCTCGACTGTATACACTAGTCTACTCTGGAGTAATGATGCCCTTTCTCGAAACTCCCACGACCAGGGATACTTTAAGGATGTGCTTACAAACCCCAGCTCCCACGTATATGATCGCCATTATACTGCTGGCAGTCAAGCAAGAATCCTATGGGCTCTATCAACATGCAATAGCGAACTAAAGTATGTATACGATGATAAAGACAAACTAGATAGCATACTATCATCTCGAGCAAGACTGTCATATCGGTATAGGTCCTGCCTCAATCATTGCAATCACGTACCTGCGATCCAATAATTGACTTTGAGGGCACTATATCCAACAATCTCCCACTTGCACTTAAGGCTAATTATTGCTATGTCGCATACTCACAGCCCGTGTGATACCGAACATCCAACTCCTCTACTAATCAGTTTCACAAGCCCCGTTTGTAAAACTATTGTGTTCGAGAAATAGCCTTAGTGAGTGGATCCGCCCTGATGTTTCTTTCTTTGTCTCTCTTAATCTCAAGTTCGCGGAGAATGCCATCTCCCGAATTGAGTAATACCTGTCTTTGAATATGTTTGGATATCTGATGTGACCTAGTTCATAAATGAACTCTAAATCCAAACTTCTTAAACTGTATCGATAACTGAACCTAATCAGTATCCAGCACCATGCCTCTCACAGTATCCTCTTGGACCAACTGTCCATAATACAGTCCCTCGTTAGAAGGAAAACTATAACTCTGACAATCATTCTGTCATTCATGTCACCTTTGAAGCCTGGAATGATAACCGTCTCCCGAAGGAGGCTGCCGTCATCAAATCCGTAGAACATTCACTTATGTTCTAAAACTGCTTCCTTATGTTTCTCCAGGATTGGATTAATATTAACTTATCGCATCTAGTGCAAAAACAACATCTGTTGTGGTACTTGACTTTTCACGATTGACTCAATTGCTTAAGCAAGTGATCTTCCAATCATGCACATCCCTCTCCCCTTTAGTCTGTAAGACACCTTTAGAGAGGGTGATTCCATCACCTGCAGGTACACTACCATGCCAAGAGTCATCTATTCTAAAATACTATAAGAATACTGTCAAAGTACCCAAATTGGGAAACTATCCAATTCTAGATCTAAACCATAGATCTAGTAACCAGAATATCTGATATTATATCCATGTCCTTTGTGGAGAAACAACTGTGTGACGACCACAATTTAACCGATTGTAGTATAGGAATTTTACTTCCTACTCTGTGTATGTCATCCAAATACCAGGACATCACACCCTACTACCTTCTGAACAGATCCATCCTCTATTCCGATTAAGTCAAAGCCATAACTGTCACATCAAAATTAGATGATCTATCTTCGCTATATCTGCTCAAGCCTATAAATAGACATAAGCTACTAGTCCATTATGCTTCCGCTGCTCCCACCGACCACAACAACCCTCTGGCAGAATAATATATACGTGTACTTCTAAAGCTAGTTTGGAACGACGCTATACTTATCCTCCTGCCGAGTCTCATAGTCTGGAACAACAGTAGTGTCATGTCTGGGTAAACAAGAACCTCCCTGTCACCGTCCTTAAGTCTACCGGAGTACCTCTCGGGTGTCTAAGGTTACCCACCATATCTGCGGAGTGGCTAATGGAATGTCAAACTTGATTGAATATATAGGTTCTATTAAATTTTCCATAATCGTTTGCGGTTCTGGAATCACTTCCAGTTCTACCATACTCCCACTACTGTTTTCTGAAAAAATCCATTTTGCTAAAACTGTGGCGAGTCAAGAACAATATCACTATTGATCTTCCAGATGGTAGAAAATCAACCCTCGTCAAAACCAGGGTCAACCCACAAACTGCCATTACAGAAACGTGCCTAGAGTTATCCAGTGTCTGGTTTTAAGCATAAGCTGGACAACTCCCCGTACCTTAACATTGTTAAGATATGAACCATTTTATATCCAATATAGAAACTTTGGCTCTTATTTAATTGGAACCAGATTCAAATCATGCAGATGTCTCCAGTGCATATCAACTTAATGGAGAGAGGCTAATCAGCATTATTCAACTTAGGAATACATCCAATTATGAGTAACCTGAAAGAGAAACAAGTTTCTCAAAACCATTACTATCATCTGAATACCAATCACAAGAATCTACATCTTCGATCTCTTTGAAGAATCCCGATACTTGTGATACCCGGTTCTCTACTTTATTCTTATACCCACCACTTCTAAAAACTTAGACATTGTATTTGTACGAAACACTTGTCTAAAAACTAGAGAAGTCATAAGTAAACAGAACATAGTACGAGGACCAACCCTTTTGTCCTGATAGACACTGGACAACATACAATACTCTGTATAGGTCCGCTGAGTTGAATAACTCAAAACCTGCGCATCGTAGGTTGAAAACTGTACTTATGGTTAAGAACCACTCCGTTGTTCAATACTCCTTACCCAATCGTCAACTGATATAGGTAAATGTCACGGACATAATTTCAAAAAGTTATATCTCACTTTATAAGAATAAACGTACAGATATATCATTTTGAAATTGGAGCACAACAACGGATACTCAAAACCAAATACATGCCGTCCGGCAAAAACCCTGGCGACTTCCTCAAATATCACCAATTACAACGAATTCCGATATAATGAGGATGATCACCTTATTCCCAATAACCTACTCCCACTCATCATCTGTAAAACCATACAGATATGAGAATGAAACCTGGTAAATACATACCCTGGAGTAAGTATGTAATCGGGAAATCAGTTTTCCTTTAACAATGCACTGAAACATGAAAATGTTTCGTAGGGGTATCCTGGTATTTCTAGTAATGCCTCTTCCATAATCCAATTCATGACTTTAACCGTATATTTTATTGCCATATCTTCAAATCCCTTTATTTGTCTTTATTCATTACCTTCTGTATACCATCGTTGGGCTAAATGGTTTTCTTCCTTCCTTATCGTTCGGCACCAGCCTATGGTTTGGAAGAAAACTATCCAGTAAGCATAATAGGTGTACCCTCCTCAACCTAGGAGTACTCGCAACTTGAGAGAAGGTGATGATAAAAGACAACTGAATAATACCTTATTCAATTTCTCCCGAACTGGGGAAAAAAGCAAAGGTGAAATAGGAGTGGCGATGAAGTACGTGGTTTGACCATGAATGACAGCAGTTGCAATTTACTTTGGCCTCTTTCTAATCCCTTTATTTTATCTTTAATTATTACCTTCTGTACACCCCTTTAGGCTAAGTGGTTCTCTTCCTTCCCTACTGTTAGTTATATGTATGCCCTAGAAGCCATTACTGTATATGAGATGTATAATGTAGTGGATGCTGGGACATATATAGTGAGGACTTTCTTGCTCGACATGATAGTACGCTATCTGGTTGCTCTTTATCTTAACATGTATACTTATTGTCTCTCTGTTACATGTTGATAAAACCCTTAGGATGTGTACTCGACTACCAGGACTATGATGTAGATCATACTAGTGGGGCCTTGGTAGTCCATGAGTACATCCTTCAATGTTCCTAGTCATGGAAATATCATGACGGGGCATCGATATTCCAGAGTAGACTAGCGTATATCTTCTCAACCCATGTGAAGGGCGATGGATGATCCCATATCCATTGGTGTTTGACATCAGAGATGGTATGCGGGTGCTCAGTGGAGACTGGGTACTGAACGGACTCGCCGAGAACTCCCAGATGGTATTATACCTCACGTCAGATGGCAATTCTATGGTGACACTAGTACAGCTTAGTCTGTTGACCCGAGATCGTCATAGAGTCTTGTGTGTCTCCCACTGTACTTTGATTTCCACCTTACCACGGCTCTACTGTGTCGTGCAAATAGGGGGGTTTTGGGTACAGTCCCGATTCACATGGAAGCAATGAGCGATAGGAGGGGATTCGTCTCTCCCGGTATTGGGGGTTGATGTTGCGCTATGCTCGACTGGCCATAAGTGGAAATCCCTGGCCAGGGTTGCACTGATTTACTGGTAAGTGTTATCAGTAGTTTCATGCTTGTTATGGACCTTACATCGGCATGACTTATCAAGCTACTGGTGTCTGACGTTTACCACCCCTAGACGAGATATGCGACATATCAGACGAACAGACCGGAGTGTAACTGATTGGATTCGCAGGAGTGTGAGCATGCTTGCTCGTTGATCTTCTGATCGCTCAATACCCGGGTGGCCGTTACGTTTAGCAGACCGCTTGCGGCTTGTGAGTGATTGATATGATCACCACCTACTGCCGGCGTATTGACGAGTCTTTAGAGTCCTACACAGAGATTTCCTGGCTCAAGCGAAACGAAATAGGAGCGCATATGAGATATGTGCGGGACCGAGAATAATACCAGTATGTGATATTATATTCTATTCTCGCGATTTGTATCATCGGACGGTTATATGAGATATAGCCGGGTTACCGAATCAAGTGTTGATTCGATACATTGATACACTAGATATTAGTCGGTTATATGCGATATGACCGGATCGTTAAATCAAGTGTTGATTTAATGATTTAATGTATAATTATATATTTGGTATATTACTTTACATTAACTAGTATTGGTTCACTTAAGATTGATTTTCTCACTTGATGTGCACAAGTTGTATATGTGATATATGCTTGTGCACTAGTTTGTATCATGATTGATGATACATGCAAACATGGGTGTGTGTGTGACATACACCATGTTAATTATAATTTAGGTTTTTATTTATCTTAATTATTCAAAATGGTGGCTTCTTTTGTCATGGCTTGAAGCTTCATGATGCTTGAAGCAACTTTGACAAAGTCCACTCATTTTGTCTTGATTAAGATATTCATTAACCAAACCATTATAATTAACTATGGTTTAGTCTCTACATAGGTTAGCTCACCCATGGTTGCATTATGATAGACTTCACTTGATTATTCTTTTCTAATAATTCATTTTCTTATTCTCTTCTTCTTCTTCCTCTTCTTCAAGTAAATAAAAAAAGCTTTCTAGAAATTTTCAAGTGAAGATTTAGAGTGAGAAATCCAAACCTAAAGTGAACCCATTTCCTATTTCATCATCCTCTACAACTTGCCATTTAGTTTAGGGTGTTCTCTTCACAAAATTCTTGACCTAGTGAAGATGGAGCTTGAGTTTGAGTCTCCTCGACGTAGATCATCTTCGGCCTCGAAGTCAACGACCTAGCCCGCTCATTTCTCCGAAGAAACCATCGCTAGAGTCCAGGACCCCGACGATCACAGCGAAGGGACGTCAACACGGAGCTTTAGAAGTGAAGGACCGGATCTACAAAGGTTGTAATCTCTTTCACTTGTAGTTAAAATGTTTAACTTGCTAGTTTTCGCATAATCTCTAGTATACGATCTTGGTTAGGGTTGTTCGGCACAGCTAAATCATTGAATCGGGCTTGGTTGATGCCTTGTAGAACCTTGTTAGAGTGCCTAGAACCCTACAGTGGTATCAGAGCCAAGCTAGAGCTTTAGGCAAGGTCTAGCAGAAGTTTAAAGTCTGATCGAACCCGTAAACCCCGAAAAATATGTAAGTCCACGTTACCTCTCCCGGTATTTACGGGCTTGCGGAAATGATGAAAAACGATTTTTCTAGAGGTGGTAACATGGACTCAAAATATGGATCTTTGTTAAACAACTATCTAACAATCCTAACAAGAGTTTTACTTACTCGGTTTGGTGGTTATACCTTAACTTGATCTCCTTCGTCTTCAACTCCTTGTGGTGGTCGGATCGGCCTCACCTCGTCGTCTACTTGCGCCGAAGATGGATCCACCTGAAAGCTTCTACCTTTGCCTTCACTTCAAACTAGAAGGAACTAGAACACTTGGTTTGCTAAACCTTGTGAACTAGGATGAGTAGAGGAGTGTGTTGGGTTTTATCTCTATGGTTCTTGCTTCTCAACTCATGAGATAAGTGAATCATAGACTAGAGAGAGAGCAAGAGGTAGAGCTCAAGCAAGAGAGAGAAAGGAAATGAGAGAATGAGCAACCCTTTTGCCATCCAAGCTCTCATAATCCAAAATCATGATAACTCATAATAGTAATTGAGTATTATGTGATGGTTCAAGTCAAAATGGCCATATCATTTCATGCACTCATTTTGCAAAAAAGAAACAAGCAAGCAAAAGTCTTTGCCATGAAATGATAGCCATTGTAATGATGGTGGTCAACTAGTCCAACCTAGTCAACCAGTCAACAAAGTCAACAAGTCAACAAAGTCAACCCTTTATCTCAACCATGACACAATAATACTTAATTAATATTATCATTAATCATATTTCTTATTCTCATTAGGGTTTAGCAAAAGCCAATAGTCAACAGTCAACAACCCCAATGAGAATCCTCTGCCTCTGTCTCTCTGTCAACTGTGCATACACACCCGCATCCGCGTTTTGAGGAACACGAATACAAACGAGATAAAACCAATCCCAAAACGTATACTAGGATCTGGCTTAAACCAAAGCCCGCTAGTGTTAACTGCCCGGACACTAAACGTGCACAAGTGCACGGATGTGACCGAACCCTGTCGCAAAACCATGCGACCTCTACTCTTTTGCCTAAAGGCGAATAGCTTTCTGTGTGGGACACTAAATAGTTGACACTATGCTGGCAGAAGGATTAACCACAGACCGCAAGCGGCACTAGCTGTGCGTAACGGTCCCCAGGTAGATGCCGATAAGAAGACTGATGAGGTGAAACCCATCTGAACTCCTTCTGAGCCTGAATGTGACAATCTGCGTACAGTCCGGTCTATTCGTCTGAGAACATCGCATGGCGGGCCTAGGGGGGCGGTAAACGTCAGTCCCCTAATAGCGGAACAAGTCGTGTCGGAGTGTAGCCCAGAACACCCTGAGATAACACTGGAAACCTACCAGTATATCTCGCTTGCCCTGCCCAGGGACTTTGTGTAATGGCTCTCCTAGACACAGCGCGATATCAACCCCCAATACCGGGAGAGAAGAATCCTGTCTAACCGTCACTTCCTCCAAGTGCTTCGGGACTGCACCCAACTACTACCTGTTTGCACGACTCCTTTGAGCCGTGGTAGGGTAGTAATCTAAGTACAGTGGGAACACACTCGAGGCAAAGTGACAGTGTCAAGTCAACGGACTAAGCTGTACTCATGTCACCTGGGAACTGATAACTGACGATAGGTATAGTACCAACCATCAGTTCCCGACGAGTCCTGTCCAGTGTACTCGTAACCTAACGAGCACCCGCATATTATCTCAAGTACACCATACTGACGGCTGTGGGACAGACCGTCTCCCACACTGGGATGAGAAGTACATACGCTAGTCTACTCCGGAGTATCGATGCCCTGTCTCGATAGTCCTACGACTAGGGACCTGCATAAGGATGTGCTTGTGGATTACCCAGCCCCCACTAGTGTGACTGCCATCATAACGCTGGTAATCAAGCAAGGATCCTAAGGGCTCCACTAATGTGTATAGGTGATATACTAAAATAAACACATGTACACATTAAAACAGAAACAAACCAAGTAGCATACTACTGTATTGAGCAAGATTGTCTATACAAGGTGAATATCCCAAGCTTTCATTAAGTAATATACAAACTAGTATGATACAGTAATGGCCTCTAGGGCATATACACTAACAATCTCCCACTTGCACTAAGGCCATGTACTGGCGTATCGAAGACCTATCATCTCGATCAGCCGCTCGAACTGAGTCTGGGGTAAGGCCTTCGTGAATGGATCAGCAGTGTTATCTTCTGTAGCAACTCTCCGAACTTCGATCTCCTGGCGACCCATGATCTCCCTGATCAGGTAATACCGCCTCAAGATGTGTCTGGATCTCTGATGGGACCTGGGTTCCTTCGCTAAAGCTATAGCCCCGTTGTTGTCGCAATACAGAGGTATTGGATCAACAATGGACGGAACCACCTGAAGTTCTTGTAGGGTTCCTAGGCACTCTCAAGAGGTCTCACAAGGTATCAACCATGCCAATTTCAAATTTTACGGTGCCGAGAAACCCTAGACTAGATCGTTAACTAAAATTTTAGGCGACAAAGTGAAACTAGTTAACTACTTAACTAAAAGAAAGATGCTACAACCATTGTAGATCCGGTTCTCCACTTCCTTAGCTCCACGTAGACGTCCTCTCGCTGTCCGTCTCGAATCCCGGACTCAAGCATCGGCTTCATCGGAGAAATGGGCGGGCAAGGTCGTCGGCTTCGTGCCGAAGATGATCTACGTCGAGGTTACACAAGATCAAGCTCCAACTTCACCAAGTTGTGAAACTTGTGAAGTAAACACCCTATACTACTTGGCAAGAGGTAGAGGATGAAGAAATAGGAGGTGGGTTCACTTTAGAATTTGATTTCTCACTTTAGAACTCAAGAAGCCATTAATGGAGTCTAGTTTTCTTTCTTGAAGAAGAAGGAGAAGATGAAGATAGAATATGAAAAAAGTATTTCATGATAGAAAATAAATCAATACTTATCATTTCCTAACTAAGGTAGAGTGTAGAGAATTGACCATGGTTATTTGGAAGGGTTAGGGTTAAGCATGAAGACAAGAATGGTTACAAAGTCAAAGCTTCATGAAGCTTCCACTAGAAACAAAGAAAGCCACCATTCTCATCAAAATCTTTTCCAAATAAATAAATAAACAAACAAATAAATAAATGAATAAGCAAAACCCTAATCATCTTTTTAACCATGGTTTGATTCTTTACACTTAACCAATATTCATGCATCATCAAACATGATACAATCAAGTGCACAAAAGTATATCACATATACAACTTGTGAACATCAAGTAAGAAAATCCATTTAAAGTGAACCAATACTAGTTAATGCAAAGTAATATATCAAATATATAATTATACATTTAATTATTAAATCAACATTTGATTCAATGATCCGGTCATGTCGCACATAACCGACTAGTATCCAATGTATCGATTTATCGAATCAATGATTCGATAACTAGGTCATATCGTATACAACCAATCGAAACATTCATCGCGAGAATGAAATTCGGTATCACATACACGCATTATTCTCGGTCCCGCACATATCTCATATGCACTCCTATTTCGTTTCGCTTGAGCCAGGAAACCTCTGTGTAGGACTCTAAAGACTCGTCAATACGCCGGTAGCAGATGATGATCATATCAAGCACCTACAAGCCGCAAGCGGTCTGCTAAACGTAACGGCCATCCGGGTATTGAGCGATCAGAAGATCGATGAGCTAGCCCGCTCACACTCCTGTGAATCCAACCAGTAACACTTACCGTACAGTCCGGTCTGTTCGTCTGATATGTCGCATATCAAGTCTAGGGGTGGTAAACGTCAGACCCCAATAACCGATAAGTCGTGCCGATGTGAGGCTCATAACGGGTCGAGAAACTACTGGTAACACTTACCAGCAAATCTCTGATCAGCCCTGGCCAGGGACTTCCCTGTTACGGCCAATCGAGCACAGCGCAACATCAACCCCCAATACCGGGAGAGACGAAACCCCTCCTATCGCTCATTGCCTCCATGTGACTCGGGACTGTGCCCAAAGACCACCATTTTGCACGCCCTCATGGACGTGGTAAGGTGGAGATCAAAGCACAGTGGGAATCACACAAGACTCTATGACGATCTCGGGTCTACAGACTAACCTGCACAAGTGTCACCTGAGAACTGCCATCTGACGTGAGGTATAATACCATCTGGGAGTTCTCGGCGAGTCCGTCCAGTGTACCCAGTCTCCACTGAGCACCCGTACACCATCTCTGATGTCAAACACCAATATATATGGGATCATCCATCGCCCATCTCATGGGTCGAGAAGCGTATACGCTAGTCTACACTGGTATATCGATGCCCCGTCTCGATACACCCACGACTAGGGACCTTGAAGGATGTACCTATAGACTACCATGTCCCCACTAGTATGATCTGCATCATAGTCCAGGTAGTCAAGTACACATCCTAAGGGCTTTACCAACATGTAACTATAAGACAGTTTAAAGAGACAAGTGTACATGTTAAGATAAAGAGCAACCAGATAGCATACTATCATATCGAGCAAGAAAGTCATCTCTATATATGTCCAAGCATCCAATATAATATCATCATCTGTACAATACTGGCCTCTAGGGCATACATACAACTAACAATCTCCCACTTGCACTACGGCCAGCTGCTGTAGTATCGCATACCGAGCATCCCGAAGAGTCTCTCAAACTGTATCTGGGGAATGGCCTTCGTGAGTGGATCCGCCGTGTTGTTCTTCGTGTCAACTCCCCTGACCTCGATCTCCCGGCGATCAACTATCTCCCGGATCAGGTGATACCGCCTCAGAATATGCCTGGATCACTGATGGGACCTGGGTTCCTTGGCCAAAGCCACCGCTCCATTGTTATCGCAATACAAAGGTATTGGATGCTCAATGGATGGAACCACACCAAGTTCAGTAATGAACTTCTTGATCCAGACAGCCTCTTTGGCAGCATCGTTGGCAGCGATGTATTCAGCCTCCATCGTCGAGTCTGCCACGGTTTCCTGCTTGGAACTCTTCCAGCTAACCGCCCCTCCGTAAAGGGTAAAGACAGAACCCGACTGCGACTTAGAGTCGTCCTTATCACTCTGGAAGCTCGAATCGGTAAAGGACTCCACTTGGAGTTCTCCGTTACCGTACACTAAGAGCATCTCTTTAGTCCTTCGTAAGTACTTGAGAATGCTCTTCACAGCTGTCCAGTGACTCTCTCCAGGATCAGCTTGAAACCTGCTATATAGCATCGCATACATGATAGAGCCTACAGCAGAAGCATAGGGTATCCCTTGCATGCGAGCTCTCTCCAAATCAGTCTTGGGAGACATCTCTTTGGAAAGAGTGACTCCAGAAATCGTGGGTAAATTCCCACGCTTGGATTCTTCCATACTAAACCTCTTTAGTATGGTGTCAATGTACCTAGATTGGGACAATCCCAATATCCGTTTGGATCTATCTCTATAGATCCTTATTCCCAATATGCAGGAGGCATCACCAAGATCTTTCATTGAGAATCTTTGTGATAAGAAGAGCTTGACCGATTGCAGCATAGGAATATCATTTCCTATCAAGAGTATGTCGTCCACGTACAATACGAGGAAGACAACCTTACTCTCTGCCACCTTCTTGTAGATACAAGGTTCATCTGGATTTTTGACAAAATCAAACTCTTTGATAACGACGTCAAAGCAGATTTTCCAACTCCGCGATGCTTGCTTTAATCCATAAATGGATTTAAGCAGCTTGCACACCTTTCCGCTGCTCCCACTGTCTACGAAGCCCTCTGGCTGAGTCATGTACACGCACTCTTCTAAATCACCATTTAGAAAGGCGGTCTTAACATCCATTTGCCAGATTTCGTAATCAAGATATGCAGCGATGGCAAGCATGATCCGGATGGATTTAAGCATAGCCACTGGAGAAAAGGTTTCGTCATAGTCCACACCTTGTCTTTGACGAAAACCCTTTGCTACAAGTGTAGCTTTGAAAGTCTCCACTTTCCCATCTACACCAAGTTTTTTCTTGAAGATCCACTTGCTCCCAATGGGTTTTACCCCTTCAGGAGCAACTTCCAAAGTCCATACTTTGTTGGTGTACATGGATTCCTTCTCGGACCGCATTGCATCCAGCCATTTCACAGAGTCACCACTCGTGATGGCCTGCTCGAAACTAGTTGGGTCATCATCCTCCATGATGCAATCCTCGCTCCCACCATCCATGAGAAAAGCGTAGTATCTCTCAGGTTGGCGAGGAACCCTACTAGATCAGCGTAGAGGCTGAGGTTCATTGGGAGCTACTGAATCTTCTGGTTCCACTAAATCTTCAGTTACGGTTTGTGTATCTGGAACTTCTTCCAGCTCTACCACTTTGCCACTAATTTCTTTTTCAAGGAATTCCTTTTCTAAAAAGGTGGCATGTCGAGAAACAAACACTTTTTGTTCCTCTGCATGGTAGAAAAGATATCCATGTGAATGTTTGGGATATCCCACAAACTTACATAGAACTGACCGTGCCTCGAGTTTGTCCGGATTTTGCCTTTTGACATAGGCCGGGCAACCCCATATCTTAACTCGTTTAAGACATGGTCTCTTCCCACTCCATATCTCATATGGTGTGGTAGGTACAGATTTAGTTGGAACTTGATTCAATAAGTTTGCTGCTGTTTCCAGCGCATATCCCCAGAAGGAAATAGGTAACTCAGCTGTGCTCATCATAGAGCGCACCATATCTAATAGGGTGCGGTTCCTCCGTTCTGATACACCGTTGTGCTGTGGTGTATATGGATGAGTCAGCTGAGAGAGAATCCCATTCTCTTTTAGGAAGTCCAGGAATTCATTGCTTAAGTATTCACCTCCTCGATCAGATCGTAGGATTTTAATACTTTTTCCGGTTTGGTTCTCAACTTCTTGCTTATATTCTCTAAATTTCTCAAAAGCTTCTGATTTGTGTTTCATCAGGAACACATACCCGAACCTAGAGAGATCGTCAGTGAATGTAATGAAGTATGAAGAACCATCCCTGGCATGTGTAGACATAGGACCGCATACATCACTATGTATCAGTCCTAAGAGTTCAGTAACTCTTTCTCCGTGTCCTGTAAACGGAGTTTTGGTCATCTTGCCTTTGAGACATGACTGGCAAGTGTCATAAGATGAAAATTCAAACGGATTTAAATATCCATCTTTATGCAACTTAGATAGTCGTGTCGCATTGATGTGACCCAGTCTACAATGCCACAAGAAAGATTCGTTCAGTTCAGAACTCTTCCTCTTGTGTGTGTTTGTTATGCTCAGAACTGTTGATTGATTTAGAACATAAATGCCATTGCACAGCGTGCCTGATCCAACCAACTTTTGGTTACGGAGAATGTTCATAACATTATCCTGTAATACAAAATTATATCCCTCTTTAGTTAATAAAGAAACCGATATAATGTTGCATATCAGGTTCGGCATGTAATAGAAATCGTTCAGAACCAATGTATTACCAGTAGGTAATTCAAGGTGATATTCCCCGACAGTCTTAGCTGCAACAATTGCACCATTTCCAACTCTAATGTCTTTATCACCTTCTCCAAGTTCTCTACATTTCCTAAGCCCATGTAACTGATTACATATATGGGATCCTGACCCGGTATCTAATACCCAGGACGTAGAGCAAATGGAGAAACAGTTCTCTGTAACGAACACACCCGAAGAAAATGCATCATCATGTACTTTCTTCATTCGGGTGGTATGGGAATCCTGGTATTCCCCTATATCCTGTTCATTCCTATAACTCTTATAAGAAAGAACGGAACCAACGTTCCCCAGCACAGTATAACATGCGGGTTCGGTCAATACATCCATATTATTATCTTTATTAGGGCATGACATGGTCGCTACCTGGAGAGAGAGAGAAGAAAACACTTTAGCGTATACTCTTGCAAGATCAGATTGGTTATTATCTTATCTAATCAGGATGTCTCCCACTGGTTTTTATCAAATCTTCCTTAAAACCTTAAAAGGAAAGACTAGCCGGGATTAATTACACACTACAAGTTCGCCAATCTTTAAGCCAGGCCAGTGTCGGTACTTTGAGGGAGGTCCCCCGTGCTTTCGCACGAACCTAATTAATGTAAACCTCGTTTTCCCATAGGCGTAACCCCGTTGAACCTTCCTAGACACCTACTTGATCGGCTAATTGTAATGTGTAAAACTCTCCCAGGAGTAACTCTTACTCGCAGTGGGTATCGGGATCCAACTATCTCATAGAAGGTATGCAATCTCATTGCAAATTTCAACACTTGAAATTCCCGATAATATTTTTGCCCCTAGCGTCCTATGACCTTGACAAAGGCCAACAAATCATAGTCTGCTAGTCAAGTTCAACCCGTCATTTCTTGATTGAATCAAACCCACCCGCACGGCCCTTGACAAAAGCCAACAAAGCCGTACGACTACCCTAATTCAGTCGCATCAAATGCAGCAGATAAGCAGCACATAGCTACCGCACACTACACCTTGACGAAAGCCAACAAATGTAGCACGAATACTATATGCAACTTATCTGAAATGACGGAGGGCTACGTAGGTTTTTCTGAAAACCTGGAAGTGCCCCAAATAAAAGAATATTACATACAAGTTTTTACATGAATGAAAATGAAAAACACTCATCTCACATAAAAACCCCCGGCTATTCGAACACGACAATCCAATATAACATATCCAGCAACACATAACATCACATGTCATCAACGTAAGTAAATATGCGCATCCCAATTGTCGTTGACATATAGCAACGAAACCGGCGATATCACATATTACACTTACGGTCACAGAAAAGAAAGTGTAAAACTACAACAGTTGGA
Organism: Agapanthus africanus; assembly: GCA_030015575.1. Lineage (NCBI taxonomy): Eukaryota > Viridiplantae > Streptophyta > Magnoliopsida > Asparagales > Amaryllidaceae > Agapanthus > Agapanthus africanus. Next base: position 111,453,305 of record JASDDO010000029.1, read on the forward strand.
ATCCGCAACCTCTTTAGACATCGCATGCCTAATCAAATGAAATACTTAGACATCACATGCCTAACAATTATAAACCCCGCATTTTAGTCCCATTATCGAAAACTCTTTTCAATATCAAGTGAGACTAAACCGCTAGATTTATAATATTCATCCAGTTATCTCATAACTGTTTGTGAATTCCAATTATTGTATCCCATTCCGGACAAATAGAAAATATTAAACTTTCCGATCGAACATTCGAACACCCAAGTTTTCCCAAAACCGTTCAACACATGAAATAAGTTCAAAGACATTCACTTCATGCCTCAGTACCAACGGTCCAGCCGTAGAAAGGTCAAGCCAACGCCTCACATGTGGCACGCCGTACTGCCCCAAACCCGAAGGTTCAAAGGGCAGTTCAAGACGGTCACATAATCGAGTTAAGGTTTGTTGTCTTCTAGAGGGACCATCGCATTACTTGCACTACTTAGAAGGTCCTTAAACTACAGAAAAATCCAACACTTGGAAATTTTCCGGCAGGGGAAAAGTTGGGTATTTATATCCGGTCGAACCTTTTAACATATTCTAAAATATCCGGAAAGCCACATAGACAAGGTTTGATAATCCGATCGAATCGTCGATTCCCAATACAACCATAGAACACTCAACTCTTGAGTCAAATTAAAAATTCCCAGAAAATTCAGCATAATTAAATAGGAATTACTGTGCAAAAATGGGCAGATGATGTCATCAGATGGCCGCGGAACCGCCGCAGAAGCCAGGCTTCTGCCGCGGTTCCGCCGCGCCCTTAGCAGATCATGGGATAAATTTTGCATCGTAATTCTTTGAATTCCCTGCTGAATTTTTTAAGCATTTTTAATATGGAAAAAGCCCAGATTTTAGAAAAAGTCCAGAGAGCATATCGGGAATTAGGGTTTCGATTCGATCGGGTTTCAAACGTCGTCTAGACTTCGCCTAAGGCTCTAGCTAGGCTCTGATACCACTGTAGGGTTCCTAGGCACTCTCAAGAGGTCTCACAAGGCATCAACCATGCCAATTTCAAATTTTACGGTGCCGAGAAACCTTAGACTAGATCGTTAACTAGAATTTTAGGCGACAAAGTGAAACTAGTTAACTACTTAACTAAAAGAAAGATGCTATAACCTTTGTAGATCCGGTTCTCCACTTCCTTAGCTCCATGTAGACGTCCTCTCGCTGTCCGTCTCGAATCCCGGACTCAAGCATCGGCTTCATCGGAGAAATGGGCGGGCAAGGTCGTCGGCTTCGTGCCGAAGATGATCTATGTCGAGGTTACACAAGATCAAGCTCCAACTTCACCAAGTTGTGAAACTTGTGAAGTAAACACCCTATACTACTTGGCAAGAGGTAGAGGATGAAGAAATAGGAGGTGGGTTCACTTTAGAATTTGATTTCTCACTTTAGAACTCAAGAAGCTATTAATGGAGTCTAGTTTTCTTTCTTGAAGAAGAAGGAGAAGATGAAGATAGAATATGAAAAAAGTATTTCATAATAGAAAATAAATCAATACTTATCATATCCTAACTAAGGTAGAGTGTAGAGAATTGACCATGGTTACTTGGAAGGTTTAGGGTTAAGCATGAAGACAAGAATGGTTACAAAGTCAAAGCTTCATGAAGCTTCAACTAGAAACAAAGAAAGCCACCATTCTCATTAAAATCTTTTCCAAATAAATAAATAAACAAATAAATGAATAAATGAATAAGCAAAACCCTAATCATCTTTTTAACCATGGTTTGATTCTTTACACTTAACCAATATTCATGCATCATCAAACATGATACAATCAAGTGCACAAAAGTATATCACATATACAACTTGTGAACATCAAGTGAGAAAATCCATTTAAAGTGAACCAATACTAGTTAATGGAAAGTAATATATCAAATATATAATTATACATTTAATCATTAAATCAACATTTGATTCAATGATCCGGTCATGTCGCACATAACCGACTAGTATCCAATGTATCGATTTATCGAATCAATGATTCGATAACTAGGTCATATCGTATACAACCAATCGAAACATTCATTGCGAGAATGAAATGCGGTATCACATACACGCATTATTCTCGGTCCCGCACATATCTCATATGCGCTCCTATTTCGTTTCGCTTGAGCCAGGAAACCTCTGTGTGGGACTCTAAAGACTCATCAATACGCCGGTAGCAGATGATGATCATATCAAGCACCCACAAGCCGCAAGCGGTCTGCTAAACGTAACGGCCATCCGGGTATTGAGCGATCAGAAGATCGACGAGCTAGCCTGCTCACACTCCTGTGAATCCAACCAGTAACACTTACCATACAGTCCGGTCTGTTCGTCTGATATGTCGCATATCAAGTCTAGGGGTGGTAAACGTCAGACCCCAATAACCGATAAGTCGTGCCGATGTGAGGCTCATAACGGGTCGAGAAACTACTGGTAACACTTACCAGCAAATCTCTGATCAGCCCTGGCCAGGGACTTCCCTGTTACGGCCAATTGAGCACAGCGCAACATCAACCCCCAATACCGGGAGAGACGAAACCCCTCCTATCGCTCATTGCCTCCATGCGACTCGGGACTGTGCCCAAAGACCACCATTTTGCACGCCCTCATGGACTTGGTAAGGTGGAGATCAAAGCACAGTGGGAATCACACAAGACTCTATGATGATCTCGGGTCTACAGACTAACCTGCACAAGTGTCACCTGAGAACTGCCATCTGACGTGAGGTATAATACCATCTGGGAGTTCTCGGCGAGTCCGTCCAATGTACCCAGTCTCTACTGAGCACCCGTACACCATCTCTGATGTCAAACACCAATGGATATGGGATCATCCATCGCCCATCTCATGGGTCGAGAAGCGTATACGCTAGTCTACACTGGTATATCGATGCCCCGTCTCGATACACCCACGACTAGGGACCTTGAAGGATGTACCTTTAGACTACCATGTCCCCACTAGTATGATCTGCATCATAGTCCAGGTAGTCATGTACACATCCTAAGGGCTTTACCAACATGTAACTATAAGACAGTTTAAAGAGACAAGTGTACATGTTAAGATAAAGAGCAACCAGATTGCATACTATCATATCGAGCAAGAAAGTCATCTCTATATATGTCCAAGCATCCAATATAATATACATCATCTGTACAATACTGGCCTCTAGGGCATACATACAACTAACAGTACTGTCAAGAACTTCCTTATCAAGACGGCTTCTTTTGCGGCATCTGCAGCAGCGATATATTCCGCTTCCATCGTCGAGTCAGCAACGGATTCCTGTTTGGAACTCTTCCAACACACCGCCCCTCTATTAAGGGTAAAGACATAACCCGACATGAACTTAGAATCATCTTTGTCACTCTGGAAGCCGGAGTCAGCAAAGGCCTCGATCTGGAGGTCTTTTCCGCCATACACCAAGAATATCTCCTTAGTCCTTCTCAGGTACTTGAGAATGTTCTTTACCGCTATCCAGTGTTTCTCCCCAGGGTTTGACTGATACCGGCTTACCACACTCAGTGCATAAGCGACATCTGGTCTGGTACACAACATCGCATACATTATAGAGCCTACCGTAGAAGCGTAGGGTATAATAGACATGTGATCCCTTTCCAAATCAGTCTTGGGAGACATCTCTTTGGAGAGGGTGATCCCGTGACAAGCCGGTAGATTACCGCGCTTGGAATCTTCCATACTGAATCTTCTCAGTATGGTGTCGATGTACCTGGACTGTGAAAGCCCTAATATACTCTTGGATCTGTCACGAAAGATCCGGATCCCCAGAATGTACGAGGCATCACCCAGGTCTTTCATGGAGAACCTATGTGACAAGAATCCCTTGACAGATTGTAGCATAAGAATGTCATTTCCTATCAAAAGAATGTCATCCACGTACAATACGAGGAATACGACAGTTTTTGCTACAAATCTACTATAGATGCATGGTTCATCTGGATTTTTGATAAAGCCAAATTCCTTGACCGTCTCATCAAAACAGATGTTCCAACTCCGCGATGCCTGCTTTAGTCCATAGATGGACTTAAGCAACTTGCACACCTTTGCGCTGCTCCCACTCTGAACGAAACCCTCTGGCTGGTCCATATAGACACACTCCTCTAAATTTCCATTCAGAAAAGCGGTCTTTACGTCCATCTGCGAAATCTCATAATCGTGGAAGGCAGCAATGGCAAGAAGGATCCGAATGGATTTCAGCATAGCCACTGGAGAAAAGGTTTCATCATAGTCCAAACCAGGTCTTTGATGAAAACCCTTTGCAACAAGTCTAGCTTTATAGGTCTCAACCTGTCCATCTACACCAATCTTCCTTTTGAAGATCCACTTGCATCCTACGTGTTTTACCCCATCTGGAGCAACGTCCAACGTCCATACTTTGTTGGTGTACTTGGACTCCATTTCGGTCCGCATTGCATCCTGCCATTTTCCCGAGTCAATGCTCTGAGTGGCCTGCTGGAAGCTAGTTGGCTCATCACTATCAATGATGCAATCTTCTCTATCCCGTCAATGAGAAAATCGTAGCATCTCTCGGGCGGATGAGACTGCCTACTACTCCTGCGGAGCGGTGTAGGAATGTCATGTCCTTTTGAACCCTCTGGTTCTACTAAGCTTTCAGTAATAGTCTGTGGTTCTGGAATTTCTTCCAGTTCTATTTCGCTCCCACTACTTTCCTTTTCTAAGAACTGGTGTTCCAGAAAATTAGCATTATGAGAAACAATGATCTTTTGTTCTTCTGCGTAATAGAAGAGATACACCCTGGAGTTCTTTGGGTATCCCACAAACTTGCACAGTACTGAGCGTGCCTCGAGTTTGTCCGCATGCTGCTTTTTGACAAAAGCCGGACATCCCCAGATCTTCAGATATTGAAGATATGGTTTCTTCCCACTCCATATCTTATATGGTGTGGTAGGCACAGTCTTAGTGGGAACTCGGTTCAAAAGGTATGCATCTGATTCTAGTGCATATCCCCAGAATGATCGCGGTAACTCGGTGTTACTCATCATGGAACGTACCATATCCAATAGGGTCCGGTTCCATCTCTCCGATACACCGTTATGTTGCGGAGTGTATGGAGGAGTAAGCTGAGAGAGAATTCCATTCATTTTTAAGTAATCCAGGAACTCGGCACTTAAGTATTCACCACCTCGATCAGATCTCAGTGTCTTGATACTTTTGCCTGTTTGTTTTTCTACTTCATTCTTATATTCCTAGAATTTTCCAAAGGCTTCGGATTTATGTTTCATTAAGAAGACATATCCGTACCTTGAAAAGTCATCCGTAAAGGTAATGAAGTAAGAATAACCGCTTCGCGCATGTGTAGACATTGGACCGCACACGTCACTATGTACGAGTCCCAAGTGCTCGCTCGTTCTTACTCCGTGTCCAGTGAACGGAGTCTTTGTCATCTTTCCTTTGAGACAGGATTGACAAGTGGCATACGATTGATATTCGAACGGATCCAAATATCCTTCTGTATGTAACTTCATCAAACTTCTCTAATTGATGAGACCCAGTCTACAATGCCATAAGAAAGCCTGGTTTGTTTCCGGAGACTTTCTTTTGTGTGCATTCTGGACATTGAAAATCTGTGGTTGGTTTAGTACGTATATACCATTGCTTAATGTACCTGACCCAATCAAAACTTGATTAAGGTGAATGTTTACAACATTACTTACAAATGCAAATTCATAACCTTCTTTAGATAATAAAGATACATAAATGATATTACAAGTTGCATTGGGTACAAAATAGCAATTACGCAAAACCAAAACGTGTCCATCTGACAATCCCAGGTGATAGTCCCCCACGGACTCAGCATCCATGCCAGCTCCGTTTGCAACTCTGAGGGTTATATCACCTGCCTTCAAAACCCTACGCCTTCTCAGTGCCTGTAAAGAATTACAGATATGAGATCCCGATACGGTATCAATACCCAGGATGTAGAGTTTATTGATAGACAGTTTTCAATAACATACACACCTGAAGCTGAAGCCGCAACTTGCTTCAGATCCTGGGTTCTGGCCTTCCAAGCTCTACAATCCTTTTTCCAGTATCCACTCTTGTGACAGTAAAAGCATTCTTCTTTTCCCACAAGCTTTCCCGCTACCTTTGTTGCCTTTGTCTTTCCCCTCGTATCCACTTTACTAACACCACCCCTTGGTTTGGCGGGGGATTTCTTCTTCTTTCCCTTGGTTTTCTCCTTGGACCTAGAAGAGGAAGATCCTCCTACTAACAAAGTGGATGGTTCCCTACCTTTCTGTAGGGTGCCCTCTGCACTCCTCAGCATGTTGAGGAGTTCTGAAAGTTCAACTTCTTTTTCTTGCAAGTTGAAGTTCAGGATAAACTGGGCGTAAGTGGAAAGAAGGGACTGGAGAATCAAGTCCGTATAGAGATCGTTCTCTAACGTGGTCCTAAGGTCCGCGAGCTCCTCATTGAAGCCAATCATCTTAAGCACGTGTTCCGCTACCAATGATCCGACGGCCAATCTCGCCGAAAAACAGCTTTTTCGAGACTTCGTATCTGGAGATACGAGATTGCTCTCCATACAGTTCTTTTGTATGGAGAAATATGGATTCAAGGTCCATATTCTCGTGCCTCCTCTGATGTTCATTGTCCATAGAGGCAAGCACGAGGCACTTGGCCTTCGCGCAATCGATTTCCCAGGTCTTACGGATTTCCCTATCCGCGACGCTGGTTTTGGGACCTGGGATAGGGGGAGCTTTTATGGTAAGGAGATACCCCAGCTTGTCATAAGTGATTGCCATTTTGACATTTCTGAGCCAATCTTTGTAGTTTGGCCCTGTCAGTATGTTTTCATCTAGTAGTAACTTAAGTCCAGTCATGATGTTTGGTCGCTGCAATTAGGAGAGAGAAAAGAAACACTTTAGCAAATGCTCTTGCAAGTTTAGAGTGGTTTTTAATTTGTCTAAACAGGATGGCTCCCACTGTCTCTCGAATCCCTCCTCAAACCAAAAAGGAAGATTTAGTCAGGATCAATCTCACCGTACAATACTTGCTTAACCGTTCAGCCAGGCTAGTGTCGGTACTTCGAGGGAGGTTTTCCAACGCTTTCGCGAAGTTCCTTAATTAAATAACCTCTTTTCCCTGTGGGCGTAGCCCCGCTAACACCTTTCTAGACACCTACTTGGTTTATAGCATTGATCGTTAAGTGAGAAATTTCCCGAGGAGTAGCATATACTCACAGTAGGATCAGGATCCAAATATCATTGCGTGACAAAACTGAAGGAATCCTACCAGAATCATCACACTCCAAATGGTTTGCAGCGCTAGCAACTTTCAGTTCTTCTGAAACTCCCGATGTGGATTTTTGCCCCATGCTCTTATGACCTTGGCGTGAGGTCAAAATGTCATAAGTCACATGTCAAGTTCTTCCCATCATTATCCAGGTTAATTTGAACCCACCCGTACCAACCCTTGACGTAGGCCAAAATGGCCGTACGACTGTCTCAAACCAACGCATTCTATCTATGCAACAGATAAATATCCGGCAGCTACCAATCACTATACCTTGGCGTGAGGTCAAAATACATAGCTTGAATACTACCGAATATTTAACTGAAATGATGGAGGGCTACAGATGGTTTTGGAGAAACCGTGAACGTAGTGAACTCGATATAATCGATGGAACGAGATAGCTTTTAAAAGGAGTGGCTTAAGCTCCGCGTTTAAAAGTTATTTTTGAAAAGAAACCGAGTGGCTTTGAAAGTGTTCCAACGATTCAACTTTGGTTTATTTTCTTGCATTAATTTAATGTGTCCCTGTAAGCCCGCGGGGGCGCCCCGGCCGTCGACCCGACGCCGGAAACGCGGAAAACAAAAACTTTGCGAACTTTGCAAAACGGCACCGCCGCGGACTTTTCACCCGGATTGGGCCATTAACCTAGCTAGCTAGCAAAAAGAAAAGAGTAGAGATGCTATACCAAATGATCCGTGTCCTTCGGTCTTCGTCTCCGCTCCGATCTCCCGCGGAATCTCCGTCACCTCCTCGCTCGTCGGAAAGGGCACCACGTAGCCGGAATCTTTTACGGGCTCCCGCCTCTTGACCGAGGCAACTCGGGCGCGAAGTTGGCTAGCCGACGCGTCCAAGGCTTGCTATAGAAATAGTGTAGAAGGTTATCTCTTTGGGGTTCTTGAAGTTGCCTTGAAGGAAGGATGTGAGGAGGAGAAGAAAAGCAACTCAAGAAAATGTGCTTATGAACTTGGTAGCATGGAAAAGGATATGAAGCATTTTTCTCACTCAAAAAGAAATGATCCTCACCCTCACTCTAAAGTGGCCGGCCTCCCTTATGCAAGAATGAGATTGGAGAGAGAAAAAGAATGGCACCACAATATGTATATCATAATAGAATGGAAAAACCAAATCAAAAAGAAAATGGTCACAACCATTTCCTTATCAATCCACTCACTAACCATCATGAAAAAGCAAATGAATGGACAAGAAAAGAATATCATCATGATGCATGTCCATCATAATGCACAAGTGCAAGAAAACCCTCCACTAAGTGTTAATTGCAAACTTGCAATTAACACCCTCCATCAAGAAAGTCCGACCGAGAAGGAATGAAGGAAAACCGGTCGGAACGGAATGCAAACTGGCAACTTCAGAAAACCGATCCCGTAATAAATTACAGGAAAACCCCACTACTGCAAATACATGCCCGCATTTGTATTCCCACTGAACACAAATGCAAAGAGACAAAACTACACTATCAAATACTAGTATCCGGCTTAAGCCAAAGCCGGCTAGTAAAATCTGTCCGATCACGATCCGTGCAATACCGCACGTATCTGATCGAACCCTGCCATATCTCCATACGGCCTCTACAGCGTTTCGCCCGAAACTGGAGTAACTGTCTGTGTGGTGGACTCTAAAGACTCGTCAATACCTTGGCTGTGGATTTAACCACTGGCACGTCAGAGGTATAAGCCAATACGTGACGGGCCACCAGCTATTGACCAAAAGGGACGTCGATGAGCGAACTCATCCTGACACCCTACTGAGCCTGTCAGTGACAATATCCGTACAGTCCGGTCCGTTCGTCTATGAGTATCGCATGGCGGGCCTAGGGGGTTGGTAAAAGTCAGACCCCCAAAAGCGGTACAAGTCGTGTCGGAGTGTAGCCCAGAACACCCTGAGATACTACTGGAATACCTACCAGCAAATCTCCTGCCTTGGCCAAGGACTTTTCATGTTCTGGCTCTCCTAGACACAGCACGACCTCACCCCCAATACCGGGAGAGACGAACCCCTGCAGATCCGCTCACTGCCTCCATGTGGCTCGGGACTGTACCCAACTAAAACCTGTTTGCACGACTCTTTTGAGCCGTGGTAGGGTAGTAATCAAAGTACAGTGGGAACTCACACGAGACAAATGACGATCCCAGGTCGATGAACTAACCTGTACACATGTCACCAGGGAACTGCTATCTGACATCTGGTATATTCCCAACTAGCAGGTTCCCGGCGAGTCCTGTCCGGTGTACTCATAACCCAATGAGCACCTGTATACATCTTAGGTGAACCAACTGACACCAGCGGCTTGTGAGACCGGCCACCGCCCCTCGTCGGGGTCTCGACTGTATACACTAGTCTACTGTGGAGAATCGATGCCCTGTCTCGAAACTCCTACGACTAGGGACCATTTTAGGATGCGCTTATAGACCCCAGCTCCCACTTATATGATCGCCCTCATACTGCTGGAAGTCAAGCAAGAATCCTAGGGGCTTTATCAACGTGTAATAGCGACTCGAAAGGTCACCTAAAGCAGTACACGATGATAAAGATAAACCAGATAGCATACTATCATCTCGAGTAAGACTGTCCTACCGGGATAGGTCCTCCCCTCAATCATTGCAATCACGTGCCTGTGATCCAATAATTGACTCTGAGGGCACTATCTCCAACAATCTCCCACTTGCACTCAAGGCTAATTATTGCGATGTCGCATACTCACAGCCCGTGTGATACCGAACACCCAACTCCTCTACTAGTCAGTCTCACAAAGCTCGTTTGCGAAACTATTGCGTTCGAGGAATAGCCTCGGTGAGTGGATCCGCTTTGATGTTTCTTTCTATGTCTCTCTATATCTCATGTTCGCAGAGAAAACTATCTCCCGAAATGAGCAATACCTGTCCTAGAATGTCTGGATGTCTGATGGGACCTAGCTCATAAATGAACTCCAAATCCAAACTTCTTAGACTGTATCGACAACTGAACTTAATCAGTGTCCTGCGCCATGCCTTCCCTCAGTTTCCACCTGGACCACCTGTCCAAAATACTGCCCCTCGTTAGAGGGAAAACTATAACTCTGACAGCCACTCTGCCATCCAGGTCACCTTGGAAGCCTGGAATGATAACTGTCTCCCGAAGAAGACTGCCGTTATCATATCCCTAGAACATCCACTTATGTTCTAAAACTGCTTCCGATTGTTTCTCCAGGATTGGATCAATATCAACTTATTGCACCTACTGCAAGAACAACATCTGGTGTGGTACTTGACATCTCATGATTGACTCAATTGCCTAAGCAAGTGATCTGTCAATCATGCATATCCCTCTCCCCTTTAGTCTGTAAGACACCTTTAGAGAGGGTGACTCCATTATCTGCAGGTACACTACCGTGCCAGGAGCCATGCATTCTAAATACTCATAGAATGCGGTCAAAGTACCCAGATTGGGAAACCACCCAAATCTAGATCTAAAACCATAGATCTAGTAACCAGAATGTCTGATATAATATCCAAGTCCTATGTGGAGAAACTACTGTGTGACGACCAAAGTATAACCGATCGTAGTATAGGAATATCACTTCCTACTCTGTGTATGTCATCAAACACCAGGACATCACACCCTACTACCTTCTTAACAGATCCATCCCCTATTCTGATGAAGTCAAACCTATGACTGTCACATCAGAAATAGATGATCTATCTCCGCTATATCTGCTTAAGTCTATAAATAGACATAAGCCTGATATGCACCAATGCTTCCGCTGCTCCCACTGACTACGACAACCCTCTGGCAGAGTCATATACACGTACGCTTCTAAAGCAAGTTTAGAACGACGCTATACTCATCCTCCCGCCAGGTCTCGCAGCCTGGAACAACAACAATGGCAAGTGTGGGTAAACAAGAACCTCTCTGCCACCGTCCTTGAGCATACCGAAGTACTTCTCGAGTGCCTGAGGTTACCCACCTTATCTGCGGAGTGGCCAATGGAATGTCAAACCAGATTGAATCTTTAGGTTCTTATGAAATCTTCAGTAATCGTTTGTGGTTCTGGAATCACTTCCAGTTCTACCATACTCCCACTACTGTTTTCTGAAAAAATCCATTTTTGATAAAACTGTGGCGAGTCAAGAACAATATCACTATTGATCTTCCAGATGGTAGAAAATCAACCCTCGTCATAGCCCGGGTCAACCCACAAACAGCCATTACTGAAACGTGCCTTGAGTTGTCCAGAGTCTGGTTTTAAGCATAAGCCGGACAACTCCCCGTATCTTAACAAAGTCAAGATATGAACTGTTCTATATCCAAGAAACAGAGGCACTGATTTAATTGAACCAGATTCAAATCATGCAGCTGTCTCCAGTGCATGTCAACTAAATGGAAGAGAGGCCGATCGGCGTTACTCAACTTAGGAGTACTTCCAACTATGAGTAACCTGAAAGAGAAGCTAGTTCTCTTAATCATTACTATCAACTGAATACCATTCACAAGTATCTACATCTTCGATCACCTTGAAGAATCCCGATACTTGCAATATCTGGTTTTCTACTTTATTCTTATACCTATAACTCCTCAAAACTTAGACCCTGAGTTTCTACGAAACACATGTCTAAGAACTAGAGAAGTTAAAAGTAAACAGAATATAGTACGAGGACCAACCCCTCTGTCCTAATGGACACTGGACAATATACAATACTCTGTATAAGTCCCTTGAGTCTTGTGACTCATTCACTGTGTGTCGTAGGTTGAAAACTGTACTTTTGGTTAAGAAGAATTACACCGTTGTTCAATGCTCCTTACCTAACCATCCACTGGTATAGGTAAATGTCATAGACATAATTTCAGAAAGGTATATCTCACTCTATAAAAATAGACGTACAGATATATCAATTTGAAATTGGTGCATAACAACGGATATTCAAAACCAAATATTTGCCGACCGGCAAACAACCCAGGTGACTTCCTCAAATATCACCGATTACAACGAATCCCGATATAATGAGGATGGTCACCTAATTCCCAATAACTTACTCCCACTCATCATCTGTAAAACCATACAGATGTGAGAATCCTACCTGGTAAATACATACCCTGGAGCAAGTGCCTAATTGGGAAATCAGTTTTCATTTAACAGTACACAGTGAAACTGAAACATTGAGATGTTTCGATGGGGTATGCTAGTATTCCTAGTAATGCCTCTTCCATTATCCAGATTCACAACTATAACTGTATAATTCTTTGCCACCTCTCCAAATCCCTTTACATGTCTTTAGTCATTACCTTCTGTACACCCCTTTAGCCCAAATGGTTTTCTTCCTTCCCTACCGTTCGGCACCAGCCTATGGTTTGGAAGAAGACTATCCAAAAAGCATAATGGGTGTACTGTCCTAATCCGAGGAGCACTCGCAATGCGAGAGAAGGTGAGGATAAAAGACAACCGAATGTACTTAATTCATCGGTGATTTAGGATTGACAAAGAAGTACATGGTTTGGTCGTGAATAGCAGTCGCAATTTACTTTGCCCTCTTACTAATCTCTTGCTTTGTCTGAACTTAATACCTTCTGTACACCGTTTAGGCTAATTGGCTTTCTTCATTCCCTACCGTTCGGCACCAGCCTAAGGTTTGGAAGAAGACTATCCAATTTGCGTAATAGGTGTACTATCTCCTAAACCAAGGATTACTCGCAACCTGAGAGAAGGTAAAAGGTAAAGACAACTGAATAATCCTATTCGTTTTCTCCAGAACCTGAAACCATCCTCGAAGTCCTTCGAGTTCGTATATAACCATACGATGGTTTTGTCCAATGGAAGTGGACGTTCGTAGTAATACGGGGTGTCCCGGAGAAAAGAGTAAAAGTAGGAGTGGCAAAGAGGTCTGCAACTCTGACAATCCAAAAGCCAGTGTTAAGTAGGTTCGGTCAACTTGGTCACTGAGTCATAGTCTAGGGTCGGGTCAATGGTCGCTGCCAGAGAGAGAGAGAAAAGAAACACTCAGCGTGCACTCTAACCTAGATCAGAATCGTTACCAATTTATCTAATCTGGAAACCTCCCACTGTAGCGTCAAATTCTTCCCCAAACCTGAAAGAAGAATTAGCCGGGATAACCCGAGGAGTAAACCAACTCATCAGTGGGAATCGGGATCCAACTCTCATCGCATGATAACGTGACGGAATCCGCTCACGTTATCACACTCCAGAAGGTATGCGCATATCTGGCAAGTTTCAGTACTTTTGAAACTCCCGATGTGGATTTTTACCCCATGCTCTTATGACCTTGGCGTGAGGTCAAAATATCATAAGTCACATGTCAAGTTCTACCCGTCATTATCCTGGTTAATTTGAACCCACCCGTACATACCCTTGACGTAGGCCAAAATAGTAGTACGACTGTCCCAAACCAACGCATCTATCTATGCAACAGATAAATACCCGGCAGCTACCAAACACTATGCCTTGGCGTGAGGTCAAAATACATAGCTTGAATACTACCGAATATTTAACTGAAATGACGGAGGGCTACGAATGGTTTCTGGCGAAAACCTTTAACGTAACGAACTTGATATCGTTGAAGGAACTGATAGCTTTATAAAAATATAGTGACGACAACCTTTGCTAAAGAGGTCACTCCCGGTGAAGGGATCTCGGCTCTTTCCCCGTAGAATGAGGTGCAGGATATTCCAAATGAATACCACGATGCAAAGCAAAAGTAATCGGCTATAGTGAAGTTACTGCCCTGACGTAAACTTTTGTCCAAGGGGTCACTCCCGGCGAAGGGATCTCGGCCCTTGCCTCGTCGACTGAGGAGCAGGATATTCCAAATGAATACCACTGTGCAAAACAAAAGAGAACGCCCTTGCAATAACAGCTTTTTGAAAAAGTGTTCCAACAACATCAGAATAGGTTTGTTTAACTTGCATTGATCTGAATCAATGCAGTCCCATCAATTGATCACACCATAAAGAACGAAAATATACTGACGTACGTATATGCCATCCGCATTCGCCACTGGGTCCCGTCATCACCCGTTAGGTTAGCTAACTAACGACAGAGCGGGGACTGGACTAGCGCGGATGAAAAACATATACAACATCTATAAATATATATATAATATATAATTTTCGCTCAAGGCGTGATAAAAAGCAACACAGAAATGTATAGCAACACAGATCAATACAGATATCTGGGATCCCCGGGTTTCACAGAGCCGCTGAAACCCGACGTTCCCCTGGTCGTGTGGATAGCCTGTGCAATGAAATCCTAGACCCCTACGGGCGCGGCAAGTTACCCGCCAAAACCTGAAGCGAGGCAGCCCCCTTCAGCAACGTGAATGGACCACCCAGCACTTCACGTAATCCGGTAACTTGGGCACCCCTCCTGGGTCAACCCTATACCCCCTACGAGTGCGGCGAATAGCCCGCCAATCCTAGAGTGAAGCCCCCTCCGTCTCAACGCTATGAGATGCGGGCTTGTTGCCCTCCAGAACCCGGCTACACGTGCACCCCTCCGCGGGGTAAACCTAGTACAGAAAGTAAAATATACATACAACGGGTACATCGACCGCAACCAGGTCGTGCCCCAAAAGAATAATACAAACAGGCAGTGACGGCAGTCCACATGTCGGACGCTCGCCCCGCAATATCAAATGTACATAATACAACAGAACTGTACTACCACTGCAACAAGGCTATCCCCCACGACCGATCCGCAACAACACAGTACAATCACAGAACATCAACATGAAAGTCACGTTCGCAAATCCGTCTAACCGGGCTATAGCAGTTAGACGGGATTTACCGATCAAGTGACATTCACGGTCGCAGATATAATGTAAAAACTGTGAACTAGCATGTTTAAAATATCCGATCGAACAAATTTATCAAAGTGGGCCCCCAAAAAGAACTGTAGCACTTACAGAAAACCTGGGCCCAAATAAAATATCCCAAAAGCCCTATTTCTATACCACAAGCTTACTGGGAAAATTTGGTGCCACAATTCCTCTTATCCGCCGCGCAAGCGCGGCCAAACCAGGGTTTTGGCCGCACTTCCGCGGTGGAACTGAGGAATTGGTGGATCGTATTTTCCCAGATTTCTTATAATTGCTTGTACATGCCTCTGCAACAACCTGAAAAATTTTAGGAGCTCAAAAAATTTCAACAGAGAACACATGTGCACAAAAATACGGTTTTTGGGGATTTTGTTCGATCGGGTTCTAAACGCGCTAGAGCAAGCTAGGCAAGGTTAATGGCGTGGCTCTGATACCATTGTAAGCCCGCGGGGGCGCCCCGGTCGTCGACCCGACGCCGGAAACGCGGAAAACAAAAACTTTGCGAACTTTGCAAAACGGCACCGCCGCGGACTTTTCACCCGGATCGGGCCATTAACCTAGCTAGCTAGCAAAAAGAAAAGAGTAGAGATGCTATACCAAACGATCCGTGTCCTTCGGTCTTCGTCTCCGCTCCGATCTCCCGCGGAATCTCCGTCACCTCCTCGCTCGTCGGAAAGGGCACCACGTAGCCGGAATCTTTTACGGGCTCCCGCCTCTTGACCGAGGCAACTCGGGCGCGAAGTTGGCTAGCCGACGCGTCCAAGGCTTGCTATAGAAATAGTGTAGAAGGTTATCTCTTTGGGGTTCTTGAAGTTGCCTTGAAGGAAGGATGTGAGGAGGAGAAGAAAAGCAACTCAAGAAAATGTGCTTATGAACTTGGTAGCATGGAAAAGGATATGAAGCATTTTTCTCACTCAAAAAGAAATGATCCTCACCCTCACTCTAAAGTGGCCGGCCCCCCTTATGCAAGAATGAGATTGGAGAGAGAAAAAGAATGGCACCACAATATGTATATCATAATAGAATGGAAAAACCAAATCAAAAAGAAAATGGTCACAACCATTTCCTTATCAATCCACTCACTAACCATCATGAAAAAGCAAATGAATGGACAAGAAAAGAATATCATCATGATGCATGTCCATCATAATGCACAAGTGCAAGAAAACCCTCCACTAAGTGTTAATTGCAAACTTGCAATTAACACCCTCCATCAAGAAAGTCCGACCGAGAAGGAATGAAGGAAAACCGGTCGGAACGGAATGCAAACTGGCAACTTCAGAAAACCGATCCCGTAATAAATTACAGGAAAACCCCACTACTGCAAATACATGCCCGCATTTGTATTCCCACTGAACACAAATGCAAAGAGACAAAACTACACTATCAAATACTAGTATCCGGCTTAAGCCAAAGCCGGCTAGTAAAATCTGTCCGATCACGATCCGTGCAATACCGCACGTATCTGATCGAACCCTGCCATATCTCCATACGGCCTCTACAGCGTTTCGCCCGAAACTGGAGTAACTGTCTGTGTGGTGGACTCTAAAGACTCGTCAATACCTTGGCTGTGGATTTAACCACTGGCACGTCAGAGGTATAAGCCAATACGTGACGGGCCACCAGCTATTGACCAAAAGGGACGTCGATGAGCGAACTCATCCTGACACCCTACTGAGCCTGTCAGTGACAATATCCGTACAGTCCGGTCCGTTCGTCTATGAGTATCGCATGGCGGGCCTAGGGGGTTGGTAAAAGTCAGACCCCCAAAAGCGGTACAAGTCGTGTCGGAGTGTAGCCCAGAACACCCTGAGATACTACTGGAATACCTACCAGCAAATCTCCTGCCTTGGCCAAGGACTTTTCATGTTCTGGCTCTCCTAGACACAGCACGACCTCACCCCCAATACCGGGAGAGACGAACCCCTGCAGATCCGCTCACTGCCTCCATGTGGCTCGGGACTGTACCCAACTAAAACCTGTTTGCACGACTCCTTTGAGCCGTGGTAGGGTAGTAATCAAAGTACAGTGGGAACTCACACGAGACAAATGACGATCCCAGGTCGATGAACTAACCTGTACACATGTCACCAGGGAACTGCTATCTGACATCTGGTATATTCCCAACTAGCAGGTTCCCGGCGAGTCCTGTCCGGTGTACTCATAACCCAATGAGCACCTGTATACATCTTAGGTGAACCAACTGACACCAGCGGCTTGTGAGACCGGCCACCGCCCCTCGTCGGGGTCTCGACTGTATACACTAGTCTACTGTGGAGAATCGATGCCCTGTCTCGAAACTCCTACGACTAGGGACCATTTTAGGATGCGCTTATAGACCCCAGCTCCCACTTATATGATCGCCCTCATACTGCTGGAAGTCAAGCAAGAATCCTAGGGGCTTTATCAACGTGTAATAGCGACTCGAAAGGTCACCTAAAGCAGTACACGATGATAAAGATAAACCAGATAGCATACTATCATCTCGAGTAAGACTGTCCTACCGGGATAGGTCCTCCCCTCAATCATTGCAATCACGTGCCTGTGATCCAATAATTGACTCTGAGGGCACTATCTCCAACAGTCCCATCATTTAATCCTACCATTGCATAAAACAACGAAAATATGACGTACGCTTATGCCATCCGCATTCGCCACGGGGCCCCGTCATTACCCGTTAGGTTACTTAACTAACTACAGAGCAGGGGCTGGACTAGCGCGGATGCAAAACATAAGCAACGCCTAAATAAATATCATATAAAGATATACACATTCGCCACATGCAATGATAGCCATTCCAGATCACAGATGAACACATTGGATATACTAGGAATCCACAATCCATACGAGCCTGTAACGAAGAGCGGATTACATGGTCGCGATGAATAGCCAAGACCCCACCGTAGACCCCTACGGGTGCGGCAAACTACCCGCCAAGTACCCGAAGTAAAGCAACCTCCCTCAACACCGTGAGTAGGCCACTTGATTGATCATTTCTTTGTGTGTGTTAAGAAAATGAATAAAATTCACAATCAAAGAATTGTTTTGACCGCAATCAACTACGGTGTCGGATGTAGATCATTAGCGAGTGCGGATCGTCCACAGGGAAAGTGTAATAGTTCGTCTTTTGAATTAGATGAGTCAAAATTTTAAAGAAAACAAAACAAAACAATTCATGATTTATAGTTGAAGTTCAAGAATTAGAAAATATAGATCTAATAAAAAGAAAAAGATAGAATCAAGAATTGACGGTTTGGTGATTTTTCCAACCAAATATCAAGAATCTAAATGAGGCTCGTAGGAATCGATCGGATCTATAAATGTGATGTAATCTCACGATGGCATATTCTTATCCTTCGATTAATTGATACTAGATCGATGATGATCGACGAGAATTAGGGATTTCTAGTGAAACTAGGGTTTCATCATTTATCCCTTGTTCCTTCGTCGACATCATTCACATTCTAGCCTCTAGTAAATTCAAGAAACGATCGTAGATCCCTAATTTCAAGCGATAACAATCAAGAAAGCATCGCAACAAAACTAGGTCATCGATTCTTGAACTTGCTAGGGTTTATAAAACCTGTAGGACTTAAGAATTGTTTTAAGATTTGTTACATCATCATTCTATTGATCGTTTCGACTCCTCAACGAGCGGAGTTTTACTCAAACATCACAACAAGAACTACAATTACAAATTGAGATCGAATCATGATGCAAGAATTTAAAGAAAACAAGATTAAAGAATTTCACCTTTTATTTATATCAACAATTTCATTACATTCGCTCAAGAACTACAAGAGGAAGAACTCGATCGTCGATTTGGCTTCGCTCGGCTCCGTGAGTCGCGGATCGGCTTGGATCACTTGCTCGATTGGAGATCGGCTCCGCTCATAAAAGGTTGAAGGGCTTCTTGCTTGATTGGTACTCGGGATCTTGAATTTGGAGTAGAATTAGGGTTAGGGTTTCGCACAAGTCTTGTCACTAGACTTATGGAAGAAGATGAAGAATTGAACTGCTAAAGATTGAAGAAGACTAAAGATTATAGAAGAACAACCTCAACCCTTAGATCTAGGCTCATATTTATAGACATCAAAACCCTAGATCTAGGATTTCAAATTTGAATTTCCCTCCAAAAGTTTGTTGAGGAGAAGCTTCTAGATGAAGTTTGTTGAGCCGAGCCTTCTAGATCTGCCACGTGGAGTTTCTACAATGTTCTGGGAGCTTGGGCAGTTAGTTTAGAGCATGTGAGGAATTTTTAGCCGATGAAGCCACCATAGCGCCGCGGTTCCGCGGCGCAAGCCAGATCCCGCCGCGGAACCGCGGCGGTTTTGGAGCTTCATGGCTTGAATCTTCAGTGTTGAATTTGGGCTGACATATGGGCCTTAATCTGATATATTGAATTTTATTTTGTTCTCTATATTTCTACCAGATCTCAAAACTTGGAGTTGGTGTATTTTTGATCAGCTTCTTTTGGCTTTGATCCAGCAATTTCCTGCACAAATCTCGAAACAAGTGTTGCGCAATACAGGGATGATGCGATACCATGATAAACACACAATTTCTTCAGAAATGTCGGTTTTAGACTATAACACATGCAATCTGGTATTTCAGGACTGTTTTGCTAATATGTGCAATATGAATACCGAACACTTCTAGATGATTGCAAATGATAGGGACGCCATGTTAAAAATGCAGTATTTTCGACTGATCAAATTCCTCCAAACTTATTTTCGATCGTCTCGAGCGAATTGTTTTATTTAAAAAGAGAAGGAGAAAATAAAGAAAGAGAAAAACTAACTAGCACACTTTCGTAGGCAACACGATTGCACTGAGCATGTGCAACAAGCCTTTAAACCTCTAGGTGTCCCTAGTAGGAGGAGTGTTGTCTCCTGAGGGTTTTCAGCGGATTGCACCCATAAAATCCAATAATAAAAGAAAGATCATGAATATTACATTTAAAGACAAGAATTGTAAAAGAAAGACTTTGAAAATTAGGGTTTCCAACTAAGCAAGCTTTTCGGTTGTTATGAGCCCTATCTTAATGGTCATGAAAAGATGTCGGAAATCACATCCTCCCTTAATAAAACTTCATCTTATTCTTCATTACTATGTTTTATCCAAACATCGATCATATAACCCTGCGTGTGTGTAAAGGACATCCCTACACCTGGAGAATTCAATTCAAGTTATCATACTCTTGCCCATCAACCTCAGTACTTTTTAATTAATGAATATTTAGATGAGATTGCTCATACACTTTCATGCGACCGTTAATACTTCTTGAAGTACTAACCGACCGATTACTCTTGTGCTTGCTTACTTGGTGTATTTTCCTCGTCTTGCACCACCTAAGGCTTAGCAGTGACTCCCAGACCAGTTGGCCTTAGGGCACTAGGTGAAAAAGCACCCTCGCTATATATTTTTTTATTTTCCTCGGAGATAACAAAACCGGTGTTCATTTTTCTCACCATTATATATATATATATATATATATTTTCCTTCATACATCGGCTTTTAGACAAGAGCATTTGAAGGTATCCTCTACTATCCCGGGCTTTAAGACGTGTGTAAGTGCGAATAGCAGGCTATCAACGTTCAAAATGTTTGGCTTCCAGAATAGAAACTATTTTTCAGACTTATTTTTATCCTCAGATTAGTGACTTCCTTCATCTTACTAACCCTTGGGACAACGGCTCATAACTACTTATTACTAGTTCGTATAAGAAAACTTCTAGTTTTCTTGGTTTTCTTAAATTTTTCTAATCTCATGGATGTAATTTTTCACTATCTACTCTTTTATTATCTTATTTATGTACAAAAAATATTTTTATCTTTTGAAATTTTTTAAATTTTTATAGGTTTTCAAAAATGTTTTGTGCTTATGCAAAGTATGATGCAAATGATGCGAAAATAAGTACAAACCTCCCCCAAACTTGTTTTCAACTGTGTCCTCACTGTTGCCTTCTGCTAAATCTCGAAAAAACCTGTAAGCTTGGGAGGAAATTTATTAGTGGGGGAAAAATATTTAAGTGAAGAACCTCCCCCAAACTTATTCTTGGCTCATCATTTTGTAAAAATTTTCTTTTCAAGAGCCAGAAAAAATGCCCCCCCCCCCAAAACTTGAGTTATGCAATGTTAATCTTTGAAAATCATATGAGGGGGTCAAAAATCAGTGGTCGATGCCAAGCTTTGGAAAGACCGAATGTTAACACCAACCATTCAAAAATTTTATCAATGCAGTGCTCTGGTTGGTGGAAGAAGAAGTGGGGAAAGGTTAAGTGGTGGAATAGAATGTGGGTGTATCTCGTTTTGGAGAGACGATGCAGTGTATGTGATGGATTACTCGCATTCTATTTACAATTCAGAAGAAGGGGGGAGATTCAATTTCATTGATTGGGAGATGATTCATCTCAACACCCGTGTCATTCAAAAATGCGAGTTCATCAGCGAAGATTTCCTCAAAAGTTCCATCTATACCCCGATGAATAATGTCATCACAAATCGCGGGGTGATCTTCAGACTCTAAAAGCAGTTCATAATCAGTGTTAGTTGTTGACCCAGACATCTCGGTGGAAGAGTCCGTATGTGTACGATACATAGTTGGGTCAAACAATAACGTATGAAAAGAGTCTAGATGGTATCAGGAGGATCATCAAATTCGCTGTTGTCGACATCCATTAAGTCGACAGAACAAACCTGAGCAGTAGGTTCGGAGGGTACACTTCCCAACTTGTAAATGTTCAGCTCTATTGACCTATTCCCGAAAGATAGTGTCATAGAACCATTACGACAATTGATTATAGCATTGGAAGTGGCCAAAAAGGGACGACCTAAAATCACCGGAATTTGATTCCGTGGGTTCGCTACAGGCTGTGTATCAATTACAATAAAGTCCACAGGGAATATGAATTCCCCGATTTTTATTAACACATCCTCCAGTTCACCCCTAGGTTTGGTGATTGATCGGTCAGCCATCTGGAGAGTGCAATAGGTTGCCTTCAACTCTCCGATACCTAGCTGCTCATAAACCGAGTATGGAAGCAAGTTAACACTAGCGCCAAGGTCTAGTAGAGCACGGTTAATGTGTTTTTCCCCAATATATCCAGGATCCTTACGTTTCCTCGGTAATTGTTGGGGGAAAGCCGTGTCTACAGTTTTTGCCATGAATATCTTCTTGGGCACTTGAGTCTTCCTCTTCCTAGTGCATAAGTTCTTAAGAGTTTTCGCATAGGACGGAACTTGTTGGATGGCATCTAGGAGAGGGATGTTGATGTTAACTTGCTTAAAAATTTCCATAATCTTCTCCATATGTGGACTCGGTGTGTTAGCCCTTAACCGATTAGGATAAGGTGCTTTAGCAATAAGCGCTGGGTCTATCATAGGAGAAGAAAGTGTGTGTGGCCACGATCCCAAAATAGAAGTGGGTATCGTCGGTGGAGGAGTAAAAGAGGTGGGCTGACGTGGTGAGCCTTTTGGGAAACGAAGAATAAGCTCGGAAGAAGGCGGTGGGGTAGAAGAACTGGGGTCAGAATTAGAAGGGTGTGTGTGAGGAAAGGTCTCAGCCGAGGTGTTATTGATTGATTTATCAGTGTCATCAAACTCTTCCCCAACGTGAGTGTCAAGCACTCTTCCAGATCTCAACGTGATTGCATCCACATGATGTGAATAGCCAGGATTGGGTAAGGGTTGAGCTGGAAGTTTCCCTTTCTCTCTTGCACTCATTTCGGCTTTTAATCGTGCAATTTCTTCTTCCATCGATTTAATACTCTCGCTTTGGGACGCAGAGTTTTTCTCAATTTTATCGACAGAGGACTTTATTTCATCCGATGCTTGCATGAGATTTGTTAGAAGCAAGTTTATGAATGAAAATGATTCATCAGTCCCGGTCAACTGCAAAGGACTAGATGGTGCAGGTGTGTTGACCGGATTTTGAAAATTATGTGCTTGGAAGGGGTGCTGACTTAATTGAAGTTGTGGGTGCTGTTGTGGTGGAGGGACCCTTTGGAAATTGTTTTGGGTTGGAACCGTGTTTTGAGATTGTGATTGGTTCAAAGCAAAATTTGAGTGATTCCTCCAACCCTGATTATATGTGGAAGGAAATGAATCGTTTCTAGGTCTTTGAAATGCGGCATTGGTATGCTCTTGACCTTGAAACGGAGAGTTTAGTGGGCATTCTTCCATCAAATGAGAAGGATCATAACAGCATCCACATACAGTTTTGGAGAGTGACATTTGATTTAGGGCGGCGGCTAAAAATTTGTTTTCCATATTGTCAAATTTCTTGTGTAAAGCTGAAATCTCAGCTCTAATTCCTATGGAAATATCATTGCCATCCCTATACGATTGACTCACACCCTCCCACTATAAAGATTTTTCACCGAAATCTTCTAGAAAGTTCCAGGCTTCCCTATCATCTTTGGTCATGAAATTGCCTTGACACATGGATTCAAGGGTCTGTCTTGTGTTAGGATTAATGCCCTCATAAATGATTCGGCACAGTTCCTATCTCGGGATGCCGTGATGTGGACATTGGACTAACAGATCCTTGAAACGTTCAAGACATTTTGAAAATGTTTCATTTGGAAGCTGGGTGAATTGATAGATTTCGCTATGGACTCGAGCTGTCTTTTGATGTGGGTAGAATTTCTTAAGGAATGCTTTGACGAATTCGTCCCAATTTGAAATGGAATGTGCGGTAGTGTTATATAGCCACTTCTCGGCTATATCGCACAAGGTGAATGGGAGAAGACGTAGACGTAAAGCATCCACAGAAAGCTGTGAGGTACCCATCATTGCGCATACATTTTCAAATTTCGTGATAAATGCATATGCGTCCTCAGACTCGAGACCGTGAAATTTTGGCAGAAGGTTGATGTATTGGGATTTTATTTTAAAATTTTGCCCGTTGGCTAGTGGAATGGAAAGACAAGTGGAAAGGGGATCTCATGTTGGATAGCACCTCTCTTGGAGAGAGATGCGGGGTGGATTCTGCGCACCAATGGACGACGGCAGATTAGTGTTAAAGAAATTCGATGGAGGTGGATCTATCGATGTGGGTGTGGTGGTGGGTAAAAGAAAGGGTAAATGTAGAAATACCGACTTTTGGGTCGATCAAGGAAACGCGGACTTAACGGGCACTAGAATCCCGTGTCCAGCCTATCTTGCACTAAAAAGGGTTAGTATAAGTGGCAGCGTGAATTTATAATTAGGGGAATGATGAAAGAATGCGGTATTTTTTTTGAAAATTGATACGGATTTTTTTTTAAAATATGATTCAAATCACAAAATGCAACATGCAAAACCCTAGAATCTAGTGGTCACCTAGGTCAAACTCTAGACCGCTCCTAACTGCCAAAAGACAAGTCGCAGGATCAATCCTCCACTGCCTCTTTGTCTCTCCTGTGGCCAGGTAAGTGGTAGGTTCTCCACTACGTAAGTAGTGGGCCTAATTAAGTAACCACTAGCCTTCGACACACTTGCCTTAGACACCACAAAAGAAACGTGGATAAGCAATGAATTACCCACGGCCTTCTCTTGTCCTAAGTGAGCGCGACGGTCCTTAGAGTCATCTCTAGATATTTTTTAATTAATGAGGGTAAATGCGGATGCAAGTTTTGCTGTTTTCGGGGCTTAGGAAGGGTAATTAACTCCCCACCTAATCTGGATTTGGTCTTTGGCCCTTAATGTCCGTATTAATATGCAACAACCACAAGAATCAAAACAAGCACAATTTAATTTTTTTTCGCAATTTGCGCGCTGCGAATATTTTGCAAAGAAACCTGCACAAAATGTTAATTGGAGCAGATAAGGGGAGAGATAAGAAAGCAGAGGAGTATACCTGCAATTTTTGTACAGAGAGGAAGTCAAACCGCCGCGGTTCCGCTGCGGGAGACGCCTAGTGCTGCGGAATCACGGTACTGTAGCAAGATCACTGATTGAAAAGAATTCGAGGCTGTGTAAATCACATCAAATGATTCCCGATAACGGTTTCATTTGATCGATAAGAGTTTCATGTGTCGGTATTTAGAAAATTGAATAAAATTCACAATCAAAGAATTATATTTGACCGCAATCAATTACGGTGTCGGTTGTAGATCGTAAGCGAGTGCGGATCGTCCACAGGGATTGTGCGATTCGGTTTTATATTTGATTTTTTTGAATTGAAAAGTTAATCGAAAAGAAAAGAAAACATGATTCAAGATTTTATCAAATGTTTCAAGTGTCACTATTCTAATCAAGAATCAAGAAAATGATAAACAATCGAGAATCAGGGTTTCGATGATATTTCCAACCAAATGTCAAGAATCTAAATGAGGCTCGTAGGAATCGATCGGATCTATAGACGTGATGTAATCTCAAGATATCGTGTTCTTGTCCTTCGAAGAATTGATACTAGATCGATGATGATCGACGAGAGTTACGGCTTTCTCGTGAAACTAGGGTTTCACCATTGAACCCTTGTTCTTTCGTCGATATCATTCACACTCTAGCCTCTAGCAATTTCAAGAAACGATCGTAACTCCCCAATTTCGAGCGATATCAATCAAGAAAGCATCGCAACAAATTGGGTCGTCGATTCTTGAACTTGCTAAGGTTTACAAAACTCGTAGGATTCAAGAATCGATTTAAGATATGTTACATCATCATTCTATTGATCGTCTCGACTCCTCGACGAGCGGAGTATTACTCAAACATCACAACAAGAATTACAACTAGAAATTTAGATTGAATCATGATGCAAGAATTTAAAGAAAACAAGATAAAAGAATATCACCTTTTATTTATATCAACAATTTGATTACAGTTGCTCAAGAACTACAAGAGGAAGAACTAAATTGTCGATTTGGTTTCGCTCGGCTCCGTGAGTCACGGGTCGGCTTGGACCACTTGCTCTGTTGAAGATCGGCTCCGCTCATAAAAGGTTGTAAGGCTTCTTGCTTGATGGGGTACTCGGGATCTTGGCTTTTGATTGGAATTAGGGTTAGGGTTTCACACAAGTCTTCTCACTAGACTTGTGGAAGAAGATAAAGAAAGAGTGTGAATGGGTCTAGATTGATACTAGATTGGCTAAAGATTTTTTTTATAACCCTAGGTCTAGGCTTCTATTTATAGACTTCCCAAACCCTAGGTCTAGGTTTGAAATTCCAATTTCCTCCAAAAGTTTGTTGAGGAGCTTCTAGAATTAGTTTGTTAGGAGCTAGCTTAGGTTTTAAGCTAGGATTAATTAAGCTTAGAAAACCCTATTTTGCTGATCTGGCAGAAGTCTCTGGAGTCTTCTGGAAACTGAAGTACATTTCTGAACTGTAGCCACTGAGATAAACATTTTGCACCAAAATTGAGGAGGTGAAGTGTCAAGACGGCCGCGGAACCGCGGCGCAAGCAGGCTCCGGCCGCGGTTCCGCGGCCATGTTGGAAGCTTGGGCTTTGGTCTTTTTGCAGTGGTCTTGGGCTAACATTTTGGGCTTCATCTGATGTGTTGATTTGTATTTGTCCCTTTGGATTGATACCAGAACTGAAATCATTGAGTTGGCGTAATATTTGATCGGCACCATGTAAATTTTTGGCTTTAATTCTGGGTTTTCCTGCACAGATCTCAAAACAAGTGTTGCGCAATATAGGGATGATGCGATGCTATGAAATGCTGTCAATATCCCTAGAAATGCCGGTTTTAAGTTCTAACACATGTAATCTGATATTTTGCGACTTTTTTGCTAATATGTGAAATATGAATGCCGAACACTTCTATATGGATGCAAATGATAGGAAATTGCCGGTTAGAAGATGCAATATTTTCGACTAATCAAATTCCCTGAAACTTAATTTCGATCGTCTCGAGTGAACTTTTTATTAAAAAGAGAAGGAGAAAATAAAGAAATAGAAAAACTAACTAGCACACTTTTGTAGGCAACACGATTGCACTAAGCATGTGCAAAAAGCCTTTAAACCTCTAGGTGTCCGTAGTAGGAGGAGTGTTGTCTCCTGAGGGTTTTCAGCGGATTGCACCCACAAAATCCAATAATAAAAGGAAGATCATGAATATTACATTTAAAGAAAAGAATTGTAAAAGAAGAGCCTTGAAAATTAGGGTTTCCAACTAAGCTAGCTTTTCGGTTGTCATGAGCCCTATCTTAATAGTCATGAAAAGATGTTAGAAATCACGTCCTCCCTCGATAAAACATCGTCTTATTCTTCATTCCTATCTGTTTTCCAAACATCGATCATATAACCCTGCGTGTGTCTAAAGGACATCCCTACACCTGGAGAATTCAATTCAAGCTATCATACTCTTGCCCATCAGTCTCAGTACTTTTTAATTAATGAATATTTTGATGAGATTGCTCACACACTTTTATGCGACCGTTAATACTTCTTGAGGTACTAACCGACCGATTTCTCTTGTGCTTGCTTACTTGGTGTATTTTCCTCGTCTTGCACCACCATAGGCATTGCAGTGACTCCCAGACCAGTTGGCCTTAGGGCACTAGGTGAAGAAGCACCCTCGCTATATATTTTTTATTGCCATCGGTGATAACAAAACCAGTGTCCATTTTTCTCACCACTTTATATATTTTTTTACTCACTTTTTTTTTATTTCCTTCATACATCGGCTTTAAGACAAGAGCATTTCAAGGTATCCTCTACTATCCCAGGCTTCAAGACGTGTGTAAGTGCGAATAGCAGGGTAGCAACGTTCAAAATGTTTGGCTTCCAGAATAGAAACTATTTTTCAGACTTATTTTTATCCTCAGATTAGTGACGTCTTTCATCTTACTAACCCTTGGGACAACGGCTCATAACTACTTATTACGAGTTCGTATAAGAAAACTTCTAATTTTCTTGGTTTTCTTAAATTTTTCTAATCTCATGGATGTAATTTTTCACTATCTAAACTTTTATTATCTTATTTATGTACAAAAAATATTTTTATCTTTTAAAATATTTTTATATTTTGAAAATTTTAAATTTTTATGGATTTTGAAAATTTTAAATTTTTATAAGTTTTTAAAGAAATGTTTTGTGCTTATGCAAATGATATACAAATGATGCAAAAATAAGCACAAACCTCCCCCAAACTTGTTTTCAACAGTGTCCTCACTGTTGCCAACAGCAATATCTACAAAACCTGTAAGTCTGGGAGGAATTATTAGTGGGGGCAAAATATATAAGTGAAGAACTTCCCCCAAACTTACTCTTTTCACTCACCTCCATTCAAAAGATGATGCAATATATACTGGACATGAAGGTCGGACGGAGGAATTTTAATCCAAATAAACTGGCTCCTGTAAGAACAGGAGATCCTCCGTGGGGTCAGCGGAAAAATACGGCTTTAGTCTATGTCCATTCACTTTGAAAAATGTGCCGTTTTTAACATTTTCTACTTCTATTGCCCCGTGCGGGTATACAGACCGCACAACAAAAGGTCCCTTCCATCGAGATCGGAGCTTACCCGCGTGAAGGTGTAATCGTGAATCATAAAGAAGGACTTGTTGACCTTGTGAAAATGTTTTCCTGAAAATGTTTTTATCGTGAAAAACCTTGGTCCTATTCTTTATGATTACAGCGTTATCATAAGCTTCATCGTGGAGTTCGCTTAGCTCATTAAGTTGAAGCTTCCGAAAGTTGCAAGCTTGGTTTAGATCAAAATTTATTTCCTTAATAGCCCACAATGCTTTATGCTCTATCTCGACGGGTAAATGACATACTTTCCCAAACACTATCCTATATGGAGACATCCCTAGGTCGGTCTTATATGCAGTTCGAAATGCCCAAAGAGCATCCGTCAGTCTGGTCGACCAGTCTTTTCTATTTTTAGCAACAGTTTTCTCCAGGATAAGTTTGATTTGTCTGTTTGAGATTTCAGCCTGCCCGCTTGTTTGGGGATGATAGGGTGTAGAAAGTCGGTGGTTGATTGAGTATTTTCGCATCAAAGTCTCGAAAGACCTGTTGCAGAAATGTGTCCCATTATCGCTAATGATAGCGCGTGGGTGTCCAAATCGCGAAAAGATATTCTCTTTCAAGAACTTAATTACAACTTTCTTATCATTAGTGCAACATGGAATGGCTTCTACCCACTTTGAGACATAATCAACCGCCAGCAGTATGTACAAATTCCCAAAGGAGTTGGGAAAGGGACCCATAAAATCAATGCCCCAAACATCAAATATTTCAACAACCAGAATGGGTTGCTGAGGCATTTCATTCCTCTGGGAGATTCTACCCGTGTACTGACATTGTGTACAGGTTTTGCAATAGTCAAATGCGTCCTTGAATAAGGTCGGCCAATAAAATCCACATTGCAAATCCTTCTTCACCGTCTTTCTAGGACCGAAGTGACCCCCACAGGCCTGATCATGACAAAAAGAAAGAACACTCTTGAACTCTTCATTCGGGACACACCGGCGAATGATCTGATCAGGACAATATTTAAACAAATAGGGCTCGTCCCAGTAAAAGTGTTTTACTTGGGATAGAAAACGGTATTTGTCCTGTTTTGACCAATCGCTGGGTATCAGTCCCGTGGCATGATAGTTCACAATATCCCTGAACCATGGTTCATTGGATACGCTCAAGAGCTGTTCGTCAGGAAACGAATCATTGATCGGCAGGGTCACAGGGGAAGAAGAGATGCGTGAAAGAAGGTCAGCTACTACGTTTTCACATCCTTTCTTATCTTTAATAACAAGATCGAATTCTTGTAACAGAAGGATCCAACGTATTAGTCAACCTTTTGCATCTTTCTTCGCCAGAAGATGTTTTAAAGCGGAATGGTCAGTATACACAACTATAGGTGAGCCAATTAAGTAAGGCCTGAATTTTTCTAATGCAAATACAACCGTTAAAAGTTCTTTTTCTGTTGTTGTATAATTGATTTGCGCATCATTCAGCATCTTACTTGCATAATATATCACGTGTGGCATATTTTCGATGTGCTGTCCTAAGACTGCACCTACTGCAAAGTCGGATGCGTCACACATTAGCTCAAAGGGGTAGTCCCAGTTTGGTGATGATAAAACGGGGGCTGAAGTGAGTGAGTGTTTAAGTGAGTCGAAAGCTGTCTCGCAGTCCGAGTCAAAAAGGAAGGTCATATCCTTGGCCAGGAGAAGAGTTAAAGGTCTAGCAATTTTGCTAAAGTCCTTAATGAATCTCCTATAAAAGCCCGCGTGGCCAAGGAAAGATCGAATATCTTTGACGCTTTTGGGATGAGGGAGGTTTTGAATGACATCTATCTTAGCTCTGTCAACCTCAATGCCTTTCTGTGAAATAACATGTCCAAGTGCAATTCCTTCTTGGACCATAAAATGGCATTTTTCCCAGTTCAAAGTCAAGTTCTTCTCTTTGCAACGAGTAAGAACAGCGTCAAGATTCGTTAGGCAATCGGAAAAAGAGTCTCCAAAAATCGAAAAATCGTCAATAAAGATCTCCAGGAAATTCTCTACCATATCAGAGAATATCCCCATCATACACCGCCGAAAGGTAGCGGGAGCATTGCATAGCCCAAAGGGCATGCGACTGTAAGCAAAGGTACCAAAAGGACAAGTAAAAGTGGTTTTATCTTGATCCTTTTTGGCGATGGGGACCTGATTATAGCCTGAATATCCGTCCATAAAACAATAATACTCTCGTCCCACTAAGCGTTCCAGCATTTGATCAATGAATGCTAGAGGAAAGTGGTCTTTCCTCGTGGCAGCATTGAGTTTTCTATAATCGATACATACACGCCACCCAGTTTGGGTGCGTGTCTGAATCAACTCATTTGCCTCATTGGTTATAACAGTGATGCCGGATTTCTTAGGAACGACATGTATAGGACTTACCCATTGGCTATCGGAGATGGGGTATATAATACCATTATCTAGGCATTTGACGATCTCTTTCATTACCGCTTCCTTCATGACGGGATTCAACCATCTCTGTGGTTCTCTGGTTGGTCTGGCATAATCCATCACATGTATATGTGTTAGTGTATATGCCCTAGAGGCCATTACTGTATCATACTAGTTTGTATATTACTTGATGGAAGCTTGGGATATTCACCTTGTATAAACAATCTTGCTCAATATAGTAGTATGCTACTTGGTTTGTTTCTACTTCAATGTGTACTTGTGTTTATTTCAGTATATCACTTATACGCATTAGTGGAGCCCTTAGGATCTTTGCTTGATTACCAGCGTTGTGATGGCAGTCACACTAGTGGGGGCTGGGTAATCTATAGGCACATCCTTATACAGGTCCCTAGTCGTAGGACTATCGAGACAGGGCATCGATACTCCGGAGTAGACTAGCGTATGCGCTTCTCATCCCAGTGTGGGAGATGGTCTGTCCCACAGCCATCAGTACGTCGTACTGGAGATAGTATACGGGTGCTCGTTGGGTTACGAGTACACTGGACAGGACTCGTCGGGAACTGACAGGTTGGTATTATACCTATCGTCAGTTATCAGTTCCCAGGTGACATGAGTACAGCTTAGTCCGCTGACTTGACACTGACACTTCGCCTCGAGTGTGTTCCCACTGCACTTTGATCACTACCCTACCACGGCTCAAAGGAGTCGTGCAAACAGGTGGTGGTTGGGTGCAGTCCCGAAGCACTTGGAGGCAGTGACGGTTAGACAGGATTCGTCTCTCCCGGTATTGGGGGTTGACATCGCGCTGTGTCTAGGAGAGCCATTACACGAGTAGTCCCTGGCCAGGGCAAGCGAGATATACTGGTAGGTTTCCAGTGTTATCTCAGGGTGTTTTGGGCTTCACTCCGACACGACTTGTACCGCTATTGGGGGACTGACGTTTTACCGCCCCCTAGGCCCGCCATGCGATGTATCAGACGAACAGACCGGACTGTACGGAGAATGTCACATTCAGACTCAGTAGGAGTTCAGATGGGGTTTCACCTCGTCAGCCTTCTTGTCGGCATCTACCTGGGGACCGTTACGCATAGCTAGTGCCGCTTGCGGTCTGTGGTTAAACCCACTGCCAGCGTAGTGTCGAGTCTTTAGAGTCCCACACAGAGGGTATTCGCCTCTGGGCAAAACAGAGTAGAGGTCGCATGGTTTTGCGACAGGGTTCGTTCTCATCCGCGCACTTGTGCAAGTTTGGAGTCCGGACGGATTATACTGGCAGGCTCTGGTTTGAGCCAAATACTGGTATATGTTTTAGGGTTGCTTTTATCTCTTGGTATTCTTGTTCCTCGGAACGAGAATGCAGGTGTGTATGCACAGTTGCTTGAGGCGGAGAATGAGGTTTTTCATTAGGGTTTTGGATCGGGTGCGTATGCACAGTTGACAGTTATCATTTTCCAAACCCTAATGGATTTATATATTATCTATTAATAATAGTAATTAAATAAGAATTATGTTATGGTTGTTTTTTTGTTGACTTGTTGACCATGGTTGACTTTTTGACCATTGACCACCATCATGCTTTGAAAGATCCTCCTTGATTCATGCTTACACTTCATTTAAAGAAGCATGATAGTGGTCATTCCAAATATAACCATCAACTATTCTTATTTCAATTATTATCATTTAGATAATTCTTTTCTTTTGCAATATGGTTGCAAGAAAGAAATAATTGAGCTCATTCTATCATAACCTCTCTCTCTCCTCACTTCATCTTCTTCTTCCTCTAGAAAAGAGAAACCTTCTCATGTGTTGAGAATCATTCTCTTTAGAAAGAAAAGCAAACCCTAATCACTCTCTACTCATTCTAGGATGAAGGTTTAGCAAGCCGGAAACCCTAGTTCACTCAAAGATCGAGGAAGAGCCCAAAGGTCGAACCTTCGAGGTGGATCCATCTTCGACGGGAGAAGGCGACGAAAAGAGAACCATCAACCTCTACAAGGTTTGAAGAAGAAGGAGTTCAAGTTTAGGTATAACCATCTTCCATAGTAGCTAACTCTCTTTAGCAAGAATACTAGTTTTAGTTTAGACAACGATCCCGACCTTGTTTAGTCCATGTTGCCTCTTGCGATAAAAATTCGTTTTTTATACCGTTTCCGCCTCCCCGTAAGCACCGGGGGTCGCAATATGGACTTACAGTGGTATCAGAGCCTAACTAAACTTAAACTAGCTTGGTAGTGAAGTGTAACGAAGTTCGGAACCGAAAAATCGCAAAACCGGAAAAACAAAACCCTAAGTTTCTATTGAAATTTTTTCTGCTCAAAATGAAAAACTTTATACTTGTAAAATCGTCTCACGGTTTTTTAAGAACACCCACCAAAAACGATAGCATGTTTCCTCCAAACCGCCGCCCTTCCGCGGCCTCACCTATTCATCTGGCCGCGGAACCGCCGCAGGTTGTTTTCATCTTTGCATCGTTTTTCGTGTAGTGTTCTTCTGTGTTGGTTTTGGGATTTTTCAGATATATTATATGTACCCAGATTTTCCAGAACAGAAATTCACTTTTGGGGTCCTATAATTCCGTATTTTTTTTTCCGAACTTCACTGCACTTTGGCTATGTTGGTTATATCTGTGATGTTTGCATGTATTGAACGTCGGCTAATCGCTATAGGTCGATTAGTCGGGGTTATACATGATCTGTAATGTGCTGGAATGTGTATATGAATGTGTTGGACTGTCGCGGGTGAATAGCCGGGGTGGATGTGAGATGAGCTTTTGTTTTTCTTTCATTCATTGTAAATGTAAATTGATGTAATAATATTATTTGTTTGGCCGCACAACCGGGTCGGGGTTGTAGCCGTCATTGTATAATTCTTTTTACTGTTTATGCTCCTAGGATAGACCCATGGAGGGGTGCACAAACTGCCGAGTACTTGGCGGGTAGTTTGCCGCACCCGTAGGGGTCTTGGGTGGGGTATTTGGCTATTCACCGCGACCGTGTTATCCGCTTTTCGTTTCAGGCTCGAAAGGATTGCGGATTGCTAGTATATCCTATGTATTCATCTGTGATCTGTAATGTCTATCATTGCTTTCTATTTAGGCGTTGCTTATGTTTTACAGCCGCGCTAGCCCAGCCCCCGCTCTGTCGTTAGTTAAGTAACCTAACGAGTGATGACGGGACCCCGTGGCGAATGCGAATGGCATAAGCGTACGTCATATTTTGGTTGTTTTCTGCAATGGTAGGAACTAAATGATGGGACGCATTAAAAGAACTAATGCAAGAATATCACGCATTAAAAGAACTAATGCAAGATAATAAACCAAGTTTAAGTCGATGGAACACTTTCGAAAAACCACTCGGTTCTTTTCAAAACTAACTTTTAAATGCGGAGCTTGAGCCACTCCTTATAAAAGCTATCTCGTTCCATCGATTATATCAAGTTCACTACGTTCACGGTTTTACCAAAACCATTCGTAGCCCTCCGTCGTTTCGCATGAATAGGCAATAGTATTCAAGCTGTGTATTTTGGCCAAAGTCAAGGCACAGTGATTGGTAGCTATTGGGTGTTCATGTGTAGCATAGATAGATGCGTTGGTTTGGGACAGTCGTGCTGCCATTTTGGCCAAAGTCAAGGGTATGTACGGGTGGATCCAAATTAACCTGGAAAGTGACGGGAAGAACTTGACATGTGACTTATGATATTTTGGCCAAAGTCAAGGTCATAAGAGCATGGGGCAAAAATCCACATCGGGAGTTTCATAAGTACTGAAACTTGCTAGATTTGCATACCATTTGGAGTGTGATGATTATGGTAGGATTCCTTCATTTTCGTCACGCGATGATATTTGGATCCCGATCCTACTGTGAGTATATGCTACTCCTCGGGAAATTTCTCACTAAACGATCAATGCTATAAACCTAGTAGGTGCCTAGAAAGGTGTTAGCGGGGCTACGCCCCCAGGGAAAAGAGGTTCTTAAATTAAGGAACTTCGCGAAAGCGTTGGAAAACCTCCCTCGAAGTACCGACACTGGCCTGGCTGAACTGTTAAGCAAGTATTGTACGGTGGGATTGATCCCGGCTAATTCTTCCTTTGTGGTTTGAGGAGGGATTCGAGAGACAGTGGGAGCCATCCTGTTTAGACAAATTAAAAACCATTCTAAACTTGCAAGAGCATCGTGCTAAGTGTTTCTTCTCTCCCCCTGCAGCGACCAAATCGAAATGACTGGACTTAAGTTACTTCTAGATAAAAACATATTGACAGGACCAAACTACAAAGATTGGCTCAGGAATGTCAAATTGGCAATCTCTTACGACAAGCTGGGGTATCTTCTTACCACCAAAGCTCCCCCCATCCCAGGTCCCACCTCCAGCGTCGCGGATAAGGAAATCCGTAAGACTTGGGAGATTGACAGCGCGAAGGCCAGATGCCTCGTACTTGCCTCGATGGACAATGACCATCAGAGGAGGCACGAGAATATGGATTTGGAATCCATATTTCTTCATACAAAAGAACTGTATGGAGAGCAGTCTCGTATCGCAAGATACGAAGTGTCGAAGAAGTTATTTTCGACTAAGTTGGCCGTCGGATCATCGGTAGCGGACCACGTGCTTAAGATGATTGGCTACACTGAGGAGCTCACGGAACTTGGCACCACGTTGGACAGTGAACTTTATACAGATATAATTCTCCAGTCCCTTCCATCCACTTACGCCCAGTTCATACTGAATTTCAACTTGCAAGAAAAGGAAGTTGAACTTTCAGAACTCCTCAACCTGCTGAGGAGCGCAGAGGGCACCCTACAGAAGGGTAGGGATACATCCACTTTGTTTGTAGGAGGATCTTCTTCTTCTAGGTCCAAGGCGAAAGCCAAGGGAAAGAAGAAGAAAGCCCCCGCCAAACCAAGAGGCGGTGTTAGTAAAGTGGGTGCGAAGGGAAAGGAAAAGGCAACAAAGATAGCGGGGAAGCTTGTTGGTAAAGAGGAATGCTTCTATTGTCACAAGAGTGGACACTGGAAGAAAGATTGCAGGGCTTGGAAAGCCAGGACACAGGAACTGAAGCAGGTTGCGGCTTCAGCTTCAGGTGTGTATGTTATTGAAAACTGTCTTTCTATAAACTCTACTTCCTGGGTATTGGATACCGGATCAGGATCTCATATCTGTAATTCTTTGCAGGCGTTGAGAAACCGTAGGGTTTTGAAGGCAGGTGACATGACCCTCAGAGTTGCGAACGGAGCTAGCATGGATGCTAAAGCCGTGGGGGACTATCACCTGGGAATGTCAGATGGGCATGTTTTGGTTTTGCGTAATTGCTTTTTTGTACCCAACGCAACTTGTAATATCATTTCTGTATCTTTGGTTTCTAAAGAAGGTTATGAATTTGCGTTTGTAAGTAATGTTGTTAACATTCACCTTAATCAAGTTCTCATTGGGTCAGGTACATTGAGCAATGGTATATACGTATTAAACCAACCACAGATTTTCAATGTCCAGAATACACACAAAAGAAAGTCACCAGATATTAATCAGACTTTCTTATGGCATTGTAGACTGGGTCACATCAATGAGAGAAGGTTGACTAAGTTACATACAGAAGGATATTTGGATCCGTTCGAATATCAATCGTATGCCACTTGTCAATCCTGTCTCAAAGGAAAGATGACAAAGACTCCGTTCACTGGACACGGAGTAAGAGCGAGCGAGCTCTTGGGACTCGTACACAGCGACGTGTGCGGTCCAATGTCTACACATGCGCGAAGCGGTTATTCTTACTTCATTACTTTTACGGATGATTTTTCAAGATACGGTTATGTCTTCTTAATGAAACTTAAGTCCGAAGCTTTTGAAAAATTCCAGGAATTTAAGAATGAAGTAGAAAAACAAACCGGCAAAAGTATCAAGATTCTAAGATCGGATCGAGGTGGAGAATACTTAAGTGCCGAGTTCCTGAATTATTTAAAAGAGAATGGGATTCTCTCTCAGCTTACTCCTCCATACACTCCGCAACACAACGGTGTATCGGAAAGACGGAACCGGACCCTATTGGATATGGTACGGTCCATGATGAGTAACGCTGAGTTACCGCGATCATTCTGGGGGTATGCGCTAGAATCAGCTGCGTACCTTTTGAACCGAGTTCCAACTAAGACTGTGCCTACTACACCATATGAGATGTGGTGTGGGAAGAGACCCCATCTCAGTCACATTAAGACTTGGGGAAGTCCAGCTTTTGT
Source organism: Agapanthus africanus (assembly GCA_030015575.1). NCBI lineage: Eukaryota > Viridiplantae > Streptophyta > Magnoliopsida > Asparagales > Amaryllidaceae > Agapanthus > Agapanthus africanus. The sequence goes on from JASDDO010000029.1 coordinate 111,490,487, forward strand.
TAAAAAGCAGCATGCGGACAAGCTCGAAGCGCGCTCAGTACTGTGTAAGTTTGTGGGATATCCAAAGAATTCCAAGGGATATCTCTTCTACTACGAAGAGGAACAAAAAGTTCTTGTTTCTCGTCATGCCCACTTTCTAGAACATCAGTTCTTAGAAAAAGAATTAAGTGGGAGCGCAGTAGAACTGGAAGAAATTCCAGAACCACAGACTATTACTGAAAGCTTAGTGGAACCAGAGGGTTCAAATGAACAGGACATTCCTACGCCGCTCCGCAGGAGTAGTAGGCAGTCTCATCCGCCCGAGAGATACTACGGTTTTCTCATAGACGGGGATAGAGAGGATTGCATCATAGACTATGATGAGCCTACTAGCTTCCAGCAGGCCGTTCAGAGCATTGACTCGGTAAAATGGCTGGATGCAATGCGGACCGAAATGGAGTCCATGTACACCAACAAAGTATGGACGTTGGACATTGCTCCAGATGGGGTAAAACCCGTAGGATGCAAGTGGATCTTCAAAAGGAAGATTGGTGTAGATGGACAGGTTGAGACCTATAAAGCTAGACTTGTAGCAAAGGGTTTCCGTCAAAGACCTGGCTTGGACTATGACGAAACCTTTTCTCCAGTGGCTATGCTGAAATCCATTCGGATCCTTCTTGCCATTGCTGCCTTCCACGATTATGAGATTTGGCAGATGGACGTAAAGACCGCTTTTCTAAATGGAAATTTAGAGGAGTGTGTCTATATGGATCAGCCAGAGGGTTTCATTCAGAGTGGGAGCAGCGGAATGGTGTGCAAGTTGCTTAAGTCCATCTATGGACTAAAGCAGGCATCGCGGAGTTGGAACATCTGTTTTGATGAGACGGTCAAGGAATTTGACTTTATCAAAAATCCAGATGAACCATGCATCTATAGTAGATTTGTAGCGAGAACTGTGGTATTCCTTGTTTTATACGTGGATGACATTCTCTTGATAGAAAATGACATTCCTATGCTACAATCTGTCAAGGGCTTCTTGTCACACAGGTTCTCCATGAAAGACCTGGGTGATGCCTCTTACATCCTGGGGATCCGAATCCATCGTGATAGATCCAAGAGGATATTAGGACTTTCACAGTCCAGGTACATCGACACCGTACTGAAAAGATTCAGTATGGAAGATTCCAAGCGCGGTAACTTACCGGCTTGTCACGGGATCACCCTCTCTAAAGAGATGTCTCCCAAGACTGATTTGGAGAGGGATCGCATGTCTATTATACCCTACGCTTCTGCGGTAGGCTCTATAATGTATGCGATGTTGTGTACCAGACCGGATGTAGCTTATGCACTGAGTGTAGTAAGCCGGTATCAGTCAAACCCTGGGGAGAAACATTGGATAGCGGTAAAGAACATTCTCAAGTACCTGAGGAGGACTAAGGAGATGTTCTTGGTGTATGGCGGAAAAGACCTTCAGATTGAGGCCTTTGCTGACTCCAGCTTCCAGAGTGACAAGGATGATTCCAAGTCCATGTCGGGTTTTGTCTTTACCCTCAATGGAGGGGCGGTGTGTTGGAAGAGTTCCAAACAGGAAACCGTTGCAGACTCGACTATGGAAGCGGAATACATCGCTGCATCTGATGCCGCAAAAGAAGCTGTCTGGATAAGGAAGTTCTTAAAAGAACTTCAGGTGGTTCCGTCCATTATTGACCCAGTACCTCTGTATTGCGACAACAACGGGGCTATAGCTTTAGCAAAGGAACCCAGGTCCCATCAGAGATCCAGGCACATCTTGAGGCGGTATCACCTGATAAGGGAGATCGTGGATCGCAAGGAGATCGAGGTTCGGAGGGTTGCTTCAGAAGAGAACACTGCAGATCCATTCACCAAGGCCCTACCCCAGACTCAGTTCGAGCGGCTGATCGAGATGATAGGTCTTCGATACGCCAGTACATGGCCTTAGTGCAAGTGGGAGATTGTTAGTGTATATGCCCTAGAGGCCATTACTGTATCATACTAGTTTGTATATTACTTGATGGAAGCTTGGGATATTCACCTTGTATAAACAATCTTGCTCAATATAGTAGTATGCTACTTGGTTTGTTTCTACTTCAATGTGTACTTGTGTTTATTTCAGTATATCACTTATACGCATTAGTGGAGCCCTTAGGATCTTTGCTTGATTACCAGCGTTGTGATGGCAGTCACACTAGTGGGGGCTGGGTAATCTATAGGCACATCCTTATACAGGTCCCTAGTCGTAGGACTATCGAGACAGGGCATCGATACTCCGGAGTAGACTAGCGTATGCGCTTCTCATCCCAGTGTGGGAGATGGTCTGTCCCACAGCCATCAGTACGTCGTACTGGAGATAGTATACGGGTGCTCGTTGGGTTACGAGTACACTGGACAGGACTCGTCGGGAACTGACAGGTTGGTATTATACCTATCGTCAGTTATCAGTTCCCAGGTGACATGAGTACAGCTTAGTCCGCTGACTTGACACTGACACTTCGCCTCGAGTGTGTTCCCACTGCACTTTGATCACTACCCTACCACGGCTCAAAGGAGTCGTGCAAACAGGTGGTGGTTGGGTGCAGTCCTGAAGCACTTGGAGGCAGTGACGGTTAGACAGGATTCGTCTCTCCCGGTATTGGGGGTTGACATCGCGCTGTGTCTAGGAGAGCCATTACACGAGTAGTCCCTGGCCAGGGCAAGCGAGATATACTGGTAGGTTTCCAGTGTTATCTCAGGATGTTTTGGGCTTCACTCCGACACGACTTGTACCGCTATTGGGGGACTGACGTTTTACCGCCCCCTAGGCCCGCCATGCGATGTATCAGACGAACAGACCGGACTGTACGGAGAATGTCATATTCAGACTCAGTAGGAGTTCAGATGGGGTTTCACCTCGTCAGCCTTCTTGTCGGCATCTACCTGGGGACCGTTACGCACAGCTAGTGCCGCTTGCGGTCTGTGGTTAAACCCACTGCCAGCGTAGTGTCGAGTCTTTAGAGTCCCACACAGAGGGTATTCGCCTCTGGGCAAAACAGAGTAGAGGTCGCATGGTTTTGCGACAGGGTTCGTTCTCATCCGCGCACTTGTGCACGTTTGGAGTCCGGACGGATTATACTGGCAGGCTCTGGTTTGAGCCAAATACTGGTATATGTTTTAGGGTTGCTTTTATCTCTTGGTATTCTTGTTCCTCGGAACGAGAATGCAGGTGTGTATGCACAGTTGCTTGAGGCGGAGAATGAGGTTTTTCATTAGGGTTTCGGATCGGGTGCGTATGCACAGTTGACAGTTATCATTTTCCAAACCCTAATGGATTTATATATTATCTATTAATAATAGTAATTAAATGAGAATTATGTTATGGTTGTTTTTTTGTTGACTTGTTGACCATGGTTGACTTGTTGACCATTGACCACCATCATGCTTTGAAAGATCCTCCTTGATTCATGCTTACACTTCATTTAAAGAAGCATGATAGTGGTCATTCCAAATATAACCATCAACTATTCTTATTTCAATTATTATCATTTAGATAATTCTTTTCTTTTGCAATATGGTTGCAAGAAAGAAATAATTGAGCTCATTCTATCATAACCTCTCTCTCTCCTCACTTCATCTTCTTCTTCCTCTAGAAAAGAGAAACCTTCTCATGTGTTGAGAATCATTCTCTTTAGAAAGAAAAGCAAACCCTAATCACTCTCTACTCATTCTAGGATGAAGGTTTAGCAAGCCGGAAACCCTAGTTCACTCAAAGATCGAGGAAGAGCCCAAAGGTCGAACCTTCGAGGTGGATCCATCTTCGACGGGAGAAGGCGACGAAAAGAGAACCATCAACCTCTACAAGGTTTGAAGAAGAAGGAGTTCAAGTTTAGGTATAACCATCTTCCATAGTAGCTAACTCTCTTTAGCAAGAATACTAGTTTTAGTTTAGACAACGATCCCGACCTTGTTTAGTCCATGTTGCCTCTTGCGATAAAAATTCGTTTTTTATACCGTTTCCGCCTCCCCGTAAGCACCGGGGGTCGCAATATGGACTTACAATATGATGTTCAACTATCAAGGGACTAATCCCTTTGATGTCCGCCATACTCCAACCAAACGCCTCTTTGTTAGATCTTAATACCGATAAAAGTGCATTCTCTTGCTCTAATGCTAGAGAAGCGGAAATTATAACCGGTAAAGACTCCTTCTCACCTAAATAAGCATATTTAGGATGAGAAGGTAAAATTTTAAGATCTAATTCAGGCGGAGAAATGATAGAAGGAGGGATCATTGAGTGATTTTTGGATTTACAAAGAAGCTCAGAGCCTATGAAAGATATAGACTCGGGTGGAGAAAATTCAGGAGTGTAGGACTCAAGTGTAGGTAAAGTGTCCTCACAAAGATCTTGTGTGAAATCAAACAGAGATGTGGTAATATCATCGAGATCAGTAAAGCAACGTTCCTCAGCTCCACAACTATCGGGAGCGATCTCATGGACAGATCACACATCTAAAATATGAGCAGAGGGTTCTGATGGCTGACTTCCAACTTTGTAGATATTTAGTTCATTGGTCATATTTCCAAATGATATGTTCATTGAACCGTTTCTACTGTTTATAACAGCGTTGGAAGTGGCAAGGAAAGGACGACCCAGAATCACCGGAATTTAGCCCCGGGGGTTTGCTACAGGCTGTGTGTCAAGCACAATGAAGTTAACAGGGAAAACAAATTCCCCGACCTTTATCAACACATCCTCTAGCTCACCCCTTGGTTTGGTGATTGAACGGTCTGCCATCTGGAGAGTGCAGTGAGCAGGTTTCAGCTCTCCAATTCCTAATTGCTCATAGACAGAATATGGAAGGAGGTTAACACTTGCGCCAAGGTCTAAAAGAGCACGATTTATGTTTTTACCCCCAATAGAAATCGATATTGTAGGACATCCTGGGTCCTTTCGTTTCTTTGGTAGCTGGGGAATAAAAGCCGTGCTGATATTATTAGCCATGAAGACCATCTTCGGCACTTTTGTCTTCCTCTTCCTAGTGCACAAGTCCTTAAGAATTTTCGCATAAGCGGGGACTTATTGAATCGCATTTAGGAGAGGGATATTGATTTTAACCTGTTTGAATATTTCCATAATTTTCTCCATATGAGAACTCGTTCTATTACCCCTTAACCGATTCGGGTAAAGAGCTTTCGCAATAAGCGTCGGGTCCATCATAGAAGAAGGAAGAGGGGGTAGACGAGATCCCAAAAGAGGTGTGGGGACCGTCTGTAGAGAACTATAAGGGTTGGGTTGAGGTGTCGAGCCTAATGGGAAATGGAGAATAGGCTCGTGAGAAGGTGGTTTGGTAGAAGAAGAAGGATCAGAAGGAGAAGTGTGTGTGTGAGGAAAGGTCTCAGCCGGGGTGTTGGTATGATTTCCAATATCATCAATACCTTCCCCGACATGATTGTTCAGCACTCTTCCCGATCTCAACGTTGTGATGGCATTTACATTGTAATGCCCAGGATTCTGTAGGGGTTGAGAGGGAAGTTTCCCTTTTTCTCTCGCACTCATTTCGGCTTTAAGGCGTGCTATTTCAGCTTCCATCGATCTGATACTCTCAGCTTGGGACGCTGAGTTTTTCTTTATCTCACTGACGGAACATCTAACCTCAGTCGAAACCTCTATGAAATTTGATAAAAGTGATTTCATGGTTTGAGTGAATTGAGAGGATTCGTCAGAACAGGACAACCGCATAGGATTAGACTGTGCAGGAGTGTTAACCTGGTTTTGGAAATTTTGTGACTGGTAGGGGTGCTGAGTGATTTGAAGGGGTTGCTGTTGTGGTGGAGGAAGAGCCCTTTGAAATTGATTCGTGTTTGGAACCGTGTTTTGAGATTGTTGTTGGTTCCAAGAAAAATTCGGGTAATTCCTCCAACCCTGATTGTACGTGGAAGAATATGGATCGTTTTGAGGTCTTTGAAATGCGGCATTAGAATGCTCGTGACCTTGAAACGCAGAGTTTAATGGACATTCTTCCGTTAAATTAGACGGATCAGATCAACACCCACAAATAGTTTTGGGGAGCGACATTGGGTTTAGGGAGGCTGCTGAAAATTTGTGTTCCATAGCGTCGAGCTTCTTTTGCATTGCTGCCCATCTCAGCTTGAACACCTATGGACACATCTATTTGGTGTACGCCACCCATATTCAATGGTTAGGTTCTACCCTCCCACTGTAGTGATTTTTCAGCGAACTCTTCTAAATACTTCCACGCTTCCCCATCATCCTTAGTCATAAAAGTACCTTGACACATGTTTTCAAGGCTCTGTTTAGTGTTTGGGTTAATGCCCTCATATATGATTCGGCATAATTCCCATCTGGGGATGCCGTGATGAGGACACTGAACCAATAGATCCTTAAAACGTTCAAAGCATTTAGAGAATGGTTCAGTAGGGAGCTGGGCAAATTGATTCAGTTCGCTACGGATTCGAGCTGTCTTTTGTATTGGGTAAAATTTCTTAAGGAATGCAGTGACGAATTCTTCCCAATTCATAATAGAGTGTGCGGTAGTGTTATATAGCCACTTCTCGGCTATATCGCACAAAGTAAATGGAAGAAGTCGTAGACGCATAGCATCCACTGAAAGTTGTGACGTACCCATCATTGCGCATACGTTTTCAAATTTGGTAATGAAAACGTAAGCGTCCTCAGTCTCGAGTCCGTGGAATTTGGGTAAAAGATTGATATATTGGGGCTTAATCTCAAAGTTATCCCCATTGGCTGGTGGTGTGGATAAGCAGGTCGAAAGAGGACCTCACAGTGGATAGCACCTCTCCTGGAGAGAGATGCGGGGTGGATTCTGCGCACCAACGGACGGCGGCAGATTAGGGTTAAAGAAGTTTGATGGAATCGGATCCATCGGTGTAGGTGTGGTAGTGGGTAAAGAAGAAGTAAATGGAGAAATATCGACTTCGGAGTCGATAAAAGGTACGCGGACTAAACAGGCACTAGAATCCCGTGTCCATCCTATCTTGTACTAAAAAGGGTTAGTACAAGTGGCGGCGTTGACTTATAATTAGGGGTAAATGAATGAATGCGGTGTTTGCTTTGAAAAAGGGACGGATTTTTGAAAAAAAATGATGCGACACAACAAATGCAACATACAAAACCCTAGAATCTAGTGGTCACCTAGGTCCGGCTCTAGACCGCTCCTAACTGCCAAAAGACAAGTCGCAGGATAGAATCCTCCACTGCCTCTTTGTTCCCCTGTGTCCAGGTAAGTGCCAGGTAAGTGGGAAGGTACTCCACTACGTAAGTAGTGGGCCTAATTAATAACCACTAGCTTTCGACGCACTTGCCTAGACACCACAAGAAAACGCGGATAAGCAATGAATTACCCACGGCCTTCTTCTGTCCTAAGTGAGCGCGACGGTCCTTAGAGTCATCTCTAGATCTTTTTTAGTTAATGTGGGTCAATGCGGATGCAAGTTTCGCGATTTTCGGGGCCTAGGAAGGGTAATAAAATCCCCACCTAATTTGGATTTGGCCGTGCCCCTTAATATCCGTATTATAATGCAAACAACCAAGAAACAAAAACACGCACAAATTTAATTTTGCAATTTGCGTGCTGCGATTATTTGCAAAGAATCCTGCACAAACTGTTAATTGGAGCTAAAAAGAGGAGAGAGGAGAAGGTAAAAAGCTTACAGAGAAAAAATGGTACAGTGATCCCTCAAGGAGACCGCGGTTCCGCCGCATATAGGTCTTATTGCCGCACTTCCGCGGTCGAACAATGTGATCTCTACACAAAATTTCAACAGCAGCTTCTTGTTGATAACTCCAGCTCTCTGAAATTTTCCAAAATTTTTCTTCAATTGCCAAACAGCTCCAGATTTCCATGTAATGAACCACAACAAATCGTTTAGGCTTTGCACGAATTTTGATCTCAAAATAACAATGGAATAAATCTTTCAATTCAAACTTTAATATGAAACGAATTAGCGCGTAATCCCCGGCAACGGCTCCATTTGATTGAAAAGAATTTGAGACTGTGTAAATCAAATCAAATGATTCCCGATAACGGTTTCATTTGATCGATAAGAGTTTCATGTGTCGGTATTTAGAAAATTGAATAAAATTCACAATCGAAGAATTATATTTGACCGCAATCAATTATGGTGTCGGTTGTAGATCGTAAGCGAGTGCGGATCGTCCACAGGGATTGTGCGATTCGTTTTTATATTTGATTTGTTTGAATTGAAAAGTTAATCGAAAAGAAAAGAAAACATGATTCAAGATTTTATCAAATGTTTTAAGTGTCACTATTCTAATCAAGAATCAAGAAAATGATAAACAATCGAGAATCAGGGTTTCGATGATATTTCCAACCAAATGTCAAGAATCTAAATGAGGCTCGTAGGAATCGATCGGATCTATAGACGTGATGTAATCTCAAGATATCGTGTTCTTGTCCTTCGAAGAATTGATACTAGATCGATGATGATCGACGAGAGTTAGGGCTTTCTCGTGAAACTAGGGTTTCATCATTTAACCCTTGCTCTTTCATCGATATCATTCACACTCTAGCCTTTAGCAATTTCAAGAAACGATCGTAACTCCCCAATTTCGAGCGATATCAATCAAGAAAGCATCGCACCGAATTGGTTCGTCGGTTCTTAAACTTGCTAGGGTTTACAAAACTCGTAGGATTCAAGAATCGATTTAAGATATGTTACATCATCATTCTATTGATCGTCTCGACTCCTCGACGAGCGGAGTATTACTCAAACATCACAACAAGAATTACAACTAGAAATTTAGATTGAATCATGATGCAAGAATTTAAAGAAAACAAGATAAAAGAATATCACCTTTTATTTATATCAAAAATTTGATTACAGTCGCTCAAGAACTACAAGAGGAAGAACTAAATTGTCGATTTGGCTTCGCTCGGCTCCGTGAGTCACGGGTCGGCTTGGACCACTTGCTCTGTTGAAGATCGGCTCCGCTCATAAAAGGTTGCAAGGCTTCTTGCTTGATGGGATACTCGGGATCTTGGCTTTTGATTGGAATTAGGGTTAGGGTTTCACACAAGTCTTCTCACTAGGCTTGTGGAAGAAGATGAAGAAAGAGAGTGAATGGGTCTAGATTGATACTAGATTGGCTAAAGATTTTTTTTTATAACCCTAGGTCTAGGCTTCTATTTATAGACTTCCCAAACCCTAGGTCTAGGTTTGAAATTCCAATTCCCTCCAAAAGTTTGTTGAGGAGCTTCTAGAATTAGTTTGTTAGGAGCTAGCTTAGGTTTTAAGCTAGGATTAATTAAGCTTAGAAAACCCTAGTTTGCTGATCTGGTAGAAGTCTCTGGAGTCTTCTGGAAACTGAAGTACATTTCTGAACTGTAGCCACTGAGATAAACATTTTGCACCAAAATTGATGAGGTGAAGTGCCAAGACGGCCGCGGAACCGCGGCGCAAGCAGGCTCCGGCCGCGGTTCCGCGGCCATGTTGGAAGCTTGGGCTTTGGTCTTTTTGCAGTGGTCTTGGGCTAACATTTTGGGCTTCATCTGATGTGTTGATTTGTATTTGTCCCTTTGGATTGATACCAGAACTGAAATCAATGAGTTGGCGTAATGTTTGATCGGCACCATGTAAATTTTTGGCTTTACTTCTGGGTTTTCTTTCACAGATCTCAAAACAAGTGTTGCGCAATATAGGGATGATGCGATACTATGAAATGCAGTCAATTTCCCTAGAAATGCCGGTTTTAAGGTCTAACACATGTAATCTGATATTTTGTGACTGTTTTGCTAATATGTGAAATATGAATGCCGAACACTTCTATATGGATGCAAATGATAGGGAAATTGCCGGTTAGAAGATGCAATATTTTCGACTAATCAATCACTGCACTAAATTTCTTGAGGCTGCTACTGTTCAGCCCCTGAACTCTCTGGATTTTTCAGAAATTTTTTTCTACAGTTCCAATAATTCCAGATTTCCTCGCAATCAAATCACAACACACGTATTAGGGTTTGTGCGAGTTTAGATCTAAAAATTATAATTGAATAAATTTTTCAACTCAAATTTCAAAATACGAACAATTAGCGCACTATCCACTGCAACAGTGCCATTTGATTGAATGAAATTCTTGTTTGTGTAAATCAAATCAAATGATCCCCGGCAACAGCGCCATTTTATTGATCATTTCTTTGTGTGTGTTAAGAAAATGAATAAAAATCACAATCAAAGAATTGTTTTGACCGAAATCAAGTACGGTGTCGGATGTAGATCGTTAGCGAGTGCGGATCGTCTACAGGGAAAGTGTAATAGTTCGTCTTTTCAATTAGATGAGTCAATTTTAAAGAAAAGAAAACAAAATAATTCATGATTTATAGTTGAAGTTCAAGAATTAGAAAATATAGATCTAATAACAAGAAAAAGATAGAATCAAGAATTGAGGGTTTGATGATTTTTCCAACCAAATATCAAGAATCTAAATGAGGCTCGTAGGAATCGATCGGATCTATAAATGTGATGTAATCTCACGATGACATATTCTTATCCTTCGATGAATTGATACTAGATCGATGATGATCGACGAGAATTAGGGATTTCTAGTGAAACTAGGGTTTCATCATTTATCCCTTGTTCCTTCGTCGACATGATTCACATTCTAGCCTCTAGTAAATTCAAGAAACGATCGTAGATCCCTAATTTCGAGCGATAACAATCAAGAAAGCATCGCAACGAAACTAGGTCATCGATTCTTGAACTTTCTAGGGTTTACAAAACCCGTAGGACTTAAGAATTGTTTTAAGATTTGTTACATCATCATTCTATTGATCGTCTTGACTCCTCGACGAGCGGAGTTTTACTCAAATATCACAACAAGAACAACAATTACAAATTGAGATCGAATCATGATGCAAGAATTTAAAGAAAACAAGATTAAAGAATTTCACCTTTTATTTATATCAACAATTTCATTACATTCGCTCAAAAACTACAAGAGGGAGAACTCGATCGTCGATTTGGCTTCGCTCGGCTCCGTGAGTCGCGGATCGGCTTGGATCACTTGCTCGATTGGAGATCGGCTCCACTCATAAAAGGTTGAAGGGCTTCTTGCTTGATTGGTACTCGGGATCTTGAATTTAGAGTGGAATTAGGGTTAGGGTTTCGCACAAGTCTTGTCACTAGACTTGTGGAAGAAGATGAAGAATTGAACTACTAAAGATTGAAGAAGACTAAAGATTATAGAAGAACAACCTCAATCCTTAGATCTAGGCTCCTATTTATAGACATCAAAACCCTAGATCTAGGATTTCAAGTTTGAATTTCCCTCCAAAAGTTTGTTGAGGAGAAGCTTCTAGATGAAGTTTGTTGAGCCGAGCCTTCTAGATCTGCCACGTGGAGTTTCTACAATTTTCTGGAAGCTTGGGCAGTTAGTTTAGAGCATGTGAGGAATTTTTAGCCGATGAAGCCACCATAGCGCCGCGGTTCCGCGGCGCAAGCTAGCTCCCGCCGCGGAACCGCGGCGGTTTTGGAGCTTCATGGCTTGAATCTTCAGTGTTGAATTTGGGCTGACATATGGGCCTTAATCTGATATATTGAATTTTATTTTGTTCTCTATATTTCTACCAGATCTCAAAACTTGGAGTTGGTGTATTTTTGATCAGCTTCTTTTGGTTTTGATCCTGCAATTTCCTGCACAAATCTCGAAACAAGTGTTGCGCAATACAGGGATGATGCGATGCCATGATAAACACACAATTTCCTCAGAAATGTCGGTTTTAGAGTATAACACATGCAATCTGGTATTTCAGGACTGTTTTGCTAATATGTGCAATATGAATACCGAACACTTCTTGATGAGTGCAAATGATAAGGAAATTTCCGTGTTAAAAATGCAGTATTTTCGACTGATCACCACTCGGCACTTCGAGATACTCGGTAGTTTGTGCACCCAACCATGGGTCTATCCTAGGAGCAAAAACAGTAAAAGAAATTATACAATGACGGCTACAACCCCATCCCGGTTGTGCGGCCATATAAATAATATTATATCAATTACAAATTACATGAAATTGAAAGAAAAAGAAAACTCTCATCTCACAACCCCCCGGCTATTCATCCGCGACAATCCAATGAAGTCATATACACATACCATCAACATTACAGATCACAGATATGTATAACCCCCACTAATCGACGTATAGCGATTAGCAGACGTTCAATACATATATCACATCACAGTTATAACCCGTTAGCTTAAGTCTTTTAGAAGTTCGATCAAAATACGGATTTTTAGACCCCAAAAATAAAATTTTCTTTCTGGAAAATCTGGGCAGAAAAATCATATTGTAAAAATCCCAAAACAACCCCAGAAACACACTGCAGGAAATTTGTGCCACGGCCGAGTCAACTCGGCCGCGGATCCGCGGCGGGAGCATGCTCCTGCCGCGGTTCTGCGGCACTTTGACCGAGCCAGTGGACCAAATTTCTTGGGTGTATTTTAAAAAGCCTGAGTCGATTTTTGGTGCAAGATTTATTATTTTTTGAACAGAATACAGAATCGACAGAAACTTGATTTTTCGGGCGTGTTTCATGACTTTTTCTCCGATCGAACTTCTAGTTACTTTGCTAACATGTTAGATAGGGTTTAACTAGGCTCTGATACCACTGTAAGACGACGTTACCTCTCCCGGTACTTACGAGCTTGCGGAAATGATGAAAACGATTTTTCTAGAGGTGGTAACATGGACTCAAAATACGGATTTTTGTTAAACAACTATCTGACAATCCTAACAAGAGTATTACCTACTCGGTTAGGTGGTTATACCTTAACTTGATCTCCTTCGTCTTCAACTCCTTGCGGTGGTCGGATCGGCCTCACCACGTCGTCTCCTTCCGCCGAAGATGGATCCACCTGAAATCTTCTATCTTTGGCTTCACTTCAAACTAGAAGGAACTAGAACACTTGGTTTGCTAAACCTTGTGAACTAGGATGAGTAGAGGAGTGTGTTGGGTTTTATCTGTATGGTTCTTGTTTCTCAACTCATGAGACAAGTGAACCATAGACTAGAGAGAGTAAGAGGAAGAGGGAGAGCTCAAGCAAGAAAGAGAAAGGAAATGAGAGAATGAGCAACCATTTTGCCATCCAAGCTCTCATAATCCAAAATCATGATAACTCATAATAGTAATTGAGTATTATGTGATGATTCAAGTCAAAATGGCCATATCATTTCATGCACTCATTTTGCAAAAAGAAACAAGCAAGCAAAAGTCTTTTCCATGAAATGATAGACATTGTAATGATGGTGGTCAACTAGTCCAACCTAGTCAACCGGTCAACAAAGTCAACAGGTCAACAAAGTCAACCCTTCATCTCAACCATGACACAATAATACTTAATTAATATTATCATTAATCATATTTCTTATTCTCGTTAGGGTTTAGCAAAAGCCAATAGTCAACAATCAACAACCCCAATGAGAATCATCTGCCTCTGTCTCTCTGTCAACTCTGCATACACACCTGCATCCGCGTTCCGAGGAACACGAATACAAACGAGATAAAACCAATCCCAAAACGTACACTAGGATCTGGCTTAAACCAAAACCCGCTAGTGTTAACTGCCCGGACACTAAACGTGCACAAGTGCACAGATGTGACCAAACCCTGTCGCAAAACCATGCGACCTCTACTCTTTTGCCTAAAGGCGAATAGCTTTCTGTGTGGGACTCTAAAGACTCGACACTACGCTGGCAGTGGGTTTAACCACAGATCGTAAACGGCACTAGCTGTGCGTAACGGTCCCCAGGTTGATGCCGATAAGAAGACTGATGAAGTGAAACCCATCTGAACTCCTACTGAGCCTGAATATGACAATCTGTATACAGTCCGATCTGTTCGTCTGAGAACATCGCATGGCGGGCCTAGGGGGCGGTAAACGTCAGTCCCCTAATAGCGGTACAAGTCGTGTCGGAGTGTAGCCCAGAACACCCTGAGATAACACTGGAAACCTACCAGTATATCTCGCTTGCCCTTGCCAGGGACTTTATGTAATGGCTTTCCTAGACACAGCGCGATATCAACCCCCAATACCGGGAGAGACGAATCCTGTCTAACCGTCACTGCCTCCAAGTGCTTCGGGACTGCACCCAACTACTACCTGTTTGCACGACTCCTTTGAGCCGTGGTAGGGTAGTAATCTAAGTACAGCGGGAACACACTCGAGGCGAAGTGATAGTGTCAAGTCAACGGACTAAGCTGTACTCATGTCACCTGGGAACTGATAACTGACGATAGGTATAGTACCAACCATCAGTTCCCGACGAGTCCTGTCCAGTGTACTCGTAACCTAACGAGCACCCGCATACTATCTCAAGTACGACGTACTGACGGCTGTGGGACAGACCGTCTCCCACACTGGGATGAGAAGCGCATACGCTAGTCTACTCCGGAATATCGATGCCCTGTCTCGATAGTCCTGCGACTATGGACCTGCATAAGGATGTGCTTGTGGATTACCCAGCCCCCACTAGTGTGACTTCCATCACAACGCTGGTAATCAAGCAAGGATCCTAAGGGCTCCACTAATGTGTATAGGTGATATACAAAAATAAACACATGTACACATTAAAGCAGAAACAAACCAAGTAGCATAATACTATATTGAGCAAGATTGTTTATACAAGGTGAATATCCCAAGCTTCCATTAAGTAATATACAAACTAGTATGATACAGTAATGGCCTCTAGGGCATATACTCTAACAGAATACCCTTCTCTGGACATTTTTAAAAACTGTGATTTTTTATGAATTAAAAATGCTCAGAAAATAGAGCAGGGAATTCTAAGGATAACTTTAGAAAACGACAACTTAAGTCCAATGTAGCGCCGCGGAACCGTGGCCGTACCCTGCTTTTAGCGGCGGTTCCGCGGGCCTATCCGCCTCGTCCCTTTCCTTGACTTATTTCCGGTTCCCTACATTAGTCAATACTCTATTCGAGCGAAACTCCTATTTCTTCGCTAACAACTATGGGTTTTGGCTTAGTCGAGCAAAACTCTCGTGAAGACTAGGCACTCAGTTTTCTACAGTTACATCCGTAGGTGTTTCCTGATTCTTCTGGGAATTTTTAATTCTTATTCAAGAGTTGAGTTTTCTGGGTTGTATTGGGGACTCAATGATTCGATCGGATTATTTAACTTTTTTTATCTTGTCCGTGTAATTTTAGAACGTGTTAAAAAGTTTGACCGGATATCAATAACTGACTTTTTCCCCTGCCGGAAAATTTCCAAGTGTTGGATTTTTCCGTAGTTTAAGAATGTTCTAAATTGTGCAAGTAACGCGATGGACCCTCTAGAAGACAACAAACCTTAACTCGATTATGTGACCGTCTAGAACTGCCTTTTGAACCTTAGGGTTTGGGGCAGTACGGCGTGCCACATGTGAGGCGTTGGCTTGACCCTTCTACGGCTGGACCGTTGGTACTGTGGCATGAAATGGATTTTTTAAAACTTATTTCAAGTGTTGAGCTATTTGGGAAAACTTGGGTGTTTGATTATTCGATCGGAAAGTTTAACATTGTCTATTTATCTGGAATGTGATACAATATTTGGAATCCACAAGTAGTTATGATATAACTAATTTGAATGTTATAAATCTAGCAGTTCGGTCTCATATGATCGGTTGCCACGGAATTTTGATGTGATCAAACGTTCATCGCAATCACATAGCGTACGCGGATACTCTCCAGGTAAACTTAATAGACAGCCACGCCCCATAGCCCCGACCAAGTGACTGTAGGAGAACCCCGTAGCCAAAAGCATCCGTTCGGGTGCTCGCGGCAGCGGTGTTCCGCCTTAGTGCACTTCGTCGACGGCATCCGGGGGTGCGGCCGTCTACTAAAGTTTGCAACGAGCATTCGATCAGGATGTCGGGAATCTTGTTGAATTGCTCGACTTGATATTGAAAACAGTTTTCGATTTTGAGACTGAAATGCGGGGTTTATAATTGTTAGGCATGCGATGTCTAAGGAATTCATTTGGTTAGGCATGCGATGTCTAAAGAAATTGCGGATTCCAACTGTTGTAGTTTTACACTTTTTTTCTGCGACCGTAAGTGTAATATGTGGTGTATCGCCGGTTTCGTTGCTATACATCAACGACAATTGGGATACGCATATTTTCTTACGTTGATGATATGTGATGTTATGTGTTGCTGGATATGTTATATTGGATCGTCGTGTTTGAATAGCCGGGTTTTTTTTATGTGAGATGAGTGTTTTTCTTTTTCATTCATGTAAAATTCATTGTATGTAATATTCTTTTATTGGGGCACTTCCAAGCTGAGGATGATGTCACCATTGTATATTATTTACTTTTCCGCATTAGGATAGACCCAAGGAGGGGAGCACAAGTAACCGGGTTCTAGGGTCTAGTGGGAGACCATCTCGAGGAGTCGAGTCCGGGTCTCCTAACTCTAGAATTGGTAGGGTTGCTTGCCGCTCTCGTAGGGGTCTAGGGGTATGGGATTGGCTATTCATCACGACCATGGAATCCGTATTTTATATAGGCTCAAAATAAAACACGGACGTCCTAGTATATCCAATATTTCATATGATGTTTTCTGCTGTGTTATCTAAGATGTGATCATGTGATATGTTCAGATAGATATTGTATATAGTATATATGATATATTATATAAACGTTGCTTATGTTTTACACCGCGCTAGCCCTGCCCCGCTCTGCCGTTAGTTACCTAACCTAACGGTGCAGACGGGACATCGAGGCGAATGCGGATGGCATAAGTGTACGTTATATTTATTTGTGATGTTTAGGTGGACTTAAATGATGGGACATTCATTAATGAGATTAATGAAAGAAAATAAACCTAAAATATGTTGTGGAATCGAATTTCAAAAATTAGGTAGCTCTAGTTGTTGCTTTGCATAGCGGTGTTCCTTGTAGAACATCCAGCACCTTATTCGATAAGGAAAGAGCCGAGATCCCTTCACCGGGAGTGACCTCTTTAGCAATAATTAGCAGATGCTACAACCTTCGGTTTGTCTTTTGACTGCTTTTATAGTTCTTGCTTTGCATAGTGGTATTGTGAATATCCTGCACCTCATTCGACGAGGAAAGAGCCGAGATCCCTTCACCGGGAGTGGCCTCTTTAGCGAAACTTGTAAAAGCCTCAAAAACACTCCATTTAAAACCATTTGATTCTGCAGTGAGATCAAGTTCAAAGCGTTAAAGGTTTTCTTAAAAACCATCCGGAACCTTCCGTCATTTTAGAAAGTAGAGTACTTAGTATTCGTGCTGTGTTTGTTGACCATAGTCAAGGCACAGTGTACGGTAGCTAAGTGATGTCTTCCTGCACCGTATATGATGCGATTAGTTAGGAAAGCCGCGTGACTTTGTTGACCTTAGTTAAGGGTCATGTGGGTGGGTCTAGTTAATCACGAAATGATGGGTAGAACTTGACTAGTGCTTATGATTTGTGGACCATAGTTAAGGTCATAAGTGCTAGGGGTAAAAACCATTATCGGGAGTTTCAAGTGTTGAACTTTGCAATGAGATTGCATACCTTCTATGAGATAGTTGGATCCCGATACCCACTGCGAGTAATTGTTACTCCTGGGAGAGTTTTGCACTTTACAATTAGCCGATCATGTAGGTGTCTAGAATGGTGTCAATGGGGTTACACCCCTGGAAAAACGAGGTTTATTTTAATTAGGTCCGTGCGAAAGCACGAGGAACCTCCCTCAAAGTACTGGCACTGGCCTGGCTGAAAGATTGGAGAACTTGTAGAGTGTAATTAATCTCGGCTAGTCTTTCCTTTTAGGATTTGAAGGAAGATTTTATAAAAACAGTGGGAGCCATCCCGATTAGATAAAATATATAACCAATCTAATCTTGCAAGTGCGCACGCAGACTTTTTTCTTCACTCTCACTCCAGGTAGCAACTGTTGGATATATGTATGCCCTAGAGGCCATTATGTGATAGTGGATGTATCTATACATATATATATATATATATATATATATATATATATATATATATATTCAGCATGCATTCTTGCTCGACATGATAGTATGCTATCTGGTTCTACTTCTTCTGACATGTTGATTTGATCATGCTTTTATTCATTCATACATACTGATAAATCCCTGAGGATATTGGCTTGACTACTCTGACTGTGATGGAGATCATACTAGTGGGACATCTGTAGTCTATAAGCATATCCTAGAAAGTCCCTAGTCGTAGGTATATCGAGACGGGGCATTGATATACCAGTGTAGACTAGCGTATATGATACTAGACCCATACGATGGGCGATGGATGTTCCCACATTCATCGATGTTTGACATCAAGATCATATACGGGTGATCAGTGTTGACTGGGTACACTGGACGGACTCACCGAGAACTCCTAAATGGAATTATATCTATCGTCGAATAGCAGTTCTCAGGTGACACTGGTACAGGTTAGTCTGTAGACCCGAGATCGTCATGGAGTCTTGTGTGTTCTCCCACTGTACTTTGATTGCCACCCTACCACGGCTCTACTGAGTCGTGCAAACAGGCGGCCGTTGGGTACAGTCCCGAGACACACGAAGGCGATGAGTGATAGGAGGGGTTTCGTCTCTCCCAATATAGAGAGTTGATGCTGTGCTGTGCCCGACTGGTTGTATCAGAAAGTCCCTGGCCAGGGCTGATGAGATTTACAGATAAGTGTTATCAGCAATTTCTCGAACTGTTATAGACCATTCAACGGCATGACTTATTGAGTCATTATGGTCGACGTGACCATCCCTAGACTCGATATGCGGCATATCTGACGAAGAGACCGGACTGTACGGTAGTGTTGCGGGATGGCTCGACGGGAGTTGTAACAGGTTCGCTTGTTTTCTTCTGATCGCTCAATACCCGGGTGGCCGTTACGTTTAGCTGACCGCTTGCGGCTTGGGGGTGCTTGATGTGATCATCACCCACTGCCGGTGTATTGACGAGTCTTAGAGTCCCACTTAGGAGTTACCTAGTCCAGGCGAAACGTTGTGGTGCGCGTATGTGATATGCGCTTGGACCCGATTAAAATGCATGTATGGGATACCGTATATTAATTGGGCGGCTTGCTAATGGTCGGGTCGTATGTGATATGACCGGATTAGTGAATCAAGTGTTGATTTATCATTAGCTTCTCACTACAAATCCTATCTTGTTTATTTCGGATGTCTGCATGCATGTATGCATTCATTCTTGTTCATGCACATATGGATGTGCATGCACACATGCATACATACATCATTTTATCATGGTTGCTTATACAATGAGAATGGTGGCAATATAAGAATCACACCATGGTTATTTTTTTGGATTATTATTGTTTTTAAATTAAAGCAAAAAGGAAATGAAAATGGGTTAAATCATTAAGGGTTTCTACACTCTTCTTAACCTTACCATGCTCACCTAACCTTTAACCCATGGTTTATTTTCTTTTTGTGCTTTTAACTTAAATCCAATAATATCTTTAGATCCAACCATGGTTGGGTATGAGAAAGAAAAAAAATATATATGCTTATTTTTCTTTTCTCTTTCAATGGTTCTATTATTCTCTTCTTCACAAAAAAAAACCACCATCTTCATCAACCTTGATGCTTTGCTCTCTAGTTCTTTCAAGAGAGCAAAATACTCATAAAAATAGGATTTTGAAGTGAGATCTTTAGCCACAACATCATTCTACTCAAGTTTAGCCAACTTGATTAGAGTGTTCTCTTGGTTTTTCCAAAGTTGCTAGCTTGGACGGGAAACTCCGGGTGGATCGTCGTGGACGTGAGAGGACTACAAGTGGACCTTCTTCCAACACCCAAGAGTCTAAGGAGTCAAGCAAAAAGGGAGCTACAAAGGTTGTAGTCTCGAAACCCTTATTTTTATTAGCTTAAAGTTTAGTAACCCTAATTTTCTAGGATCGATTCCTTTGCGTGTTTGTTTAGCACCATCAAAATACATACTTTGAGACATGTGATGCTTCAAAACTCATTATAGGTGTAAGTCTACGTTAGCGCCCCGGCAGTCTACAGACGCCAATTGCGGAATAAAACTTTTTTTAACTTGGCGCTATCGTATACTTTGACCCGGATCTGCCATTATTGCTAAACTAACAAACAGTAAAGAGTGTGGAAATGTTGTACCAACTGATCCGAGTCCTCCAGTCTTCATCTCCACTCCGATCTCCTCGCGGGATCTCCGTCCGTCTCCTCCTCGTCGGAAAGGGCACCACGAAGCCTTCTTCTTTTACGGGCTCCCGCCTCAATACCGAGGCAACTCGCGCATGAAGCCGGCAACTCGACATGCTCAAGATGTGCTGTAGAATGTGTAGTAGATTGTCTCACTTGGGTTTTTGTTGCCATTTGAAGATGATGGAGGAAACAAGGATTAGAAAAATGGTGCTTGCATTTTTCTAGCATGAAAAAGAGATCAAGAAAGAAACTCTCAAGAATGAAGCTCTCTCTTCTTCTTTCTCTCTTTCTTTTTTCTTCTTCTTCTTTTCTAATGAAAAACTTCTTCTATCAAGTGAGAATAATGGTGGAGGAAAAACAACATATATCATATGAGGGAGGTGAGTGTAGGAGATGAGAAGAGGTGACCACATCCAAGGGACAAAGAAACATACACCATGCTTCTCACTATTAAACCCATACCCTCTCAAATCTCATCCTCAATCAATCAAATCTCATAAAGCAAAAGCATGGTTGAAAAGCAAAGATTCTTATCATATCAAACCCTTTTGCAAGGAAACCCCTCCACAAATGTAATTTGCAAAACTGCAAATTACCCCCTCCATCGGAAAAGTCCGGCCGGGAAAGAACAAAGGAAAACCGGCCGGAACGGAATGCAAACTGGCAACTCCAGAAAACTGGTCCCGTAATAAATTACAGGAAAACCCCGATACTGTGCATACACACCCGCATCTGTATTCCGACCGGATACAAATGCAATGAGACAAAATCTACACTGTACTAAACTAGGATCCGGCTTATACCAAAACCGGCTAGTAAAATCTGTTCGATCCTGATCCGTGCAATACCGCACGTATCTGATCGAACCCTGCCATATACCAATACGGCCAATAGTACAAACTGTCCGATCCTGATCCGTGCAATACCGCACGTATCTGATCGGACCCTGCCATATCTCCATACGGCCTCTACAGCGTTTCGCCCGAAAGCTGAGTAACAGAAAGTGTGGTGGACTCTAAAGACTCGTCAATACTATGGCTGTGGATTTAACCACTAGCACGTCAGAGGTATAAGCCAATACGTAACGGGCCACCAGCTATTGACTAAAAGGGACGTCGATGAGCGAACTCATCCTGACACCCTACTGAGCCTGTCAGTGACAATATCCGTACAGTCCGGTCCGTTCGTCTATGAGCATCGCATGGCGGGCCTAGGGGGTTGGTAAAAGTCAGACCCCCAAAAGCGGTACAAGTCGTGTCGGAGTGTAGCCCAGAACACCCTGAGATACTACTGGAATACCTACCAGTAAATCTCCTTGCCTTGGCCAAGGACTTTGTGTAATGGCTCTCCTAGACACAGCACGACCTCACCCCCAATACCGGGAGAGACGAACCCCTGAAGATACGCTCACTGCCTCCATGTGGCTCGGGACTGTACCCAACTAAAACCTGCTTGCACGACTCCTTTGAGCCGTGGTAGGGTAGTAATCAAAGTACAGTGGGAACTCACACGAGACAAATGACGATCCCCAGGTCGATGAACTAACCTGCACACATGTCACCAGGGAACTGCCATCTGACGTCTGGTATATGACCAACTAGCATGTTCCCGGCGAGTCCTGTCCGGTGTACTCATAACCCAATGAGCACCTGTATACATCTTAGGTGATCCAACTGACACCAGTGGCTTGTGAGACCGGCCACCGCCCCTCGTCGGGGTCTCGACTGTATACACTAGTCTACTAATGGAGTATCGATGCCCGGTCTCGAAACTCCCACGACTAGGGACCTTTTAAGGATATGCTTGTAGACCCCCAGCTCCCACTTATATGATCGCCCTCATACTGCTGGTGGTCAAGCAAGAATCCTAGGGGCTCTATCAACGTGTAATAGCGACGTGTCATGTCACCTAAAGCAGTACATGATGATAAAGGTAAACCAGATAGCATACTATCATCTCGAGTAAGACTGTCCTACCGGGATAGGTCCTCCCTCAATCATTACAATCACGTACCTGTGACCTAATAATTGACTCTGAGGGCACTATCTCCAACAATCTCCCACTTGCACTCAAGGCTAATTATTGCGATGTCGCATACTCACAGCCCGTGTGATACCGAACATCCAACTCCTCTACTAGTCAGTCTCACAAAGCTCGTTTGCGGAACTATTGCGTTCGAGGAATAGCCTCAGTAAGTGGATCCGCTTAGTTGTTTCTTTCTATGTCTCTCTATATCTCAAGTTCGCGGAGAAACCCATCTCCCGAAATGAGCAATACCTGTCTTAGAATGTGCCTGGATGTCTGATGGGACATAGCTCATAAATGAACTCCAAATCCAAACTTCTTAGACTGTATCGTCAACTGAACTTAATCAGTATCCTGCGCGCCATGCCTCCCTCAGTATTGCCTTGGATCACCTGTCCAAAATACTGCCCCTCGTCAGAGGGAAAACTATAACTCTGACAACCTCCTTGTCGTCCATGTCACCTTGGAAGCCTGGAATGATAACTGTTTCCCGAATGAGGCTGTCGTTATCATATCCCTAGAACATCCACTTATGTTCTAAAACTGCTTCCGACTGTTTCTCCAGGATTGGATTAATGTCAACTTATTGCATCTAGTGCAAGAACAACATCTGGTGTGGTACTTGACATCTCATGATTGACTCAATTGCCTAAGCAAGTGATCTGCCAATCATGCACGTCCCTCTCCCCTTTAGTCTGTAAGACACCTTTGGAGAGGGTGACTCCATCACCTGCAGGTATACTACCGTGCTAGGAGTCGTCCATTCTAAATACTCTTAGAATGCTGTCAAGGTACCCTGATTGAGAAACCACCCAAATCTAGATCTAAAACCATAGATCTAGTAACCAGTATGTCTGATATAATGTCCAAGTCCTTTGTGGAGAAACCACTGTGTGACGACCAAAGTATAACCGATCGTAGTGTAGGAGTTTCTTTTCCTACTCTGTGTATATCATCCAAATACCAGGATATCACACCCTACTACCTTCTCAACAGATCCATCCCCTATTCTGATGAAGTCAAACCCATGACTGTCACGTCAGAAATAGATGATCTATCTCCGCTACATCTGCTCTAGTCTATAAATAGACATAAGCAACCTGTCCACCAATGCTTCCGCTGCTCCCACTGACTACGACAACCCTCTGGCAGAGTCATATACACGTACACTTCTGAAGCGAGTTCAGAACGACGCTATACTCATCCTCCCGCCGGGTCTCGCAGCCTGGAACAACAGCATTGGTAATTGTGGGTAAACAAGAACTTCCCCGTCACCGTCCTTGAGGCTACCGTAGTACCTCTCGGGTGCCTGAAGTTACCCACCATATCTGCGGAGTGGCCAATGGAATGTCAATCCAGATTTAATCTTTAGGTTCCTTATCAAATCTTCAGTAATCGTTTGTGGTTCTGGAATCACTTCCAGTTCTACCATACTCCCACTACTGTTTTCAGAAAAAATCCATTTTTAATAAAACTGTGGCGAGTCTAGAACAATATCGCTATTGTTCATCCAGATGGTAGAAAGTCAACCCTCGTCATAGCCTGGGTCAACCCACAAACAGCCATTACAGAAACGTGCCTTGAGTTGTCCAGTGTCTGGTTTTAATCATAAACCGGACAACTCCCCGTACCTTAACATCGTTAAGATATGAACTGTTCTATATCCAATATAGAAACAGAGGCACTGATTTAATTGAACCAGATTCAAACATGCAGCTGTCCCCAGCGCATGTCAACTAAATGGAAGGAGGCCGATCAGCGTTACTCAACTTAGGAATACTTCCAATTATGAGTAACCTGAAAGAGAAGCAAGATCTCTTTATCATTACTATCAACTGAATACCATACACAAGTATCTACATCTTCGATCTCTTTGAAGAATCCCGATACTTGCTATACCTGGTTCTCTACTCTATTCAAATACCTATAACTTCTCCAAATTCGGACCCTGTGTTTCCACGAAACACCTGTCTAAAAATTAGAGAAGTCATAAGTAAACTGAATGTAGTACGAGGACCAACCCCTCTGTCCTGATGGACCCTGGACAACATACAATACTCTGTATAAGTCCCTTGAGTCTGATAACTCATTCACTGTGTGTCGTAGGTTGAAAACTGTACTTATGGTTAAGAAGAATTACACCGCTGTTTAATGCTCCTTACCTAACCATCCACTGATATAGGTAAATGTCGTAGACATAATTTCAGAAAGGTATATCTCACTCTATGAAAATAGACGTACAGATATATCAATTTGAAATTGGTGCATAACAGCGGATATTCAAAACCAAATATTTGCCGACCGGCAAACAGCCCAGGTGATTTCCTCAAATATCACCGATTACAACGAATCCCGATATAATGAGGATGATCACCCAATTCCCAATAACCTACTCCCACTCATCATCTGTAAAACCATACAGATGTGAGAATCATACCTGGTAAATACATACCCTGGAGTAAGTATCTAATCGGGAAATCAGTTTTCTTTTAACAGTACATAGTGAAACTGAAACATTGAAATGTTTCGGTGGGGTATCCCGGTATTCTTAGTAATGCCTCTTCCATTATCCAAATTCACAACTATAACCGTATAATTCTTTGCCACCTCTCCAAATCCCTTCATATGTCTTTAGTCTTTACCTTCTGCACACCCCTTTAGGCCAAATGGTTTTCTTCCTTCCCTACCGTTCGGCACCAGCCTATGGTTTGGAAGAAGACTATCCAATAAGCATAAAGGGTGTACTGTCCTAATCCTAGGAACACTCGCAACACGAGAGAAGGTGAAGATAAAAGACACCTGAATGTACTTTATTCCTATTTCTCCTGAACCAGGATCCATCCCCGAACTGGAACAAGTTCCTTTCGAGTTCGTATATAACCATACGATGGAATATCCAAATAAACTGTGGATCTTCGTAGTGATACGGAGTGTCCTGGAGAAATACAAAGGTGATGTGGGAGTGGTAACGAAATATTTGGTTTGGTCGTGAATATCTGTTGCAATTTACTTTGCCCTCCTACTAATCCCTTGCTTTTTCTGAACTTAATACCTTCTGCACACCATCGTTATGCTAATTGGTTTTCTTCATTCCCTACCGGTCGGCACCAGCCTAAGGTTTGGAAGAAGACAATCCAATTTGCGTAAAGGGTGTACTACCCCTAAACCAAGGAGTACTCGTAACCTGAGAGAGGGTAAAAGGAAAAGACAACTGAATAATCCTATCCGTTTTCTCCAGAACCGAAAACCATCCTCGAATAAATTCTTTCGAGTTCGTATCTAACCATACGATGGTTTTGTCCAATGGAAGTGGACGTTCATAGTAATACGGGGTGTCCTGGAGAAAAGGGTAAAAGTAGGAGTGGCAATGAGGTCTGCAACTCTGACAATCCAAAAGCCAGTGTAAAGAAGGTTCGGTCAACTTGGTCACTGAGTCATAGTCTTAGGGTCGGGTCAATGGTCGCTGCCAGAGAGAGAGAGAGAAAAGAAACACTCAGCGTGCACTCTATCCTAGATCAGAATGGTTACCAATTTATCTAATCTGGAATCCTCCCACTGTACCTCAAATTCTCCTCCAAACCTGAAAGAAGAATTAGTCGGGGTCACCCGAGGAGTAAACTAACTCATCAGTGGGAATCGGGATCCAACTCTCATCGCATGACAACGTGACGGAATCCGCTCACGGTATCACACTCCAGAAGGTATGCGCATATCTGGCAAGTTTCAGTTCTTTTGAAACTCCCGATGTGATTTCTGCCCCATGCTCTTATGACCTTGACTAAGGCCAACAAATCATAAGTCACATGTCAAGTTCTACCCGTCATTGTCCAGGTTGATTTGAACCCACCCGTACAAGCCCTTGACTAAGGCCAACAAGGCTATACGACTGTCCCAAACCAACGCATCTATCTATGCAACATATGAATACCCAACAGCTACCAAACACTGTGCCTTGACTAAGGCCAACAAACACAGCTTGAATACTATTGACTACCCATATGAAACGACGGAGGGCTACGAATGGTTTCTGGCGAAAACCTTTAACGTAGTGAACTTGATATCGTTGAAGGAACGAATAGCTTTTTAGAAAATATAGTGACGAAAACCTTTACTAAAGAGGTCACTCCCGGTGAAGGGATCTCGGCTCTTTCCCCGTAGAATGGGGTGCTGGATATTCATAACCGAATATCTCGATGCAAAGCAAAAGTAATCGGCTATAGTGAAGTTAATGCCCTGACGCAAACTTCTGTCCAAGGGGTCACTCCCCGGGATCCCAGATATTGGTATATATATTAGTAGATGTTGTATATGTTTTTCATCCGCGCTAGTCCAGTCCCCGCTCTGCCGTTAGTTAGCTAACCTAACGGGTGATGACGGGACCCAGTGGCGAATGCGGATGGCATATACGTACGTCAGTATATTTTCGTTCTTTGTGGTGTGATCAATTGATGGGACTGCGTTGATTCGGATCAATGCAAGTTAAACAAACCTAATCTGATGTTGTTGGAACACTTTTCAAAAAGCTGTTATTACAAGGACGTTCATTTCTGTTTTGCTGACTGTATACACTAGTCTAATAATGGAGTATCGATGCCCGGTCTCGAAACTCCCACGACTAGGGACCTTTTAAGGATATGCTTGTAGACCCCCAGCTCCCACTTATATGATCGCCCTCATACTGCTGGTGGTCAAGCAAGAATCCTAGGGGCTCTATCAACGTGTAATAGCGACGTGTCATGTCACCTAAAGCAGTACACGATGATAAAGGTAAACCAGATAGCATACTATCATCTCGAGTAAGACTGTCCTACCGGGATAGGTCCTCCCTCAATCATTACAATCACGTACCTGTGACCTAATAATTGACTCTGAGGGCACTATCTCCAACAATAGGATGCTAGACTAACCTTACATTGGTATCAGATCCGACCTAGAACATTAGGCGATGCTTTAGCGAAGGAAAAACTCCGATCGAAACAAAATGCGGAATTACGGGACACTCTCTGCAAATTTTTTAAAAACTGACATTTTTCAGAATTAAAAATACTCAAAAAATAGTGCAGGTAAATATAAGACAAACTGGAGAATTCGTGCCCATGAACAGTACTTTTGGCTGCGGAACCGCGGTGCAAGCAAGCTTAGGCCGCGGATCCGCGGCCAAACAAGGGGATCTCACACTATATTTTGCACAGTGTTTTTCCTTACCTGCTATAGTATATTTTGAGTATGTTTAATCTGAATCTTCTGTTGAAAATTCTGGAGATGGTTTTGGACTCGTCGTTTCGATCAGAATTTTCATTTCGTTTCCTTTTCCGGGTATACTAGAAAGTATTGAAGTGTTCGAACAACTATCATTTACTCACTTTTCACGGAGTTTGAAAATATTGGATATACGTGCAAGTTTTGTGGTGGTCCCTCTAGAAGACAACAAACCTTAACTCGATTATGTGACCGTCTTGAACTGCCCTTTGAACCTTAGGGTTTGGGGCAGTACGGCGTGCCACATGTGAGGCGTTGGCTTGACCCTTCTACGGCTGGACCGCTACTACTGTGTCACACTCCGGTTTTTTTGAACTCTGCTCAAGTGTTGAGCTTTGGTGAATCTTGAGTATTTGATCGATTGATCGAAAACTTTAATACTGTCTGTTTATCCGAAATTTGATGCAATGTGTGGAATTCATATTACTAAACATGAAATACGGAATATGTGATATTTCGCATTTGTGATGTCTAAAGCGAATGTGGATTCTAGATATTGCAGTTTTACACTTTCTTTTCTGTGACCGTAAGTGTAGTATGTACGATATCGCCGGTTTCGTTGCTATACATCAACGACAATTGGGGTATGCATACTTACTTACGTTGATGATATGAGATATTATGTGTTGCTGAGATATGATGTGCTGGATTGTCGCGATTGAATAGCCGGGGGGTTTTATGTGAGATGAGAGTTTTATATTTTCTTTCATGTAAATTCAAATGTAATATAATATTCTTTTATTTGGGGCACTTCCGGGTTGAGGTTGTGTCACCAGTGTTGTATATTATTTACTTTTCCGCATTAGGATGGACCCAAGGAGGGGAGCACAGGTGACCGGGTTCTGGGGTTCAGTGGGAGGCCATCTCGAGGAGTCGAGACCGGGTCTCCTAAACTCCGGAATTGCCAGGGTCACTTGCCGCTCTCGTAGGGGTCCAGGGTGTGGGCTTGGCTATTCATCGCGACTGTGGAATCCGTATTTTCTATTCTGGCTAAATACTAAATACGGACATCCTAGTATATCCCACATTATATCTATATTTCTGCTGCCTGTGTTCTGTGATATCTGAGACGAATGACATTTATATATATGATATATAGTAGACGTTGCATATGTTTTACACCCGCGCTAGTCTCGTCCCGGTATGCCGTTAGTTAAGTAACCTAACGGTGCATAACGGAACATTGCGGCGAATGCGGATGGCATAAGCGTACGTGTTATTTTCGTTTCTTTTCTGCGATTGGCTTAAGGACTTAAATGATGGGATTACATTAATGTGATTAATGTAAAGAAAATAAACCTAAAAAGATGTTGTAGAATCGGATTTGAAAAACCACTCGGCTTTTTATGAAAAAGCTATATTTCTAAACTGCGGAGCTTAAGCCACTCCTTTTGAAAACCATTTGATTCTACAACGATATCAAGTTCAAAGCGTCAAAGATTTTCTTAAAAATCATCCGCAACCCTCCGTCATTTTAGGAAATAGAGTACTTAGTATTCGTGCTACGTTTGTTGACTATAGTTAAGGCGTAGTGTACGGTAGCTAAGTGATGTCTTCCTACATTGCATATGATGCAGAATAATTAGGACATTCTTATGACTTTGTTGACCTTAGTTAAGGGTCATATGAGTGGGTCTAATTAATCAAGAAATGACGGGTAGAACTTGACTGGTACTTATGATTTGTTGACCTTAGTTAAGGTCATAAGTGCCAGGGGTAAAAACCACATCGGGAATTTCAATAGTTGAAATTTGCAATGAGATTGCATACCTTCCATGTGATGGTTGGATCCCGATCCTACTGTGGGCAATAGTTGCTCCTAGGAGTGTTTTACAATTTACAATTAGCTAACTCATTAGGTGTCTAGAAAGGTGTTAACGGGGCTCCGCCTCTGGGAAAACTAGGTTTACTCTAATTAGGTCCATGCGAAAGCACGGGGAACCTCCCTCAAGTACCGACACTGGCCTGACTGAATGGTTAGCGAAGTTGTAGACTGTAATTAATCCTGGCTAGTTTTTCTTTTTATGGTTTAAAAGAAAAACTCGATAAAAGCAGCGGGAAACATCGATTAGACAAGATAATAACCAATCTGATCTATGCAAGAGCTTTCGTTGAGTGTATTCTTTTCTCTCTCTTAATGGCAGATACCCATGACTGGACTCAAGCTTTTACTAGATAAAAACAAACTGAATGGGACCAATTATAAAGACTGGCTAAGGAATCTGAAAATCGCCTTGACTTGTGATAAAGTATCATATGTCCTCACGGCTTCAGCCCCGCCCGTCCCTGGTCCAAAATCCTCAGTTGCGGACATTGAAGTCCGCAAGACATGGGACGCTGACTGTGCCACGGCCACATGCCTCGCGTTTGCATCGATGGATAACACACATCAAAAGCATCACGAGGACATGGACATTCACGGTATATTGCTCCATACAAAAGAGTTGTATGGGGAGCAATCCCGCGTATTACGATACGAAGCATCAAAGAAATTGTTTCAGATGCGAATGGCCCCTGGCACACCAGTAGGAGACCATGTTCTGAAGATGATAGCTCTTATAGAAGAGCTTGAGGACCTTGGATGGACGATGGACAATGAAAAATATATAGATATTATTCTGCAGTCCCTCCCCTCCACCCTTGCTCAGTTCATAGTGAACTTCAACATGCATGGCATGGAGAAGGACCTCCCTGAACTCCTTAATATGTTAAGGAGTGCAGAGAGCACTATGAAGTTAGCAAAAACTCCCGTTATGACTATTAGACAGTCTTCCTCTTCTCGCCCGAAAGCCAAGGCCAAGGGAAAGAAAAAGAAGAAACCCACTAATCTTAAGGGCGGAGTTAAAAAGGTGAAGGGAAAGGGAAGGTCCAAGGCTGGAGACTCGGGGAAGGGCGAATGTTTTCACTGCCACAAGACAGGACATTGGAAGCGCAATTGCACGGAGTACTTGAGTCTCAAGAAGAAGCATGGTGATGCTTCTGCTTCAGGTGCGTTTGTGACTGAAAACTGTTTTTCTATAAACTCTGCTTCCTGGGTATTGGATACCGGTTCCGGTTCTCACATTTGCAATTCTATGCTGGGGCTGAGAAATAGCAAGGTTTTGAGGACAGGTGACCATACTCTCCGCGTTGGAAATGGTTCCAATGTACATACAGTCGTAGTGGGAGAGTATCACTTGGGGTTGCCATCTGGATGTATTTTGGTTTTAAATCCATGTTATTTTGTACCAAGTATGCTATGTAATATAATATCCGTTTCTTTGTTGGACAATGAAGGGTATAATTTTGTATTGCAGAACAATGTTATGAACATTAACCTGAATCAAATGTTGGTTGGGTATGGTACGCTTAACAACGGAATATATTTCCTAAATCAGCACACAGTTTTCAGTATACAACACACTAATAAAAGAAAACTTTTAGAGTTAAATGAAGCTTTTCTTTGGTACTGTAGACTTGGTCATATTAACGAAACAAGACTAAACAAGTTACACAGAGATGGATATTTAAATTCTTTTGAATATAAATCTTATGCGACTTGCCAGTCTTGTATCAAGGGTAAAATGACCAAAACTCCGTTTACCGGACACGGAGAAAGAGCTACTCAGCTCCTGGGCCTCATACATAGTGATGTATGTGGGCCTATGTCTACACAGGCTAGAGGCATTTTTTCATACTTCATTACATTCACTGATGATTTCTCAAGATTCGGTCATGTATTTTTATTAAAACACAAGTCCGAAACTTTTGAGAAATTCATTGAATATAAACAAGAAGTAGAAAAACAAACCGGCTTGAGTATCAAGATGCTTCGATCAGATCGAGGTGGTGAGTATCTCAGTACAGAATTTGCAAACTTCCTGAAAGAGAATGGGATTCTCTCTCAGCTCACTCCTCCTTACACACCACAGCACAATGGTGTGTCAGAACGAAGGAATAGGACCCTATTAGATATAGACCGGTCCATGATGAGTGACGCTGAGTTACCCGTCTCGTTTTGGGGGCATGCATTAGAGACTGCAGCGTTTCTACTAAATAGGGTTCTAACCAAAGCCGTGTCTACCACACCATATGAGATATGGCATGGGAAGAGACCATCTCTTAAGAGAATTAAGATTTGGGGTTGCCCGGCCTATGTTAAAAAGCAGAATCCGGACAAACTCGAGACACGGTCAATCTTATGTAACTTTGTGGGATATCCAAAGAATTCTAATGGATATCTATTCTACCACAAAGAGGAAAAAAAGTGTTTGTTTCTCAATATGCCGCATTCTTGGAAAAAGAGTTTTTCACAGATAAAGATAATGGCGAGGTGGTAGATCTAGAAGAGGTTCTAGAGACACAAACTACAAATGACGATTTGGTTGAACCAGCTGTTGCAACAGAAACTGAAGAACCTCGGCCACTCCGTAGGTCTGGTAGGACTTCTCGCCCACCGGAGAGGTACTATGGTTTCCTCATTGATGGTAACGGAGAAGATTGCATCATGGATGATGATGATCCTACCAGTTTTCAGCAAGCTATCACGAGTAAAGACTCTGTGATGTGGCTGGATGCCATGAGATCCGAAATGGAGTCTATGTACACCAACAATGTGTGGACTTTGGACGTTGTACCCCCTAAGGTGAAACCTGTGGGGTGCAAATGGATCTTTAAAAGAAAGATTGGTGTAGATGGGAAGGTGGAGACCTATAAGGCAAGACTTGTGGCGAAGGGTTTTCGTCAAAGACCAGGTTTGGACTATGACGAGACATTTTCTCCCGTAGCCATGCTTAAATCCATTCGGATCCTACTTGCTATTGCGGCTCACTACGACTATGAAATCTGGCAGATGGACGTTAAAACCGCATTTCTAAATGGAAATTTAGAAGAATGCGTTTATATGGATCAGCCAGAGGGTTTCATTGACAGTGGGAGCAGCGAGAAAGCATGTAAATTGCTTAAATCCATATATGGGTTAAAGCAGGCATCACGGAGTTGGAACATCTGTTTCGATGATGTCATCAAAGAGTTTGATTTCATCAAAAATCCAGATGAACCTTGTGTTTATAAGAAAGCTGTAGGAAGAGCTGTCACATTCCTCGTATTGTACGTGGATGACATTCTTCTGAAAGGAAATGATATTCCTATGCTACAGTCGGTCAAATATTTCTTGTCACTAAGATTCTCCATGAAGGACCTGGGTGATGCCACATACATTCTGGGCATAAGGATTTATAGGGATAGATCCAAAAGGTTATTGGGATTGTCCCAAACCAGGTACATTGACACCATCCTAAAAAAGTTTAGTATGTAAGACTCCAAGCGGGGTACCTTACCTACTTGCCATGGGGTCACTCTATCCAAGGATTCTTGCCCAAAGACCGATGAAGAGAGAGCTCGCATGAGTATTTTACCCTATGCTTCGGCAGTAGGATCTATAATGTATGCGATGTTGTGTACACGCCCAGATGTAGCTTATTGTCACGACCCGAAAGTACGGAACGTGACCGGCACTTAGATTACGAAGCGTCTAGAGGCGCCACGTAACCTAAGTAAGCCGAAGCCCAGAAATCTAAACCATGAAAAAGAAGAAGAAGCAGTAAAAGAAAACAAGTATAAAATCATAAGCAAATTTTACCAAAAATTTCGGCAGAGTCTCCTCTGTAAAAACTGGCCCCCTAACGGGTACATCAAGTATAATATACATAAACAATAAAAAGCATCCCCTAACGGGAGCTAGCATCAATGCCAACAGGCGGAAACAACCACAGCAAGCACAATAATATACAACGCCAATAGGCGAGGCTCAAAACTCAAAAGAAAACAAAACCACCAGATCTGAATAATACATGCGCGACTCTAAGGTCGAAATAAAAGACTAGTCCAACAACTTATCAAGTAATACAAATATGGTTGATGGAGCTTACTAGATACAAATGAATGAATAAAAGTACAATGGTGGTTCGGATACAAGTGAACCAACCTACCGTGCAAATCACCCTGAAGAAAAGATGTGCCAACAAGCTGCCACGGAAACCTGTACATCGAACCTGTAAAGAATTTGGCACAACGGGGGTGAGTTGCCAACTCGTGAGTAGAAGACATCTACGAAAAGAAATCGAATGCACGACGCTATCCTAGGTCATAATAATACGCTACTATATCCCAAACATCTAGTAATAGCAGGGTACTAATACGTATAAGTGCAAGTACTCCGTGCCATATGAAATGTAATGCATGCACCATGAATGTAAAGTAACAAATCCTGAAATCCAGATATATATGTATGAGAACTCGTTAGCTGTTATCATAGTAAAGTATGTATAAGCATCTGAAATCTCAACAATGAAATCCATGGAAATCCGTGTCAATCATCGACACAACACATGTAACCTCAAGTCTCAATATGTCGGGCTCCGTCAGTCCGGATCGGCCCATATCATCAAATCCCACGACAACGGTCGGTATCCTCCGGATATCCGCCGCGCCAGACATCACCGGTAGGTAGCCTTCCCCTGCCAAGCTCATCGTCTACAACTCGATCTTCTTGCCCTGGGGTACCATACCGGGCCCACCATGTACCCGAGACGGTTCATCCACTCCTCGAGTCGGGTCTCGAAATCCAACAGAAAACATGAAATACTCATGGTGGACGACACATACATCATGAGAAAACCGCATCTTATTTTAAAAAGAGAAGAGGAGAGAGAGAGAAGTTTTTACATATTTTTGCGGTTTTCCCCAAAAATCCAGAAATCTCATAGAAATCCATATCTCAAAATCATGAGTAACTATATGATAAGTGTCGGCATATGCCCATAATACTGCATGATAACATGAAAATATGAATGCATGAATGTCTAAGTAATGAATATCATGTCTTATACTTAACATCAGAGAGAAATCACAATATTTTATCGATTTAGTTGTTAACTTATTCTATCAATAAAAGATAATATGATCTAAAGTGTACGTGACATAGCAATTACCGATGATGATGTTAGTGAGCCGGCAAATAAGTGTGCGTGGAATATGCGCATCATCGGTAATGGTGCCGGTGTCCTAACAGGTAAAGTTTATACTGATTATAGCAACATATAAAAGAACATACACCATGTTGATTATAGTATGAAAGTAAATACAGATGTGCATTATCCACTCCTCTGCGAGATACGAGTACAACTACCACTATGTGAGTCGAACCTAAACTAGTGTCCATCTAACATCCTAAGGAACTAAACCTAATAGACTAGTCAGTAAGAAACTAGAGTCTACCTAAGGTCTAAATCAATATCTCTAATAGTCGGCGATCCTGCCTCAATAGCGTCACGTACGTAGTACGGCCTCCTCGAATCAAGAGTGCGGATCAATCATCAAATCTAAGCCTCGTACGGTAAAATCCATCGTACGGCATCCCAATATCGGGGTACGGTCAAGTATCTCCTAGATGTCTCTTCATTCGTATAATGTCATCATCAGCACATCTCATGATCAAGGTGTTAAACTGTGATTGCATACATCAATCATATATCATTACCATCATGATAAGCATCATTAGTTTATCCTCAGAAATATCATATTGTGACTAGGTCATACTTATATGATATCGGGATCAGGTCACACCAATATAATGTCGTAATCAAGTTATACGTATATCATATCGTGATCAGTCACAAGTTACAGTCCGGGTATTATTCTAGCGTCCCATGTACATCAATATCACCACCACTCTTTATAATTTATATATTCATGTTCATTATCTCATTCTCTAATGATCTGCTAACACTTTATTACGACTGTATAGTCAAGAATCACGGTATCAAGCCCAGTTATACTGTTTCATCATACCTCGGAGATCATATCATATTAATGAATCACCTATACGTGTTGTATATATATGTATATACCTATACCTAGTTCTATATATATACACATACACGTACCCCATGTCGAGTTTCAGTGTGTGCGTGGGTGTGTTTCTATCTGAACCCTGCGAACCTCTTCCAAGGTACTCATCCTCTGATATGGTTTTCCTAAATCAGTCTAGTCCAGCCTAGGGTCAATACTAGGGTCCTACTAGGGTCACGTCTGGTTTCCTAATGTCAATAAGTACTATTCCTATTCTACGTTGCGGGGGTGCTAAACGCCATCCACCCGACTTCCCCCGTAGATATGCATCTACTCACCTGGTCCATGTCTGCCGAAGACAGTGTCGCCATCCTCCTCTTCATCGCCCGCAGTCTACGTGGGGGTACCTAGACGCAAACATATAAATAGCATCGTAAACCGAATCACATACAAAAGTCAAACGATACAAGGAACAAGCATAGGTTAAAACCTATGTCCCGTCCACGCAAAAGAACCAAATACAGCTCGATATCGGCGTACAAACTCCGATGGATCGAGATAACATCATCAAACAACTTGTAGTTTAAAAACACATTACTTATACCATAAAACACGATTAAATCCATCGAAACCCTAAAATCTATCGAACCGTCCAATTTCGCAAAAACCCGAAAATGCCAGTATACCGTTTTTCATCAAAACTTGACATTTAAATGAAACTAATGGTCATAAAACTCATTAAATAGCATTACTAGACTATACAACCCATCACTATATTTTTATTACACAAATTTATATTAATTTGAAATTTCTAGTTTGCAACATTTAACAATTTTCAACATTTTCCAAGCAAAATACCACAATTCCACCTCAAAACATGGTTTTGCATAAATTAATGACTTAAACCACAATTTATGATGATAATGATTTAATGAAACCAATATTATATTTTTAATCACATTTATTTAGAAATTCCTAAAATCTAGTTTACAAAATAATAGCATTTTATTACTATTTTTCCAATTATCAAAATAATCTAGTGATCAAACTAAGTTTTTCATTCAATTAATATGCTAATATTCTCACTAAAATTACCATCTAATAATAACACCCTTAATAAGAATTTTATTTTACCCACA
Source organism: Agapanthus africanus (assembly GCA_030015575.1). Classification (NCBI taxonomy): domain Eukaryota; kingdom Viridiplantae; phylum Streptophyta; class Magnoliopsida; order Asparagales; family Amaryllidaceae; genus Agapanthus; species Agapanthus africanus. The sequence continues at coordinate 111,526,943 of JASDDO010000029.1, forward strand.
ACACATTTTAGAAAAATCTAGTTAGCTAAATAGTTTAATTAAAACAATTTCGATAAACAATTTATTATACCACCACCATGCAAGAATTTTCCACTCTAAAAGATGTTAAACTAGCTATTATAACCCTAATTAATTAACAAAAACCACCTCTTGAATTTTCAAACCCTAACTTGAATTTTAGAATTTGCAACTAGAATTAATCTAATTAATCTAATTATGCTTTAAAAGAAATATCTAATAGAAATAAAACAAAAGAGAAGGATTTATACCTCCACAACCTCATGTCCAAACTTGAAAATGAGCCTCAAAAATACATGCTTTCCCACTCCAAAATCCATGTAAAGAAGAGTAGAGAATACAGGGTATGAAATAATTAGGTTTTTGTGGAATTTAAATTGGATTTTTGTAGTATTTTTGATGAATTTTGAAATAAAATGAAGTGGGCAATGGGTGGGGCTGCCATGGTTGAGGCCGGCCATAGTAGGAGGGAGAGGGAGCAAGAGAAAAGAGTGAAGAAAAGTGTGGAAGCTTCATGAAAAGAAACATCACAAAAAGTCTTTTCATGGTTTTAATTATTTATTTATTTATTCCTTCACTATAGCAACTCAAGAAAACTCTAGAAAATAGCAAAAATTTGCAAATAATTTTTGCATGATACATACTAAATTCTAACATGCCATGGTTCATTTTTACAAATTAAAACCATTTAAATTTGTAATTTACACTAATTTAGTGTAAAAATAAAGCTTATGTTAATATTTAAAATAATAAATTTAGGAAAAATATTTTATTAAACTAAAAATTTATAAGTGGCTAAATAAACACTATTTACTAGTAATTACATAATTAAATAGGTATTTTTGAATTTATAACGAAAAACAATTGCGGTTTGATTTTACGAAAAATACATTTTGCTTTACCGAAAATCATAAAATTCACTTAAACAATTTTATTTATTTAATTATTTATTTAATTATTTTTAAAACGTTACAATCTTCCCCCCTTTAGGAAATTCGGTCCCCGAATTTAAATTAAAATTCCCCCTCCAAATACTAAAACATTTAGCAAAACACTCAAATCGTCGGGGCTCCGAAATCATCAATATATAACAAAAATCAACTCCGTCAAGCATGACGCAATCATCGGAGTTATGGCGATAATAAAATATCATAACCCAATGTGAAAACCATCATAATATACATCAATCTATAACTTATATATATAGTTCGCATCCTAGTAAAATCGCCGAATCATCATAATAAAGAAGCATACAAAAATCCCTTCTTGAAAATCGCCGTGCAATGCACGTGTCACGATATAAGTAGCGGACGTTTAATTTTAAAAAAATAGCTATATTTATATCTTTTATTTAACATACACGTCCCGCCTGGTTACTAAATCAATTAATAATAATTAGGAAAACATACTGCTCAAACTAAAATCAATCCCAATCACATCAATAAAATGTCATGTGCGTCCGGTGCGCACTGAAATCGAAACCAAATGCAGAAACCATGAATACCCACAAAACAAAACTAAGTGCAACAGGTGTGCACCAAAAACATCTGTCAAGTGCAACGGGCGTACACGACTCAAAATCAGGTGCATCTAATCTGCACAAAACCCCGATTTAGTGCATCTGGTGTGCACAAAATCGCATCAAGTGCGCCAAGTATGCGCAAGAATCCTAATCAGGTGCACATGGAGCACGAAAACATACATCGAATATCAGACTCGAATCACAGTACGAAAATGGATAAAAACTAGATCGAAGCATATATCAAAATCATGTGTAACCCATATGCACGAAATCAAATCAAAATCACAAAAGGTATTAAAACCAAATCAAGTGTACTGGGTATGTACTAAACAACATCAATACAACCGGTATACGAAACACAACTAGAATGTAATGAAGGTACACACATGAAATACCAATCGTAAAACGAATTCCTCAAAATGCCAAAATCCAATAACAGAAAATATGAAATTCAAATCACTAAATCACAATCGTAAGCACGATCGTCAATGTCCGCCTCTTTCCCCTGATGTCGGTTGCTTCGAACTCGTCTCTTCGTAGCTGTGCTGACTGCGCTACCAACGGCAATACTCATATCTAGAGTCTCCCACGTAGTCGATCCCTTCACTTGATATCCGGACTACATTAAACCTTTCGATCGATCCATCAAAATCCCATAATTCCCCGAGAGCTCAACACTCAAGTACAGTTTAAAAATATCCGGTACATACCCCAGCATCGATGATCCAGCCGTAGAAGGGCAAACCCAAGCCTCACTAATGACACTGCGAAACTGCCGTAAACCCTAAGGTTCAAGGGCGTTCTCGTAGTCATTATGTCGAGTTAGGGTTTCATTCTTCTAGAGGGTCCATCGAAATACCTGCATGTTCTTCCGAATACTTTAAACTTAGGAAAATGGTTTTCTGATAATCGTTCGAACCCTTTAACTTTATCCGGACGGCATGTGAATACCCTTCGTCCGCACGCTAAGCAATGCTTCAATCCTCAAGAATAACCAATACTCTAATGGTTATCGCATTCGAGCCGCAGCTTCCTCTGCCCGTGCGCCTATGGTAACAGAAACCACCATCCGACATTGGCGAAGATAGATCAAAAGAACGAATGGAATACGGTGCAAACAATGTAAATCCTAGGGCTCCTTAAGCAGAGTAGCGTATCGTAAGTATGCCGCGGACCATACCCACGGTACGTTACTCTACCTAACTCGCCTACTCCATCAACCAAGGGTCACCTAGACTTATACAAGGTTAAACCTAGCGCTCTGATACCAACTTTGTCACGACCCGAAAGTACGGAACGTGACCGGCACTTAGATTACGAAGCGTCTAGAGGCGCCACGTAACCTAAGTAAGCCGAAGCCCAGAAATCTAAACCATGAAAAAGAAGAAGAAGCAGTAAAAGAAAACAAGTATAAAATCATCAGCAAATTTTACCAAAAATTTCGGCAGAGTCTCCTCTGTAAAAACTGGCCCCCAAACGGGTACATCAAGTATAATATACATAAACAATAAAAAGCATCCCCAAACGGGAGCTAGCATCAACGCCAACAGGCGGAAACAACCACAGCAAGCACAATAATATACAACGCCAATAGGCGAGGCTCAAAACTCAAAAGAAAACAAAACCACCAGATCTGAATAATACATGCGCGACTCTAAGGTTGAAATAAAAGACTGGTCCAATAACTTATCAAGTAATACAAATATGGTTGATGGAGCTTACTAGATACAAATGAATGAATAAAAGTACAATGGTGGTTCGGATACAAGTGAACCAACCTACCGTGCAAATCACCCTGAAGAAAAGATGTGCCAACAAGCTGCCATGGAAACCTGTACATCGAACCTGTAAAGAATTTGGCACAACAGGGGTGAGTTGCCAACTCGTGAGTAGAAGACATCTACGAAAAGAAATCGAATGCACGACGCTATCCTAGGTCATAATAATACGCTACTATATCCCAAACATCTAGTAATAGCAGGGTACTTGTTGGAGATAGTGCCCTCAGAGTCAATTATTGGATCACAGGCACGTGATTGCAATGATTGAGGGAGGACCTATCCCGGTAGGACAGTCTTACTCGAGATGATAGTATGCTATCTGGTTTACCTTTATCATCGTGTACTGTTTCAGGTGACCTTACAGGTCACTATTACACGTTGATAGAGCCCCTAGGATTCTTGCTTGACGACCAGCAGTATGATGGCGATCATATACGTGGGAGCTGGGGTCTATAAGCACATCCTTAAATGGTCCCTAGTCGTGGGAGTTTCGAGACTGGGCATCGATACTCCATTAGTAGACTAGTGTATACAGTCGAGACCCCGACGAGGGGCGGTGGCCGGTCTCACAAGCCACTGGTGTCAGTTGGTTCACCTAAGATGTATACAGGTGCTCATTGGGTTATGAGTACACCGGACAGGACTCGCCGGGAACCTGCTAGTTGGGATTATACCAGACGTCAGATAGCAGTTCCCTGGTGACATGTGTACAGGTTAGTTCATCGACCTGAGATCGTCATTTGTCTCGTGTGAGTTCCCACTGTGCTTTGATTACTACCCTACCACGGCTCAAAGGAGTCGTGCAAACAGGTTTTAGTTGGGTACAGTCCCGAGCCACATGGAGGCAGTGAGCGGATCTGCAGGGGTTCGTCTCTCCCGGTATTGGGGGTGAGGTCGCGCTGTGTCTAGGAGAGCCATTACGCAAAGCCCTCGGCCGAGGCAGGAGATTTACTGGTAGGTATTCCAGTAGTATCTCAGGGCGTTCTGGGCTACACTCCGACACGACTTGTACCGCCTTTGGGGGTCTGACTTTTACCAACCCCCTAGGCCCGACATGCGATCCTCATAGACGAACGGACCGGACTGTACGGATATTGTCACTGACAGGCTCAGTTGGGTGTCGGGGTGAGCTTCCTCATCGACGTCCCTTTTGGTCAATAGCTGGTGGCCCGTCACGTATTGGCTTATACCTCTGACGTGCCAGTGGTTAAATCCACAGCCATAGTATTGACGAGTCTTTAGAGTCCACCACACTTACATTTACTCAAGCTTTCGGGCGAAACGCTGTAGAGGCCGTATGGAGATATGGCAGGGTCCGATCAGATACGCGCGGTATTGCACGGATCAGGATCAGACAGTTTTGTACTAGTGGCCGTATAGTTATATGGCAGGGTTTGATCTGATACGTGCGGTATTGCACGGATCAGGATCGAACGGATTTTACTAGCCGGCTTTGGCTTAAGCCGGTCCTAGTCTGGTACAGTGTAGATTTTGTCTCTTTGCATTTGTATCCGGTCGGAATACAGATGCGGGTGTGTATGCACAGTATCGGGGTTTTCCTGTAATTTATTACGGGACCAGTTTTCTGGAGTTGCCAGTTTGCATTCCGTTCCGGCCGGTTTTCCTTTGTTCTTTCCCGGCCGGACTTTTCTGATGGAGGGGGTTATTTGCAGTTTTGCAAATAACACTTTGTGGAGGTTTTTCTTGCAAATGTATTTATTATGATAACTTATTTAGATTCCATTCCTTTCATTCTTCTTTTCATGCTTTATGAAGATTAGAAGTGATGAGAAAGGATTTGATCTTTGATTAGAGTTGATGTGAGGTTGTGATGATGGTTTAGGATGTGGTCACCCTTCTTGCTCTCCTACACTCACCTCCCTCTTGTTTCATATACATACATTCCTCCACCATTCTATTGACATGATAAGTTTTTCATAAGTGAGAAGGAGAGAAAAAAGAAAGAGAGAAGAAGAAGAGAGAGTTTTCCTTCTTGAGAGATTCATTCTTCTTGATCTCATTTTCATGCTAGAAAAATGCAAGCACCATTTTTCTATTCTTGATTCCTCCATCACCATGGCAACAAAACCCCAAATGAGACAAGCATCTTCTACACTACATTCTACAGCATATCTTGAGCATGTCGAGTTGCCGGCTTCATGCTCGAGTTGCCTCGGTATTGAGGCGGGAGCCCGTAAAAGACGCAGGCGATGTGGTGCCCTTTCCGGCGAGGAGGCGACGATATGGAGACAAGACTTTCCGCGGGAGATCGGGACGATGAAGAGAAGACCGGAGGACTCGGATCACTCGGTATACTTCTCACCTTATCTCTTGATTGCTAGCATTAGGTTAATGGTTTCGATCCGGGTTTTCTTTGTCCGCGGTAGCGCCGGTTTCCGAGTAAGGAAAAATTTTGATTCCGCAATTTGGTCTCGAGTAAGACGGCCGGGGCGCTGCCGTGGCGCAACATGGTATCAGAGACACGCCATTAACCTTACCTAGCTTCGTTTGATGTGTTTGCGTTTCCGATCGACCAAAATTTCCAAAAACCGTATTTTCTAGCACAATCAGTTTCTGTCGAAATTTTTTGGAGTCTAAAAATTTTTCAGGTGGTCTCAGAATGATGTGCAGGGAGTTCTAAGAACACTGGAAAAAGTTGGTCACACGATCACTCCGTACGACCGCGGAAGGGCGGCCAAAACCCCATTTTGGCCGCGCTTCCGCCGCAGTATTGTAAGTTCGTATGATTATTTTTTTGCAGTGGGCTTATGGGCTAAAATTAGGGGTTTTGGAATATTAAAATTGGGCCCAGGTTTTCTGTGAGTGCTACAGTTTTGATTGGGGGCCCACTTATTAATTTTTGGTCAATCGGAAAATTTTAAACACATTATTTCACAGTATTTACATTATATCTGCGACCGTGAATGTCACTGGATCGGTAAATCCGGTCTAACTGCTATAGCCCGGTTAGACGGATTTGCAAACGTGACTTTCACGTTGATGTTCTATGTTTATGCTGTGATGTTGCGGATCGGTCGTGGGGGATAGCCTGGATGCAATGCTAGTACAGTTTTGTTGTATTATGTACATTTGATTTTGCGGGACGAGCGTCCGACATGTGGACTGCCGTCACTGCCTGTTTGTATTATTCTTTTGGGGCACGACCTGGTTGCGGTCGATGTACCCGGTGTATGTATATTTTACTTTCTGTACTAGGATTGCCCCGCGGTGGGGTGCACGGATAGCCGGGTTCTGGAGGGCAACAAGCCCGCATCTCATGGCTTTGGGACGGAGGGGGCTTCAGTCTGGAATTGGCGGGCTATTCGCCGCACTCGTAGGGGGTACAGGTTGACCCAGGAGGGGTGCCCAAGTTACCGGATTCCGTGAAGTGCTGGGTGGTCCATTCACGGTGCTGAAGGGGGCTGCCTCGCTTCAGGTTTTGGCGGGTGACTTGCCGCGCCCGTAGGGGTCTAGGTTTTCATTGCACAGGCTATCCACACGACCAGGGGAACGTCGGGTTTCAGCAGCGGCTCTGTGAAACCCGGGGCTTCCAGATATCTGTATTGTTCTGTGATGCTGTACTTTTCTGTGATGTTGCATTTTATTCACGCCTTGAGCGAAATACTATATATTGGTATATATATTAGTAGATGTTGTATATGTTTTTCATCCACGCTAGTCCAGTCCCCGCTCTGCCGTTAGTTAGCTAACCTAACAGGTGATGACGGGACCCAGTGGCGAATGCGGATGGCATATACGTACGTCAGTATATTTTCGTTCTTTGTGGTGTGATCAATTGATGGGACTGCATTGATTCGGATCAATGCAAGATAAACAAACCTAATCTGAAATTGTTGGAACACTTTTCAAAAGGCTGTTATTGCAAGGACGTTCACTTTTGTTTTGCATCGTGGTATTCATTTGGAATATCCTGCTCCTCTGTCGACGAGGCAAGGGCCGAGATCCCTTCACCGGGAGTGACCCCTTGGACAGAAGTTTGCGTCAGGGCATTAACTTCACTATAGCCGATTACTTTTGCTTTGCATCGTGGTATTCAGTTGGAATATCCTGCACCTCATTCTACGGGGAAAGAGCCGAGATCCCTTCACCGGGAGTGACCTCTTTAGTAAAGGTTTTCGTCACTATATTTTCTAAAAAGTTATCCAGTTCCTTCAACGATATCAAGTTCATTACGTTAAAGGTTTTTCGCCAAAAACCAGTCGTAGCCCTCCGTCATTTCAGACTAGTATTGCTTAGTATTCGCGCTACGTTTGTCGTTGCTATTCGCCGAGGCGTAGTGTGCGGTAGCTCTGTAATGCTTTCTGTCGCATGGATATGTGGATTGGTTAGGACAGTCGTATGATTTTGTTGATTATTCGTCAAGGGTCGTGCGGGTGGGTTTAACGCAATCAAGATAATGACGGGCTGAACTTGACTAGGACCTTTTGATTTGTTGATTATTCGTCAAGGTCACTTGGGTCCTAGGGGTAAAAATCACATCGGGAGTTTCAAAAGAACTGAAACTTGCCAGGCATGCGCATACCTTCTGGAGTGTGGTGACTTGAGTGGATTCCGTCAAGTTATCATGCGATGATAGTTGGATCCCGATTCCCACTGATGAGTTGGTTTACTCCTCGGGTGATCCCGACTAATTCTTCTTTCAGGTTTGGAGGAGAATTTGAGGTACAGTGGGAGGTTTCCTGATTAGATAAATTGGTAACCATTCTGATCTAGGTTAGAGTGCACGCTGAGTGTTTCTTTTCTCTCTCTCTCTGGCAGCGACCATTGACCCGATCCTAAGACTATGACTCAGTGACCAAGTTGACCGAACCTTCTTAATACTGGCTTTTGGATTGTCAGAGTTGCAGACCTCATTGCCACTTCTACTTTTACCCTTTTCTCCAGGACACCCCGTATTACTACGAACGTCCACTTCCATTGGACAAAACCATCGTATGGTTATATACGAACTCGAAGGACTTCGAGGATGGTTTCTGGTTCTGGAGAAAACGAATAGGATTATTCAGTTGTCTTTTCTTTTCACCTTCTCTCATTGCGAGTACTCCTTGGTTTAGGAGATAGTACACCTATTACGCAAATTGGATAGTCTTCTTCCAAACCTTAGGCTGGTGCCGACCGGTAGGGAATTAAGAAAACCAATTAGCATAACGATGGTGTGCAGAAGGTATTAAGTTAAGACCAAGCAAGGGATTAGTAGGAGGGCAAAGTAAATTGCGACTGTTATTCACGACCAAACCAAGTATTTCTTCGCCAATCCTAAATCACCTTTGTATTTCTCCAGGACACTCCGTGTCACTACGAAGATCCACGGTTTATTGGATACTCCATCGTATGGTTATATACGAACTCGAAAGGAACTTGTTCCAGTTCGGGGATGGATTCTGGTCCAGGAGAAATAGGAATAAGGTTTATTCGGTTGTCTCTTATCTTCACCTTCTCTCGCATTGCGAGTGCTCCTAGGTTTAGGACAGTACACCCATTATGCTTATTGGATAGTCTTCTTCCAAACCATAGGCTGGTGCCGAACGGTAGGGAAGGAAGAAAACCAATTGGCCTACAGGGGTGTGCAGAAGGTAATGACTAAAGACATATAAAGGGATTTGGAGAGGTGGCAAAGAATTATACGGTTATAGTTGTGAATCTGGATAATGGTAGAGGCATTACTAAGAATACCAGGATACCCCATCGAAACATTTCAATGTTTCAGTTTCAACTGTATACTGTTAAAGGAAAACTGATTTCCCGATTAGACACTTGCTCCAGGGTATGTATTTACCAGGTTTGATTCTCACATCTGTATAGTTTTACAGATGATGAGTGGGAGTAAGTTATTGGGAATTGGGTGATCATCCTCATTATATCGGGATTCGTTGTAATCGGTGATATTTGAGGAGATCACCTGGGCTGTTTGCCGGTCGGCAAATATTTGGTTTTGAATATCCGCTGTTGTGCACCAATTTCAAATTGATATATCTGTACGTCTATTTTCATAGAGTGAGATATACCTTTTGATATTATGTCGATGACATTTACCTATATCAGTGGATGGTTAGGTAAGGAGCATCAAACAGCGGTGTAATTCTTCTTAACCATAAGTACAGTTTTCAACCTACGACGCACAGTGAAAGAGTTGTTAGACTCAGCGGACTTGTACAGAGTATTGTATGTTGTCCAGTGTCCATTGGGACAGAGGGGTTGGTCCTCATACTATATTCTGTTTACTTTTAACTTCTCTAGTTCTTAGACATGTGTTTCGTGGAAACACAGGGTCTAAGTTTTGAGGAGTTATAGGTATTTGAATAGAGTAGAGAACCAGGTGTAGCAAGTATCGGGATTCTTCAAAGTGATCGAAGATGCAGATACTTGTGTATGGTATTCAGTTGATAGTAATGATAAAGAGAAATTGCTTCTTTTTCAGGTTACTAATAATTGGAAGCATTCCTAAGTTGAGTAACGCTGATCGGCCTCCTTCCGTTTAGTTGACATGCACTGGAGACAGCTGCATGATTTGAATCTGGTTCAATTAAATCAGTGCCTCTATTTCTTGGATATAGAACAGTTCATATCTTGGCATTGTTAAGATACGGGGAGTTGTCCGGCTTATGCTTGAAACCAGACTCCGGATAACTCAAGGCACGTTTCTGTAATGGCTGTTTGTGGGTTGACCCAGGCTATGACGAGGGTTGACTTTCTACCATCTGGAAGATCAATAGTGATATTGTTCTTGACTCGCCACATTTTAAAAGAAATGGATTTTTCAGAAAACAGCAGTGGGAGTATTGTAGAACTGGAAGTGATTCCAGAACCGCAAACGATTACTGAAGATTTGATAAGAAACCTAAAGATTCAATCTGATTTGACATTCCATTGGCCACTCCGCAGATAAGGTGGGTAACTTCAGGCACCCGAGAGGTACTACGGTAGCCTCAAGGACGGTGACAGGGAAGTTCTTGTTTACCCACAATTACCATTGCTGTTGTTCCAGGCTGCGAGACCCGGTGGGAGGATGAGTATAGCGTCGTTCTAAACTAGTTTTAGAAGTGTACGTCTATATGACTCTACCAGAGGGTTGTCGTAGTCAGTGGGAGCAGCGGAAGCATTGGTGGACATCAGGCTTATGTCTATTTATAGACTAAAGCGGATGTAGCGGAGATAGATCATCTATTTCTGATGTGACAGTCATATGTTTGACGTCATCAGAATAGGGGGTGGATCTGTTGAGAAGGTAGTAGGAAGTGATATTCCTATACTACGATCGGTTATACTTTGGTCGTCACACAGTGTTTTCTCCATATAGGACTTGGATATTATATCAGACATATTGGTTACTAGATCTATGGTTTTAGATCTAGATTTGGGTGGTTTCCCAATCAGGGTACTTTGACAGCATTCTAAGAGTATTTAGAATGGACGACTCCTGGCATGGTAGTGTACCTGCAGGTAATGGAGTCACCCTCTCTAAAGGTGTCTTATAGACTAAAAGGGAGAGGGATACTCATGATTGGCAGATCACTTGCTTTGGCAATTGAGTCAGTCATGAGATGTCAAGTACCACACCAGATGTTGTTCTTGCAGTAGATGCAATAAGTAGATATTGATCCAATCCTGGAGAAACAGTCGGAAGCAGTTTTAGAACATAAGTGAATGTTCTAGGGATATGATAACGGCTGCCTCCTTTAGGAGACGGTTATCACTCCAGGCTTCCAAGGTGACATGGATGGCAGAGTGGCTGTCAGAGTTACAGTTTCTCCTTCAGACGAGGGGCAGTATTTTGGACAGGTGGTCCAAGGCAATACTGAGGGAGGCATGGCGCTGGGTACTGATTAAGTTCAGTTATCGATACAGTCTAAGAAGTTTGGATTTGGAGTTCATTTATGAGCTAGGTCCCATCAGACATCCAGACGTTCTAAGACAGGTATTGCTCATTTCGGGAGATGGCTTTCTCCGCGAACTTGAGATATAGAGAGACATAGAAAGAAACATCACAGCGGATCCACTCACTGAGGCTATTCCTCGAACGCAATAGTTTCGCAAACGAGCTTTGTGAGACTGACTAGTAGAGGAGTTGGGTGTTCGGTATCACACGGGCTGTGAGTATGCGGCATCGCAATAATTAGCCTTGAGTGCAAGTGGGAGATTGTTGGAGATAGTGCCCTCAGAGTCAATTATTGGATCACAGGCACGTGATTGCAATGATTGAGGGAGGACCTATCCTGGTAGGACAGTCTTACTCGAGATGATAGTATGCTATCTGGTTTACCTTTATCATCGTGTACTGTTTCAGGTGACCTTACAGGTCACTATTACACGTTGATAGAGCCCCTAGGATTCTTGCTTGACGACCATCAGTATGATGGCGATCATATACGTGGGAGCTGGGGTCTATAAGCACATCCTTAAATGGTCCCTAGTCGTGGGAGTTTCGAGACTGGGCATCGATACTCCATTAGTAGACTAGTGTATACAGTCGAGACCCCGACGAGGGGCGGTGGCCGGTCTCACAAGCCACTGGTGTCAGTTGGTTCACCTAAGATGTATACAGGTGCTCATTGGGTTATGAGTACACCGGACAGGACTCGCCGGTAACCTGCTAGTTGGGATTATACCAGACGTCAGATAGCAGTTCCCTGGTGACATGTGTACAGGTTAGTTCATCGACCTGAGATCGTCATTTGTCTCGTGTGAGTTCCCACTGTGCTTTGATTACTACCCTACCACGGCTCAAAGGAGTCGTGCAAACAGGTTTTAGTTGGGTACAGTCCCGAGCCACATGGAGGCAGTGAGCGGATCTGCAGGGGTTCGTCTCTCCCGGTATTGGGGGTGAGGTCGCGCTGTGTCTAGGAGAGCCATTACGCAAAGCCCTCGGCCGAGGCAGGAGATTTACTGGTAGGTATTCCAGTAGTATCTCAGGGCGTTCTGGGCTACACTCCGACACGACTTGTACCGCCTTTGGGGGTCTGACTTTTACCAACCCCCTAGGCCCGACATGCGATCCTCATAGACGAACGGACCGGACTGTACGGATATTGTCACTGACAGGCTCAGTTGGGTGTCGGGGTGAGCTTCCTCATCGACGTCCCTTTTGGTCAATAGCTGGTGGCCCGTCACGTATTGGCTTATACCTCTGACGTGCCAGTGGTTAAATCCACAGCCATAGTATTGACGAGTCTTTAGAGTCCACCACACTTACAGTTACTCAAGCTTTCGGGCGAAACGCTGTAGAGGCCGTATGGAGATATGGCAGGGTCCGATCAGATACGCGCGGTATTGCACGGATCAGGATCAGACAGTTTTGTACTAGTGGCCGTATAGTTATATGGCAGGGTTTGATCTGATACGTGCGGTATTGCACGGATCAGGATCGAACGGATTTTACTAGCCGGCTTTGGCTTAAGCCGGTCCTAGTCTGGTACAGTGTAGATTTTGTCTCTTTGCATTTGTATCCGGTCGGAATACAGATGCGGGTGTGTATGCACAGTATCGGGGTTTTCCTGTAATTTATTACGGGACCAGTTTTCAGGAGTTGCCAGTTTGCATTCCGTTCCGGCCGGTTTTCCTTTGTTCTTTCCCGGCCGGACTTTTCTGATGGAGGGGGTTATTTGCAGTTTTGCAAATAACACTTTGTGGAGGTTTTTCTTGCAAATGTATTTATTATGATAACTTATTTAGATTCCATTCCTTTCATTCTTCTTTTCATGCTTTATGAAGATTAGAAGTGATGAGAAAGGATTTGATCTTTGATTAGAGTTGATGTGAGGTTGTGATGATGGTTTAGGATGTGGTCACCCTTCTTGCTCTCCTACACTCACCTCCCTCTTGTTTCATATACATACATTCCTCCACCATTCTATTGACATGATAAGTTTTTCATAAGTGAGAAGGAGAGAAAAAAGAAAGAGAGAAGAAGAAGAGAGAGTTTTCCTTCTTGAGAGATTCATTCTTCTTGATCTCATTTTCATGCTAGAAAAATGCAAACACCATTTTTCTATTCTTGATTCCACCATCACCATGGCAACAAAACCCCAAATGAGACAAGCATCTTCTACACTACATTCTACAGCATATCTTGAGCATGTCGAGTTGCCGGCTTCATGCTCGAGTTGCCTCGGTATTGAGGCGGGAGCCCGTAAAAGACGCAGGCGATGTGGTGCCCTTTCCGGCGAGGAGGCGACGATATGGAGACAAGACTTTCCGCGGGAGATCGGGACGATGAAGAGAAGACCGGAGGACTCGGATCACTCGGTATACTTCTCACCCTATCTCTTGATTGCTAGCATTAGGTTAATGGTTTCGATCCGGGTTTTCTTTGTCCGCGGTAGCGCCGGTTTCCGAGTAAGGAAAAATTTTGATTCCGCAATTTGGCCTCGAGTAAGACGGCCGGGGCGCTGCCGTGGCGCAACAGTACTAATACGTATAAGTGCAAGTACTCCGTGTCATAAGAAATGTAATGCATGCACCATGAATGTAAAGTAACAAATCCTGAAATCCAGATATATATGTATGAGAACTCGTTAGCTGTTATCATAGTAAAGTATGTATAAGCATCTGAAATCTCAACAATGAAATCCATGGAAATCCGTGTCAATCATCGACACAACACATGTAACCTCAAGTCTCAATATGTCGGGCTCCGTCAGTCCGGATCGGCCCATATCATCAAATCCCACGACAACGGTCGGTATCCTCCGGATATCCGCCGCGCCAGACATCACCGGTAGGTAGCCTTCCCCTGCCAGGCTCATCGTCTACAACTCGATCTTCTTGCCCCGGGGTACCATACCGGGCCCACCATATACCCGAGACGGTTCATCCACTCCTCGAGTCGGGTCTTGAAATCCAACAGAAAACATGAAATACTCATGGTGGACGACACATACATCACGAGAAAACCGCATCTTATTTTAAAAAGAGAAGAGGAGAGAGAGAGAAGTTTTTACATATTTTTGCGGTTTTCCCCAAAAATCCAGAAATCTCATAGAAATCCAAATCTCAAAATCATGAGTAACTATATGATAAGTGTCGGCATATGCCCATAATACTGCATGATAACATGAAAATATGAATGCATGAATGTCTAAGTAATGAATATCATGTCTTATACTTAACATCAGAGAGAAATCACAATATTTTATCGATTTAGTTGTTAACTGATTCTATCAATAAAAGATAATATGATCTAAAGTGTACGTGACATAGCAATTACCGATGATGATGTGTGTGAGCCGGCAAATAAGTGTGCGTGGAATATGCGCATCATCGGTAATGGTGCTGGTGTCCTAACAGGTAAAGTTTATACTGATTATAGCGACATATAAAAGAACATGCACCATGTTGATTATAGTATGAAAGTAAATACAGATGTGCATTATCCACTCCTCTGCGAGATACGAGTACAACTACCACTATGTGAGTCGAACCTAAACCAGTGTCCATCTAACATCCTAAGGAACTAAACCTAATAGACTAGTCAGTAAGAAACTAGAGTCTACCTAAGGTCTAAATCAATATCTCTAATAGTCGGTGATCCTGCCTCAATAGCGTCACGTACGTAGTACGGCCTCCTCGAATCAAGAGTGCGGATCAATCATCAAATCTAAGCCTCATACGGTACAATCAATCGTACGGCATCCCAATATCGGGGTACGGTCAAGTATCTCCTAGATGTCTCTTCATTCGTATAATGTCATCATCAGCACATCTCATGATCAAGGTGTTAAACTGTGATTGCATACATCAATCATATATCATTGCCATCATGATAAGCATCATTAGTTTATCCTCAGAAATATCATGTCATATGTATCATATTGTGACTAGGTCATACTTATATGATATCGGGATCAGGTCACACCAATATAATGTCGTAATCAAGTTATACGTATATCATATCGTGATCAGTCACAAGTTACAGTCCGGGTATTATTCTAGCGTCCCATGTACATCAATATCACCACCACTCTTTATAATTTATATATTCATGTTCATTATCTCATTCTCTAATGATCTGCTAACACTTTATTACGACTGTATAGTCAAGAATCACGGTATCAAGCCCAGTTATACTGTTTCATCATACCTCGGAGATCATATCACATTAATGAATCACTTATATGTGTTGTATATATATGTATATACCTATACCTAGTTCTATATATATACACATACACGTACCCCATGTCGAGTTTCAGTGTGTCCGTGGGTGTGTTTCTATCTGAACCCTGCGAACCTCTTCCAAGGTACTCATCCTCTGATATGGTTTTCCTAAATCAGTCTAGTCCAGCCTAGGGTCAATACTAGGGTCATACTAGGGTCACGTCTAGTTTCCTATTGTCTATAAGTACTATTCCTATTCTACGTTGCGGGGGTGCTAAACGCCATCCACCCGACTTCCCCCCGTAGATATGCATCTACTCACCTGGTCCTTGTCTGCCGAAGACAGTGTCGCCATCATCCTCTTCATCGCCCGCAGTCCACGTGGGGGTACCTAGACGCAAACATATAAATAGCATCGTAAACCGAATCACATACAAAAGTCAAACGATACAAGGAACAAGCATAGGTTAAAACCTATGTCCCGTCCACGCAAAAGAACCAAATACAGCTCGATATCGGCGTACAAACTCCGATGGATCGAGATAACATCATCAAACAACTTGTAGTTTAAAAACACATTACTTATACAATAAAACACGATTAAATCCATCGAAACCCTAAAATCTATCAAACCGTCCAATTTCGCAAAAACCCGAAAATGCCAGTATACCGTTTTTCATCAAAACTTGACATTTAAATGAAACTAATGGTCATAAAACTCATTAAATAGCATTACTAAACTATACAACCCATCACTATATTTTTATTACACAAATTTATATTAATTTGAAATTTCGAGTTTGCAACATTTAACAATTTTCAACATTTTCCAAGCAAAATACCACAATTCCACTTCAAAACATGGTTTTGCATAAATTAATGACTTAAACCACAATTTATGATGATAATGATTTAATGAAACCAATATTATATTTTTAATCACATTTATTTAGAAATTCCTAAAATCTAGTTTACAAAATAATAGCATTTTATCACTATTTTTCCAATTATCAAAATAATCTAGTGATCAAACTAAGTTTTTCATTCAATTAATATGCTAATATTCTCACTAAAATTACCATCTAATGATAACACCCTTAATAAGAATTTTATTTTACCCACAACACATTTTAGAAAAATCTAGTTAGCTAAATAGTTTAATTAAAACAATTTCGATAAACAATTTATTATACCACCACCATGCAAGAATTTTCCACTCTAAAAGATGTTAAACTAGCTATTATAACCCTAATTAATTAACAAAAACCACCTCTTGAATTTTCAAACCCTAACTTGAATTTTAGAATTTGCAACTAGAATTAATCTAATTAATCTAATTATGCTTTAAAAGAAATATCTAATAGAAATAAAACAAAAGAGAAGGATTTATACCTCCACAACCTCATGTCCAAACTTGAAAATGAGCCTCAAAAATACATGCTTTCCCACTCCAAAATCCATGTAAAGAAGAGTAGAGAATAAAGGGTATGAAATAATTAGGTTTTTGTGGAATTTAAATTGGATTTTTGTAGTATTTTTGATGAATTTTGAAATAAAATGAAGTGGGCAATGGGGGGGGCTGCCATGGTTGAGGCCAGCCATAGTAGGAGGGAGAGGGAGCAAGAGAAAAGAGTGAAGAAAAGTGTGGAAGCTTCATGAAAAGAAACATCACAAATAGTCTTTTCATGGTTTTAATTATTTATTTATTTATTCCTTCACTATAACAACTCAAGAAAACTCTAGAAAATAGCAAAAATTTGCAAATAATTTTTGCATGATACATACTAAATTCTAACATGCCATGGTTCATTTTTACAAATTAAAACCATTTAAATTTGTAATTTACACTAATTTAGTGTAAAAATAAAGCTTATGTTAATATTTAAAATAATAAATTTAGGAAAAATATTTTATTAAACTAAAAATTTATAAGTGGCTAAATAAACACTATTTACTAGTAATTACATAATTAAATAGGTATTTTTGAATTTATAACGAAAAACAATTGCGGTTTGATTTTACGAAAAATACATTTTGCTTTACCGAAAATCATAAAATTCACTTAAACAATTTTATTTATTTAATTATTTATTTAATTATTTTTAAAACGTTACACTTATGCACTTAGTGTTGTAAGCAAGTATCAATCCAACCCAGGGGAGAATCACTGGACAGTTGTGAAGAACATTCTTAAGTACTTGCGAAGGACTAAAGAATTGTTCTTGGTGTATGGTAATGGAGATCTCCAAATGGAGGCCTTTACCGATTCGAGCTTCCAGAGCGATAAGGACGACGGTAAATCTATCTCTGGGTTTGTATTTACCCTCAATGGAGGGGCGGTGAGTTGGAAGAGTTCCAAACAAGATACCGTTGCAGACTCTACGATGGAAGCTGAGTACATTGCTGTAAATGATGCCGCCAAGGAAGCCGTCTGGATGAAGAAGTTCGTCTCGGAGATAGGAGTAATTGCAACCATTATTGATCCAATACCTTTATATTGTGACAATAATGGGGCTATGGCATTAGCCAAGGAGCCCAGATCCCATCAGCGGTCCAGACACATCCTGAGGCGTTTTCATTTGATCCGGGAGATTGTAGATCGCCGCGAGATCGAGATTAGGAGGGTAGACACAAAGAATAACGCCGCGGATCCATTCACCAAGGCCCTCCCTCAGCCGCAGCATGAGCGACTTTTTGAGATGTTGGGTATGAGATACGCCAATAACCGGCCTCAGTGCAAGTGGGAGATTGTTGGATATATGTATGCCCTAGAGGCCATTATGTGATAGTGGATGTATCTATACATACATATATATATATATATATATATATATATATTCAGTATGCATTCTTGCTCGACATGATAGTATACTATCTGGTTCTACTTTATCTGACATGTTGATTTGATCATGCTTTTATTCATTCATACATGCTGATAAAGCCCTGAGGATATTGGCTTGACTACTCTGACTATGATGGAGATCATACTAGTGGGACATCTGTAGTCTATAAGCATATCCTAGAAAGTCCCTAGTCGTAGGTATATCGAGACGGGGCATTGATATACTAGTGTAGACTAGCGTATATGATACTAGACCCATACGATGGGCGATGGATGTTCCCACATTCATCGATGTTTGACATCAAGATCATATACCGGTGCTCAGTGCTGACTGGGTACACTGGACGGACTCACCGAGAACTCCTACATGGAATTATATCTATCGTCGAATAGCAGTTCTCAGGTGACACTGGTACAGGTTAGTCTGTAGACCCGAGATTGTCATGGAGTCTTGTGTGTTCTCCCACTGTACTTTGATTGCCACCCTACCACGGCTCTACTGAGTCGTGCAAACAGGCGGCCGTTGGGTACAGTCCCGAGACACACGAAGGCGATGAGCGATAGGAAGGGTTTCGTCTCTCCCGGTATAGGGAGTTGATGCTGTGCTGTGCCCGACTGGTTATATCAGAAAGTCCCTGGCCAGGGCTGATGAGATTTACTGATAAGTGTTATCAGCAATTTCTCGAACTGTTATAGACCATTCAACGGCACGACTTATTGAGTCATTATGGTCGACGTGACCATCCCTAGACTCGATATGCGGCATATCTGACGAAGAGACCGGACTGTACGGTAGTGTTGCCGGATGGCTCGACGGGAGTTGTAACAGGTTCGCTTGTTTTCTTCTGATCGCTCAATACCCGGGTGGCCGTTACGTTTAGCTGACCGCTTGCGGCTTGGGGGTGCTTGATATGATCATCACCCACTGCCGGCGTATTGACGAGTCTTAGAGTCCCACATAGGAGTTACCTAGTCCAGGCGAAACGTTGTGGTGCGCGTATGTGATATGCACTTGGACCCGATTAAAATGCGTGTATGGGATACCGTATATTAATTGGGCGGCTTGCTAATGGTCGGGTCGTATGTGATATGACCAGATTAGTGAATCAAGTGTTGATTTATCATTAGCTTCTCACTACAAATCCTATCTTGTTTATTTTGGATGTATGCATGCATGTATGCATTCATTCTTGTTCATGCACATATAGATGTGCAAGCACACATGCATACATACATCATTTTATCATGGTTGCTTATACAATGAGAATGGTGGTAATATAAGAATCACACCATGGTTATTTTTTTGGATTATTATTGTTTTTAAATTAAAGCAAAAAGGAAATGAAAATGGGTTAAATCATTAAGGGTTTCTACACTCTTCTTAACCTTACCATGCTCACCTAACCTTTAACCCATGGTTTATTTTCTTTTTGTGCTTTTAACTTAAATCCAATAATATCTTTAGATCTAACCATGGTTGGGTATGAGAAAGAAAAAATATATATATGCTTATTTTTCTTTTCTCTTTCAATGGTTCTATTATTCTCTTCTTCACAAAAAAAAAACCACCATCTTCATCAACCTTGATGCTTTGCTCTCTAGTTCTTTCAAGAGAGAAAAATACTCATAAAAATAGGATTTTGAAGTGAGATCTTTAGCCACAACATCATTCTACTCAAGTTTAGCCAACTTGATTAGAGTGTTCTCTTGGTTTATCCAAAGTTGCTAGCTTGGACAGGAAACTCCGGGTGGATCGTCGTGGACGTGAGAGGACTACAAGTGGACCTTCTTCCAACACCCAAGAATCTAAGGAGTCAAGCAAAAAGGGAGCTACAAAGGTTGTAGTCTCGAAACCCTTATTTTTATTAGCTTAAAGTTTAGTAACCCTAATTTTCTAGGATCGATTCCTTTGCGTGTTTGTTTAGCACCATCAAAATACATACTTTGAGACATGTGATGCTTCAAAACTCATTATAGGGTGCTAGACTAACCTTACAGCAACCATGTCACGCCTTAATCAAGATAATAATATGGATGTATTGACCGAACCCGCTTGTTATACTGAGCTGGGAAACGTTGGCCCCGGTCCAACTTATAATTGTTATAAGACCGGGCAGGAATTAGGGGAATTCCAGGATTCCCATGCCGCCCAAATGAAGAAAGTGCATGATGATGCATCTTCTTCGGGTGTGTTCATTACAAAGAACCGTTTCTCTGTATCCTCTACGTCCTGGGTATGAGATACCGGATCAGGATCCCGCAAATGTAATCTGTTACATGGGCTATAGATAGGTAGAGAACTGAGAACGGGTGATAAGTTTCATGAGATAGAAACGGTGCAAGTGTTGCAGCCAAGTCTGTTGGTCACTATCACCCTGTATTACCAGAATACATTAATTGTGAATGAATGTTATTAGATACCGAACCTGACATACAACATCATATCAGTCTCTTTATTTATTAAAGAAGGATATAATTTTGTATTGTTGGATAATGTTTTGCACATTTCCTATATCAACAGTTGATCGGTTCAGGCACGTTATCTAAAAGCATAGACGTTCTAAATAAAACCACAGTTCCTTACGTACAGAACACACACAAGAGAAAGGGTTCAGAAATGAACGAATTCTTCTTAAGGCATTGTAGACTAGGTCATATCAATGCGACCCGACTAGATAAGTTACATTTAGATGCAAATTTAAATCAGTTTAAATTTACATCTTATGAAACTTGCCAGTCATGTC
Source organism: Agapanthus africanus (assembly GCA_030015575.1). Lineage (NCBI taxonomy): Eukaryota > Viridiplantae > Streptophyta > Magnoliopsida > Asparagales > Amaryllidaceae > Agapanthus > Agapanthus africanus. The sequence goes on from JASDDO010000029.1 coordinate 111,547,964, forward strand.
ACAAAGATAAGATGACCATAGCTCCGTTTACTGGAAACAGAGAAAGAGTTAGTGAACTCTTGGGACAGATACATAGTGATGTATGAAAGTCCCCAATCTACATATGCCAGGACCTGTTATTTGTACTTCATTACATTCACTGATGATCTCTCTAGATTCAGACATATGTTCCTGTTGAAATACAAGTCCGAAACTTTTGAGATAATCACCGAATATAAGTTAGAAGTAGAGAACCAAAAACGGGTATAAGTATTACGTCCTTTAATGTGATCAGGGAGCAGAATACTTAAGCACGGGATTCCTGGACTATTCTAAAGGAGAATGGGATTCTCTCTCAGCATTACTCCTCCGTATACACCACAACACGTCGGTGTATCGGGGTGGAATAATCACGCCATATATGATATGGTGCGCTCTATGATGAGTACTACTGAGTTTCCTATTTCCTTTTGGGAGTTATGCACTTAAGAAGCTACATACCTATTGAATAGGGTTCCAATCAAATCCATTGCCTACCAGTTCATATGTGATATGGAATGGGAAGAGCCCATATCTTAAGTTTGTTAAGATTTGGGGTTGTCCGGCCTATGTCTAAAAGCAAAATCCGGACAAGCTCGAGGCAAAGTCAGTTCTGTAGAAGTTTGTTGGATATCCCAAGCATTTGCAAGGGAATATCTTCTACCTAACAGAGGAACAAAATATGTTTTGTTTCTCAACATACCACCTTTGTGAAAGGGAATTTCTTATGAAGAAATTAGTGGTCATGAGGTAGAACTGGAAGGAGTTCCAGCTATACAAACTACAGCAGATGATTTGGTAGAACCAAAGGATTCAATAGATTCCGACGAACCTCAGCCTCTCCGCCGATCTAGCAGGGTTCCTCATCCTCCTGAGAGATACTTCGGTTTCTCGATGACAGTGGGAGCGAGGATAGCATCATGAGATGATGACCCAACTAGTTTCGAGCAGGCCATCAAGAGTGGGGACTCTGTAAGAATGGCTGGATGCTTAGCGCTCTGAGATGGAATCCATGTACACCAACAAAGTATGGATTTTGGTTGCTATATCTGAAGGGTTAAATTCCCATCAGGAGCAAGTATATCTTGAGAAGATTACTTGGTGTAGATGGAAAAGTTGAGACATTCAAAGCTAGACTTGTTAAAGATTTTCGTCATCGACCAGGCGTGGATAATGAAGAAACCTTTTCCAGTGGCTGTGCTTAAGTCCATCCCGATCCTACTTGCCATTGCTGCATACCATGACCGTGATATCTGGTGGTTGGGTGTCATGACTGCTTTTCTAAATAATGATTTAGAAGAGAACGTCTATAAGTACACAGCCAGAGGGCTTCGTAAACAGTGGGAGAAGCGGAAACGTGTGCAAGTTGCTTTACAGAATAAAGCAGGCATCGCGGAGTTGGAACATCTGTTTTGATGTGGTAGTCAAAGAGTTTGACTTCATCAAAATAGTAGATGAACCTTGTACATACAAAAAGGTAGCAGAGAGTAAGGTGATCATCCTCGTATTGTACGTGGACAACATACACTTGATGGGAAAAGAGTTTCCTATGCTACGCACGGTCAATCTCCTCTTATCACAAGGATTCTCCAATTAGGATAAAGGTGATACCTCCTAAAATCCTGGGTTTTGGATCTATGAGATAGATCTAAATGGATATTAGGATTCTCACTAGGTATAGTGAGATAGTATCAATCGATCCTGGGGAGAATCACTGGACAGCTTCCAGGGTGGTAAGGTTGACTGAATGTCAGTCACAGGCATTGTCTTTACCCTCAGTGGAGGGACGGTATGTTGGAAGAGTTCCAAGCTAGATACGGTGGAAAACTAGACGATAAAGGCTGGTGACATCGTTATCAAAGATACTACCAAAGAGGAAGTTTGGGTGTATATCAGTTCATGAGATGAACTAGGTTCCTACCATTGTATGACAATGGAGGTGAGGCTTTGGCCCAGGAACCCCGGTCCCATCAGTGACCCAGACATATTCCTAGGCAGTATCACCTGATCATGGAGATATTTGATCTCCAAGGAGATCAAGGTTAAGAGAGTAGACTCAGAGGACAATACGGCGGATCCACTCAAAAAGGCCTTTTCCCAGAGAGAGACTATTATGGGATGGTTGAGTATGAGATACTACAACCACTGCTAAAGATGGCCCTAGTACAAGAGGGAGATTGTTAGTTATATGTATGCCCAATAGGCCATTACTGTACATGAGATGTATAATGTAGTGGATGCTGGGACATATATAGGGAGGACTTTCTTGCTCGACATGATAGTACGCTATCTGGTTGCTCTTTATCTTAACATATATACTTATTATCTCTCTGTTACATGTTGATAAAGCCCTTAGGATGTGTACTCGACTTCCAGGACAATGATGTAGATCATACTAGTGGGGCCTGGGTAGTCCATGAGTACATCTTTCAATGTTCCTAGTCGTGGGAATATCGAGACGGGGCATCGATTTTCCAGAGTAAACTAGCGTATATCTTCTCGACCCATGTGATGGGCGATGGATGATCCCATATCCATTGGTGTTTGATATCAGAGATGGTATGCGGGTTCTCAGTGGAGACTGGTACACTGAACGGACTCGCCGAGAACTCCCAGATAGTATTATACCTCACGTCAGATGGCAGTTCTCTGGTGACACTGGTACAGTTTAGTCTGTTGACCCGAGATCGTCATAGATTCTTGTGTGTCTCCCACTGTGCTTTGATTTCCACCCTACCACGGCTCTACTGAGTCGTGCAAACAGGTGGTTTTTGGGTACAGTCCTGATTCACATGGAGGCAATGAGCGATAGGAGGGGATTCGTCTCTCCCGGTATTGGGGGTTGATGTTGCGCTATGCTCGACTGGCCATAACTGGAAATCCCTGGCCAGGTTTGCACTGATTTACTGGTATGTGTTATCAGTAGTTTCAAGCTTGTTATGGACCTTACATCGGCATGACTTATCAAGCTACTGGGGTCTGACGTTTACCAACCCTAGGCGAGATAGGCGACATATCAGACGAACAGACCGGATTGTGCTGTAAGTGTTACTGATTGGATTCGCAGGAGTGTGAGCAGGCTTGCTCGTTGATCTTCTGATCGCTCAATACCCGGGTGGCCGTTACGTTTAGCAGACCGCTTGTGGGTGATTGATATGATCACCACCTACTGCCGGCGTATTGACGAGTCTTTAGAGTCCTACACAGAGGTTTCCTGGCTCAAGCGAAACGAAATAAGAGCGAATATGAGATATGTGCGGGACCGAGAATAATACCGGTATGTGATACTGTATTCTATTCTCGCGATTTGTATCATCGGACGGTTATATGAGATATAGCCGGGTTACCGAATCAAGTGTTGATTCGATACATTGATACACTAGATATTAGTCGGTTATATGCGATATGACCGGATCGTTAAATCAAGTGTTGATTTAATGATTTAATGTATAATTATAAATTTGATATATTACTTTACATTAACTAGTATTGGTTCACTTAAGATTCATTTTCTCACTTGATGTGCACAAGTTGTATATGTGATATATGTTTGTGCACTAGTTTGTATCATGATTGATGATACATGCAAACATGGGTGGGTGTGTGACATACACCATGTTAATTATAATTTAGGTTTTTATTTATCTTAATTATTCAAAATGGTTGCTTCTTTTTTCATGGCTTGAAGCTTCATCAAGCTTGAAGCAACTTTGACAAGTCCACTCATTTTATCTTGATTAAGATATTCATTAACCAAACCATTATAATTAACTATGGTTTAGTCTCTACATAGGTTAGCTCACCCATGGTTGCATTATGATAGACTTCACTTGATTATTCTTTTCTAATAATTCATTTTCTTATTCTCTTCTTCTTCTTCCTCTTCTTCAAGTAAAAAAAAAGCTTTCTAGAATTTTTCAAGTGAAGATTTAGAGTGAGAAATCCAAATCTAAAGTGAACCCATTTCCTATTTCATCATCCTCTACTACTTGCCATTTAGTTTAGGACGTTCTCTACACAATGTTCTTGACCTAGTGAAGATGGAGCTTGAGTTTGAGTCTCCTCAACGTAGATCATCTTCGGCCTCGAAGTCAATGACCTAGCCCGCTCATTTCTCCGAAGAAACCATCGCTAGAGACCGGGATCCCGATGATCGCAGCGAAGGGACGTCAACACGGAGCTTTAGAAGTGAAGGACCGGATCTACAAAAGTTGTAATCCTTTTCACTTGTAGTTAAAATGTTTAACTTGCTAGTTTTCACATAATCTCTAGTATTCGATCTTGGTTAGGGTTATTCGGCACGGCTAAATCATTGAATCGGGCATGGTTGATGCCTTGTAGAACCTTGTTAGAGTGCTTAGGAACCCTACACCTACCGTTCGGCACTAGCCTATTCTTTGGAAGAAGACTATCCAGTAAGCATAATAGGTGTACCCTCCTAAACCAAGGATCCCTCGCAACCTGAGAGAAGGTGATAATAAAAGACAACTGAATAAACTAATTCTATTTCTCCTGAACCTGGATCCATCCTCGAAGAAGTCCCTTCGAGTTTGTATATAACCATACGATGGATTTATCCAATCGAAGTGGATACTCGTAGTGATACGAGGTCTTCTGAGAAATGCAAAGAGTAAAAGGAGTGGCAATGACTTATGCAACTCGGATAATCCAAAAGCCAGTATCTTAAGAAGGTTCGGTCAACTTGGTCACCGAGTCATAGTCTAGGGTCGGTCAAAGGTCGCTGCCAAAGAGAGAGAGAGAGAAAAGAAACACTCTTCGTTCACTCTAACCTAGATCAGAATGGTTATCACTTTATCTAATCAGGAAACCTCCCACTGTACCGTCAAATTCTCCTCCAAACCTAAAAGAAAAATCAATCGGGTTCAACCGAAGAGTAAACCAACTCATCAGTGGGAATCGGGATCCAACTCTCATCGCATGATAACGTGATGGAATCCACTCACGTTATCACACTCCAGAAGGTATGCGCATGCCTGGCAAGTTTCAATTTCTTTAGAAACTCCCGATGTGATTTTTACCCCATGCTCTTATGACCTTGGCTTTGATCAAAATGTCATAAGTTACATGCCAAGTTCTACCCATCACTATCTAGGTCAATTTGAACCCACCCGCACATGCCCTTGACTTTGGCCAAAATGGCAGAACGACTGTCCCAAACCAACTCATCTATCTATGCTATAAATGAATACCCAGCAGCTACCAAACACTATGCCTTGACTTTGGCCAAAATACATAGCTTGAATACTACTGAATACCCAAAAGAAATGACGGAGGGCTACGGTTGGTTTTTGGAGAAAAATCTTTAACGTAATGAACTTGATATCGCTGAAGGAACCTGATAGCTTTTTATAAAAATATAGTGGCGAAAATCTTTTGCTAAAGAGGTCACTCCCAGTGAAGGGATCTCGGCTCTTTCCTCGTGGAATGAGGTGCAGGATATTCCAACTGAATACCGCGATGCAAAGAAACTTGTAATCGACTATAATGAAGTTATTAACCTGACGCAAACTTCTGCCCAAGGGGTCTCTCCCGGTGAAGGGATATCAGCCCTTGCCTCGTCGAATGAGGTGCATGATATTCCAACCGAATATCACTATGCAAAACAAAAGGAAACGTCTTTGTAATAACACCTTTTAAAATTGTTCCAACAACATCAAATATAGGTTTGTTTTATCCTTGCATTGATAAGAATCAATGCAGTCCCATCAATTAATCACACCAGAAAAAAACGAAAATATAATGTACGTATATGCCATCCACATTCGTCACTAGGTCCCGTCATCACCCGTTAGGTTACTTAACTAACGACAGAGCGGGGACTGGATTAGCGCGGGTGTAAAACATATACAACATCTAATAGTATATATACCAATATACAATAATCGCTCCAGGCGTGATAATATGCAACATTACAAAAATGTAATAAGCATCACAGAACAATACCGATAATCTGGGATCCCCGGGTTTCACAGAGCCGCTACTGAAACCCGACGTTCTCCTGATCGTGTGGATAGCCTATGCAATGAAACCTAGACCCCTATGGGTGCGGCAAGTTACCCTCCAAAACCTGAAGCGAGGCAGCCCCCTACAGCATAATGAATGGACCACCCAGCACTTCACGGAATCTGGTAACTTGAGCACCCCTCCTTGGGTCAACCTGTACCCCCTACGAGTGCGGCGAATAGTCTGCCAATTCTAGAGTAAGGCCCTTCTTCCTTTCAAAGCCATGAGATACGGACCCGTTTCCTTCCAGAACCTAGCTATACGTGCACTCCGTCGCGGGGTAAACCTAGTGCAGAAATAAAAATATGTACAACGGGTACATCGAACTCAGCCCGGTCATGCCCCAAAAAGAATATTATACAAACAGGTAGTGACGGAAGTCCACATGTTGGACGCTCTCCCCGCAATATCAAATGTATAAATAAATTTAAACAGCACTACCATTGCACACTGCTATCCACCACGACATATCCGCAACATTACAGCACAGCACAGAACATCAACGCGAATGTCACGTTCATAAATCCGTCTAAAAGAACTATAGCAATTAGACGCAATTTACCGCTCGAATGACATTCCCGGTCGGAGATATAATGTAATTACTGCATACTAACAAGTTTAAAATTTCGATCGACAAAATTTCCCGAAGTGGGCCCCACGTACATCTGGTGTACAGTAATAAAATCTGGGCCTAAAAGAACAGTACCATAAACCACAATTCACTGTGTAATGCTCACTGGAAAAATTTAGTGCACTGTTCCCACATACTGGCCGCGGTTCCGCGGTCAAACCCAAGCTTTGACCGCGGATCCGCGGTGGTACTGTGGGATCACGTGCCCAAATTTTCCCAGAATGCTTAAAAAAGCCTGCTCTGTTTTCTGTGATATATAAAATAATTTTTAGACCCTATTAAAAATCAACAGAAACTTTGAACATGGAAATTGCAGTTTTGAAAATTTTGTTCGATCGATATTTTAAACGCGTTAGCACAAGTTAGTAAAGCTTAATGGTGAGGCTCTGATACCACTGTAAGTCTACAGCAGCGCCCTGGTCGTCTAACAGACGCCAAATGCGGAACAAAACTTTTATAACTGGCGCTATCGTGTACTATAACCCGGATCTTCCATTAAAGCTAAACTAACAAACTACAAAGTGGGTAGAAATGTTATATCGAACGATCCGAGTCCTTCGGTCTTCAACCATCATCCCAGCTTTGTTGCGGCTGCTCCGATCTCCTGAATCTCCAGTCTTCTCGTCCAGGTGGCACCACGTCGACGGATCTTTAAACGGGCTCCCGCTTCTGAACCGAGGCAACTCGATCATCAAGTTTGCTAAAAGAGATGACCAAGATTGATGTAGAGAACGAGTAGAACACTTTGTCTCACTTCGTCCAAATCTATGGACGAACGGTTAATGAAGTTGCCTTTTGAAACTTTGATGGAAATAAAAGGAACTATGAATTTTCTATACACCAAATCTATCATAATCTTTTTCCAAAATACAACCACTTCCTCACTTGAGAGGGGACGACAACTTATAGGAAGAGGGAGGTGGGTGTAGGAAGGGAGAGGGTGACCATTAGCACAAAAAGAAAGGCATGAGTCAAAGGTAACACCTTGCATAAACTTTAATGAACTATTGAATCATTAACCTAGTCATCATCCTTCATTTAATGCACTAATGAGTCACTAGCCATCTCATCATCCTAGTCACCATCTAGAAGCTTCCATACACATGACTCACCCTATGACTCACCCAAGTGACGAAAAGATAAATCCATATTAAACCGAATGTTTAATACGGCTGATAGAAAACTGTAAACTGGCAATTTCCAAAAGCGATCCCGAAACGAATTTCAGGATAACCCCGTAACAGTATAAACATACCCGCATTTGTATTACGACCGAATACAAATGCAACTGAGACAAAGATACTATATCTACACAGTATAATACTCGGATCCGGCTTAAACCAAAGCCCACCAGTATTATCTGCTCGAAATATGACACGTGCATAAACGCATGTGCATTTTCCGAACCCTGCCGTAAAACCATACGGCCTCTACAACGTTTCGCCCGAACTTGGGAAACTGTCTGTGGGGGACTCTAATGACTCATCAACACACTGGCACTGGGTATAACCACTAGCACGTCAGAGGTACTAGCTGTACGTAACGGTTGTCTATGTATTGATTGGAAGGGAAGCTGACGAGCGAACTCATCCAGAAACCCTACTGAGCCTAACAGTGACAATATACATACAGTCCGTGTAGGGTTCCTAGGCACACTAATGAGGTCTCACAAGGCACAACCATGACAATTTCAAATATTACGGGTGCCGAGAAACCCTAATACGGATCGTTAACTAGATGTCTAGGCGAAAGAAGCAACTAGTAAACTACTTTACTAAGAGAACGGAAATACAACCTTTGTAGATCCGGTTCTCCACCTCCATGGTTCCGCGATGAAGTCTCCTCGCTGTCCAAATGGAATCCCGGGCTCTAGCGTCGGGTTCATCGGAGAAATGGGTGTGCAAGGTCGTCGGCTTCGTGCCGAAGATGATCTACGTCGAAGCATCACAAGATCAAGCTCCCACTTCACCTGTTAGGTCCACGTTACCTCTCCCGGTTCTTTCGGGGTTGCGGAAACGGTAAATCAAAATTTTTCTAAACTTTGTAACATGGACCGTAAAAGCCGGATCTTTGCTAAACTAAACTAGCATACTTGCAAAGAAGAGTTAACTACTCGGCAAAGTGGTTATACCTCAACTTGAACTCCATCACTTCTTGTTGTTGTTCTTCTTTAATGTTCTTCTCTTCTTGTTGTTCTTCTCATTGCTTGCTCAAAGGTTGATCCGGACTTCGGTCACCTCCGCGGCCTCCTTGAGTTGAAGACGATCCACCCGAGAGATGTACACCGAGCTCCACCTCAAGCCGAGGTAACTAGGGCAAGGAGATTGCTAATCTAGAAGCCCTAGGTTGTGTAGAGAAGATGTATGGATGTGTTTGTCAAGTAGAATCCTTTTTCTCTCAACACATGAGATCAAAGGAGAAATCAAGAGGAGGAAGAAGAAGGAGATTTTCTAGCAACCATGGAGCTTCTCATTTCAAGAGAGAGAATGAGAATAAGCAAAATGAAAAGCTTAACCAAGAGAAAAGCTAACCATGGTTGCAATAATGCACAAACATTATCATTACCAATCCAATCAAGATAAAGGTGATGGCTACAAATGACATGACCATTATCATAACTAAATAAAAAGAAAACCAAAGAATACTTTAGATCTTCTAAGAAGATCCAAGTCAACTTTGGTCAAATGGTCAACAAAGTCAAGATGGTCAAACGGTCAATGTAATTAGCCATAACAAAATTATCAATGAAAGGATTAGTAAATAATGTCCCCGGCTCATTATGGTTTTGACCAAACGAACTGTCGAAACCCTAATGAGTCCGCCTCAAAATGGTTTTGACCGAATCAACTGTCAAAACCCTAATGAGCCTGCCACATAGTGGTTTTGGCCGAACCAACTGCCAAAACCCTAATGAGGCACCTCCTCCTTCATCGCTCCAGAAAACTGTGCATACACACCCGCATCCGTATTCCGTAGAATGCGGATGCGCAGAAGACAAAACAAATCCATCCATGCAATACTAGGATCCGGCTTAAACCAAAGCCCACTAGTATTGCCTGCCCGAACACCACACGCACACAAGTGTACGTAAGTGATCGCAGCCCTGCCGTAAAACCATACGGCCTCTACACGTTTCGCTCAGTGCAGGGAAACTCTCTGTGTGGGACTCTAAAGACTCGACACTAAGCTGGCAGTGGGTTTAACCACAGACCGCAAGCGGCACTAGCTGTACGTAACGGTCCCCAGGTAGATGTCGATAAGAAGGCCGATGAGGTAAACCCATCCGAACTCCTACTGAGTCTGTATGTGACAATCTCCGTACAGTCCGGTCTGTTCGTCTGATACATCGCATGTCGGGCCTTGGGGGGCGGCAAGCGTCAGACCCCTAATAGCGGTACAAGTCGTGTCGGAGTGAAGCCCAGAACACCCTGAGATAACACTGGAACCTACCAGTATATCTCGCTTGCCCTGGCCAGGGACTACTCGTGTAATGGCTCTCCTAGACACAGCGCGATGTCAACCCCCAATACCGGGAGAGACGAATCCTGTCTAACCGTCACTGCCTCCAAGTGCTTCGGGACTGCTCCCAACTACTACCTGTTTGCACGACTCAGTAGAGCCGTAGTAGGGTAGTAATCAAAGAACAGTGGGAACACACTCGAGGCGAAGTGACAGTGTCAAGTCAGCAGACTAAGCTGCACTCATGTCACCTGGGAACTGACAACTGACGATAGGTATAATACCAACCATCAGTTCCCGACGAGTCCTGTCCAGTGTACTCGTAACCTAACGAGCACCCGCATACTATCTCAAGTACGACGTACCGACGGCTGTGGGACAGACCGTCTCCCGTGCTGGGATGAGAAGCGCATACGCTAGTCTACTCCGGAGTATCGATGCCCTATCTCGGTACTCCCACGACTAGGGACGTGTATAAGGATGTGCTTGTAGATTACCCAGCCCCCACGAGTGTGATCGCCATCACAACGCCGGTAATCAAGCAAAGATCCTAAGGGCTCTACTAATGCGTATAGGTGATATAATAAATAAACACACATGTACACATTAAAGCAGAGACAAACCAAGTAGCATACTACTATATTGAGCAAGATTGTCTGTACAACTGTGAATATTCCAAGCTTCCATCAAGTAATATACATACTAGTATGATACAGTAATGGCCTCTAGGGCATATACACCAACAATCTCCCACTTGCACTAAGGCCATGTACTGGCGTATCGAAGACCTATCATCTCGATCAGCCGCTCGAACTGAGTCTGGGGTAAAGCCTTTGTGAATGGGTCCGCAGTGTTGTCTTTTGTGTCCACTCTCCGCACCTCGATCTCCTGTCGATCAATGATCTCCCTGATCAGGTGATACCGCCTTAAGATGTGCCTGGATTTCTGATGGGACCTTGGTTCCTTCGCTAAAGCTATAGCCCCATTGTTATCGCAATACAGAGGTATTGGGTCAACAATGGACGGAACCACCTGAAGTTCACTAATGAACTTCTTAATCCAGACCGCCTCTTTTGCGGCATCGCATGCAGCAATGTATTCAGCCTCCATCGTCGAGTCTGCGACGGCATCCTGCTTGGAACTCCTCCAACATACCGCCCCTCCGTTGAGGCTAAACATAAAACCCGAGACAGACTTGCTGTCATCTTTGTCACTCTGGAAGCTTGAATCGGTAAAGGACTCGACCCTGAGGTCTCCATTACCGTAAACCAGGAACATCTCCTTAGTCCTTCTCAGGTACTTGAGCTGCTGTCCAGTGGTCCTCCCCTGGGTCTGACTGATACCGGCTTACCGCGCTCAACGCGTAAGCTACATCTGGTCTTGTACATAGCATCGCATACATTATAGATCCTACCGCCGAAGCGTAGGGTATAGTGCTCATGCGAACCCTCTCCTCGTCAGTCTTAGGAGACATCTTCTTGGAGAGGGTAATTCCGTGCAATGCGGGTATGTTACCGCGCTTGGAACCCTCCATACTAAATCTCTTTAGTACGGTCTCTATGTACCTGGACTGCGAAAGTCCCAATAGTCTCTTGGATCTATCTCTATAGATCTTGATCCCCAGAATGTACGAGGCATCTCCCAGGTCCTTCATGGAGAACCTTTGTGACAAAAATAGCTTGACCGATTGTAGCATAGGAATATCATTTCCTATCAAAAGAATGTCGTCCACGTACAAGACTAGGAACACGACAGTTCGTCCTACAATCTTCTTATAAACACAGGGTTCATCTTCATTCTTGATGAAATCAAATTCCTTGATTGCCTCATCAAAACAGATGTTCCAGCTCCGCGATGCCTGCTTTAATCCATAAATGGATTTAAGCAACTTGCACACCTTTCCGCTGCTCCCACTGTCTACGAAACCTTCTGGTTGATCCATCTAAACGCACTCTTCCAAACAACCGTTTAGGAAAGCCGTCTTAACATCCATCTGCCAGATTTCATAGTCATGGAAGGCAGCAATGGCAAGTAGGATCCGAATAGATTTGAGCATAGCCACCGGAGAAAAAGTCTCGTCATAGTCCAAACCAGGTCTTTGACGAAAACCTTTTGCAACGAGTCTAGCTTTATAGGTTTCCACCTGCCCATCTACACCAAGTTTCCTTTTGTAGATCCATTTGCATCCAACGGGTTTTACCCCAGGTGGAGCAATATCCAAGGTCCACACTTTATTGGCGTACATGGACTCCATTTCGGATTGCATTGCTTCCTGCCACTTATCAGAGTCCCTACTGATAATGGCCTGCCTGAAACTGGTAGGGTCATCTTCTTCCAAGATGCAATCCTCTCGATCCCCGTCTATGAGAAAACCGTAGTATCTCTCGGGCGGATGAGAAATCCTACCAGATCTGCGGAGTGGCTGAGGTTCGCTTGGGGTCATTGAATCTAGCGGTTCCTCCAAATTTTCAGTTACATTTTGTGGTCGCTGAATTTCTTCCAGTTCTACCGAACTCCCACTAGCTTCTTTTGCAAGAAACTCCCTTTCTAAGAAGGTAGCGTGGCGAGATACAAACACCTTCTGTTCCTCAGTGTGGTAGAACAGATATCCTAGTGAATCTTTAGGATATCCCACAAATTTACAGAGAACTGACCGTGCCTCTAACTTGTCCGGTTTCTGTGTTTTCACATAGGCCGGACAACCCCATATCTTAAATCGCTTAAGATACGGATTTCTTCCACTCCATATTTCATATGGAGTCTTAGGCACTGATTTGGATGGAACATAGTTCAATAGGTACGCTGCTGTCTGAAGCGCATGTCCCCAAAATGAAAGAGGCAACTCAGCACTACTCATCATGGAGCGAACCATATCCAATAGGGTACGATTCCTCCGCTCCGAAACACCGTTGTGCTGTGGTGTATAAGGAGGAGTAAGCTGAGAGAGAATACCATTCTCTTTTAAGTAATCTAGGAATTCCGTGCTTAAGTACTCCCCTCCCCTGTCAGACCGGAGGATCTTGATACTTTTGCCAATCTGGTTCTCTACTTCTTTTCTGAATTCCTTGAATTTCTCAAAAGCTTCAGATTTGTGTTTCATCAGATACACATATCCGAACCTAGAGAGATCGTCAGTGAATGTGATGAAGTATGAGAAACCACCCCTTGCATGTATAAACATCGGACCACACACATCACTGTGTATGAGTCCCAAGAGCTCTCTTGCTCTTTCTCCATGTCCGGTGAACGGAGATTTGGTCATCTTGCCTTTGAGACAAGACTGACAAGTTTCATAAGATGAAAACTCGAACGCATTCAAGAGTCCATCTTTATGCAACTTACTCAGTCTTTTCTCTCCGATATGACCAAGTCTACAATGCCACAAGTAGGATTCATTCGTATCTGAATTCTTCCTCTTGCGTGTGTTTTGTATATTGAGAACTGTATTCTGATTTAGAACGTAGATACCATTAAACAGTGTACCCTCTGCAACCAGTACCTTATCAAGGTAAATGTTCATGATATTCTTTTCAAGAACAAACTTATATCTATCTTTATCGAGTAAAGAAACTGATATGATGTTGCAAACCATGGAGGGTACATAGTAGCAATCGTTCAAAATCATAGTCTTGCCATTTGGCAATACTAGGTGATATTCACCGACGGCTGCCGCATTAACTTGTGCTCCGTTCGCTACTCTGAGAGACATATCACCCGGTGCAACTTTCCTACTTTTTCTCAGTCCCTGTAATAAATTACAGATATGAGATCCTGATCCGGTATCAAGTACCCAGGAGGTAGGGCTGACCGTAAAACAGTTCTCAATTACAAGAACACCTGAAGTAGATGCAAAACCATGCTTCTTCTTCGACTGGGTATCCTGGAAATCCATACAATCCCCTTTCTCATTCTCATACTCATGACAGTTGTCATAAGTTAGAGCTGAACCAACTTTCCCCATTCTCGAATAAGAATTCGGATCGGTCAAGCGATGCATTTTATTATCTTGATTAGGGCGTGAAAAGGTTGCTGCCTGGAGAGAGAGAAAAGAAACACTCAGCGTATGCTCGTGCAAGATTAGATTGGTTTATTAATTTATCTAACCAGGATGTCTCCCACTGTTTCCTCAAATTCTTCTTAAAACCTTTTTAAAAGAAGAACTAGCCGGGTTTTAATTCACGTCACAATACTTGCTTAACCCTTCAGCCAGGCTAGTGTCGGTACTTTGAGGGAGGTTTTCCAATGCTTTCGCGAAGTTCCTTAATTAAAGAACCTCTTTTCCCTGGGGGCGTAGCCCCGCTAACACCTTTCTAGACACCTACTAGGTTTATAGCATTGATCGTTAAGTGAAATAATCTCCCGAGAGTAAACCAACTCATCAGTGGGATCGGGATCCAACTGTCATTGTGTGATAACCTAGATGGAATCCACTCTAGTCACCACACTCCAGAAGGTATGCTAAATCTGCAAGTTTCAGTTCTTTTGAAACTCCCGATGTGGTTTTTGCCCCTAGGACCCAAGTGATCTTGACGGAGTCAACAAATCAAAGAGTCCTAGTCAAGTTCAGCCTGTCATTATCTGGATTGCATTAAACCCACCCGCATAACCCTTGACGGAGTCAACAAGGTTATACGACTGTCCTAATCAATCCCATATACCAATACAAACAAGCAGCACTTAGCTACCGTACACTACGCCTTGATGGAGTCAACAAACGCAGCATGAATACTAAGTGTTACTTGTAAGAAATGACGGAGGGCTACGGCTGGGTTTTTGGCGAAAAACCCATTAACGTAATGAACTTGATATCGTTGGAGGAACCTGGTAACCTTTTTGAAAATATAGTGGCGAAAACTTTTGCTAAAGAGGTCACTCCCTGTGAAGGGATCTCGGCTCTTTCCTCGTCGAATGAGGTGCAGGATATTCCAAACTGAATACCTCGATGCAAAGCAAGAATAATCGACTATAGTGAAGTTATTACCCTGACGCAAACTTTTGTCCAAGGGGTCACTCCCGGTGAAGGGATCTCGGCCCTTGCCTCGTCGACGGAGGTGCTGGGCATTCACAATCGAATACCGCGATGCAAAACAAAAATGAACGTCCTTGCAATAACAGCTTTTTGAAAAACTTGTTCCAACAACGTCTTTTAGGTTTATTTTCTTGCATTAGTTCTTTTAATGTGTCCCATCAATTAAATCCTACCATTGCAGAAAACAACCAAAATATGACGTACGCTTATGCCATTCGCATTCGCCACGGGGTCCCGTCATCACCCGTTAGGTTACTTAACTAACGACAGAGCGGAGGCTGGGCTAGCGCGGCTGTAAAACATAAGCAATGCCTAAATAGTAAAGCAATGATAGACATTACAGATTACAGATGAATACATTGGATATACTAGGAATCCGCAATCCTTTCGAGCCTGCAACGAAAAGCGGATTACACGGTCGCGGTGAATAGCCAAAAACCCCACCCAAGACCCCTACGGGTGCGGCAAACCACCCGCCAAGTACTCGGTAGTTTGTGCACCCCTCCATGGGTCTATCCTAGGAGCAAAAACAGTAAAAAGAATTATACAATGACGGCTACAACCCCGACCCGGTTGTGCGGCCATACAAATAATATTATTACATAAATTTACATTTACAAATGAATAAAAGAAAAACAAAAGCTCATCTCACATCCACCTCGGCTATTCACCCGCGACAGTCCAACACATTCATATACACATTCCAATATCAAACACAGATCACAGAGATGTATAACCCCGACTAATCGTCTTATAGCGATTAGCCGACGTTGAATACATGCAAACATCACAGATATAACCTTCATAGTCAAAGTATATTGAAGTTCGGAAAAAATACGGAATTATAGGCCCCCCAAAAATAAATTTCTATTCTGGAAAATCTGGGCACATATAATATATCTGAAAAATCCTAAAACCAACACAGAAACATTCTGCACCAAATTCGAAGCAGAGAGGGGACCAGACGGCCGCGCTTCAGCGGCAAAAGCTCCCTCTTGCCGCGGATCCGCGCTCCTCTAATCGCCTCTCTGGTTCGTATTTGGTGGTTTTCTATACAAAAGCTTGAGATAATTTTTGGTGTATAACAAATTTTGTTTTGACCAGAAAATATATTAACAGAAACTCAGGTTTTTATAACTTGGTTTTTTCGATTTTTCCGTTTCGAACTTCGACACACTTTACTACCAAGCTAGTTTATGTTTAGTTAGGCTCTGATACCACTGTTAGGTCCACGTTACCTCTCCCGGTTCTTTCGGGGTTGCGGAAACGGTAAATCAAAATTTTTCTAAACTTTGTAACATGGACCGTAAAAGCCGGATCTTTGCTAAACTAAACTAGCATACTTGCAAAGAAGAGTTAACTACTCGGCAAAGTGGTTATACCTCAACTTGAACTCCTTCACTTCTTGTTGTTGTTCTTCTTTGATGTTCTTCTCTTCTTGTTGTTCTTCTCATTGCTTGCTCAAAGGTTGATCCGGACTTCGGTCACCTCCGCGGCCTCCTTGAGTCGAAGACGATCCACCCGAGAGATGTACACCGAGCTCCACCTCAAGCCGAGGTAACTAGGGCAAGGAGATTGCTAATCTAGAAGCCCTAGGTTGTGTAGAGAAGATGTATGGATGTGTTTGTCAAGTAGAATCCTTTTTCTCTCAACACATGAGATCAAAGAAGAAATCAAGAGGAGGAAGAAGAAGGAGATTTTCTAGCAACCATGGAGCTTCTCATTTCAAGAGAGAGAATGAGAATAAGCAAAATGAAATGCTTAACCAAGAGAAAAGCGAACCATGGTTGCAATAATGCACAAACATTATCATTACCAATCCAATCAAGATAAAGGTGATGGCTACAAATGACATGACCATTATCATAACTAAATAAAAAGAAAACCAAAGAATACTTTAGATCTTCTAAGAAGATCCAAGTCAACTTTGGTCAAATGGTCAACAAAGTCAAGATGGTCAAATGGTCAATGTAATTAGCCATAACAAAATTATCAATGAAAGGATTAGTAAATAATGTCCCCGGCTCATTATGGTTTTGACCAAACGAACTGTCGAAACCCTAATGAGTCCGCCTCAAAATGGTTTTGACCGAATCAACTGTCAAAACCCTAATGAGCCTGCCACATAGTGGTTTTGGCCGGACCAACTGCCAAAACCCTAATGAGGCACCTCCTCCTTCATCGCTCCAGAAAACTGTGCATACACACCTGCATCCGTATTCCGTAGAATGTGGATGCGCAGAAGACAAAACAAATCCATCCATGCAATACTAGGATCCAGCTTAAACCAAAGCCCACTAGTATTGCCTTCCCGAACACCACACGCACACAAGTGTACGTAAGTGATCGCGGCCCTGCCGTAAAACCATACGGCCTCTACACGTTTCGCTCAGTGCAGGGAAACTCTCTGTGTGGGACTCTAAAGACTCGACACTAAGCTGGCAGTGGGTTTAACCACAGACCGCAAGCGGCACTAGCTGTACGTAACGGTCCCCAGGTAGATGTCGATAAGAAGGCCGATAAGGTAAACCCATCCGAACTCCTACTGAGTCTGTATGTGACAATCTCCGTACAGTCCGGTTGTTCGTCTGATACATCGCATGTCGGGCCTAGGGGGGCGGCAAGCGTCAGACCCCTAATAGCGGTACAAGTCGTGTCGGAGTGAAGCCCAGAACACCCTGAGATAACACTGGAACCTACCAGTATATCTCGCTTGCCCTGGCCAGGGACTACTCGTGTAATGGCTCTCCTAGACACAGCGCGATGTCAACCCCCAATACCGGGAGAGACGAATCCTGTCTAACCGTCACTGCCTCCAAGTGCTTTGGGACTGCTCCCAACTACTACCTGTTTGCACGACTCAGTAGAGCCGTGGTAGGGTAGTAATCAAAGAACAGTGGGAACATACTCGAGGCGAAGTGACAGTGTCAAGTCAGCGGACTAAGCTGCACTCATGTCACCTGGGAACTGACACCTGACGATAGGTATAATACCAACCATCAGTTCCCGACGAGTCCTGTCCAGTGTACTCGTAACCTAACGAGCACCCGCATACTATCTCAAGTACGACGTACCGACGGCTGTGGGACAGACCGTCTCCCGTGCGGGGATGAGAAGCGCATACGCTAGTCTACTCCGGAGTATCGATGCCCTATCTCGGTACTCCCACGACTAGGGACGTGTATAAGGATGTGCTTGTAGATTACCCAGCCCCCACGAGTGTGATCGCCATCACAACGCCGGTAATCAAGCAAAGATCCTAAGGGCTCTACTAATGCGTATAGGTGATATAATAAATAAACACACATGTACACATTAAAGCAGAGACAAACCAAGTAGCATACTACTATATTGAGCAAGATTGTCTGTACAACTGTGAATATCCCAAGCTTCCATCAAGTAATATACATACTAGTATGATACAGTAATGGCCTCTAGGGCATATACTCCAACATCACCAAGTCATGAAACTTGTGAAGAAAACACACTCTACTACTTGGCAAGAGGTAGAGGATGAAGAAATAGGAAGTGGGTTCACTTTAGAATTGGATTTCTCACTCATTTCATCAATTCACCATTGATGAAGCAAGCTTTCTTCAAGTGAAGAAGAAGAAGAAGATGATGAATATTATGATAAGTTAATTCAATATAAAAAGTAAATGAATACTTATCATAATAATAACCATGGTCAAGTGTAGAGAATAAATCATGGTTAGTGGGAATGGTTAGGGTTAAGCATGGAGACAAAATGGTCACTTGGTCAAAGCTTCATGAAGCTTCAACATCCAAACAAAGAAAGCCACCATTTTGCATTATGCTAATAATTTTCCAAATAGAATAAATAAATGAATAAGAAAATAAAAACCCTAACCATTACACAACCATGGTTTAATCTTTACACAAACCCAAGTAAACAAGTATCATCAAACATGATACAATCATTTGCACAAAAAGTATATCACATATACAACTTGTACATCCAAGTGAGAAAATCCTTTAAAGTGAACCAATACTAGTTAATGCAAAGTAATATATCAAATATATAATTATGCATTAAATCATTAAATCAACACTTGATTTAATGATCCGATCATATCGCATATAACCGACTAATATCAACAGTAACATCTTATCGAATCAACACTTGATCCGATATCCCGGCTATATCGCATATAACCGATCAATGTCACATATCGCGAGAATCGAATACAGTATCACATACTGGTATTATTCTCGGTCCCGCACATATCTCATATGTGCTCCTATTTCATTTCGCTTGAGCCAGGAAACCTCTGTGTAGAACTCTAAAGATTCGTCAATACGCCGGCAGCAGGTGATGATCATATCAAACACCCACAAGCCGCAAGCGGTCTGCTAAACGTAACGGCCACCCGGGTATTGAGCGATCAGAAGATCGACGAGCAAGCCCGCTCACACTCCTGTGAATCCAACCAGTAACACTTACCGTACAGTCCGGTCTGATCGTCTGATATGTCGCATATCTCGCCTAGGGGTGGTAAACGTCAGACCCCAATAGCTCGATAAGTCGTGTCGATATGAGGTCTATAACAGTTCAAGAAACTACTGGTAACACTTACCAGTAAATCTCAGCAACCCTGGCCAAGGATTTCCGGTTATAGCCAATCGAACACAGCTCAACATCAACTCCCTATACTGGGCGAGACGAATCCCCTCCTATCGCTCATTGCCTCCATGTGATTCGGGACTGTACCCAAAAACCACCGTTTTGCATGCCCTCTTGGACGTGGTAAGGTGGAAATAAAAGCACAGTGGGAACCACACAAGACTCTATGACGATCTCGGGTCAACAGACTACTCTGTACCAGTGTCACCAGAGAACTGCCATCTGACGTAAGGTATAATACCATCTGGGAGTTCTCGGCGAGTCCGTCCAGTGTACCCAGTCTCCACTGAGCACCCGTATATCATCTCTGATGTCAAACACCAATGGATATGGGATCATCCATCGCCCATCTGTATGGGTCGAGAAGGTATACGCTAGTCTACTCTGGTATATCGATGCCCTGTCTCGATACACCCATGACTAGGGACCTTGAAGGATGTACTTATGGACTACCCTGTCCCCACTAGTATGATCCGCATCATAGTCCAGGTAGTCAAGTACACATCCTAAGGGCTTTACCAACATGTAACAGAGAGACAATCAGTATACACATTAAGGTAAAGAGTAACCAAATAGCATACTATCATGTTGAGCAAGAAAGTACTCCCTATATATGTCCCAGCATCCACTACAATATACATCCTATGTATAGTAATGGCCTCTAGGGCATACATATAACTAACAATCTCCCACTTGCACTAGGGCCATCTGACAGCAGTGGTTGTAGTATCTCATACTCAACCATCCCGTAAAAGTCTCTCTCTGGGAAAAGGCCTTTGTGAGTGGATCCGCCGTGTTGTCCTCTTGGTCTACTCTCCTAACCTCGATCACCTTGGAGATCAACCATCTCCATAATCAGGTGACACTGCCTTAGAATATGTCTGGATCACTGATGGGACGGGTGTTCCTTGGCATAAGCCACAACTTCATTGTCACACAATGGGAGGAACGAAGTTCATCTCATGAACTAATATACACCCAGACTGCCTCTTTGGTAGCATCTCAAATAGCGATGTATCCAGCCTTTATCGTCTAGTATGCCACGGTATCTAGCTTGGAACTCTTCCAACATACCGTCCCTTTACTGAGGGTAAAGACAATGCCTGCGACTGACATTCAGTCGTCTTTATCACCCTGGAACCCTTCCAGTGATTCTCCCCAGGATCGGTTGATACCATCTCACTACAACTAGTGAGAATCCTAACATCCAATTAGATCTATCTCATAGATCCAAAACCCAGGATTTAGGAGGTATCACTTTGATCCTATATAGAGAATCATTGTGATAAGCGGAGATTGACCGAGCGTAGCATAGGAAACTGCATTCTTATCAAGAGTATGTCATCCACGTACTCTACGAGGATCATCACCATACTCCCTACTACCTTTTTGTATATACAAGGTTCATCTACCATTTTGATGATGTCAAACTCTTTGACTGTTTCATCAAAACAGATGTTCCAACTCCGCGATGCCTGCTTTATCCTATAAAGCATTTTGCACACGTTTCCGCTGCTCCCACTGTCTATGAGGCCCTCTGGCTGTGTACTTATAGACGCTCTCTTCTAAAACATCATCTAGAAAAGCAGTCATGGCACCCAACCGCCAGATAGCGTAGTCATGGTATGTAGCCGTGGCAAGTAGAATCTGGATGGACTTAAGCATAGCCATTGGAAAAGGTTTCATCATAATCCACGCCTGGTCGATGACGAAAAGCTTTAACAAGTCTAGCTTTGAAAGTCTCAACTTTTCCATATACTCCAAGTAATCTTCTCAAGATATACTTGCTCCTGATGGGGATTTAACCCTTCAGATATAGCAACCAAAGTCCATACTTTGTTGGTGTACATGGATTCCATCTCAGATCGCTAAGCATACAGCCATTCTTACAGAGTCCCACTCCTGATGGCCAGCTCGAAACTAGTTGGGTCATCATCTCATGATGCAATCCTCGCTCCCACTGTCATAGAGTAACCGAAGTATCTCTCAGGTGGGTGAGGAACCCTACTAGATCGGCGGAGAGGCTGAGGTTCGTTGGTTTCTACTGAATCCTTTGGTTCTATCAAATCATCAGCTGTTGTTTGTATAGCTGGAACCTTTCCAGTTGTACATAACAGACCTTGCCTCGAGCTTGTCCGGATTATGCTTTTAGACATAGGCCGGTCAACCCCAAATCTTAAGGAACTTAAGATATGGGCTCTTCCTTTTCCATATCACATATGAAGTGGTAGGCAACTTGATTTGATTGGAACTGTATTCAATAGGTATGCAGCTTCTCAAGCGCATAACACCCAAAAGGAAATAGGTAACTCAGTAGTACTCATCATAGAGCACACCTTATCACATATGGTGTAATTGCTCCACCCCGATATACCATCGTTCTATGGTGTATACAGAGGAGTAATGCTGAGAGAGAATCTCATTCTCCTTTAGAATAGTCCAGGAATTCCATGCACAAGTATTCTCCTCCCTGATCTCATCATAGGACATAATACTTATACCCGTATTTTGGTTCTCTATTTCTCGCTTATATTATGTGAATATCTCAAAAGGTTCGGACTCATGTTTCAACAGGAACATATGACTGAATCTTGAGAGATTATCAGAGAATATAATGAAGTATAAAGAACCAGTCCTGGCATGTGTAGACAGGGGACCTTACATACATCAACATGTATCATCCCAAGAGTTTACTAACTCTTTCTCTGTTTCCAGTAAACGGAGCTATGGTCATCTTATCTCTGTGACATGACTGGCAAGTTTCATAAGATGTAAATTCAAACTGATTTAAATATGCATCTACATGTAACTTCTGCTAGTCGGGTCACATTGATATGACCTAGTCTACAATACCTCAAGAAAGATCCGTTCTTTTCTGAACTCTTCCTCTTGTGTGTGTTCTATATACTAAGAACTGTAATTTGATTTAGAACATCAATGCTTGTAGATAACGTGCCTGATCCGATCAACTTTTGATATAGAAAATGTTCAAAACATTATCCAACAATACAAAATTTTATCATTTCTTTACTTATAAAGAGACTGATATGATTTTGTATATCAGGTTCGGTATCTAATAACATTCGTTCAGAATCAATGTATTGGGTGACCAACAAACTTGGCTGCAACACTTGCCCCGTTTTCTGCCTCATGAAACTTAACACCCGTTCTCAGTTCTTTACCTAGCTGTAGCCCTATGTAACAGATTACATATCTGGGATCCTGATCTGGTATTACATACCCAGGATGCGGAGGATACTGAGAAACAGTTCTTTGTAATTAACATACCCGAAGATGATGCATCATCATGCACTCTCCTCGTTTGGGCGGCACGGGAATTCTGATAATCCCCAATTTCCTGCTCTGTCTTATAATAATTATAAGTTGGAGCGGGACCAACGTTCCCCAGCTCAGTATAACAAGCAGGTTCGGTCAATAATCCGTATTATTATCTTGATTAAGGCGTGATATGATCGCTACCTGGAGAGAGAGAGAAGAAAACACTCAGCGTGCGCTCTTGCAAGAATAGATTGGTTATTATTTTATCTAATCAGGATGGCTCCCACTGCTTTTTATCAAATCTTCCTTCAAACCTAAAAAGGAAAGACTAGCCGGGATTAATTACACACTATAAGTTCGCCAATCTTTCAGCCAGGCCAGTGTCGGTACTTTGAGGGAGGTCCCCCGTGCTTTCGCACGAACCTAATTAATGTAAACCTCGTTTTCCCAGAGGCGTAACCTCGTTAACACCTTTCTAGACACCTACTTGATCGGCTAATTGTAATGTGTAAAACTCTCCCAGGAGTAACTCTTACTCGCAGTGGGTATCGGGATCCAACTATCTCATAGAAGGTATGCAATCTCATTGCAAATTTCAACACTTGAAATTCCCGATAGTTTTGCCCCTAGCTCCCTATGACCTTAACGGAGGTCAACAAACCATAGGCTACTAGTCAAGTTCAACCCGTCATTTCTTGATCGAATTAAACCCACCCGCACGACCCTTGACGGAGGTCAACAAGGCCGCACGACTACCCTAATTCAATCTGCATCATATGCATAAGCAGATAAATACTAGTTAGCTACCGCACACTACGCCTTGACGGAGGTCAACAAACGTAGCACGAATACTAAATAGGACTTATCTGAAATGACGGAGGGCACGACAGGTTTTTCTGAAAACCTATTGCGTAATGAACTTGATATCGTTGTAGAATCAAATGATTTTGAAATGGAGTGTTTTTGAGGCTTTTCTAGTTTTGCTAAAGGGGTCACTCCCGGTGAAGGGATCGTCGGCCCTTTCCTCGTCGAATGAGGTGCGGGATATATCATATATATCACTGTGCATAGCAAAAACTCTTAAAAGCAATCAAAAGACAAACCGAGTGTGTAGCATCTGCCAGTTATTGCAAAGGAGTCACCCCCGGTGAAGGGATCTCGGTCCTTTCCTCATCGAATAAGGTGCAGGATATATCACATATACCGCTGTGCAAAGCAAGAACTGTAGCTACCTGTTTTATTTTGAAATTCAATTCTACAACATCTTTAGGTTTCTTTTATTTCATTAATCACATTAATGAAGTCCCATCATTTAAGTACCTAAACATCACAGATAAATACGACGTACACTTATGTCATCCGCATTCGCCTCGATGTACCCTCATGCACCGTTAGGTTAGGTAACTAACGGCAGAGCAGGGCAGGGCTAGCGCGGGTGTAAAACATAAGTAACGTCTATATAATATATCATATATACTATATACAGTATCCATCACAGAACATCACATGATCACATCACAGATATCGCAGCAGAAGAAACATATGAAATATTGGATATACTACGACGTCCGTGTTTTCAATACGAGCCAGTATAAAACACGGATTCCACGGTCGTGATGAATTGCTAAACACACACCCCTAGACCCCTACGAGAGCGGCAAGCAACCCTACCAATTCTAGAGTTAGGAGACCCGGACTCGACTCCTCGAGTTGGTCTCCCACTGGACTCCAGAACCCGGTTACTTGTGCTCCCCTCCTTGGGTCTATCCTAGTGCGGAAAAGTAAATAATATACGAAAGGTGACATCTTCCGCAACCTGGAAGTGCCCCAATAAAAGAATATTACATACAAGTTTTTACATGAATGAAAATGAAAAACACTCATCTCATAAAAAAAAACCCCGGCTATTCAAACACGACGATCCAATATAACATATCCAGCAACACATAACATCACATGTCATCAACGTAAGTAAATATGCGTATCCCAATTGTCGTTGACATATAGCAACGAAACCGGCGATATCAGATATTACACTTACGGTCACAGAAAAGAAAGTGTAAAACTACAACAGTTGGAATCCGCAACCACCTCAGACATCGCATGCCTGACCAAATGAATTCTTTAGACATCGCATGCCTAAGAATTATAAACCCCACATTTTAGTCTCATTATCGAAAACACTTTTCAATATCAAGTCAGGCAATTCAACAAGATTCCCGACATCCTGATCGAATTCTCGTCGTAAACTTAAGTAGACGGCCGCACCCCCGATACCGTCGATGAAGTGTACCAAGGCGGAACACCGCTACCGCGAGCACCCTAACGGATGCTTTCGGCGATGGGGTTCTCCTACAGTCACTTGGTCGGGGCTATGGAGTGAGGCTGTCTATTAAGTTTACCCGGCGAGTATCCGCGTACGCTACGTGATTGCGACGGACTTTTGATCACATCAAAATTCCGTGGCAACCGATCAAGTGAGACTAAACTGCTATATTTATAACATTCATTCAGTTATCTCATAACTTTTGTGAATTCTAATTATTGTATCCCATTCCAGATAAATAGAAAATGTTAAACTTTTCGATCGAACAGTCAAACACCCAAGTTTTCCCGATACAGATCAACACATGAAATAAGTCTAAAAACATTCAGTTCGTACCTCAGTACCAACGGTCCAGCCGTAGAAGGGTCAAGCCAACGCCTCACATGTGGCACGCCGTACTGCCCCAAACCCGAAGGTTCAAAGGGCAGTTCAAGACGGTCACATAATCGAGTTAAGGTTTGTTGTCTTCTAGAGGGACCATCGCGTTACTTGCACTACTTAGAACATCGTTAAACTACGGAAAAATCCAACACTTGGAAATTTCCCGACAGGGGAAAAATTGGGTATTTATATCCGGTCGAACCTTTTAACATATTCTAATTATCCGGAAAGCCACAAAGACAAAGTCTGATAATCCGATCGAATCATCGAATCCCCAAAACAACCCCAGAAAATTCAACTCTTGAATAAATATTAAAAATTCCCAGGAAAACCAGCACCAGAAAGAATGAATTACTGTGCAAAGATTGAAGGCCAATCAAGTCAAGAGGCCGCGGAACCGCCGCAGAAGGCAGGCTTCTGCCGCGGTTCCGCCGCGCATTAGAGGTATCATGAAAAAATTTTTGCATCGTAATTCTTAGAATTCCCTGCTGAATTTTTTATGAATTTTTAATCTGGAAAAAACCCAGTTTTTAGAAAAAGTACAGAGAGCACTTTATGGATTAGGGTTTCGATTCGTTCGGATTTCAAACTCCGTCTAGACTTCGCCTAAGGCTCTAGCTAGGCTCTGATACCACTGTAGGGTTCCTAGGCACACTAATGAGGTCTCACAAGGTATCAACCAAGCCAATTTCAAATTTTACGGGTGCCGAGAAACCCTAATACGGATCGTTAACTAGATGTCTAGGCGAAAGAAGCAACTAGTAAACTACTTTACTAAGAGAACGGAAATACAACCTTTGTAGATCCGGTTCTCCACCTCCATGGCTCCGCGATGAAGTCTCCTCGCTGTCCAAATGGAATCCCGGGCTCTAGCGTCGGCTTCATCGGAGAAATGGGCGGGCAAGGTCGTCGGCTTCGTGCCGAAGATGATCTACGTCGAAGCATCACAAGATCAAGCTCCCACTTCACCAAGTCATGAAACTTATGAAGAAAACACACTCTACTACTTGGCAAGAGGTAGAGGATGAAGAAATAGGAAGTGGGTTCACTTTAGAATTGGATTTCTCACTCATTTCATCAATTCACCATTGATGAAGCAAGCTTTCTTCAAGTGAAGAAGAAGAAGATGAATATTATGATAAGTTAATTCAATATAAAAAGTAAATGAATACTTATCATAATAATAACCATGGTCAAGTGTAGAGAATAAATCATGGTTAGTGGGAATGGTTAGGGTTAAGCATGGAGACAAAATGGTCACTTGGTCAAAAGCTTCATGAAGCTTCAACATCCAAACAAAGAAAGCCACCATTTTGCATTATGCTAATAATTTTCCAAAAAGAATAAATAAATGAATAAGAAAATAAAAACCCTAACCATTATACAACCATGGTTTAATCTTCACACAAACCCAAGTAAACATGTATCATCAAACATGATACAATCATTTGCACAAAAAGTATATCACATATACAACTTGTACATCCAAGTGAGAAAATCCTTTAAAGTGAACCAATACTAGTTAATGTAAAGTAATATATCAAATATATAATTATGCATTAAATCATTAAATCAACACTTGATTTAATGATCCGATCATATCGCATATAACCGACTAATATCAACAGTAACATCTTATCGAATCAACACTTGATCCGATATCCCGGCTATATCGCATATAACCGATCAATGTCACATATCGCGAGAATCGAATACAGTATCATATACTGATATTATTCTCGGTCCCGCACATATCTCATATGTGCTCCTATTTCGTTTCGCTTGAGCCAGGAAACCTCTGTGTAGGACTCTAAAGATTCGTCAATACGCCGGCAGCAGGTGATGATCATATTAAACACCCACAAGCCGCAAGCGGTCTGCTAAACGTAACGGCCACCCGGGTATTGAGCGATCAGATGATCGACGAGCAATCCCACTCACACTCCTGTGAATCCAACCAGTAACACTTACCGTACAGTCCGGTCTGATCGTCTGATATGTCGCATATCTCGCCTAGGGGTGGTAAACGTCAGACCCCAATAGCTCGATAAGTCGTGTCGATATGAGGTCTATAACAGTTCGAGAAACTACTGGTAACACTTACCAGTAAATCTCAGCAACCCTGGCTAGGGATTTCCGGTTATAGCCAATCGAACACAGCACAACATCAACTCCCTATACCGGGAGAGACGAATCCCCTCCTATCGCTCATTGCCTCCATATGATTCGGGACTGTACCCAAAAACCACCGTTTTGCACGCCCTCTTGGACGTGGTAAGGTGGAAATCAAAGCACAGTGGGAACCACACAAGACTCTATGACAATCTCGGGTCAACAGACTACTCTGTACCAGTGTCACCAGAGAACTGCCATCTGACGTAAGGTATAATACCATCTGGGAGTTCTCGGCGAGTCCGTCCAGTGTACCCAGTCTCCACTGAGTGTTGGAGATAGTGCCCTCAGAGTCAATTATTAGGTCACAGGTACGTGATTGTAATGATTGAGGGAGGACCTATCCGGTAGGACAGTCTTACTCGAGATGATAGTATGCTATCTGGTTTACCTTTATCATCGTGTACTGTTTTAGGTGACCTGACACGTCGCTATTACACGTTGATAGAGCCCCTAGGATTCTTGCTTGACCACCAGCAGTATGAGGGCGATCATATAAGTGGGAGCTGGGGGTCTACAAGCATATCCTTAAATGGTCCCTAGTCGTGAGAGTTTCGAGACAGGGCATCGATACTCCATAGTAGACTAGTGTATACAGTCGAGACCCCGACGAGGGGCGGTGGCCGGTCTCACAAGCCACTGGTGTCAGTTGGATCACCTAAGATGTATACAGGTGCTCATTGGGTTATGAGTACACCGGACAGGACTCGCCGGGAACATGCTAGTTGGTCATATACTAGACGTCAGATGGCAGTTCCCTGGTGACATGTGTGCAGGTTAGTTCATCGACCTGGGGATCGTCATTTGTCTCGTGTGAGTTCCCACTGTACTTTGATTACTACCCTACCACGGCTCAAAGGAGTCGTGCAAACAGGTTTTAGTTGGGTACAGTCCCGAGCCACATGGAGGCAGTGAGCGAATCTTCAGGGGTTCGTCTCTCCCGGTATTGGGGGTGAGGTCGTGCTGTGTCTAGGAGAGCCATTACACAAAGTCCTTGGCCAAGGCAAGGAGATTTACTGGTAGGTATTCCAGTAGTATCTCAGGGTGTTCTGGGCTACACTCCGACACGACTTGTACCGCTTTTGGGGGTCTGACTTTTACCAACCCCCTAGGCCCGCCATGCGATACTCATAGACGAACGGACCGGACTGCACGGATATTGTCACTGACAGGCTCAGTAGGGTTGTCAGGCTGAGTTCACTCACAGACGTCCCTTTTAGTCAATACTTGGTATCCCGTTACGTATTGGCTTATACCTCTGACGTGCTAGTGGTTAAATCCACAACCGAGGTGTTGACGAGTCTTTAGAGTCCCCCACATTCAGTTACTCAGCTTTCGGGCGAAAGGTTGTAGAGGCCGTATGGAGATATGGCAAGGTCCGATCAGATACGTGCGGTATTGCACGGATCAGGATCGGACAGTTTGTACTATAGGCCGTATGGTTATATGGCAGGGTTCGATCAGATACGTGCGGTATTGCACGGATCAGGATCGAACAGATATTACTAGCCGGCTTTGGTTTAAGCCGGATCCTAGTATAGTACAGTGTAGATTTTGTCTCATTGCATCTGTATTTCGGTCGAAATACAGATGCGGGTGTGTATGCACAGTATCGGGGTTTTCCTGTAATTTATTACGGGACCAGTTTTCTGGAGTTGCCAGTTTGCTTTCCGTTTCGGCCGATTTCCATTGTTCCGTTCATTGGCCGAAGATTGGTGGAGGAGGGCTTATTTGCATTGTTGCAAATAGGCATTAGTGGAGGGGGTTCTTTGCATATATTTATATCATGATGGTTTCATGATGGAGCCCATCTTTTGACTTCTAGCTTTATGATGATGGCTTGACCATTGTAGGTTATGATTGGCTTTTGGAGTGTTGGGTTTTGTTCTCTCATCATCTCTTTTTTTCATTGCATTCCACCCACCCCCTTGACTTTTCTCTTTCTCTCTCCAATCACTTGTGAAGGGGGGGGGGGGCGGCCATTCCTATGAAGAGGAAATGGGATTCATTTCTTTTGGTGGGGGAAAAATTGTTATTCTCATTCTTTTGGATGCCACATTTTTCCCACCTCTCTCCAAGTTCTTCTTCCTCCACAAAAAGGCAACTCCATAATCCCAAAATGAGACATGCAATCCACATTATATTCTACAGCAAATCTTGGGTACGTCGAGTAGCCGGCTTCGTCCCCGAGTTGCCTCGGCATTGAGGTGGGAGCCCGTAAAAGAAGTAGGCGATGTGGTGCACTTCCGGCGACGAGGAGGAGACGGAACCTTTCCGCAGGAGATCGGGACCATGACGAGAAGACCGGAGGACTTGGATCGTCGGTATATCTCTATACCCATCTTCTAGTTAGCTTAGACTTGTTAATGGTTACGATCCGGATGTTTAGTGCGCGGTGGTGCCGGTTTGCTAAGTCCGCAAAAATTTAAGTTATTCACCGCTTCCGCATTTGGCCGTCGGATTGACGGCCGGGGCGCCGCCGTGC
Organism: Agapanthus africanus; assembly: GCA_030015575.1. Lineage (NCBI taxonomy): Eukaryota > Viridiplantae > Streptophyta > Magnoliopsida > Asparagales > Amaryllidaceae > Agapanthus > Agapanthus africanus. The sequence goes on from JASDDO010000029.1 coordinate 111,578,413, forward strand.
ACTTACAGTGGTATCAGAGCCTCGCCATTAACTTAGTCTAGCTTTGTGTAATGTGTTTGCATTTCCGATCGATCAAAAAGTTCCAAAACCCGTATTGCCTTCGCATCAGTTTCTGTCGAAATTTTTTGGAGTCTAAAAATTTTTCAGGTGGTCTCAGAATGATGTGCAGGAAGTTATAAGAACACTGGAAAAATTTGGTGACACAATTCGTCCGTATGACCGCGGAAGGGCGGCCAAAACCCCCTTATGGCTGCGCTTCCGCCGCAGTTGTATGGGCTCGTGTGGAAATTTTTTTGCAGTGGGCTTATGGGCTGTAATTAGGGGTTTTGGAATATTAAATTTGGGCCCAGAATTTCTTTAACTGCTACAGTTTTGATTGGGGCCCACTTGTTAATTTTTGGTCAATCGGAAAATTTTAAACACATTTTTCACAGTATTTACATTATATCTGCGACCGTGAATTTCACTTGATCGGTAAATCCGGTCTAACCGCTATAGCCCGGTTTGACGGATTTGCGAACGTGACTTTCACGTTGATGTTCTATGTATTTGCTGTGTTGTTGCGGATCGGTCGTGGGGGATAGCCTGGATGCAATGCTAGTACAGTTTTGTTTGTATTATGTACATTTGATTTTGCGGGGCGAGCGTCCGACATGTGGACTGCCGTCACTGCCTGTTTGTATTATTATTTTGGGGCACGACCTGGTTGCGGTCGATGTACCCGTTGTATGTATATTTTACTTTCTGTACTAGGATTGCCCCGCGGAGGGGTGCACAGATAGCCGGGTTCTGGAGGGCAACAAGCCCGCATCTCATGGCATTGAGACGGAGGGGGCTTCACTCTAGGATTGGCGGGCTATTCGCCGCATTCGTAGGGGGTACAGGTTGACCCAGGAGGGGTGCCCAAGTTACCGGATTCCGTGAAGTGCTGGGTGGTCCATTCACGTTGCTGAAGGGGGCTGCCTCGCTTCAGGTTTTGGCGGGTAACTTGCCGCGCCCGTAGGGGTCTAGGATTTCATTGCACAGGCTATCCACACGACCAGGGGAACGTCGGGTTTCAGTAGTGGCTCTGTGAAACCCGGGGATCCCAGATATCTGTATTGTTTCTGTGATGCTGTACATTTCTGTGATGTTGCATTTTATTCACGCCTTGAGCGAATATAATATATTGGTATATATATTAGTAGATGTTGTATATGTTTTACATCCGCGCTAGTCCAGTCCCCGCTCTGTCGTTAGTTAGCTAACCTAACGGGTAATGACGGGACCCAGTGGCGAATGCGGATGGCATATACGTACATCAGTATATTTTCGTTCTTTTTGGTGTGATCAATTGATGGGACTGCATTGATTCGGATCAATGCAAGTTAAAAACAAACCTAATCTGATGTTGTTGGAACACTTTTCAAAAAGCTGTTATTGCAAGGACGTTCTCTTTTGTTTTGCATCGTGGTATTCAGTTGGAATATCATGCTCCTCAGTCGACGAGGCAAGGGCCGAGATCCCTTCACCGGGAGTGACCCCTTGGACAGAAGTTTGCGTCAGGGAATTAACTTCACTATAGCCGATTACTTTTGCTTTGCATCGCGGTATTCATTTGGAACATCCTGCACCCCATTCTACGGGGAAAGAGCCGAGATCCCTTCACCGGGAGTGACCTCTTTAGCAACGGTTTTCGTCACTATATTTTTAAAAGCTATCCGTTCCTTCGACGATATCAAGTTCATTACGTTAAAGGTTTTCGCCAGAAACCATTCGTAGCCCTCCGTCGTTTCATATGGGTAGTCAATAGTATTCAAGCTGTGTATGTTGGCCAAAGTCAAGGCACAGTGTTTGGTAGCTGTTGGTTAGTCATATGCAGCATAGATAGATGCGTTGGTTTGGGACAGTCGTGCTGCCATTTTGGCCAAAGTCAAGGGTATGTACGGGTGGATTCAAATTAACCTGGAGAATGACGGGCAGAACTTGACATGTGACTTATGATATGTTGGCCAAAGTCAAGATCATAAGAGCATGGGGCAGAAATCACATCGGGAGTTTCAAAAGAACTGAAACTTGCCAGATATGCGCATACCATCTGGAGTATGATGACGTGAGCGGATTCCGTCACGTTGTCATGCGATGAGAGTTGGATCCCGATTCCCACTGATGAGTTAGTTTACTCCTCGGGTGACCCCGACTAATTCTTCTTTCAGGTTTGGAGGAGAATTTGAGGTACAGTGGGAGGTTTCCAGATTAGATAAATTGGTGACCATTCTGATCTAGGTTAGAGTGCACGCTGAGTGTTTCTTTTCTCTCTCTCTTTGGCAGCGACCATTGACCCGACCCTGAGACTTTGACTCAGTGACCAAGTTGACCGAACCTTCTTAAACACCGGCTTTTGGATTGTCAGAGTTGCAAACCTCATTGCCACTCCTACTTTTAACCTTTTCTCCAGGACACCCCGTTTTACTACGAACGTCCACTTCCATTGGACAAAACCATCGTATGGTTAGATACGAACTCGAAAGAATTTATTCGAGGATGGTTTCCGGTTCTGGAGAAAACGGATAGGATTATTCAGTTGTCTTTTCCTTTTACCCTCTCTCAGGTTACGAGTACTCCTTGGTTTAGGGGTAGTACACCTATTACGCAAATTGGATTGTCTTCTTCCAAACCTTAGGCTGGTGCCGACCGGTAGGGAATGAAGAAAACCAATTAGCATAACGATGGTGTGCAGAAGGTATTAAGTTCAGACAAAGCAAGGGATTAGTAAGAGGGCAAAGTAAATTGCAACAGATATTCACGACCAAACCAAATATTTCGTTACCACTCCCACATCACCTTTGTATTTCTCCAGGACACTCCGTATCACTACGAAGATCCACAGTTTATTTGGATACTCCATCGTATGGTTATATACGAACTCGAATGGAACTGGTTCCAGTTCGGGGATGGATTCTGGTTCAGGAGAAATAGGAATAAGGTTTATTCAGGTGTCTTTTATCTTCACCTTCTCTCGCATTGCGAGTGTTCCTAGGATCGGGACAGTACACCCATTATGCTTATTGGATAGTCTTCTTCCAAACCATAGGCTGGTGCCGAACGGTAGGGAAGGAAGAAAACCATTTGGCCTAAAGGGGTGTACAGAAGGTAATGACTAAAGACATATGAAGGGATTTGGAGAGGTGGTAAAGAACTATACGGTTACAGTTGTGAATCTGGAAGAGGCATTACTAGGAATACCAGGATACCCTATCGAAACGTTTCGATGTTTCAGTCTCACTGTGTACTGTTAAAGGAAAACTGATTTCCCGATTAGATACTTACTCCAGGGTATGTATTTACCAGGTATGATTCTCACATCTGTATGGTTTTACAGATGATGAGTGGGAGTAAGTTATTGGGAATTGGGTGATCATCTTCATTATATCGGGATTCGTTGTAATCGGTGATATTTGAGGAAATCACCTGGGCTGTTTGCCGGTCGGCAAATATTTGGTTTTGAATATCCGCTGTTATGCACCAATTTCAAATTGATATATCTGTACGTCTATTTTCATAGAGTGAGATATACCTTTATGAAATTATGTCTACGACATTTACCTATATCAGTGGATGGTTAGGTAAGGAGCATTAAACAGCGGTGTAATTCTTCTTAACCATAAGTACAGTTTTCAACCTACGACACACAGTGAATGAGTTATCAGACTCAAGGGACTTATACAAAGGATTGTATGTTGTCCAGGGTCCATCAGGACAAAGGGGTTGGTCCTCATACTATATTCTGTTTACTTTTAACTTCTCTAGTTCTTAGACATGTGTTTCGTAGAAACACAGAGTCTAAGTTTTGAGGAGTTATAGGTATTTGAATAGAGTAGAGAACCAGGTGTAGCAAGTATCGGGATTCTTCAAAGTGATCGAAGATGTAGATACTTGTGTATGGTATTCAGTTGATAGTAATGATAAAGAGATCTTGCTTCTCTTTCAGGATACTCATAAATGGAAGCATTCCTAAGTTGAGTAACGCTGATCGGCCTCCTTCCATTTAGTTGACATGCGCTGGGGACAGCTGCATGATTTGAATCTGGTTCAATTAAATCAGTGCCTCTGTTTCTATATTGGATATAGAACAGTTCATATCTTAACGATGTTAAGGTACGGGGAGTTGTCCGGTTTATGATTAAAACCAGACACTGGACAACTCAAGGCACGTTTCTGTAATGGCTGTTTGTGGGTTGACCCAGGCTATGACGAGGGTTGATTTTCTACCATCTGGATGAACAATAGCGATATTGTTCTAGACTCGCCACAGTTTTATTAAAAATGGATTTTTTCAGAAAAACAGTAGTGGGAGTATGGTAGAACTGGAAGTGATTCCAGAACCACAAACGATTACTGAAGATTTGATAAGGAACCTAAAGATTCAATCTGAATTGACATTCCATTGGCCACTCCGCAGATAAGGTGGGTAACTTCAGGCACCCGAGAGGTACTCCGGTAGACTCAAGGACGGTGACAGGGAAGTTCTTGTTTACCCACAATTGCCATTGCTGTTGTTCCAGGTTACGAGACCCGGCGGGAGGATGAGTATAGCGTCGTTCTAAACCAGTTTTAGAAGTGTACGTCTATATGACTCTGCCAGAGGCTTGTCGTAGTCAGTGGGAGCAGCGGAAGCATTGGTGGACAGGTTGCTTATGTCTATTTATAGACTAGAGCAGATGTAGCGGAGAAAGATCATCTATTTCTGACGTGACAGTCATGGGTTTGACTTCATCAGAATAGGGGATGGATCTGTTGAGAAGGTAGTAGGGTGTGATATCCTGGTATTTGGATGATATACACAAAGTAGGAAAAGAAACTCCTACACTACGATCGGTTATACTTTGGTCGTCACACAGTGGTTTCTCCACAAAGGAAATGGATTTCATATCAGACCTCTGGTTACTAGATCTATGGTTTTAGATCTAGATTTGGGTAGTCTCCCAATCTGGGTACTTAGACAGCATTCTAAGGGTATTTAGAATGGACGACTCCATGCACGGTAGTGTACCTGCAGAAGATGGAGTCACCCTCTCCAAAGGTGTCTTACAGACTAAAGGGGAGAGGGACGTGCATGATTGGCAGATCACTTGCTCAGGCAATTGAGTCAATCGTGAGATGTCAAGTACCACACCAGATGTTGTTCTTGCACTAGATGCAATAAGTTGACATTAATCCAATCCTGGAGAAATAGTCGGAAGCAGTTTTAGAACATAAGTGGATGTTCTAGGGATATGATAACGACAGCCTCATTCAGGAGACAGTTATCATTCCAGGCTTCCAAGGTGACATAGACGACAAGGAGGTTGTCAGAGTTATAGTTTTCCTTCTGATGAGGGGCAGTATTTTGGACAGGTGGTCCAAGGCAATACTGAGGGTGGCATGGCGCAGGATACTGATTAAGTTCAGTTGACGATACAGTCTAAGAAGTTTGGATTTGGAGTTCATTTATGAGCTATGTCCCATCAGACATCCAGACACATTCTAAGACAGGTATTGCTCATTTCGGGAGATGGCTTTCTCCGCGAACTTGAGATTTAGAGAGACATAGAAAGAAACAACTAAGCGGATCCACTCACTGAGGCTATTCCTCGAACGCAATAGTTCCGCAAACGAGCTTTGTGAGACTGACTAGTAGAGGAGTTGGATGTTCGGTATCACACGGGCTGTGAGTATGCGACATCGCAATAATTAGCCTTGAGTGCAAGTGGGAGATTGTTGGAGATAGTGCCCTCAGAGTCAATTATTAGGTCACAGGTACGTGATTGTAATGATTGAGGGAGGACCTATCCGGTAGGACAGTCTTACTCGAGATGATAGTATGCTATCTGGTTTACCTTTATCATCGATTACTGTTTTAGGTGACCCGACACGTCGCTATTACACGTTGATAGAGCCCCTAGGATTCTTGCTTGACCACCAGCAGTATGAGGGCGATCATATAAGTGGGAGCTGGGGGTCTACAAGCATATCCTTAAATAGTCCCTAGTCGTGAGAGTTTCGAGACAGGGCATCGATACTCCATAGTAGACTAGTGTATACAGTCGAGACCCCGACGAGGGGCGGTGGCCGGTCTCACAAGCCACTGGTGTCAATTGGATCACCTAAGATGTATACAGGTGCTCATTGGGTTATGAGTACACCGGACAGGACTCGCCGGGAACATGCTAGTTGGTCATATACCAGACGTCAGATGGCAGTTCCCTGGTGACATGTGTGCAGGTTAGTTCATCGACCTGGGGATCGTCATTTGTCTCGTGTGAGTTCCCACTGTACTTTGATTACTACCCTACCACGGCTCAAAGGAGTCGTGCAAACAGGTTTTAGTTGGGTACAGTCCCGAGCCACATGGAGGCAGTGAGCGAATCTTCAGGGGTTCGTCTCTCCCGGTATTGGGGGTGAGGTCGTGCTGTGTCTAGGAGAGCCATTACACAAAGTCCTTGGCCAAGGCAAGGAGATTTACTGGTAGGTATTCCAGTAGTATCTCAGGGTGTTCTGGGCTACACTCCGACACGACTTGTACCACTTTTGGGGGTCTGACTTTTGCCAACCCCCTAGGCCCGCCATGCGATACTCATAGACGAACGGACCGGACTGCACGGATATTGTCACTGACAGGCTCAGTAGGGTTGTCAGGCTGAGTTCACTCACAGACGTCCCTTTTAGTCAATACTTGGTAGCCCGTTACGTATTGGCTTATACCTCTGACGTGCAAGTGGTTAAATCCACAACCGAGGTGTTGACGAGTCTTTAGAGTCCCCCACATTCAGTTACTCAGCTTTCGGGCGAAAGGTTGTAGAGGCCGTATGGAGATATGGAAAGGTCCGATCAGATACGTGCGGTATTGCACGGATCAGGATCGGACAGTTTGTACTATAGGCCGTATGGTTATATGGCAGGGTTCGATCAGATACGTGCGGTATTGTACGGATCAGGATCGAACAGATATTACTAGCCGGCTTTGGTTTAAGCCGGATCCTAGTATAGTACAGTGCAGATTTTGTCTCATTGCATCTGTATTTCGGTCGAAATACAGATGCGGGTGTGTATGCACAGTATCGGGGTTTTCCTGTAATTTATTACGGGACCAGTTTTCTGGAGTTGCCAGTTTGCTTTCCGTTTCGGCCGATTTCCATTGTTCCGTTCATTGGCCGAAGATTGGTGGAGGAGGGCTTATTTGCATTGTTGCAAATAGGCATTAGTGGAGGGGGTTCTTTGCATATATTTATATCATGATGGTTTCATGATGGAGCCCATCTTTTGACTTCTAGCTTTATGATGATGGCTTGACCATTGTAGGTTATGATTGGCTTTTGGAGTGTTGGGTTTTGTTCTCTCATCATCTCTTTTCTTCATTGCATTCCACCCACCCCCTTGACTTTTCTCTTTCTCTCTCCAATCACTTGTGAAGGGGGGGCCGGCCATTCCTATGAAGTGGAAATGGGATTCATTTCTTTTGGTGGGGGAAAAATTGTTATTCTCATTCTTTTGGATGCCACATTTTTCCCACCTCTCTCCAAGTTCTTCTTCCTCCACAAAAAGGCAACTCCATAATCCCAAAATGAGACATGCAATCCACATTATATTCTACAGCAAATCTTGGGTACGTCGAGTAGCCGGCTTCGTCCCCGAGTTGCCTCGGCATTGAGGTGGGAGCCCGTAAAAGAAGTAGGCGATGTGGTGCACTTCCGGCGACGAGGAAGAGACGGAACCTTTCCGCAGGAGATCGGGACCATGACGAGATGACCGGAGGACTTGGATCGTCGGTATATCTCTATACCCATCTTCTAGTTAGCTTAGACTTGTTAATGGTTACGATCCGGATGTTTAGTGCGCGGTGGTGCCGGTTTGCTAAGTCCGCAAAAATTTAAGTTATTCACCGCTTCCGCATTTGGCCGTCGGATTGACGGCCGGGGCGCCGCCGTGCACTTACACTGAGCACCCGTATATCATCTCTGATGTCAAACACCAATGGATATGGGATCATCCATCGCCCATCTGTATGGGTCGAGAAGGTATACGCTAGTCTACTCTGGTATATCGATGCCCTGTCTCGATAGACCCATGACTAGGGACCTTGAAGGATGTACTTATGGACTACCCTGTCCCCACTAGTATGATCCGCATCATAGTCCAGGTAGTCAAGTACACATCCTAAGGGCTTTACCAACATGTAACAGAGAGACAATCAGTATACACGTTAAGGTAAAGAGTAACCAGATAGCATACTATCATGTTGAGCGAGAAAGTCCTCCCTATATATGTCCCAGCATCCACTACAATATACATCCTATGTATAGTAATGGCCTCTAGGGCATACATATAACTAACAGTCCGGTCCGTTTGTCTATGAGTATCGCATATCTGCCTAGGGGGCTGGTAACGTCAGACCCCCATTAGCGGTATAAGTCGTGTCAGAGAGTAGCCCAGAACACCCTGAGATACTACTGGAGTACCTACCAGTAAATCTCCTGCCTCGGCCGAGGGCTTTGTGTAATGGCTCTCCTAGACACAGCGCGATCTCACCCCCAATACCGGGAGAGACAAATCCCCTGCCGATCCGCTCACTTGCCTCCATGTGGCTCGGGACTGTACCCAAAAAAGACCTGTTTGCACGACTCCTTTGAGCCGTGGTAGGGTAGAAATCAAAGCACAGTGGGAACTCACACGAGACAAATGACGAACTCAGGTCGATGAACTAGCCTGTACACATGTCACCAGGGAAGTGCTATCTGACGCTAGGTATAATACCAACTAGCAGGTTCCCGGCAAGTCCTGTCCAGTGTACTCATAATCCAATGAGCACCTGTATACATCTTAGGTGAACCAACTGACACCAATGGCTTGTGAGACCGGCCACCGCCCCTCGTCGGGGTCTCGACTGTATACACTAGTCAACTCTGGAGTATCGATGTCGTGTCTCGAAACTCCTATGACCAGGAACACTTTAAGGATGTGCTTACGGACCCCAGCTCCCACGTATATATATGATCGCCATTATACTGCTAGCAGTCAAGCAAGAATCCTATGGGCTCTATCAACATGCAATAGCGAACTAAAGCATGTATACGGTGATAAAGACAAACAAGATAGCGTACTATCAACTCGAGCAAGACTGTCGTATCGGTATAGGTCCTGCCTCAATCATTGCAATCACGTACCTGCGATCCAATAATTGACTTTGAGGGCACTATATCCAACAAATGTCACGTTCGCAAATCCGTCTAAAAGGGCTATAGCAATTATACAAGATTTACCGATCAAATGACATTCACGGTCGCAGATATAATGTAAGTACATTCAACTAACATATTTAAATTTTCGATCGACAAAATTTCCCGAAGTGGGCCCCAAGCGCAAATCCAGTACTCAAACAAATCTGGGCCAAAACAAAATATTCCAGAAACCACATTTTCACTTCAGAAACCACTGTAGAAAAATTGGCGGACTGATATTACAGTAGTGTGGCGGAACCGCGGCCAAAACAAGGGTAATGCCGCGGTTCCGCGGCGCTACAGTGAGATCTTTCTACAATTTTTCTGCAGTGTTCTTATAAAAGCCTGCCTGATTTTCTGCAATACTCAAAATAATATTTCGACGACAAAAAAAATTCGACAGAAACTCAGAAAATGAAAACGCGGTTTCGGAAATTTTGATCGATTGATGTTTTAAATACGTTAGACCAAGCTAGTAATGGTTAATGGCGTGGCTCTGATACCATGTAAGTCTACGGTAGCGCCCCGGCCGTCTGTCCGAGGCCAAAATGCGGAAACGAAAACTTTTTCAAAACTTGAAACCGGCGCTATCGTAAACTTTAATCCCGGATCGAATCATTAACCTATAACTAGCAAACTAGAGAAGGGTTAGAAAAGCTATACCGATCGATCCGTGTGCTTCGGTCTTTGGCTACCAACCCAAGCTCCTCGCGGCATCTTCGATCTCCGGTGTTCTCGTCGGAAAGGGCACCACATCTTCGAGTCTTTTTACGGGCTCTCGCTTCGTCCGAAGCAACTCGGATACGAAGTTTGCTTGCCGTCGTGTCCAAGGTGATGTAGAGAATGTGTGTGATCACTTTGTCTCTTGCATCCATTGTATGGATGGAGGTTGATGATGAAGCCATCAATGGAAATGGTGAGCTAGAGGAAGAAGAAGAAGAGGAACTTTTTTTTGTGTGTTGTTGCAATGATAAAATGAGAGTTAGAATTCAAAATACAAGAGCAAAAACCAAGCCATATAGCTTCCCTTCTCTCTCCTATTATAATTTCAACTCACAAATCCATCAAATAATGTGACACATGCACAAAAAAAGATCATGAGTCATCACTTGTGCATGTGTCATAATTATTGCTCCTAATCATGATTTTTAGCTCATTATTTCCATTTGTAAACATTAACCCAAATGTTTACAACAATAAAAAGATACGGCAACATCTAAAGTAAACTCGTGACGGATCACAAGTATACCCTCACCTGTATATACATACCTGCATTCGCATTCCGACTGAATGCGAATGCGATGAGACTAAAGTAATCCAACAAATATAATACTAGGATCCGGCTTAAACCAAAGCCCACTAGTATGGTCCGCCCGATCATGATCCGTGCACTACTGCACCTATATGATCAAACCCTGCCATATATCATACGGCCTCTGCAACGTTTCGCCCGAAACTTGAGAAACTGTCTGTGGGGGACTCTAAAGACTCGTCAATACTTTGGCTGTGGAATTAACCACTAGCACGTCAGTGGTACTAGCTGTACGTAACGGGCTCCCAGGTATTGACCAAAAGCGAGGTCAATTAGCGAACTCATCCTGACACCCTACTGAGCCTGTCAGTGACAATATCCGTACAGTCTGGTCCGTTCGTCTATGAGCATCGCATGTCGGGCCTAGGGTTTGGTGAAAGTCAGACCCCCAAAAGCGGTACAAGTCGTGTTGGAGTGTAGCCCAGAACACCCTGAGATACTACTGGAATACCTACTAGTAAATCTCGTGCATTGGCCAAGGACTTCGTGTAATGGCTCTCCTAGACACAACGCGATCTCCCCCCCAATACCGGGAGACACGAAACCCCTGCCGATCCGCTCACTGCCTCCATGTGGCTCGAAACTGTACCTAACTAAAACCTGTTTGCAAGACTCCTTTGAGCCATGGTAGGGTAGTAATCAAAGCACAGTGGGAACTCACACGAGATAAATGACGATCTCAAGTCGATGAACTAACATGTACACATGTCACCAGGGAACTGCTATCTAACGTCAGGTATAATACCAATTAGCATATTCCCGGCGAGTCCTGTCCGGTGTACTCATAACCCAATGAGCACCTGTACACGTCTTAGGTGAACCAACTGACACTAATGGCTTTGAGACCAGCCACCGCCCCTCGTCGGGGTCTCGATCGTATACACTAGTCTACTAATGGAGTATCGATGCCCAGTCTCGAAACTCCCACGACTAGGGACACATTTACGGATATGCTTATAGACTACCCAACTCTCACGTATATGATCGCCATCTTACTACTGGTAGTCAAGCAAAAATTACTGGTAGTCAAGCAAAAATCCTAAGGGCTCTATCAACGTGTAATAGTGACCTGTAATGTCACCAAAGCTGTACACGATGATAAAGATAAACCAGATAGCATACTATCATCTTGAATAAGACTGTCCTACCGGTATAGGTCCACCCTCAATCATTGCAATCACGTGCCTGTGATCCAATAATTGACTCTGAGGGCACTATATCCAACAGAATGCAATAATTAAACTAGCATATTAAAGCAATAACAAAATGGAACTATCAACTAGCAAGTTATGTCAATGAAGCAATACTTCAAAAGTATACGCGTCATGGCAATTACCGATGATGATGTGTGTGAGCCGGCAAGCGAGTGTACGTGGAGCATACGTATCATCGGTAATGGTGCTGGTGGCTGTTCATATCAGATTTTTGCATTTTCATACCGTCCAATTTTTATCACATTGCATATCCGTAGATACTCTTGAGCCGTGTTTGCTAGTCAATTGCAGGATACAGGTCCTCGGTTCCAAAACGGTGAAATTCATAGAAAAACACGACAAAATCCGGGTTCCTGCCAACCACAGATAAAACACGGTCTCCGCTCTTCATCCGTATGTTGCCAGATACCAGTTTAGGAGACAAAAGGACAAATCAATTGTCACCTTCATGCACAAAGCACAATGGTAGCACATAATCCAAGAGATCTACACGGAGCTCGAGGCAATCATCCACAAAAAGTCCACTTCATAACACCTTTCCCTCAACAGAAATTCTGGAAGAATTTTGTAAGTATTTTCAGAAAATACATACAACAGACAAGAGGGGACAGAAGAACAAGGAAGTACCCCAAAGCCCACACCCTAAACCTACCAAGGTGCGGCGGATCCGCGGCCAAAGGGGGGTCTAGGCCGCGGATCCGCAGCAGTACAGTGCCTTCAGCCGACCAATTTTCAGGGGTATTTTGGTCTTTGCATTTTTGGTCTGGTGGTTGCCCTAGGTTTTCATTCTCCAGCCTATAAATAGCCCAGAAGTTTGAGAAGGAAGGGGTCCAATTCTTGTATTTCTTTTGCTAAGTTTTAGTTACATGTTCTTCTTCCTCTTCTCACCTCTTCTCCATTAAACTTGTAAGTGAGCTTTTGAGTGAAGAGTGATGAATAAAGAAGACCATTTTATTATCATGCTTGTCTCCTTATATTTATGCTTGTTGTAATTTTAATTCGTTAAGTAGTTGTTGTTATTTCCTTGTTATTTCTTTCCTCTCTTTTTTCTTTATCCTTACATATGACAATGATACTTACGCTTGATCCTCGCCAAGGTGAGGTCGCAAATAGTTAGTCGTATTCTTCTAATCTCCTTCTTTCTATCTTCCTCTTTTGTGTTGTTTTATTTTTCCGTATTATGATGTGTGAGTAGTTCATTCTTGTTAGGGTAGGATAAGGGAAGTTTGAGAGAAGGAAATCTCTCTCACTCTTTCCTTTCCCAACATCTTAAATCGACTCCCGTTAACCCAACCACAATCCGCTCCTTACGGCACCCTATCCTACATGATAGCGGTGATTCCGTAGTGAGACCGGTTGTGGTTGGATTAACCGGAGGTTATGGCTAAGAGCCAAGAACGGACGGACAAGCACCAAAAGGAAGACTTATGCGTTGGAAAGCCTAGCTTATACTCGCAAAGTCCTTCCTAGTCGTGCTAATCCCCGTTGTTGCCGATTACCGTAACACGATATTAAGAAGGGAAACGAAAGATGTGGAGACTCCTAACTCAAACTAACCTAATCCCAACCCTAACATGCTCTCTTTAAATATCAACTCAACACTTAGATAACTACAAACAAAATCTGAACAACCGGACTTAACTCGTCGAAAAACACATAGAAAAAGATTCCCATCTCCCTGCGGACGACCCGTACTCAACCGGCTAGCTACGTGCGAAACCGTCTTGATTGCGGTATTTAAACTTAAACTTGAACACGCTCGTATCCTACCAATCAAATGGCGCCGTTGCCGGGGAGACGGTAGTCTATTTCTAAGTGAAATTTCTGGTTAATTTGTGAATATAAAAACAACCAAAAACCAACAAAAAAAAAATATACTTTGTAAAAATCATCTTGTTATTCTTGATTAGTTTTTGTGCAAGTGTGCAGGAAATACGAAGCTCAAGATCGACGCCTAAGACGTTGGAAGTACGGAGTTCAAGTACAGTGCCAAAGACGTGGGAAGATAGACCCACATTTCGCGGCTACACCGCGACGGACAAAATAAAGTATACGGTCTACTGTCAAAATCTGGAGCAGATACAGTGAGCAAATAAAAATTCCACCCATCCAGAAAGACAGAGGACACCAAACAGAGCCTACACCAGAAAAATGAAGCACCAATTCCTCATTTCCGCCGCGGAACAGCGGCATTAGAGCCTTATTGCCGCGCAACCGTGGCCACTTGGTGGGGTCAGTGTGCCATCTTCTCTCTGTAAGTCCCTCTGCCTCTCTCCACTCCTCTGAGCTCCACTGAATTGTGTTTTCTGCAGGCTTCTTTGCGCAAATTCTTCTCCCCTTTCCAATAAACTGTTCTTGTGCAGGATTCTTTGCGCCGCAAATAAAAATTGTTTGCTGTTGATATTGTTACTATTTTGCATTCTTTAATACGGACTTAAGGGGCTTGAAACCAATCCAGATTGGGTGGGGATTTCATCACCCTTCCCAGGACCCCAAAAATCACTAAAGCATATGCATTGTCCATTGTAAATTAAAAAATACTAGACTTCAGCCCTAAGGACTTCGCGCTCATTAGGAGAAGATAAACCTTGTTTAGAACCTTGCTTAACCGTATATTGTTTACGGGGTGTCTAGGAAAGTGTTAAAGGCGCAACCGCCGAAAGAGAAAGGGTTATTTAATTAAGGAACTTCGCGAAAGCGTTGGACAACCTCCCCTTATCTCTGCACTTACCTGGCCTCGTGATCAGTGTATTTTTAAGCTTGTTTCTCGACACTGTTTAACTTCGACAATCAAGTTCAGGAGCAGGTCTAGTAGACCTAGGTTACCCTAGATCTAGGTGTGATTGTGCATATCTTGTTTGTGATTGCTTAAGCCGTATTTCCGTACATACTTCTGTAAATCTTTTTCTAAAAAAAAAAAAAAAAGAAAAAAAAAATCAAAAACTTTTATAAAAACTTGCCCTTTTGTCGCCAAATCCATTTTCACCCAACACCCATCGCCTTTCTTCATTGACGTTTTCTTACCCTCACCTTCTCCGCTTTGACTATACTAAACTCGTTTAGTGTATGTCCGCTTGGACTCGGGACACTAGCGCCCGTCTAGTCCGCGTTACGTTAGTCGCGACCGACTACGCGATCGACTCCGAAGTCGATACTCCGTCCACTCCTCTTTCACCCCTTCCCTTGCCGGCCAACTCCGACGTTGACCGGAATTCTGTTCATACATCTTCACCTTCACCTTCACCTTCACCAACCTCTTCTTCCGCGATGTCGGGATTTAATCCGAACATCTCGTTGACCACCCCTGGATTGGCTCCACCTCCTATGGAGACCAATCTCCCACCACCTCCGCCTGTTGTAGCGCCGCAGCGAATTGCGCTCCAGGATCGTTTCTACCCTACCCGTTCTGCACTTCCAACCTGCCTTTCTCTTCCTCCGGCCAATGGGGACAACTTTGAAATTAAGCCCCATTTCATCAACATGCTTCCACGTTTTCATGGGCTTGAATCTGAAGATGCCTATATCTTCATTAACAAATTTCAAAACGTATGTGCCATGATGAAAACAACCCAGCTGTCGGACGATGCTATACGTCTACGGGTCATTCCGTTCACTTTATGCGATCTCGCAGAAAAATGGCTGTATAGCACCGCTTCCCACTCAATCACCAGCTGGGACGAGTTTGTTAAAGCGTTTCTGAAAAAATTCTACCCAAATCATAAGACCGCAAGAATTCGAAATGAGATCAACCAATTCTCCCAGCTTCCTTCTGAACCCTTTTGGAAGTGCTTTGACCGATACAAAGACCTTCTTGTTCAGTGTCCTCACCACGGTATAGAGAAATGGCAACTCTGCCAAACCTTATACGAGGGACTGAACCCAGCAACGAAGCAGTTGCTGGAAACCATCTGTCAGGGCCACTTCCTATCCAAATCTGACGAGGAAGCGTGGCAGTTCTTTGACGATCTTGCGGAGCAAACGCTACAGTGGGAGAGCACCAGACCGACTCCTTCCTCTTCTTCTACCTCCACTTCTACCGGTCAGTCTAGGGTAGGAATTCACCAGCTTGATGTCTCTATTGCGATGAGAGCTGAAATGGCTGCAATAACAAAAAAGCTTGAAGCAATAGAGAGCAAATTTTCTTCTCCTACTCCTGCCCCTGTTCTCCCCCTTCGTACCATCTGCGCTTGTTGTTCCGATCCTTCCCACTTGACCGAAGAGTGTCCTTACAATCCACCCTCGCAAGGACAGGATCAGGTTAATGCATTCCAGCAAAGACCGAGGAATGATCCATACTCTTCCACCTTCAATCCCGGTTGGAGGAACCACCCCAATTTCGCCTGGAATCAGAATCAGAATCAATTCCAGGGCAACAATTTCCAAAGGGCCCCTCCACCGCAACAACAAGCGCAACAACAAACTCAGTATCAGCAGCCCTTCCAACCCCAACCTTACCAAAACCAGACGAACAACTTTGCACCGAACAATTCTTTTCCACCAAACAACCTTGTTCCGTCTAACAACGATAAGGTTTCCTCGCTCGAGCGAAGTCTGGAGGCGTTTCTTAAACAATCGACACAATCCACCGCCAACATCCAGTCTTCGATCCAATCTTTAGTGCAACACACCGCCGCACACGGGCAGAGCATCAAGACCATCGAGGCCCAGATTGCACAGCTGAACGCGGCCTTGAGCGAGCGAGAGAAGGGGAAGCTCCCGTCCCAGCCACTTCCAAATCCCGGCCACCCACATAATGCACACGTTGCTCTTGAACAACAAAACCATAATGTAAGTGCCGTAACCACACTGAGATCAGGGAGGGTGCTGCAAAACAACATTGGCAAGCAAATCAACGATGACACCCCGGCCGCTTCTTCTTCTTCTTCTTCTTCTTCTCCTTCTTCTTCTTCGTCTTCCGAGCCTATTCTCCGTTCCTCACAAGGCTCTCCTTCTTCTTCTTCTGCTCTGAATGGACCCACTTCTCACTCCACGAAAACACCTATTCTGGGATCCGTTCCAACTCCAAAATCTCCTCCTCCAGCTTTAGACTCAACCAATTTTCCAAATGTTCCATTTCCAAACCGGTTGAGGTCTAACAAACAAAACCCACAAATGGAGAAGATTTTGGAGTTATTCAAACAAGTTAACATTAACATTCCTCTTTTAGATGCTGTCCAACAAGTCCCTTCTTACGCGAAAATCTTAAAGGACTTGTGCACGAAAAAGAGGAAGTCTCAGGTACCCAAGAAAGTTTTCTTGGCTAGTGCTGTGAGTGATGCCCTTACCCAATCTTTACCACAAAAACGGAAGGACCCTGGCTGTCCTACGATTTCAATTACTATTGGGGATAAGAACATCAACCGCGCACTATTAGATCTTGGTGCCAGTGTTAACTTGCTTCCGTATTCAGTATACGAGCAATTAGGCGTCGGAGAGCTGAAACCCACACACTGCACTCTCCAGATGGCCGACCGATCGATCACCCATCCTAGGGGTGAGCTAGAGGATGTGTTAATCAAAGTCGGGGACTTCATATTCCCCGTCGACTTCATTGTCTTAGATACACAGCCTGTAGCTAACCCCCGGAATCAAATTCCGGTGATACTCGGTCGCCCATTTCTCGCAACCTCAAATGCTGTGATCAATTGTCGCAATGGTTCAATGAACCTCTCTTTTGGAAATATGACAATTGAACTCAACATTTTTAGGTTGGGGAATCAGCCCGCCGAACCTAATGCTCATATACTGGATGTTTGCTCGATCCAGGAGATCACTCCAGAAGAGTGTGAATTCGAGGAGTTTCTGTTTGAACACGACAATCTTGACGCCACTAGTGCGTTTCTCTTCGAACCTGCTGCTGCTTCTACGCCCGACAGCGAATACGAGTGTTTCACATTCTTGAACGATCTTAGCCGCGCACAACCCGAGTTTGAATCTTTCGACTTTCCGGATGAGTTACCTGAACCATCCAACTCGGTTGCCTACACTCGCTTTGAACCTTTGCTGGAGTCCTTTGAGTTCGAGACCTTTGCACCGGTCTTGCCTTCCATCATTTCACCTCCAACGCTCGAACTCAAGCCGTTGCCGTCTCACCTTAAGTATGCTTACTTAGGTGAGAACGAGACCCTCCCTGTCATCATTTCAGCTTCCCTAGCTCCAGAGCAAGAGAAAGCCCTTCTCGCGGTCTTGCACAGCAACAGGCAAGCTTTTGGCTGGTCCATGGCGGACATCAAGGGGATTAGTCCCCTGATCGTTGAGCATCACATTCATCTGATGGATGATGCCAAACCAGCCCGGGATCCACAAAGACGTCTTAATCCAGTCATGAAGGAGGCTGTGAAGAAGGAAATCGTCAAATGTCTAGATAGTGGTATCATTTACCCTATCTCTGATAGCCAGTGGGTTAGCCCCATTCACGTTGTCCCCAAGAAGTCGGGCATCACGGTCATAACCAACGAGGCGAATGAGTTAATCCCTACTCGCACCCAAACTGGGTGGCGAGTTTGCATTGATTACAGAAAACTCAACGCCGCAATGCGGAAAGACCACTTTCCGCTACCTTTCATTGACCAGATGCTGGAACGATTGGCCGGACATGAGTACTATTGTTTTCTTGATGGCTACTCTGGCTATAATCAAATTCCCATCGCCGAAAAAGACCAGGACAAGACCACTTTCACTTGTCCTTTCGGCACATTTGCATATCGACGCATGCCCTTTGGGTTATGCAATGCGCCCGCTACCTTCCAGCGGTGTATGATGGGAATTTTCTCGGACATGGTGGAAAAATTTCTGGAGATTTTCATGGATGACTTCTCCATCTTCGGCGATTCCTTCAACGAGTGTTTGCTGCATCTTGACGCTGTCCTTACCCGATGTAAGGACAAGAATCTCACTTTAAACTGGGAGAAATGCCACTTCATGGTGCGCGAAGGTATTGTCTTAGGACATATCATCTCGCAAAATGGAATAGAGGTTGACAAGGCAAAGATTGAGGTCATTTCCAATCTGCCTCCTCCCCGTTGCGTCAGAGATATCCGAGCCTTCCTTGGCCATGCCGGTTTCTATAGACGGTTTATCAAGGACTTTAGCAAGATTGCTAGGCCCTTGACTCTTTTGCTGGCCAAGGATACACCATTTGACTTCAACTCGAGCTGTGTGACTGCCTTCGAGTCACTGAAACGCTCACTCACTTCTGCTCCCGTTCTTTCTTCTCCTGACTGGACGCACCCATTCGAGATTATGTGCGATGCATCCGACTTTGCCATCGGTGCTGTCCTTGGACAGCACATCAACAAGATGCCGCATGTAATCTATTACGCGAGCCGAACCCTGAACGACGCCCAACTTAACTATACAACAACTGAGAAGGAATTCTTAGCTGTTGTATTTGCTCTAGAAAAGTTCAGGCCCTACCTCATCGGCTCTCCAGTCATTGTCTACACGGACCATTCAGCTCTGCGCCATCTTTTTGCGAAGAAAGATGCCAAATCTCGGTTAATCCGTTGGATCCTCTTGCTTCAAGAGTTTGACCTTGTCATTAAGGATAAACGAGGATGTGAAAACGTGGTTGCCGACCATCTCTCGCGACTTCCTTCTTCGCCTTCGCTTCCAATTCCGATAAACGACGTTTTCCCGGATGAACAGCTCTTGGCAGTATCGTGCGAACCCTGGTTCGCAGATATTGTGAATCATTTGGCCACGGGATTACTACCGACCGAATGGTCACGTCAGGACAGACTTCGCTTTTTATCCCAAGTAAAACACTTTTACTGGGACGAACCCTACTTGTTTAAGTACTGTCCCGACCAGATTATTCGTCGGTGTGTCCCAGATGAGGAATTCAAGAGTGTGCTGTCATTTTGCCACGACCAAGCATGTGGCGGGCATTTTGGGCCCAGAAAGACAGCTGAGAAGATCTTGCAATGTGGTTTCTACTTGCCACAACTTTTCAAAGACGCTCACGATTATTGCAAGACTTGCTCCCGGTGCCAACACATGGGCCGGATATCCCGGAGAAACGAGATGCCGCTCCAACCAATCTTGGTTGTGGAGATTTTCGATGTTTGGGGGATAGACTTCATGGGGCCGTTTCCCAGCTCTTTTGGGAACTTGTACATCCTTCTAGCTGTTGATTACGTCTCTAAATGGGTCGAGGCTGTGCCCAGCCGGACTAACGACAACAAGGTTGTCGTTAGGTTCCTTAAAGAAAACATTTTCTCCCGGTTTGGGCACCCCCGAGCAATCATTAGCGACAATGGAAGTCATTTCTGCAATAAAACTTTCGAAGCCTTGATGCGGAAATATTCCATAAATCATAAGCTCTCTACGCCCTACCACCCCCAAACCTGCGGGCAAGCCGAAGTTTCAAATCGGCAAATCAAGCAGATACTGGAGAAGACGGTTTCCAAGAACCGTAAGGATTGGTCTCTGAAACTCACTGATGCCCTTTGGGCATTTAGAACCGCTTATAAGACCGACCTTGGCATGTCTCCCTATCGGCTTGTGTACGGAAAAGCCTGCCACCTTCCGGTCGAAATCGAGCATCGCGCGTTTTGGGCGATAAAGGAGCTAAATCTGTCTCTGGAGGATGCGGGCAGCCATCGGAAGCTGCAGCTGAACGAACTGAGCGAGCTTAGGGATGAGGCTTACGACAACGCGGTTGTCGTTAAGAATCGAACGAAGGTGTTTCATGATAAACACCTTTTGCGCAAAACCTTCGTACCTGGTCAGCAGGTACTTCTTTACGACACCCGACTTCACTTCCATCCTGGAAAGCTCCGATCTCGCTGGAAAGGGCCGTATTTTGTGCGGAATGTGTATCCGCAGGGCGCTGTGGATTTGGAAAATCCAAAGGACGGTTCACTCTTCAAGGTCAATGGACACCGATGCAAACCGTACCTTAGCGCCGAACCAACAGAGGAGCTCCTGTTCTTACAGGAGCCGGTTTACCTTGCATGATCTTCCTCTGCCTACCTCCAAACTTCGGTTATCCAGCCAAGAACAGTGGACACTGTTCCAAATAAGTTTGGGGGTATGTACAAACCATTTTGTTTATATTTGTGTATATTCTTTTTCTTTTCTTTAAAAACAAAAACAAATAAAAATTTGTGTATCACTAACCGACAATTTTGAACCTTCCAACTGCTCTCTTCATGCTATGACAGTGAGGACACTGTCCAGTTTAAGTTTGGGGGTACGCTCGGTACGCATTTCTTACCTTCGCATTCATATGTATATTTTGCATCTGCATATTAAATCCATAAAAACCATAAAAATTTGCAAATTTTCTAAAAATATAAAAACTTTTTGTCAAGTTAGCTTATGAAAGAACTCTGATTCAACATTCGACGGTTTTTGTTTGAAAAAATAGGAATAACTAGATCTTCTGTTTGGATTTTGAAAACCTGAAAGATAACTCTCCTTTGAAGTTAACTATAGCTGATATACGTCTTTACATCACACTACACGTGTCGTAAGATTTTGGGAATTAGATGACAAGTCTTTCATGTTTGAACTTTTAAACAGATAAATGATTTTCTGAGGATCAAATAGGTTTGTTCTGAAATAAGTAATGTCAAGAATAGATTATGAAGTAAAGCGAATATGAAGGAATGTTATTGATACCGTAATAGGAACTAAGTCTGAAAAATAACCCATCTAAAACTTGATTGGAATAATTACACACCAAACCCACTAGACACGTCTTTTATCCAAAAAATATTTGAACTGCCGGTTATATCTCCGTTCGTATTAAATCATCTGATTTTCACGCCAAACTGTCTTTTGTTTTTGGACCTAGGTAACTTGAGTAATTAAGTCCGCTGGGGTGTTTCTACACCTAATGCCCTAAAACCAACTGGTTTGGGAGCATTGGCCCAAAGCTCGCTAAGAAGCCTAGAAAGTCCAGTTTTAAAACAAAGTCAAGCAAGTGTTCTCTCCGAGTTAAAATTCCTAACGGTCCTTTGTGTGAGAATAATCTTGATAAAAGACAGGCTTTTAAAAATTTTTAACGGAGATGTGAAGGTTTTATTCTATGATAAAGACTATTGCACATTCACAGTGGTGTGTATGAAATGAAAACAAGAAAAGGTGGAGTGAAAAATACGACGTAGTTTCCTGTTAAGGAAGATAGAAATTCTGAAGTTAAAACCTTTCTGGAAAACGAAACTTGAAAAATGCTTAACTCGTTATAAAACTTATGTGATCCTTTTAAAATTATTATCTGGGCTTTATTGTGCGACATGATGACTCTAATCGATCCTTCTGGAACTTAACGACACTATCCGCACTGCACGTAAAGACATATAAAATCTGTAGTTAAATAAGATGTGAGGTGTGAAAAATAAAGGTTCGATAGTCTAGACTAAGGATTATAGAATTGTTATTTTCTAAAAACAAAACTTTAGGGTTTTGAAACTTAGTCATTTTTACAAACCAACTTGACCGGATTTTGTGGGTAGTATCCGCTGAAAACCCTCAGGAGACAACACTCCTCCTACTAGGGACACCTAGAGGTTTAACGGCTTGTTGCACATGCTCAGTGCAATCGCGTTCCCTGCGAAAGTGAGGTTAGGAAATTTTTTGTGAATAAATGGACTTTGCTCGGGACGAGCAAATGATAAGTTTGGGGGTATTTGTTCATATCAGATTTTTGCATTTTCATACCGTCCAATTTTTATCACATTGCATATCCGTAGATACTCTTGAGCCGTGTTTGCTAGTCAATTGCAGGATACAGGTCCTCGGTTCCAAAACGGTGAAATTCATGGAAAAACACGACAAAATCCGGGTTCCTGCCAACCACAGATAAAACACGGTCTCCGCTCTTCATCCGTATGTTGCCAGATACCAGTTTAGGAGACAAAAGGACAAATCAATTGTCACCTTCATGCACAAAGCACTATGGTAGCACATAATCCAAGAGATCTACATGGAGCTCGAGGCAATCATCCACAAAAAGTCCACTTCATAACACCTTTCCCTCAACAGAAATTCTGGAAGAATTTTGGAAGCATTTTCAGAAAATACATACAACAGACAAGAGGGGACAGAAGAACAGGGAAGTACCCCAAAGCCCACACCCTAAACCTACCAAGGTGCGGCGGATCCGCGGCCAAAGGGGGGTTTAGGCCGCGGATCCGCGGCAGTACAGTGCCTTCAGCCGACCAATTTTCAGGGGTATTTTGGTCTTTGCATTTTTGGTCTGGTGGTTGCCCTAGGTTTTCATTCTCCAGCCTATAAATAGCCCAGAAGTTTGAGAAGGAAGGGGTCCAATTCTTGTATTTCTTTTGCTAAGTTTTAGTTACATGTTCTTCTTCCTCTTCTCACCTCTTCTCCATTAAACTTGTAAGTGAGCTTTTGAGTGAAGAGTGATGAATAAAGAAGACCATTTTATTATCATGCTTGTCTCCTTATATTTATGCTTGTTGTAATTTTAATTCGTTAAGTAGTTGTTGTTATTTCCTTGTTATTTCTTTCCTCTCTTTTTTCTTTATCCTTACATATGACAATGATACTTACGCTTGATCCTCGCCAAGGTGAGGTCGCAAATAGTTAGTCGTATTCTTCTAATCTCCTTCTTTCTATCTTCCTCTTTTGTGTTGTTTTATTTTTCCGTATTATGATGTGTGAGTAGTTCATTCTTGTTAGGGTAGGATAAGGGAAGTTTGAGAGAAGGAAATCTCTCTCACTCTTTCCTTTCTCAACATCTTAAATCGACTCCCGTTAACCCAACCACAATCCGCTCCTTACGGCACCCTATCCTACAAGATAGCGGTGATTCCGTAGTGAGACCGGTTGTGGTTGGATTAACCGGAGGTTATGGCTAAGAGCCAAGAACGGACGGACAAGCACCAAAAGGAAGACTTATGAGTTGGAAAGCCTAGCTTATACTCGTAAAGTCCTTCCTAGTCGTGCTAATCCCCGTTGTTGCCGATTACCGTAACACGATATTAAGAAGGGAAACGAAAGATGTGGAGACTCCTAACTCAAACTAACCTAATCCCAACCCTAACATGCTCTCTTTAAATATCAACTCAACACTTAGATAACTACAAACAAAATCTGAACAACCGGACTTAACTCGTCGAAAAACACATAGAAAAAGATTCCCATCTCCCTGCGGACGACCCGTACTCAACCGGCTAGCTACGTGCGAAACCGTCTTGATTGCGGTATTTAAACATAAACTTGAACACGCTCGTATCCTACCAATCAGTGGCCTAGAAACAGGTTTCATAAAAACTTACGAGAATACATATAAGCATGCAATGCGATGTGAACAACAAAAATAAATGGCAATGAATAGTAAATGTAACAATAAAGAAATATACATTCCTATATACGAGTCATACCGTTTTTGGTATCTGAAATCGCACGACTCGTGGTGTTTAGAAAATAGGTGCTACGTTGTTTTTAAGAAAATGTATGTCCTTTGAAATATCCGTAATATCCCTTGATCTGTTTTAAAATACTCACGATTCGTTACTTTTGGAAATAAGTATGACTCGCCTATATCTAACCTCTATTAAGTAAACTACAGGACTAAACTAACAGACTAATCGAAAGGGTAAGGAAAACCACCTAAGTCAGAATCTATAAATATATCTAGTAGTCGGTGATCCTGCCTCAATAGTATCACATACCATACAATATATAATATGACATCCACGAGTCAAGAGTGCGGATTTATCATCATAATTATATTTCGTACAGTAAATCCATCGTACGACATCCCAAATCAGGGTATGGGTCAAATATCACATTTATCTTATTATTTATCTGGTATCATTATCATCTATTCTGAATTAGGGGTACTGATCTAAAGTCTAGTACGTTCTGATACCATCAACATATATATATATATATATATCCTCTATAGTATCATGACGTATCTCATCACACGACCCAAATCACATCACCAATCTCATGGCATCATGCCCAATCACATCGACTCATCTCCAAGTATCATATACTATCCTCATCATCCATGTATATGCAGACGTATATATATATACATACTCACATACATATATGTATGTATATATATATACATATCCCCATGCACGCACAAGAAAATCAAATGTATGCGTGTGTGTGTGCGTGTGTGCAAATCATTACTCTAGGGTTCGCGACTAAGAAACTAACTAAATCACTATCTTCTAGTTACACTAAAACTAACTCATGATCTCCTAAAGTCTTCATGTTAACTTATAACGTCTCACAAACACGTATTTATATAAATATATATATAATATCACGTAATCGTATTTTACACTACGAAACTGCGGGGGTGCTATACACCATCCTCCCGACTTCCTCCGAAGATATATATCTACTCACCTTGATCCATTCTTGCCGAAGTCGATGATGCCATGCTCATCCTTGTTATTCAAAGTCCACTTGAGGGTACCTACATATATACACATAAAATATCGTAAACCGAAATCGCGCACGAAAACCAAAACGGCACACGTATCTCACATAGGTTAAAACATATGGTCTACGCATACAAGAACAACCAAACAACTCCCGACGTTGACGTACAAACGTCAAACGACCGAGTCAAAACTAAAATAACCAAAAACCAAGTTTCAGAAGTCGCAAAACGTCGCTAAAAATCAAGTAAAACGACTATAGATTTTTATTAATGTAAAATTAGACTTTTTTGCTTATAGGGTAGGTCTAGTTATCTAAAAAGTGAGCTACAGACCAAGTTTCAGACCCTAACTCAAAAATTGGGCCGCAATTTGCTGCCAAATTGAATAAAATGGTGGCTAAAATATAAAGGCTTGGGCTTGGGTTTCTAGAATAGCTTACTAGTAGTCTGCACATCTCACTATAGCTGCAAAATATTTTTCAGTGTCTCCGAGTCATAGCAGATCTCTAGAAGTCATCACAATTCCTACAAAAACCCGAAATCGGCAATTCTAAAGTTTAAGTCTTGGGGTTTATTCTCTGGTTTAGCCCATAATATTAACTCTACAGGGTTTGTGGACACTGATACATCTCAATTTCAGCTTATCAACTCATAAAATCACCTAAACCTCAATTTGGAATTTTCAAAGCTCACTAAACCTTACTTAAACACTTCTAAAATAAATTAGATGCTAAGGTAAATGAAAAATTATACTAATGGTGAAGTAATTACCTCATTTGACAACTCAAGAATTTTCTTGAGTTGCCCCAAGTCTTCAAAATCCAATTTTTCTTGGTCCAAAATACTTCTAGTAAGCTTGTGCATATTTTCGGTGAAGGGAATGATGTGTTTTCAGGTGGAAATGTATGTGTTTTGAGGAGGTTAAGGAGGTGGAGATGGTGGAGGGAAGAGGGAAGCCAAGTGCGGCGAGAGGAGAGAAAAGACGAAGATGGAATGAAGAAAACAATGAGCCATGTCAAGGTTGACCCCTCACCCTCACCCTCTCTCTCTCGCCCATACCTCCATTCTTTAATATATTTTCCTTTTTCTTTTCTTTTTCTTAATCCTTTCTTTTCTTTTAAATTAAAGCCATGCATAAAAAAAAAAAGAAACCATGGTAGAAAAATGTAACAATGTGCAATATGACATGGTGCATGTCATGCACAAGAACCGGATATATGCAAGATTAGTGAAATCTAATCGAGTTTTGCAATAAACTGGTATATAATTAATTATAAAAATTTATAATTTGCCTAAATTACATGAATCCCTCCAAAATCATCATTCAATAAAATTTTCCAATATTTCCTAAATTATCAGTATTTAATTATATCATAACATTAAAATATTCCTAATATTTATTATTTTAATTATATAAATACCCAAAAATAATATTTTATTTTTCAGAAATGTTAAAATCTTCCCCCTTAAATAAAGTCGGTCTCCGAATTTAAATTTAAACCCCTCAATACTAAAACATTTCAGTAAAATGGTCAAGTCGTCGGGGCTCCGAAATCATATATATATATATATATATATATATATATATATATATATATAAAATACACATTGTAGCGCAATGCATGCGCATGAAAAAGAGTGTATAACTCAGAAATCAAAACTCCTTCAAGCATCACGCAATCACCGGAGTTATGGTGAAGACACCAATGTCAAAATCCAATACGAAAACCAACATGATATACATCAAAACTATACATGTACACATCGTTGTAAATTCGTCAAAACATCTGAATGAAGTGCATGCCAAACCTTTTCAAGTCACTGTGCGATGCGCGTATTACGGCACAGTGATGGACGTTTATTGTAAGAAATAACTATATATATGTATATATCCTTTCTTTAACATAAACGCCCTGCCGTTTTGAAAACAATTTAGAAGGGTTTCCTGGTAAAATTTTTCGTGTCATCTCAGACACGTAGGTAAATACTGAGACTATAGCTCCCTTTTGGGAATCCCTTCGATAACTATCAATGCATGCAAAAACCTTATCAGATACTGTCCTCTGACTAGTCATGCTCAGCTACTATACCAAATAGTAAATATCATAAAACATCTGCTCCAAAAGAAGTCAATCCCAAAATATGTATAAGAATGCCACGTGCGTCTGGTGTGCACGGAAATCGAAATCAATGAATGTGTCATACATATGCAAAGAAACAAAATCTAAGTGCAACGTTTGTGCATGAAAACACCTGTCAAGGGCAACGGGTATGCCTGACAGCAATATCAGGTGCATCTGATATGCACGAAGAATCCCAATTTAGTCCATCTGATGTGCTCCAAAATCGCATCAAGCGCCCAGGTATGCGCAAGAATCCAAATCAAGTGCACAAGGTGCACAAAAACAATATCGGGTATCACAATCGAAATCGACGGTATATGATTTGCCACGACCCAAAATTTGGCCCGTAACCGGCACTTAAACGACGTAACATCCACAGGCATACGCAACTCAAGTAAGCTGAAACCCAGAAATCTAAACCACCCAAATCTGGATCAACGGAGAAAAACATAGTTTTAACATTTGGAAAATCACAAGTAAAATCTCTAACTCTAGTTTTCCTTCTTGAATTTTCGGCAGCACCTCCTTTATAGAAACTAGCCCCGAAAACGGGTACAACACAGATAATATATAAAGCATCCCAAATGGGAGCAAAATCATGCCCAACGGTGGAGAAAATCACCACAACAAGTATACGACGCTGAAGCGAAGAAATAACAAAGGAACGAATGCAATAAGAAGTAAACATTCCAACATAACCGGCTCCCACGAGAATGGCACCCAAAGTCACCAAAATAATACAACACTGAATCCTCACAAGTCGTTTCTATGTCATATACAAACAGTGGTAGATGGAGAATACTATATCCAACAAAAGATATACAATGTACAAGCAGATAACCGCAAACCCACCTAAAAGCAATGGCCTCACTGCCAAACGTAGCGGTATCCGCAAATGTATAGATGATAAGACGCCCTGCCGTGACTACTCAGAGGGAAAGTCCTGCAAAACACTGTGGCAAAACGGGGGTGAGTTGCCAACTCGTGAATAGTAAATAACATCATACTGAAATCGCAAGTATGCACTAACAGTAATGATCAATAGCATGTAAGATGGTAGCATGAGTATGCTAATATGAACGGCAAGTGACGATCCCAACTGCCACCAAAATCTAGCACACAAGCACGGAGCATATCCTCCAGAGTATGAATTGTCCGCTCCGACTGACCATCGGTCTGTGGATGAAAAGCAGTACTAAAACTCAACCGGGTACCCAAAGCTTCCTGAAGCTACTACCAAAGACGGCTAGTAAACTGGGTGCCTCTGTCAGATACTATGCATGTGGGAACACCGTACAAACGCACCATCTCATCTATATACAACTGCACATACTGAGGATACCCGAAAGTGATCTTCACTGGAAGGAAGTGAGCCACTTTCGTCAACCGGTCAACAATCACCCAAATGGAGTCATACCCCCTACTGGTCCTGGGTACACCCACAATGAAGTCCATGGAAATCTGCTCCCATTTCCATTCCGGAATGGGTAAAGGATGCAACTCTCTAGCCGGTCTCTGATGCTCAACCTTGACTTGCTGATAAGTCAGGCACCTCGAAACGAAGTCGGAAATATCGCGTTTCATCCACAGGCACTTAAACGACGTAACATCCACAGGCATACGCAACTCAAGTAAGCTGAAACCCAGAAATCTAAACCACCCAAATCTGGATCAACGGAGAAAAACATAGTTTTAACATTTGGAAAATCACAAGTAAAATCTCTAACTCTAGTTTTCCTTCTTGAATTTTCGGCAGCACCTCCTTTATAGAAACTAGCCCCGAAAACGGGTACAACACAGATAATATATAAAGCATCCCAAATGGGAGCAAAATCATGCCCAACGGTGGAGAAAATCACCACAACAAGTATACGACGCTGAAGCGAAGAAATAACAAAGGAACGAATGCAATAAGAAGTAAACATTCCAACATAACCGGCTCCCACGAGAATGGCACCCAAAGTCACCAAAATAATACAACACTGAATCCTCACAAGTCGTTTCTATGTCATATACAAACAGTGGTAGATGGAGAATACTATATCCAACAAAAGATATACAATGTACAAGCAGATAACCGCAAACCCACCTAAAAGCAATGGCCTCACTGCCAAACGTAGCGGTATCCGCAAATGTATAGATGATAAGACGCCCTGCCGCGACTACTCAGAGGGAAAGTCCTGCAAAACACTGTGGCAAAACGGGGGTGAGTTGCCAACTCGTGAATAGTAAATAACATCATACTGAAATCGCAAGTATGCACTAACAGTAATGATCAATAGCATGTAAGATG
Organism: Agapanthus africanus; assembly: GCA_030015575.1. Lineage (NCBI taxonomy): Eukaryota > Viridiplantae > Streptophyta > Magnoliopsida > Asparagales > Amaryllidaceae > Agapanthus > Agapanthus africanus. The sequence goes on from JASDDO010000029.1 coordinate 111,607,972, forward strand.
GTAGCATGAGTATGCTAATATGAATATGCAACTATCATGATCAAGGTACACCACCAGGGTACTATATCTACATGAATCAATGCATATCAACAGAATACTGAGTGCGAGATAGTAAATAATCTCATGCACAAATCATATGCATGGAAAAACACGGTGTAACTCAACAACACCCCAAATCCCAAAATACTCAGATCGGCCCTCAAATCGGCCCTCAAATCCTGTACGTCTCATGGAACCTGAGTGTCAAACATCGACACTCTAAAACATCATGAAAACCAGTAGCTAACATCGACACGTAAATACTCGTATCCATACGTTCCTCGAAACCCAAGTATCCCACTTCGACACTTATGTTCCACGTATCGGTCTTTCTGATATCCATACGTTCCTCGAAACCCAAGTATCCCATCTCGACACTTGTGTTCCACGTATCGGTCTGTCAAAATCCATATATCTCTCGGAATATAAGTTCCTAACATCGACACTTGAAATTCCCATATCGCATGAAAATATATCTCAAATGCGTAAATCCACGTAAAACAACATATGCAACATAAAACATCAATATGAGCATATCACGGGAAAAGTCCACTATTTAAGTGCATCAAGTCATTAAATATATCTCGCGGTTCCCAAAATCCAAATCCAAAATACATATATATACAGCGTCCCATTCCACCAATATATATGTTATAAAAAGCCAATCATGTAACGATAGCAAAGTATATGTGCGAGCAAGTAAATATAGTATGGCATATGTATAGGCATGTAGGTACACAGGTATGCTATATGTCATATGCGCTACCGCACAATAATAAACACCTCTATGTCGCTAACTACTAGCAGGGTATATCAACAAATATTTGTGTTGTGCGTATCATGGCAATTACCGACAATGTCTGTAGCATATCATTGGTGCTCGTGCAACATGGACTGTCAATAATAATGCAGTGTACAAGGATACAGTATCAGGCACAACAAGTAATTATATGCAATGTGAATCATGCAATATCTCTATATGATCACATAAACATACGGCTACTATCATATCATATCTAGCCCCGACGCTTAGCGCCATATGGGCGATTTCCCGGTAGATGTTAAATCTACTCACCGATGGTTTCAAGCTATGAAAATACGACCACCTGCTTCCCCTTGTTCGCAGCGTCCGAAGACCCCGCTTGCGACGCTATAAATTCACAAACACACAAATAGTGCAAAAATCTCAGAATCGACTAATATAACATAAACCTACACTTTAACGACGCACCAACACTAAACTAACTCGCGAGTGTACGTCTAGTGGCTAACGCGCGTTGCGACACTACTAAACCAAACTGAGTACAGCAGCTGCATCAGATCACGATTCGCATCGGATTACGTAACACGCGGATTCAAAACACTAGATTATAGGTAAACGATCCCAAATTTTTCATACTGCAATTACTAAAAAATTAAACAGTACCAAACACCCCTAACCAACAGAAGACAACTACCCACAAAAGCCTAACCTCAGCACCATCCTACAAAACCGGCGTCGCCGGAAATCGCCAAAGGGGTCGCCGGCCCCGGCCGGTGGGGTGGTCCTCGTCTCTCAGGTGGTGCCCCAGGGTCACTAGTACATCACTATAATTTTGTTTGGTTTTTCTATAAAAAACCCAGGTCACAGCAGTTCACAGAGGCTCTAAAAGACACTAAAAAACCCGATATTGCACAAATCGATATCTAACGGGTTCTAATCAATATCCAACGAACTACACATCAAAAAAACTTCAATTTAACAGATTAGGGATTATATCTATCAACTTTAGCTCACAAGACCCAATCTTTCCTAGCTCCAAGTGATCCAAGATGCTAAAACCAAGACTTTTAGAATTTTTATGATATATTTGGGAATTTTGAGGATTTATTGTGCTAGAATGATGCAATAATGGAAAGGAATGATCAAGGGCAGTAGGGGAGGAAGGGATCTTGGCCAAGTGAGGTGAATGGAGAGTTGTGGAGTGTTCTAGCTCAATTGCAATAAATGCACATATAAATGCTTTCACACACACATGCATGCACATGCCACCTCATTTTCTTTTCCTTTGCATTCCTTTAAACTTAAATCCATTTGCAGAACAAATATCTAGATATGTGAGAAGGTTTTGGTTTAACTCAAACTTAATTGAAGAAAAGTTCACTTTAAGAGAAATTTCCCAAAATGTGAATACCGTATTAAAATAACATTAAAATTGGAAAAAATTCAAATTGAACCAAAACGTCCCATATACCCCCAAAGCTTGCGCACTAGCTTTATTTTAGCTAAATTAGGTGCCGGCAAGTCTATATGGTCGTTTGATCACAGTCGGGTTAAGACGGGAAAAACCGACAATTTTACCCAAAAAAGGAAAAATTCGCATAACGATTTCTAAAACGTTACAATCTACCCTTTATAGAAATTCGGTCCCCGAATTAAAATTTTATACTAAGCGTACCTTCAAAGAGATGAGGGAATTTCTTCCGCATCTCGCTCTCGGCCTCCCAAGTGATCTCCTCACCAGTAGGGCTACGCCAAAGAACCTACACAGACGGCAAGACCCTTGACCGAAGTTTCTTCACCTGCCGATCCAAAATAACTACCGGCTGCTCGATGAACGAAAGATCGCGTTCAAGTTGAACGGTCTCGTGCTGAATCATGTGAGAAGGATCATGAAGGTATCTACGAAGCATCGACACATGGAAAACAGGATGAACATCTGGAAAACTGGGCGGGAGCGTCAAACGATAAGCAATAGAACCCACTCGCTCAAGGATCTCAAAAGGACCTATAAATCTGGGATTGAGCTTCCCTCTCTTCCCAAATCGCATAACGCCCTTCATCGGAGAAATCCTCAGGAATAGATGATCCCCCACTGCGAACTCAAGTCTGCGACGACGACGGTCGGCATAAGACTTCTGCCAGCACTGGGCTGCTCTCATCCTGTCCTGAATCAGCTGGATCTTCTCCATGGTCTCCTGAACTAGCTGGGGTCCCAAACCTCGACTCTCACAAAGCTCAGTCCAACAGACTGGCGATCGACACTTCCTACTATATAAAGTCTCAAAAGGTGCCATCTGAATAGTCTCCTGAAAGCTGTTGTTGTAGGAGAACTCAATCAACGGCAAGTGACGATCCCAACTGCCACCAAAATATAGCACACAAGCACGGAGCATATCCTCCAGAGTATGAATTGTCCGCTCCGACTGACCATCGGTCTGTGGATGAAAAGCAGTACTAAAACTCAACCGGGTACCCAAAGCTTCCTGAAGCTACTACCAAAGACGGCTAGTAAACTGGGTGCCTCTGTCAGATACTATGCATGTGGGAACACCGTACAAACGCACCATCTCATCTATATACAACTGCACATACTGAGGATACCCGAAAGTGATCTTCACTGGAAGGAAGTGAGCCACTTTCGTCAACCGGTCAACAATCACCCAAATGGAGTCATACCCCCTACTGGTCCTGGGTACACCCACAATGAAGTCCATGGAAATCTGCTCCCATTTCCATTCCGGAATGGGTAAAGGATGCAACTCTCTAGCCGGTCTCTGATGCTCAACCTTGACTTGCTGATAAGTCAGGCACCTCGAAACGAAGTCGGAAATATCGCGTTTCATCCCTTCCCACCAGTAAAAGTCTCTCAAGTCACGGTACATCTTGGTGGAACCTGGATGAATGCTAAAGGCCGACTGATGTGCCTGCTCTAGGATCTCGCGTCTCATCCCATCAGCATCTGGTACACACAAGCGAGTCCCACATCGTAGCACACCCCGGTCATCAATCATGAACTCCGAAACTGTACCCTATCGAAAAAGCTCAAGAATCTCAGACAAACGGGCATCACTGGGTTGCGCCTCACGGATACGATCAAATAGTAGTGGACGGGCGCGGACATGAGCAAACTGTCCCACAGCAGAAGTGAAATCGAACTGCACTCTACCATCACACAAGAGCTGCCAATCTGCAGACGACTGACGCTGAACGGCGCTCCACTCGGACAAGCTACCCCCGGGCCTACGACTCAAAGCATCAGCCACCACATTCGCCTTGCCCGGGTGATAAAGGATCTCACAATCATAATCCTTCACTAGCTCCATCCATCGGCGCTGTCTCAGGTTCAGATCCTGCTGCTGAAAGATATACTTCAAGCTCTTGTGATCCGTGAAGATCTGACACGACTCCCGTACAAGTAGTGTCTCCAAATCTTCAATGCAAAGACCACCGCGGCCATCTAAAGATCGTGAGTAGGGTAGTTCTGCTCGTGCTTCTTCAGCTATCTAGAAGCATACATAATCACTCTATCATGCTGCATCAAAACACAGCCGAGCCCCACTCGAGAAGCATCAAAATAAACAACATAGCCGCCTGACCCAGAAGGTAAAGAAAGAACTGGTGCTGTCGTCAACCGAGTCTTCAACTGCTGAAAACACTGCTCGCACGCATCAGTCCAGAGAAAAGGAACTCCCTTCCGGGTCAGTCCCATCAGCGGTGCAGCGATACTCGAGAAATCCTGCACAAAACGGCGATAATAACCAACTAAACCCAAAAAGCTGCGGACCTCAGCCACCGATACAGGTCTGGGCCAAAGCTGTACAGCCTCGATCTTCCTCGGGTCCACAAGAATACCATCACCAGTCACCTCATGACCCAGGAAGTCAACTCTATCAAGCCAAAACGCGCACTTTGAGAATTTAGCATACAGCTGGTGCTCTCTCAATATCTGCAAAGTAATCCTCAAGTGCTGCTCATGCTCCTCATGACTCCTAGAGTAGACCAGTATGTCATCAATAAACACTATAATAAACTGGTCAAGGAACAGCCTGAAAATCCGGTTTATCAGATCTATGAACGCTGCTGGCGCATTGGTGAGTCCGTACGACATTACCAAAAACTCATAATGCCCATAGCGCGTACGAAAAGCAGTCTTCAGAATGTCATCATTCCGAACCCGGAACTGAGGATAACCCGAACATAAATCAATCTTAGAAGAATGTCTCCCACCCTGGAGCTGATCAAATAAATCGTCAATGCGGGGTAAAGGATACCTGTTCCGCACCGTAACTCGGTTTAACTGACGATAATCCACACATAGCCTCAAACTGCCGTCCTTCTTCTTGACGAACAGAACAGGAGCTCCCCACGGCGAAACACTCGGACGCACAAGTCCCAAATCAAGCAACTCTTGCAATTGATCTTTAAGCTCTCTAAGCTCTGCCGGAGCCATCCGATATGGCGGTATAGAAATAGGCTCCGTGCCAGGAATCGGATCAATGCAAAACTCAATATCGCGCTCTGGCGGCAACCTAGGTAACTCATCGGGAAACTCTCGCACGGTAGAAACCTAGTCCAACGACTCCACTGTGGCTCCAGTATCATGAATGAAAGCCAAGAATCCCCGACATCCCCTCCTCAAAAACCGACTAGCGCACAGGACAAAAATCAAACTGTGAGGGGCGGCACCACGGTCCCCCTGCACAACAAACACTGACTCGCCGAGAAAACAAAATTTAACTTTCTTCTCTCGGCAGTCCACGGACACGTAGCAAGTAGCTAACCAGTCCATACCCAACAGAACGTCGAAGTCCAACATCTCAAGAAGGATCAAGTCGACGGACAGATCTCTGTCTCCTAAACGAACAGCACACGATCGGAACACGTGTCGCGCAACAAACGACTCTCCCATAGGAGTAGTCACGACAAGAGGCTGATCTGGCAAACACGACTCTCAGCCCAACCTTGGCACGAAGTGCGTAGAAACATACGAATGCGTAGATCCCGGATAAAAAAGAACATGTGCATCAAAAGAACATACGGAAAGGGTACCTGAAACCACAGCATTGGACGCCTGAGCGTCTTGGTGAGTCAAAGCAAACACCCGAGCTTTCCCTCTATCGGCAACTGGCTGACCTCGGCCTCTACCACCCACCCTCTCGGTACAAAACCCCCGCGACCACGACCTCTCTGAACAGGAGTCTGATGCGGAGCAACAACCGGTATAAGGGGCAACGTCCTCTGAGGTGGAGAAGGTGGTAAGGTAACCTACGATACAGCTGCCTCGCTCACACGTGGCTCAGCACAATCTCGAACCCGATGACCCATACTCCCGCACCGGTAACATCCAGAAACAAACTGCCGACACTCCTGAGGGTAAGAGCTAAAAAGCCGACCTCGTCCTGAACCTGCACTATCTGAACGGGAATTGTTACGACGTCTGAACGCCCGCTTCTCTGCCGGATCACCAGTACGAACCCTCTTCGGTTCCGGAGCAACTGACGACTCAGAAAGACGCTCCTCTACCAATAGGGCTACATCCACCGCTGCAGCATATGTGTCGCAATGCTGAATGCTGATGGCTAGGAACAACTGGGTAAGCAGGCCTCGAACAAACCTCTTCACCCTCATCTCCTCAGTCGCCACCAAGTACGGAGCATACACCGACAGCTCGGTAAACAGTACATCTTACTCAGACACTGTCATCTCCGGAGTCTGACGTAACGACTCAAATCTACGCGCTCGCGCATCCCTGCCGCTCGGTGGTGCAGGTAGTGCAGGTCTGGGAGCAGGTGCCTGAAGAGCTGGTCGCTGCGGATAAGTAATTGCAGGCCTGGGTGCAGCAACTGGGTTCTGTCTTTGGGGACAAGACCCAATATCGTGAGTAGCTGAGCCACAGACTAAGCAAAGGCGGTTGGCTCGACGGCAGTCCTTCATCATATGTCCAGTTCTCTTGCAGTAGGTGCAAAAGGCTGGGCTGGGACGATGGGTCGGTACTCCGGGTCACCTTGGCACGAAAGGTGGCCTGGACGAGGCTCTACCTGCCATCTGATTGGCAGGGGGCTTGACTCCTGCAGACCGAGGTCTGTCCCTTACTTTTATCACTGCCTCATAGCTGCGGGCAGCTTCTAGAGCATCCTCATGAGTCAAAATTTTTCCCGTGGCTAGAGCAGCCTGAATCTCCGTGTCCAGTCCTTGTTGAAAGTGATGGGCTCTGATCTCGTCCGTCGGTATCAAGTGTGCCGCGAATCAGTTTAAAAATTGTGTTAGCTATGTAGCATGCGATATTTAAAAATTTAACTATTGTGACATATCTTACCGGCTTAACATGGTGAATTCAGCGTCGTATTCATCTACTGATTTGTCCCACATTGAACCCTATTGTAGATGAATAAACTGCTGCTCCATTGCAAACCTAGCAGTCACAGGGATATATTTCGCGTCGAACTTCTCGCGGAAAGTCTTCCATTCAATCGGCTGTACCGGACGGCTTTCTTCCGCCTTCCACCAGTTGCGAGCATTATCCGTGAGTGGTAGTTTCGCCACACGGACCCAAGCTAGGTCTGGCACTTATGCTGCTGCCAGATCATATTCTATGCTATGTGCCCATTCTTCCGCTTCAAGAGGGCTTCCTTTTCCAGAGAACTGCTTGGCGTGTAAAGCCCTGAATTGCTTTACTCCCGGTGCATCGGTCTCGGGACGGTTCAGGAGTTGTTGCTGTCCCTTAAGAAGGCTGCGAATCGCTTCAAGTAGCACTGTTTGCTCGGTAGTTAGCACAGGAACAGCTGGTGTGAGAGGTAGTGCTGGAGGTGTGTTGTTGACATTGGTGCTGGTGTTGTTCGGGGAATCCATAATCTTGAAGAAAATTTTTGGGTTACGACAGATTCAAATACATGAAATGATAAGATTCAAAGAATAGAAATTTGTAAGATTCAAGAAACATGAATTGCAAAGAATGTTTTAGTTGCTGGTTCTTGTGTTATATTGCTTAGGTTGTTCACGCAGAACAGAACTGCATGATAGGGATTCATACAGCTCTGACCTGCATGAGCCACCAACAAAACCTATAACGCCCCGCTTCCCGGTGTACGGCGAAGTGGATGTGACGAGGTACGATACGTATATAATTAGAAGTACATACGCTAAGCGTATCTAAGCAATATAAAAGTAAATCACAAGAGACAAAAGATATATAGAAATAACAGCAACTTTATTAATAACATTCCTTTGTACAATGCATGAAAAGTAAATACAACTGAAATGAAAAGCGATGCCTAAACAGTGGCATAACAGGAAATGAAAATACTGAATAGAACAAGGTACAATTTCTAGAGCTCGGGGTGTTCGTGAAACTGCTCCAAGTCTTCACCGGTGGGCTCGATCTCTGCTGGGACCAGGCACCTGACGACATTCAAAGAAGAAAGAAATAGAATGTCGTCAGTGAACAGGTCGCTCGGTAAGTCCCAAAGATAAAGAAGAATTAGAAAAGACAGAATAAGAGGTATTTTCTAAAGAGATTGTAAAATATTATAGAATATTGTGTTAACGCTGTTGTTTGTAGCTTGGTACAGAAGGATGCCAGTGTATACGAGAGGGGTCTCTATATGCTAGAGACCAGGATGTACAAGGAACCGTTATGCCACGGTATAACAGCAACGGAATATAGATTAGGTGTCTTGATCTGACCACCTCGTGCCACCTTTAACACCTTCCGTACCAATCTACCCCTTAAACCCCGTAGTGTTTTGATATTATTGTAGTATTGTATTGTGTAAGTTGGATGACTGACCAAACCCATGATATCAGTAAACAGATTGTAACTGCATAATCAGGTAAATGGAATAACGGAATAATGGATGTATATCCATGGTTTGATTCAGTCAAGTTGTATAGATTGTTAACTGGATTCTGGGATTCATGTGTTCATATTGAGTTGGAATATTAAAGGATATAGATTGACTTGAATCATATTCAAGTCAGAAATAATCAGACAAAAACCTGAGTCAGACTAAAAGAATGTAAGTCGAAATTCTATATTTGTTAGGTTCATTATTGTAATTTACAAAACTTAAGGGGGTTTTATGTAAAAATACTTTTGTATAGTTTTCAAAATACACCTCAAGTATTTATTATTCGTCTTTATAGTTATAATGAGTGTGATTTATTTTGTGATATTTCTAGTGAAAATATCCTAATTATATAAATAAAGGTATTAATTTGTGATATTGATTTATTTGAAATTCATGGTATTTTAATGTAACTTTTAATCTTGTAATTTTTAGGAAAATGTGGAAACTTTATCTTATAATAAAATAGGTGTTTAAATGATAAATATACATATGTTTATACAAGAATAATTTTTAATAAATATTTTATTTTCCAAAAATCTCATTTTTCTTAAATGTCGTATTTTAAACCTTTTGAGACCGAATGCTCCTTGCGGAGGTCTGAATCTCGCACTACTAAGCCCGATGGTGCACGATTAACCGTACTATCCCTAACGAGTTCCCCAAAGGTGGGTCGTAGTGGCGCTTTGCAAAGATTTAATAAATACTAATCATTTAGAAAACGGTTTTATAAAGATAAGGTATTTATTTGTAAAAGGTGTAAATTTCCGTATTTTAGATTCTAGGGTTTCCTAAGCCAACTAGCCTATTGCTAAATGGTCTAAACAACAAGTCATTAGAAGCCTCAAATCGCCTCTTCACCGCCAATTGCGGCCAGGTAAGTGCCAGGTGAGTGGGAGGCTCTCCACTACAAGTAGTGGTTCTAATTAAGTAACCACTCGCCTTAGACACACTTACCTAGACACCATAAAGTCAGGTTTAGATAAACGATCGATGTCCACGACATATCATATTTTCCTATTAAAAGATATTGTTTTAAAATTGTTTAAAACTTAGAACTTTTAGAAAAGCTTTTATTAAGAAAATGGTATTTTAATGTAAAATCTTATTTTATTTTAATCTAAGTTTTCAAGGTAGCATGTTATGATTGCATATGAGTGTGTGTGGAGGTAGGTCATTACCTCGTGATCTATTTTAAGATATAGCAATGTTAAAGAATTAAATGTGATAAGCTAAACATGGTGGTATTTAAGTGAAAAAATACGGTATATTGCAAAAGTTATCATTTCATGTGAAAAACTTTATCCAAATTAGTTGTTATGTGATTAGGAGTCAACATGAATATTTTTAAGCATTATGGAATTAGTGATAAGTGAGTTTTGATAGAAAACCGAATCGGAAATCGGTTTGTTCCGATTTCCGTCGGGTTTGAAAAGTCGTATTTTTATGAAAGAATAGAAAGGTAGAAAAGAGAGACTTACGGGTTTGGACAACGCTAGAGAGTGAGAGGGAGGTAGTGGGTTTTCCGGCGCGTCGAAACGTCGTCGAGAGCTCCTAGCACGATCACCGGAAAGTCGCCGTCGCTTTCGCTCGCACTTCGCCTTTCGCTCGTTTTCCGACATACCAAGTTCTTTTGGGATTTTGGGAGAGTGGACTTAGGAATTTAGGATCAGAGGGTAGAGGGTAGGGGTGTTTATATAGGGTTAGGCAAGGGTTAGGGTTTTAATAAAAAAAATATATAAAAAAAAACATTAAAAATCATTAAATTTTTGCAGTAAAAGGGATTTATTGAGAAATTGATAACCGATCAAAAAATTTAAAGTCTGCAGGTGAGAAGGCCAGGTCAACACGGAATTTTTCTGTGTGGACGACTCGGCCGTTCGGCGGCTCCGGCCCGAGTCGGCCGGTCCGCCGGCCGACTCGGCCGAGTCGGGCCGAGTCGGGGTGCCGTTGGTGGGGGGTCTCCTTGGGGGATTTATGGTATATTTATTTTTTTATGTCCAGTTCAAGTTTTGTGAGTTATGGCATTTTGACTATTGACTTTTCAAAAATTTAAAACAAAATAAATATAAAAATAATGTGGGGCATGGGATTTGAACTCTGGTGGCTTGGTTCAGCAGTGCAAGGTATTACCAATGAGCTACAAGCTCCTTCTTGTAATTATGGAGTGAAATAAATACTTAAAGAGATATCAGCCGCAATAAATACTCCAAGTATACATTGAATTTAAATCAATTCTTTATACATTAAAAATGGAGTTGTTACAATCATGGCTGTAGGGTTCCTAAGCATCCTATAGAGGTCTCACAAGGCATCAACCATGCCATTTTACAAAAATTATGGTGCCGAGAAACCCTAACACGGATCTTAGGCTAGAATTCTAGGCGAAAAACTAAACTAGTTAACATATTAACTAAAGGTTAGATGCTACAACCTTTGTAGATCCGGTTACCCTCTTCCTTGGCTCCACGAAGGCATCCTCTTGCTGTCCATCTCGATTCCCAAACTCGAACGTTGGCTTCATCGGAGAAACGGGCAAGCTAGGTCGTCGGCTTTGTGTCAAAAACGATCTACCTCGAGGCATCGCAAGTTCAAGCTCCGACTTCACAAACTTGTGAAACTTGTGAAGAAAACACCCAAGACAACTTGGCAAGAGGTAGAGGGTGAAGAAATAGGAGGTGGGTAGACTTTATATTTGGATTTCTCTCACTTTAGCTCAAGTTGCCATTGATGCACCTTAAGCTTTTCTTGAAGAAGAAGATGATCAAGAAGAAGAAGAATATATGATAAGTCCTTTTAAAATGAAAAGAAAAAGAATACTTATCATAATCTAACTTGGGTTAAGTGTAGAGAATAGACCATGGTTAATGGATGGGTTAGGGTTAAGCATGATGACAAGAATGGTTAAGAAATCAATGCTTCATGAAGCTTCAACTAAAAGACAAAGAAAGCCACCATTCTTTTCAAATCATTTCCAAATAAATAAATGAACAAATAAATAAATAGATGAATATGCAAAACCCTAATTATCACTTAACCATGGTTTTAATTCTTTACACTTAACAAAATAATCAAGTATCATCAAACATGATACAAATATGTGCACAAAAGTATATCACATATATTTCTTGCACATCTAGTGAGAAAATCCATATAAAGTGAACCAATACTAGTTAATGCAAAGTAATATATCAAATATATATAATTATATATTAAATCATTAAATCAACACTTGATTCAATGATCCGGTCATGTCGCACATAACCGACTAGTATACAATGTATCGATTTATCGAATCAATGATTCGATAACTAGGTCATATCGAATATAACCAATCGAAACATTTATCGTGAGAATGTAATGCGGTATCACGTACACGCATTATTCTCGGTCCCGCACATATCTCATATGCGCTCCTATTTCGTTTCGCTTGAACCAGGAAACCTCTGTGTAGGACTCTAAAGACTCGTCAATACGCCGGTAGCAGATGATGATCATATCAAGCACCCACAAGCCGCAAGCGGTCTGCTAAACGTAACGGCCATCCGGGTATTGAGCAATCAGATGATCGACGAGCTAGCCCGCTCACACTCCTGTGAATCCAACCAGTAACACTTACCGTACAGTCTGGTCTGTTCGTCTGATACGTCGCATATCAAGTCTAGGGGTGGTGAACGTCAGACCCCAATAACCGATAAGTCGTGCCGATGTGAGGCTCATAACGGGTCGAGAAACTACTGGTAACACTTACCAGCAAATCTCTGATCAGCCCTGGCCAGGGACTTCCCTGTACGGCCAATCGAGCACAGCGCAACATCAACCCCCAATACCGGGAGAGACGAAACCCCTCCTATCGCTCATTGCCTCCATGTGACTCGGGACTGTACCCAAAGACCACCGTTTTGCACGCCCTCATGGACGTGGTAAGGTGGAGATCAAAGCACAGTGGGAATCACACAAGACTCTATGACGATCTCGGGTCTACAGACTAACCTGTACAAGTGTCACCTGAGAACTGCCATCTGACGTGAGGTGTAATACCATCTGGGAGTTCTCGGCGAGTCCGTCCAGTGTACCCAGTCTCCACTGAGCACCCGTATACCATCTCTGATGTCAAACACCAATGGATGTGGGATCATCCATCGCCCATCTCATGGGTCGAGAAGCGTATACGCTAGTCTACTCTGGTATATCGATGCCCCGTCTCGATACACCCACGACTAGGGACCTTGAAGGATGTACTTATGGACTACCATGTCCCCACTAGTATGATCTGCATCACAGTCTAGGTAGTCAAGTACATATCCTAAGGGCTTTACCAACATGTAACTATAAGACAGTACAAAGAGACAAGTGTACATATTAAGATAAAGAGTAACCAGATAGCATACTATCATATCGAGCAAGAAAGTCATCTCTATATATGTCCAAGCATCCAATATAATATACATCATCTGTACAATACTGGCTTCTAGGGCATACATACAACTAACAATCTCCCACTTGCACTAGGGCCAGCTGCTGTAGTATCGCATACCGAGCATCCCGAAGAGTCTCTCAAACTGTATCTGGGGAATGGCCTTCGTGAGTGGATCCGCCGTGTTGTTCTTCGTGTCAACCCTCCTGACCTCGATCTCCCGGCGATCAACTATCTCCCGGATCCGGTGATACCGCCTCAGAATATGCCTGGATCTCTGATGGGACCTGGGTTCCTTGGCCAAAGCCACCGCTCCATTGTTATCGCAATACAAAGGTATTGGATGCTCAATGGATGGAACCACTCCAAGTTCAGTAATGAACTTCTTGATCCAGAAAGCCTCTTTGGCAGCATCGTTGGCAGCGATGTATTCAGCCTCCATCGTCGAGTCTGCCACGGTTTCCTGCTTGGAACTCTTCCAGCTAACCGCCCCTCCGTAAAGGGTAAAGACAAATCCCGACTGCGACTTAGAGTCGTCCTTATCACTCTGGAAGCTCGAATCGGTAAAGGACTCCACTTGGAGTTCTCCGTTACCATACACCAAGAACATATCTCTAGTCCTTCGTAAGTACTTGAGAATGCTCTTCACAGCTGTCCAATGACTCTCTCCAGGATCAGCTTGATACCTGCTCACTACACTTAGTGAGTATGCTACATCGGGTCTGGTACATAGCATCGCATACATGATAGAGCCTACTGCCGAAGCATAGGGTATCCCTTGCATGCGAGCTCTCTCCAAATCAGTCTTGGGAGACATCTCTTTGGAGAGAGTGACTCCAGAGATCGTGGGCAAGTTCCCACGCTTGGACTCTTCCATACTAAACCTCTTTAGTATGGTGTCAATGTACCTGGATTGGGACAATCCCAGTATCCGTTTGGATCTATCTCTATAGATCCTGATCCCCAATATGCAGGAGGCATCACCAAGATCTTTCATCGAGAATCTTTGTGATAAGAAGAGCTTGACCGATTGCAGCATAGGAATATCATTTCCTATCAAGAGTATGTCGTCCACGTACAATACGAGGAAGACAACCTTACTCCCTGCCACCTTCTTGTAGATACAAGGTTCATCTGGGTTTTTGACGAAATCAAACTCTTTGATAACGACGTCAAAGCAGATGTTCCAACTCCGCGATGCTTGCTTTAATCCATAAATGGATTTAAGCAGCTTGCACACCTTCCCGCTGCTCCCACTGTCTACGAAGCCCTCTGGCTGAGTCATGTACACGCTCTCTTCTAAATCACCATTTAGAAAGGCAGTCTTAACATCCATTTGCCAGATTTCGTAATCATGATATGCAGCGATGGCAAGCATGATCCGGATGGATTTAAGCATAGCCACTGGAGAAAAGGTCTCGTCATAGTCCACACCTGGTCTTTGACGAAAACCCTTTGCTACAAGTCTAGCTTTGAAAGTCTCCACTTTCCCATCTACACCAAGTTTTTTCTTGAAGATCCACTTGCTCCCAATAGGTTTTACCCCTTCAGGAGCAACATCCAAAGTCCATACTTTGTTGGTGTACATGGATTCCATCTCGGACCGCATAGCATCCAGCCATTTCACTGAGTCCCTACTCGTGATGGCCTGCTCGAAGCTAGTTGGGTCATCATCCTCCATGATGCAATCCTCGCTACCACCGTCAATGAGAAAACCGTAGTATCTCTCAGGTGGACGAGAAACCCTACTAGATCGGCGGAGAGGCTGGGGTTCGTCGGGTTCTACTGAATCATCTGGTTCTACCAAGTCTTCTGTTACAGTTTGTGTTGCTGGAACCTCTTCCAGTTCTACCTCAATGCCACTAATCTGTTTCATAAGAAAACCTTTTTCTAAGAAAGTGGCATGTCGAGAAACAAACACCTTTTGTTCCTCGGGGTGGTAGAAGATATACCCTTGTGAATTTTTGGGATATCCTACAAACTTACATAAGACAGATCTTGCCTCGAGTTTTTCCGGATTTTGTCTTTTGACATAGGCTGGACAACCCCATATCTTAACATACTTAAGAGATGGTCTCTTCCCTTTCCATATCTCATATGGAGTGGTAGGCACTGATTTGGTAGGAACCATATTCAATAGGTGTATGGCTGTCTCAAGCGCATACCCCTAGAAGGAAATAGGTAACTCAGCTGTACTCATCATTGAACGCACCATATCTAATAGGGTGTGATTCCTTCGTTCCGATACACCGTTGTGCTGTGGTGTATAAGGTGGAGTAAGCTGAGAGAGAATCCCATTCTCTTTTAGATAATCTTGGAACTCATTGCTCAAGTATTCTCCTCCTCGATCAGATCGAAGGATCTTAATACTTTTGCCCGTTTGGTTCTCTACTTCGTGCTTATATTCTCTGAATTTCTCAAAAGCTTCAAACTTGTGTTTCAATAGGAACACATGCCCGTATCTAGAGAGATCGTCAGTGAATGTAATGAAGTATGAAGAACCATCCCTGGCATGTGTAGACATGGGACCGTATACATCACTATGTATTAGTCCCAAGAGTTCGGTAACTCTTTCTCCGTGTCCCGTAAACGGAGTTTTGGTCATCTTGCCTTTGAGACATGACTGGCAAGTGTCATAAGATGAAAATTCAAACGGATTTAAATACCCATCCTTATGCAACTTAGCTAGTCGTGTCGCATTGATGTGACCAAGTCTACAATGCCACAAGAAGGATTCGTTCATTTCTGAACTCTTCCTCTTGTGTGTGTTTTTTATATTGAGGACTGTATTTTGATTTAGAATGAATATGCCATTATGTAGCGAGCCTGATGCAATCAACTTTTGATCTAGGAATATGTTCATAACATTTTCCTTTACTACAAAAT
Organism: Agapanthus africanus; assembly: GCA_030015575.1. NCBI lineage: Eukaryota > Viridiplantae > Streptophyta > Magnoliopsida > Asparagales > Amaryllidaceae > Agapanthus > Agapanthus africanus. The sequence continues at coordinate 111,623,921 of JASDDO010000029.1, forward strand.
TATATCCTTCTTTACTCAATAAAGAAACTGATATAATGTTGCACATAATGTTTGGTATATAATAGCACTCATTCAGAATTATTGTATCACCACTTGGTAATACAAGGTGATATTCGCCAACTGCTTTGGCTGCAACATTTGCACCGTTCCCTACTTGAACGGAATGATCACCTTTTCCCAGTTCTCTACCTTTTCGCAGCCCATGTAACATCTTACATATGTGGGATCCTGATCCGGTATTTAATACCCAGGACGTAGGGTGAACTGAGAAACAGTTCTCAATGACAAACACACCTGAAGATGATGCATCAACATGCATGTTCTCCGTTTGGGCGGTGTGAGAATCCAGATATTCTCCTGTTTCCTGTTCATTCTTATAACACTTATAAGATAGAACGGGTTCAACGTTCCCCTGCACAGTATAACATGCGGGTTCGTTCAATACATCCATATTATTATCTTGATTAAGGCATGAAATGGTCGCTACCTGGAGAGAGAGAGAAGAAAACACTTTAGCGTATGCTCGTGCAAGATCAGATTGGTTATTATCTTATCTAATCAGGATGGCTCCCACTGGTTTTTATCAAATCTTCCTTCAAACCCTAAAATGAAAGACTAGCCGGGATTAATTACACACTACAAGTTCGCCAATCTTTCAGCCAGGCCAGTGTCGGTACTTTGAGGGAGGTCCCCCGTGCTTTCGCACGAACCTAATTAATGTAAACCTCGTTTTCCCAGAGGCGTAACCTCGTTAACACCTTTCTAGACACCTACTTGATCGGCTAATTGTAATGTGTAAAACTCTCCCAGGAGTAACTCTTACTCGCAGTGGGTATCGGGATCCAACTATCTCATAGAAGGTATGCAATCTCATTGCAAATTTCAATACTTGAAATTCCCGATAATATTTTACCCCTAGTGTTCTATGACCTTGACGAATGCCAAACAACCCATAGTCCACTAGTCAAGTTCAACCCGTACATTTCTTGATTGAATTAAACCCACCCGCACGACCCTTGACGAATGCCAAACAACGCCGTACGAATACCCTAATCCAATCCGCATCATATGCATAAGCAGATAAATACTAGTTAGCTACCGTACACTACGCCTTGACGAATGCCAAACTACCGTAGCACGAATACTAAGTAGTACTTATCTGAAATGACAGAGGGCTACGCAGGTTTTCATAAAACCATGAGCGTAATGAACTTGATATCGTTGTAGAATCAAATGAAGTTTTGAAATGGAGTGATTTTGAGGCTTTTCCAGTTTTGCTAAAGGGGTCACTCCCGGTGAAGGGATCGTCGGCCCTTTCCTCGTCGAATGAGGTGCGGGATATATCATATATATCACTGTGCAAAGCAAAAAACTCTTAAAAGCAATCAAAGCCAAACCGAGTGTGTAGCATCTTCCAGTTACTGCTAAAGGAGTCACTCCCGGTGAAGGGATCTCGGTCCTTTCCTCATCGAATAAGGTGCAGGGTATATCATATATACCGCTATGCAAAGCAAGAACTGTAGCTACCTGTTTTATTTTAAAATTCGATTCTACAACATCTTAGGTTTCTTATCTTTCATTAATCACATTAATGAAGTCCCATCATTTAAATACCTAAACATCACAGATAGATATGACGTACACTTATGCCATCCGCATTCGCCTCGATGTCCCCTCGTGCACCGTTAGGTTAGGTAACTAACGACAGAGCAGGGCAGGGCTAGCGCGGGTGTAAAACATAAGTAACGTCTATATAATATATCATATATACTATATACTATATCCATCACAGAATCACAACACAGATATCGCAGCAGAATCAACATATGAAATATTGGATATACTAGGACGTCCGTGTTTTCAATACGAGCCAGTATAAAACACGGATTCTACGGTCGTGATGAATAGCCAATCCCACACCCCTAGACCCCTATGAGAGCGGCAAGCAACCCTGCCAATTCTAGGGTTAGGAGACCCAGACTCGACTCCTCGAGTTGGTCTCCCACTGGACCCCAGAACCCGGTTACTTGTGCTCCCCTCCTTGGGTCTATCCTAATGCGGAAAAGTAAATAATATACAAAGGGTGACAACTTCCGCTACCTGGAAGTGCCCCAAATGAAAGAATATTACATACAAGTTTTTACATGAATGAAAATGAAAAACACTCATCTCACATAAAAACCCCCGGCTATTCGAACACGACGATCCAATATAACATATCCAGCAACACATAACATCACATGTCATCAACGTAAGTAAATATGCGCATCCCAATTGTCGTTGACATATAGCAACGAAACCGGCGATATCACATATTACACTTACGGTCACAGAAAAGAAAGTGTAAAACTACAACAATTGGAATCCGCAACTTCTTTAGACATCGCATGCCCAATCAAATGAAATACTTAGACATCACATGCCTAACAGATATAAATCCCGCATTTTAGTCTCATTATCGAAAACTCTTTTCAATTTCAAATGAAACTAAACCGCCAGATTTATATCATTCATTCAGTTATCACATAACTGTTTGTGAATTCCAATTATTGTATCCCATTCCAGATAAATAGAATATATTAAACTGTCCGATCGAACATTCGAACACCCAAGTTTTCCCGAAACCATCCAACACATGAATAGGTTCAAAGACATTCGTTTCATGCCTCAGTACCAACGGTCCAGCCGTAGAAGGGTTAAGCCAACGCTTCACATGTGGCACGCCGTACTGCCCCAAACCCGAAGGTTCAAAGGGCAGTTCAAGACGGTCACATAATCGAGTTAAGGTTTGTTGTCTTCTAGAGGGACCATCGCGTTACTTGCACTACTCAGAACATCCTTAAACCACACAATAATCCAACACTTGGATATTTTTGGCAGGGGAAAGATTGGGTATTTATATTCGGTCGAACTTTTTAACATATTCAAAAAATTTTCCGGAAAACACTTAGACAAAGTTCGATAATCCGATCAAATCGTCGATTCCCTATACAACCCCAGAATACTCAACTCTGTAGTCAAATTAAAATTCCCAGAAAACTCAGAACAATTAATCAGGAATTACTGTGCAAAAACCAAGGGCTGACGTCACTATTTAGCCGCGGAACCGCCGCAGAAGCCTAGCTTCTGCCGCGGTTCCGCCGCACTTTGTACTGTTCACTGGAAACGTTTTGCACAATAATTCTTAGATTTTATTGCTGAATTTTTTAACCATTTTTAATTGACAAAAAACCACAAATTTGAAAAATTTCCAGAGAGCTATTTTGGTGTTGGGTTTTCGATTCGTCCGGGTTTCAAACTCCGTCTATTCTTCGCCTAAGGCTCTAGCTAGGCTCTGATACCACTGTAGGGTTCCTAGGCATCCTATAGAGGTCTCACAAGGCATCAACCATGCCATTTTACAAAAATTATGGTGCCGAGAAACCCTAACACGGATCTTAGACTAGAATTCTAGGCGAAAAACTAAACTAGTTAACATATTAACTAAAGGTTAGATGCTACAACCTTTGTAGATCCGGTTACCCTCTTCCTTGGCTCCATGAAGGCATCCTCTCGCTGTCCATCTCGATTCCCAAACTCGAACGTTGGCTTCATCGGAGAAACGGGCAAGCTAGGTCGTCGGCTTTGTGTCAAAGACGATCTACCTCGAGGCATCGCAAGTTCAAGCTCCGACTTCACAAACTTGTGAAACTTGTGAAGAAAACACCCAAGACAACTTGGCAAGAGGTAGAGGGTGATGAAATAGGAGGTGGGTAGACTTTAGATTTGGATTTCTCTCACTTTAGCTCAAGTTGCCATTGATGCACCTTAAGCTTTTCTTGAAGAAGAAGATGATCAAGAAGAAGAAGAATATATGATAAGTCCTTTTAAAATGAAAAGAAAAAGAATACTTATCATAATTCTAACTTGGGTTAAGTGTAGAGAATAGACCATGGTTAATGGATGGGTTAGGGTTAAGCATGATGACAAGAATGGTTAAGAAATCAAAGCTTCATGAAGCTTCAACTAAAAGACAAAGAAAGCCACCATTCTTTTCAAATCATTTCCAAATAAATAAATGAACAAATAAATAAATAAATGAATATGCAAAACCCTAATTATCACTTAACCATGGTTTTAATTCTTTACACTTAACAAAATAATCAAGTATCATCTAACATGATACAAATATGTGCACAAAAGTATATCACATATACTTCTTGCACATCTAGTGAGAAAATCCATATAAAGTGAACCAATACTAGTTAATGCAAAGTAATATATCAAATATATATAATTATACATTAAATCATTAAATCAACACTTGATTCAATGATCCGGTCATGTCGCACATAACCGACTAGTATACAATGTATCGATTTATCGAATCAATGATTCGATAACTAGGTCATATCGAATATAACCAATCGAAACATTTATCGTGAGAATGTAATGCGGTATCACATACACGCATTATTCTCGGTCCCGCACATATCTCATATGCGCTCCTATTTCGTTTCGCTTGAACCAGGAAACCTCTGTGTAGGACTCTAAAGACTCGTCAATACGCCGGTAGCAGATGATGATCATATCAAGCACCCACAAGCCTCAAGCGGTCTGCTAAACGTAACGGCCATCCGGGTATTGAGCGATCAGAAGATCGACGAGCTAGCCCGCTCACACTCCTGTGAATCCAACCAGTAACACTTACCGTACAGTCCGGTCTGTTCGTCTGATACGTCGCATATCAAGTCTAGGGGTGGTGAACGTCAGACCCCAATAACCGATAAGTCGTGCCGATGTGAGGCTCATAACGGGTCGAGAAACTACTGGTAACACTTACCAGCAAATCTCTGATCAGCCCTGGCCAGGGACTTCCCTGTTACGGCCAATCGAGCACAGCGCAACATCAACCCCCAATACCGGGAGAGACGAAACCCCTCCTATCGCTCATTGCCTCCATGTGACTCGGGACTGTACCTAAAGACCACCGTTTTGCACGCCCTCATGGACGTGGTAAGGTGGAGATCAAAGCACAGTGGGAATCACACAAGACTCTATGACGATCTCGGGTCTACAGACTAACCTGTACAAGTGTCACCTGAGAACTGCCATCTGACGTGAGGTATAATACCATCTGGGAGTTCTCGGCGAGTCCGTCCAGTGTACCCAGTCTCCACTGAGCACCCGTATACCATCTCTGATGTCAAACACCAATGGATGTGGAATCATCCATCGCCCATCTCATGGGTCGAGAAGCGTATACGCTAGTCTACTCTGGTATATCGATGCCCCGTCTCGATACACCCACGACTAGGGACCTTGAAGGATGTACTTATGGACTACCATGTCCCCACTAGTATGATCTGCATCACAGTCTAGGTAGTCAAGTACATATCCTAAGGGCTTTACCAACATGTAACTATAAGGCAGTACAAAGAGACAAGTGTACATGTTAAGATAAAGAGTAACCAGATAGCATACTATCATATCGAGCAAGAAAGTCATCTCTATATATGTCCAAGCATCCAATATAATATACATCATCTGTACAATACTGGCCTCTAGGGCATACATACAACTAACAATGGCAATTACCGCCAGTGTGTGTAGCATATCATTGGTGCTCGTGCAACATGGACTGTCAATAATAGTGCAGTGTACAAGGATACAGTATCAGGCACAACAAGTAACTATATGCAATGTGAATCATGCAATATCTCTTTATAATCACATAAACATACGGCTAATATCATATCATATCTAGCCCCGACGCTTAGCGCCATACGGGCGATTTCCCCGTAGATGTTAAATCTACTCACCGATGGTCTCAAGCTATGAAAATCCGACCACCTTCTTCCCCTTGTTCGCAGCATCCGAAGTCCCCGCTTGCGACGCTATAAATTCACAAACACATAAATAGAGCAAACATCTCAGAATCGACTAATATAACGTAAAACTGTTAGTGTATATGCCCTAGGGGCCATTATTGTATCATACTAGTTTGTATATTACTTAATGGAAGCTTGGGATATTCACATGTATATAACAGTCTTGCTAAACATAGTAGTATACTATTTGGTTTTTTTATCTTAATATGTGAGTATACGTATTGATAGAGCTCTTAGAATCTTGCTTGACTACCAGCGTTGTGATGGCAGTCACACTAGTGGGGGCTGGGTAGTCTACAAGCACATCCTTATTCAGGTCCGTAGTCGTTGGATTATCGAGACAGGTCATCAATACTCCGGAGTAGACTAGTGTGTACATTTCTCATCCCAGTTGGGGAGATGGTCTGTCCCACAGCCGTCAGTACGTCGTACTGGAGATAGTATGCAGGTGCTCGTTGGGTTACGGGTACACCGGACAGGACTCACAGGGAACTGTTGGTTGGTTTTATACCAGTCGTCAGTGAACAGTTCCCAGGTGACATGAGTACAGCATAGTCCGCAGACTTGACACTGCTACTTCGCCTCGAGTGTGTCCCACTGTTCTTAGATTACTACCCTACCACGGATCAAAGGAGTCGTGTAAACAGGTAGCAGTTGGGTGCAGTCCCGAGCACTTGGAGGCAGTGGCGGTTAGACAGGATTCGTCTCTCCCGGTATTGGGGGTTGATATCGCGCTGTGTCAGAGAGCCATTACGCAAAGTCCCTGGCCAAGGCAAGCGAGATTTGCCGGTAGGTTCCAGTAGTTTCTCAGGGTGTAATGGGCTTCGCTCCGACACGACTTATACCACTATTAGGAGACTAACGCTTGCCGCCCCCTAGGCCCGATATGCGATAGTCTTAGACGAACGGACCAGACTATACGGAGATTGTCACATCAGACTCAGTAGGAGTTCGGATGGGTTTCCTCATCGGCCTTCTTATCGACATCTACCTGGGGACCGTTACGTACAGCTAGTGCCGCTTGCGGTCTGTGGTTAAACCCACTGCCAGCGTAGTAGTCGAGTCTCTAGAGTCCCACACAGAGAGTTTCCCTACTCCAGGCGAAACGATATAGAGGTCGTATGGTTTTACGATAAGGGTTCGGACGCATACGTGTGTTTACGCACGTACGACTTTCGGACAGTTTTTACCAGTCGGCTTTGGTTTAAGCCAGTTACTGGTATCCGGTTATTGGATTTATACAGTCTAAAGTTTTTCCGTATTTTTGCGGAAAGGAGGGGCGTTCTCGTAATTGCGCGAGAAGCTTCTAGAAGATGGTGACTAAGGAGGTTTAGGTGGCATATACAATGAATGTGATTAGTGAGTCATATAGATGATTCATCCATGTCATTAATGCTTCATAATTGCTTAATGACTCATGGAGATGAATCACCCCAAGATATTTATCAAGCATGGTTGTAAATCATTTTCTTTTCTTTTCTTTTCTTTTCTTGATATTACAAAATGCTTGATATATATTATGATAACTCATTCTTCTCACTTTATTATTATCTTCACCTTCTCTCTCCTCAAGCTCTCCCTCTTCAAACCCTAATCCTCCCCTCTCATGTGTTGAGTACAAGGATTAGTTAGACTAATTAAACCATAACCCTCACTCTATATCATCTAGCTTCTTTGATTAGCACTTAAAGAAAGTTAGTTGCCTCAAGTTTAGAGGCTAAGCTTGGAGTAAAGCTCTCGGGTGGATCGTCTACTACTTCGAGAAGGCCGAGGAGGAGGTGGAGTTCGTAAAGACGAAGGACACGGTTCTTTAGGTATAATCCCTTTACATAGTAGTTGTTAACTTCTATGTTTGATGTTATTTATCGTTTAGCTTCGATTCATGCGGTTAGTCGATGTTTAAACAAAGAACAAGATCGTTTTTCATATTTCCGCCTCCCCGCAAGTCGTGGGGTGTTGTACATCGACTTACAGTGGTATCAGAGCCTCGCTAAACAATAAATAACTTACTTGCAAATTTGTATGAATTTCGAACGGAAAAAACGAAACCGGAAAACCTCGAAATCACAAGTTTCTGTCGATTTTTAAATGAAGTCCAAAAATTTTTCAGGGATGTTCAGAAAGCTTGAAAAGACAGTAGAAGAACATCCAAGAAAATTGGGCCCCTGAATCACCTAAAGCGCCGCGGAACCGCGGCGGATCCAACCGATCAGCCGCGATTCCGCAGCCGAGTTGGCGATTCAGGAACCCAATTTTCCTGTATTGCTTCTCTGTGATATTTGGTATTTTCTGGAATATTTTATTTTTGCTCAGGTTTCAGATTTACAGAGAAGTATTGGAGCAAAATTAGAAGTGTTTAATCGATCGAAATTATACAGTATTTGTTAGTTATATGTATGCCCTAGAGGCCATTACTGTACATAGGATGTATATTGTAGTGGATGCTGGGACGTATATAGGGAGGACTTTCTTGCTCGACATGATAGTATGCTATCTGGTTGATCTTTACCTTAACGAGTATACTGATTGTCTCTCTTTTACATGTTGGTAAAGCCCTTAGGATCTGTACTTGACTACCTGGACTATGATGCGGATCATACTAGTGGAGACATGGTAGTCCATAAGTACATCCTTCAAAGTCCCTAGTCGAGGGTGTATCGAGACAGGGCATCGATATACCAGAGTAGACTAGCGTGTACCTTCTCGACCCATACAGATGGGCGATGGATGATCCCATATCCATTGGTGTTTGACATCAGAGATGATATACGGGTGCTCAGTAGAGACTGGGTACACTAGACGGATTCGCCGAGAACTCCCAGATAGTATTATACCTCACGTCAGATGGCAGTTCTCTGGTGACACTGGTACAGAGTAGTCTGTTGACCCGAGATCGTCATAGAGTCTTGTGTGGTTCCCACTGTGCTTTGATTTCCATCTTACCACGTCCAAGAGGGCGTGCAAAACGGTGGTTTTTGGGTACAGTCCCGAGTCACATGGAGGCAATGAGCGATAGGAGGGAATTCGTCTCTCCCGGTATAGGGAGTTGATGTTGCGCTGTGTTCGATTGGCTATAACCGGAAATCCCTGGCCAGGGTTGCTGAGATTTACTGGTAAGTGTTACTAGTAGTTTCTCGAATTGTTATAGACCTCATATCGACACGACTTATCGAGCTATTGGGGTCTGACATTTACCACCCCTAGGCGAGATATGCGACATATCAGACGATCAGACCGGACTGTACGGTAGTGTTACTGGTCGGATTCACTGGAGTGTGAGCGGGCTTGCTCGTCGATCTTCAGATCGCTCAATACCCGGGTGGCCGTTACGTTTAGCAGACCGCTTGCGGCTTGTGGGTGTTTGATATGATCATCATCTGCTGCCGGCGTATTGACGAGTCTTTAGAGTCCTATACAGAGGTTTCCTGGCTCAAGCGAAACGAAATAGGAGCGCATATGAGATATGTTCGGGACCGAGAATAATGCGTGTATGTGATACCGTATTCTATTCTCGCGATGTATGTGTCGAATGGTTGTATGCGATATAACCTAGTTATCGAATCGTAGATTGATTCGATAAATCGATACATTGGATATTAGTCGGTTATATGTGATATGACCGGATCGTTAAATCAATTGTTGATTTAATGATTTAATGTATAATTATATATTTGATATATTACTTTGCATTAACTAATATTGGTTCACTTTAAATGGATTTTCTCGCTCGGTTGTGCACATTGTATATTCGATATATTTTCGTGCACTTGATTGTATTATGTTTGATGATACATGTTTAACTATAGTTAAGTGTAATGGATTAAGCCATGGTTAAACTAATGATTAGGGTTTTTCTTTTCTTACTTATTTATTTATTTATTTATTTTGAATAGATAAGAAAAGAATGGTTGCTAATTTTGGAGTTTAGTTGAAGCTTCATGAAGCTTTGACTTTGTAACCATTCTTGTCTTCATCTTTAACCCTAACCAATAATCTAACCATAGTTAATTCTCTACACTTGACCATGGTTCTAATATGATAAGTATTCATTTTCTTTTCCAAATATAATTAACTTATCATATCATTTTTCTTCTTCTTCTTCCTTAAACTCAAGAAGAAAAGCTTAGGTCATCAATGGTGATTGATGATAAAGAGTGAGAAATCCAATTCTAAAGTCTACCCAATTCCTATTTCTTCATCCTCTACCTCTTGCCAAGTAGTAGAGTGTGTTTACTTCACAAGTTTCTTGACTTGGTGAAGTTGTGAGCTTGATCTAGCGATGCCTCGACGTAGATCATCTTCGGCATGGACATCGACGACCTAGCTCCCTTTTTCTCCGACGAAGTCGACTCTAGAGCCCGGATTTGATTTGGACAGCGGAGAGGACCTCGTTGCGGAGCCGTGGAGGTGGAGCACCGGATCTACAAAGGTTGTATTTCCGTATCTTTTAGTTAAGTGTTAACTAGTTAGCTTTTTCGCCTAGAAATCTAGCAAACGATCCGTAGTTTAGGGTTTGTAGGCACCGTAAAATTTGAAATTGGCATGGTTGATGCCTTGTGAGACCTCTCTTGTGTGCCTAGGAACCCTACAGTGGTATCAGAGCCAAGCTAGAGCCTTAGGCGAAGTCTAGACGGATTTTGAAGTCCGAATGACCCAAAACCGAAACCCAAAATATGCTCTCTGTACTTTTTCTAAAAACAGGGATTTTTCAATATTAAAAATATGCAGAAAAACCAGCAGAGAAATATAAGAATTTCGACACAAAAATTTTCTGATGAACAGTAAATATTGGCGCGGATCCGCGGCATGAGCTTGGATAATGCGGCGGATCCGTGGCAAAAATGTGACGTCATCATCCAATTTTTGTACAGTAATTCATTTTTTCTGATGCTGAGTTTTCTGGGAATTTTTAATATTTTTTCGAGAGTTGAATTTTCTGCTGTTGTTTTGGGGATTCGGTATTTCGATCGGATTATCAAATTTCGTCTTTTGTGTATTTCCGGATAAATTTTAGAATATGTTAAAAAGTTCGACCGGATATAAATACCCAATTTTTCCCCTGTCGGGAAATTTCCAAGTGTTGGATTTTTCCGTAGTTTAACGACGTTCTAAGTAGTGCAAGTAACGCGATGGTCCCTCTAGAAGACAACAAACCTTAACTCGATTATGTGACCGTCTTGAACTGCCCTTTGAACCTTCGGGTTTGGGGCAGTACGGCGTGCCACATGTGAGGCGTTGGCTTGACCCTTCTACGGCTGGACCGTCGGTACTAAGGCACGAACTGAATGTTGTTAGACTTATTTCATGTGTTGATATGTATCGGGAAAACTTGGGTGTTCGAATGTTCAATCGGAAAGTTTAACATTTTCTAATTATCTGGAATGGGATACAATAATTGGAATTCACAATAAGTTATGAGATAACTGAATGAATGTTGTAAATCTAGCAATTTAGTCTCACTTGATCGGTTGCCACGGAATTTTGATGTGATCAAAAGTCCGTCGCAATCACGTAGCGTACGCGGATACTCGCCGGGTAAACTTAATAGACAGCCTCACTCCATAGCCCCGACCAAGTGACTGTAGGAGAACCCCGTCGCCGAAAGCATCCGTTCGGGTGCTCGCGGCAGCGGTGTTCCGCCTTGGTGCACTTCGTCGACGGTATCGGGGGTGCGGCCGTCTACTGAAGTTTGCGACGAGCATTCGATCAAAATGTCGGAAATCCTGTTGAATTGCCCGACTTGACATTGAAAAGTGTTTTCGATTATGAGACTAAAATGCGGGGTTTATAATTGTTAGGCATGCGATGTCTAAGTAATTCATTTGGTCAGGCATGCGATGTCTGAGGTGGTTGCGGATTCCAACTGTTGTAGTTTTACACTTTCTTTTCTGTGACCGTAAGTGTAATATGTGATATCGCCGGTTTCGTTGCTATATGTCAACGACAATTGGGATGCGCATATTTACTTACGTTGATGACATGTGATGTTATGTGTTGCTGGATATGTTATATTGGATCGCCGTGTTTGAATAGCCGGGGGTTTTTATGTGAGATGAGTGTTTTTCATTTTCATTCTTGTAAAAACTTGTATGTAATATTCTTTTATTGGGGCACTTCCAGGTTGCGGAAGTAGTCACCTTTTGTATATTATTTACTTTTCCGCACTAGGATAGACCCAAGGAGGAGGGCACAAGTAACCGGGTTCTGGAGTCCAGTGGGAGACCAACTCGAGGAGTCGAGTCCGGGTCTCCTAACTCCAGAATTGGCAGGGTTGCTTGCCGCTCTCGTAGGGGTCTAGGGGTGTGGGTTTGGCTATTCATAACGACCGTGGAATCCGTGTTCTATACTGGCTCGTATTGAAAACACGGACGTCCTAGTATATCCAATATTTCATATGTTTCTTCTGCTGCGATATCTGTGATGAGATCATGTGATGTTCTGTGATAGATACAGTATATAGTATATATGATATATTATATAGGCGTTACTTATGTTTTACACCCGCGCTAGCCCTGCCCTGCTCTGCCGTTAGTTACCTAACCTAACGGTGCACGAGGGGACATCGAGGCGAATGCGGATGGCATAAGTGTACGTCGTATTTATCTGTGATGTTTAGGTACTTAAATGATAGGACTTCATTAATGTGATTAATGAAATAAAAAGAAACCTAAGATGTTGTAGAATCGAATTTCAAAATAAAACAGGTAGCTACAGTTCTTGCTTTGCACAGAGGTATATGTGATATATCCTGCACCTTATTCGATGAGGAAAGGACCGAGATCCCTTCACCGGGAGTGACTCCTTTAGCAATAACTGGCAGATGCTACACACTCGGTTTGTATTTTGATTGCTTTTAAGTGTTTTTGCTCTGCACAGTGATATATATGATATATCCCGCACCTTATTCGATGAGGAAAGGACCGACGATCCCTTCACCGGGAGTGACTCCTTTAGCAAAACTAGAAAAGCCTCAAAAGCACTCCATTTTAAAATCATTTGATTCTACAACGATATCAAGTTCATTACGCAATAGGTTTTCAGAAAAACCTGTCGTAGCCCTCCGTCATTTCAGATAAGTACTAGTTAGTATTCGTGCTGCGGTTGTTTGGCATGCGTCAAGGCGTAGTGTACGGTAGCTAACTAGTGCTTATCTGCTAGCATATGATGCGATTGGATTAGGGTATTCGTACGACGTTGTTTGGCATGCGTCAAGGGTCGTGCGGGTGGGTTTAATTCAATCAAGAAATGTACGGGTTGAACTTGACTAGCGAACTATGGGTTGTTTGGCATGCGTCAAGGTCATAGCGAGCTAGGGGCAAAATATTATCGGGAATTTCAAGTGTTGAAATTTGCAATGAGATTGCATACCTTCTATGAGATAGTTGGATCCCGATACCCGCTGCGAGTAATCGTTACTCCTGGGAGAGTTTTATACATTACAATTAGCCGATCAAGTAGGTGTCTAGAAAGGTGTCAACGGGGTTACACCTCTGGGAAAACGAGGTTTACATTAATTAGGTTCGTGCGAAAGCACGGGGGACCTCCATCAAAGTACCGACACTGGCCTGGCTGAAAGATTGGCGAACTTGTAGTGTGTAATTAATCCCGGCTAGTCTTTCCTTTTAGGGTTTGAAGGAAGATTTGATAAAAAGCAGTGGGAGCCATCCTGATTAGATAAAATAATAACCAATATATTCTTGCAAGAGCGCACGCTGAGTGTTTTCTTCTCTCTCTCTCCAGGTAGCGACCATATCACGCCTTAATCAAGATATTAATACGGAATATTGACCGAACCCGCTTGTTATACTGAGCTGGAGAACGTTGGTCCCGCTCCAACTTATAATTGTTATAAGACAGAGCAGGAAATTGGGGAATACCAGATTTCCCGCGCCGCCCAAACGAAGAGAGTGCATGCTGATGCATCATCTTCGGGTGTGTTCGTTACAAAGAACTGTTTCTCTGTATCCTCTACATCCTGGGTATATGATACCGGATCAGGATCCCAGATATGTAATCTGTTACATAGGGCTACAGATAGGTAGAGAACTGAGAACGGGTGATAAGTTTCATGAGGCAGAAAACGGGGCAAGTGTTGCAGCCAAGTCTGTTGGTCACTGTCACCCTGTATTACCAGAATACATTGATTCTGAACGAATGTTATTAGATACCGAACCTGATATACAAAATCATATCAGTCTCTTTATCTGTAAAGAAATGATAAAATTTTGTATTGTTGGATAATGTTTTGAACATTTCCTATATCAAAAGTTGATCGGTTCAGGCACGTTATCTAAAAGCATTGATGTTCTAAATCAAACTACAGTTCTTAGTATACAGAACACACACAAGAGGAAGAGTTCAGAAATGAACAAATCCTTCTTAAGGTATTGTAGACTAGGTCATATCAATGTGACCAGACTAGCTAGAGTTACATAAAGATGCATATTTAAATTAGTTTGAATTTACATCTTGTGAAACTCGCCAGTCATGTCACAAAGATAAGATGACCACAGCTCTGTTTATTGCAAACAGAGAAAGAGTTAATGAACTCTTGGGATTGATACATGTTGATGTATGTAGGTCCCCTGTCTACACATGCCAGGACTGGTTCTTTATACTTCATTACGTTCTCTGATGATCTCTTTAGATTCAGACATATGTTCCTGTTGAAACACAAGTCCGAACCTTTTGAGATATTCACAGAATATAAGTTAGAAGTAGAGAACCAAAATACGGGTATAAGTATTATGTCCTATGATGAGATCAAGGAGGAGAATACTTGAGCACGAAAATCCTGGATTATTCTAAAGGAGAATGAGATTCTCTCTCAGCATTACTCCTCTGTATACACCATAGCACGATGGTATATCGAGGCGGAGCAATAACACCCTATACGATAAGGTGTGCTCTATGATGAGTACTACTGAGTTACCTTTTTCCTTTTGGGAGTTATGCACTTGAGAAGCTGCATACCTATTGAATAGGGTTCTAATCAAATCAGTTGCCTACCGCTTCATATGTGATAAGGAAAAGGAAGAGCCCATGTCTTAAGCTAGTTAAGATTTGGGGTTGTCCGGCCTATGTCTGAAAAGCAAAATCCGGACAAGCTCGAGGCAAAGTCTGTTATGTAGAACTGGAAAGGTTCCAGCTATACAAACTACAGCTGATGATTTGGTACAACCAAAGGATTCAGTAGATACCAACGAACCTCAGCCTCTCCGCCGATCTAGTAGGGTTCCTCACCCACCTGAGAGATACTTCTGTTTCTCTATGACAGTGGGAGCAAGGATTGCATCATGAGATGATGACCCAACTAGTTTCGAGCTGGCCATCAGGAGTAAGACTTTATAAGAATGGCTGGATGCTTAGTGATCTGAGATGGAATCCTTATACTCCAACAAAGTATAGACTTTGGTTGCTATATCTGAAGGGTTAAATCCCCAACAGGAGCAAGTATATCTTGAGAAGATTACTTGGTGTACATGGAAGAGTTGAGACTTTCAAAGCTAGACTTGTTAAAGGTCTACATCATTGACCAGGTATGGATGATGATGAAACCTTTTCTAAGTAGCTATGCTTAAGTCCATCCAGATCCTACTTGCCACAGCTACATACCATGACTACGATATCTGGTGGTTGGGTGTCATGACAGCTTTTCTAAATGATGTTTAGAAGAGAGCGTCTATAAGTACACAGCCAGAGGGCCTCGTAGACAGTGGGAGCAGCGGAAACGTATGCAAGATGCTTTATAGGATAAAGCAGGCATCGCGGAGTTAGAACATCTGTTTTGATGGATTAGTCAAACAGTTTGACATCATCAAAATGGTAGATGAACCTTGTATATACAAAAAGGTAGTAGGGAGTATGGTGGTGATCCTCGTAGAGTACGTAGATGACATACTCTTGATAGGGAAGGAGTTTCCTATGCTACGCTCGATCAATCTCCGGTTATCACAAGGATTCTCCATATAGGATCATAATGATACCTACTAACTCCTGGATTTTGGATCTATGAGATAGATTTAATTGGATGTTAGGATTCTCACTAGTTGTAGTGAGGTGGTATCAATCGATCCTGGGGAGAATCACTGGAAGGGTTCCAGGGTGATAAAGACGACTGAATGTCAGTCACAGGCATTGTCTTTACCCTCAGTAAAGGGATGGTATGTTGGAAGAGTTCCAAGCTAGATACCGTGGCATACTAGACGATAAAGGCTGGATACATCGCTACTTAAGATGCCACCAAAGTGGCTGTCTGGGTGTATATTGGTTCATGAGATGAACTTAGTTCCTCCCATTGTGTGACAATGGGGTTGTGGCTTATGCCAAGGAACGTCCGTCCCATCAGTGATCCAGACATATTCTAAGGCAGTATCACTTGATCATGGAGATGGTTGATCTCCAGGGTGATCGAGGTTTGGAGAGTGACTCAGAGGACATCACAGCGGATCCACTCACAAAGGCCTGTTCCCAGAGAGAGACTTTTATGGGATGGTTGAGTATGAGATACTACAACCACTGCTACAGATGGCCCTAGTGCAAGTGGGAGATTGTTAGTTATATGTATGCCCTAGAGGCCATTACTGTACATAGGATGTATATTGTAGTGGATGCTGGGACGTATATAGGGAGGACTTTCTTGCTCGACATGATAGTATGCTATCTGGTTGATCTTTACCTTAACGAGTATACTGATTGTCTCTCTGTTACATGTTGGTAAAGCCCTTAGGATCTGTACTTGACTACCTGGACTATGATGCGGATCATACTAGTGGGGACATGGTAGTCCATAAGTACATCCTTCAAAGTCCCTAGTCGAGGGTGTATCGAGCAGGGCATCGATATACCAGAGTAGACTAGCGTGTACCTTCTCGATCCATACAGATGGGCGATGGATGATCCCATATCCATTGGTGTTTAACATCAGAGATGATATACGGGTGCTCAGTAGAGACTGGGTACACTGGACGGATTCGTCGAGAACTCCCAGATGGTATTATACCTCACGTCAGATGGCAGTTCTCTGGTGACACTGGTACAGAGTAGTCTGTTGACCGGAGATCGTCATAGAGTCTTGTGTGGTTCCCACTGTGCTTTGATTTCCATCTTACCACGTCTAAGAGGGCGTGCAAAACGGTGGTTTTTGGGTACAGTCCCGAGTCACATGGAGGCAATGAGCGATAGGAGGGAATTCGTCTCTCCCGGTATAGGGAGTTGATGTTGCGCTGTGTTCGATTGGCTATAACCGAAAATTCCTGGCCAGGGTTGCTGAGATTTACTGGTAAGTGTTACGAGTAGTTTCTCGAATTGTTATAGACCTCATATCGACACGACTTATCGAGCTATTGGGGTCTGACGCTTACCACCCCTAGGCGAGATATGCGACATATCAGACGATCAGACCGGACTGTACGGTAGTGTTACTGGTCGGATTCACTGGAGTGTGAGCGGGCTTGCTCGTCGATCTTCAGATCGCTCAATACCCGGGTGGCCGTTACGTTTAGCAGACCGCTTGCGGCTTGTGGGTGTTTGATATGATCATCATCTGCTGCCGGCGTATTGACGAGTCTTTAGAGTCCTACACAGAGGTTTCCTGGCTCAAGCGAAACGAAATAGGAGCGCATATGAGATATGTGCGGGACCGAGAATAATGCGTGTATGTGATACCGTATTCTATTCTCGCGATGTATGTGTCGAATGGTTGTATGCGATATAACCTAGTTATCGAATCGTAGATTGATTCGATAAATCGATACATTGGATATTAGTCGGTTATATGTGATATGACCGGATCGTTAAATCAATTGTTGATTTAATGATTTAATGTATAATTATATATTTGATATATTACTTTGCATTAACTAATATTGGTTCACTTTAAATGGATTTTCTCGCTCGGTTGTGCACATTGTATATTCGATATATTTTCGTGCACTTGATTGTATCATGTTTGATGATACATGTTTAACTATAGTTAAGTGTAATGGATTAAGCCATGGTTAAACTAATGATTAGGGTTTTTCTTTTCTTACTTATTTATTTATTTATTTATTTTGAATAGATAAGAAAAGAATGGTTGCTAATTTTGGAGTTTAGTTGAAGCTTCATGAAGCTTTGACTTTGTAACCATTCTTGTCTTCATCTTTAACCCTAACCATTAATCTAACCTTAGTTAATTCTCTACACTTGACCATGGTTCTAATATGATAAGTATTCATTTTCTTTTCCAAATATAATTAACTTATCATATCATTTTTCTTCTTCTTCTTCCTTGAACTCAAGAAGAAAAGCTTAGGTCATCAATGGTGATTGATGATAAAGAGTGAGAAATCCAATTCTAAAGTCTACCCACTTCCTATTTCTTCATCCTCTACCTCTTGCCAAGTAGTAGAGTGTGTTTACTTCACAAGTTTCTTGACTTGGTGAAGTTGTGAGCTTGATCTAGCGATGCCTCGACGTAGATCATCTTCGGCATGGACATCGACGACCTAGCTCCCTTTTTCTCCGACGAAGTCGACTCTAGAGCCCGGATTTGATTTGGACAGCGGAGAGGACCTCGTTGCAGAGCCGTGGAGGTGGAGCACCGGATCTACAAAGGTTGTATTTCCGTATCTTTTAGTTAAGTGTTAACTAGTTAGCTTTTTCGCCTAGAAATCTAGCAAACGATCCGTAGTTTAGGGTTTGTAGGCACCGTAAAATTTGAAATTGGCATGGTTGATGCCTTGTGAGACCTCTCTTGTGTGCCTAGGAACCCTACAGTATTTGCTTGATGGATTATATCTGTGTTTGTATAAAGTGTTCGTAAACCTCCCCTAACTGCTAGTATGTCGGTTGGCAGGGGGTTGCACATTTCTGTAATGGTTTTTACTGTTTGTGGATATGAACTGTGTTGGACTATTGTGATGTATAGCCGGGGTTATGTAATGGGTTAATATTTAATTCATTTGATGTAAATGTAATTTGTTGTAATATTATTTTGCGGGGCACATCCAGGTTGCTGTTGTATCCACCGTTGTATTATTTCATTTTACTGTTTTTTTCTCCTAGGACAGACCCAAGGTGGGGTGCACAAACTGCCGGGCGGGTAGTTTGCCGTACCCGTTGGGGTCTTGGTTGGGGTAATGGCTATTCATCACAACTGTGTAATCCGTCTTTTGTTGCAGGCTCAAAACAAACACGGATTGCTTGCAAATCCAATAAAGTTCATCTGTGATCTGGAATGCCTATTATTGCGTCTGACGAATGTACAATATCTATATATGATAGCTATTTGGACGTCACTTATGTTTTACACCCGCACTAGCCCAGCCCCCGCTCGGTCGTTAGTTAAGTAACCTAACGGGTGATGACGGGACCCCGTGGCGAATGCGGATGGCATAAGAGGACGTTGTATTTTCGTTGTTTTCTGCAATGATAGGTTAATGATGGGACGCATTATTTATAATGCAAAGAAAATAAACCAAAAGTTAATCGTTGGAACAATTTAAAAGAAACCACTCGGTTAATTTTAAAAACAGATATTTTTAAATGCGGAGCTTTAACCACTCCTTTTAAAAGCTATCAGGTTCCTTCGGTTATATCAAGTTCACTACGTTCACGGTTTCGCCAAAACCATTCGTAGCCCTCCGTCATTTCATTTGGGTATTCAGTAGTATTCAAGCTATGCATTTTGGCCAAAGTCAAGGCATAGTGTTTGGTAGCTGCTGGGTTTTCATTTGTTGCATAAGATAGATGAGTTAGTTTGGGACAGTCGTATTATCATTTAACCAAAGTCAGGGGTATATACGGATGGGTTCAAATTGACAAGATAATGACGGGTAGAACTTGACATGTGACTTATGACATTTTGACCAAAGGCAAGGTCATAAGAGCATGGGGCAAAAAAACTTATATCGGGAATTTCTAAAGAAACTGAAATTTGCAAAGTGATTCATACCATTTGGAGTTTGATGAATGTTGGTAGCATTCCTTCAACATTATCATACGATGATATTTGGATCCCGATCCTACTGTAAGTATATGCTACTTATCAGGAGATTCGTCACTTAACGATCAATGCTATAAACCAAGTAGGTGTCCAGAAAGGTGTCAGCGGGGTTATGCTCCCAGAGAAAAGAGGTTATTTAATTAAGGAACTTCGCGAAAGCGTTGGAAAACCTCCCTCGAAGTATCGACACTAGCCTGGCTGAACGGTTAAGCAAGAATTGTACAGTGAGAATAGTCCTGGCTAATTCTTCTTTTATGGTTTGAGGAAGGATTCGAGAAACAGTGGGAGCCATCCAGTTTAGATAAACTAAAAACCACTCTAAACTTGCAAGAGCATCATGCTAAAGAGTTTTCTTCTCTCTCTCCTAATTGTAGCGACCCTGAAAATGACTGGACTTAAGTTACTTTTAGAGAAAAATATACTGACAGGGCCAAACTAAAAAGATTGGCTGCGGAATGTCAAAATGGCTTTGACCTATGACAAATTGGGGTACGTCCTCACCGCTACGGCACCTGCTGTCCCTGGTCCCAAATCCAGCAATGCGGATAAGGAAATCCGCAAAACCTGGGATTTAGATTGCGCGAAAGCCAAGTGCATTGTGCTTGCCTCGATGAACAATGAACATCAGAGGAGGCACGAGGATATGAACCTAGATGGCATATTTCTCCATACAAAGGAACTTTATGGAGAGCAATCTCGTATAGCAAGATACGAGACCTCTAAGAACTTGTTTCGAGCGAGGTTGGCTGTCGGGTCATCAGTAGGAGAACATGTCCTAAAGATGATCGGCTATATTGAAGAGCTCGCAGACTTTGGGACGACTTTGGATAATGAGCTCTATACAGACCTTATTCTCCAGTCCCTTCCTCACACCTACGCCCAGTTTATCCTGAACTTCAACATTGAAAGAAAAGAAGTTGAACTTCCAGAACTCCTGAACATGTTAAGGAGTGCAGAGGGCACCTTGCAGAAGACAAGGGAAACACCCGCTATGTTTGTTAGCGGTACATCTTCTTCCGGGTCCAAGGCAAGGGCCAAAGGAAGGAAGAAGAAGGCCGCCACCAAACCTAGAGGAGGTGTTAGTAAGGTGGGAAGGAAGGGAAAGAAAAAGTTTGCGGTACCGGTAGTTGGCCAGGATGAGTGCTTCCATTGTCATAGGAAAGGGCACTGGAAAAAGGATTGCAAGGCGTGGAACGCCAAGAACCAGGAACCGAAGCAAGCTGTGGCTTCGACTTCAGGTGTGTTTGTAATTGAGAATTGTCTGTCGATCAACTCTACTTCCTGGGTATTGGATACCGGATCAGGATCTCATATTTGTAATTCACTGCAGGCACTGAGAAACCGTAGAGTGCTGAAGGAAGGTGATATGACCCTAAAGGTTGCTAACGGAGCTAGCGTGGGAGCTGCGTCCGTCGGGGATTATCACCTAGGATTGACGAGTGGACACATTATGGTTTTACATAACTGTTTTTTTGTACCAAGCTTAACGTGTAATATCATATCAGTTTCCTTGTTATCAAATAAAGGTTATGATTTCACGTTTGTAAGAGATGTTGTTAACATCCACCTTAATCATAGTTTGATTGGGTCCGGTACACTAAATAACGGTATATATGTTTTAAACCAACTCCAAATTTTCAATGTCCAGAACACACTTAAAAGAAAGTCTCCAGATTTAAATAAATCTTTCTTATGGCATTGTAGAGTGGGTCACATCAATGAGAGAAGGTTGACTAAGTTGCATAGAGAAGGATATTTGGACTCGTTCGAATATCAAACTTATGACACTTGTCAATCTTGTCTCAAAGGAAAGATGACAAAGACTCCATTTACTGGACATGGAGTAAGAGCGAGCGAGCTCTTAGGACTCATACACAGCGATGTATGCGGTCCAATGTCTACACATGCAAGAGGTGGTTTTTCCTATTTCATTACTTTCACGGATGATTACTCAAGATACGGATTCATTTGTCTGATGAAACATAAATCCGAGGCTTTTGAGAAATTCCGAGAGTATAAGAATGAAGTAGAAAACCAAACCGGCAAAAGTATCAAGACACTTAGAACTGATCGAGTTGGTGAATACTTGAGTGCCGAGTTCCTAGGTTACCTAAAAGAGAAAGGGATTCTCTCTCAGCTTACTCCTCCATATACTCCACAGCATAACGGTGTATCGGAGAGACGGAATCGAACCCTATTAGATATGGTACGATCCATGATGAGTAATGCTGAGTTACCGCGATCTTTTTGGGGTTATGCGCTTGAATCAGCAGCATATCTTCTGAACAGGGCTCCTACCAAGACTGTGCCTACCACTCCATATCAGATGTGGACTGGGAAGAAACCCCATCTTCAGCATATGAAGATTTGGGGATGTCCAGCTTTTGTTAAAAAGTAACATGTGGATAAGCTTGAGGCACGATCAGTAAAATGTATGTTTGTGGGATATCCAAAGAACTCCAAGGGATATTATTTCTATTACGCAGAGGAACAAAATGTTTTTGTTTCTCGTAATGCCCATTTTCTAGAACATCAGTTTTTAGAAAAGGAAATAAGTGGGAGCGAAATAGAACTGGAAGAAATTCCAGAACCACAAGCTGCTACTGAAAGTTTGGTAGAACCGGAAGTTCAAGAAGAACAGGACATTCTCGCACCCCTCCGCAGGAGTAGTAGGCCGTCTCATCTGTCTGAGAGATACTACGGTTTTCTCATAGATGGGGATAGAGAGGATTGCATCATAGATGATGATGAACCTACTGACTTCCAGCAGGCCATCCAGAGCGGCGACTCGGTACGATGGCTAGATGCAATGCGGACCGAAATGGAGTCCATGTACACCAACAAAGTATGGACTTTGGACTTTGCTCCAGATGGGGTAAAACCCATAGGATGCAAATGGATCTTCAAGAAAAAGATTGGTATAGATGGACAGGTGGAAACCTGTAAGGCTAGACTTGTTGCAATGGGTTTTCGTCAAAGACCTGGTTTGGACTATGACGAAACTTTTTCTCCAGTGGCTGTGCTCAAATCCATTCGGGTCCTTCTTGCTATTACTGCCTTCCATGATTATGAAATCCGGCAGATGGACGTAAAGACGGCTTTTCTAAATGGAAATTTAGAAGAGTGCGTCTATATGGATCAGCCAGAGGGTTTCAATCAGAGTGGGAGCAGCGGGAAAGTATGCAAGCTGCTTAAGTCCATTTATGGACTAAAGCAGGCATCGCGGAGTTGGAACATCTGTTTTGATGAGACAGTCAAAGAATATGACTTTATCAAAAATCCAGATGAACCGTACATATATATTAAAGTTGTAGCCAGAAGTGTTGTATTCCTCGTCTTGTACGTGGATGACATTCTATGGATAGGAAATGGCATTCCTATGCTACAATCTGTCAAAGGATTCTTATCACACAGGTTCTCCATGAAAGACCTGGGTGATGCCTCTTACATTCTGGGGATCCGGATCTATCGTGATAGATCCAAGAGGATGTTGGGACTTTCGCAGTCCAGGTATATCGACACTGTACTGAAAAGATTCAGTATGGAAGATTCTAAGCGCGGTAATCTACCGGCTTGTCACGGAATCCCCCTCTCTAAAGAGATGTCTCCCAAGACTGATTTGGAAAGGGAACGCATGTCTGTTATACCCTACGCTTCTGCGGTAGGCTCTATAATGTATGCGGTGTTGTGCACCAGACCAGATGTAGCTTACGCACTGAGTGTGGTAAGCCGGTATCAGTCAGACCCAGGGGAGAAGCACTGGATAGCAGTAAAGAACATTCTCAAGTACCTGAGAAGGACTAAGGAGATGTTCTTAGTTTACGGCGGAAAAGACCTCAGGTTGGAGGCCTTTGCTGATTCCGGCCTCCAGAGTGATAAGGACGATTCCAAGTCCATGTCGGGTTATGTCTTTACCCTCAATGGAGGGGCGGTGTGCTGGAAGAGGATGTTGGGACTTTCGCAGTCCATGTATATCGACGCTGTACTGAAAAGATTCAGTATGGAAGATTCTAAGCGCGGTAATTTACCGGCTTGTCACGGAATCACCCTCTCCAAAGAGATGTCTCCCAAGACTGATTTGGAAAGGGAACGCATGTCTGTTATACCCTACGCTTCTGCGGTAGGCTCTATAATGTATGCGATGTTGTGCACCAGACCAGATGTAGCTTACGCACTGAGCGTGGTAAGCCGGTATCAGTCAGACCCAGGGGAGAAGCACTGGATAGCAGTAAAGAACATTCTCAAGTACCTGAGAAGGACTAAGGAGATGTTCTTGGTTTACGGCGGAAAAGACCTCAGGTTGGAGGCCTTTGCTGATTCCGGCTCCAGAGTGATAAGGACGATTCCAAGTCCATGTCGGGTTATGTCTTTACCCTCAATGGAGGGGCGATGTGCTGGAAGAGCTCCAAGCAGGACACCGTTGCTGACTCGACGATGGAAGCGGAGTATATAGCTTCTTGCGATGCCGCAAAAGAAGCAGTCTGGATGAAGAAGTTCCTAACAGAACTTCAGGTGGTTCCTACAATAGTTGATCCAATACCTCTGTATTGCGACAACAACGGAGCTATAGCTTTAGCAAAGGAACCAAGGTCCCATCAGAAGTCCAGACATATCTTAAGGCGGTATCACCTGATCAAGGAGATCATTGATCGTCAGGAGATCGAGGTTCGGAGAGTTGCTTCTGAAGAGAACATTGTTGATCCATTCACAAAGGCCCTACCTCAGATTCAGTTCGAGAGCCTACTCGAGATCATCGGTCTTCGATATGCCAGAACATGGCCCTAGTGCAAGTGGGAGATTGTTAGTGTATATGCCCTAGGGGCCATTATTTTATCATACTAGTTTGTATATTACTTAATGGAAGCTTGGGATATTCACATGTATGTAACAGTCTTGCTAAAAATAGTAGTATGCTACTTGGTTTTTCTATCTTAATATGTGAGTATACGTATTGATAGAGCTCTTAGGATCTTGCTTGACTACAAGTGTTGTGATGGCAGTCACACTAGTGGGGGCTGGGTAGTCTACAAGAACATCCTTATTCAGGGCCCTAGTCGTTAAATTATCGAGAAAGGGCATCGATACTCCGGAGTAGACTAGTGTGTACGCTTCTCATCCCAGATGGTCTGTCCCACAGCCGTTACTACGTCGTACTGGAGATAGTATGCAGGTGCTCGTTGGGTTACGGGTACACCGGACAGGACTCACAGGGAACTGTTGGTTGGTTTTATACCAGTCGTCAGTGAACAGTTCCCAGGTGACATGAGTACAGCTTAGTCCGCAGACTTGACACTGCTACTTCGCCTCGAGTGTGTCCCACTGTTCTTAGATTACTACCCTACCACGGCTCAAAGGAGTCGTGCAAACAGGTAGCAGTTGGGTGCAGTCCCGAGCACTTGGAGGCAGTGGCGGTTAGACAGGATTCGTCTCTCCCGGTATTGAGGGTTGATATCGCGCTGTGTCAGAGAGCCATTACGCAAAGTCCGTGGCCAGGGCAAGCGAGATTTGCTGGTAGGTTCCAGTAGTTTCTCAGGGTGTAATGGGCTTCGCTCCGACACGACTTATACCGCTATTAGGGGACTGACGCTTACCGCCCCCTAGGCCCGATATGCGATAGTCTTAGACGAACGGACCGGACTGTACGAAGATTGTCACATCAGACTCAGTAGGTGTTCGGATGGGTTTCCTGAACGGCCTTCTTATCGACATCTACCTGGGGACCGTTACGTACAGCTAATGCCACTTGCAGTCTGTGGTTAAACCCACTGCCAGCATAGTAGTCGAGTCTCTAGAGTCCCACACAGAGAGTTTCCCTACTCCAGGCGAAACGATATAGAGGTCATATGGTTTTACGACAAGGGCTCAGACGCATACGTGTGTTTACGCACGTACGACTTTCGGACAGTTTTTACCAGTCGGCTTTGGTTTAAGCCAGTTACAGGTATCCGGTTATTGGATTTATACAGTCTAAAGTTTTTCCGTATTTTTGCGGAAAGGAAGGGCGTTCTCGTAATTGCGCGAGAAGCTTCTAGAAGATGGTGACTAAGGAGGTTTAGGTGGCATATACAATGAATGTGATTAGTGAGTCATATGGATGATTCATCCATGTCATTAATGCTTCATAATTGCTTAATGACTCATGGAGATGAATCACCACAAGATATTTATCAAGCATGGTTGTAAATCATTTTCTTTTCTTTTCTTGATATTACAAAATGCTTGATATATATTATGATAACTCATTCTTCTCACTTTATTATTATCTTCACCTTCTCTCTCCTCAAGCTCTCCCTCTTCAAACCCTAATCCTCCCCTCTCATGTGTTGAGTACAAGGATTAGTTAGACTAATTAAACCATAACCCTCACTCTATATCATCTAGCTTCTTTGATTAGCACTTAAAGAAAGTTAGTTGCCTCAAGTTTAGAGGCTAAGCTTGGAGTAAAGCTCTCGGGTGGATCGTCTACTACTTCGAGAAGGCCGAGGAGGAGGTGGAGTTCGTACAGACGAAGGACACGGTTCTTTAGGTATAATCCCTTTACATAGTAGTTGTTAACTTGTATCTTTGATGTTAGTTTTCGTTTAGCTTCGATTCATGCGGTTAGTCGATGTTTAAGCAAAGAACAAGATCGTTTTTCATATTTCCGCATCCCCGCAAGTCGTGGGGTGTTGTACATCGACTTACAAAAACTACACTTTAACGACGCACCAACACTAAACTAACTCGCGAGTGTACGTCTAGTGGCTAACGCGCGTTGCGACACTACTAAACCAAACTGAGTACAGCAGCTGCATCATATCACGATTCGCGTCGGATTACGTAACACGCGGACTTAAAACACTAGATTATAGGTAAACGATCCCAGATTTTTCATACTGCAATTACTAAAAAAGTAAACAGTACCAAACACCCCTAACCAACAGCAGACAACTACCCACAAAAGCCTAACCCCAGCACCATCCAACAAAACCGGCGTCGACGGAAATCGCCAAAGGGGTCGCCAGCCCCGGCCGGTAGGGTGGTCCTCGTCTCTCAGGTGGTGCCCCAGGGTCACTACTACATCACTATAATTTTGTTTGGTTTTTCTATAAAAAAAAACCAGGTCACAGCAGTTCACAGAGGCTCTAAAAGACACAAAAAACCCCGATATTGCACAAATCGATATCTAACGGGTTCTAATCAATATCCAACGAACTACATATCAAAAAAACTTCAATTTAACAGATTAGGGATTATACCTATCAACTTTAGCTCATAAGACCCAAGCTTTCCTAGCTCCAAGTGATCCAAGATGCAAAAACCAAGACTTTTAGAATTTTTGTGATATATTTGGGAATTTTGAGGATTTATTGTGCTAGACTGATGCAAGAATGGAAATGAATGATCAAGGGCAGTAGGGGAGGAAGGGATCTCGGCCAAGTGAGGTGAATGGAGAGTTGTGGAGTGTTCTAGCTTAATTGCAATAAATGCACACATAAATGTTTTCACACACACATGCATGCACATGCCACCTCATTTTCTTTTCCTTTGCATTCCTTTAAACTTAAATCCATTTGCACAAAAAATATCTAGATATGTGAGAAGATTTTGGTTTAACTCAAACTTAATTGAAGAAAATGTCACTTAAAGAGAAATTTCCGAAAATGTGAATACCGCATTAAAATAACATTAAAATTGGGAAAAATTCAAATTGAACCAAAACGTCCCATATACCCCCAAAGCTTGCGCACTAGATTTATTTTAGCTAAATTAGGTGCTGGCTATATGGTCGTTTGATCACAGTCGGGTTATGATGGGAAAAACCAACAATTTTACCAAAAAACGGAAAAATTCGCATAACGATTTCTAAGACGTTACATGATTGATCTTCGATTTCGTGTCGTGTTTAGAATATTTCACAACCAAAGAAATTTATACCGCAATCAATTAACGGTGTGTTTTGTAGGTTCGTCGGTGAATGCGGATCGTCCACAGGGAAAGTGTGATTTGCTCGATCTTGTTTTAGTTGAGTTGAAAATTAAAAGATAAAAGAAAATTGAATCAAGTTTTATGGAATTTAGTTTTAAGAATCATCAGAAACTAGATCTAAAATCAAGAATTAATAAAGTTCAAGAAGATATCCAAATCGAAAGAATTATCACGATTTGTAAAGAGGCTTGTAGGAATCGATCCAATCGATAGTGATGATGAAGAATAATGATTACAAATTCTTATCTATTGATGATTTGTTGCTAGATCGATGACGATCAACGAGAATTAGGGATCTATTGAAGAAACTAGGGTTTCTCCATCATCATCCCTTGTCCTTTCGTTGATTATCATTCAAATTCTAGCCTCTAGGAAATTCAATCATCGATCATTGATCTCTAATTTGGAGCGAAAACATTCAAGAAAGCATCTCGCTCGAAACTAGGTTATCGTTGATTCAATTTCCTAAATTTTACAAAACTCATAAGACTTAAGAATCGTTCAAGAATTTAATCATCATTATCTATCTATTTTCTCGATTCCTCCACAAGCGGAGTTTTCACTCAAACATCATGAAAAAGATAACAATCAAGAATCAATAATTCTTCATAAATGCTCAAATGTAAAGAAAAGCAAGATCAAGAATTTTCAACTTTTATTATTCGATATTTCGTTACAATTCACTCAAAGACTACAAGAATTGAGGAGGAACTAAATCATCAAACTAGCTTCGCATCGTCTTCTAGAGTCGCGGATCGTCGTTGATCACTTGCTCGGATGAAAATCGGCGTTGCTTCAAAAAGGTTCGTTGAATGCTTGCTTGAACCGGTACTTGATGAATCTTGATTTGGATCAAATTGTGTCACTCAATTTGTGTGGATTTTGATTTGGATCTTGCTACAACTAATCAACTACCGAACAACCTTTGTAATGTGGCACCAGGTCCCTTTTTATTGTGTTTTCCTTAAGCTTCCCCTAGAAGCTAAGTTTAGCTTTCTTTAGAAGCTCAGCTAGATTTAGCTTCCTTTGTATGCTTGGTAGTTGAGAAGAAACTTCTAGATTGAGTTAGTTATTTGGCTTACAAGAGAAGCTTGGTTGTTATGAGGCTTGCATGAGAAGCTGGGCTGTTAGAGAGAAGCTTCTTGAGATTTGAAGCATCTTGAAGAATTTTTATAGTTGAGAAGAGAGCCTCGGGAAAAGTTTCTGCCGCCAACGAGTTGACTCGGCCGCGGATCCGCGGCGGATCGGCCGACTCGGCCGCAGATCCGCGGCCGTTTGAGGAGCTCGGTGCATGAATTTCCTTGTGCTGAATTGTGTTGGCCTCATGGAACTTTTCTGATCTCTGGAATTTTATAAATCTTTCTTGATTACTGCCAGATCATAAGTCTTGGAATTGGTGTATTTTTATCAGCAATTTTACCACTTCCGGCTCTTTTTCCTGGAATTTCCTGCCCAAAATCTCAAGACAAGTGTTGCGATATACAAAGATCATGCATGCAATAATAAACACACAATTTCCCTCAAAATGCAGGTTATAATGTATAACACATAATATTTGATATTTTATAGACAAATTGCTAATATGTGATATATTCATACCGAACACCTTTAGATGATTGCAAAGAGTAGGGAAATTGATGTGTTAAAATGCAATATTTTCAACTGATCAAATTTTCCCAAACATAATTTTGGTCGTCTCGAGCAAACTTGTTTTATTTCGGTGAAGGAGAAAATAAAAAGAAAGAGAAAAACTAACTAGCACATTTTCGTAGGCAACACGATTGCACTGAGCACGTACAACAAGCCTTTAAACCTCTTGGTGTCTCTAGTAGGAGGAGTGTTGTCTCCTGAGGGTTTTCAGCGGATTGCACCCACAAAATCCAATAATAAAAGGAAGACCCTGAATGTTACATTTAAAGATAAGAAACTTTGAAAATTAGAGTTTCCAATTATACTAGCTTTTCAGTTGTCATGAGCCCTATCTTAATAGTCATGAAAAGTTGTTAGAAATCACATCATCCGTCAATAAAACATCGTCTTTATTCTTCATTCCTACCTTTCATCCAAACATCGATCATATACCCTTACGTGTGTGTAAAAGACATCCCTACACTCAGAGAATTCAATTCAAGCTATCATACTCTTATCCATCTATCTCAGTACTTTTTAATTTGATGAATATTTAAATGGATTTGCTCACACATTTTTCATGCGACCGTTAATACTTCTTGAGGTACTAACCGACCGATTACTCATGTGCTTGCTGATTAGGTGTATTAGTATTTTCATCATCTTGCAACACCTAAGGCTTAGCAGTGACTCACAAACTAGTTGGTCTAAGGCACTAGGTGATGAAGCACCCTCGCTATATTTTTTTATTGCTGCCTTGGTGATAAAAAAACCAGTGTTCATTTCTCTTTCTTAACACCATTTTATTTTTTCATTTTTTATTTCCTTCATATTTTGGCTTTTAGACAAGAGCATTTCAAGGTATCCTCTACTATCCTGAGTTTCAAGACGTGTGTAAGTGCGTATAGTAGGGTATCAATGTTCAAATGTTTGGGTTCCAGAATATGAACTATTTTTCAGACTTGGTTCTATCCTCAGATTAGTGATTTCTTTCATCCTACCAACCCTTGGGACAACGGCTCATAACTACTTATTAGTAGTTTGTTTAAGAAAACTTCTAATTTTCCAGGTTTTCTTAAATTTTTCTAATATTTTGGATGCAATTTTTCACTATCTAATCTTTTATTATCAAATTAAATATTAAATATTTTTATCTTTTGATTTTTTTTTATAAATTTTTATATGTTTTATATGCTTTGTTCTTATGCAAAGTGATATGCAAAATGATGCGCAAATAAGCACAAACCTCCCCCCAACTTATTTTCAACAGTGTCCTCACTGTTGTCATCTGTTGAATCACAAAAACCTGTAAGCTTGGGAGGAAAAAACTTGTTATAGGGGACATGAAATATGATTGTGGAAAACTCTCCCCCAAACTTATTCTTTGTAATTTTTTTTTATCGTTTTGTTTATTATATATATTTTTTAATTTTAATTTTAATTTTTATAAAATGTATGTATAAGTTGACTCACCTCCATTCTAAAGATGCGACAAAATTACCAAGTCATGGAGGTGAGGTGGAGGAAAATCAGTCATTATAAAGCGGCTCCTGTAAAAACAGGAGCTCCTCCGAGGGGTCAGTGGAAAAATACGGTTTTAATCTATGTCCATTTACTTTGAAAATTGTACCGTTTTCAACATTTTAAATCTCAACTGCCCTGTGCCGGTATACATACCGCACAACAAAATGTCCTTTCCACCGAGATCGTAGCTTACCCGCATGAAGATGGAGTCGTGAATCATAAAGAATGACTTGTTGACCAGGTGAAAATGTTTTTCTGAAAATGTTCTTACCGTGAAATACCTTATTCCGATTCTTTACAATTACAGCATTATCATAAGCTTCATCGTGGAGTTCGCTTAGCTCGTTTAATTGCAGCTTCCGAAAGTTGCAGGCTTGATTTAAGTCAAAGTTAATTTCTCTAATAGCCCACTTGAATTTGTGCTCAATCTCGACCGAAAGGTGACAAGCCTTTTCAAACATTAGTCTGTAAGGAGACATACCTAGATCGGTTTTATATGCAGTTCGGAACTCCTAAAGAGCATCCGTCAATTTGGTTGACCAATCTTTTCGATTTTTAGAAACAGTCTTCTCCAAAATTTGTTTAATCTGTCTGTTTGAAACCTCAGCGTGCCCGCTCGTTTGGGGATGATAGGGTGTGGAAAGTTTGTGGTTGATTGCATATTTCCGCATCAAAGTCTCGAAAGACCGATTGCAGAAATGCGTCCTGTTATCGCTGATGATAGCGCGTGGGTGTCCAAATCGCGAAAAGATGTTTTCTTTTAAGAACTTAAAGACAACCTTTTTGTCATTAGTGCGACAAGGAATAGCTTCTACCCACTTCGAGACGTAATCAACCGCAAGCAATATGTACAGATTCCCAAAGGAGTTGGGAAAAGGACCCATAAAGTCAATACCCCAAAAGTCAAAAATTTCAACCACTAAGATGGGTTGCTGTGGCATCTCATTTCTCCGGGAAATCCTACCCGTGTGTTGGCACTGTGCACAGGTTTTGCAATGATCAAATGCATCTTTGAACAAAGTCGGCCAATAGAAACCGCATTGCAAAACCTTCTCTGCCGTATTTCGAGTACCAAAATGACCCCCACATGCCTGATCATGACAAAAAGATAGAACACTCTTGAATTCATCATTAGGGACACTCCTGCGAATGATCTGGTCTGGACAATATTTAAACAGATATGGTTCATCCCAGTAAAAATGGTTTACTTGGGATAGAAATCGATGTTTGTCCTGTTTCGACCATTCGCGGGGAATAAGTCCCGTAGCAAGATAATTCACAATATCCTTGAACCAAGGTTCATCGGATATACTCAAGAGTTGTTCGTCTGGAAAAGAAACATTGATCGGCAGGGTCATAGGTGAAGAAGAGATGCGTGACAGATGGTCGGCTACAACGTTTTCACATCTTTTTTATCTTTAATAACAAGATCAAATTCTTATAGTAGAAGGATCCAACGTATTAGCCTACCTTTAGCATCTTTCTTCACCAAAAGATGTTTCAAGGTGGAGTGGTCAGTGTACACAACAATAGGTGAGCCAATCAAGTAAGGCCTGAATTTTTCTAATGCGAATACAACTGCCAAAAGTTCTTTTTCAGTAGTTGAATAGTTAATTTGAGCATCATTCAGAGTCTTACTTGTATAATAGATCACGTATGGCATCTTTTCAATGTGCTATCCTAAGACTGCACCAACCGCAAAATCTGATGCATCACACATAAGCTCAAAAGGGTGGTTCCAATCTGGAGAAGATAGAACAGGGCTGTAGTGAGAGAGTGTTTGAGTGAGTTGTGTTAGTGTATATGCCCTAGGGGCCATTATTGTATCATACTAGCATGTATATTACTTAATGGAAGCTTAGGATATTCACAGTTGTATATAACAGTCATGCTAAACATGGTAGTATGCTACTTGGTATTGAGTCTACTTTAATATGTGCATATGTTTCTTGTAACGTATCACTTATACATATTAGTAGAGCCCTTAGGATCTTTGCTTGATTACCAGCGTCGTGATGGCAGTCACATTAGTGGGGGCTGGGTAGTCTGTAAGCAACATCCTATACAGGTCCCTGGTCGTTGGATTGTCGAGATAAGGCATCGATATTCCGGAGTAGACTAAGTGTATACGCTTCTCATCCCAGTTGGGGAGATGGTCTGTCCTACAGCCATCAGTACGTCGTACTAGAGATAGTATACAGGTGCTCGTTAGGTTACGGGTACACCGGACAGGACTCACCGAGGAACTGATTGGTTGGTATTATACCCATCGTCAGTTATCAGTTCCCAGATGACATGAGTACAGCATAGTCCGCAGACTTGACACTGCTACTTCGCCTCGAGTGTGTCCCACTGTTCTTAGATTGCTACCCTACCACGGCTCAAAGGAGTCGTGCAAACAGGTAGAGTTGGGTGCAGTCCCGAGCACTTGGAGGCAGTGGCGGTTAGATAGGATTCGTCTCTCCCGGTATTGGGAGATGATATCGCGCTGTGTCAGAGAGCCATTACGCAAAGTCCCTGGCCAGGGCAAGCGAGATATGCTGGTAGGTTCCAGTAGCTTCTCAGGGTGTAATGGGCTTCGCTCCGACACGACTTATACAGCTATTAGGGGACTGACGTTTGCCGCCCCTAGGCTTGATATGTGATAGTCTTAGACGAACAGACCGGACTGTACGGAGATTGTCACATCAGGCTCAGTGGGAGTTCGGATGATTTTCCTCATCGGCCTTCTTATCGACATCTACCTGGGGACCGTTACGTACAGCTAGTGCCACTTGCGGTCTGTGGTTAAACCCACTGCCAGCGTAGTGTCGAGTCTTTAGAGTCCCACACAGAGAGTTTCCCTGCTCCAGGATAAACGATATAGAGGTCGTATGGTTTTACGACAAGAGTTCGGATGCGTACGTATGTTTACACACGTACGACTTTTCGGACAGTTTTTACTAGCCGGCTTTGGTTTAAGCCAGATTCTAGTATCGGGTTATTGGATTTATACAGTCTAAAGTTTTTCCGTGTTTTTCACAGATTGGAGGGGCGTTCTCGTAATTTGTCGGGAACCTTCTAGAAGATGGTGACTAAGGGGGTTAAGGTGGCATATACATTGAATGAGATTAGTGAGTCATATGGATGATTCATCCATGTCATTAATGCTTCATAATTGCTTAATGACTAATGGAGATGAATCAACATAAGATATTTATCAAGCATGGTTGTAAATCATTTTCTTTTCTTTTCTTGAAAAACAATAATACTTGATATATATTATGATAGCTCATTTTTCTCATTTCATTATCATGTTCATCTTCTCTCTCCTCAAGCTCTCTCTCTTCAAACCCTAATCCTCCCCTCTCATGTGTTGAGTACAAGGGTTAGCTAGACTAATACATCCATAACCTCACTCTATATCACCTAGTTAGCTTAGATTAGCGATTTGATCAAACTAGTTATCTCAAGTTTGAGATTAAGCTTGGCGTAGGAACTTTCGGGTGGATCGTCTTTGATTCGAGGAGGTCGTTGAGGTGCCGATGTTCCAAGGAGCCTACGAGGAGCGGAGGACAGCGATGAAGACCCGAAGGACATGGTTCTTGAGGTATAATCACTTCACATAGTAGTTTAGAACTTCTATGATTGTTGTTAGTTATCGTTTAGCTTCGATTCATGCGGTTAGTCGATGTTTAAGCAAAGAACAAGATCGTTTTTCATAATTCCGCCTCCCCGCAAGTCGTGGGGTGTTGCACATCGACTTACAGTGGTATCAGAGCCTCGCTAAACAATAAATAACTCACTTGCAAAATTGTATGAATTTCGAACGGAAAAAACAAAACCGGAAAACCCCGATATCATGGGTTTCTCTCGATTTTTAAATGAAGTCTAAAAATTTTTCAGGGAGGTACAGAAAGCCCTAAATGATAGTATTAGAACACCCAAGAAAACTGGGCTCATGAATCGGCTAAAACGCCGCGGAACCGCGGCGGATCCCACCGATCCGCCGCGATTCCGCCGCCGAGTTGCCGATTCATCTGCCCAATTTTCCTGTGTGGGTCCTCTGTGATATTTGGTATTTTCTGGAATTTTTAAATTTTTGCTCAGGTTTCAGATTTACAGAGAAGTATTGGA
Source organism: Agapanthus africanus (assembly GCA_030015575.1). NCBI lineage: Eukaryota > Viridiplantae > Streptophyta > Magnoliopsida > Asparagales > Amaryllidaceae > Agapanthus > Agapanthus africanus. Next base: position 111,659,015 of record JASDDO010000029.1, read on the forward strand.
GCAAAATTAAATGTGTTTATTCGATCGAAATTATACGGTATTTTCTTGTTGGATTATATCTGTGTTTGTATAATGTGTTCGTAAACCTCCCCTAACTGCTAGTATGTCGGTTGGCAGGGGGTTGCATATTTCTGTAATGGATTTTATCTGTTTGTGTATATGAACTGTGTTGGACTGTTGTGATGTATAGCCGGGGTTATGTGATGGGTTATTATTTAATTCATTTGATGTAAATGTAATAAGTTGTAATATTATTTTGCGGGGCACATCCAGGTTGCGGTTGTAGCCACCGTTGTATTATTTCTTTTTACTGTTTTTGCTCCTAGGATAGACCCAAGGTGGGGTGCACAAACTACCGGGTATTTTGAAGTGTTGAGGCAGAACGCTTCACTTCTGGTACTTGGCGGGTAGTTTGCCGTACCCGTAGGGGTCTTGGTGGGGTAATGGCTATTCATCACAACTGTGTAATCCGTCTTTTATTGCAGGCTCAAAGCAAATGCGGATTGCTAATAAATCCAATAAAGTTCATTTGTGATCTGGAATGCTTATTATTGCGTCTGACGAATGTACAATATCTATATATGATAGCTATTAGACGTCACTTATGTTTTACACCCGCGCTAGCCCAGCCCCCGCTCTGTCGTTAGTTAAGTAACCTAACGGGTGATGACGGGACCCCGTGGCGAATGCGGATGGCATAAGAGGACGTTGTATTTTCATTGTTTTCTGCAATGATAAGATTAAAGATGGGACGCATTATTATGCAAAGAAAATAAACCAAAGTTGAATCGTTGGAACAAATTTATAAGAAACCCCTCGGTTATTTTAAAAGATCAGAATTTTTAATTGCGGAGCTTTAACCACTCCATTTAAAAAGTATCAGGTTCCTTCGATTATATCAAGTTCACTACGTTCATGGTTTTGCCAAGACCATTCGTAGCCCTCCGTCATTTCATATGGATAGTCAATAGTATTCAAGCTGTGTTTGTTGACTAAAGTCAAGGCACAGTGTTTGGTAGCTGTTGGATATTTATATGTAGCATAGATAGATGCGTTGGTTTGGGACAGTCGTATTACCTTGTTGACTAAAGTCAAGGGTATGTACGGGTGGGTTCAAATTAACCTGGACAATGACGGGTAGAACTTGACATGTGACTTATGATTTGTTGACTAAAGTCAAGGTCATAAGAGCATGGGGCAAGAATCCACATCGGGAATTTCTAAAGAAACTGAAATTTGCAGAGAGAGCATACCATTTTGGAGTTTGATGAATGTTGGTAGGATTCCTTCAACATTATCATACGATGATATTTTGGATCCCGATCCTACTGTGAGTGCATGCTACTTATCAGGAGATTCGTCACTTAACGATCAATGCTATAAACCAAGTAGGTGCCAAGAAAGGTGTCAGCGGGGTTACGCCCCCAGAGAAAAGAGGTTATTTAATTAAGGAACTTCACGAAAGCGTTGGAAAACCTCCCTCGAAGTATCGACACTAGCCTGGCTGAACGGTTAAGCAAGTATTGTACGGTGAGAATTGTCCTGGCTAATTCTTCTTTTATGGTTTGTGGAAGGATTCGAGAAACAGTGGGAGCCATCCTGTTTAGATAAACTTAAAACCAATCTAAACATGCAACAGCATCATGCTAAAATATTTTCTTCTCTCTCTCTTAATTGCAGCGACCCTGTGACCACACATAGGTTACATCTAGATAACAAATTGACTGAATCTGACTTATATGACTGGCAAAGGTCTGTGCAGATGTCCATTGGCTATTACAAGCTGGACCACCCTATTACTACTCCAGATCCCGCCTTCTCAGGTCCAGTTTCCACTGTCGCGGATATGGATATCCATCAGACAAGGGAAAAAGATAAAGCGAAAGCTAAGTGCCTCGTGTTAGCTTCAGTTGATGGTGTATACCAGAAGCAGCACGAGAAGATGGACTTAGTTTCCATCTTTCTCCATAATAAAGATTTATATGGAGAGCAATCTCATATCACTAGATATGAAATCTCGAACGAATTAATTCAAGCGAGGTTAGCTGACGAGTCATCTGTAGGGGACAACGTCCTTACAATGACTAGCTGTATTGATGAACTCCAGGATCTGGGGACCGCGTTGCGAAACGAGTCAAACACTGACTTGATTCTACAGTCTCTGCCTTCTACCCTGAAGGAAACCAGGGAAGGAAAAGGAAAGAGAAAGGCAAAAGTTTCGGGACAGGATATAGTAAAACAGGGACGTTCCTATTGTTACAGGAATGAACATTGGCAGAATGATTGCAGGTCTTTAGAAGCCAGTAACCAGAATGAGAAGCATGTTGTGGCTTCAGCCTCAAGTGTGTTTGTTATTGAGAACTGTTTGTTAGTTAACCCTACTTCCTGGGTATTGGATACCGGATCAGGAACTCACATCTGTAATTCGTTACAGGCTCTGAGAAATCGTAGGGTTATCGGGATAGGTGATATGACCCTCACAGTTGCTAACGGAATGAGCATAGACGCTGAATCCGTAGGAGAATATCATCTTGGAATGACAACTGGGCAGATATTGATTCTGCGTAACTGTTTTTATGTACCAGGTACGACTCGTAATATCATATCTGTACCCTTACTTTCTAAGGAAGGATATGATTTTGCTTTTTCAAGAGATGTGGTTCACATCCACCTAAATCAAGATTTGATTGGGTCAGGTACATTAGAAAACGGAATATACGTCTTAAATCAAGCTCAGATTTTCAGTGTCCAGAACACACTTAAAAGAAAGTCTCTGGAAACAAATCAGTCTTTCTTATGGCATTGTAGACTAGGTCACAACAATGAGAGAAGGTTGACTAAGTTACATAGAGAAGGATATTTGAATCCGTTCGAATATCAATCTTATGCTACATGTGAATCTTGTCTCATGGGAAAGATGACAAAGACTCCGTTTACTGGACACGGAGCAAGAGCAAGCGAGCTCTTGGGACTCATACACAGTGACGTGTGCGGTCCGATGTCTACACATGCGCGAGGTGGTTATTCCTACTTCATTACTTTTACGGATGATTTCTCTAGGTATGGATATATCTTCTTAATGAAACATAAATCCGAGGCCTTTGAGAAATTCCAAGAATACAAGAATGAAGTGGAAAAACAAACCGGCAAAAGTATCAAGAGACTAAGATCTGATCGAGGTGGTGAATACTTAAGTGCCGAGTTCCTAGGTTACTTAAAAGAGAATGGAATTCTCTCTCAGCTTACTCCTCCATACACACCACAACATAACGGTGTATCAGAGAGACGGAACCGAACCCTATTGGATATGGTACGTTCCATGATGAATAATGCTAAGTTGCCGCGATCATTCTGGGGATATGCACTAGAATCAGCTGCATATCTTTTAAACCGACTTCCAACCAAGACTGTTCCTACCACACCATATCAGATGTGGAGTGGAAAGAAACCCTGTCTTAAGTATCTTAAGACATGGGGATGTCCAGCTTTTGTAAAGAAGCAGCATGCGGACAAGCTCGAGGCACGCTCAGTACAGTGTAAGTTTGTGGGATATCCAAAGAACTCCATGGGATATTGTTTCTATTACGCAGAGGAACAAAAGGTCTTTGTTTCTCAACATGCCCGCTTCTTGGAAACTGAGTTTTTAGAAAATCAAAAGAGTGGGAGCGCAATAGAACTGGAAGAAATTCCAGAACCACAAGCTGTTACTGAAACCTTGGTAGAACGAGAAGGTTCAGGAGAACAGGACATCCCGACGCCACTCCGCAGGAGTTGTAGGCAATCACATCCGCCCGAGAGATACTACGGTTTACTCATAGACGGGGATGGAGAGGATTGCACTATTGATTATGATGAGCCTACTAGCTTCCAGCAAGACATCCAGAGCGGTGACTCAGTAAAATGGCTGGATGCAATGCGGACCGAAATGGAGTCCATGTACGACAACAAAGTATGGACTTTGGACATTGCTCCAGATGGGGTAAAACCCGTAGGATGCAAATGGATCTTCGAAAAGAAGATTGGTGTAGATAGACAGGTTGAAACCTATAAGGCTAGACTTGTTGCAAAGGGTTTCCGTCAAAGACCGGGTTTGGACTACGACGAAACCTTTTCTCCAGTGGCTATGCTTAAATCTATTCGGGTCCTTCTTGCTATTGCTGCTTTCCACGATTATGAAATCTGGCAAATGAACGTAAAGACGGCCTTTCTAAATGGTAATTTGGAAGAAAGCGTCTATATGGATCAGCCAGAAGGATTCATTCAGAGTGGGAGCAGCGGTAAAGTATGCAAGCTGCTTAAGTCCATTTATGGACTAAAGCAGGCATCGCGGAGTTGGAACATCTGTTTTGATGATGCTGTCAAAGAATTTGACTTTATCAAAAATCCAGATGAACCATGCATATACAGTAAGATTGTAGGGAGAGCTGTAGTATTCCTCGTCTTGTATGTGGACGACATTCTCCTAATAGGAAATGATATTCCTATGTTACAGTCAGTCAAAAGATTCTTGTCACATAAATTCTCCATGAAAGACCTAGGTGATGCCACCTACATTCTGGGAATCCGGATCTATCGTGATAGATCAAAGAGGATGTTGGGACTTTCACAGTCCTGGTACATAGACACCATAGTGAAGAGATTCAGTATGGATGATTCTAAGCGCGGTAACCTACCGGCTTGTCACGGAATCGCCCTCTCCAAAGAGATGTCTCCCAAGACTGATTTGGAAAGGGATCGCATGTCGATTATACCCTACGCTTCTGCGGTAGGCTCTATAATGTATGCGATGTTATGTACCAGACCAGATGTAGTATACGCACTAAGCGTTGTAAGCCGGTATCAGGCAAACCCAGGGGAGAAGCACTGGATAGCAGTAAAGAACATTCTCAAGTACCTGAGAAGGACTAAGAAGATGTTCTTGGTGTATGGCGGAAAAGACCTCCAGATGGAGGCCTTTGCCGACTCCGGCTTCCAAAGTGACAAAGATGACTCCAAGTCCATGTTGGGTTATGTCTTTACCATCAATGGAGGGGCGGTCTGTTGGAAGAGTTCCAAGCAGGAGACCGTTGCTAACTCAACAATGGAAGCAGAGTACATAGCTGCTTGCGATGCCGCAAAAGAAGCTATCTGGATGAAGAAGTTCCTCACAGAACTTCAGGTGGTTCCTTCCAGTGTTAGTCCAATACCTCTGTATTGTGACAACAACGGCGCTATAGCTTTAGTGAAGGAACCCAGGTCCCATCAGAAGTCCAGACACATCTTAAGGCGGTATCACCTGATCAGGGAGATCGTAGATCACCGGGAGATTGTAGATCGCCGGGAGATCGAGGTGAAGAGAGTAGAGACAGAGAATAACATTGCTGATCTATTCACAAAGGCCCTTCCTCAGATGCAGTTCTAGAGGCTATTCGAGATGATAGGTCTACGATATGCCAGCTCATGGCCCTAGTGCAAGTGGGAGATTGTTAGTGTATATGCCCTAGGGGCCATTATTGTATCATACTAGCATGTATATTACTTAATGGAAGCTTGGGATATTCACAGTTGTATATAACAGTCTTGCTAAACATGGTAGTATGCTACTTGGTATTGAGTCTACTTTAATATGTGCATATGTTTCTTGTAACGTATCACTTATACATATTAGTAGAGCCCATAGGATCTTTGCTTGATTACCAGCGTCGTGATGGCAGTCACACTAGTGGGGGCTAGGTAGTCTGTAAGCAACATCCTATACAGTTCCCTGGTCATTGGATTATCGAGATAGGGCATCGATATTCCGGAGTAGACTAAGTGTATACGCTTCTCATCCCAGTTGGGGAGATGGTCTATCCCACAGCCATCAGTACGTCGTACTAGAGATAGTATACAGGTGCTCGTTAGGTTACGGGTATACCGGACATGACTCACCGAGGAACTGATTGGTTGGTATTATACCCATCGTCAGTTATCAGTTCCCAGGTGACATGAGTACAGCATAGTCCTCAGACTTGACACTGCTACTTTGCCTCGAGTGTGTCCCACTGTTCTTAGATTGCTACCCTACCACGGCTCAAAGTAGTCGTGCAAACAGGTAGCAGTTGGGTGCAGTCCCGAGCACTTGGAGGCAGTGGCGGTTAGATAGGATTCGTCTCTCCCGATATTGGGAGATGATATCGCGCTGTGTCAGAGAGCCATTACGCAAAGTCCCTGGCCATGGCAAGCGAGATATACTGGTAGGTTCCAGTAGCTTCTCAGGGTGTAATGGGCTTCGCTCCGACACGACTTATACAGCTATTAGGGGACTGATGCTTGCCGCCCCCTAGGCTTGATATGCGATAGTCTTAGACGAACAGACCGGACTGTACGGAGATTGTCACATCAGGCTCAGTGGGAGTTCGGATGATTTTCCTCATCGGCCTTCTTATCGACATCTACTTGGGGACCGTTACGTACAGCTAGTGCCACTTGCGATCTGTGGTTAAAGCCACTGCCAGCGTAGTGTCGAGTCTTTAGAGTCCCACACAGAGAGTTTCCCGGCTCCAGGAGAAATGATATAGAGGTCGTATGGTTTTACGACAAGGGTTCGGATCCGTACGTGTGTTTACGCACGTACGACTTTTCGGACAGTTTTTACTAGCCGGCTTTGGTTTAAGCCAGATTCTAGTATCGGGTTATTGGATTTATACAGTCTAAAGTTTTTCCGTGTTTTTCATGGATTGGAGGGGCGTTCTCGTAATTTGTCGGGAACCTTCTAGAAGATGGTGACTAAGGGGGTTAAGGTGGCGTATACATTGAATGAGATTAGTGAGTCATATGGATGATTCATCCATGTCATTAATGCTTCATAATTGCTTAATGACTCATGGAGATAAATCACCATAAGATATTTATCAAGCAGGGTTATAAATCATTTTCTTTTCTTTTCTTGAAAAACAATAATGCTTGATATATATTATGATAGCTCATTTTTCTCATTTCATTATCATGTTCATCTTCTCTCTCCTCAAGCTCTCTCTCTTCAAACCCTAATCCTCCCCTCTCATGTGTTGAGTACAAGGGTTAGCTAGACTAATACATCCATAACCTCACTGTATATCACCTAGTTAGCTTAGATTAGCGATTTGAGCAAACTAGTTATCTCAAGTTTGAGATTAAGCTTGGCGTAGGAACTTTCGGGTGGATCGTCTTTGATTCGAGGAGGTCATTGAGGTGCCGATGTTCCAAGGAGCCTACGAGGAGCGGAGGACAGCGATGAAGACCCGAAGGACATGGTTCTTGAGGTATAATCACTTTACATAGTAGTTTAGAACTTCTATGATTGTTGTTAGTTATCGTTTAGCTTCGATTCATGCGGTTAGTCGATGTTTAAGCAAAGAACAAGATCGTTTTTCATATTTCCGCCTCCCCGCAAGTCGTGGGGTTTTGCACATCGACTTACAAGTTGAATGCTGCCTCACAATACGAGTCAAAGAGAAAGGTTGTGTCCTTGGCCAAGAGAAGAGTTTAAGGTCTAGAAATTTTGCTAAAATCCTTAATGAATCTCCGATAAAAGCCTGCATGGCCAAGAAAGGATCGTATATCCTAGACGCATTTGGGATGCGGAAGGTTTTGAATGACATCTTATTTGGCTTTGTCAACCTCAATGCCTTTCCGTGAAATAACATGTCCAAGCACAATTCCCTCTTGTACCATGAAATGGCATTTTTCCCAATTCAAGGTTAAGTTCTTATCTTTACAACGAGTAAGAACTGCGTCAAGATGAGATAGGCAGTTAGCAAAAGAATCTCCGAATATCGAGAAATCGTCCATGAAATTCTCCAAAAAATTCTCGACCATGTCCGAGAATATCCCCATCATACACCGCTGAAATGTAGCTGGAGCATTGCATAACCCAAAGGGCATGCGTCTATAAGCAAAGGTACGAAAAAGACAAGTAAATATGGACAAGTAAATGTGGTTTTGTCTTGATCCTTTTTGGCAATAGGGACCTGGTTATAGCCAGAGTATCCGTCCATGAAGCAATAATATTCATGTCCAGCTAAGCGTTCTAGCATCTGGTCGATGAAAGGTAGAGGAAAGTGGTCTTTCCTCATTGCGGCATTAAGTTTTCTATAATCAATACATACACGCCACCCAGTTTTAGCGCGTGTCTGGATTAATTCATTAGACTCATTTGTAATGACCGTGATGCCATATTTCTTAGGAACGACATGAATTGGACTCACCCATTGGCTATCGGAGATTGGGTAAATGACACCATTGTCAAGGCATTTGACGATTTCTTTCTTCACCGCATCCTTCATAACGGGGTTTAACCGTCTTTGTGGTTCTCGGGTTGGCTTGGCTTCATCCATCAAATGTATATTATGTTCTACAATCAAGGGACTAATCCCTTTGATGTCAGCCATAGTCCAACCAAACGCCTGCCTATTAGATCTCAATACTGTCAAAAGCGCGTTCTATTGCTCTGATGCTAGAGAAGCGGATATGATAACTGGTAAAGACTCATTCTCTCCTAAATATGAATATTTAAAATGAGAAGGTAAAAGTTTGAGATCTAATTCTGGCGGAGAAATTATAGAAGGTGGGGTCATCGAATGATATTCGGAGTCAAGAAGAAGCTCGTAGCCTGCATAGGCTCGGAAGGTGAAGAGTCAGGAGTTTCAGACTCAAGCGTGGAAATTGTGTCCTCACTAAGATGTGACATATCAAACATTGATGTGCTAGTGTCATCAAGATTTTCAGAGCAAAGTTCATCATCTTCGCAACTTTCGGAAGCAATCTCGTGGACTGAACAAACATCAAGTATGTGAGCAGAGGGTTCAGATGGCTAACTTCCAATTTTATAGATGTTCAGTTCAATTGCCATTTTTCTAAAAGATAGGTTCATTGAACTGTTTCGACAATTAATGACAGCATTGGAAGTGGCAAGGAATGGTCGACCCAAAATCACCGGAATTTGGTTCTGTGGGTTTGCTACAGGTTGTGTATCGAGAACAATAAAGTCCACAGGGAATATAAATTCCCCGACTTTTATTAACACATCCTCCAGTTCACCCCTATGTTTGGTGATTGAACGGTCTGCCATTTGGAGAGTGCAATGAGCAGGTTTTAACTCTCCAATCCGTAACTGCTCGTAAATGGAATATGGAAGCAGGTTAACACTTGCGCTAAGGTCAAGTAAATCACGGTTAATGTTTTTACCCCCAATAGAAATCGATATCGTAGGACATCCTGGGTCCTTACGTTTCTTTGGTAACTGTGGGGTAAAAGTAGTGCTAACATTATTAGTCATGAAGACCTTTTTGGGCACTTGAGTCTTCCTCTTCCTGGTGCACAAGTCTTTGAGAATTTTCGCATAAGCGGGGACTTGTTGAATAGCATCTAGGAGAGGGATGTTGATGTTAACCTGTTTGAACATTTCCATAATCTTCTCCATATATGGACTTGATTTGTTTCCCCTTAACCGATTCGGATAAGGAGCTTTAGCAATAAGAGCTGGGTCCAACATTGGAAAAGGTGATGTGTGTAGAAGTGATCCCAGAATAGAAGTGGGGATCGTCTTTGGTGGACTAGAAGAGGTATGCTGAGGTGTCGAGCCTTGGGGGAAACAAAGAATAGGCTCGCAAGAAGGTGGTGGGGTAGAAGAACAAGGATCAGAAGTAGAAGTGAGTGTGGAAGGGAAGGTTTCAGCCGGTGTATTATTGATAAGTTTTTCATTATCATCAATTTCTTCCCCAACGTGATTATTCAGCACTCTTCTAAATCTCAACGTTGTGATGGCATTCACATTGTAGTGTTGTGAATGTCAAGGATTCGGTAAGGATTGAGACGGAACTTTCCCTTTCTCTCTCGCACTCATTTCGGCTTTTAATTGGGCAATTTGAGCATCCATCGATTTTAAACTCTCAGCTTGGAGGTCAGAGTTGTTCTGGAATTTTTCGAGGGAAGACCTAAATTTAACTGGCATTTGTTTCATGTACATTTCAAAAGTTCGTTCGAACGAAGAGGAAATACAAGTGCCGGTCAACTGCAAAGGATTATACGGTGCAGGTGTGTTGACTGGATTTTGAAAGTTTTGTGAATGATAGGGGTGCTGAGTCAGTTGAAATGGCTGCTATTGTGGTGGAGGAGCCCTTTGAAAATTATTTTGATTTGGAACTGTGTTTTGAGTTTGTTATTGGTTCCAAGCAAAGTTAGGGTGATTCCTCCAACCCTGATTATAAGTGGATGAATACGGATCGTTTCTAGATCTTTGTTGGAAAGCAGCATTGGTATACTCTTGACCTTGAAACGGAGAATTTAAAGGACATTCTTTTGTAAGATGAGATGGATCAGAATAGCATCCACAGACAGTTTTTGGGAGTGACATCTGATTTAGGAAGGCTGCTAAAAACTTATGTACCATAACTTCGAGTTTCTTTTGCATTGCTGCCATTTCAGCTCTAACTCCTATGGAAACATCAATTTGGTAAATGCCACCCCTAGACGATGACTTGTTTACACTCTCCCACTGTAAAGATTTTTCAGCGAAATCTTCTAAGAATCTCCAGGTTTCACCATCATCTTTAGTCATGAAAGTGCCTTGACGCAAGGATTCAAGGTTCTGTTTTGTTGTAGGATTAATGCCTTCATATATGATTCTGCACAGATCCCATCTAGGAATTCCACGATGAGGACATTGAACTAACAGATCCTTAAAGCGTTCAAAATACTTCGAGAATGGTTCATTTGGAAGCTGGGTAAATTGATTTATTTTGCTACGGACTCGAGCTGTTTTATAATTGGGGTAGAATTTCTTTAGGAAAGCTGCGACGAATTCATCCTATTTTGAAATAGAATGTGCGGCTGTGTTATAAAGCCACTTCTCAGCTATATCACACAAAGTGAATGGGAGAAGACGTAGACGCATAACATCCAAAGAAAGATGTGAAGTACCCATCATAGCGCATACATTTTCAAATTTGGTAATAAAGACGTTTGCATCTTCAGACTCGAGACCGTAATACTTGGGTAGAAGATTGATGTATTGGAGTTTGATTTCAAGGTTGTCCCCATTGGCTGGTGGAATGGTGAGACAGGTCGAAAGAGGACCTCGCATAGGGTAACATCTCTCTTGGAGAGAGATGCGGGGCGGATTCTGCGCACCTGCGGACGGTGGCAGAGTAGTGTTAAAGAAGTTCGATGGAGAATTGTCCATCGAAGTAGGTGTGGTGGTGGGTAAATAAAAAGTAGACGTAGAATTACCGACTTCGGAGTCGATAGGAGGAATGCGGACAAGACGTGTTAGTGTATATGCCCTAGAGGCCATTGCTGTATCATACTAGTTTGTATATTACTTAATGGAAGCTTGAGATATTCACAGTTGTATAGACAATCTTGCTCAAAATAGTAGTATGCTACTTGGTTTGTTTCTACTTTAATGTGTGCATGTATTTCTTATAGCATATCGCCTTTACACATTAGTGGAGCCCTTAGGATCTTTGCTTGATTACCAGTGTTGTGATGGCAGTCACACTCGTGGGGGCTCGGTAATCCACAAGCACATCCTTATGTAGGTCCCTAGTCGTAGGACTATCGAGACATGGCATCGATACTCCGGAGTGGATTAGCGTATGCGCTTCTCATCCCAGCTTGGGAGACGGTCTGTCCCACAGCCGTCAGTACGTCGTACTTGAGATAGTATGCGGGTGCTCGTTAGGTTACGAGTATACTGGACATGACTCGTCGGGAACTGTTGGTTGGTATTATACCTATCGTCAGTTATCAGTTCCCAGGTGACATGAGTACAGCTTAGTCCATTGACTTGACACTGTCACTTCGCCTCAAGTGTGTTCCCACTGTTCTTAGATGGCTACCCTATCAAGGCTCAAAGGAGTCGTGCAAACAAGTAGCAGTTGGGTGCAGTCACGAAGCACTTGGAGGCAGTGACGGTTATGTTGGATATAGTGCCCTCAAAGTCAATTATTGGATCGCAGGTACGTGATTGCAATGATTGCGGAGGACCTATACTGGTAGGACAGTCTTACTCGAGATGATAGTATGCTATCTGGTTTGCCTTTATCAGTCGTGTATAGGTTCAGGTGACTGATCACGATTACACTTTGCTAGAGCCCTTAGGATCTTGCTTGACTACCAACAGTATGAGGGCGATCATATAAGTGAGAGTTGGGTGGTCTATAAGCATATCCTTAATAGTGGTCCCTAGTCGTGGGAGTTTCGAGACAGGGCATCGATACTCCGGAGTAGACTAGTGTATACAGTCGAGACCCCGACGAGGGGCGGTGGCCGGTCTCACAAGCCACTGGTGTCAGTTGGATCACCTAAGATGTATACAGGTGCTCATTGGGTTATGAGTACATCGGACAGGACTCGCCGGGAATCTGCTAGTTGGTATTATACATATCGTCAGATAGCAGTTCCCTGGTGACATGTGTACAAGTTAGTTCATCGACCTGAGGTCGTCATTTGTCTCTTGTGAGTTCCCACTATGCTTTGATTTCTACCCTACCACGGCTCAAAGGAGTCGTGCAAACAGGTAGTTTTTGGGTACAGTCCCGAGCCACATGGAGGCACGTGAGCGGATCGGCAGGGGATTCGTCTCTCCCGGTATTGGGGGTAGAGATCGCGCTGTGTCTAGGATAGCCATTACACCAAGTCCTTGGCCAAGGCAGGTGAGATTTACTGGTAGGTACTCCAGTAGTATCTCAGGGTGTTCAGGGCTTGTCTCCGACACGACTTATACAGCTATTGGGGGTCTGACGTTACTAGCCCCCTAGGCCGGATATGCGATACTCATAGACGAAAGGACCGGACTGTATATACATTGTCACTGTTAGGCTCAGTAGGGTTTCTGGATGAGTTCGCTCATCAGCCTCCCTTGAGGTCAGTACATGGGCAGCCGTTATGCATAGCTAGTGCCGCTGACGGCTTGTGGTTAAACCCACTGCCAGGGTACTGACGAGTCATTAGAGTCCCCCACAGACAGTTTCCCAAGTTCGGGCGAAACGTTGTAGAGGCCGTATGGTTTTATGGCAGGGTTCGGAAAATGCACGTGCGTTTACGCACGTGTCATTTTTCGGGTAGATAATACTGGTGGGCTTTGGTTTAAGCCGGATCCATGTATTATACAGAGTAGATATAATATCTTTGTCTCAGTTGCATTTGTATTCGGTCGTAATACAAATGCGGGTATATTTATACAGTTACGGGGTTGTCCTGAAATTCGTTTCGGGATCATTTTTGGAAGTTGCCAGTTTCCAGTTTTCTATCGTCCGTCTTTTAACATTCGGTTAAAGACGGATTTATCTTTTCTTGAGATGAGTGTGGAAGCTTCTAGAAGGTTCTAGAAGTGGTGAGGTGTTTAGTGAGTCATGGTTGCATTTAGTGATTCCATTAATGCTTGATGACTAGGTTAATGATTCATCATTTCATTAAGTGTGTTCACACTTTGTGTTCACACTTAAGATATTTTCTTATTGTCACCCCCCTCTCCTACACTCACCCCCCCACCTCTATATATGTGGCCGGCCCTCCTCCTCTCTCATTCACTCTCACTTGTAAGAAAAAGAAATGGTTGTTGGTTAAAAGATTATGATAGTTTTCGGTGTATGGAATTTCACAGCTCATTTCATTCCATCACCCGATTCCCACGGCAACTTCATTAACCGTTCGTCCATGGCTTTGGACGAAGCGAGACAAAGTATTCCACTCATTCTATACATCAACCTTGGTCATCTCTTCTAGCAAACTTGATGACCGAGTTGCCTCGAGTCAGAGGCGGGAGCCCGTTTAAAGATCCGATGATCTGGTGCCACCTGGAAGACGAGATCGGAGATCGACGAGATCGGAGCAGCCGCAACGGAGCGTGGGATGATGGTTAAAGAACGAAGGACTCGGATCGTTCGGTATAACCTTTCTTCCCTCTTTGTAGATTGTTAGTTTAGCGTTAATGGCAGATCCGGGTTATAGTATGCGATAGCGCCAGTTATAAAAGTTTTTTTTGTTCCGCATTTTGGCGTCTGAAAGACGGCCGGGGCGCTACCGTAGACTTACATGGTATCAGAGCCACGCCATTAAGCTTTACTAACTTGTGATAACACGTTTAAAAGATCGATCGAACGGATTTTCAAAAGCTACAATTTTCAAGTCTAAAGTTTCTGTTGAATTTAAATCTGGTCTAAAAATTTTTTTTTAGCATCTCAGAAAGTCAAGCAGGCTTTTTAAAGAACACAGAAGAAATTCGACCCACTGATCCGACCGTACGGCCGCGGAACCGCCGCCAAAGCCATGCTTTGGCCGCGGAACCACGGCCGTATAGGTGAATCAGTGGACCATCTTTCTTCTGTGGATTCTACTTGGGAAATTGTGGTTTCTGGAACTGTTCATTTGGGCCCAGTATTTTTACTGTACAGCAGATTTGCGTGGGGGCCACCTCGGGAAATTTAGTCGATCGAAATTTAAACATGTTAGTTTACAGTGCTTACATTATATCTCCGACCGGGAATGTCATTTGATCGGTAAACCGCGTCTGATTGCTATAGTTCTTTTAGACGGGTTTGCGAACGTGACATTCGCGTTGATGTTCTGTGTTGTGCTGTGATGTTGCGGATTTGTCGTGGTGGATAGCAGTGTGCAATGATAGTGCAGTTTGGTTTTATTTGTACATTTTATATTGCGGGGCGAGCGTCCAACATGTGGACTGCCGTCACTGCCTCTTGTATAATATTCTTTTGGGGCACGACCAGGTTGCGGTCGATGTACCTGTTGTACTATTTTTCATTACTGTACTAGGTTTTGCCCCACGACGGAGTGCACGGATAGCCGGGTTCTGAGGGGCAACGGGTCCGCATCTCATGGCTTTAAGAGGCAGAGGGGCCCCACTCTAGAATTGGCAGACTATTCGCCACACTCGTAGGGGGTACAGGTTGACCCAAGGAGGGGTGCTCAAGCTACCGGATTCCGTGAAGTGCTGGGTGGTCCATTCACTATGCTGTTGGGGGCTGCCTCGCTTCAGGTTTAAGCGGGTAACTTACCGCACCCGTAGGGGTCTAGGTTTCATTGCACATGCTATCCACACGACAGGGGAACGTCGGGTTTCAGCAGCGGCTCTGTGAAACTCGGGGATCCCAGATTATCTGTATTGTTCTGTGATGCTTATTACTTTTCTGTAATGTTGCATATTATCACGCCTGGAGCGATTATTATATATTGGTATATATACTATTAGATGTTGTATATGTTTTACACCCGCGCTAGTCCAGTCCCCGCTCTGTCGTTAGTTAAGTAACCTAACGGGTGATGACGGGACCCAGTGACGAATGCGGATGGCATATACGTACATTTTATTTTCGTTCTTTTCTGGTGTGACTAATTGATGGGACTGCATTGATTCTGATCAACGCAGAGTAAAACAAACCTATTTGGATGTTGTTGGAACAATTTAAAAAGTGTTATTACAAAGATGTTTCCTTTTGTTTTGCATAGTGGTATTTGGTTGGAATATCCTGCACCTCATTCGACGGGGCAAGGGCCGATATCCCGTCACCGGGACTGACCCCTTGGGCAGAAGTTTGCGTCAGGGTAATAACTTCACTATAGTCGATTACATGTTGCTTTGCATCGCGGTATTCAGTGAAATATCCTGCAACTCATTCGACGAGGAAAGAGCCGAGATCCCTTCACCGGGAGTGACCTCTTTAGCAAAGGTTTTCGCCACTATATTTTATAAAAAGCTATCAGGATCCTTCAACGAGATCAAGTTCATTACGTTAAAGGTTTTTTCGCCAAAAACCAGCCGTAGCCCTCCGTCATTTCTTATGGATGGTCAGTAATATTCAAGCTATGTTTGTTGGCTTTCGTCAAGGCATAGTGTTTGGTAGTTGCTGGGGTATTCATTTGTTGCATAGATAGATGTGTTGGTTTGGGACAGTCGTATTACCTTGTTGGCTTTCGTCAAGGGTATGTACGGGTGGGTTCGAATTAACAAGATAATGACGGGCAGAACTTGACATGTGACTTATGATTTGTTGGCTTTCGTCAAGGTCATAAGAACATGGGGTAAAAATAATATCGGGAGTTTCTAAAGAAACTGAAACTTGCCAGGCATGCGCATACCTTCTGGAGTGTGATAACGCGAGTGGATTCCGTCACGTTATCATGCGATGAGAGTTGGATCCCGATTCCCACTGATGAGTTGGTTTACTCTTCAGGTGATCCCGATTGATTCTTCTTTTAGGTTTGGAGGAGAATTTAACAGTACAGTGGGAGGTTTCCGGATTAGATAAAGTGATAACCATTTTGATATAGGTTAGAGTGCACGCAGAGTGTTTCTTTTCTCTCTCTCTTTGGCAGCGACCTTTGACCGACCCTAGACTATGACTCAGTGACCAAGTTGACCGAACCTTCTTAAAATACTGGCTTTTGGATTGTCTATGTTGCATAAGTCATTGCCACTCCTTCTTCTACCCTTTGCATTTCTCAGAACACCCCGTATTACTGCGGACATCCACTTCCATTGGATAGATCCATCGTATGGTTATATATGAACTCGAAGGGACTTCTTCAAGGATGGATCAAGGTTCAGGAGAAATAGAATTGGTTTATTCAGTTGTCTTTTATTATCACCTTCTCTCAGGTTGCGAGGGCTCCTTGGTTTAGGAGAGTACACCTATTACGCTTATTGGATAGTCTTCTTCCAAACAATAGGCAGGTGCCGAACGGTAGGGAATGAATAAAACCAATTAGCCTAAGTAGGGTGTACAGAAGGTAATATGTAAAGACAAAATAAATAGATTAGAAAGAGGGCAAAGTAAGTTGCGACTGTTATCATTCACGACCAAACCGCGTACTTCATCGCCACTCCTATTTCTCCTTTAAAAGAATAAGGTATTATTCAGTTGTCTTTTATCATCACCTTCTCTCAGTTGCGAGTACTCCTTGGTTTAGGAGGGTACACCTGTTATGCTTACTGGATAGTCTTCTTCCAAACCATAGGCTGGTGCCGAACGGTAGGGAAGGAAGAAAACCATTTAGCCTAACGATGGTGTACAGAAGGTAACGACTAAAGACAAATAAAGGGATTTGGAGAGATGGCAAAGAAATATACGGTTAAAGTCATGAATTGGATTATGGAAGAGGCATTACTATGAATACCAGGATACCCCTACGAAACATTTTCATGTTTCAGTGCATTGTTAATAGAAAACTGTTTTCCCGATTAGATACTTACTCTAGGGTGTGTATTCACCAGGTTTCATTCTCACATCTGTATGGTTTTACAGATAATGAGTGGGAGGAAGTTATTGGGAATTAGGTGATCATCCTCATTATATCGGAATTCGTTATAATTGGAGATATTTGAGGAAGTCGCCTGGGTTATTGCCGGCAGGCATGTATTTGGTTTTGAGTATCCGTTGTTGTGCACCAATTTCAAAATGATATATCTGTACGTTTATTTTTATAAAGTGAGATATAACTTTTTGATATTATGTCGATGACATTTACCTACATCAGTTGGCGATTGGGTAAGGAGCATTGAACAACGGAGTAGTTCTTAACCATAAGTACAGTTTTCAACCTACGACGCACAGGTTTTGAGTTATTCAACTCAGCGGACTTATACAGAGTATTGTATGTTGTCCAGTGTCCATCAGGACAAAGGGGTAGGTCCTCGTACTATGTTCTGTTTACTTATGACTTCTCTAGTTTTTAGATAAGTGTTTCGTAGAAATACAAAGTCTATGTTTTGAGAAGTTGTGGGTATAAGAATAAATTAGAGAACCAGATGTCGCAAGTATCGGGATTCTTCAAAGAGATCGAAGATGTAGATACTTATGATCGGTATTCAGATGATAGTAAAAGTTTTGAGAAACTTGTTTCTCTTTCAGGTTACTCATAATTAGATGGATTCCTAAGTTGAGTAATGCTGATTAGCCTCTCTCCATTAAAGTTAATATGCACTGGAGACAGTTGCATGATTAGAATCTGGTTCCAATTAAATAAGTGCCAAAGTTTCTATATTGGATATAGAATGGTTCGTATCTTAACGATATTAAGGTACGGGGAGTTGTCCGGCTTATGCTTAAAACCAGACTCTGGATAACTCAGGGCACGTTTCTGTAAATGGCAGTTTGTGGGTTGGCCCAGGCTATGATGAGGGTTGACATTCTACCATCTGGAAGATCAATAGTGATATTATTCTTGACTCGCCACAGTTTTAGTAAAATGGATTTTTTCAGAAAACAGTAGTGGGAGTATGGTAGAACTGGAAGTGATTCCAGAACCGCAAACGATTACGGAAAATTTAATAGGACCTAAAGATTCAATCAGGTTTGACATTCCATTAGCCACTCCGCAGATTTGGTGGGTAACCTCAGACACCCGAGAGGTACTCCGGTAGCCTCAAGGACGGTGACAGGGAGGTTTTATCTACCCATACTTGATACTACTGTTGTTCCAGACTATGAGACCCGGTAGGAGGGTTGTTGTGGTCCGTGGGAGCAGCGGAAGCATAGTGGGCAAGTAGCTTATGTCTATTTATAGACTAGAGCAGTTATAGCGGAGATTAATCATCTAATTTTGATGTGACGGTCATTGGTTTGACTTCATCAGAATAGGGGATGGATCAGTTAAGAAGGTAGTAGGGTGTGATGTCCTGGTATTTGGATGACATACACAGAGTAGGAAGTAAAATTCCTACACTACGATCGGTTATACTGTGGTCGTCACACAGTTGTTTCTCCAGACAGGATATGGATATAATATTTGACATTCTGGTTTCTAGATCTATGGTTTTAGATATGGATTTGGGTAGTTTCCCAATGTGGGTACTTTGACAGTATTCTAAAGGTTTTTAGAATAGATGACTCCTGGCATGGTGGTGTACCTGCAGGTGATGGAGTCACCCTCTCTAAACATCGTTATTAATCCCAAATAACATATAATAATTGTTGGTGTGTATACGCATCCGTATACACCACCACGGACTGCGGGGGTGCTATACGCCATCCACCCGACTTCTCCCCGTAGATATAAATCTACTCACCTTGTCCTCGCTCGCCGGTGCTGACGTCGCCACGCGCTTGCTTGTCGACTCGAAGTCCACATGGGGTACCTACATATCATAACACACCATATCGCATTAAAATCAGACTCATGACAAAAACGACGCACGAAACCCACATAGGTCAAAACATATGGTTGCTTTCACAAATCGACCCAAAAACCCTCGACGTCGGCGTACAAACGCCAAACCATCGAGAAAAACCCAAACACACCCAATTGCATATTGACTAACACTAAACTATATATGAAATAGGGTGAAATCATCAAAACTAATAAATTGATTAAATCGATTTATTTCCGAAAAACTTGAAAGCACTTAATTTTCGTTTTAACTCGAAACTTGATGTTTTAACAAAACTAATGGCCATAATATCCACTAAATATCATAATTATGTCATATAAACCATTTCCACAATTTAATCTCATCAATTTTTATAAAACTAAAAATTCTAGTTTAGCAATTTTATCAAATTTTAACAACTTCAAGTAAAAATGCACAAAACAACAACTAAGCTTGGCTTTGCATATTTTAAATGGTTAAACCACACATGGAAACTTTAATGATGTGCTAAAAATCCTAACTAGATTTTAATCCCACATTTTAATTAAATTTCTAAAACCTAGTTAGCAATTTAGCATAATTATTACAATTCCAAACTAACAATTTGCAAACTAGAAATTTGATTAGGTTATCATTTCACCATATGTAGAACTACAATTTCAACCACCATTACATAATAAAAAAAATAACTTGAATTTCATAAACCCTTACTAAATTTTTCCAAACATACAAATAAATCCCAAATTAATAACTAATAATGCTTGATTTAAGGCATTCAAACAACAATTTACAAAAGGTCTTGATTATACCTCATAAGATTAAGGATCTAGCATGCAAATCCTAGCCTCCAAAAGTAGCTTCCAAGCTCCTAGATCCATGCTAGATTGGTTAATGAATAATGGGTAAATGTTAGATTTGGGATTTGTGAGGTTTTATTTTGATTTTTGTGGAATTTGTGAGGAATTTTGTGTGGAAATGAATTGGGAAATTGGGGGGGGGGGCTGCTCATGGGATCTCTCGGCCAGAATTGGGGATGAATGAGTGAGGAGAGAGAGTGAGAATGGGGTTTGTGGCAAAAGTCAAACAAAACCCATACTTCTTTAATTATAGTTTCATGTTCATTCTTTCTTTTTTTTTATTCCATTTTAAAAGTAGTGAAAAATGAGGTGATTGGAGAGAGAAAGAGAGAGAGGGCTGTCAAAAAGAGGGGTCGGCCACATGATGGGGAGGAGAGAGGGTGTGTGTGTGGAGCAATGAACACCAAACACCAATTCAATATGCACCAAAACCCTTTTATTTTCACAAAATAAGCTTTTTTCTTCGATATTTTCTAAACCGTTTTGGCAAACGATTCCATTTCAAAAACCATATGATAAAATTTTATTTAATGTGTCATGATGCACAAAATTTGTTTCAACTCATTCCAATTTGTAATTTTCCCTAATTAAATGTATTAGTGACGGCTTAAAATAATAATAAAATATTTTTTTTTCAGAAAATTTGAAATTTCACCAGTGGCTCAATAAACACCGAATACTAGCAATTACATAGCTAGAATATGTATATTTAATTTTTATAATAAGATATTTGCATTTTGACTTTTTTACAGAAAACCCCCTTATTTTACCTTTTTTTCGAAATTTCACCGAAACGATTTTCAAAACGTTACAGCGACCCACGATCTCCCTGATCAGGTTATACCGCCTCAAGATGTGTCTGGATTTCTGATGGGACCTGGGTTCCTTCGCTAGAGCTATAGCCCCGTTGTTGTCGCAATACAGCGGTATTGGATCAACAATGGACGGAACCACCTGAAGTTCAGTTAAGAACTTCCTTTATCCAGGCAGCTTCTTTTGCGGCATCTGCAGCAGCGATATATTCCGCTTCCATCGCCGAGTCAGCAACGGTTTCCTGTTTGGAACTCTTCCAACACACCGCCCCTCCATTGAGGGTAAAGACATAACCCGACATGGACTTGGAATCATCCTTGTCACTCTGGAAGCTGGAGTCAGCAAAGGCCTCGATCAGGATGTATTTTCCGCTATACACCAAGAACATCTCCTTAGTTCTTCTCAGGTACTTGAGAATGTTCTTTACCGCTATCCAGTTTTTCTCCCCAGGGTTTGACTGATACCGGCTTACCACACTCAGTGCATAAGCTACATCTGGTCTGGTACACAACATCGCATACATTATAGAGCCTACCGCAGAAGCGTAGGGTATAATAGACATGCGATCCCTTTCCAAATCAGTCTTGGGAGACATCTCTTTGGAGAGGGTGATCCCGTGACAAGCCGGTAGATTACCGCGCTTGGAATCTTCCATACTGAATCTTTTCAGTATGGTGTCTATGTACCTGGACTGTGAGAGTCCCAATATCCTCTTGGATCTGTCACGATAGATCCGGATCCCCAGAATGTACGAGGCATCACCCAGGTCTTTCATGGAGAACCTGTATGACAAGAACCCCTTGACAAATTGTAGCATAGGAATGTCATTTCCTATTAAGAGAATGTCATCCACGTATAAAACGAGGAATACTACAGTTCTCGCTACAAATCTACTATAGATGCATGGTTCATCTAGATTTTTGATAAAGCCAAATTCCTTGGCCGTCTCATCAAAACAGATGTTCCAACTCCGCGATGCCTGCTTCAGTCCATAGATGGACTTAAGCAACTTGCACACCTTTCCGCTGCTCCTACTCTGAATGAAACCATCTGGCTGGTCCATATAAACACACTCCTCTAAATTTCCATTTAGAAAAGCGGTCTTTACGTCCATCTGCCAAATCTCATAATCGTGGAAGGCAGCAATGGCAAGAAGGATCCGAATGGATTTCAGCATAGCTACTGGAGAAAAGGTCTCGTCATAGTCCAAACCAGGTCTTTGACGAAAACCCTTTGCAACCAGTCTAGCTTTATAGGTCTCAACTGTCCATCTACACCAATCTTCCTTTTGAAGATCCACTTGCATCCTACGGGTTTTACCCCATCTGGAGCAACGTTCAACGTCCATACTTTGTTGGTGTACATGGACTCCATTTCGGTCCGTATTGCATCCAGCCATTTTACCGAGTCAACGCTCTGAATGGCCTGCTAGAAGCTAGTTGGCTCATCATAAACTATGATGCAATCCTCTCTATCCCCGTCTATGAGAAAACCGTAGTATCTCTCGGGTGGATGAGACTGCCTACTACTCCTGCGGAGCGGCGTAGAAATGTCATGATCTTTCGAACCGTCTGGTTCTACTAAGCTTTCAGTAATAGCTCGTGGTTCTGGAATTTCTTCCAGTTCTATTGCGCTCCCGCTTATCTGATTTTCCAAAAACTCAGTTTCCAAGAAGTGGGCATGACGAGAAACATAAATCTTTTGTTCCTCTTCGCAATAGAAGAAATATCCCTTGGAGTTCTTTGGATATCCCACAAACTTGCACTGTACTGAGCGTGCCTCGAGCTTGTCCGCATGCTGCTTTTTGACAAAAGCTGGACATCCCCATGTCTTAATGTGATTAAGATAGGGTCTCTTCCCACACCACATCTTATATGGTGTGGTAGGCACAGTCTTAGTTGGAACTCGGTTCAAATGGTATGCAGCTGATTCTAGTGCATATCCCCAGTATGATCGTGGTAACTCAGCGTTACTCATCATGGACCGTACCATATCCAATAGGGTTCGGTTCCGTCTCTCCGATACACCGTTATGTTGCGGAGTGTATGGAGGAGTAAGCTGAGAGAGAATTCCATTCTCTTTTAAATAGTCCAGGAACTCGGCACTCAAGTATTCACCACCTCGATCCGATCTTAGTGTCTTGATACTTTTGCCGGTTTGTTTTTCTACTTCATTCTTATATTCCTGGAATTTTCCAAAGGCTTCGGACTTATGTTTCATTAAGAAGACATAACCGTACCTTGAAAAGTCATCCGTAAAAGTAATGAAGTAAGAATAACCACTTCGCGCATGTGTAGACATTGGACCGCACACGTCGCTGTGTACGAGTCCTAAGAGCTCGCTCGCTCTTACTCCGTGTCCAGTGAACGGAGTCTTTGTCATCTTTCCTTTGAGACAGGATTGACAAGTGGCATACGATTGATATTCGAACGGGTTTAAATATCCTTCTGTATATAACTTCATCAACCTTCTCTCATTGATGTGACCCAGTCTACAATGCCATAAGAAAGTCTGATTTATTTCCGGAGACTTTCTTTTGTGTGTATTCGGGACATTAAAAATATGTGGTTGGTTTAGTACGTATATACCATTGCTTAATGTACCTGACCCAATCAGAACTTGATTAAGGTGAATGTTTACAACATTACTTACAAACGCAAATTCATAACCTTCTTTAGAAATCAAAGATACAGAAATGATATTACAAGTTGCGTTGGGTACAAAAAAGCAATTACGTAAAACCAAAACATGTCCTTCTGACATTCCCAGGTGATAGTCCCCCACGGCCTTAGCATCCATGCTAGCTCCGTTTGCAACTTTGAGGGTCGTGTCACCTGCCTTCAAAACCCTACGGTTTCTCAACGCCTGCAAAGAATTACAGATATGAGATCCTGATCCGGTATCCAATACCCAGGAAGTAGAGTTTATCGATAGACAGTTTTCAATAACATACACACCTGAAGCTGAAGCCGCAACT
Source organism: Agapanthus africanus (assembly GCA_030015575.1). Classification (NCBI taxonomy): domain Eukaryota; kingdom Viridiplantae; phylum Streptophyta; class Magnoliopsida; order Asparagales; family Amaryllidaceae; genus Agapanthus; species Agapanthus africanus. Next base: position 111,682,770 of record JASDDO010000029.1, read on the forward strand.
TGCTTCAGTTCCTGTGTTCTGGCTTTCCAAGCCCTGCAATCTTTCTTCCAGTGCCCACTCTTATGACAGAAAAAGCACTCTTCCTTACCCACAAGCCTTCCCGCTATCTTTGTTGCTTTTGCTTTTCCCTTCGTATCCACTTTACTAACACCGCCCCTTGGTTTGGCGGGGGCTTTCTTCTTCTTTCCTTTATCTTTCTCCTTGGACCTAAAAGATGAAGATCCTCCTACAAACAAAGTGGATGTTTCCCTACCTTTCTGTAGGGTGCCCTCTGCACTCCTCAGCATGTTGAGGAGTTCTGAAAGTTCAACTTCTTTTTCATGTAAGTTGAAGTTCAGGATAAACTGGGCGTAAGTGGAACGAAGGGACTGAAGAATCAAGTCCGTATAGAGCTCATTCTCCAACTTGGTCCCAAGGTCCGCGGGCTCCTTAATGATGCCAATCATCTTAAGCACGTGTTCTGCTACCGATGATCTGATGGCCAACTTTGCCGAAAATAGCTTCTTCGACACTTCGTATCTTGCGATACGAGATTGCTCTCCATACAGTTCTTTTGTATGGAGAAATATGAATTCAAGGTCCATATTCTCGTGCCCCCTCTGATGTTCGTTGTCCATAGAGGCAAGCACGAGGCACCTGGCCTTCGCGCAATCGATCTCCCAAGTCTTACGGATTTCCTTATCCGCGACGCTGGAGGTGGGATCTGGGGCAGGGGGAGCTTTGGTGGTAAGGAGATACCCCAACTTGTCATAAGTGATTGCCATTTTGACATTCCTGAGCCAATCTTTGTAGTTTGGCCCTGTCGGTATGTTTTTATCTAGTAATAACTTAAGTCCGGTCGCTGCAATTAGGAGAGAGAGAAGAAACACTTTAGCATGATGCTCTTGCATGTTTAGAGTGTTTTTAATTTGTCTAAACAGGATGGCTCCCACTGTCTCTCGAATCCCTCCTCAAACCAAAAAGGAAGAATTAGTCAGGATCAATCTCACCATACAATACTTGCTTAACCGTTCGGCCAGGCTGGTGTCGGTACTTCGAGGGAGGTTTTCCAACGCTTTCGCGAAGTTCCTTAATTTAAGAACCTCTTTTCCCTGGGGGCGTAGCCCCGCTAACACCTTTCTAGACACCTACTTGGTTTATAGCATTGATCGTTAAGTGAGAAATTTCCCGAGGAGTAGCATATACTCACAGTAGGATCGGGATCCAAATATCATTGTGTGACAAAACTGAAGGAATCCTACCAGAATCATCACATTCCAAATGGTATGCAGCGCTAGCAAGTTTCAGTTCTTTTGAAACTCCCGATGTGGATTTTTTCCCCATGCTCTTATGACCTTGACTTTGGCCAACAAATCATAAGTCACATGTCAAGTTCAACCCGTCATTCTCCAGGTTAATTTGATCCCACCCGCACATACCCTTTACTTTGGCTAACAAGGTAGAACGACTGCCCCAAACCAACACATTTATCTATGCTGCACATGAATACCCAATAGCTACCAATCACTTGCCTTGACTTTGGCCAACAAACACAGCTTGAATACTATTGACCATCCATATGAAACGACGGAGGGCTACGAATGGTTTTGGCGAAACCGTGAACGTAGTGAACTTGATATAATCGATGGAACGAGATAGCTTTTAAAAGGAGGGGCTTAAGCTCCGCGTTTAAAAATTATTTTGAAAAGAAACCGAGTGGTTTTGAAAGTGTTCCAATGACTTTTACTTGGTTTATTTTTTCATGCATTAGTTCTTTTAATGCGTGTTTTTCTTGCATTAGTTCTTTTAATGTGTCCCATCATTTAATCCTACCATTGCAGAAAACAACCAAAATATGACGTACGCTTATGCTATTCGCATTAGCCACGGGGCCCCGTCATTACCCGTTAGGTTACTTAACTAACGACAGAGCGGGGGCTGGGCTAGCGCGGTTGCAGAACATAAGCAACGCCTAAATAATATCATATATAGATATATTGCAATGATAGCCATTTCAGATCACAGATGAATATATTAGATATACTAGGAATCCGCAATTCGTACGAGCCTGTAACGAAAAGCGGATTACACGGTCGCGATGAATAGCCAAAACCCCACCCTAGACCCCTACGGGTGCGGCAAACTACCCGCCAAATATCCGAAGTGGAGCAACCTCCCTGAACGACGTGAGTAGGCCACTCGGCACTTCGAGATACCCGGTAGTTTGTGCACCCCACCTTGGGTCTATCCTAGGAGCAAAAACAGTAAAAAGAAATTATACAATGACGGCTACAACCCCGACCCTGTTGTGCGGCCAAAAATAATATTACATCAATTTACATATTACATGAATTGAAAGATAAAAGGAAAAACTCTCATCTCACAACCCCCGGCTATTCTTCCGTGACAATCCAAAGAATTCATATACACATACCATCAATCATTACAATCACAGATATGTATAACCCCCACTAATCGACGTATAGCGATTAGCGGACGTTCAATACATATAACACATCACAGATATATACCCGTTAGCCTTAGTCTTTATAAGTTCGATAAAAATACGGATTTTCAAGCCCCAAAAACTAATTTTTCTTTCTGCAAAATCTGGGCTGAAAAGACATGCTCCAAAAATCCCAAAATACCCCTATGAACAAACTGCAAAAATAAAACCGTACGGCCGAGTCAACTCGGCCGCGGATCCGTGGCGGGAGCAAGCACCTGCCATGGATCCGCGGCGCGTTGATCGATTCAAAGGGCCAATTTTTTGCAGTTTCTTCTAAAAACCCTGAGTCGATTTTTGGTATATCTCAAATAATTTTTACAGCACTTTGAAAATCGACAGAAAGTTTGAGTTCTGGGTGTATTTCGCGACTTTTTCTCCGATTGAACTTCTACTTACATTGCTAACATGTTAGACAGTGTTTAACTAGGCTCTGATACCACTGTAAGTCCATGCTACCCTTCCCCGGTACTTACGGGGTTGCGGAAGTGGTGAAAAACGATTTTCAAGAGGGTGGTAACATGGACTCAAAATACGGATCTTTGTTAAACCACTAACTAACAACCTAACAAGAGTTTACCTACTCGATTAGGGGGCTATACCTTTCTTGAACTCCTTCGTCTTCAACTCCTCCCGGTGTACGGATCGGCCTCACCTCGTCGTCTCCTTGCGCAGAAGATGGATCCACCCGAAAGCTTCTACCTTTGGCTTCTTCTTCGAACTTTGAAGAAACTAGATCACTTGACTTGCTAGGCCTTGTGAACTAGAATGAGTAGAGGAATGTTTTGGTGTCTTTTTATCTCTAAGGTAATGAGTCTCAACACAAGAGAATGGTTTTCCTTGAGCTAGAGAGAGCAAGAGGAAGAGGGAGAGCTTGAGAATGAGAAAGCTCAAGAGAGAGAAAGCAAATGAAAGAATGAGCCATACTCTTCTCATTCTCACCTCTCATAATCCAAAAGCCATCATAACAAAAAATAATAATCAAGTATTGTGTGATGGTTTAAGTCAAAATGGCTATATCATTTCATGCACTCATTTTGCATAAATAAACAAGCAAGCAAAAGTCTTTGCCATGGAATGATAGCCATTGTCATGATGATGGTCAACTAGTCCAACCTAGTCAACCGGTCCACAAAGTCAACAAGTCAACAAAGTCAACCCCTCAACAACCATGTCACTATAATACTTAATTAATATTAATGTTAACGATATTTCTTATTCTCGTTAGGGTTAAGCAAAAGTCAATGGTCAACGGTCAACAGTCAATAACCCCAATGAGAATCCTCTGCCTCTGTCTCTCTGTTAACTGTGCATACACACCCGCATCCGCGTTCCGAGGAACACGCATACAAACGAGATAAAACCAATCCCAAAACGTACACTAGGATCTGGCTTAAACCAAAGCCCGCTAGTGTTAACTGTCCGGACACTGTACGTGCACATGTGCACGGATGTGACCGAACCCTGTCGCAAAACCATGTGACCTGTCGCAAAACCATGCGACCCCTACTCTTTTGCCTAAAAGCGAATAGCTTTCTGTGTGGGACTCTAAAGACTCGACACTACGCTGGCAGTGGGTTTAACCACTGACCGCAAGCGGCACTAGCTGTGCGTAACGGTCCCCAGGTAGATGCCGACAAGAAGACGGACGAGGTGAAACCCATCTGAACTCCTACTGAGTCTGAATGTGACAATCTCTATACAGTCCGGTCTGTTCGTCTGATACATCACATGGCGGGCCTAGGGGGCGGTAAACGTCAGTCCCCTAATAGCGGTACAAGTCTTGTCGGAGTGAAGCCCAGAACACCCTGAGATAACACTGGAAACCTACCAGTATATCTCGCTTGCCCTGGCTAGGGACTACTCGTGTAATGGCTCTCCTAGACACAGCGCGATGTCAACCCCCAATACCGGGAGAGACAAATCCTGTCTAACCGTCACTGCCTCCAAGTGCTTCGGGACTGCACCCAACTATTACCTGTTTGCACGACTCCTTTGAGCCGTGGTAGGGTAGTAATCTAAGTGCAGTGGGAACACACTCGAGGAGAAGTGACAGTGTCAAGTCAGCGGACTAAGCTGTACTCATGTCACCTGGGAACTAATAACCGACGATAGGTATAGTACCGACCAACAGTTCCCGACGAGTCCTGTCCAGTGTACTCATAACCCAACGAGCACCCGCATACTATCTCCAGTACGACGTACTGATGGCTGTGGGACAGACCATCTCCCACACTGGGATGAGAAGCGCATACGCTAGTCTACTCCGGAGTATAGATGCCCTGTCTCGATAGTCCTGTGACTAGGGACCTGCATAAGGATGTGCTTATAGATTACCCAGCCCCCACTAGTGTGACTGTCATCACAACGCTGGTAATCAAGCAAAGATCCTAAGGGCTCCATTAATGTGTATAGGTGATATACTAAAATAAACAGATGTACACATTGAAGTAGAAACAAACCAAGTAGCATACTACTATATTGAGCAAGATTGTCTATACAAGGTGAATATCCCAAGCTTCCATTAAGTAATATACAAACTAGTATGATACAGTAATGGCCTCTAGGGAATATACACTAACATTAACTACTCGGATACGAAGTTATACCTCATGTTACTTGTCCTTCGGGTCTTCATCGCGGTCCTCCACTCCTCGTAGGCTCCTTGGAACATCGGCACCTCAACGGCCTCCTCGAATCAAAGACGATCCACTCGAAAGCTCCTATACCAAGCTTAATCTCAAACTTGAGATAACTAGGTTGCTTAAAGTGCTAATCTAAGCTACTTAGGGGATATAGAGTGAGGTTATAGATGTATTAGTCTAGCTAACCCTTGATCTCAACTCATGAGAGGTTAGGGTTAGGGTTTGAAGAGAGAGTGAGCTTAAGAAGAGAGAATGTGAGAATAATAATGAAATGAGATAATGAACTTATCATGATATATATGAAGCATTATTATTTATCCAAAAATCAAATAATAGAATTAACAACCATGCTTCACAAATATCTTTGAGTGATTCATCTCCATGAGTCATTAAGCATTTATGATGCTTTAATGACTTAGATGAATCACACAAATGAGTCACTAATCTCATTTAATGCAATGCCACCTTAACCCCTTAGTCACCACTCTTCTAGAAGCTTCCCGACAAATTACGAGAACGCCCCTCCAATCCATGAAAACACGGAAAAACTTTAGACTGTATAAATCCAGTAACCCTATACTAGAATCTGGCTTAAAGCAAAGCCGACTAGTAAAAACTGTTCGAAAAGTCGTACATGCGTAAACACACGTACGCATCCGAACCCTTGTTGTAAAACCATACGACCTCTATATCGTTTCGACTGGAGCAGGGAAACTCTCTGTGTAGGACTCTAAAGACTCGACACTACGCTGGCAGTGGGTTTAACCACAGACCGCAAGCGGCACTAGCTGTACGTAACGGTCCCCAGGTAGATGTCGATAAGAAGGTCGATGAGGAAAACCATCCGTACCCCTACTGAGCCTGATGTGACAATCTCCGTACAGTCCGGTCTGTTTGTCTAAGACTATCGCATATCAAGCCTAAGGGGGCAAGCATCAGTCCCCTAAAAGCTGTATAAGTCGTGTCGGAGCGAAGCCCATTACACCCTGAGAAGCTACTGGAACTTACCAGTGTATCTCGCTTGCCCTGGCCAGGGACTTTGCGTAATGGCTCTCTGACACAGCGCGATATCAACTCCCTATACCGGGAGAGACGAATCTTATCTAACCGCCACTACCTCCAAGTGCTCGGGACTGCACCCAACTGCTACCTGTTTGCACGACTCCTTTGAGTCGTGGTAGGGTAGCAATCTAAGAACAATGGGACACACTTGAGGCGAAGTAGCAGTGTCATGTCTGCGGACTATGCTGTACTCATGTCACCTGGGAACTGTTAACTGACGATGGGTATAATACCAACCAATCAGTTCCCCGGCGAGTCCTGTCCGGTGTACTCGTAACCTAACGAGCACCTGTATACTATCTCTAGTACGACGTACTGATGGCTGTGGGACAGACCATCTCCCTAACTGGGATGAGAAGCGTATACACTTAGTCTACTCCGGAATATCGATGTCCTATCTCGATAATCCAACGACCAGGGACCTGTATAGGATGTTGCTTAAAGACTACCCAGCCCCCACTAGTGTGACTGCCATCACAACGCTGGTAATCAAGCAAAGATCCTAAGGGCTCTACTAATATGTATAAGTGATACATTACAAGAATCATATGCACATATTAAAGTAGACTCAAACCAAGTAGCATACTACCATTTTAAGCAAGACTGTATATACAACTCTGAATATCCCAAACTTCCATTAAGTCATATACATTCTAGTATGATACAATAATGGCCCCTAGGGCATATACACTAACATATGCTACTCCTCCGGAACTTTCTTACTTAACGATCAATGCTATAAACCAAGTAGGTGTCTAGAAAGGTGTTAGCGGGGCTACGCCCACAGGGAAAAGAGGTTATTTAATTAAGGAACTTCACGAAAGCATTGGAAAACCTCCCTCGAAGTACCAACACTGGCCTGGCTGAACGGTTAAGCAAGTATTGTACGGTGAGATTGATCCCGACTAATTCTTCCTTTTTAGTTTGAGGAGTGATTCGAGAGACAGTAGGAGCCATCCTGTTTAGACAAATTAAAAACCACTCTAAACTTTCAAGAGCATCATGCTAAAGTGTTTCTTCTCTCTCTCCTAATTGCAGCGACCAAACATCATGACTGGACTTAAGTTATTACTAGATAAAAACATACTGACAGGGCCAGACTACAAAGATTGGCTCAGTAATGTCAAAATGGCAATCACTTATGACAAGTTAGGGTATCTCCTTACCACGAAAGCTCCCCCTGTCCCAGGTCCTAAATCCAGCGTCGCGGATAAGGAAATCCGTATGACCTGGGAAATCGACTGCGCGAAGGCCAAGTGCCTCGTGCTTGCCTCTATGGACAATGAACATCAGAGGAGGCACGAGAATATGGACCTCGAATCCATATTTCTCCATACAAAAGAACTGTATGGAGAGCAATCCCGTATCGCCAGATACGAATTCTCAAAAAAGTTGTTTTCGGCGAGATTGGCCGTCGGATCATCGGTAGCGGAACACGTGCTTAAGATGATTGGCTATATTGAAGAGCTCGCGGACCTTGGGACCAAGTTAGAGAGCGAGCTCTATACGGACTTGATTCTCCAGTCCCTTCCTTCCACTTACGCCCAGTTTATCATGAATTTCAACTTGCAAGAAAAAGAGGTTGAACTTTTAGACCTCCTCAACATGCTGAGGAATGCAGAGGGCACCCTACAGAAAGGTAGGGAAACATCCACTTTGTTTGTAGGAGGATCTTCCTCTTCTAGGTCCAAGGCGAAAGCCAAGGGAAAGAAGAAGAAAACCCCCACCAAACCAAGGGGCGGTGTTAGTAAAGTAGATACGAAGGGAAAGGGAAAGGCAACAAAGGTAGTGGGAAAGCTTGTGGGGAAGGAAGAGTGCTTTTACTGTCACAAGAGTGGACACTGGAAAAAGGATTGCCGGGCTTGGAAGGCCAGAAACCAGGACCCGAAACAAGCTGCGGCTTCGGCTTCAGGTGTGTATGTTATTGAAAACTGTCTATCAATAAACTCTACTTCCTGGGTATTGGATACCGGATCAGGATCTCATATCTGTTATTCTTTGCAGGCACTGAGAAAGCGTAGGGTTTTGAATGCAGGTGATATGACCCTCAGAGTTACAAACGGAGATGGCATGGATGCTAAGGCCGTGGGGGACTATCACCTGGGAATGTCAGATGGACATGTTTTGGTTTACGTAATTGTTATTTTGTACCCAATGCAACTTGTAAAATCATTTCTGTATCTTTAACATCTAAAGAAGGTTATGAATTTGCGTTTGTAACCAATGTTGTATACATTCACCTTAATCAAGTTCTGATTGGGTCAGGTACATTAAACAATGGTATATACGTATTAAACCAACCACAGATTTTCAATGTCCAGAATACACACAAAAGAAAGTCTCCGGAAACAAATCCGGCTTTCTTATGGCATTGTAGACTGGGTCACATCAATGAGAGAAGGTTGACGAAGTTAGATACAGAAGGATATTTGGATCTGTTCGAATATCAATCATATGCAACCTGTCAATCCTGTCAAAAAGGAAAGATTACAAAGACTCTGTTCACTGGACACAGAGTAAGATCGAGCGAGCTCTTGGGACTCGTACACAGCGACATGTGCGGTCCAATGTCTACGCATGCGCGAAGCGGTTATTCTTACTTCATTACTTTTACGGATGACTTTTTAAGGTACGGATATGTCTTCTTAATGAAACATAAATCCGAAGCCTTTGGAAAATTCCAGGAATATAAGAATGAAGTAGAAAAACAAACCGGAAAAAGTATCAAGACACTGAGATCTGATCGAGGTGGTGAGTACTTGAGTGCCGAGTTCCTGGATTACCTAAAAGAGAATGGAATTCTCTCTCAGCTTACTCCTCCATACACTCTGCAACATAATGGTGTATCGGAGAGACGGAATCGGACCCTATTTGATATGGTACGTTCCATGATGAGTAATGCTGAGTTATCGCGATCATTCTGGGAATATGCACTAGAATCAGCTGCATACCTTTTGAACCGAGTTCCAACTAACACTGTGCCTACTACACCATATGAGATATGGTGTGGAAAGAAACCCTATCTTAAGCACATTAAGACATGGGGATGTCCAGCTTTTGTTAAAAAGCAGCATGCGGACAAACTCGAGGCACGCTTAGTACAGTGCAAGTTTGTGGGATATCCAAAGAACTCCAAGGGATATTTCTTCTATTGCGAAGAGGAACAAAAGGTTTTTGTTTCTCGTCATGCCCAATTCATGGAAACTGAGTTTTTGGAAAATCAGATAAGTGGGAGCGCAATAGAAATGGAAGAAATTCCAGAACCACGAGCTATTACTGAAAGCTTAGTAGAACCAGAGGGTTCGAAAGATCAGGACATTCCAGCGCCGCTCCACAGGAGTAGTAGGCAGTCTCATCCTCCCGAGAGATACTACGGTTTTCTCATAGACGGGGATAGAGAGGATTGCATCATTGATTATGATGAGCCGACTAGCTTCCAGCAGGCCATTCAGAGCGTTGACTCGGTAAAATGGATGGATGCAATGCGGACCGAAATGGAGTCCATGTACACCAACAAAGTATGGACGTTGGACGTTGCTCCAGATGGGTTAAAACCTGTAGGATGCAAGTGGATCTTCAAAAGAATGATTGGTGTAGACGGACAGGTTGAGACCTATAAGGCTAGACTTGTTGCAAAGGGTTTTCGTCAAAGACCTGGTTTGGACTATGACGAAACCTTTTCTCCAGTGGCTATGCTGAAATCCATTCGGATCCTTCTTTCCATTACTGCCTTCCACGATTATGAGATTTGGCAGATGGACATAAAGACCGCTTTTCTAAATGGAAATTTAGAGGAGTGTGTCTATATGGACCAGCCAGAGGGTTTCATTCAGAGTGGGAGCAGCAGAAAGGTGTGCAAGTTGCTTAAGTCCATCTACGGACTGAAGCAGGCATCGCAGAGTTGAAACATCTGTTTTGATGAGACGGTCAAAGAATTTGGCTTTATTAAAAATCCAGATGAACCATGAATCTATAGTAGATTTGTAGCAAGAACTGTCGTATTCCTCGTTTTATACGTGGATGACATTCTTTTGATAGGTAATGACATTCCTATGCTACAATCTGTCAAATGGTTCTTGTCACACAGGTTCTTCATGAAAGACCTGGGTGATGCCTCTTACATTCTGGGGATCCGGATCTATCGTGACAGATCCAAGAGGATATTAGGACTTTCACAGTCCAGGTACATCGACACCATACTGAAAAGATTCAGTATAGAAGATTCCAAGCGCGGTAATCTACTGGCTTGTCACGGGATCACCCTCTCCAAAGAGATGTCTCCCAAGACTGATTTAGAAAGGGATCGCATGTCTATTATACCCTACGCTTCTGCGGTAGGCTCTATTATGTATGCGATGTTGTGTACCAGACCGGAAGTAGCTTATGCACTGAGTGTGGTAAGCCGGTATCAGTCAAACTCTGGGGAGAAACACTGGATTGCGGTAAAGAACATTCTCAAGTACCTGAGAAAGACTAAGGAGATGTTCTTGGTGTATGGCGGAAAAGACCTCCAGATCGAGGCCTTTGCTGACTCCAGCTTCAAGAGTGACAAGGATGATTCCAAGTCCATGTCGGGTTATGTCTTTACCCTCAATGGAGGGGCGGTGTGTTGGAAGAGTTCCAAACAGGAAACCGTTGCTGACTCGACGATGGAAGCGGAATATATCGCTGCTGCAGATGCCGCAAAAGAAGCCGTCTGGATAAGGAAGTTCCTGACAGAACTTCTGGTGGTTCCATCCATTGTTGATCCAATACCTCTGTATTGCGACAACAACGGGGCTATAGCTTTAGCAAAGGAACCCGGGTCCCATCAGAAGTCCAGACACATCTTGAGGCGGTATCACATAATCATGGAGATCGTAGGTCGCCAGGAGATCCAGGTTCGGAGAGTTGCTACGGAAGATAACACTGCTGATCCATTCACGAAGGCCTTGCCCCAGACTCAGTTCGAGCGGCTGATCGAGATGATCGGTCTTCGATACGCCAGTACATGGCCTTAGTGCAAGTGGGAGATTGTTAGTGTATATGCCCTAGAGGCCATTACTGTATCATACTAGTTTGTATATTACTTAATGGAAGCTTGGGATATTCACAGTTGTATAGACAATCTTGCTCAAAATAGTAGTATGCTACTTGGTTTGTTTCTACTTTAATGTGTGCATGTGTTTCTAATAGCATATCGCCTTTACACATTAGTAGAGCCCTTAGGATCTTAGCTTGATTACCAGCGTTGTGATGGCAGTCACACTCGTGGTAGCTGGGTAATCCACAAGCACATCCTTATGCAGGTCCCTAGTCGTAGGACTATCGAGACAGGGCATCGATACTCCGGAGTAGACTAGCGTATGCGCTTCTCATCCCAGCTTGGGAGACGGTCTGTCCCACAGCCGTCAGTACGTCCTACTTGAGATAGTATGCGGGTGCTCGTTAGGTTACGAGTACACTGGACAGGACTCGTCGGGAACTGTTGGTTGGTACTATACCTATCGTCAGTTTTCAGTTCCCAGGTGACCTGAGTACAGCTTAGCCCGTTGACTTGACACTGTCACTTCGCCTCGAGTGTGTTCCCACTGTTCTTAGATTGCTACCCTACCACGGCTCAAAGGAGTCGTGCAAACAGGTAGCAGTTGGGTGAAGTCCCGAAGCACTTTGAAGCAGTGACGGTTAGACAGGATTCGTCTCTCCCGGTATTGGGGGTTGATATCGCGCTGTGTCTAGGAGAGCCATTACATAAAGTCCTTGGCCAGGGCAAGCGAGATATACTGGTAGGTTTCCAGTGTTATCTCTGGGTGTTCTGGGCTACACTCCGACACGACTTGTACCGCTATTAGGGGACTGACGTTTACCGCCCCCTAGGCCCGCCATGCGATATTCTCAGACGAACAGACCAGACAGTTTGGAGACTATCACATTCAGGCTCAGTAGGAGTTCAGATGGGTTCACCTCGTCAGTCTTCTTATCGGCATCTACCTGGGGACCGTTACGTACAGCTAGTGCCGCTTGCGGTCTGTGGTTAAACCCACTGCCAGCGTAGTGTCGAGTCTTTAGAGTCCCACACAGAGGGTTATTCGCCTTTAAGCAAAACTGAGTACAGGTTGCATGGTTTTGCGACGGGGTTCGTTCACATCCGAGCACTTGTGCACGTTTGGTGTCCGGACAGTTGATACTAGCGGGCTTTGGTTTAAGTCAGATCCTAGTATATGTTTGGGATTTGTTTTATCTCATTGTATTCGTGTTCCTCAGAACACGGATACGGGTGTGTATGCACAGTTGACTGAGACAGAGGCAGAGGACTTTCATTAGGGTTGATGACCGTTGTCTTTTTCTTAACCCTAATGTATATGTGAAATATGATTATTAATATTAATTAATTATAATTGTGTTATGGTTATGGTTGTTTACCATTTGACTATGGTTGACTTGTTGACCTATGTTGACATATTGACCATCATCATTTCACATGAAAGATGCTCTTTGATTCTTGCAAAATTCATTAATGTGAAATGATAATGGTCATTTCAAGTTAACCATCACTATTATCTTTGATTAATTATTTAATTATCATAATTCACATATATGTGAGAATGGTTGATATTATCCTCATTCTCTCATGCTCATTCTCTCTCATCCTCTTCCTCTCTCTCAAAGCTCTTCCCTCTCATGAGTTGAGAACCATTAAGCTTTTGAGATAAAGCACCAAAATTACTCTCTACTCATCCTAAGGTTCTAGGTTTAGCACACCAACCACTTTAGTTACCTCTAGGTTGAGGTAGGAGCCAAAGGTAGAGGCCCTCGGGTGGATCTTTCTTCGGCAAGAGAAGGCGACGAGGACGACCCGTTCATCCCACTCCAAGGAGCAAGAAGAGAAGGAGTTCAAGACTTGGGTATAACCCTTTAACCGAGTAGCTAAATCTCTTAGCATGGTTGTTAGTTTTTGTTTAGCAAAGATCCTCCTTTTTGTTAGTGTATATGCCCTAGAGGCCAGTACTGTATCATACTAGTTTGTATATTACTTAATGGAAGCTTGGGATATTCACCTTGTATATACAATCTTGCTCAAAATAGTAGTATGCTACTTGGTTTGTTTCTACTTCAATGTGTACATGTGTTTATTTTAGTATATCGCTTATACACATTAGTGGAGCCCTTAGGATCTTTACTTGATTACTAGCGTTGTGATGGCAGTCACACTAGTGGGGCTGGGTAATCTATAAGCACATCCTTATGCAGGTCCCTGGTCGCAGGACTATCGAGACAGGGCATCGATACTCCGGAGTAGACTAGAGCATGCGCTTCTCATCCCCGTGTGGGAGACGGTCTGTCCCACAGCCGTCGGTACGTCGTACTTGAGATAGTATGCGGGTGCTCGTTGGGTTACGAGTACACTGGACAGGACTCGTCGGGAACTGACTAGTTGGTATTATGCCTATTGTCAGTTATCAGTTCCCAGGTGACATGAGTACAGCTTAGTCCGCTGACTTGACACTGTCACTTCGCCTCGAGTGTGTTCCCACTGTACTTTGATTACTACCCTACCACGGCTCAAAGGAGTCGTGCAAACAGGTGGTAGTTGGGTGCAGTCCCGAAGCACTTGGAGGCAGTGACAGTTAGACAGGATTCGTCTCTCCCGGTATTGGGGGTTGACATCGCGCTGTGTCTAGGAGAGCCATTACACGAGTAGTCCCTGGCCAGGGCAAACGAGATATACTGGTAGGCTTCCAGTGTTATCTCAGGGTTTTTTGGGCTTCACTCCGACACGACTTGTACCGCTATTGGAGGACTGACGTTTACCGCCCCCTAGGCCCGCCATGCGATGTATCATACGAACAGACCGGACTGTACGGAGAATGTCACATTCAGGCTCAGTAGGAGTTCAGATGGGTTTTGCCTCGCCAGTCTTCTTGTCGGCATCTACCTGGGGACCGTTACGCACAGCTAGTGCCGCTTGCGGTCTGTGGTTAAACCCACTGCCAGCGTAATGTCGAGTCTTTTGAGTCCCACACAGAAAGCTATTCGCCTTTAGGAAAAAGAGTAGAGGTCGCATGGTTTTGCGACAGGTCGCATGGTTTTGCGACAGGGTTCGGTCACATCCGTGCACTTGTGCACGTATAGTGTCCGGACAGTTCATACAAGCGGGCTTTGGTTTAAGCCAGATCCTAGTGTACCTTTGGGATTGGTTTTAGCCAGTATGTATTCGTGTTCCTCGGAACGCGGATGCGGGTGTGTATGCACAGTTGACGGAGAGACAGAGGCAGAGGATTCTCATTAGGGTTGTTGACCGTTGACTGTTGACTATTGACTTTTTGCTCAACCCTAATGAGAATATGATATGTGATTAACAATAATATTAATTAAGTATTGTGGTGACATGGTTGTTGAGGGGTTGACTTTGTTGACTTGTTGACTTTGTTGACCGGTTGACTAGGTTGGACTAGTTGACCATCATGATGACAATGGCTATCATTTCATGGCAAAGAATTTTTACTTGCTTGTTTCTTTTGTGAGAAATGAGTGCATGAAATGATTTAGCCATTTTGACTTGAACCATTTTACACAATACTTGATTATTATTTTTGTGATGATGGTTATGGATTATGAGAGCCAAATGAGAAAAGTCTTCTCTCATTCTTTCATGCCCATTCTCTCTCTTGTTCTTGAGCTCTCATCTTCCTCCTCTTGTTCTCCCTCTCTTGAGTCTATGGTTCACTTGTCTCATGAGTTGAGAACCAAGAACCATAGATAAAATCCCATACAAACTCTTCTCTACTCACTCTAGTTCACAAGGTTTAGCAAACCGAGTGAACTAGTTTCTTCAAAGTTCGAAGAAGGAGCCAAATGTTGAAACTTTCAGGTGGATCCATCTTCGGTACAAGGAGAGGATGGGGAGAAGCCGATTCGGACGACCATCGAAGCTTGAAGACGAAGGAGTTCGAGAAAAAGAAAGGTATAACCCCCTAACCGAGTAGTTAGCAACTCGTAGTTAGGTTGTTAGTTAGATGTTTAACAAAGATCCGGTTTTGAGTCCATGTTACCACCTCTAAGAAAATTGTTTTTTACCAAATTCCGCATGCCCGAAAGCGCCGGGAGAGGTAGCATGGACTTACAGTGGTATCAGAGCCTAGTTAAACTCTATGTAACATGTTAGCAAGGCAGCTAGAAGATCGATCAAAGAAAAAGTCGCAAAACGAACCCGAAATGATAAGTTTCTGCCGATTTTTTTTCTGTTCAAAAATTGATAAATTTTATCTTAAACATCGGCTGAGGCTTTTGTGTGATCACCCACCAAATTTTGTCCAACGATCGAGTCAATGCGCCGCGGAAACGCGGCGGGAGCACGCTCCCGCCGCGGATCCGGCCGAGTTGACTCGGCCGAGGTCCAAGTTTGGTGCAGTGTTTTTCTGGGGTTGTTTTGGGATTTTTGGAATATATATTTTCTGCCCAGATTTTCCAGAACGAAAATTTTATTTTTGGGGTCCTGAAAATCCGTATTTTTGATCGAACTTCTAAAAGACTTAAGCTGACGGGTTTTTCTGTGATGTGATATTTGTATTGAACGTCTGCTAATCGCTATATGTCGATTAGTGGGTGTTATACAAATCTGTGATCTATAATGTTATTGGAATGTGTATATGAATATGTTGGATTGTCGCGGGTGAATAGCCGGGGGTTGTGAGACGAGAGTTTTCTTTTCTTTCAATTCATGTAAATTTATAAATTAATGTAATAATTATTTGTATGGCCGCACAACCGGGTCGGGGTTGTAGCCGTCATTGTATAATTTCTTTTTACTGTTTTTGCTCCTAGGATAGACCCATGGAGGGGGTGCACAAACTACCGGGTATGCCGAAGTGCCGAGTGGCCTACTCACGGAGTTGAGGGAGCTTGCTTCGCTTCGGGTACTTGGCGGGTAGTTTGCCGCACCCGTAGGGGTCTTGGGTGGGGTTTTGGCTATTCACCGCGACCGTGTAATCTGCTTTTCGTTACAGGCTCGTACGAATTGCGGATTCCTAGTATATCCAATATGTTCATCTGTGATCTGAAATGGCTATCATTGCAGTATATCTATATATGATATTATTTAGGCGTTGCTTATGTTTTACAGCCGCGCTAGCCCAGCCCCCGCTCTGTCGTTAGTTAAGTAACCTAACGGGTAATGACGGGGCCCCGTGGCGAATGCGAATGGCATAAGCGTACGTCATATTTTGGTTGTTTTCTGCAATGGTAGGATTAAATGATGGGACACATTAAAAGAACTAATGCAAGAATATCACGCATTAAAAGAACTAATGCAAGAAAATAAACCAAGTTAAAATCGTTGGAACACTTTCGAAAAACCACTCAGTTCTTTTCAGAACAAACTTTTAAAATGCGGAGTTTGAGCCACTCCTTTTAAATGCTATCTCGTTCCATCGATTATATCAAGTTCTCTACGTTCACGGTTTCGCCAAAACAATTCGTAGCCCTCCGTCGTTTCACATGAATAGTCAATAGTATTCAAGCTGTGTTTGTTGGCCAAAGTCAAGGCATAGTGATTGGTAGCTATTGGGTATTCATGTGCGGCATAGATAGATGCGTTGGTTTGGAACAGTCGTACTGCCTTGTTGGCCAAAGTCAAGGGTAGGTACGGGTGGATTCAAATTAACCTGGAGAACGACGGGTAGAACTTGACATGTGACTTATGATTTGTTGGCCAAAGTCAAGGTCATAAGAGCATGGGGCAAAAATCCGCATCGGGAGTTTCATAAGTACTGAAACTTGCTAGCGCTGCATACCATTTGGAGTGTGATGATTCTGGTAGGATTCCTTCAGTTTCGTCACGCGATGATATTTGGATCCCGATCCTACTGTGAGTATATGCTACTCCACGGGAAATTTCTCACTTAACGATCAATGCTATAAACCAAGAAGATGTCTAGAAAGGTGTTAGCGGGGCTACGCCCCCAGGGAAAAGAGGTTATTTAATTAAGGAACTTCGCGAAAGCGTTGGAAAACCTCCCTCAAAGTACCGACACTGCCTGGCTGAACGGTTAAGCAAGTATTGTGCGGTGGGATTGATCCCGACTAATTCTTCCTTTATGGTTTGAGGAGGGATTCGAGAAACAGTGGGAGCCATCCTGTTTAGACAAACTAAAAACCACTCTAAACTTGCAAGAGCATCAAGCTGAGTGTTTATTCTCTCTCCTAATTGCAGCGACCAATCGACATGACTGGACTTAAGTTACTTCTAGATAAAAACATACTGACAGGGCCAAACTACAAAGATTGGCTCAGGAATGTCAAGATGGCAATCACTTACAACAAGCTGGGGTATCTTCTGTAGGGTTCCTAGGCACACTAGTGAGGTCTCACAAGGCATCGACCATGCCAAATTAAAATTTTAACGGTGCCGAGAAACCCGACTACGGATCGTCGGCTAGAAGTTTAGGCGAAAAACAATCTAGTTAACACTTAACTAAGAGAAAACGGAAATACAACCTTTGTAGATCCGGTTCTCCACCTCCATAGCTCCGCAACGAAGTCCTCTCCGCTGTCCAAAAAGAATCCGGGCTCTAGCGTCGACTTCATCGGAGAATAAGCGAGCTAGGTCGTCGATGTCCATGCCGAAGATGATCTACGTCGAGGCATCGCTAAATCAAGCTCCGACTTCACCAAGTCAAGAAACTTGTGAAGAAAACACACTCTACTACTTGGCAAGAGGTAGAGGATGAAGAAATAGGAAGTGGGTAGACTTTAGATTTGGATTTCTCACTCTAAAACATCAATCACCATTGATGAAGAGAGCTTTCTTCTTGTGAGGAAGAAGAAGAAGATGATAAAGATAATGTTATGATAAGTTATTTAAAAAAGAAAAGAATAACAATACTTATCATAATATTAACTCTAGTCAAGTGTAGAGAATGAATCATGGTTAGTGGGAATGGTTAGGGTTAAGCTAGAGACAAAATGGTCACTTAGTCAAAAGATCAAGAAGCTTCAACTAGAATCCAAAATTAGCAACCATTTCATTTCATTTTCTTTTATTCATTTATCATAAATAAATGGATAATTAAATAAGATAAATGAATAACAAATAATAAACCCTAACCTATTCATTAACCAAGGTTTAATACTTTACACTTAACCAAAAAGCATGTATCATCAAACATGATACAAGCAAGTGCACAAAATCATATCGCATATGCAATGCGCACACCCGAGTGAGAAAATCCATTTAAAGTGAACCGATACTAGTTAATGCAAAGTAATATATCAAATATATAATTATACATTAAATCATTAAATCAACACTTGATTCAATGATCCGGTCATGTCGCACACAACCGACTAGTATACAATGTATCGGCTTATCGAATCAACGCTTGAATCGATAACTAGGTTATATCGCATACAACCATTCGATACATTCATCGCGAGAATGGAATACGGTATCACATACACGTATTATTCTCGGTCCCGCACACATCTCATATGCGCTCCTATTTCGTTTCGCTTGAGCCAGGAAACCTCTGTGTAGGACTCTAAAGACTCGTCAATACGCCGGCAGCAGATGATGATCATATCAATCACCCACAAGCCGCAAGCGGTCTGCTAAACGTAACGGCCACCCGGGTATTGAGCGATCTGAAGATCGACGAGCAAGCCCGCTCACACTCCAGTGAATCCAACCAGTAACACTACCGTACAGTCCGGTCTGATCGTCTGATATGTCGCATATCTCGCCTAGGGGTGGTAAACGTCAGACCCCAATAGCTCAATAAGTCGTGTCGATATGAGTTCTATAACTGTTCGAGAAACTACTGGTAACACTTACCAGTAAATCTCAGCAACCCTGGCCAGGGATTTCCTGTTATAGCCAATCGAACACAGCGCAACATCAACTCCCTATACCGGGAGAGACGAATCCCCTCCTATCGCTCATTGCCTCCATGTGACTCGGGACTGTACCCAAAAACCACCGTTTTGCATGCCCTCTTGGACGTGGTAAGATGGAAATCAAAGCACAGTGGGAACCACACAAGACTCTATGACGATCTCGGGTCAACAGACTACTCTGTACCGGTGTCACCAGAGAACTGCCATCTGACGTGAGGTATAATACCATCTGGGAGTTCTCGGCGAGTCCTTCCAGTGTACCCAGTCTCTACTGAGCACCCGTATATCATCTCTGATGTCAAACACCAATGGATATGGGATCATCCATCGCCCATCTGTATGGGTCGAGAAGGTATACGCTAGTCTACTCTGGTATATCGATGCCCCGTCTCGATACACCCTCGACTAGGGACTTTGAAGGATGTACTTATGGACTACCATGTCCCCACTAGTATGATCCGCATCATAGTCCAGGTAGTCAAGCACACATCCTAAGGGCTTTACCAACATGTAACAGAGAGACAATCAGTATACACGTTAAGGTAAAGATCAACCAGATAGCATACTATCATGTCGAGCAAGAAAGTCCTCCCTATATATGTCCCAGCATCCACTACAATATACATCCTATGTATAGTAATGGCCTCTAGGGCATACATATAACTAACAATCTCCCACTTGCACTAGGGCCATCTGATAGCAGTGGTTGTAGTATCTCATACTCAACCATCCCATAAAAATCTCTCTCTCGGAACAGGCCTTTGTGAGTGGATCCGCTGTGTTGTCCTCTGAGTCTACTCTCCTAACCTCGATCACCCTGGAGATCAACTATCTCCATGATCAGGCGATGCTGCCTTAGAATAAGTCTGGATCACTGATGGGACCGGTGTTCCTCGGCATGAGCCACAACTCCATTGTCACACAATGGGAGGAACATAGTTCATCTCATGAACCAATATACACCCAAACAGCCTCTTTGGTAGCATCTTAAGTAGCGATGTATCCTGCCTTTATCATCTAGTATGCCACGGTATCTAGCTTGGAACTCTTCCAACATACCGTCACTTTACTGAGGGTTAAGACAATGCCTGTGACTGACACTCAGTCGTCTTTATCACCCTGGAACCCTTCCAGTGATTCTCCCCAGGATCAACTGATACCATCTCACTACAGCTAGTGAGTATCCTAACATCCATTTAGATCTATCTCATAGATCCAAAACTCAGGATTTAGCAGGTATCATCATGATCCTATGTGGAGAATCATTGTGATAAGCGGAGATCGATCGAGCGTAGCATAGGAAACTCCTTCCCTATCAAGAGTATGTCATCCACGTACTCTACGAGGATCACCACCATACTCCCTACTACCTTTTTGTTTATACAAGGTTCATCTACCATTTTGATGATGTCAAACTCTTTGACTAATCCATCAAAACAGATGTTCCAACTCCGCGATGCCTGCTTTATCCTATAAAGCATCTTGCACACATTTCCGCTGCTCCCACTGTCTACGAAGCCCTCTGGCTGTGTACTTATAGACGCACTCTTCTAAAACATCATTTAGAAAAGTAGTCATGACACCCAACCACCAGATATCGTAGTCATGGTATGTAGCCGTGACAAGTAGGATCTGGATGGACTTAAGCATAGCTACTTGAAAAGGTTTCATCATTATCCATACCTGGTCAATGATGCAAACTTTTAACAAGTCTAGCTTTGAAAGTCTCAACTTTTCCATGTACACCAAGTAATCTTCTCAAGATATACTTGCTCCTGATGGGGATTTAACCCTTCAGATATAGCAACTAAAGTCCATACTTCGTTGGTGTATAAGGATTCCATCTCAGATCGCTAAACATCCAGCCATTCTTACAGAGTCACACTTCTGATGGCCAGCTCGAAACTAGTTGGGTCATCATCTCATGATGCAATCCTCGCTCCCACTGTCATAGAGTAACCGAAGTATCTCTCAGGTGGGTGAGAAACCCTACTAGATCGGCGGAGAGGCTGAGGTTCGTTGGTAACTATTGAATCCTTTAGTTTTATCAAATCATCTGCTGTAGTTTGTATAGCTGGAACCTTTCCAGTTCTACATAACAGACCTTGCCTCGAGCTTGTCCGGATTTTGCTTTTAGACATAGGCCGGACAACCCCAAATCTTAACTATCTTAAGAAATGGGCTCTTCCTTTTCCATATCACATATGAAGTGGTAGGCAACTGATTTGATTGGAACCCTATTCAATAGGTATGCAACTTCTCAAGTGCATAACCCCCAAAAAGGAAACAGGTAACTCAGTAGTACTCATCATAGAGCACACCATATCAAATAGGGTGTATCTGCTCCGCCCCGATATACCATCGTGCTATGGTGTATACAGAGGAGTAATGCTGAGAGAGAATCTCATTCTCCTTTAGAATATTCCAGGAATTCCATGCACAAGTATTCTCCTCCCTGATCTCATCATAGGACATAATACTTATACCCTTATTTTGGTTCTCTACTTCTCGCTTATATTCTATGAATATCTCAAAAGGCTCGGACTCATGTTTCAACAGGATCATATGTCTGAATCTTGAGAGATTATCAGAGAATGTAATGAAGTACGAAGAACCGGTCCTGGCATGTGTAGACAGGGGACCTACATACATCAACATGTATCATCCCAAGAGTTCACTAACTCTTTCTCTGTTTCCAATAAACAGAGCTGGTGTCATTATATCTTTGTGACATGACTAGCGAGTTTCACAAGATGTAAATTCAAACTGATTTAAATATGCATCTACATGTAACTACAGCCAGTCGGGTCGCATAGATATGACCTAGTCTACAATGCCTCAAGAAGAATTCGTTCATTTCTGAACTCTTCCTCTTGTGTGTGTTCTGTACACTAAGAACTGTAGTTTGATTTAGAACATCAATGCTTTTAGATAACGTGCCTGATCCGATCAACTTTTGATATAGGAAATGTTCAAAACATTATCCAACAATACAAAATTTTATCATTTCTTTACTAATAAAGAGACTGATATGATTTTGTATATCAGGTTCGGTATCTAATAACATTCGTTCAGAATCAATGTATTGGTAATACAGGGTGACAGTGACCAACAGACTTGGCTGCAACACTTGCCCCGTTTTCTGCCTCATGAAACTTATCACCCGTTCTCAGTTTTTCTACCTTTTTGTAGCCCTATGTAACATATTACATATCTGGGATCCGGATCCGGTATCACATACCAAGGATGCGGAGGATACTGAGAAACAGTTCTGTATAATGAACACACCCGAAGATGATGCATCAGCATGCACTCTCTTCGTTTGGGCGGCACGGGAAATCTGGTATTCCCCAATTTCCTGCTCGGTCTTATAACAATTATAAGTTGGAGCGGGACCAACGTTCCCCAACTCAGTATAACAAGCGGGTTCGGTCAAATATCCGTTTTATTATCTTGATTAAGGCGTGATATGGTCGCTACCTGGAGAGAGAGAGAAGAAAACACTCAGCGTGCACTCTTGCAAGAATAGATTGGTTATTATTTTATCTAATAAGGATGGCTCCCACTGCTTTTTATCAAATCTTCCTTCAAACCCTAAAAGGAAAGACTAGCCGGGATTAATTACACACTACAAGTTCTGTTGGAGATAGTGCCCTCAGAGTCAAATTATTGGATCACAGGCAGGTGATTGCAATGATTGAGGGAGGACCTATCCCGGTACGACAGTCTTACTCGAGATCGTAGTATGCTATCTGGTTTAACTTTATCATCGTGTACTGCTTCAGGTGACCTTACAGGTCGCTATTACACGTTGATAGAGCCCCTAGGATACTTGCTTGACGACCAGCAGTATGAGGGCGATCATATACGTGAGAGCTGGGGTCTACAAGCACATCCTTAAATGGTCCCTAGTCGTGGGAGTTTCGAGACAGGTCATCGATTCTCCAGAGTAGACTAGTGTATACAGTCGAGACCCCGACGAGGGGCGGTGGCCGGTCTCACAAGCCACTGGTGTCAGTTGGTTCACCTAAGATGTATACAGGTGCTCATTAGGTTATGAGTACACCGGACAGGACTCGCCGGGAATATGCTAGTTGGTCTTATACCTGACGTCAGATAGCAGTTCCCAGGTGACATGTGTACAGGTTAGTTCATCGACCTGGGGATCGTCATTTGTCTCGTGTGAGTTCCCACTGTGCTTTGATTACTACCCTACCACGGATCAAAGGAGTCGTGCAAACAGGTTTTAGTTGGGTACAGTCCCGAGCCACATGGAGGCAGTGAGCGGATCTTCGGGCGTTTCGTCTCTCCCGGTATTGGGGGTGAGGTCGCGCTGTGTCTAGGAGAGCCATTACACGAAGTCCTTAGCCAAGGCAGGAGATTTACTGGTAGGTATTCCAGTAGTATCTCATGGTGTTCTGGGCTACACTCCGACACGACTTGTACCGCTTTTGGGGGTCTGACTTTTACCAACCCCCTAGGCCCGACATGCGATGCTCATAGACGAACGGACCGGACTGTACGGATATTGTCACTGACAGGCTCAGTAGGGTGTCAGGATGAGTTCGCTCATCGACGTCCCTTTTGGTCAATAGCTGGTGGCCCGTTACGTATTGGCTTATACCTCTGACGTGCTAGTGGTTAAATCCACAGCCATAGTATTGACGAGTCTTTAGAGTCTACCACATTTTTAGTTACTCAAGCTTTCGGGCGAAACGCTGTAGAGGCCGTATGGAGATATGGCAGGGTCCGATCAGATACGTGCGGTATTGCACGGATCAGGATCGGACGGTTTGTACTAGTGGCCATATAGTTATATGGCAAGGTTCGATCAGATACGTGCGGTATTGCACGGATCAGGATCGAACGGTTTTTACTAGCCGGCTTTGGTTTAAGCCGGTCCTAGTTTAGTACAGTGTAGATTTTGTCTCATTGCATTTGTATCCGGACGGAATACAGATGCGGGTGTGTATGCACAGTATCGGGGTTTTCCTGTAATTTATTATGGGACCAGTTTTCTGGAGTTGCCAGTTTGCATTCCGTTCCGGCCAGTTTTCCTTTGTTCTTTCTCGGCCTGACTTTTTTGATGGAGGGTGTTATTTGCAGGTTTGCAAATAACACTTTGTGGAGGGGTTTATTGCATAAGGAATGATTATGAAAGCATCTTTGCTTTTCATGCATTTATTGTGAAGTGAATGGATTTGATATGGATTTGAGTTTTATGATCATTATGTTTAGGATGTGGTCACCCTCCTCCTTTTACTACCATCTCCTCCCTTCTTGATTTGTATTTTTCACTCCACCATTTTGTTAAAAAAAGGAGGGCCGGCCATTTTGAGGGGGTGTGGGAAAAATGAGAGAGGTTTTTTCTTTTGTGGTATGGAAATTATTCTCCTTCTCATTTTTGTATCAAAGTTCACAAGCTCTCTCCAAATCATTCTCTTCTCCATCCATGGCAATTCCACCACCCCAAAAGAGACTATGATTCTACACTACATTCTACAGCAAATCTTGGGCGCGTCGGCTAGCCAACTTCGTGTAAGTCCACGTTGCGACCCCCGGTTCTTACGGGGAGGCGGAAACGGTATAAAAATCAAATTATTAGCGCAAGGGGCAACATGGACTAAGCAAAGTCGGGATCTTTGACTAAACTAAAACTAGCATACTTAGCTAAAGAGAGTTAGCTACTCGGATGGAGATGGTTATACCTAAACTTGAACTCCTTCGTCTCCGAGCTCCGATGGTGGTCCGATGGCTCCTTCTCGTCGTCTCCGTACGCCGAAGATAGATCCACCTGAAAGCTCCAACCTTTAGCTCCTTCTTCGTTCTTTGAAGAAACTAGTTCACTTGGTTTGCTAAACCTAGTGAACTAGAATGAGTAGAGAAGATTTAGAATGGGATTTTATCTATGGTTCTTGATTCTCAACTCATGAGACAAGAGAACCATAGATCAAGAGAGGGAGCAAGAGGTTGAGGGTGAGAGCAAGAGGAGAGCTCAAGAACAAGAGAGAGAATGAGCAAGAAAGAAAATGAGGCTCTCTTTTTTCTCTCACCCACTCATAATCCAATGTAATCATAACTCATCATATCAATAAAAGTCTTATGTGATGGTTGAAGCAACCATAACCTTATCATGTCATGCACTCATTTTACTCAAATGAACAAGCAAGTAAAAGTCTTTGGCATGAAATGATAACCATGGTTATCATGATGGTCAACTAGTCAAGCCTAGTCAACCGGTCAACAAAGTCAACAAGTCCACAAAAGTCAACAAGTCAACAAAGTCAACAAAAGTCAACAACCAAGTCACCATAATACTTAATTAATATAATAGTTAATCGCATATCATATTCTCATTAGGGTTGAGCAAAAAGTCAAAAAGTCAACGGTCAACTGTCAACAACCCTAATGAGAATCCGCTGTCTGTGCCTCCCTGTCAACTGTGCATACACACCCGCATCCGCGTTCCGAGGAACACGCATGCAAACTGGATAAATCCAATCCCATAAGATACACTAGGATCTGGATTAAACCAAAGCCCGCTAGTGTAAACTGTCCGGACACTGTACGTGCACAAGTGCATGGATGTGACCGAACCCTGTCGCAAAACCATGCGACCTGTCGCAATACCATGCGACCTCTACTCTTTTGCCTAAAGGCGAAAAGCTTTCTGTGTGGGACTCTAAAGACTCGACACTACGCTGGCAGTGGGTTTAACCACAGACCGCAAGCGGCACTAGCTGTGCGTAACGGTCCCCAGGTAATGCCGACAAGAAGACCGACGAGGCGAAACCCATCTGAACTCCTACTGAGCCTGAGTGTGACATTCTCCGTACAGTCCGATCTGTTCGTCTGATACATCGCATGGCGGGCCTAGGGGGCGGTAAACGTCAGTCCCCCAATAGCGGTACAAGTCGTGCCGGAGCGAAGCCCAAAACACCCTGAGATAACACTGGAAACCTACCAGTATATCTCGTTTGCCCTGGCCAGGGACTACTCGTGTAATGGCTCTCCTAGACACAGCGCGATGTCAACCCCCAATACCGGGAGAGACGAATCCTGTCTAACCGTCACTGCCTCCAAGTGCTTCGGGACTGCACCCAACCACTACCTGTTTGCACGACTCCTTTGAGCCGTGGTAGGGTAGTGATCAAAGTACAGTGGGAACACACTCGAGGCGGAGTGACAGTGTCAAGTCAGCGGACTAAGCTGTACTCATGTCACCTGGGAACTGATAACTGACGATAGGTATAATACCAACTAGTCAGTTCCCGACGAGTCCTGTCCAGTGTACCCGTAACCTAACGAGCACCGGCATACTATCTCAAGTACGACGTACTGACGGCTGTGGGACAGACCGTCTCCCACACTGGGATGAGAAGCGCATGCGCTGGTCTACTCCGGAGTATCGATGCCCTGTCTCGATAGTCCTGCGACCAGGGACCTGCATAAGGATGTGCTTATAGATTACCCAGCCCCACTAGTGTGACGGCCATCACATCGCTGGTAATCAAGTAAAGATCCTAAGGGCTCTACTAATGTGTATAGGCGATATACAAAAATAAACACATGTACACATTGAAGTAGAAACAAACCAAGTAGCATACTACTATTTTGAGCAAGATTGTATATACAAGGTGAATATCCCAAGCATCCATTAAGTAATATACAAACTAGTATGATACAGTAATGGCCTCTAGGGCATATACACTAACAATCTCCCACTTGCACTAAGGCCATGTACTGGCGTATCGAAGACCTATCATCTCGATCAGCCGCTCGAACTGAGTCTGGGGCAAGGCCTTGGTGAATGGATCTGCAGTGTTGTCTTCTGAAGCGACTCTCCGAACCTCGATCTCCTGGCGTTCCACGATCTCCCTGATCAGGTGATACCGCCTCAAGATGTGCCTGGATTTCTGATGGGACCTTGGTTCCTTCGCTAAAGCTATAGCCCCGTTGTTGTCGCAATACAGAGGTATTGGATCAACAATGGACGGAACCACCTGAAGTTCTTTCAAGAACTTCCTCATCCAGACAGCTTCTTTTGCGGCATCAGATGCAGCGATGTATTCCGCTTCCATCGTCGAGTCTGCAACGGTTTCCTGTTTGGAACTCTTCCAACACACCGCCCCTCCATTGAGGGTAAAGACAAAACCCGACATGGACTTGGAATCATCCTTGTCACTCTGGAAGCTGGAGTCAGCAAAGGCCTCGATCTGGAGGACTTTTCCGCCATACACCAAGAATATCTCCTTAGTCCTTCTCAGGTACTTGAGAATGTTCTTTACCGCTATCCAGTGTTTCTCCCCAGGGTTTGACTGATACCGGCTTACCACACTCAGTGCATAAGCTACATCCGGTCTGGTACACAACATCGCATACATTATAGAGCCTACCGCAGAAGCGTAGGGTATAATAGACATGCAATCCCTCTCCAAATCAGTCTTGGGAGACATCTCTTTAGAGAGGGTGATCCCGTGACAAGCCGGTAGGTTACCGCGCTTGGAATCTTCCATACTGAATCTCTTCAGTATGGTGTCGATGTACCTGGACTGTGATAGTCCTAATATCCTCTTGGATCTGTCACGGTAGATCCGGATACCCAGAATGTATGAGGCATCACCCAGGTCTTTCATGGAGAACCTGTGTGACAAGAACCCCTTGACAGATTGTAGCATAGGAATGTCATTTCCTAATAAGAGAATGTCATCCACGTATAAAACGAGGAATACTACAGTTCTCGCTACAAATCTACTATAGATGCATGGTTCATCTGGATTTTTGATAAAGCCAAATTCTTTGACCGTCTCATCAAAGCAGATGTTCCAACTCCGCGACGCCTGCTTTAGTCCATAGATGGACTTAAGCAACTTGCACACCTTTCCGCTGCTCCCACTCTGAATGAAGCCCTCTGGCTGGTCCATATAGACACACTCCTCTAAATTTCCATTTAGAAAAGCTGTCTTTACGTCCATTTGCCAGATCTCATAATCGTGGAAGGCAGCAATGGCAAGAAGGATTCGAATGGATTTCAGCATGGCTACTGGAGAAAAGGTTTCTTCATAGTCCAAGCCAGGTCTTTGACGGAAACCCTTTGCAACCAGCCTAGCTTTATAGGTCTCAACCTGTCCATCTACACCAATCTTCCTTTTGAAGATCCACTTGCATCCTACGGGTTTTACCCCGTCTGGAGCAATGTCCAACGTCCATACCTTGTTGGTGTACATGGACTCCATTTCGGTCCGCATTGCATCCAGCCATTTCACTGAGTCAACGCTCTGAACGGCCTGCTGGAAGCTAGTAGGCTCATCATAGTCTATGATGCAATCCTCTCTATCCCCGTCTACGAGAAAACCGTAGTATCTCTCGGGCGGATGAGTCTTCCTACTACTCCTGCGGAGCGGCGTAGGAATGTCCTGTTCTTCCGAACCCTCTGGTTCCACTAAACTTTCAGTAATAGTCCGTGGTTCTGGAATTTCTTCCAGTTCTACTGCGCTCCCACTTATTTCTTTTTCTATGAACTGGTGTTCTAGAAAGTGGGCATGACGAGAAACAAGAACTTTTTGTTCCTCTTCACAGTAGAAGAAATATCCCTTGGAATTCTTTGTATATCCCACAAACTTGCACAGTACTGAGCGTACCTCGAGCTTGTCCGCATGCTGCTTTTTGACAAAAGCTGGACTTCCCCATATCTTAATGTGATTAAGATGGGGTCTCTTCCCACACCACATCTCAAATGGCGTAGTAGGCACAGTCTTAGTGGGAACTCGGTTCAAAAGGTATGCGGCTGATTCTAGCGCATATCCCCAGAATGATCGCGGCAACTCAGCGTTACTCATCATGGACCGCACCATATCCAATAGGGTGCGGTTCCGTCTCTCCGATACACCGTTATGTTGCGGGGTGTATGGAGGAGTAAGCTGAGAGAGAATTCCATTCTCTTTTAAATAGTCCAGGAACTCGGCACTTAAGTATTCTCCACCTCGATCCGATCTTAGAATCTTAATACTTTTGCCGGTCTGTTTCTCCACTTCATTCTTATACTCCTGGAATTTTCCAAAGGCCTCGGACTTATGTTTCATTAAGAAGACATAACCGTACCTTGAGAAGTCATCCGTAAAAGTAATGAAGTAAGAATGTCCGCTTCGGGCATGTGTAGACATTGGACCGCACACGTCACTGTGTACGAGTCCCAAGAGCTCGCTCGCTCTTACTCCATGTCCAGTAAACGGAGTCTTTGTCATCTTTCCTTTGAGACAGGATTGACAAGTAGCATACGACTGATATTCGAACGCATTCAAATACCCTTCTGTATGTAACTTCGTCAACCTTCTCTCATTGATGTGACCCAATCAACAATGTCATAAGAAAGTCTGATTTATTTCTGGAGACTTTCTTTTGTGTGTATTCTGGACATTAAAAATCTGTGGTTGGTTTAACACGTATATACCATTACTCAAAGTACCTGAACCAATCAAAACTTGATTAAGGTGAATGTTTACAACATTACTTACAAACGCAAATTCATAACCTTCTTTAGAAACTAAAGATACAGAAATGATATTACAAGTTGCGTTGGGTACAAAAAAGCAATTACGCAAAACCAAAACATGTCCATCTGACATTCCCAGGTGATAGTCCCCCACGGCTTTAGCATCCATGCTAGCTCCGTTCGCAACTCTGAGGGTCATGTCACCTGCCTTCAAAACCCTACGGTTTCTCAACGCCTGCAAAGAATTACAGATATGAGATCCTGATCCGGTATCCAATACCCAGGATGTAGAGTTTATTGAAAGACAGTTTTCAATAACATACACACCTGAAGCTGAAGCTGCAACCTGCTTCAATTCCTGTGTTCTGGCCTTCCAGGCCCTGCAATCATTCTTCCAGTGTCCTCTCTTATGACAATAGAAGCATTCTTCCTTATCCACAAGCTTCCCCGCTATCTTTGTTGCTTTACCTTTTCCCTTCGTATCCACTTTACTAACACCGCCCCTTGGTTTGGCGGGGGCCTTCTTCTTCTTTCCCTTGGCTTTCGCCTTGGACCTAGAAGAAGATGATCCTCCTACAAACAAAGTGGATGTTTCCCTACCTTTCTGTAGGGTGCCCTCCGCGCTCCTCAGCATGTTGAGGAGCTCTGAAAGTTCAACCTCTTTTTCTTGTAGGTTGAAGTTCAGTATGAACTGGGCGTAAGTGGAAGAAAGGGACTGGAGAACTATATCCGTATATAGCTCACTCTCCAATGTGATCCCTAGGTCAGCGAGCTCCTCAATGTAGCCGATCATCTTTAGCACGTGCTCGGCTACTGATGATCCGACGGCCATTCTTGTCGAAAATATCCTTTTCGACGCTTCGTATCTTGCGATACGAGACTGCTCTCCATACAGTTCTTTTGTATGAAGCAATATAGACACCATGTCCATATTCTCATGCCTCCTCTGATGTTCGTTGTCCATCGAGGCAAGCAGGAGGCACTTGGCCTTCGCGCTATCAATCTCCCAAGTCTTGCGGATTTCCTTATCCGCGACGCTGGAAGTTGGACCAGGGACAGGGGGAGCTTTGGTGGTAAGAAGATACCCCAGCTTGTCATAAGTGATTGCTATCTTGACATTCCTGAGCCAATCTTTGTAGTTTGGCCCTGTCAGTTTGTTTTTATCTAGGAGTAACTTAAGTCCAGTCATGTTGATTGGTCGCTGCAATTAGGAGAGAGAAGAAGAAACACTCAGCATGATGCTCTTGCAAGTTTAGAGTGGTTTTTAGTTTGTCTAAACAGGATGGCTCCCACTGTTTCTCGAATCCCTCCTCAAACCATAAAGGAAGAATTAGTCGGGATCAATCCCACCGCACAATACTTGCTTAACCGTTCAGCCAGGCCGGTGTCGGTACTTCGAGGGAGGTTTTCCAATGCTTTCGCGAAGTTCCTTAATTATAGAACCACTTTTCCCTGGGGGCGTAGCCCCGCTAACACCTTTCTAGGCACCTACTAGGTTTATAGCATTGATCGATTAGTGAGAAATTTCCCGAGGAGTAGCATATACTCACAGTAGGATCGGGATCCAAATATCATCGCGTGACGAAACTGAAGGAATCCTACCAGAATCATCACACTCCAAATGGTATGCAAATCTAGCAAGTTTCAGTACTTATGAAACTCCCGATGTGGATTTTTGCCCCATGCTCTTATGACCTTGACTTTGGCCAAAATATCATAAGTCACATGTCAAGTTCTACCCGTCATTATCCAGATTAATTTGGATCCATCCGTACCTACCCTTGACTTTGGCCAAAATGGCAGTACGACTGTCCCAAACCAACGCATCTATCTATGCTACACATGAACACCCAATAGCTACCAATCACTGTGCCTTGACTTTGGCCAACATACACAGCTTGAATACTATTGACTATTCATGTGAAACGACGGAGGGCTACGGATGGTTTTGGCAAAACCGTGAACGTAGTGAACTTGATTTGGTCGATGGAACGAGATAGCTTTTAAAAGGAGTGGCTCAAGCTCCGCATTTAAAAGTTGTTTTTGAAAAGAACCGAGTGGTTTTTCGAAAGTGTTCCAACGACTTTAACTTGGTTTATTATCTTGCATTAGTTCTTTTAATGCGTGATATTCTTGCATTAGTTCTTTTAATGCGTCCCATCATTTAATCCTACCATTGCAGAAAACAACCAAAATATGACGTACGCTTATGCCATTCGCATTCGCCACTGGGCCCCGTCATTACCCGTTAGGTTACTTAACTAACGACAGAGCGGGGGCTGGGCTAGCGCGTCTGTAAAACATAAGCAACGCCTAAATAATATCATATATAGATATACTGCAATGATAAACATTTCAGATCACAGATAAATACATTGGATATACTAGGAATCTGTAATTTGTACGAGCCTGTAACAAGAACAGATTACACGGTCGCGGTGAACAGCCAAAACCCCACCCAAGACCCCTACGGGTGCGGCAAACTACCCGCCAAGTACCCGAAGCGTAGCAACCTCCCTCATCTCCATGAGTAGGCCACTCGACACTTCGGCATACCCGGTAGTTTGTGCACCCCTCCATGGGTCTATCCTAGGAGCAAAAACAGTAAAAAGAAATTATACAATGACGGCTACAACCCCGACCCGGTTGTGCGGCCATACAAATAATTATTACATCAATTTACAAATTTACATGAATTGCAAGAAAAGAAAACTCTCGTCTCACAACCCCCGGCTATTTACCCGCGACAATCCAACATATTTATATACACATTCCAATATCAAACACAGATCATGTATAACCCCGACCAATCGACTTATAGCGATTAGCCGACGTTCAATACATGCAAACATCACAGATATAACCATCATAGTCAAAGTGCAGTGAAGTTCGGAAAAAAATACGGAATTATAGGACCCCAAAAGGAAATTTCTTTTCTGGAAAATCTGGGCACACATAATATATTTCAAAAATCCCAAAACCAACACAGACACACACTGCACGAAAAACGATGCAGAGAAGACGACAAACCGCGGCGCTTCCGCGGCACATGCCTACCTCGTGCGGCGGAAGCGCGGCGGTTTGAACGAAACAGTGGACCGTTTTTCATGGGTGTTCACACAAAACCCTGAGCCGAATTTAGGAGTATAAAGTTTTTCATTTTGACCAGAAAAAATTTCAACAGAAACTCAGGTTTTCTAAAAGTTTGTTTTTTTTTTATTTTTCCGGTTCCGAACTTCGTTACACTTCACTACCAAGCTAGTTTAAGTTTAGTTAGGCTCTGATACCACTGTAAGTCCACGTTGCGACCCCCGGTTCTTACGGGGAGGCGGAAACGGTATAAAAATCAAATTATTAGCGCAAGGGGCAACATGGACTAAGCAAAGTCGGGATCTTTGTCTAAACTAAAACTAGCATACTTAGCTAAAGAGAGTTAGCTACTCGGATGGAGATGGTTATACCTAAACTTGAACTCCTTCGTCTCCGAGCTCCGATGGTGGTCCGATGGCTCCTTCTCGTCGTCTCCGTACGCCGAAGATAGATCCACCTGAAAGCTCCAACCTTTAGCTCCTTCTTCGTTCTTTGAAGAAACTAGTTCACTTGGTTTGCTAAACCTAGTGAACTAGAATGAGTAGAGAAGATTTAGAATGGGATTTTATCTATGGTTCTTGATTCTCAACTCATGAGACAAGAGAACCATAGATCAAGAGAGGGAGCAAGAGGTTGAGGGTGAGAGCAAGAGGAGAGCTCAAGAACAAGAGAGAGAATGAGCAAGAAAGAAAATGTGGCTCTCTTTTTTCTCTCACCCTCTCATAATCCAATGTAATCATAACTCATCATATCAATAAAAGTCTTATGTGATGGTTGAAGCAACCATAACCTTATCATGTCATGCACTCATTTTACTCAAATGAACAAGCAAGTAAAAGTCTTTGGCATGAAATGATAATCATGGTTATCATGATGGTCAACTAGTCAAGCCTAGTCAACCGGTCAACAAAGTCAACAAGTCAACAAAAGTCAACAAGTCAACAAAGTCAACAAAAGTCAACAACCAAGTCACCATAATACTTAATTAATATAATAGTTAATCGCATATCATATTCTCATTAGGGTTGAGCAAAAAGTCAAAAAGTCAACGGTCAACTGTCAACAACCCTAATGAGAATCCGCTGTCTGTGCCTCCCTGTCAACTGTGCATACACACCCGCATCCGCGTTCCGAGGAACACGAATGCAAACTGGATAAATCCAATCCCATAAGATACACTAGGATCTGGCTTAAACCAAAGCCCGCTAGTGTAAACTGTCCGGACACTGTACGTGCACAAGTGCACGGATGTGACCGAACCCTGTCGCAAAACCATGCGACCTGTCGCAATACCATGCGACCTCTACTCTTTTGCCTAAAGGCGAAAAGCTTTCTGTGTGGGACTCTAAAGACTCGACACTACGCTGGCAGTGGGTTTAACCACAGACCGCAAGCGGCACTAGCTGTGCGTAACGGTCCCCAGGTAATGCCGACAAGAAGACCGACGAGGCGAAACCCATCTGAACTCCTACTGAGCCTGAGTGTGACATTCTCCGTACAGTCCGGTCTGTTCGTCTGATACATCGCATGGCGGGCCTAGGGGGCGGTAAACGTCAGTCCCCCAATAGCGGTACAAGTCGTGCCGGAGCGAAGCCCAAAACACCCTGAGATAACACTGGAAACCTACCAGTATATCTCGTTTGCCCTGGCCAGGGACTACTCGTGTAATGGCTCTCCTAGACACAGCGCGATGTCAACCCCCAATACCGGGAGAGACGAATCCTGTCTAACCGTCACTGCCTCCAAGTGCTTCGGGACTGCACCCAACCACTACCTGTTTACACGACTCCTTTGAGCCGTGGTAGGGTAGTGATTAAAGTACAGTGGGAACACACTCGAGGCGGAGTGACAGTGTCAAGTCAGCGGACTAAGCTGTACTCATGTCACCTGGGAACTGATAACTGACGATAGGTATAATACCAACTAGTCAGTTCCCGACGAGTCCTGTCCAGTGTACCCGTAACCTAACGAGCACCGGCATACTATCTCAAGTACGACGTACTGACGGCTGTGGGACAGACCGTCTCCCACACTGGGATGAGAAGCGCATGCGCTGGTCTACTCCGGAGTATCGATGCCCTGTCTCGATAGTCCTGCGACCAGGGACCTGCATAAGGATGTGCTTATAGATTACCCAGCCCCACTAGTGTGACGGCCATCACATCGCTGGTAATCAAGCAAAGATCCTAAGGGCTCTACTAATGTGTATAGGCGATATACAAAAATAAACACATGTACACATTGAAGTAGAAACAAACCAAGTAGCATACTACTTTTTTGAGCAAGATTGTATATACAAGGTGAATATCCCAAGCATCCATTAAGTAATATACAAAGTAGTATGATACAGTAATGGCCTCTAGGGCATATACACTAACACTTCACGCCCGAGTTGCCTCGGTATTGAGGTGGGAGCCCGTATAAGTACCCGGCTTCGTGGTGCCCTTTCCGATGAGGAGGAGACAGACGGAGATCCCGCGAGGAGATCGGAGTGGAGATGAAGACCGGAGGACTCGGATCAGTCGGTATATC
Source organism: Agapanthus africanus (assembly GCA_030015575.1). NCBI lineage: Eukaryota > Viridiplantae > Streptophyta > Magnoliopsida > Asparagales > Amaryllidaceae > Agapanthus > Agapanthus africanus. The sequence goes on from JASDDO010000029.1 coordinate 111,717,949, forward strand.
TCTTCCCCTTTCTTGTTAGTAGCTTAGACTTGTTAATGGTTACGATCCGGGTGTTTAGTGCGCGGTGGTGCCGGTTTGCTAAGTCCGCAAATATTAAAGTTTATCACCGTTTCCGCATTTGGCCGTCGGATTGACGGCCGGGGCGCCGCCGTGCACTTACAGTGGTATCAGAGCCTCGCCATTAACTTCGTCTAGCTTCGTTTGATGTGTTTTTCAGTTCCGATCGATCAAAATTCCAAAAACCCAATTTTAGTTCACATCAGTTTTTTGTTAAGATTTTTTGGTGTCCAAAAATTTTTCAGGTTGCATAAAACTGATGTACAAGAACTTCTAAGCATACTGGAAAAGTTCGACACAGTGAGTCGACACCTGGAGCGCGGAACCGCGGCCAAACCCCCCCTTGGGCCGCGGTTCCGCCGCACATTTGTATCCTCACTGCATCATACTTTTCCAGTGGGCTTCTGGGCTTATTTTGGGGGTTTTGGAATATTAAATTTGGGCCCAGAATTTCTGTGAGTGCTGCAGTATTGGTTTGGGGCCCACTTGTTAATTTTTGATCAATCGGAAAATTTTAAATACATTTTTCACAGTATTTACATTATATCTGCGACCGTGAATGTCACTCGATCGGTAAATCCGGTCTAACTGCTATAGCCCGGTTAGACGGATTTGCGAACGTGACTTTCACGTTGATGTTCTGTGTTTATGCTGTGATGTTGCGGATCGGTCGTGGGGGATAGTCTGGATGCAATGCTAGTACAGTGTTGTTGTATTATGTACATTTGTTATTGCGGGGCGAGCGTCCGACATGTGGACCGCCGTCACTGCCTGTTTGTATTATTCTTTTGGGGCACGACCTGGTTGCGGTCGATGTACTCGGTGTATGTATATTTTCCTTTCTGTACTAGGATTACCCCGCGGAGGGGTGCACGGATAGCCGGGTTCTAGAGGGCAACGGGCCCGCATCTCATGGCATTGAGACGGAGGGGGCTTCACTCCAGGATTGGCGGGCTATTCGCCGCACTCGTAAGGGGTACAGGTTGACCCAGGAGGGGTGCCTAAGTTGCCGGATTCCATGGAGTGCCGGGTGATCCATTCACGTCGCTGAAGAGGGCTGCCTCGCTTCAGGTATTGGCGGGTGACTTGCCGCGCCCGTAGGGGTCTAAGTTTTCTTTGCACAGGCTATCCACACGACCAGGGGAACGTCGGGTTTCAGTAGTGGCTCTGTGAAACCCGGGGATCCCAGATATCTGTATTGTTCTGTGATGCTGTACATTTATGTGATGTTGCATTTTTTATCACGCCTTGAGCGAATATAATATATTGGTATATATATTAGTAGATGTTGTATATGTTTTTCATCCGCGCTAGTCCAGTCCCCGCTCTGCCGTTAGTTAGCTAACCTAACGGGTGATGACGGGACCCAGTGGCGAATGCGGATGGCATATACGTACGTCAGTATATTTTCGTTCTTTATTGGTGTGATCAATTGATGGGACTGCGTTGATTCGGATCAATGCAAGATAAACAAACCTATTCTGATGTTGTTGGAACACTTTTTCAAAAAGCTGTTATTGCAAGGACGTTCACTTTTGTTTTGCATCGTGGTATTCATTTAGAATATCCTGCTCCTCAGTCGACGAGGCAAGGGACGAGATCCCTTCACCGGGAGTGACCCCTTGGACAGAAGTTTGCGTCAGGGCATTAACTTCACTATAGCCGATTACTTTTGCTTTGCACCGTGGTATTCAGTTGGAATATCCTGCACCTCATTCTACGGGGAAAGAGCCGAGATCCCTTCACCGGGAGTGACCTCTTTAGTAATGGTTTTCGTCACTATATTTTCTAAAAATCTATCCGTTCCTTCAACGATATCAAGTTCATTACGTTAAAGGTTTTCGCCAGAAACCATTCGTAGCCCTCCGTCGTTTCAGACAGGTAGCACGTAGTATTCATGCTATGTTTGTTGACCTTCGTCAAGGCATAGTGCATGGTAGCTGCTTGTTGCTTTTCTGCTGCATAGATAGATGTGTTGGTTTGGGACAGTCGTATAGCCTTGTTGACCTTCGTCAAGGGCTTGTACGGGTGGGTTCAAATTAACCTGGATAATGACGGGTAGAACTTGACATGTGACTTATGATTTGTTGACCTTCGTCAAGGTCATAAGAGCATGGGGTAAAAATCCACATCGGGAGTTTCAAAAGAACTGAAACTTGCCAGATATGCGCATACCTTCTGGAGTGTGATACCGTGAGCGGATTCTGTCACGTTGTCATGCGATGATAGTTGGATCCCGATTCCCACTGATGAGTTGGTTTACTCCTCGGGTGGCCCCGACTAATTCTTCTTTCAGGTTTGGAGGAGAATTTGAGGTACAGTGGGAGGTTTCCTGATTAGAAAAAGTGATAACCATTCTGATCTAGGATAGAGTGCACGCTGAGTGTTTCTTTTCTCTCTTTCTCTGGCAGTGACCATTGACCCGACCCTAGACTATGACTCAGTGACCAAGTTTGACCGAACCTACTTAACACTGGCTTTTGGATTGTCAGAGTTGCAGACCTCATTGCCACTCCTACTTTTACCCTTTTCTCCGGGACACCCCGTATTACTACGAACGTCCACTTCCATTGGACAAAACCATCGTATGGTTAGATACGAACTCGAAGGAATTCGAGGATGGTTTCTGGTTCTGGAGAAAATGGATAGGATTATTCAGTTGTCTTTTCTTTTCACCCTCTCTCAGGTTGCGAGTACTCCTTGGTTTAGGAGTAGTACACCTATTGTGCAAATTGGATAGTCTTCTTCCAAACCATAGGCTGGTGCCGACCGGTAGGGAATGAAGAAAACTAATTAGCCTAAACGGTGTACAGAAGGTATTAAGTTAAGACAAAGAAAGGGATTAGTAAGAGGGCAAAGTAAGTTGCGACTGCTATTCACGACCAAACCAAGTATTTCTTCGCCAATCATAAATCACCTTTGTATTTCTCCAGGACACTCCGTATCACTATGAAGATCCCATTTTATTGGATAATCCATCGTATGGTTATATACGAACTCGAAAGGAACTTGTTCCAGTTCGGGGATGGATTCTGGTTCAGGAGAAATAGGAATAAGGTTTATTCAGGTGTCTTTTATCCTCACCTTCTCTCGCATTGCGAGTGCTCCTAGGATTAGGACAGTACACCCATTATGCTTATTGGATAGTCTTCTTCCAAACCATAGGCTGGTGCCGAACGGTAGGGAAGGAAGAAAACCAATTGGCCTAAAGGGGTGTGCAGAAGGTAATGACTAAAGACATATGAAGGGATTTGGAGAGGTGGCAAAGAATTATACGGTTATAGTTGTGAATCTGGATTATGGTAGAGGCATTACTAGGAATACCAGGATACCCCATCGAAACATTTCAATGTTTCAGGTTCACTGTGTACAGTTAATAGAAAACTGATTTCCCAATTAGACACTTGCTCCAGGGTATGTATTTACCAGGTATGATTCTCACATCTGTATGGTTTTACAGATGATGAGTGGGAGTAAGTTATTGGGAATTAGGTGATCGTCCTCATTGTATCGGGATTCGTTGGAATTGGTGATATTTGAGGAAGCCACCTGGGCTGTTTGCCGGTCGGCAAATATTTGGTTTTGAATATCCGCTGTTGTGCACCAATTTTAAATTGATATATCTGTACGTCTATTTTCATAGAGTGAGATATACCTTTTGATATTATGTCGATGACATTTACTTATATCAGTGGATGGTTAGGTAAGGAGCATTGAACAGCGGTGTAATTCTTCTTAACCAAAAGTACAGTTTTCAACCTACGACACACAGTGATTGAGTCGCAAGACTCAGGGGACTTATACAGAGTATTGTATATTGTCCAGTGTCCACTAGGACAGAGGGGTTGGTCCTCGTACTGTATTCTGTTTACTTATGACTTCTCTAATTCTTAGACAGGTGTTTCATAGAAACACAGGGTCGAAGTTTTGAGAAGTTATAGGTATAAGAATAAAGTAGAGAACCAGGTGTTGCAATTATCGGGATTCTTCAAAGTGATCGAAGATGTAGATACTTGTACATGGTATTCAGTTGATAGTAATGATTAAGAGAACTTGCTTCTCTTTCGGGTTACTCATAATTGGAAGCATTCCTAAGTTGAGTAACGCTGATCGGCCTCCTTCCATTTAGTTGACATGCACTGGAGACAGCTGCATGATTTGAATCTGGTTCAATTAAATCAGTGCCTCTGGTTCTATATTGGATATAGAACAGTTCATATCTTAACGATGTTAAGGTACGGGGAGTTGTCCGGCTTATGCTTAAAACCAGACTCTGGATAACTCAAAGGCACGTTTCTGTAATGGCTGTTTGTGGGTTGACCCAGGCTATGACGAGGGTTGACTTTCTACCATCTGGAAGATCAATAGTGATATTGTTCTTCACTCGCCACAATTTTTAAAAAAAGAAATGGATTTTTTCAGAAAACAGTAGTGGGAGTATGGTAGAACTGGAAGTGATTCCAGAACCGCAAACGATTACTGAAGATTTGATAAGGAACCTAAAGATTCAATCTGATTTGACATTCCATTGGCCACTCCGCAGATAAGGTGGGTAACCTCAGGCACCCGAGAGGTACTTCGGTATACTCAAGGACGGTGGCAGAGAGGTTCTTGTTTTCCCACACTTGCCATTGCTGTTGTTCCAGGCTGCGAGACCCGGTGGGAGGATGAGTATAGCGTCGTTCTAAACTAGCTTTAGAAGTACACGTCTATATGACTCTGCCAGAGGGTTGTCGTAGTCAGTGGGAACAGCGGAAGCATTGGTGGACATCAGGCTTATGTCTATTTATAGACTAAAGCAGATATAGCGGAGATAGATCATCTATTTCTGATGTGACAGTCATGGGTTTGACTTCATCAGAATAGGGGATGGATCTGTTGAGAAGGTAGTAGGGTATGATATCCGGGTTTTGGATGACATACACAAAATAGGAAAAGAAACTCCTATACTACGATCGGTTATACTTTGGTCGTCACACATTGGTTTCTCCACATGGGACTTGGACATTATATCAGACATACTGGTTACTAGATCTATGGTTTTAGATCTAGATTTGGGTGGTTTCCCAATCAGGGTACTTAGACAGCATTCTAAGAGTATTTAGAATGGACGACTCCTGGCACGGTAGTATACCTGCAGGTGAAGGAGTCACCCTCTCTAAAGGTGTCTTACAGACTAAAGGGGAGAGGGATGTTCATGATTGGCAGATCACTTGCTTAGGCAATTGAGTCAATCATGAGATGTCAAGTACCACACCAGATGTTGTTCTTGCATTACATGCAATAAGTTGATATTGATCCAATCCTGGAGAAACAATCGGAAGCAGTTTTAGAGCATAAGTGGATGTTCTAAGGATATGATAACGACAGCCTCATTCGGGAGACAGTTATCATTCCAGGCTTCCAAGGTGACATGGACGACAAGGAGGTTGTCAGAGTTATAGTTTTCCCTCTAACGAGGGGCAGTATTTTGGACAGATGGTCCAAGGCAATACTGAGGGAGGCATGGCGCAGGATACTGATTAAGTTCAGTTGACGATACAGTCTAAGAAGTTTGGATTTGGAGTTCATTTATGAGCTCGGTCCCATCAGACATCCAGACATTCTAAGACAGGTGTTGCTCATTTCGGGAGATGGTTTTCTCCGCGAACTTGAGATATAGAGAGACATAGAAAGAAACATCCAGGCGGATCCACTCGCTGAGGCTATTCCTCGAACGCAAGAGTTTCGCAAACAGGCTTTATGAGACTGACTAGTAGAGGAGTTGGGTGTTCGGTATCACACGGGCTGTGAGTATGCGACATCGCAATAATTAGCCTTGAGTGCAAGTGGGAGATTGTTGGAGATAGTGCCCTCAGAGTCAAATTATTGGATCACAGGCAGGTGATTGCAATGATTGAGGGAGGACCTATCCCGGTACGACAGTCTTACTCGAGATGGTAGTATGCTATCTGGTTTACCTTTATCATCGTGTACTGCTTCAGGTGACCTTACAGGTCGCTATTACACGTTGATAGAGCCCCTAGGATACTTGCTTGACGACCAGCAGTATGAGGGCGATCATATACGTGAGAGCTGGGGTCTACAAGCACATCCTTAAATGGTCCCTAGTCGTGGGAGTTTCGAGACAGGGCATCGATTCTCCAGAGTAGACTAGTGTATACAGTCGAGACCCCGACGAGGGGCGGTGGCCGGTCTCACAAGCCACTGGTGTCAGTTGGTTCACCTAAGATGTATACAGGTGCTCATTGGGTTATGAGTACACCGGACAGGACTCGCCGGGAACATGCTAGTTGGTCTTATACCTGACGTCAGATAGCAGTTCCCAGGTGACATGTGTACAGGTTAGTTCATCGACCTGGGGATCGTCATTTGTCTCGTGTGAGTTCCCACTGTGCTTTGATTACTACCCTACCACGGATCAAAGGAGTCGTGCAAACAGGTTTTAGTTGGGTACAGTCCCGAGCCACATGGAGGCAGTGAGCGGATCTTCCGGCGTTTCGTCTCTCCCGGTATTGGGGGTGAGGTCGCGCTGTGTCTAGGAGAGCCATTACACGAAGTCCTTGGCCAAGGCAGGAGATTTACTGGTAGGTATTCCAGTAGTATCTCAGGGTGTTCTGGGCTACACTCCGACACGACTTGTACCGCTTTTGGGGGTCTGACTTTTACCAACCCCCTAGGCCCGACATGCGATGCTCATAGACGAACGGACCGGACTGTACGGATATTGTCACTGATAGGCTCAGTAGGGTGTCAGGATGAGTTCGCTCATCGACGTCCCTTTTGGTCAATAGCTGGTGGCCCGTTACGTATTGGCTTATACCTCTGACGTGCTAGTGGTTAAATCCACAGCCATAGTATTGACGAGTCTTTAGAGTCCACCACATTTTTAGTTACTCAAGCTTTCGGGCGAAACGCTGTAGAGGCCGTATGGAGATATGGCAGGGTCCGATCAGATACGTGCGGTATTGCACGGATCAGGATCGGACGGTTTGTACTAGTGGCCGTATAGTTATATGGCAAGGTTCGATCAGATACGTGCGGTATTGCACGGATCAGGATCGAACGGTTTTTACTAGCCGGCTTTGGTTTAAGCCGGTCCTAGTTTAGTACAGTGTAGATTTTGTCTCATTGCATTTGTATCGGGACGGAATACAGATGCGGGTGTGTATGCACAGTATCGGGGTTTTCCTGTAATTTATTACGGGACCAGTTTTCTGGAGTTGCCAGTTTGCATTCCGTTCCGGCCGGTTTTCCTTTGTTCTTTCCCGGCCGGACTTTTTCGATGGAGGGTGTTATTTGCAGGTTTGCAAATAACACTTTGTGGAGGGGTTTATTGCATAAGGATTGATTATGAAAGCATCTTTGCTTTTCATGCATTTATTGTGAAGTGAATGGATTTGATATGGATTTGAGTTTTATGATCATTATGTTTTGGATGTGGTCACCCTCCTCCTTTTACTACCATCACCTCCCTTCTTGATTTGTATTTTTCACTCCACCATTTTGTTAAAAAAAGGGGGGCCGGCCATTTTGAGGGGGTGTAGGAAAAATGAGAGAGGTTTTTTCTTTTGTGGTATGGAAATTATTCTCCTTCTCATTTTTGTATCAAAGTTCACAAGCTCTCTCCAAATCATTCTCTTCTCCATCCATGGCAATTCCACCACCCCAAAAGAGACTATGATTCTACACTACATTCTACAGCAAATCTTGGGCGCGTCGGCTAGCCAACTTCGCGCCCGAGTTGCCTCGGTATTGAGGTGGGAGCCCGTATAAGTACCCGGCTTCGTGGTGCCCTTTCCGATGAGGAGGAGACAGACGGAGATCCCGCGAGGAGATCGGAGTGGAGATGAAGACCGGAGGACTCGGATCAGTCGGTATATCTCTTCCCCTTTCTTGTTAGTAGCTTAGACTTGTTAATGGTTACGATCCGGGTGTTTAGTGCGCGGTGGTGCCGGTTTGCTAAGTCCGCAAATATTAAAGTTTATCACCGTTTCCGCATTTGGCCGTCGGATTGACGGCCGGGGCGCCGCCGTGCACTTACAAGTTCGCCAATCTTTCAGCCAGGCCAGTGACGGTACTTTGAGGGAGGTCCCCCGTTCTTTCGCACGAACCTAATTAATGTAAACCTCATTTTCCCAGAGGCGTAACCTCGTTGACACCTTTCTAGACACCTACTTGATCGGCTAATTGTAATGTATAAAACTCTCCCAGGAGTAACTCTTACTCGCAGCGGGTATCGGGATCCAACTATCTCATAGAAGGTATGCAATCTCATTGCAAATTTCAACACTTGAAATTCCCGATAATATTTTGCCCCTAGCTCGCTATAACCTTGACGGAGGCCAAACAACCCATAGTCTGCTAGTCAAGTTCAACCCGTCATTTACTGATTGAATTAAACCCACCCGCACAACCCTTGACGGAGGCCAAACAACGCCGTACGAATACCCTAATCCAATCGCATCATATGCTGGCAGATAAGCACTAGTTAGCTACCGTACACTACGCCTTAACGCATGCCAAACAACCGCAGCACGAATACTAACTAGTACTTATCTGAAATGACGGAGGGCTACGACAGGTTTTTTCTGAAAACCTATTGCGTAATGAACTTGATATCGTTGTAGGATCGAATGAATTTTGAAATGGAGTGTTTTTGAGGCTTTTCTAGTTTTGCTAAAGGAGTCACTCCCGGTGAAGGGATCGTCGGTCCTTTCCTCGTCGAATGAGGTGCTGGATATATCATATATATCACTGTGCAAAGCAAAAACTCTTAAAAGCAATCAAAAGACAAACCGAAGGTTGTAGCATCTGCCAGTTATTGCTAAAGGAGTCATTCCCGGTGAAGGGATCTCGGTCCTTTCCTCATCGAATAAGGTGCAGGATATATCGTATATACCGCTGTGCAAAGCAAGAACTGTAGCTACCTGTTTTATTTTGAAATTCGATTCTACAACATCTTAGGTTTCTTTTATTTCATTAATCACATTAATGAAGTCCCATCATTTAATTACCTAAACATCACAGATAAATACGACGTACACTTATGTCATCCGCATTCGCCTCGATGTCCCCTCGTGCACCGTTAGGTTAGGTAACTAACGGCAGAGCGGGGCAGGGCTAGCGCGGGTGTAAAAAATAAGTAACGCCTATATAATATATCATATATACCATATACTGTATCTATCACAGAACATCACATGATCACATCACAGATATCGCAGCAGAAGAATCATATGAAATATTGGATATACTAGGACGTCCGTGTTTTCAATACGAGCCAGTATAAAACACGGATTCCACGGTCGTGATGAATAGCCAAACCCACACCCCTAGACCCCTACGAGAGCGGCAAGCAACCCTACCAATTCTGGAGTTAGGAGACCCGGACCCGACTCCTCGAGTTGGTCTCCCACTGGACTCCAGAACCCAGTTACTTGTGCCCTCCTCCTTGGGTCTATCCTAGTGCGGAAAAGTAAATAATATACAAACGGTGACATCTTCCGCAACCTGGAAGCGCCCCAATAAAAGAATATTACATACAAGTTTTTACATGAATGAAAATGAAAAACACTCATCTCACATAAAACCCCCCGGGCTATTCAAACACGACGATCCAATATAACATATCCAGCAACACATAACATCACATGTCATCAACGTAAGTAAATATGCGCATCCCAATTGTCGTTGACATATAGCAACGAAACCGGCGATATCACATATTACACTTACGGTCACAGAAAAGAAAGTGTAAAACTACAACAGTTGGAATCCGCAACCAACTCAGACATCGCATGCCTGACCAAATGAATTCCTTAGACATCGCATGCCTAACAATTATAAACCCAGCATTTTAGTCTCATTATCGAAAACTCTTTTCAATATCAAGTCGGGCAATTCAACAAGATTCCCGACATCCTGATCGAATACTCGTCGCAAACTTTAGTAGGCGGCCGCACCCCCGATGCCGTCGACGAAGTGCACCAAGGCGGAACACCGCTACCGCGAGCACCCGAACGGATGCTTTCGGCGACGGGGTTCTCCTACAGTCACTTGTTCGGGGCTATGGAGTGAGGCTGTCTATTAAGTTTACCCAGCGAATATCCGCGTACGCTACGTGATTGCGATGGACTTTTGATCACATCAAAATTCCGTGGCAACCGATCAAGTGAGACTAAAGTGCTATGTTTATAACATTCATTCAGTTATCTCATAACTTTTGTGAATTCCAATTATTGTATCACATTCCAGACAATTAGAAAATGTTAAACTTTCCGATTGAACATTCGAACACCCAAGTTTTCCCGATACAGATCAACACATGAAATAAGTCTAACAACATTCAGTTCGTGCCTCAGTACCGACGGTCCAGCCGTAGAAGGGTCAAGCCAACGCCTCACATGTGGCACGCCGTACTGCCCCAAACCCGAAGGTTCAAAGGGCAGTTCAAGACGGTCACATAATCGAGTTAAGGTTTGTTGTCTTCTAGAGGGTCCATCGCGTTACTTGCACTACTTAGAACGTCGTTAAACTACGGAAAAATCCAACACTTGGAAATTTCCCGACAGGGGAAAAATTGGGTATTTATATCCGGTCGAACTTTTTAACATATTCTAAAAACTATCCAGAAAGCCACACAGACAAAATTTGATACTCCGATTGAAACACCGAATCCCCAAAACAACTGCAGAAAATTCAACTCTTGAATAAATATTAAAAATTCCCAGAAAAATCACCACTGGAAACTAAGAATTACTGTGCCAAATAATATAAATACAGTGGCCGTACGGCCGCGGATCCGCCGCATGATCCTTGCTCATGCCGCGGAACCGCGGTGGGAAAGTGGAATTAGGTCCACGAAATTTACAGTAATTCTTAGAAAACCCTGCTTGATTTTCTGCATATTTTTAATACTGAAAAATCCCTGTTTTAGAAAATTGGACAGAGAGCAAGTTGTATTGGGGTTTTCGGGTTCGTTCGGGTTTCAAAATCCGTCTAGACTACGCCTAAGGCTCTAGCTAGGCTCTGATATCACTGTAGGGTTCCTAGGCACACTAGTGAGGTCTCACAAGGCATCGACCACGCCAAATTTAAATTTTAACGGTGCCGAGAAACCCGACTACGGATCGTCGGCTAGAAGTTTAGGCGAAAAACAATCTAGTTAACACTTAACTAAGAGAAAACGGAAATACAACCTTTGTAGATCCGGTTCTCCACCTCCATAGCTCCGCAACGAAGTCCTCTCCGCTGTCCAAAAAGAATCCGGGCTCTAGCGTCGACTTCATCGGAGAATAAGCGAGCTAGGTCGTCGATGTCCATGCCGAAGATGATCTACGTCGAGGCATCGCTAAATCAAGCTCCGACTTCACCAAGTCAAGAAACTTGTGAAGAAAACACACTCTACTACTTGGCAAGAGGTAGAGGATGAAGAAATAGGAAGTGGGTAGACTTTAGATTTGGATTTCTCACTCTAAAACATCAATCACCATTGATGAAGAGAGCTTTCTTCTTGTGAGGAAGAAGAAGAAGATGATAAAGATAATGTTATGATAAGTTATTTAAAAAAGAAAAGAATAACAATACTTATCATAATATTAACTCTAGTCAAGTGTAGAGAATGAATCATGGTTAGTGGGAATGGTTAGGGTTAAGCTAGAGACAAAATGGTCACTTAGTCAAAAGATCAAGAAGCTTCAACTAGAATCCAAAATTAGCAACCATTTCATTTCATTTTCTTTTATTCATTTATCATAAATAAATGGATAATTAAATAAGATAAATGAATAACAAATAATAAACCCTAACCTATTCATTAACCAAGGTTTAATACTTTACACTTAACCAAAAAGCATGTATCATCAAACATGATACAAGCAAGTGCACAAAATCATATCGCATATGCAATGCGCACACCCGAGTGAGAAAATCCATTTAAAGTGAACCGATACTAGTTAATGCAAAGTAATATATCAAATATATAATTATACATTAAATCATTAAATCAACACTTGATTCAATGATCCGGTCATGTCGCACACAACCGACTAGTATACAATGTATCGGCTTATCGAATCAACGCTTGAATCGATAACTAGGTTATATCGCAAACAACCATTCGATACATTCATCGCAAGAATGGAATACGGTATCACATACACGTATTATTCTCGGTCCCGCACACATCTCATATGCGCTCCTATTTCGTTTCGCTTGAGCCAGGAAACCTCTGTGTAGGACTCTAAAGACTCGTCAATACGCCGGCAGCAGATGATGATCATATCAATCACCCACAAGCCGCAAGCGGTCTGCTAAACGTAACGGCCACCTGGGTATTGAGCAATCTGAAGATCGACGAGCAAGCCCGCTCACACTCCAGTGAATCCAACCAGTAACACTACCGTACAGTCCGGTCTGATCGTCTGATATGTCGCATATCTCGCCTAGGGGTGGTAAACGTCAGACCCCAATAGCTCAATAAGTCGTGTCGATATGAGGTCTATAACTGTTCGAGAAACTACTGGTAACACTTACCAGTAAATCTCAGCAACCCTGGCCAGGGATTTCCTGTTATAGCCAATCGAACACAGCGCAACATCAACTCCCTATACCGGGAGAGACGAATCCCCTCCTATCGCTCATTGCCTCCATGTGACTCGGGACTGTACCCAAAAACCACCGTTTTGCATGACCTCTTGGACGTGGTAAGATGGAAATCAAAGCACAGTGGGAACAACACAAGACTCTATGACGATCTCGGGTCAACAGACTACTCTGTACCGGTGTCACCAGAGAACTGCCATCTGACGTGAGGTATAATACCATCTGGGAGTTCTCGGCGAGTCCTTCCAGTGTACCCAGTCTCTACTGAGCACCCGTATATCATCTCTGATGTCAAACACCAATGGATATGGGATCATCCATCGCCCATCTGTATGGGTCGAGAAGGTATACGCTAGTCTACTCTGGTATATCGATGCCCCGTCTCGATACACCCTCGACTAGGGACTTTGAAGGATGTACTTATGGACTACCATGTCCCCACTAGTATGATCCGCATCATAGTCCAGGTAGTCAAGCACACATCCTAAGGGCTTTACCAACATGTAACAGAGAGACAATCAGTATACACGTTAAGGTAAAGATCAACCAGATAGCATACTATCATGTCGAGCAAGAAAGTCCTCCCTATATATGTCCCAGCATCCACTACAATATACATCCTATGTATAGTAATGGCCTCTAGGGCATACATATAACTAACATCTTCTTACCACCAAAGCTCCCCCTGTCCCTGGTCCCACTTCCAGCGTCGCGGATAAGGAAATCCGTAAGACTTGGGAGATTGATAGCGCGAAGGCCAAGTGCCTCGTACTTGCCTCTATGGACAATGAACATCAGAGGAGGCACGAGGATATGGACTTGGAATCCATATTTCTTCATACAAAAGAACTGTATGGAGAGCAATCTCGTATCGCAAGATACGAAGTATCGAAAAAGTTATTTTCGGCAAGGATGGCCGTCGGATCATCAGTAGCAGAACACGTGCTTAAGATGATCGGCTACATTGAGGAGCTCGCGGACCTAGGGACCACATTGGAGAGTGAGCTCTATATGGACTTTGTTCTCCAGTCCCTTCCTTCCACTTACGCCAAGTTTATACTGAACTTCAACTTACAAGAAAAAGAAGTTGAACTTTCAGAGCTCCTCAACATGCTGAGGAGTGCATAGGACACCCTACAGAAAGGTAGGGAAATATCCACTTTGTTTGTAGGAGGATCATCTTCTTCTAGGTCCAAGGCGAAAGCCAAGGGAAAGAAGAAGAAAACCCCCGCCAAACCAAGGGGCGGTGTTAGTAAAGTGGATACGAAGGGAAAAGCTAAAGCAACAAAGAAAGTGGGGAAGCTTGTGGATAAGGAAGAATGCTTCTATTGTCATAAGAAAGGACACTGGAAGAATGATTGCAGGGCCTGGAAGGCCAGAACACAGGAATTGAAGCAGGTTGCAGCTTGAGCTTCAGGTGTGTATGTTATTGAAAACCGTCTTTAAATAAACTCTACTTCCTGGGTATTGGATACCAGATCAGGATCTCATATCTGTAATTCTTTGCAGGCGTTGAGAAACCGTAGTGTTTTGAAAGCAGGTGACATGACCCTCAGAGTTGTGAATGGAGCTAGCATGGATGCTAAAGCCGTGGGGGACTATCACCTGGGAATGTCAGATGGACATGTTTTGGTTTTGCGTAATTGCTTTTTTGTACCCAACGCAACTTGTAATATCATTTCTGTATCTTTAGTTTCTAAAGAAGGTTATGAATTTCCGTTTGTAAGTAATGTTGTAAACATTCACATTAATCAAGTTTTGATTGGGTCAGGTACATTAAGCAATGGTATATACGTATTGAACCAACCACAGATTTTCAATGTCCAGAATACACACAAAAGAAAGTCTCCGGAAATAAATCAGACTTTCTTGTGGCATTGTAGACTGGGTCACATCAATGAGAGAAGGTTGATGAAGTTACATACAGAAGGATATTTGAATGCGTTCGAATATCAATCGTATGCCACTTGTCAATCCTGTCTCAAAGGAAAGATGACAAAGACTCTGTTCACTGGACACGGAGTAAGAGCGAGCGAGCTCTTGGGACTCGTACACAGCGACGTGTGCGGTCCAATGTCTACACATGCGCGAAGCGGTTATTCTTACTTCATTACTTTTACGGATGACTTTTCGAGGTACGGTTATGTCTTCTTAATGAAACATAAGTCCGAAGCCTTTGGAAAGTTCCAGGAATATAAGAATGAACTAGAAAAACAGACCGGCAAAAGTATCAAGATTCTAAGATCGGATCGAGGTGGTGAATACTTGAGTGCCGAGTTCCTGGACTATTTAAAAGAGAACGGAATTCTCTCTCAGCTTACTCCTCCATACACTCCGCAACATAACGGTGTATCGGAGAGACGGAACCGAACCCTATTGGATATGGTACGGTCCATGATGAGTAA
Source organism: Agapanthus africanus (assembly GCA_030015575.1). NCBI lineage: Eukaryota > Viridiplantae > Streptophyta > Magnoliopsida > Asparagales > Amaryllidaceae > Agapanthus > Agapanthus africanus. Next base: position 111,733,017 of record JASDDO010000029.1, read on the forward strand.
CGCTGAGTTACCGCGATCATTCTTGGGATATGCGCTAGAATCAGCTGCGTACCTTTTGAACCGAGTTCCCACTAAGACTGTGCCTACCACACCATATGAGATGTGGTGTGGGAAGAGGCCCCATCTTAATCACATTAAGACATGGGGATGTCCAGCTTTTGTTAAAAAGCAGCATGCGGACAAGCTCGAGGCACGCTCTGTACAGTGTAAGTTCGTGGGATATCCAAAGAACTCCAAGGGATATTTCTTCTACTGCGAAGAGGAACAAAAGGTTCTTGTTTCTTGTCATGCCTACTTCTTGGAAACTGAGTTTTTAGAAACCCAGATAAGTGGGAGCGCAGTAGAACTGGAAGAAATTCCAGAACCACGAGCTATTACTGAAAGCTTAGTGGAACCAGATGGTTCAAAAGAATAGGACATTCCTACGCCGCTCCGCAGGAGTAGTAGGCAGTCTCATCCGCCCGAGAGATACTACGGTTTTCTCATAGACGGGGATAGAGAGGATTGCATCATAGATTATGATGAGCCTACTAGCTTGCAGCAGGCCGTTCAGAGCGTTGACTCAGTAAAATGGCCGGATGCAATGCGGACCGAAATGGAGTCCATGTACACCAACAAAGTATGGACGTTGGACATTGCTCCAGACGGGGTAAAACCCGTAGGATGCAAGTGGATCTTCAAAAGGAAGATTGGTGTAGATGGACAGGTTGAGACCTATAAAGCTAGACTTGTTGCGAAGGGTTTTCGTCAAAGACCTGGTTTGGACTATGACGAAACCTTTTCTCCAGTGGCTATGCTGAAATCCATTCGGATCCTTCTTGCTATTGCTGCCTTCCACGATTATGAGATCTGGCAGATGGACGTAAAGACCGCTTTTCTAAATGGAAATTTAGAGGAGTGTGTCTATATGGACCAACCAGAGGGCTTCATTCAGAGTGGGAGCTGCGGAAAGGTGTGCAAGTTGCTTAAGTCCATCTATGGACTAAAGCAGGCATCGCGGAGTTGGAACATCTGTTTTGATGAGACGGTCAAGGAATTTGGCTTTATCAAAAATCCAGATGAACCATGCATCTATTGTAGATTTGTAGCGAGAACTGTAGTATTCCTCCTTTTGTACGTGGATGACATTCTCTTAATAGGAAATGACATTCCTATGCTACAATCTGTCAAGGGGTTCTTGTCACACAGGTTCTCCATGAAAGACCTGGGTGATGCCTCATACATCCTGGGGATCCGGATCCATCGTGATAGATCCAAGAGGATATTAGGACTTTCACAGTCCAGGTACATCGACACCATACTGAAGAGATTCTGTATGGAAGATTCCAAGCGCGGTAACCTACCGGCTTGTCACGGGATCACCCTCTCTAAAGAGATGTCTCCCAAGACTGATTTGGAGAGGGATCTCATGTCTATTATACCCTACGCTTCTGCGGTAGGCTCTATAATGTATGCGATGTTGTGTACCAGACCGGATGTAGCTTATTCACTGAGTGTGGTAAGCCGGTATCAGTCAAACCCTGGGGAGAAACACTGGATAGCGGTAAAGAACATTCTCAAGTACCTGAGAAGGACTAAGGAGATGTTCTTGGTGTATGGCGGAAAAGACCTCCAGATCGAGGCCTTTGCTGACTCCAGCTTCCAGAGTGACAAGGATGATTCCAAGTCCATGTCGGGTTTTGTCTTTACCCTCAATGGAGGGGCGGTGTGTTGGAAGAGTTCCAAATAGGAAACCGTTGCAGACTCGACGATGGAAGCGGAATATATCGCTGCATCTGATGCCGCAAAAGAAGCTGTCTGGATGAGGAAGTTCTTGAAAGAACTTCAGGTGGTTCCGTCCATTGTTGACCCAATACCTCTGTATTGCGACAACAACGGGGCTATAGCTTTAGCGAAGGAACCCAGGTCCCATCAGAGATCCAGACACATCTTGAGGCGGTATCACCTGATCAGGGAGATCGTGGATCGCCAGGAGATCGAAGTTTGGAGAGTCGCTTCAGAAGACAACACTGCAGATCCATTCACCAAGGCCTTGCCCCAAACTCAGTTCGAGCGGCTGATCGAGATGATAGGTCTTCGATACGCCAGTACATGGCCTTAGTGCAAGTGGGAGATTGGTAGTGTATATGCCCTAGAGGCCATTACTGTACCATACTAGTTTGTATAGTACTTAATGGAAGATTGGGATATTCACCTTGTATATACAATCTTGCTCAAAATAGTAGTATGCTACTTGGTTTGTTTCTATTTCAATGTGTACATGTGTTTATTTTAGTATATCGCCTATACACATTAGTGGAGCCCTTAGGATTTTTGCTTGATTACCAGCGTTGTGATGGCAGTCACACTAGTGGGGCTGGGTAATCTATAAGCACATCCTTATGCAGGTCCCTGGTCGCAGGACTATCGAGACAGGGCATCGATACTCCGGAGTAGACTAGCGCATGTGCTTCTCATCCCAGTGTGGGAGACGGTCTGTCCCACAGCCGTCGGTACATCGTACTTGAGATAGTATGCGGGTGCTCGTTGGGTTACGAGTACACTAGACAGGACTCGTCGGGAACTGACTAGTTGGTATTATGCCTTTCGTCAGTTATCAGTTCCCAGGTGACATGAGTACAGCTTAGTCCGCTGACTTGACACTGTCACTTCGCCTCGACTGTGTTCCCACTGTACTTTGATTACTACCCTACCACGGCTCAAAGGAGTCATGCAAACAGGTGGTAGTTGGGTGCAGTCCCGAAGCACTTGGAGGAAGTGATGGTTAGACAGGATTCGTCTCCCTCGGTATTGGGGGTTGACATCGCGCTGTGTCTAGGAGAGCCATTACACGAGTAGTCCCTGGCCAGGGCAAACGAGATATACTGGTAGGCTTCCAATATTATCTCAGGGTGTTTTGGGCTTCACTCTGATACGACTTGTACCGCTATTGGGGGACTGACGTTTACCGCCCCCTAGGCCCGTCATGCGATGTATCAGACGAACAGACCGGACTATATGGAGAATGTCACATTCAGGCTCAGTAGGAGTTCAGATGGGTTTCGCCTCGTCAGTCTTCTTGTCGGCATCTACCTGGGGACCGTTACGCCCAGCTAGTGCCGCTTGCAGTCTGTGGTTAAACCCACTGCCAGCGTAGTGTCGAGTCTTTAGAGTCCCACACAGAAAGCTATTCGCCTTTAGGCAAAAGGGTAGAGGTCGCATGGTTTTGCGACAGGTCGCATGGTTTTGCGACAGGGTTCGGTCACATCCGTGCACTTGTGCACGTATAGTGTCCGGACAGTTCACACTAGCGGGCTTTGGTTTAAGCCAGATCCTAGTGTACCTTTGGGATTGGTTTTATCCAGTATGTATTCGTGTTCCTCGGAACGCGGATGCGGGTGTGTATGCACAGTTGACGGAGAGACAGAGGCAGAGGATTTTCATTAGGGTTGTTGACCGTTGACTGTTGACTATTGACTTTTTGCTCAACCCTAATGAGAATATGATATGTGATTAACAATAATATTAATTAAGTATTGTGGTGACATGGTTGTTGAGGGGTTGACTTTGTTGACTTGTTGAGTTTGTTGACCGGTTGACTAGGTTGGACTAGTTGACCATCATGATGACAATGGCTATCATTTCATGGCAAAGACTTTTTACTTGCTTGTTTCTTTTGTGAGAAATGAGTGCATGAAATGATTTAGCCATTTTGACTTGAACCATTTTACACAATACTTGATTATTATTTTTGTGATGATGGTTATGGATTATGAGAGCCAAATGAGAAAAGTCTTCTCTCATTCTTTCATGCTCATTCTCTCTCTTGTTCTTGAGCTCTCATCTTCCTCCTCTTGCTCTCCCTCTCTTGAGTCTATGGTTCACTTGTCTCATAAGTTGAGAACCAAGAACCATAGATAAAATCCCATACAAAATCTTCTCTACTCACTCTAGTTCACAAGGTTTAGCAAACCGAGTGAACTAGTTTCTTCAAAGTTCGAAGAAGGAGCCAAAGGTTGAAGCTTTCAGGTGGATCCATCTTCGGCGCAAGGAGACGACGGGGAGAAGCCGATTCGGACGACCAACGAAGCTTGAAGACGAAGGAGTTCGAGAAAAAGAAAGGTATAACCCCCTAACCGAGTAGTTAGCAACTCGTAGTTAGGTTGTTAGTTAGATGTTTAACAAAGATCCGGTTTTGAGTCCATGTTACCACCTCTAAGAAAATTGTTTTTCACCAAATTCCGCATGCCCGAAAGCACCGGGAGAGGTAGCATGGACTTACACTTTTAGTCCATGTTGCCTTGAGTTCTAAATTCGAATTTTTATACCGTTTCCGCCTCCCCGTAAGCACCGGGGTGGGCAATGTGGACTTACAAGACGGGCACTAGAATCCCGTGTCCATCCGAGCATGCACTAAATGGTTTAGCACAAGTGGCAGCGTTGTGATAATTAAGGAAAAGATGAGTTTTGTGTTTGGTTTTTAAAAATACGGATTTTTTTTTTGAAAAATCACACAAACAATGCACAAGCAACCTTAATCCTAATGGTCACCTAGGTCAAGTCTCTAGACCGCTCCTAGACTTCCAGAAGACAAGTCGCAAGATAAATCCTCTACTGCCTCTTTTTCCCTCCTATAGCCAGGTAAGTGACAGGTAAGTGGGAGGTTCTCTACTACGTAAGTAGTGGGCCTAATTAAGTAACCACTTGGCTTAGACACACTTGCCTTAGACACCATAAAAGAAACGCGAATAAGCAATAGAATACCCACGACCTCCTTCTGTCCTAAGTGAGCGCGACGGTCCTTAGAGTCATGTCTAGATATTTTTTAGTTAATGAGGGTAATGCGGATGCAAGTTTGTGATTTTTAGGGCTTAGGATGGGTAATGAACTCCATACCTAATCTGAATTTGGTCTTTGCCTCTTAATTTCCATGTTAAAAATGCAAACAACCAAGATCAAATACGCAACAATTTTCTTTCTAGCGGCGCTGTGAATTTTTGCAAAGAATCCTGCAGAAATTGGTTAATGGAGCAGAGTATGAAGGAGATAAGAAAGTCAGAAATGGACCTGAGAAGTTTTTAGCACTGAAGCCTTCACCTCACCGCAGTTTCGCTGCAATATGGGTACAACTACCGCGGATCCGCCGCCGTACAGAGAGTTCCCTGCACAAAAATTTTAGCAGATGCTCATGTTCACTCACTGAGCTATCTGAGATGCTCTGAAAATATTTCCTCTCGCTCCACAGATTCCAGATCTCCTTGCAACAAATCACAACAAATCGGTAAGCGCTTGTTACGCATTTTGATCTAAAAAACTGATGGAATAAAAAAATTTCCAACTCAAATTACAAAAACGAAGAAATTAGCACACGATCCTCGGCAACGGCACCATTTGATTGATCTTCGATTCCGTGTCGTGTTTAGAATATTTCATAACCAAAGAAATTTATACCGCAATCAATTAACGGTGTCTTTTGTGTAAGTCCACGTTACCTCTCCCGGTACTTACGGGCTTGCGGAAATGATGAAAAACAATTTTTCTAGAGGTGGTAACATGGACTCAAAATACGGATCTTTGTTAAACAACTATCTAACAATCCTAAGAAGAGTTTTACCTACTCGGTTAGATGGTTATACCTTAACTTGAACTCCTACGTCTTCAACTCCTTGCGGTGGTCGGATCGGCCTCACCTCGTCGTCTCCTTGCGCCGAAGATGGATCCACCTGAAAGCTTCTACCTTTGGCTTCTCTTCAAACTAGAACACTTGGTTTGCTAAACCTTGTGAACTAGGATGACTAGAGAAGTGATATGGGTTTTCTTTTATCTTTAAGGAAATATTTCTCAACTCATGAGAGGGAGTTGCTTTGAGCTAGAGAGAGAGAGCAAGAGGAAGAGCAAGAGAGCTTGAGGATGAGAGAGCTCAAGAGAGGGAAAGCAAAAAATGAAAAAAAAAAATGAGCAAGACTTTTTGCTCCCATGCTCTCATAATCCAAAATCATGATAACTCATAATAGTAATTGAGTATTATGTGATGGTAAAATGGCCATATCATTTCATGCACTCATTTTGCAAAAAGAAACAAGCAAGCAAAAGTCTTTGCCATGAAATGATAGCCATTGTAATGATGGTGGTCAACTAGTCCAACCTAGTCAACCAGTCAACAAAGTCAACAAGTCAACAAAGTCAACTCTTCATCTCAACCATGACACAATAATACTTAATTAATATTATCATTAATCATATTTCTTATTCTCATTAGGGTTTTGCAAAAGTCAATAGTCAATAGTCAACAGTCAACAACCCCAATGAGAATCCTCTGTCTCTGTCTCTCTCTGTCAACTGTGCATATACACCCGCATCCGCGTTCCGAGGAACACGAATGCAAACGAGATAAAACCAATCCCAAAACGTACACTAGGATCTGGCTTAAACCAAAGCCCGCTAGTGTTAACTGTCCGGACACTAAACGTGCACTAGTGCACGGATGTGACCGAACCCTATCGCAAAACCATGCGACCTTTACTCTTTTGCCTAAAGGCGAATAGCTTTTTGTGTGGGACTCTAAAGAATCAACACCACGCTGGCAGTGGGTTTAACCACAGACCGCAAGCGGCACTAGCTGTGCGTAACGGTCCCCAGGTAGATGCCGACAAGAAGACGAACGAGGTGAAACCCATCTGAACTCCTACTGAGCCTGAATGTGACAATCTGCGTACAGTCCGGTCTGTTCGTCCGAGAACATCGCATGGCAGGCCTAGGGGGGCGGTAAACGTCAGTCCTCTAATAGAGGTACAAGTCGTGTCGGAGTGTAGCCCAGAACACCTTGAGATAACACTGGAAACCTACCAGTATATCTCGCTTGCCGTGGCCAGGGACTTTGTGTACTGGCTCTCCTAGACACAGCGCGATATCAACCCCCAATACCGGGAGAGACGAATCCTGTCTAACCGTCACTGCCTCCAAGTGCTTCGGGACTGCACCCAACTACTACCTGTTTGCACGACTCCTTTGAGCCGTGGTAGGGTAGTAATCAAAGTACAGTGGGAACACACTCGAGGCGAAGTGACAGTGTCAAGTCAGCGGACTAAGCTGTACTCATGTCACCTGGGAACTGAAAACTGATGATAGGTATAGTACCAACCAACAGTTCCCCATGAGTCCTGTCCAGTGTACTCGTAACCTAACGAGCACCCGCATACTGACGGCCGTGGGACAGACCATCTCCCACACTGGGATGAGAAGCGCATACGCTAGTCTACTCCGGAGTATCGATGCCCTGTCTCGATAGTCCTACGACTAGGGACCTGCATAAGGATGTGCTTGTGGATTACCCATCCCCCACTAGTGTGACTGCCATCACAACGCTGGTAATCAAGCAAAGATCCTAAGGGCTCCACTAATGTGTATAGGTGATATACTAGAATAAACACATGTACACATTAAAGCAGAAACAAACCAAGTAGCATACTACTATTTTGAGCAAGATTGTATTTACAACTGTGAATATCCCAAGCTTCCAATAAGTAATATACAAACTAGTATGATGCAGTAATGGCCTCTAGGGCATATACACTAACAATCTCCCACTTACACTAAGGCCATGTACTGGCGTATCGAAGACCTATCATCTCGATCAGCCGCTCGAACTGAGTCTGAGGTAAGGCCTTTGTGAGTGGATCAGCAGTGTTATCTTCCGTATTTACTCTCTTCACCTCGATCTCCCGGCGATCTACGATCTCCCTGATCAGGTGGTACCGCCTCAAAATGTGCCTGGACTTCTGATGGGACCTGGGTTCCTTCGCTAAAGCTATAGCGCCGTTGTTGTCACAATACAGCGGTATTGGATCAACACTGGTAGGAACTTCTTGAAGCTCCGTGAGGAACTTCTTCATCCAGACACCTTCCTTTGCGGCATCGCAAGCAGCTATGTACTCCGCTTACATAGTTGAGTCAGCAACGGTTTCTTGCTTGGAACTCTTCCAGCAAACCGCCCCTCCATTGAGGGTAAAGACATAACCCGACATGGACTTGGAGTCATCCTTGTCACTCTGAAAGCTGGAGTCAGCAAAGGCCTCGATCTGGAGGTCTTTTCCGCCATACACCAAGAACATCTCCTTAGTCCTTCTCAGGTACTTGAGAATGTTCTTTACCGCTATCCAGTGTTTCTCCCATGGGTCCGACTGATACCGGCTTACAACGCTAAATGCGTATGCTACATATTGTTTGGTACACAACATCGCATACATAATAGAGCCTGCCGCAGATGCGTAGGGTATAGATGACATGCGAGCCCTCTCCAAATCAGTCTTAGGAGACATCTCTTTGGAGAGGGTGATTCCGTGACAAGCCGGAAGATTACCGCGCTTGGAATCTTCCATACTGAATCGTTTCAGTATGGTGTCGATGTACCTGGACTGTGAAAGTCCCAACATCCTTTTAGATCTATCACGATAGATCTGGATCCCCAGAATGTAGTTGGCATCGCCCAGGTCCTTCATGGAGAACCTCTGTGATAAGAATCCTTTGACTGACTGTAACATAGGAATATCATTTCCTATTAGGGGAATGTCATCGACGTACATGACGAGGAATACCACATTTCTCCCTACAATCTTACTATAAATGCATGGTTCATCTGGGTTTTTGACAAAGTCGGATTCTTTAACAGTATCATCAAAGTAGATGTTCCAACTCCGCGATACCTGCTTCAGTCCATAGATGGACTTGAGCAACTTGCACACTTTACCGGTGCTCCCACTCTGATTGAATCCCTCTGGCTGATCCATATAGACGCACTCTTCCAAATTTCCATTTAGGAAAGCCGACTTTACGTCCATCTGCCAGATCTCATAATTGTGGAAGGCAGCAATGGCAAGAAGGATCCGAATGGATTTGAGCATAGCTACCAGAGAAAAGGTATCGTCATAGTCCAAACCAGGTCTTTGACGAAAACCCTTTGCAACAAGCCTAGCTTTATAGGTTTCGACCTGCCCATCTACACCAATCTTCTTTCTGAAGATCCATTTGCAGCCTACGGGTTTTACCCCTTCTGGAGCAAAGTCCAAAGTCCAAACTTTGTTGGTGTACATGGACTCCATCTCGGTCCGCATTGCATCCAGCCATTTTACTGTGTCACCGCTCTGAATGGCTTGCTGGAAGCTGGTAGGCTCATCATAATCAATGACGCGATCCTCTCTATCCCCGTCTATGAGAAAACCGTAGTATCTCTCGGGCGGATGAGACTGCCTACTACTCCTGCGGAGCGGCACAGGAATGTCCGGTTCCCCTGAACCCTCTGGTTCTACTAAGGTTTCAGTAATAGCTTATGGTTCTGGAATTTCTTCCAGTTCAATTGCGCTCCCACTTATCTGATTTTCTAAAAACTCAGTTTCCAAGAAGCGGGCATGAAGAGAAACAAAGAATTTTTGCTCCTCTGCGTAATACAAAAGATACCCCTTGGAGTTCTTTGGGTATCCCATAAACTTGCACTGTACTGAGCGTGCCTCGAGCTTGTCCGCATGCTGCTTTTTGACAAAAGCTGGACATCCCCATGTCTTAAAGGGTTTAAGACAGGGTTTCTTCCCACTCCACATTTGATATGGTGTGGTAGGCACTGTCTTAGTAGGAACTTGGTTCAAGAGATATGCAGCTGTTTCTAGTGCATAACCCCAGAAAGATCGCGGTGACTCAGCCTTACTCATCATGGAACGAACCATATCCAATAGGGTTCGATTCCGCCTTTCAGATACACCGTTGTGTTGTGGTGTGTATGGAGGAGTACGCTGAGAGAGAATTCCATTCTCTTTTAAGTAGTCCAGAAACTTGGCACTCAAGTATTCACCACCTCGATCAGATCTTAGTGTCTTTATACTTTTGCCTGTTTGTTTTTCAACTTCATTCTTGTATTCCCGGAATTTCTCAAAGACCTCGAATTTGTGCTTCATTAAGAAGACATGTCCATACCTAGAGAAATCATCTGTGAAAGTAATGAAGTATGAATAACCACTTCGCGCATGTGTAGACATTGGAACACACACATCACTGTGTATGAGTCCCAAAATCTCGCTCGCTCTTACTCCGTGTCCAGTGAACGGAGTCTTTGTCATCTTTCCCATGAGACAAGATTCACAAGTGGCATAAGACTGATACTCGAACGGATTAAAGTATCCCTCTTTATGTAACTTTGTTAACCGTGTTTCATTAATGTGACCCAGTCTACAATGCCATAAGAAAGCCTGATTTAATTCCAGAGACTTTCTTTTAAGTGTGTTCTGGACACTGAAAATCTGAGCTTGATTCAATACGTATATCCCGTTATTTAATGTACCTGACCCAATCAGAACTTGATTTAGGTGTATGTGTACTACATCGCTTACAAAAGTAAATTCATATCCTTCCTTAGAAAGTAAGGATACAGATATGATATTACAAGTCGCACCTGGTACATACAAACAGTTACGCAAAATCAATATCTTCCCAGTTGTCAGTCCAAGATGATATTCCCCTATGGATTCAGCATCCATGCTCATTCCGTTAGCAACCCTGAGAGTCATATCACCTTTCCTGATAACACTACGGTTTCTCAGAGCATGTAATGAATTACAGATTTGAGATCCTGATCCGGTATCCAATACCCAGGAAGTAGGGTTAACTGACATACAGTTCTCTATCACAAACACACCCGAAGCCGAAGCCACAACATGCTTCGAATTCTGGCTACTGGCTTTGCTAGCCCTGCAATCCTTCTGCCAATGTTCATTCCCGTAACAAAAGGAACCTCCCTCTTTTACTACATCCAGTCCCGAAACTTTTGCCCTTCCTTTTCCTTCTTCTTCCTTGGTTTCCTTCAGGGTATAAGCAGAGGGCAGGGACTGTAGAATTAAGTCGGTACTTGACCCATTCTCCAACGTGGTCTCCAGGTCCGTGAGCTCAAAATTGCTGGTTTCTGTAAGGACGTTGCCCCCTACAGATGACCCGACAGCCAACCTCACTTGAAGCAATTCGTTCGAGGTCTCATATCTTGCGATACGAGATTGCTCTCCATATAAATCTTTGTTATGGAGAAAGATAGAAACTGAGTCCATCTTCTCGTGCTGCCTCTGGTTTGCACCATCAACTGAGGCTAACACGAGGCACTTGGCTTTCGCACAGTCTTTTTCCGATGTCATACGGATGTCATTGTCCGTGACAGGGGAAAATGGTCCTGAGACGGCAAGGGTTTGATTAGTTAAGAGGTGTCCCAGCTTGTCATGGGTAATGGACATCTGGACAGACCTTTGCCAATCATAACAGTCAGGTTCAGTCATTTTATTATCTAGATGTAACCTATGTGCGGTCACTGGGTCGCTGCAATAAGAGAGAGAGAGAAGAAAACACTCAGCATGATGCTCTTGCAAGTTTAGATTGGTTTTTAATTTATCTAAACAGGATGGCTCCCATTGTCTCTCGAATCCCTCCTCAAACCATAAAGGAAGAATTAGTCGGGATCAATCTCACCGTACAATACTTGCTTAACCGTTCAGCCAGACCAGTGTCGGTACTTCGAGGGAGGTTTTTCAACGCTTTCACGAAGTTCCTTAATTAAATAACCTCTTTTCCCTGTTGGCGTAGCCCCGCTAACACCTTTCTAGACACCAACTTGGTTTATAGCATTGATCGTTAAGTGAGAAAGTTCCGGAGGAGTAGCATATACTCACAGTAGGATCGGGATCCAAATATCATCGTGTGATAAAACTGAAGGAATCCTACCAGAATCATCACATTCCAAATGGTATGCAGCGCTAGCAAGTTTCAGTTCTTTTGAAACTCCCGATGTGGATTTTTGCCTCATGCTCTTATGACCTTGACGAAGGTCAACAAATCATAAGTTACTTGTCAAGTTCTACCGGTCATTGTCCAGGTTAATTTGAACCCACCCGTATATACCCTTGACGAAGGTCAACAAGGTAATACGACTGTCCCAAACCAACGCATCTATCTATGCTACATATGAACACCCAATAGCTACCAATCACTATACCTTGACGAAGGTCAACAAACAGAGCTTGAATACTATTGAACATTCATACGAAACGACGGAGGGCTACGAATGGTTTTGGCGAAACCGTGAACGTATTGAACTTGATATAATCGAAGGAACTTTGATAGCTTTTAAAAAGAGTGGCTTAAGCTCCGCGTTTAAAAGTTGTTTTTGAAAAGAAACCGAGTGGTTTTTTGAAATTGTTCCTACGACTTTTACTTGGTTTATTTTCTTGCATTAATTTTAATGCGTCCCATCATTTAATCCTACCATTGTAGAAAACAACGAAAATATGACGTACGCTTATGCCATCCGCATTCGCCACGGGGCCCCGTCATTACCCGTTAGGTTACTTTACTAACAACAGAGCGGGGGCTGGACTAGCGCGGATGCAAAACATAAGCAACGCCTAAATAGATATCATATACAGATATACACATTCGTCACATGCAATAATAGCCATTCCGGATTACAGTTGAACACATTAGTTATACTAGGAATCCGTACAAGCCTTTAATGAAGAGCGGATTACACGATCGTGATGAATAGCCAAGACCCCATCCTACACCCCTACGGGTGCGGCAAACTACCCGCCAAGTACCCGAAGCGAAGCAACCTCCCTCAACACCGTGAGTAGGCCACTCGGCACTTCGAAATACCCGGTAGTTTGTGCACCCCACCATGGGTCTATCTTAGGAGCAAAAACAGTAAAAGAAATTATACAATGACGGCTACAACCCCATCCCGGTTGTACGGCCATATAAAAAATATTACATCAATGACAAATTTACATGAATTGAATGAAAAAGAAAACTCTCATCTCACAACCCCCCGGCTATTCATCCGCGACAATCCAATGAATTCATATACACATACCATCAACATTACAGATCACTGATATGTATAACCCCCAATAATCGACGTATAGCGATTAGCAGATGTTCAATACATATAACACATCACAAATATATACCCGTCGGCTTAAGTCTTTAGAAGTTCGATCAAAATACGGATTTTTAGACCCCAAAAACAAATTTTTCTTTCTGTAAAATCTGGGCAGAAAAAACATATCCCAAAAATCCCAAAACAACCCCAGAAAAACACTACAGGAAACTTGTTCCACGACCGAGTCAACTCGGCCGCGGAACCGCGGCGGGAGCATCCTCCCGCCGCGTTTCCACGGCGCTTTGACCGAGTCGGTGGACCAAATTTCTTGTGTTGGTTTTAAAAAGCCTGAGCCAATTTTTAGTGTCTGATTTATTAATTTTTGAACAGAAAACAGAATCGGCAGAAACTTGATTTTTCGGGCATGTTTTGCGACTTTTTCTCCGATCGAACTTCTAGTTACTTTGCTAACATGTTAGATAGTGTTTAACTAGGCTCTGATACCACTGTAAGTCCACGTTACCTCTCCCGGTACTTACGGGCTTGCGGAAATGATGAAAAATAATTTTTCTAGAGGTGGTAACATGGACTCAAAATACGGATCTTTGTTAAACAACTACCTAACAATCCTAAGAAGAGTTTTACCTACTCGGTTAGGTGGTTATACCTTAACTTGAACTCCTTCGTCTTCAACTCCTTGCGGTGGTCGGATCGGCCTCACCTCGTCATTTCCTTGCGCCGAAGATGGGTCCACCTGAAAGCTTCTACCTTTGGCTTCTCTTCAAACTAGAAGAAACTAGAACACTTGATTTGCTAAACCTTGTGAACTAGGATGAGTAGAGAAGTGATATGGGTTTTTTTTTTATCTCTAAGGCATTGTTTCTCAACTCATGAGAGGGAGTTGCCTTGAGCTAGAGAGAGAGCAAGAGGAAGAGCAAGAGTGCTTGAGGATGAGAGAGCTCAAGAGAGAGAAAGCAAAAAATGAAAAAAAAAATGAGCAAGACTTTTTGCTCCCATGCTCTCATAATCCAAAATCATGATAACTCATAATAGTAATTGAGTATTATGTGATGGTTCAAGTCAAAATGGCCATATCATTTCATGCACTCATTTTGTAAAAAGAAATAAGCAAGCAAAAGTCTATGCCATGAAATGATAGCCATTGTAATGATGGTGGTCAACTAGTCGAACCTAGTCAACCGGTCAACAAAGTCAACAAAGTCAACTCTTCATCTCAACCATGACACAATAATACTTAATTAATATTATCATTAATCATATTTCTTATTCTCATTAGGGTTTTGCAAAAGTCAATAGTCAACAGTCAACAACCCCAATGAGAATCCTCTGCATCTGTCTCTCTCTGTCAACTGTGCATACACACCAGCATTCGCGTTTCGAGAAACACGAATGCAAACGAGATAAAACCAATCCAAAAACGTACACTAAGATCTGTCTTAAACCAAAGCCCGCTAGTGTTAACAGTCCGGACACTAAACGTGCACTAGTGCACGGATGTGACCGAACCCTGTTGCAAAACCATGCGACCTGTCGCAAAACCATGCGACCTCTACACTTTTGCCTAAAGGCGAATAGCTTTGTGTGTGGTACTCTAAAGACTCGACACTACGCTGGCAGTGTTAGTTATATGTATGCCCTAGAGGCCATTACTGTACATAGGATGTATATTGTAGTGGATGCTGGGACATATATAGGGAGGACTTTCTTGCTCGACATGATAGTATGCTATCTGGTTACACTTTACTTTAACGTGTATGTTGATTGTCTCTCTGTTACATGTTGGTAAAGCCCTTAGGATCTGTACTTGACTACCTGGACTATGATGCGGATCATACTAGTGGGGACATGGTAGTCCATAAGTACATCCTTCAAAGTCCCTAGTCGAGGGTGTATCGAGACGGGGCATCGATATACCAGAGTAGACTAGCGTATACCTTCTCAACCCATATAGATGGGCGATGGATGATCCCATATCCATCGGTGTTTGACATCAGAGGAGATATACGGGTGCTCAGTAGAGACTGGGTACACTGGACGGACTCGCCGAGAACTCCCAGATGGTATTATACCTCACGTCAGATGGCAGTTCTCTGGTGACACTGGTACAGAGTAGTCTGTTGACCCGAGATCGTCATAGAGTCTTGTGTGGTTCCCACTGTGCTTTGATTTCCATCTTACCACGTCCAAGAGGGCGTGCAAAACGGTGGTTTTTGGGTACAGTCCCGAGTCACATGGAGGCAATGAGCGATAGGAGGGGATTCGTCTCTCCCGGTATATAGGGGGTTGATGTTGCGCTGTGTTCGATTGGCTATAACAGGAAATCCCTGGCCAGGGTTGCTGAGATTTACTGGTAAGTGTTATCAGTAGTTTCTCGAACAGTTATAGACCTTATATCGACACGACTTATCGAGCTATTGGGGTCTGACGTTTACCACCCCTAGGCGGGATATGCGACATATCAGACGATCAAACCGGACTGTACGGTAGTGTTACTGGTCGGATTCACTGGAGTGTGAGCGGGCTTGCTCGACGATCTTCAGATCGCTCAATACCCGGGTGGCCATTACGTTTAGCAGACCGCTTGCGGCTTGTGGGTGTTTGATATGATCATCATCCGCTGCCGGCGTATTGACGAGTCTTTAGAGTCCTACACAGAGGTTTCCTGGCTCAAGCGAAACGAAATAGGAGCGCATATGAGATATGTGCGGGACCGAGAATAATGCGTGTATGTGATACCGTATTCTATTCTCGCGATAAATATATCGAATGGTTGTGTGCGATATAACCTAGTTATCGATTCAAGCGTTGATTCGATAAGCCGATATATTATATACTAGTCGGTTGTGTGCGACATAACCGGGTCATTGAATCAAGTGTTGATTTAATGATTTAATGCATATTTATATATTTGATATATTACTTTGCATCAACTAGTATCGGTTTACTTAAGATGGATTTTCTCACTCGGATGGGCGCATTGTATATGCGATATACTTTTGTGCACTTGATTGTATCATGTTTGATGATACATGTCATACTAGGGTTCAAGTGTAAAGATTAAACCTTGATTAATGAAATGGTTAGGGTTTATTATTTATTATTCATTTATCTTATTTAATTATCCTTTTTATTTTTGATAAATGAATAAAAGAAAAGAGAAAAGAATGGTGGCTAATTTTGTTCTTTAGTTGAAGCTTCATGAAGCTTTGTTCAAGTCAACCATTCTTATCTCATCCTTAACCCTAACCATTCCCACTAACCATGATTCATTCTCTACACTTGACTCTAGTTAAAATTATGATAAGAATTCATTTTCTTTTCTTATTCTTTTAACTTATCATAACATTTCTTCTTCTTCTTCCTTGCTTCAAGAAGAAGAAAGCTTACCTCATCAATGGTGATTGATGAATTAAAGTGAGAAATCCAATTCTAAAGTTAACCCACTTCCTATTTCTTCATCCTCTACCTCTTGCCAAGTAGTAGAGTGTGTTTACTTCACAAGTTTCTTGACTTGGTGAAGTCGGAGCTTGATTTAGCGATGCCTCGACGTAGATCATCTTCGGCATGGACATCGACGACCTAGCTTGCTCATTCTCCGACGAAGCCGATCCTAGAGCCCAGATTTGACTTGGACAGCGGAGAGGACTTCATTGTGGAGCTATGGAGGTGGAGCACCGGATCTACAAAGGTTGTATTTCCGTTTTCTCATTAGTTAAGTGTTAACTAGTTCAATGTTCGCCTAGACATCTAGTTATCGATCCGTATTCTAGGGTTTCTCGGCACCGTAATTTTTGAAATTGGCATGGTTGATGCCTTGTGAGACCTCTTGAGAGTGTCTAGGAACCCTACAGTGGTATCAGAGCCTAGCTAGAGCCTTAGGCGAAGTCCAGACGGAAATTGAAGTCCGATCGAACCGAAACCCTACCCGGAAAATTGCTCTCTGTACTTTTTTCAAAAACAGTGATTTTTCATGATTAAAAATATGCAGAGAAATAAGCAAGAAAATATAAGAATCACGGTGAAAAATTGGGGCCATGAACAGTGAACCTTGGTGCGGATCCGCGGCATAATGCTGGTTTAGGCGGCGGTTTAGCGGCATGTTGGTGACGTCAGCCCTAAATTCTTACACAGTAATTCATTGTTTCAGCTTCTGAGTTCTCTGGATATTTTTAAATGTTATTCAAGAGTTGAATTTTCTGGAGTTGTTTTGGGAATTCGGTATTTCGATCGGGATATCAAATTTTGTCTGTGTGGCTTTCCGGATAAATTTTAGAATATGTTAAAAAGTTCGACCGGATATAAATACCCAATTTTTCCCCTGTCGGGAAATTTCCAAGTGTTGGAATTTTCCGTAGTCTAACGATGTTCTAAGTAGTGCAAGTAACGCGATGGTCCCTCTAGAAGACACAAACCTTAACTCGATTATGTGACCGTCTTGAACTACCCTTTGAACCTTCGGGTTTGGGGCAGTACGGCGTGCCACATGTGAGGCGTTGGCTTGACCCTTCTACGGCTGGACCGTTGATACTGAGGCACGAACTGAATGTTGTTAGACTTATTTCATGTGTTGATCTGTATCGGGAAACCTTGGGTGTTCGATTGTTCGATCGAAAAGTTTAACATTTTCTGTTTATCTGGAATGGGATACAATAATTGGAATTCACAAAAGTTATGTGATAACTGAATGAATATTATAAATGTAGCAGTTTAGTCTCACTTGATCGGTTGCCACGGAATTTTGATGTGATCAAAAGTCCGTCGCAATCACGTAGCGTACGCGGATACTCGCCGGGTAAACTTAATAGACAGCTACATCCCATAGCCCCGACCAAGTGACTGTAGGAGAACCCCGTCGCCGAAAGCATCCGTCCGGGTGCTCGCGGTAGCGGTGTTCCGCCTTGGTGCACTTCGTCGACGGTATCTGGGGTGCGGCCGCCTACTGAAGTTTGCGACGAGTATTCGATCAGGATGTTGGGAATCTTGTTGAATTGCCCGACTTGATATTGAAAAGAGTTTTCGATTTTGAGACTAAAATGCGGGGTTTATAATTGTTAGGCATGCGATGTCTAAGTAATTCATTTGATAAGGCATGCGATGTCTATGCAGGTTGCGGATTCCAACTGTTGTAGTTTTACACTTTCTTTTCTGTGACCATAAGTGTAATATGTGATATCGCCGGTTTCGTTGCTATATGTCAACGACAATTGGGATGGACATATTTACTTACGTTGATGACATGTGATGTTATGTGTTGCTGGATATGTTATATTGGATCGTCGTGTTTGAATAGCCGGGGGTTTTTATGTGAGATGAGTGTTTTTCATTTTCATTCATGTAAAAACTTGTATGTAATATTCTTTTATTTGGGGCGCTTCCAGGTTGCGGAAGTTGTCACCTGTTGTATATTATTTACTTTTCCGCACTAGGATAGACCCAAGGAGGGGAGTACAAGTAACCGGGTTCTGGAGTCCAGAGGGAGACCAACTCGAGGAGTCGAGTCCGGGTCTCCTAACTCTAGAATTGGTAGGGTTGCTTGCCGCTCTCGTAGGGATCTAGGGGTGTGGGTTTGGCTATTCATCATGACCGTGGAATCCGTGTTTTATACTGGCTCGTATTGAAAACACGGACGTCCTAGTATATCCAATATTTCATATGATTCTTCTGCTGCGATATCTGTGATGTGATCATGAGATGTTCTGTGATGGATATAGTATATAGTATATATGATATATTATATAGACGTTACTTATGTTTTACACCCGCGCTAGCCCTGCCCTGCTCTGCCGTTAGTTACCTAACCTAACGGTGCACGAGGGGACATCGAGGCGAATGCGGATGGCATAAGTGTACGTCATATCTATCTGTGATGTTTAGGTACTTAAATGATGGGACTTCATTAATATGATTAATGAAATAAAATAAACCTAAGATGTTGTAGAATCGAATTTCAAAATAAAACAGGTAGCTACAGTTCTTGCTTTGCACAGAGGTATATGTGATATATCCTGCACCTTATTCGATGAGGAAAGGACCGAGATCCCTTCACCGGGAGTGACTCCTTTAGCAATAACTGGCAGATGCTACACACTCGGTTTGTCTTTTGATTGCTTTTAAGAGTTCTGCTTTGCACAGTGATATATATGATATATCCCGCACCTCATTCGACGAGGAAAGGACCGACGATCCCTTCACCGGGAGTGACTCCTTTAGCAAAACTGGAAAAGCCTCAAAAGCACTCCATTTCAAAATTCATTCGATCCTACAACGATATCAAGTTCATTACGCAATAGGTTTTCAGAAAAACCTGTCGTAGCCCTCCGTCATTTCAGATAAGTACTAGTTAGTATTCGTGCTACGTTTGTTGACTATGTTAAGGCGTAGTGTGCGGTAGCTAACTATTGGTTATCTGTATTAGCATATGATGCGATTGGATTAGGGTAGTCGTGCGACTTTGTTGACTATGTTAAGGGTCGTGCGGGTGGGTTTAATTCAATCGGGAAATGACGGGTTGAACTTGACTAGCATCCTATGGTTTGTTGGCCTTTGTCAAGGTCATAGGAGGTTAGGGGCAAAACATTATCGGGAATTTCAAGTGTTGAAATTTGCAATGAGATTGCATACCTTCTATGAGATAGTTGGATCCCGATACCCGCTGCGAGTAAGAGTTACTCCTGGGAGAGTTTTATACATTACAATTAGCCGATCAAGTAGGTGACTAGAAAGGTGTTAACGAGGTTACGCCTCTGGGAAAACGAGGTTTACATTAATTAGGTTCGTGCGAAAGCACGGGGGACCTCCCTCAAAGTACCGACACTGGCCTGGCTGAAAGATTGGCGAACTTGTAGTGTGTAATTAATCCTGGCTAGTCTTTCCTTTTAGGGTTTGAAGGAAGATTTGATAAAAAGCAGTGGGTGCCATCCTGATTAGATAAAATAATAACCAATCTATTCTTGACAGAGCGCACGCTGAGTGTTTTCTTCTCTCTCTCTCCAGGTAGCGACCATATCACGCCTTAATCAAGATAATAATACGGATTATTGACCGAACCCGCTTGTTATACTGAGCTGGGGAACGTTGGTCCCGCTCCAACTTATAATTGTTATAAGACAGCGCAGGAAATTGGGGATTACCAGAATTCCCGTGCCGCCCAAACGAAGAGAGTGCATGCTGATGCATCATCTTCGGGTGTGTTCGTTATACAGAACTGTTTCTCAGTATACTTTACGTCATGGGTATGTGATACCAGATCAGGATCCCAGATATGTAATCTGTTACATAGGGCTACAGATAGGTAGAGAACTGAGAACGGGTGATAAGTTTCATGAGGCAGAAAACGGGGCAAGAGTTGCAGCCAAGTCTGTTGGTCACTGTCACCCTGTATTACAATACATTAATTCTGAACGAATGTTATTAGATACCGAACCTGATATACAAAATCATATCTGTCTCTTTATTAGTAAAGAAACGGTAAAATTTTGTATTGTTGGATAATGTTTTGAACATTTCCTATATCAAAAGTTGATCGGTTCAGGCACGTTATCTAAAAGCATTGACGTTCTAAATCAAACCACAGTTCTTTGTATATGGAACACACATAAGAGGAAGAGTTCAGAAATGAACGGATCCTTCTTAAGGTATTGTAGACTAGGTCATATCAATGCGACCCGACTGGCTAGAGTTACATATAGATGCATATTTAAATCAGTTTGAATTTACATCTTGTGAAACTCGCCAGTCATGTCACAAAGATAAGATGACCACAGCTCTGTTTATTGGAAACAGAGAAAGAGTTAGTGAACTCTTGGGATGATACATGTTGATGTATGTAGGTCCCCTGTCTACATATGCCAGGACTGTTTCTTTTACTTCATTACATTCTCTGATAATCTCTCAAGATTCAGACATACGTTCCTGTTGAAACATAAGTCCGAACCTTTTGAGATATTCACAGAATATAAGTTAGAAGTAGAGAACCAATAAGGGTATAAGTATTATGTCCTTTGATGAGATCAAGGAGGAGAATACTTGAGCACGGAAATCCTGGACTATTCTAAAAGGAGAATGAGATTCTCTCTCAGCATTACTCCTCTGAATACACCATAGCACGATGGTATATCGGGGCGGAGCAATAACACCCTATATGATAAGGTATGCTCTATGATGAGTACTGCTGAGTTACCTTTTTCCTTTTGGGAGTTATGCACTTGAGAAGCTGCATACCTATTGAATAGGGTTCAAACCAAATCAGTTGCCTACCACTTCATATGTGATATGGAATAGGAAGAGCCCATATCTTAAGATGGTTAAGATTTAGGGTTTTCCGGGCTATGTCTAAAAGCAAAATCCGGACAAACTCGAGGCAAGGTCTGTAATGTACAACTGGAAATGTTCCAGCTATACAAACTGGAGCTGATGATTTGATAGAACCAAAGGATTCAGTAGAAACCAACGAACCTCAGCCGCTCCGCCGATCTAGTAGTGTTCCTCACCCACCTGAGAGATACTTCGGTTTCTCTATGACAGTGGGAGCGAGGATTGCATCATGGGATGATGACCCAACTAGTTTCGAGCTGGCCATCAGGAGTGAGACTCTGTAAGAATGGCTGGATGTTTAGCGATCTGAGATGGAATCCATGTACACCAGCAAAGTATGGACTTTGGCTGCTATATCTGAAGGGTTAAATCCCCGTCAGGAGCAAGTATATCTTGAGAAGATTACTTGGTGTAGATGGAAGAGTTGAGACTTTCAAAGCTAGACTTGTTAAAAGTTTGCATCATTTACCAGGCGTGGATTATGATGAATTTTTTTTCAAGTAGCTATGCTTAAGTCCATCCAGATCCTACTTGCCACGGCTACATACCATGACTACGATATCTGGTGGTTGGGTGCCATGACAATTTTTCTAAATAATGATTTAGAAGAGAATGTCTATAAGAACACAGCCAGAGGGCCTCGTAGACAGTGGGAGCAGCGGAAACGTGTGCAAGATGCTTTATAGGATAAAGCAGGCATCGCGGAGTTGGAACATCTGTTTTGATGAAATAGTCAAAGAGTTTGACATCATCAAAATGGTAGATGAACCTTGTATATACAAAAAGGTAGTAGGGAGTATGGTGATGATCCTCATAGAGTACGTGGATGACATACTCTTGATAAGAAAGGAGTTTCCTATGCTACGCTCGATCAATCTCCGCTTATCACCATAATTCTCCATATAGGATCAAAGTGATACCTCCTAAATCCTGGATTTTGGATCTATGAGATAGATCTAAATGGATGTTAGGATACTCACTAGCTGTAGTGAGATGGTATCAATCGATCCTGGGGAGAATCACTGGAAGGGTTCCAGGGTGATAAGGACGACTGAATGTCAGTCACAGGCTTTGTCTTTACCCTCAGTAAAGGGACGGTATGTTGGAAGAGTTCCAAGCTAGATACCATGACATACTAGACGATAAAGGCTGGATACATCGCTACTTAAGATGCTACCAAAGAGGCTGTTTGGGTGTATATTGGTTCATGAGATGAACTATGTTCCTCCCATTGTGTGACAATGGAGTTATGGCTTATGCCAAGGAACGCCGGTCCCATCAGTGATCCAGACATATTCTAAAGCAGTATCACTTGATCATGGAGATGGTTGATCTCCAGGGTGATCGAGGTTTGGAGAGTAGACTCAGAGGACAACACAGCGGATCCACTCACAAAGGCCTGTTCCCAGAGAGAGACTTTTAATGGGATGGTTGAGTATGAGATACTGCAACCACTGCTACAGATGGCCCTAGTGCAAGTGGGAGATTGTTAGTTATATGTATGCCCTAGAGGCCATTACTGTACATAGGATGTATATTGTAGTGGATGCTGGGACATATATAGGGAGGACTTTCTTGCTCGACATGATAGTATGCTATCTGGTTACACTTTACCTTAACGTGTATGCTGATTGTCTCTCTGTTACATGTTGGTAAAGCCCTTAGGATCTGTACTTGACTACCTGGACTATGATGCGGATCATACTAGTGGGGACATGGTAGTCCATAAGTACATCCTTCAAAGTCCCTAGTCGAGGGTGTATCGAGACGGGGCATCGATATACCAGAGTAGACTAGCGTATACCTTCTCGACCCATATAGATGGGCGATGGATGATCCCATATCCATCGGTGTTTGACATCAGAGGAGATATACGGGTGCTCAGTAGAGACTGGGTACACTGGACGGACTCGCCGAGAACTCCCAGATGGTATTATACCTCACGTCAGATGGCAGTTCTCTGGTGACACTGGTACAGAGTAGTCTGTTGACCCGAGATCGTCATAGAGTCTTGTGTGGTTCCCACTGTGCTTTGATTTCCATCTTACCACGTCCAAGAGGGCGTGCAAAACGGTGGTTTTTGGGTACAGTCCCGAGTCACATGGAGGCAATGAGCGATAGGAGGGGATTCGTCTCTCCCGGTATATAGGGGGTTGATGTTGCGCTGTGTTCGATTGGCTATAACAGGAAATCCCTGGCCAGGGTTGCTGAGATTTACTGGTAAGTGTTACCAGTAGTTTCTCGAACAGTTATAGACCTCATATCGACACGACTTATCGAGCTATTGGGGTCTGACGTTTACCACCCCTAGGCGGGATATGTGACATATCAGACGATCAGACCGGACTGTACGGTAGTGTTACTGGTCGGATTCACTGGAGTGTGAGCGGGTTTGCTCGTCGATCTTCAGATCGCTCAATACCCAGGTGGCCGTTACGTTTAGCAGACCGTTTGCGGCTTGTGGGTGTTTGATATGATCATCATCCGCTGCCGGCGTATTGACGAGTCTTTAGAGTCCTACACAGAGGTTTCCTGGCTCAAGCGAAACGAAATAGGAGCGTATATGAGATATGTGCGGGACCGAGAATAATGCGTGTATGTGATACCGTATTCTATTCTCGCGATAAATATATCGAATGGTTGTATGCGATATAACCTAGTTATCGATTCAAGCGTTGATTCGATAAGCCGATATATTATATACTAGTCGGTTGTGTGCGACATAACCGGGTCATTGAATCAAGTGTTGATTTAATGATTTAATGCATATTTATATATTTGATATATTACTTTGCATCAACTAGTATCGGTTTACTTAAGATGGATTTTCTCACTCGGATGGGCGCATTGTATATGCGATATACTTTTGTGCACTTGATTGTATCATGTTTGATGATACATGTCATACTAGGGTTCAAGTGTAAAGATTAAACCTTGATTAATGAAATGGTTAGGGTTTATTATTTATTATTCATTTATCTTATTTAATTATCCTTTTTATTTTTGATAAATGAATAAAAGAAAAGAGAAAAGAATGGTGGCTAATTTTGTTCTTTAGTTGAAGCTTCATGAAGCTTTGTTCAAGTCAACCATTCTTATCTCATCCTTAACCCTAACCATTGCCACTAACCATGATTCATTCTCTACACTTGACTCTAGTTAAAATTATGATAAGAATTCATTTTCTTTTCTTATTCTTTTAACTTATCATAACATTTCTTCTTCTTCTTCCTTGCTTCAAGAAGAAGAAAGCTTACCTCATCAATGGTGATTGATGAATTAGAGTGAGAAATCCAATTCTAAAGTTAACCCACTTCCTATTTCTTCATCCTCTACCTCTTGCCAAGTAGTAGAGTGTGTTTACCTCACAAGTTTCTTGACTTGGTGAAGTCGGAGCTTGATTCACGATGCCTCGACGTAGATCATCTTCGGCATGGACATCGACGACCTAGCTTGCCCATTCTCCGACGAAGCCGATCCTAGAGCCCGGATTTGACTTGGACAGCGGAGAGGACTTCGTTGCGGAGCTATGGAGGTGGAGCACCGGATCTACAAAGGTTGTATTTCCGTTTTCTCATTAGTTAAGTGTTAACTAGTTCAATGTTCGCCTAGACATCTAGTTATCGATCCGTATTCTAGGGTTTCTCGGCACCGTAATTTTTTAAATTGGCATGGTTGATGCCTTGTGAGACCTCTTGAGAGTGTCTAGGAACCCTACAGGCAGTGGGTTTAACCACAGACCGTAAGCGGCACTAGCTGTGCGTAACAGTCCCCAGGTTGATGCCGACAAGAAGACGGACGAGGTGAAACCTATCTGAACTCCTACTGGGCCTGAATGTGACAATCTGCGTACAGTCTGGTCTGTTCTTCTGAGAACATCGCATGGCGGGCCTAGGGGGGCGGTAAACGTCAGTCCCCTAATAGCGGTACAAGTCGTGTCGGATTGTAGCCCAGAACACCTTGAGATAACACTGGAAACCTACCAGTATATCTCGCTTGCCCTGGCCAGGGACTTTGTGTAATGGCTCTCCTAGACACAGCCCGATATCAACCTCGAATACCGGGAGAGACGAATCCTGTCTAACCGTCACTGCCTCCAAGTGCTTCGTGACTGCACCCAACTACTACCTGTTTGCACGACTCCTTTGAACTGTGGTAGGGTAGTAATCAAAGTACAATGGGAACACACTCGAGGCGAAGTGACAGTGTTAAGTCAGCGGACTAAGCTGTACTCATGTCACCTGGGAACTGAAAACTGACGATAGGTATGGTACCAACCAACAGTTCCCCACGAGTCCTGTCCAGTGTACTCGTAACCTAACGAGCACCCGCATACTATCTCAAGTACGACGTACAGACGGCTGTGGGACAGACCGTCTCCCACACTGGGATGAGAACCGCATACGCTAGTCTACTCCAGAGTATCGATGCCCTGTCTCGATAGTCCTACGACTAGGGACCTGCATAAGGATGTGCTTGTGGATTACTCAGCCCCCACTAGTGTGACTGCCATCACAACGCTGGTAATCAAGCAAAGATCCTAAGGGCTCCACTAATGTGTATAGGTGATATACTAGAATAAACACATGTACACATTAAAGCAGAAACAAACCAAGTAGCATACTACTATTTTGAGCAAGATTGTATTTACAACTGTGAATATCCCAAGCTTCCATTAAGTAATATACAAACTAGTATGATACAGTAATGACCTCTAGGGCATATACACTAACATTTTGTAGGTTCGTCGGTGAATGCGGATCGTCCACAGGGAAAGTATGATTTGCTCGATCTTGTTTTAGTTGAGTTGAAAATTAAAAGATAAAAGAAAATTGAATCAAGATTTATAAAATTTAGTTTTAAGAATCATCGGAAACTAGATCTAAAATAAAGAATTAATAAAGTTCAAGAAGATATCCAAATCGAATGAATTATCATGAGTTGTAAAGAGGCCTATAGGAATCGATCCAATCGATAGTGATGATGAAGAATAACGATTACAAATTCTTATCTATTGATGATTTGTTGCTAGATCGATGACGATCAATGAGAATTAGGGATCTATTGAAGAAACTAGGGTTTCTCCATCATCATCCCTTGTCCTTTCGTTGATTATCATTCAAATTCGAGTCTCTAGGAAATTCAATCATCGATCGTTGATCTCTAATTTGGAGCGAAAACATTCAAGAAAGCATCTCGCTCGAAACTAGGTTATCGTTGATTCAATTTCCAAAAGTTTACAAAACTCATAAGACTTAAGAATCATTCAAGGATTTAATCATCTTCATCTATCTATTTGTTAGTTGTATATATGCCCTAGAGGCCAGTATTGTACAGATGATGTATATTATATTGGATGCTTGGACATATATAGAGATGACTTTCTTGCTCGATATGATAGTATGCTATCTGGTTACTCTTTATCTTAACATGTGCACTTGTCTCTTTAAACTGTCTTATAGTTACATGTTGATAAAGCCCTTAGGATGTGTACTTGACTACCTGGACTATGATGCAGATCATACTAGTGGGGACATGGTAGTCCATAAGTACATCCTTCAAGGTCCCTAGTCGTGGGTGTATCGAGACAGGGCATCGATATACCAGTGTAGACTATCGTATACGCTTCTCGACCCATGAGATGGGCGATGGATGATCCCATATCCATTGGTGTTTGACATCAGAGATGGTATACGGGTGCTCAGTGGAGACTGGGTACACTGGACAGACTCACCGAGAACTCCCAGATGGTATTATACCTCACGTCAGATGGCAGTTCTCAGGTGACACTTGTGCAGGTTAGTCTGTAGACCCGAGATCGTCATAGAGTCTTGTGTGATTCCTACTGTGCTTTGATCTCCACCTTACCACGTCCATGAGGGCGTGCAAAACGGTGGTCTTTGGGTACAGTCCCGAGTCACATGGAAGCAATGAGCGATAGGAGGGGTTTCGTCTCTCCCGGTATTGGGGGTTGATGTTGTGCTGTGCTCGATTGGCTGTAACAGGGAAGTCCCTGGCCAGGGCTGATCAGAGATTTGCTGGTAAGTGTTACTAGTAGTTTCTCGACCCGTTATGAGCCTCACATCGGCACGACTTATCGGTTATTGGGGTCTGACGTTTACCACCCCTAGACTTGATATGCGACATATCAGACGAACAGACCGGACTGTACGGTAAGTGTTACTGGTTGGATTCACAGGAGTGTGAGCGGGCTAGCTCGTCGATCTTCTGATCGCTCAATACCCAGATGGCCGTTACGTTTAGCAGACCGCTTGCGGTTTGTGGGTGCTTGATATGATCATCATCTGCTACCGGCGTATTGACGAGTCTTTAGAGTCCTACACAGAGGTTTCCTGGCTCAAGCGAAACGAAATAGGAGCGCATATGAGATATGTGAGGGACCGAGAATGATGCGTGTATGTGATACCGCATTTCATTCTCGCGATGAATGTTTCGATTGGTTGTATGCGATATGACCTAGTTATCGAATCATTGATTCGATAAATCGATACATTCGATACTAGTCGGTTATGTGCGACATGACCGGATCATTGAATCAAATGTTGATTTAATGATTTAATGTATAATTATATTTGATATATTACTTTGCATTAACTTGTATTGGTTCACTTTAAATGTATTTTCTCACTTGAAGTTCACACATTGTATATGTGATATATTTTGTGTGCACTTGATTGTATCATGTTTGATGTTGCTTGCTAACTTGTGTTTTGTGTAAAGATTAAACCATGGTTGTGTAATGATTAGGGTTTTGATTTATTTACTCATTTCTTTATCCATTCTTTATTTATATTTATTAGATAAAAGAAAACAAAATGGTTTTCTTTATCATGAAGCTTGTTGAAGCTTCATGAAGCTTTGACTAAAGAGACCATTTTGTCTTCATGCTTAACCCTAACCATTCCCACTTACCATGGTCTATTCTCTACACTTAACCTTAGTTAGGATATGATAAGTATTGATTTATTTTCTTTTATGTAATTACTTTTATCATATTCTATCGTGATTCTCTCCTTCTTCTTCAAGAAAAAAAATAAGACTCCATCAATGGCAACTTGAGTTCTAAAGTGAGAAATCCAATTCTAAAGTGAACCCACCTCCTATTTCTTCATCCTCTATCTCTTGCCAAGTTGTTTTGGGTGTTTTATTCACAAGTTTCACAACTTGGTGAAGTTGGAGCTTGAACTTGTGATGCCTCGACGTAGATCTTCTTCGGCACGAAGCCGATGACCTTGCCCGCCCATTTCTCCGATGAAGCCGATGCTTGAGTCCGGGATTCGAGATGGACAGCGAGAGGACGACTACATGGAGCTAAGGAAGTGGATAACCGGATCTACAAAGGTTGTAGCTCTCTTCTTTTAGTTAAGATGTTAACTAGTTTACTGTTTCGCCTAAATTTCTAGTCGACGATCCGTATTAGGGTTTCTCGGCACCCATAAAATTTGAAATTGGCATGGTTGATGCCTTGTGAGACCTCTATAGTGTGTCTAGGAACCCTACAGTGGTATCAGAGCCTAGCTAGAGCCTTAGGCGAAGTGTAGACGACGTTTGAAACCCGATCGAACATGAAACCCTAATTTTCCATGCTCTCTGGACATTTTTCAAAAACTGGGTTTTTTCAAATTAAAAATATGCAGAAAAATCAGCAGGGAATCCTAAGAATTACTGTGCAACACGTGTCCATGATTCCTCAAAAGTGCGGCGGAACCGCGGCAGAAGCATGGCTTCTGCGGCGGTTCCGCGGCCGTATGATGACGTCACCCATCCAATTTTGCACAGTAACTCCCTTTATTCAGTGTTGAGTTATCTGGGTATTTTTAAATATCACTCAAGAGTTGAGTTTTCTGGGGTGTTTTGGGAGTTCGATGATTCGATCGGATTATCAGATTTTGTCTATGTGGCTTCCGGATAATTTTTGAATATGTTAAAAAGTTCGACCGGATATAAATACCCAACTTTTCCCCTGCAGGAAAATTTCCAAATGTTGGATTTTTCTGTGGTTTAAGGACGTTCTAAGTAGTGCAAGTAATGCGATGGTCCCTCTAGAAGACAACAAACCTTAACTCGATTATGTGACCGTCTAGAACTGCCCTTTGAACCTTCGGGTTTGGGGCAGTACGGCGTGCCACATGTGAGGCGTTGGCTTGACCCTTCTACGGCTGGACCGTTGGTACTGAGGCATGAAGTGAATATCTTTGAACTTATTTCATGTGTTGATCGGTTTCGGGAAAACTTGGGTGTTCGAATGTTCGATCGGAAAGTTTAATATTTTCTATTTATCCGGAATGGGATACAATAATTGGAATTCATAAACAGTTATGAGATAACTGAATGAATGTTATAAATCTAGCAGTTTAGTTTCATTTGATATTGAAAAGAGTTTTCGATAATGAGACTAAAATGCGGGGTTTATAACTGATTAGGCATGTGATGTCTAAAGAGGTTGCCGATTCCAACTGTTGTAGTTTTACACTTTCTTTTCTGTGACCGTAAGTGTAATATGTGATATCGCCGGTTTCGTTGCTATATGTCAACGACAATTGGGGTATGCATACTTACTTACGTTGATGACATGTGATGTTATGTGTTGCTAGATATGTTATATTGGATCGTCGTATTTGAATAGCCGGGGGTTTTTATGTGAGATGAGCGTTTTTCATTTTCATTCATGTAAAAACTTGTATGTAATATTCTTTTATTGGGGCACTTCCAGGTTGCGGAAGTTGTCACCTTTTGTATATTATTTACTTTTCCGCATTAGGATAGACCCAAGGAGGGGAGCACAAGTAACCGGGTTCTAGGGTCCAGTGGGAGACCATCTCGAGGAGTCGAGTCCGGGTCTCCTAACCCTAGAATTGGTAGGGTTGCTTGCCGCTCTCGTACGGGTCTAGGGGTGTGGGATTGGCTATTCATCACGACCGTGGAATCCGTGTTTTATACTGGCTCGTATTGAAAACACGGACGTCCTAGTATATCTAATGTTTCATATGTTTCTTCTGCTGGAATATCTGTGATCTGATCATGTGATGTTCTCTGATAGATACTATATATAGTACATATGATATATTATATAGGCGTTACTTATGTTTTACACCCGCGCTAGCCCTGCCCCGCTCTGCCGTTAGTTACCTAACCTAACGGTGCACGAGGGGACATCGAGGCGAATGCGGATAGCATAAGTGTACGTCGTATTTATCTGTGATGTTTAGGTACTTAAATGATGGGACTTCATTAATATGATTAATGAAAGAAAAGAAACCTAAGATGTTGTAGAATCAAATTTTAAACAAAACAGGTAGCTACAGTTCTTGCTTTGCATAGCGGTATATGTGATATATCCTGCACCTTATTCGATGAGGAAAGGACCGAGATCCCTTCACCGGGAGTGACTCCTTTAGCAATAACTGGCAGATGCTACACACTCGGTTTGTTTTTGATTGCTTCTATAGTTTCTGCTTTGCACAGTGATATATATGATATATCCCGCACCTCATTCGACGAGGAAAGGGCCGACGGTCCCTTCACCGGGAGTGACCCCTTTAGCAAAACTGGAAAAGCCTCAAAATCACTCCATTTCAAAACTTCATTTGATTCTACAACGATATCAAGTTCATTACGCAATAGGTTTTCAGAAAAACCTGTCGTAGCCCTCCGTCATTTCAGATAAGTAGTAGTTAGTATTCGTGCTACGTTTGTTGGCCTGCGTCAAGGCGTAGTGTGCGGTAGCTAACTAGTATTTATCTGCTTATGCATATGATGCAGATTGGATTAGGGTAGTCGTGCGACTTTGTTGGCCTGCGTCAAGGGTCGTACGGGTGGGATTAATTCAATCAGGAAATGACGGGTTGAACTTGACTAGCGCACTATGGTTTGTTGGCCTGCGTCAAGGTCATAGGACGCTAGGGGCAAAACATTATCGGGAATTTCAAGTGTTGAAATTTGCAATGAGATTGCATACCTTCTATGAGATAGTTGGATCCCGATACCCACTGCGAGTAAGAGTTACTCCTGGGAGAGTTTTACACATTACAATTAGCCGATCAAGTAGGTGTCTAGAAAGGTGTCAACGGGGTTACGCCTCTGTGAAAACGAGGTTTACATTAATTAGGTTCGAGCGAAAGCACGGGGGACCTCCCTCAAAGTACCGACACTGGCCTGGCTGAAAGATTGGCGAACTTGTAGTGTGTAATTAATCCCGGCTAGTCTTTCCTTTTAGGGTTTGAAGGAAGATTTGATAAAAACAGTGGGAGCCATCCTGATTAGTTAAGATAATAACCAATCTGATCTTGCACGAGCATACGCTAAAGTGTTTTCTTCTCTCTCTCTCCAGGTAGCGACCATTTCATGCCTTAATCAAGATAATAATATGGATGTATTGACCGAACCCGCATGTTATACTGTGCTGGGGAACGTTGGTTCCGTTCTTTCCTATAAGAGTTATAGAACTGAACAGGATATAGGGGAATACCAGGATTCCCATGCCGCCCGAATGAAGAAAGTACATGATGATGCATTTTCATCGGGTGTGTTCGTTACAGAGAACTGTTTCTCCATTTGCTTTACGTCCTGGGTATTAGATACCGGGTCGGGATCCCATATATGTAATCAGTTACATGGGCTTAAGAAAGGTAGAGAACTTGGAGAAGGTGATAAAAACACTAGAGTTGGAAATGGTGCAATTGTTGCAGCTAAGACTGTCGGGGAATATCACCTTGAATTACCTACTGGTAATACATTGGTTTTGAACGAATGCTATTACATGCCGAACCTGATATGCAACATTTTATCGGTTTCTTTATTAAGTAAAGAGGGATATAATTTTGTATTACAGGATAATGTTATGAACATTTTCCGTAACCAAAAGTTGGTTGGATCAGGTACGTTTTGCAATGGCATTTATGTTCTAAATCAATCTACAGTTCTAAGTATAGCAAACACACACAAGAGGAAGAGTTCTGAACTGAACGAATCCTTCTTGTGGCATTGTAGACTGGGTCACATCAATGCAACACGACTGGCTAAGTTGCATAAGGATGGATATTTAAATCCGTTTGAATTTTCATCTTATGACACTTGCCAGTCATGTCTCAATGGCAAGATGACCAAAACTCCGTTTACAGGACACGGAGAAAGAGTTACCGAACTCTTGGGACTGATACATAGTGATGTATGCGGTCCTATGTCTACACATGCCAGGGATGGTTCTTCGTACTTCATTATATTCACTGACGATCTCTCTAGATTCGGATATGTGTTCCTGATGAAACACAAATCAGAAGCTTTTGAGAAATTTAGAAAATATAAACAAGAAGTTGAGAACCAAACCGGAAAAAGTATTAAAATCCTTCGATCTGATCGAGGAGGTGAATACTTAAGCAAAGAATTCCTGGACTTCCTAAAAGAGAATGGGATTCTCTCTCAGCTGACACCTCCATATACACCACAGCACAACGGTGTATCAGAACGGAGGAACCGCACCCTATTAGATATGGTGCGCTCTATGATGAGCACGGCTGAGTTACCTATTTCCTTCTGGGGATATGCACTGGAAACAGCTGCAGACCTATTGAATATGGTTCCCACCAAAACCGTGCCAACCACTCCATATGAGATATGGAAAGGAAAGAGACCATGTCTTAATTATGTTAAGATATGGGGTTGTCCGGCATATGTAAAAACGCAAAATCCGGACAAACTCGCGGCAAGGTCCATTCTGTGTAAGTTTATTGGATATCCCAAACATTCGCGCGGGTATATCTTCTACCACACCGAGGAACAAAAGGTGTTTGTTTCTCGACATGCCACCTTTTTAGAAAAGGAATTTCTTGAAAAAGAGATTAGTGGCAAGGAGGTAGAACTGGAAGAGGTTCCAGCAATACAGACTACAACAGAAGATTTGGTTGAACTAGAGGATTCAGTAGTTCCCGATGAACCTCAGCCTCTCCGCCGATCTAGTAGGGTTCCTCGCCAACCTGAGAGATACTACGGTTTTCTTATGGATGGTGGGAGCGAGGATTGCATCATGGAGGATGATGACCCAACTAGCTTCAAGCAGGCCATCACGAGTAGGGACTCAGTGAAATGGCTGGATGCTATGCGGTCCGAGATGGAATCCATGTACACCAACAAAGTATGGACTTTGGAAGTTGCTCCTGAAGGGGTAAAACCCATTGGGAGGAAGTGGATCTTCAAGAAAAAACTTGGTGTAGATGGGAAAGTGGAGACCTTCAAAGCTAGACTTGTAGCAAAGGGTTTTCGTCAAAGACCAGGTGTGGACTATGACGAAACCTTTTCTCCAGTAGCTATGCTTAAATCCATCCGAATCATGCTTGCCATCGCTGCATATCATGACTACGAAATCTGGCAAATGGATGTTAAGACCACCTTTCTAAATGGTGATTTAGAAGAGTGCGTGTACATGACTCAGCCAGAGAGCTTCGTAGACAGTGGGTGCAGCGGGAAGGTGTGCAAGCTGCTTAAATCCATTTATGGATTAAAGCAAGCATCGCGGAGTTGGAACATCTGCTTTGACGTCGTTATCAAAGAGTTTGATTTCGTCAAAAACCCAAATGAACCTTGTATTTACAAGAAGGTGGCAGAGAGTAAGGTTGCCTTCCTCGTATTGTACGTGGACGACATACTCTTGATAGGAAATGATATTCCTATGCTGCAATCGGTCAAGCTCTTCTTATCACAAAGATTCTCAATGAAAGATCTTGGTGATGCCTCCTGCATATTGGGAATTAGGATCTATAGAGATAGATCCAAACGGATATTGGGATTGTCCCAATCCAGGTACATTGACACCATACTAAAAAGGTTTAGTATGGAAGATTCCAAGCGTAGGAACTTGCCCACGATCTCTGGAGTCACTCTCTCCAAAGAGATGTCTCCCAAGACTGATTTGGAAAGAGCTCGCATGCAAGGGATACCCTATGCTTCGGCTGTAGGCTCTATCATGTATGCGATGCTATGTACCAGACCCGATGTAGCATACTCACTAAGTGTAGTGAGCAGGTATCAAGCTGATCCGGGAGAGAATCACTGGACAGCTGTGAAGAGCATTCTCAAGTACTTGCGAAGGACTAAAGAGATGCTCTTGGTGTATGGTAACGGAGAACTCCAAGTGGAGTCCTTTACCGATTCGAGCTTCCAGATTGATAAGGACGACTCTAAGTCGCAGTCGGGCTTTGTCTTTACCCTTTACGGAGCGGCGGTTAGCTGGAAGAGTTCCAAGCAGGAAACCGTGGCAGACTCGACGATGGAGGCTGAATACATCGCTGCCAACGATGCTGCCAAAGAGACTGTCTGGATCAAGAAGTTCATTACTGAACTTGGAGTGGTTCCATCCATTGAGCATCCAATACCTTTGTATTGTGATAACAATGGAGCGGTGGCTTTGGCCAAGGAACCCAGGTCCCATCAGCGATCCAGGCATATTCTGAGGCGATATCACCTGATCCGGGAGATAGTTGATCGCCGGGAGATCGAGGTCAGGAGGGTTGACATGAAGAACAACACGGCGGATCCACTCACGAAGGCCATTCGCCAGATACAGTTTGAGAGACTCTTCGGGATGCTCGGTATGCGATACTACAGCAGCTGGCCCTAGTGCAAGTGGAAGATTGTTAGTTGTATGTATGCCCTAGAGGCCAGTATTGTACAGATGATGTATATTATATTGGATGCTTGGACATATATAGAGATGACTTTCTTGCTCGATATGATAGTATGCTATCTGGTTACTCTTTATCTTAACATGTACACTTGTCTCTTTAAACTGTCTTATAGTTACATGTTGATAAAGCCCTTAGGATGTGTAATTGACTACCTGGACTATGATGCAGATCATACTAGTGGGGACATGATAGTCCATAAGTACATCCTTCAAGGTCCCTAGTCGTGGGTGTATCGAGACAGGGCATCGATATACCAGTGTAGACTAGCGTATACGCTTCTCGACCCATGAGATGGGCGATGGATGATCCCATATCCATTGGTGTTTGACATCAGAGTGGTATACGGGTGCTCAGTGGAGACTGGGTACACTGGACGGACTCGCCGAGAACTCCCAGATGGTATTATACCTCACATCAGATGGCAGTTCTCAGGTGACAATTGTGCAGGTTAGTCTGTAGACCCGAGATCGTCATAAAGTCTTGTGTGATTCCTACTGTGCTTTGATCTCCACCTTACCACGTCCATGAGGGCATGCAAAACGGTGGTCTTTGCGTACAGTCCCGAGTCACATGGAGGAAATGAGCGATAGGAGGGGTTTCGTCTCTCCCTGTATTGGGGGTTGATGTTGCGCTGTACACGATTGGCCGTAACAGGGAAGTCCCTGGCCAGAGCTGATCAGAAATTTGCTGGTAAGTGTTACCAGTAGTTTCTCGACCCGTTATGAGCCTCACATCGGCACGACTTATCGGTTATTGGGGTCTGACGTTTACCACCCGTAGACTTGATATGCGACATATCAGACGAACAGACCGGAGTGTACGGTAAGTGTTACTGGTTGGATTCACAGGAGTGTGAGCGGGCTAGCTCGTCGATCTTCTGATCGCTCAATACCCGGATGGCCGTTACGTTTAGCAGACCGCTTGCGGCTTGTGGGTGCTTGATATGATCATCATCTGCTGCCGGCGTATTGACGAGTCTTTAGAGTCCTACACAGAGGTTTCCTGGCTCAAGCGAAACGAAATAGGAGCGCATATGAGATATGTGCGGGACCGAGAATGATGCGTGTATGTGATACCGCATTTCATTCTCGTGATGAATGTTTCGATTGGTTGTATGCGATATGACCTAGTTATCGAATCATTGATTCGATAAATCGATACATTCGATACTGGTCGGTTATGTGCGACATGACCGGATCATTGAATCAAATGTTGATTTAATGATTTAATGTATAATTATATTTGATATTTTACTTTGCATTAACTAGTATTGGTTCACTTTAAATGGATTTTCTCACTTGAAGTTCACACATTGTATATGTGATATATTTTGTGTGCACTTGATTGTATCATGTTTGATGTTGCTTGCTACCTTGTGTTTTGTGTAAAGATTAAACCATGGTTGTGTAATGATTAGGGTTTTGATTTATTTACTCATTTCTTTATCCATTCTTTATTTATATTTATTAGATAAAAGAAAACAAAATGGTTTTCTTTATCATGAAGCTTGTTGAAGCTTCATGAAGCTTTGACTAAAGAGACCATTTTGTCTTCATGCTTAACCCTAACCATTCCCACTTACCATGGTCTATTCTCTACACTTAACCTTAGTTAGGATATGATAAGTATTGATTTATTTTCTTTTATGTAAATACTTTTAACATATTCTATCTTGATTCTCTCCTTCTTCTTCAAGAAAGAAAATAAGACTCCATCAATGGCAACTTGAGTTCTAAAGTGAGAAATCCAATTCTAAAGTGAACCCACCTCCTATTTCTTCATCCTCTACCTCTTGCCAAGTTGTTTTGGGTGTTTTCTTCACAAGTTTCACAACTTGGTGAAGTTGGAGCTTGAACTTGTGATGCCTCGACGTAGATCTTCTTCGGCACGAAGCCGACGACCTTGCCCGCCCATTTCTCCGATGAAGCCGATGCTTGAGTCCGGGATTCGAGACGGACAGCGAGAGGACGACTACATGGAGCTAAGGAAGTGGATAACCGGATCTACAAAGGTTGTAGCTCTCTTCTTTTAGTTAAGATGTTAACTAGTTTACTGTTTCGCCTAAATTTCTAGTCGACGATCAGTATTAGGGTTTCTCGGCACCCATAAAATTTGAAATTGGCATGGTTGATGCCTTGTGAGACCTCTATAGTGTGCCTAGGAACCCTACACTATTTTCTCGATTCCTCCACAAGCGGAGTTTTCACTCAAACATCATGAAAAAGAAAACAATCAAGAATCGATAATTCTTCATAAATGCTCAAATGTAAAGAAAAGCAAGATCAAGAATTTTCACCTTTTATTATTCGATATTTCGTTACAATTCACTCAAAGACAACAAGAATTGAGGAGGAACTAAATCATCGAACTAGTTTCGCATCGTCTTCTTGAGTCGCGGATCGTCGTGAATCACTTGCTCGGATGAAGATCGGCGTTGCTTCAAAAAGGCTCGTTGAATGCTTGCTTAAACCGGTACTTGATGAATCTTGATTTGGATCAAATTGTGTCACTAAATTTGTGTGGATTTTGATTTGGATCTTGCTACAACCAATCAACTACCGAACAACCTTTGTAATGATGCACTAGGTCCCTTTTTATAGTGTTTTCCTTAAGCTTCCCCTAGAAGCTATGTTTAGCTTTCTTTAGAAGCTAAGCTAGATTTAGCTTCCTTTGTAAGCTTGGTAGTTGAGAAGAAACTTCTAGATTGAGTTAGTTATTTAGTTTACAAGAGAAGCTTGGTTGTTATGAGAGTTGCATGAGAAGCTGGGCTGTTAGAAGGAAGCTTCTGGAGATTTGAAACGTCTTGAAGAATTTTTATAGTTGAGAAGAGAGCCTCGGGAAAAGTTTCTGCCTCCAACGAGTTGACTCGGCCGCGGATCCGCGGCGGATCGGCCGACTCGGCCGCAGATCCGCGGCCGTTTTAGGAGCTTGGTGCATGAATTTCCTTGTGCCGAATTGTGTTGGCCTCATGGTACTTTTCTAATCTCTGGAATTTTATAAATCTTTCTTGTTTACTGACAGATCACAAGTTTTGGACTTGGTGTATTTTTATCAGCACTTTTAGCACTTCCGGCTCTTTTTCCTGGAATTTCCTGCACAAAATCTTAAGACAAGTGTTGCGATATACAAAGATCATGCGTGCAATAATAAACACACAATTTCCCTCAAAATGCCGGTTACAATGTATAACACATGTTATTTGATATTTTACAGACAAATTGCTAATATGTGCTATATTCATACCGAACACCTTTAGATGATTGCAAAGAGTAGGGAAATTGATGTGTTAAAAATGCAATATTTTCAACTGATCAGTATACAACACATCTCAATCAAAATCAGGTATACCGTGGTATATAATCTCACAACCATGTGCATCAGCGTGCACAAAATCGAATCATAATACTAAAAGTGCATGAAAACTATGCCGAAAGCACAAGTCAAATCACATGCATACCATAGGCATGAAATCAAAATCAACATCTCGAATGACATCAAATCGAAGTCAAGTGCAACTGTGGTGCACAAAATCTCAATCATGCAAATAAATCGCCCAAAACACCGAAATCAAAGATGGTTGAAACAGTCTCGCTTTGGAACATCCTCTAAAGATCTCTGGCCAATTGTCATGGTCACTCATAACATGTCTCGTCGACGATGCCGAACTTTGGCCTACAGGGTGTGCGTAATATGACCGATCTTGGGTCTAAGTCTTCTTGTATAGTATTCCAGAAAGGTTCTGTCGAAATCTCGCCTAAATCTCGTTTCTGCCGAACTGCTCGGAAGTTATCACCCTTTACTAAATCTATTTCTTGTTCCGGAACGGCTGCATACTCATCGCGACTCCTTCTGGAAGATATATCCATATACAACGCCTCTGCATGCGTATTATATCTCTGATGTCAGCGGAGTGGAACGTCATCTCATCAAGATCTCGTACGAACCTCTTACTCCGCTTTTCTCTAATGTCTACTGATTCGGACTCATCTCTTCATGGCTGCATGGACTGTGCTCCAATGACTATACTCATATCTGGAGTCTCCCAAGCAATGTATCCCATCATATGATATCCGAACGACGTCGAACTTTTCGATCGATTCATAAAAGTTCCATAGTCCCCCGAGAGCTCAACTCTTGAGTACAGTTTAATAATATCCAGTACATGCCACAGTACCTATGGACCAGAGCAAACCCAAGCCTCATTAATGGCATCGCGGAACTGCTACAAACCCTAAGGTTTCAAAGCGTTCTCATGGTTACTATATCGAGTTAGGGTTTCATTCTTCTAGAGGGTCCATGGAATTGCTTGCATGTTTTTCCGAATACTTTAAACATGGAAAAATGGGTTTCTGACATTCGATCCTTTTCCTTTGACTCCCAACGTACCTGTGTAAAGTCTTCTCAAGCTGGAATCAATCAATCTGATGACCTACATTGGGGTATGCAATAAACCACATGTCCTAGTCATTCCTCCTTGGGTGACTAGCGATCTTCTATCATATCTCTAAGTATAACTCGTGCGGCATTAGTTTCAAACATCTGAGGCGATATCTTGTCATTCGCAGTAACAAATGGCTCATTTGTCCGCACGCTGAGCAGTGCCTCAATCATCAAGAATACTCAGTGCATTGACGGTCATCACATTCTGGCTGGCCTTTAGCAGTGGCCCAATCCTCTGGTGTTGATCTGCACGTTCGAGAAATTTGTAAAAGCAATCAATCAAATGCTCATGGCGTGAAAAACATAATAAAATGACACATCTATACGATCGTGTGTCCCTGGAATCATGCCCTGGTCAGTCCTCGTCCATGACGGGCTCGTGCTGACCGCAATTCTAGCTGCAGCTCTCTCTCTGCCTACCCAATCGTGGTAGCAAAACCATAAACCGATATCGATGAGGATAGATCATAGGAATGAATATAATACTGTGCAGGGAAATGTACATCCTAAGGCTTCTTCAGAGGAGTAGCGTATCGTATGTATGCCGCGGAACATACACACGGTACATCACTCTCCTTAAGTCACATACTCCATCAACCAAGGTCAACCTATGCGACGAAAGTTCGTGTCAATACCCCCTCGATCAAGTCTAAGTTCTGTAAGCTCAAGCCTAGGTTCCGAATATTTATAAACGCCCTAGACTCCACATAGACATACATAGACTTGAACCAAGGTTAAATCTAGCGCTCTGATACCAACTTTGTCATGCCCCAAAATGGCACGTGACTGGCACTTGAATCATATGAAGTCTATAGATCTAATTCAAGTAAGCCAAAAATCCCAGAAATCTAAACCATTTGAAAGAAGGAAGACATGGAAAACTTTTTTTAATGTTTGCATAATATCATTTTGAAAAGTCGTAGTAACCTTTTTAAAACATCAAGTCTTTTCCGAAAATTTCGGCAGAGTATCCTTTGTAAATACCGATCCCAAACCAAACATGAATAATATGAATAAAGACATCCCCAAGCGGGAGCTAGCTCTTCGCCAATTGACGGTCACAACTACGCAAGCCATATAATATACAACGCCAAAGGGCGAGGATCAAAACTCAACAGGAAAATAAATATCATCAAGAAAACCATAATAATACAAACGCGACTCTAAGGTCGAAAAAATATACACTGGTCTTCTATGTCTATAAATTAATACAAGTCTGGATGATGGAGTTTACTAGATACAACTGAAATAATAAAATACAATGGTGGTCACGATGTGAGTGAACCCACCTACCAAAGTAATCACCCGGAAAGAAGCAGTGTGCCAGCAAAGCCGCCAAGGAAACCTTTACGGCAAAACCTGCAAGAACTGTGGCACAACGGGGGTGAGTTGCCAACTCGTGAGTAGAAAACATCACCGAGCAGAAATCGCATGTATGACTCAATCCTAGGTCATACGATAATAATATCCTCACAATAATATAGCCTGAAGCATATAATAATGGCAAAGGTAAACATCTATACAAAAGTGTAATACCAAGTGCTCGTGTCAGTGCCTCAGGTAGCAACATAATATATATATGATGTATGGATGCAATAAAATGAAAGCAGAATACATCATGAATGAGAAAACTGTTTTCTTAATTTAGTGAGATTTCTGTATAAAAATCGAAGTATCATCAATGAAATCAACAGAGAATCAGTGTCAAGCATCGACACAAAATATATATCCCAATATCTCAATATCCCAGGCTCCGGCTATCCGGACTGGCCTGTATCATCAAATCTCAATATCTCAAGCTCCGGCTATCCCGACTGGCCTATACTCCGATTGGTATCCTCCGGATATCCGTCGAGTCACAATAAAATCACCGGTCGGTAGTGCTCCCTTGCCGGGCTCAACGCCATCATCTGCGACCATCTTGTCCCGGGATACCGCAACGGGTCAACCATACACCAACAGACGGTTCCTCCTCCTCCTCGAATCGGGTGTATGATATCGCTCAAGAGCCAAAAAAACTCATGGTGGACTCTTCTCAAATCATATCATGAGAAAACCATAATTTTCTATCTTTAAAATGATAATAAGTTATAAAATCTTTGCGGTTTTTCCAAATCTAGAAATCTCATGGAAATCCGAAATCCTAATCTTAAGAGTAAATAACAGTAAATTACCAGCATAAATCTCTATAATATTGCATGACAAATGAATATATGAGTGCATCTGATATTAAGGAAGGAATGCAATAATTAAACTCGCATAATAAAGCAATAACAAAATAGAACTATCAACTAGCGAGTTATGTCAATGAAGCAATACTTCTAAAGTATATGTGTCATGGAAATTATCGATGATGTGGTGTGTGAGCCGGCAAGCGAGTGTACATGGAGCATACACATCATCGGTAATGGTGCTGGTTTCCTAGCAACAGGTTTCATAATAACTTACGAAAATACATATAAGCATGCAATGCGATGTGAACTGCAAAAATAAATGGCAATGAATAGTAAATACAACAATAAAGAAATATACATTCCTATATACGAGTCATACCGTTTTTGGTTTCTGAAATTGCATGAATCGTGGTGTTTAGAAAATGAGGGCTACGGTGTTTTTAAGAAAATGTACGTCCTTTGAAATATCCGTAGTATCCCTTGGTCTGTCTTAAAATAATCATGATTCGTTAGTTTTGGAAATAAGTATGACCCGCCTAGATCTAACCTCTATTAAGTAAACTACATGACTAAACTAACAGACCAATCGAAAGGGTAAGGAAAACTACCTAAGTCTGAGTCGATAAATATATCCGGTAGTCGGTGATCCCGCCTCAATAGTATCACGTATGATACAATATATAATATGACATGCTCGAGTCAAGAGTGCGGATCTATCATCATAATTATATTTCGTACAGTAAATCCATCGTACGGCATCCTAAATCAGGGTATGGGTCAAATACCACATTTATCTCATTATTTATCTGGTATCATTATCATCATATTCTGAATTAGGGGTACTGATCTAAAGTCTGGTACATTCTGATACCATCAACACACACACACACACACACACACACACATATATCCACTATAATATCATGTCGTGTCTTATCACACGACCCAAATCACATCACCGATCTCATGGCATCTTGCCTAATCACATCGACTCATCTCCAAGTATCATATACTATCCTCATCATCCATGTATATGTATACGTATATATATACTCACATACATATATGTATATATATATACGTATCCCCATACACGCATAAGAAAATCAAATGTATGCATGTGTGTGTGCAAATCATTACTCTGGGGTTCGTGACTAAGAAACTAACTAAATCACTATCTTCTAGTTACACTAAAACTAACTCATGATCTCCTAAAGTCGTCATGCTAAGTTATAACGTCTCACAAACATGTATTTAT
This sequence comes from Agapanthus africanus, assembly GCA_030015575.1. NCBI lineage: Eukaryota > Viridiplantae > Streptophyta > Magnoliopsida > Asparagales > Amaryllidaceae > Agapanthus > Agapanthus africanus. The sequence continues at coordinate 111,775,806 of JASDDO010000029.1, forward strand.
ATATATATATATATATATAATATCACATAATCATATTTTACACTACGAAACTGCGGGGGTGCTATACGCTATCCACCCGACTTTCCCCGTAGATATATATCTACTCATCTTGATCCTTACTTGCCAAAGTCGATGACGCCACGCTCATCCTTATTGTTCAAAGTCCACTCAAGGGTACCTACATATACACACACAAAGTATCATAAACCAAAATCGCGCACGAAAACCAAAACGGCACGCATGTCTCACATAGGTTAAAACCTATGGTCTACGCATACAAGAACAACCAAACAACTCCCGACGTTGACTTACAAACGTCAAACGACCGAGGCAAAACTAAAATACCCAAAAACTAGGTTTCAAAAGTCGCAAAACATCGCCAAAAATCAAGTAAAACGACTATAGATTTTTATTAATGTAAAATTAGACTTTTTTGCATACAGGGTAGGTCTAATTATCTAAAAAGTGAGCTACAGACCAAGTTTCAGACCCAAACTCAAAAATTGGGCCGCAAATTGCGGCCAAATCGAATAAAACGGCGGCCAAAATATAAAGTCTTGGTCTTGGGTTTCTAGAGTAGTATCGTAGTGGTCTGCACATCTCACTATATCTACAAAATATTTTTCAGAGTCTCCGGGTCATAGCAGATCTCTAGAAGTCATCACAATTCCCACAAAAACCCGATATCGGCAATTCTAACGTTCAAGTCTTGGGGTTTAGTCTCTAGTTTAGCCCATAATATTAACTCTACAGGGTTTGTGGACACTAATACATCTCAATTTCAGCTTATCAACTCATAAAATCACCTAAACCTTAACTTGGAATTTTCAAAGCTCACTAAACCTTACTTAAACACTTCTAAAGTAAATTAGATGCTAAGGTAAATGAAAAAACATACTAATGGTGAAGGAATTACCTCATTTGGCAACTCAAGAATTTTCTTGAGTTGCCCCAAGTCTTCAAAATCCAATTTTTCTTTGTCCAAAATGCTTCTAGTGAGCTTGTGCATGTTTTTGGTGAAGGGAATGATGTGTTTTGACGTGGAAATGTGGGTGTTTTGAAGAGGTTGAGGAGGTGGAGATGGTGGAGGGAAGAGGACATCCAAGTGAGGGCAGAGGAGAGAAAAGATGAAGGTGGTATGAAAAAAACAATGAGCCATGCCAATGTTGACCCCTCACCCTCTCTCTCTCTCTGTCTTACCCATACCTCCATTCTTTAATATATTTTCCTTTTCCTTTTCTTTTTCTTTATCCTTTCTTTTCTTTTAAATTAAATCCATGCATGAAAAAAAAGAAAGAAACCATGGTAGAAAAATGTAACAATGTGCAATATGACATGATGCATGTCATGCCTAAAAACCAGATTAATGCAAGATTAGTGAAATCTAATTGAGTTTAGCAATAAACTAGAATATAATTAATTATAAAAATTTATAATTTGCCTAAATCACATTAATCCCTCCAAAATCATCATTCAATAAAATTTTCCAATATTTCCCAAATTATCAGTATTTAACTATATCATAACAGTAAAATATTCGTAATATTTTTTATTTTAATTATATAAATTCCCAAAAATAATATTTTATTTTTCTGAAATGTTACACACACGCAAGAGGAAGAGTTCGGAAGTGAACAAATCCTACTTGTGGCATTGTAGACTTGGTCATATCGGAGAGAAAAGACTGAGTAAGTTGCATAAGAATGGATATTTGAATACGTTCGAATTTTCATTTTATGAAACTTGTCAGTACTTTCTCAAAGAAAAAATGACCAAATCTCCGTTCACCGGACTCGGAGAAAGACCAGTAGAGCTCTTGGGACTCAAACACAGTGATGTATGTAGTTCGATGTCAATACATGCAAGGGGTGGGTTCTCATACTTCATCACATTCACTGACGATCTCTCTAGGTTCGGATATGTGTATCTTATGAGAAACAAATCTGAAACTTTTGAGAAATTCAAAGAATACAGAAACGAAGTAGAGAAACCGACTATCAGAAGTATTAAGATCCTCCGATCTGATAGAGGAGGGGAGTACTTAAGCATGGAATTCCCAGAATACCTAAAAGATAATGGAATTCTCTCTCAGCTTACTCCTCCGTATACACCATAACACAATGGTTTATCGGAGCGGAGGAACCGTACCCTATTAGACATAGTTCGCTCCTTGATGAGTAACGCCGAGTTGCGTCTTTCATTTTGGGGACATGCGCTTTTGACTGCGGCATATCTGTTGAATGATGTTCCATCCAAATCCATGCCTAAGACACTATTCGAGATATGGAATGGTAAAAGTTCATATCTTAAAAGATTTAAGATATGGGGTTGTCCGGCTTACGTTAAAAAACATAATCCGGATAAATGGAGGCACGGTCAGTTTTATGTAAGTTTGTGGGATATCCAAAGAACGGTTATGGATATCTGTTCTACCACACCGAGGAACAGTAGGTGTTTGTTGCTCAGCATGCCAAATTTTTAGAATGGCAGTTACTTGCAAAAGAAATTAGTTGGAGCACGGTAGAACTAGAAGAAATTCAGGAACCACAAATTCAAACTGAAGAATTGGTGGAACCTCAAGATTCAATAAACCCGGACGAGCCTCAACCACTCCATAGATCTAGTAGGATTTCTCATCCTCCCAAGAGATACTACGGTTTTCTCATAGATAGGGATCGATAGAATTGCGTCCTGGAAGAAGATGATCCTACTAGTTTCAAGCAGGCCATTTTCAGTAGGGACTATGATAAATGGCTAGATGCTATGTAATTCAAAATAGAGTCGATGTACACTAAAATAAGCCTTAGTTAACTCATTACGACATTAGAAATCTGCCGTTTTTTTCGTGCAAAAACTGCCGACAAAAACAGTTCCAAAAACTGAATGTTTGAGATGTTTGCACACCCCGCGGGCTCACAGTTTGAACTGAGAAGCCATAGGGTGATGCATGGGCACCCCGGGAAACCCCTAGGTAGGGGGACGGAACTGCTGGGCCCAATCCCCAAGACCACCACAAGTGGTCTTGGCGATGGGGACCCGAAACTGCCCCACCCTGGGCAGTTTCGGGTCTGCCTCACCCCCTGGCCACCTCGTGGTGGCCTCGGGGCTGGGGTAATGATTGAATGAATTCCGGTGTGTATATGTAGAAAATGTATAGAAATCACAACCAAAAATATTTTGACTGCAATCAATAACGGTGTCGAATGTAGCGCGTTAGTAAGTGCAGATCGTCCACAGGGAAAGTGAGATTCATTCAATTCTCGAATTAGATGAGTCGAAAATTTAAAGAAAAGAAAAGAAACAATTCATGATTTGTAAAATCGAATATCATGAATTAGAAAAATATAGATCTAAGAAAACATTAAAATCAAGAATTGAGATGTGTGATGATTTCCAAACCAACAATCAAGATTCGAAGTGTGGCTCGTAGGAGTAGATCGGATCTATAGATGTGATGAGATCTAATGATTACTTATTCTTATTCATTAATGAATTGATACTAGATCAATGATGATTTATCGAGGTTTAAGGATCTTGTGAAGAAACTAAGGATTCCTCATCTCATCCTTTGTCCTTTCGATAAATCTCATTCAAAATCTTGCTTCAAGTTAATCAAATGATCAATCGTTGATCCCTAGTTTCGAGCGAACACAATCAAGAAAGCATCGTTCGGAAACTAGGTCATCGATCATTCAATTCACAAGAATTTACAAATGTTATAGGATTTAAGAATTGTAAAAGAGTCTAAATCATCATCATCTATCGATCGTCACAATTCCTACACGAGCGGAGTTTTACTCAAACATCATAATAACAAACACAATCACAAATTGAGATTGAATCATAATGCTTGAATTAAAAGATAAGCAAGATATAGAAATTTCACCTTTATTTATCCACAAATTCGTTACAACTCTCTTGAAATTTACAAAAGGAAGGAACTAGTGTTAGATATATGTATGCCATAGAGGCCATTATATGATAGTGGATGTATGTATATATATATATATATATATATATATATTCAGTGTACATTCTTGCTCGACATGATAGTATGCTATCTGGTTTTTCTTTATCTGACATATTGATTTGATCATGCTTTTATTCATTCATACATGTTGATAAAGCCCTGAGGATATAGGCTTGACTACTGTGATTATGATGGAGATCATACTAGTGGGACATCTGTAGTTTATAAGCATATCCTGGAATGTCCCTAGTCGTGGGTGTATCGAGACGGGGCATCGATATACCAGAGTAGACTAGCGTATATGATACTAGACCCATATGATGGGCGATGGATGTTCCCACATTCATCGATGTTTGACATCGAGATCGTATATGGGTGCTCAGTGGTGACTGGGTACACTGGACGGACTCACCGAGAACTCCTAAATGGAATTATATCTATCGTCGGATAGCAGTTCTCAGGTGACACTGGTGCAGGTTAGTCTGTAGAGCTGAGATCGTCATAGAGTCTTGTGTGTTCTCCCACTGTACTTTGATTACCACCCTACCATGGCTCTACTGAGTCATGCAAACAGGTGGCCGTTAGGTACAGTCTCGAGACACACGAAGGCGATGAGCGATAGGAGGGGTTTCGTCTCTCCCGGTATTAGGAGTTGATGCTGTGCTGTGCTCGATTGGCTATATCAGTAAGTCCCTGACCAGGGCTGTTGAGATTTACTGATAAGTGTTATCAGTAGTTTCTCGATCTGTTATAGACCTTTCATCGGCACGACTTATTGAGTTATTGGGGTCGACGTTACCATCCCTAGACTCGATATGCAGCATATGTGACGAAGATACCGGACTGTACGGTAGTTTTGCCGGTTGGCACGACGAGAGTTGTAACAGGTTCGCTTGTTTTCTTCTGATCGCTCAATACCCAGGTGGCCGTTACGTTTAGCTGACCGCTTGCGGCTTATAGGTATTTGATATGATCATTACCTACTGCCGGCGTATTGACGAGTCTTAGAGTCCCACAATGAAGTTTCTTGGCTCAGGAGAAAAGATGTGGTGTACATATGAGATATGCGCGGGGACCCGATTAAATACGGATATGTGATACCGTATATTAATCGGGCATTTTCTATTGGTCGGGTCGTATGTGATATGACCGGTTTGCAAAATCAAGTGTTGATTTAACAAATGACTTTTAGATAAATTCTTTAATCAAACTCTTTTTCTATTTCTGTATGCATGCATGTATGCACATTATGATGTGCATGGATACACACATACATACATTGTCTCATGGTTGTTGATACAAATTTGGTGGTAATGCAAGACTTACATTGTAGAATTATCTATTTATTTATCATTTTGTAAAAAGGAAAGTATAATTCACAAAAGGTTAATGTTTATCATCTTTGACCATGCTTCAACCACTTCTTAACCTTAAGTTAATTATCCTTTTACCTTTTAACTCATTTTAAAAAAGATCTAGATAATTCTAACCATGGTTGAAGTGAGAAGGGATTAAGATATATTATTCCTTTCTCACTTCAATTATTATTCACTCTCTCATTTTCTTTTTCCATTGTGTGAGAAAAAGCCTAGCCATCATCTTCTTTTTCATCTCTTGATAATTTCCTTTAAGTGAGGTTGATAAAACAAAGAGTTTTGATTATAGAAAAACAACCACATCATCATACTACACACATCTAGCCCATTTGTGTAGGGTGTTTGCTCTACTCCATTGATACATCGAGTAAAGCAAGGAGATTTGGGCATAGGAGCTTCGGGTGGATCGTCGTGGACTTAGAAGACCTCAAACGAACCTCTTTCCAACCCTCAAGTAGCCAAGGAGTCTAGTGTAGGGAGCTACAAAGGTTGTACTCTCAAAACCCTAGCCTTTATTATTTGTGATATTGTCTTTGTTACGAAACCCTAATTTTCTGGTGATGATTCTTTGTTTGTTCACTTAGCACCTTTAAAAATTTAATTTTGAGACATGTGATGCTTCCAAACCCTTCATGAGGTGCTAGGTAAACCTAACATTGGTATCAGAGCCGACCTAGAACTTTAGGCGACACTTTAACGGAGTTAAAACTCCGATCGAACCCATAATACGGCTTTTTGAGCCTTCTCTGGACATTTTTCCAAAACTGTGTTTTTTCAGAATTAAAAATACGTAAAAAATTCAGCAAGGAGTTATAAGAAATTATGTGAAATACGAAGCCATGAGCCGTACAAGCCACCGCGGAACCGCGGCCATACCTTGCTTGGGCCGCGGCTCCGCGGCCGTACAGAGGCTTCATAGCTTCATATTTATACAGTAATGTCTTGACCTGCTTGTATACTTTTTTGGGTATGTTTAATCTGATTCATGTGTTGGATGTTCTGGGGATGGTTTTTGGATTCGGTGATTCGATCGGAATTTTAATTTCGTGCCTTTTTCGGATAATTTAGAAAGTAATAAAAAGTTCGAACGGATATCATTAACTCACTTTTTCCCGGCACAAAATTTTCAAGTGTTGAATCTTTTCTCGAGTTTAAATCTTTCGTAAATAGTGGAAGTTAAGTGGTGGACCCTCTAGAAGACAACAAACCTTAACTCGATTATGTGACCGTCTTGAACTGCCTTTTGAACCTTAGGGTTTGGGGCAGTACGGCGTGCCACATATGAGGCGTTGGCTTGACCCTTCTACGGCTGGACCGCTACTACTGTGACACATTCCGGGTTTTTTGAACTCCGCTCAAGTGTTGAGCTTTAGGAAATTTTGGGTATTTGATTATTCGATCGAAATGTTTAATACTGTCTATTTATCTGGAATGTGATACAATATGTGGAATTCATATAATTAGGCATGAAATGCGAAGTATGTGATATTTCAGATTTACGATGTCTAAAGAGAATGTGGATTCCAAATATTGTAGTTTTACACTTTTTTTTCTGTGACCGTAAGTGTAGTATGTTGCTTATCGCCGGTTTCGTTGCTATACATCAACGACAATCGGGGTACGCATACTTACTTACGTTGATGATATATGATATTATGTGTTGTTGAGATATGATGTGCAGGATTGTCGCGATTGAATAGCCGGGGGTTTTTATAAGAGATGAGAGTTTTATTTTCATTCATGTAAAATTCAAATGTAATGTAATATTATTTTATTTGGGGCACTTCCGGATTGAGGTTGATGTCACCAGTGTTGTATATTATTTACTTTTCCGCATTAGGATAGACCCAAGGAGGGGAGCACAAGTGACCGGGTTCTGGGGTTCAGTGGGAGGCCATCTCGAGGAGTCGAGACTGGGTTTCCTAAACTCCAGGATTGGTAGGGTCGCTTGCTGCTCTCGTAGGGGTCTAAGGGTGTGGGCTTGGCTATTCATCGCGACTGCGGAATCCGTATTTTCTATTGTTGGCTAAATACTAAATACGGACGTCCTAGTATATCCCACATTATATCTGTGTTTCTGCTGCCCGTGTTCTGTGATATCTGAGATGAATGATATATTATATATGAGATATATAGTAGACGTTGCTTATGTTTTACACCCGTGCTAGTCTGTCCCGGTATGCCGTTAGTTAAGTAACCTAATGGTGCATAACGGAACATTGCGGCGAATGCGGATGGCATAAGCGTACGTTGTATTTTCGTTTCTTTTCTGTGATTGGCTTAAGGACTTAAATGATGGGACTACATTAATATGATTAATGTAAAGAAAATAAACCTAAAAATATGTTGTAGAATCGGATTTGAAAACCACTCGGCTCTTTATGAAAAAGCTACATTTTAAAACTGCGGAGCACAAGCCACTCCTTTTGAAAACCATTTGATTCTATGACGATATCAAGTTCAAAGCGTTAAAGATTTTCTTTAAAATCATACGCAACCCTCCGTCGTTTTAGGAAGTAGAGTACTTAGTATTCGTGCTACGTTTGTTGATTTTAGTTAAGGCGTAGTGTACGGTAGCTAAGTGATGTCTTCCTACACTGCATATGATGCAGATTAATTAGGACATTCATAGGACTTTGTTGACCATAGTTAAGGGTCATATGGGTGGGTCTAATTAATCAAGAAATGACGGGTAGAACTTGACTGGTACTTATGATTTGTCGACCATAATTAAGGTCGTAAGTACTAGGGGTAAAAACCGCATCGGGAATTTCAAGTGTTGAGATTTGCAATGAGATTGCATACCTTCCATATGATGGTTGGATCCCGATCTCACTGTGGGCAATAGTTGCTTCCAGGAGAGTTTTGCAGTTTACAATTAGCTAACTCATTAGGTGTCTAGAAAGGTGTTAACGGGGCAACGCCTCTGGGAAAACGAGGTTTACTTTAATTAGGTCCGTGCGAAAGTACGGGGAACCTCCCTCAAGTACCGACACTGGCCTGGCTGAACGGTTAGCAAAGTTATAGACTGTAATTAATCCTGACTAGTTTTCTTTTTAAGGTTTTAAAGAAAAACTTGATTAAAGCAGTGGGAGACATCGATTAGACAAGATAATAACCAATCTGATCTTTGCAAGAGCTTTCGCTAAGTGTATTCTTTTCTCTCTCTTAATGGCAGATACCAATGACTGGACTCAAGCTTCTACTAGATAAAAATAAACTGAATGGGACCAATTATAAAGACTGGCTGAGGAATCTGAAAATAGCCTTGACTTATGATAAAGTATCATATGTCCTCACGGCTTCAGCCCCGCCCGTCCCAGGTCCAAAATCCTCAGTTGCGGACAAAGAAGTCCGTAAGACATGGGACGCTGACTGTGCCACGGCCAAATGCCTCGCACTTGCATCGATGGACAACACACATCAAAAGCAGCACGAGAATATGGACATTCAAGCCATATTCCTCCATACAAAGGAGTTGTATGGAGAGCAATCACGCGTATTACGATACGAAGCATCAAAGAAATTGTTTCAGATGCGAATGACCCCTGGCACACCGGTAGGAGACCATGTTATGAAGATGATAGCTCTCATAGAAGAGCTTGAGGACCTTGTATGGACGATGGACAATGATCAATATACGGATATTATTCTGCAGTCCCTCCCCTCCACCTTTGGTCAATTCATAGTTAACTTCAACATGCACAACATGGAGACGGAACTACCTGAACTCCTGAATATGTTAAGGAGTGCAGAGAGCACACTGAAATCAGTGAAAACTCCCGTTTTGAGTGTTGGGCAATCTTCTTCTTCTCGCCCAAAGGCTAAGGCCAAGGGGAAGAAAAAGAAGAAGCCCACCAATCCTAAGGGTGGAGTTAAAAAGGTTAAGGGGAAGGAAAAGTCCAAAGCTGGAGAATCGGAGAAAGGGGAATGTTTTCATTGCCACAAAACAGGACATTGGAAGCGCAATTGTACCGAGTACTTAAATCTCAAGAAGAAGCATAGGGATGCTTCCGCTTCAGGTGTGTTTGTGACAGAAAACCGTTTCTCAATAAACTCTGCTTTCTGGGTATTAGATACCGGTTCAGGTTCTCACATTTGCAATTCTATGCAGGGGCTGAGAAATAGCAAGGTTTTAAAGACAGGTGACCATACTCTCCGCGTTGGAAATGGTTCCAATATACATACAGTCGCAGTGGGAGAGTATCACTTAGGGTTGCCATTTGGGTGTATATTGGTTTTGAACCCATGTTATTTTGTACCAAGTATGCTATGTAATATAATATCTATTTCTTTGTTAGACAATGTAGGATATAACTTTATATTGCAGAACAATGTTATGAATATTCACCTGAATCAAATGTTGGTTGGGTATGGTACACTTAATAACGGGATATACGTCCTAAATCAACACACAGTTTTCAGCATACAACACACTAATAAAAAAAAACTTTCAGAAATAAATGAAACTTTTCTTTGGCATTGTAGACTTGGTCATATTAACGAAACAAGACTAAGCAAGTTAAACACAGATGGATATTTAAACCTTTTTGAATATAAATCTTATGCGACTTGCCAGTCTTGTATCAAGGGTAAAATGACCAAAACTCCGTTTACCGGACACGAAGAAAGAGCTACTGAGCTCCTAGGCCTCATACATAGTGATGTATGTGGGCCAATGTCTATACAGGCTAGAGGCGGTTTTTCTTACTTCATTACATTCACTGACGATTTCTCATGATTCGGTCAAGTATTTTTATTGAAGCACAAATCTGAAGCTTTCGAGAAATTCACTGAATATAAACAAGAAGTAGAAAAACAAACCGGCTTGAGTATCAAAATGCTTCGATCAGATCGAGGCGGGGAGTACCTCAGTACAGAATTTGCAAATTTCCTGAAAGAGAATGGGATTCTCTCTCAGCACACTCCTCTTTACACACCATAGCACAACGGTGTGTCTGAACGACAGAATCGGACCCTATTAGATATGGTCCGTTCCATGATGAGTGATGCTGAGTTACCTGTCTCATTTTGGGGGCATGCATTGGAGACTGCAGCGTTTCTTCTGAACAGGGTTCCAACCAAAATCGTGTCTACCACGCCATATGAGATATGGCATGGGAAGAGACCATCTCTTAAGAGAATTAAGATTTGGGGTTGTCCGGCCTATGTTAAAAAGCAGAATCCGGACAAACTCGAGACACGGTCGGTCATGTGTAACTTTGTGGGATATCCAAAGAACTCTTATGGATATCTATTCTACCACAAGGAGGAAAAAAAAGGTGTTTGTTTCTCAGTATGCTACATTCTTAGAAAAAGAGTTTTTCACAGACAAAAATGATGGCAGGGTGGTGGATCTAGAAGAGGTTCTGGAGATACAAACTACAAATAACGACTTGGTTGAACTGGCTGTTGCAATAGAAACTGAGGAACCTCGGCCACTCCGAAGGTTTGGTAGGACTTCTCGTCCACCGGAGAGGTACTACGGTTTCCTCATTGATGGTGACAGAGAAGACTGCATCATAGAGGATGGTGATCCTACCAGTTTTCAGCAAGCTATCATAAGTGGAGACTCTGTGAAGTGGCTGGATGCCATGAGATCCGAAATGGTGTCTATGTACACCAACAAAGTATGGACTTTGGACGTTGTACCCCCTGGGGTAAAACCTGTAGGGTGCAAATGGATCTTTAAAAGAAAGATTGGTGTAGATGGGCAGGTAGAGACCTATAAGGCAAGACTTGTGGCGAAGGATTTTCATCAAAGACCAGGTTTGGACAATGACGAGACTTTTTCGACCGTAGCCATGCTTAAATCCATTCGGATCCTACTTTCTATTGCTGCTAACTAAGACTATGAAATCTGGCAGATGGACGTTAAAACGGCATTTCTAAATGGAGATTTAGAAGAATGCGTTTATATGGATCAGCCGGAGGGCTTCATTGACAGTGGGAGCAGCGGGAAAGCATGTAGATTGCTTAAATCCATATATGGGTTAAAGCAGGCATCACGCAGTTGGAACATCTGTTTCGATGATGTTATCAAAGAGTTTGATTTCATCAAAAATCCAGATGAACCTTGCGTTTATAAGAAGGCTGTAGGGAGAGCTATCACATTTCTAGTATTGTATGTGGATGACATTCTTCTGATAGGAAATGATATTCCTATGCTACAGTCGGTCAAATCGTTCTTATCACTAAGGTTCTCCATGAAGGACCTGGGTGATGCCACATACATTTTAGGCATAAGGATCTATAGGGATAGATCCAAGAGGTTTTTGGGATTGTCCCAAACCAAGTACATCAACACCATCCTAAAAAGGTTTAGTATGGAAGACTCCAACCGGGGTGCCTTACCCGCTTGCCATGGAGTCACTCTCTCTAAGGACTCTTACCCAAAGACCGATGAAGAGAGAGCTCGCATGAGCATTATACCCTATGCTTCGGCAGTAGGATCTATAATGTATGCGATGTTCTGTACACGCCTAGATGTAGCTTATGCACTTAGTGTTGTAAGCAGGTATCAATCCAACCCAGGGGAGAATCACTGGATAGCTGTGAAGAACATTCTTAAGTACTTGCGAAGGACTAAAGAATTATTCTTGGTGTATGGTAATGGAGATCTCCAAATGGAGGCTTTTACCGATTCGATCTTCCAAAGCGATAAGGACGACAGCAAATCTATCTCTGGGTTTGTATTTACCCTCAATGGAGGGGCGGTAAGTTGGAAGAGTTCCAAACAGGATACCGTTGCAGACTCTATGATGGAAGCTGAGTACATTGCTGCAAATGAGGCCGTTAAGGAAGCCGTCTGGATGAGGAAGTTCGTCTCGGAGCTAGGAGTAGTTCTAACCATTATTGATCCAATACCATTGTATTATGATAATAATAGGGCTATGGCATTAGCCAAGGAGCCCAGGTCCCATCAGCGATACAGACACAGCCTGAGGCGCTTTCATTTGATCCGGGAGATTGTAGATCGCCGCGAGATCGAGATTAAGAGAGTAGACACAAAGAATAACGTCGCGGATCCACTCACCAAGGCCCTCCCTCAGCCGCAGCATGAGCGACTTTTTGAGATGTTGGGTTTGAGATACGCCAATAACTGGCCTTAGTGAAAGTGGGAGATTGTTGGATATATGTATGCCCGAGAGGCCATTATATGATAGTGGATGTATTTATACATTTATATATATATATATATTCAGTGTACATTCTTGCTCGACATGATAGTATGCTATCTGGTTTTTCTTTATCTGACATATTGATTTGATCATGCTTTTATTCATTCATACATGTTGATAAAGCCCTGAGGATATAGGCTTGACTACTGTGATTATGATGGAGATCATACTAGTGGGACATCTGTAGTTTATAAGCATATCCTGGAATGTCCCTAGTCGTGGGTGTATCGAGACAGGGCATCGATATACCATAGTAGAATAGCGTATATGATACTAGACCCATATGATGGGTGATGGATGTTCCAACATTCATCGATGTTTGACATCGAGATCGTATATGGGTGCTCAGTGGTGACTGGGTACACTGGACGGACTCACCGAGAACTCATATATGGAATTATATCTATCGTCGGATAGCAGTTCTCAGGTGACACTAGTGCAGGTTAGTCTGTAGACCCGAGATCGTCATAGAGTCTTATGTGTTCTCCCACTGTACTTTGATTACCACCCTACCACGGCTCTACTGAGTCATGCAAACAGGTGGCCGTTGGGTACAGTCTCGAGACACACGAAGGCAATGAGCGATAGGAGGGGTTTCGTCTCTCCCGGTATTGGGAGTTGATGCTGTGCTGTGCTCGATTGGCTATATCAGTAAGTCCCTGGCCAGGACTGTTGAGATTTACTGATAAGTGTTATCAGTAGTTTCTCGATCTGTTATAGACCTTTCATCGACACGACTTATTGAGTTATTGGGGTCGACGTTACCATCCCTAGACTCGATATGCAGCATATCTGACGAAAATACCGGACTGTACGGTAGTGTTGCCGGTTGGCTCGACGGGAGTTGTAACAAGTTCGCTTGTTTTCTTCTGATCGCTCAATACCCGGGTGGCCGTTACGTTTAGATGACCACTTGCGGCTCGTAGGTATTTGATATGATCATTACCTACTGCCGGCGTATTGACAAGTCTTAGAGTCCCAAAATGAAGTTTCCTGGCTCAAGCGAAAAGATGTGGTGTGCATATGAGATATGCGCGGGGACCCGATTAAATACGGATATGTGATACCGTATATTAATCGGGCATTTTCTATTAGTCGGGTCTTATGTGATATGACCGGTTTGCAAAATCAAGTGTTGATTTACCAAATGACTTTTAGATAAATTCTTTAATCAAACTCTTTTTCTATTTTTGTATGCATGCATGTATGCACATGATGATGTGCATGGATACACACATACATACCTTGTATCATGGTTGTTGATACAAATTTGGTGGCAATGCATGACTTACATTGTAGAATTATCTATTTATTTATCATTTTGTAAAAAGGAAAGGATAATTCATAAGGGGTTAATGTTTATCATCTTTGACCATGCTTCAACCACTTCTTAACCTTAAGTTAATTATCCTTTTACCTTTTAACTCATTTTGAAAAAGATCTAGATAATTCTAACCATGGTTGAAGTGAGAAGGGATTAAGATATATTATTCCTTTCTCACTTCAATTATTATTCACTCTCTCATTTTCTTTTTCCATTGTGTGAGAAAAAGCTTAGCCATCATCTTCTTCTTCTTCTCTTGATAATTTCCTTTAAGTGAGGTTGATAAAAGAAAGAGTTTTGATTATAGAAAAACAACCACATCATCATACTACACACATCTAGCCCATTTGTGTAGGGTGTTTGCTCTACTCCATTGATACATCTAGTAAAGCATGGAGCTTTGGGCAAAGGAGCTTCGGGTGGATCGTCGTTGACTTAGAAGACCTCATGTGAACCTCTTTCCAACCCTCAAGTAGCCAAGGAGTCTAGTGTAGGGAGCTACAAAGGTTGTACTCTCAAAACCCTAGCCTTTATTACTTGTGATATTGTCTTTGATACGAAACCCTAATTTTCTAGTGATGATTCTTTGTATGTTCACTTAGCACCTTTAATTTTATGTGATGCTTCCAAACCCTTCATGAGGTGCTAGGTAAACCTAACAACTAGATCGTCGATTTCGGCATCGCTCGGCTCCTTGAGTCGCGGATCTCCTTAGATCTCTTGCTCCGAAGAAGTCCGGCGTCGCTTTCTAAAGGATCGAAGGCTTCATGCTTGATGTGGTACTCGGAATTCTTGATCTCGATTTTGGAATTGGAATTAGGGTTAGGGTTTTGAGGCACGAGTTGTGTCACTCAACTTGTGGGTGGAAGATGAAGGATAATTTCCTGAACACCCACAACCCTAGATCTAGGCTCCTTTCTATAGACCTCACAACCCTAGATCTAGGATTTCAAATTTCAAATTTCCCTCCAAAAGTTTGTTAAAGAGAGCTTTCTAGAAATAGTTAATTAGGCCGAGCCTTTTAGATGAAGCCACGTGGAGTTTCTCAAGAGTTCTGGAAGCTTGGCCGTTAGAAATAAGCACATAGGGAAAATTTCCCTTGCTGATGACGTCACCATGCCGCGGATCCGTGGCGCAAGCCGGCTCCGGCCGCGGATCCGCTGCTCGTTTGAAGCCTTGGGTCTTGAGTCTTCAACTGTGGCCTTCTGATGATATTTTGGTATTTTTCTGATATTTTTAAAATTGTAACTCCTTCTAGTTTATTGCCAGATCAACAATCTTAGACTTAGCGTAATTTTGATCAGCTCTTTTCCCAAATTTTGGCTTTGTTCCTGCAATTTCCTGCACAATTTCTCGAGACAAGAGTTGCGCTATACAAGAATGATGCGATGCCATGAAAAACAGTCAATTTCCCTAAAAATTCCGGTTTTAATATACAGTACAGGTAATTCAGTATTATACAGGTGTTTTGCTAATATGTGCAATATGAATACTGAACACCTTTAGATGAATGCAAAAGATAGGGAAATTGCCGTGTTAAAAATGCAGTATTTTCGACCGATCAAATTCCCCCAAACTTATTTTCGGTCGTCTCGAGCGAACTGTTTTATTAAAAAGAGAAGGGGAAAATAAAGAAAGAGAAAAACTAACTAGCACACTTTCGTAGGCAACACGATTGCACTGAGCACGTGCAACAAGCCTTTAAACCTCTAGGTGTCCCTAGTAGGAGGAGTGTTGTCTCCTGAGGGTTTTCAGCGGATTGCACCCACAAAATCCAATAATAAAAGGAAGATCGTGAATATTACATTTAAAGATAAGAATTATAAAAGAAAGACTTTGAAAATTAGGGTTTCCAACTAAGCCAGCTTTTCGGTTGTCATGAGCCCTATCTTAATAGTCATGAAAAAATGTCAGAAATCACATCATCCCTCAATAAAACATCGTCTTATTCTTCATTCCTATCTTTCTTCCAAACATCAATCATATCACCCTACGTGTGTGTAATATACATCCCTACACCCGGAGAATTCAATTCACGCTATCATACTCTTTCCCATCAGCCTTAGTACTTTTTAATTAATGAATATTTAGATGAGATTGCTCACACACTTTCATGCGATCGTTAATAGTTCTTGAGATACTAACCGAACGATTACTCATGTGCTTGCTTATTAGGTGTTTATCCTCGTCTTGCACCACCTAAGGCTTAGCAGTGACTCCCAGACCAGTTGGCCTTAGGGCACTAGGTGAAGAGGCACCCTCACTATATTTTTTTTTTGTTGCCTTGGCGATAACAAAACCAGTGTTCATTTTTCTCACCATTTTATATTTTATTCATTTTTTTTATTTCCTTCATACATCGGCTTTTAGACAAGAGCATTTCAAGGTATCCTCTACTATCCTGAGCTTCAAGACGTGTGTAAGTGCGTATAGTAGGGTATCAACGTTCAAATGTTTGGCTTCCAGAATAGGAACTATTTTTCAGAATTATTTTTATCCTCAAATTAGTGACTTCCTTCATCTTACTAACCCTTGGGACAACGGCTCATAACTACTTATTACTAGTTTGTATAAGAAAAATTCTAATTTTCCAGGTTTTCTTAAATTTTTCTAATCTCATGGATGTAATTTTTCACTATCTAATCTTTTTTTATCTTATTTATGTACAAAAATGTTTAAATATTAAATATTTTTATATTTTGAAAAATTTTAAATTTTTATAGGTTTTGAAAAAAAAAATATTTTTATAGGTTTTTAAAGAAATGTTTTGTGCTTATGCAAATGATGCAAAAATAAGCACAAACCTCCCCCAAACTTGTTTTCAACAGTGTCCTCACTGTTGCCAACTGCTATATCTACAAAACCTGTAAGTCTGGAAGGAATTTATTAGTGGGGGCAAAATATATAAGTGAAG
The DNA here is from genome assembly GCA_030015575.1 of Agapanthus africanus. Taxonomy (NCBI): domain Eukaryota; kingdom Viridiplantae; phylum Streptophyta; class Magnoliopsida; order Asparagales; family Amaryllidaceae; genus Agapanthus; species Agapanthus africanus. Next base: position 111,792,571 of record JASDDO010000029.1, read on the forward strand.
ATCCTCCCCCAAACGTATTCTTTTCACTCACCTCCATTCAAAAGATGATGCAGTAATTACAGGACATGGAGGTGAGACGGAGGAATTTTAATCAAGATAAAATGGCTCCTGTAAGAACAGGAGCTCCTCCGTCGGGTCAGTGGAAAAATACGGCTTTAGTCTATGTCCATTCACTTTGAAAAATGTGCCGTTTTTAACATTTTCTACCTCTACTGCCCCGTGCGGGTATACAGACCGCACAACAAATTGTCCCTTCCACCGAGATCGAAGCTTACCCGCGTGAAGGTGTAGTCGTGAATCATAAAGAAGGACTTGCTGACCAGGTGTAAATGTTTTCCTCAAAATGTTTTTATCATGAAAAACCTTATTCCTATTCTTTACGATTACAGCGTTATCATAAGCTTCATCGTGGAGTTCGCTTAGCCCATTTAATTGCAGCTTCCGAAAGTTGCAAGCCTGGTTTAAGTCAAATTTGATTTCCTTAATAGCCCACAATACTTTATGCTCAATCTCGACTGGCAAGTGACATGCCTTCCTAAACACTAACCAATATGGAGACATCCCTAGATCGGTTTTAAATGCAGTTCGGAATGACCAAAGAGCATCCGTCAATTTGGTCGACCAATCTTTTCTATTCTTAGCAACAGTCTTCTCCAGGATTTGTTTGATCTGTCTATTCGAAATCTCAGCCTGCCCGCTCGTTTAGGGATGATAGGGTGTTGAAAGTCTGTGGTTGATTGCATATTTCCGCATCAGAGTCTTGAAAGACCTGTTGCAGAAATGTGTCCCGTTATCGCTAATGATAGCGCGTGGCTGTCCAAATCACGAAAAGATATTTTCTTTTAAGAACTTAATGACAACCTTTTTGTCATTAGTGCGACATAGAATGGCTTTAACCCACTTCGAGACGTAATCAACCGTAAGTAGCATGTACAAATTCCCAAAGGAGTTGGGAAAGGGACCCATAAAGTCAATACCCCAAACATCGAAAATTTCAACCACTAAGATGGGTTGCTGTGGCATCTCATTTCTCCAGGAAATACTACCCGTGTGTTGACACTGTGTCCAGGTTTTGCAATGATCAAATGCGTCTTTGAACAAGGTTGGCCAATAAAATCCGCATTGCAAAACCTTCTCCGCCGTCTTTTTAGGACCGAAGTGACCCCCACAGGCCTGACATGACTAAAAGATAGAACACTCTTGAACTCCTCATTCGGGACACACCGGCGAATGATCTGATCAGGACAATACTTAAACAGATATGGATCATCCCAGTAAAAGTGTTTTACTTGGGATAGAAAATGGTGTTTGTCCTTTTTTGACCACTCGCTGGGTATCAGTCCCATGACAAGATAGTTCACAATATCCCTGAACCAAGGTTCATTGGATACGCTCAAGAGTTGTTCGTCCGGAAATGAATCATTGATCGGCAGGGTCACAGGTGAAGAGGAGATGCGTGAAAGATGGTCGGCTACAACATTTTCACATCCTTTCTTATCTTTGATAATAAGATCAAATTCTTTTAATAGAAGGATCCAACGTATTAGCCTACATTTTGCATCTTTCTTCGCCAAAAGATGTTTTAAGGCGGAGTGGTCAGTGTACACAACTATTGGTGAGCCAATCAAGTAAGGCCTGAATTTTTCTAATGCAAATACAACCGCCAAAAGTTCTTTTTCGGTAGTTGTATAGTTAATTTGAGCATCGTTCAGGGTCTTACTCGCATAATAGATCACGTGTGGCATCTTTTCAATGTGTTGTCCTAAGACTGCACCAACTGCAAAATCTGATGCATCACACATAAGCTCAATGGGGTAGTCCCAATTTGGAGACGATAGAACGGGGGATGTAGTGAGGGAGTGTTTGAGTGAGTCGAATGCTACCTCACAATTCGAGTCAAAGTGGAAGGTCGTATCCTTGGCCAAGAGAATAGTTAAAGGTCTAGCAATTTTGCTAAAATCCTTAATGAATCTCCTATAAATGCCCGCATGGCCAAGAAATGATCGGATATCCTTGACGCTTTTGGGATGAGGAAGGTTTTGAATGACATCTATCTTAGCTCTGTCAACCTCAATGCCTTTCCGTGAAATAACATGTCCAAGCACAATTCCCTCTTGGACTATGAAATAGCATTTTTCCCAATTCAAGGTTAAGTTCTTCTCTTTGCAACGAGTAAGAACAGCGTCAAGATTCGTTAGGCAGTCAGAAAAAGAGTCTTCGAAAATCGAGAAATCGTCCATGAAAATCTCCAAGAAATTCTCGACCATGTCAGAGAATATCCCCATCATACACCGCTGAAATGTAGCGGGAGCATTGCATAACCCAAAGGGCATGCGTCTATAAGCAAAGGTACCAAAAGGACAAGTAAAAGAAGTTTTATCTTGATCCTTTTTTTCTATGGGGACCTGATTATAGCCAGAGTATCCATCCATAAAGTAATAATACTCACGTCCAGCTAAGCCTTCCAGCATCTGATCAAGGAAAGGTAGAGGAAAGTGGTCTTTCCTCGTAGCGGCATTGAGTTTTCTGTAATCAATACATACACGCCACCGAGTTTGGGTGTGTGTCTGAATCAACTCATTTGCCTCATTAGTAATAAAAGTGATGCCAGATTTCTTAGGGACGACATGTATAGGACTCACCTATTGGCTATCGGAGATTAGGTATATAATACCATTATCAAGGAATTTGACGATCTCTTTCATCACCGCTTCCTTCATGACGGGGTTCAACTGTCTCTGTGGTTCTCGGGTTGGTCTGGCATCATCCATCAAGTGTATATAATGTTCTACAATCAAGGGACTAATCCCTTTGATGTCCGCCATGGTCCAACCAAATGCCTCCCTATTAGATCTCAATACCGACAAAAGTGCATTCTCTTGCTCTGATGCTAGAGAAGCGGATATGATAACCGGTAAAGACTCATTCTCACCTAAATATGCATATTTAAGATGAGGTAAAAATTTAAGATCTAATGCTGGAGGAGAAATAGAAGGTGGGATCATCGACTGATTTTCGGAGTCACAAAGAAGCTCATAGCCTGTAAAAGATACAGACTCGGATGGTGATGAGTCAGGAGTGTCGGACTCAAGCGTGGAAATGGTGTCCTCACTAAGACAGTGTGCAAGATCAAACAGTGATGTGGTAGTGTCGTCGAGATCTTCAAAGCAAAGTTCCTCAACTCCGCAACTTTCGGGAGCAATCTCGTGGACAGAGCACACATCAAGGATATGAGCAGGAGGTTCTGATGGCTGACTTCCAATTTTGTAGATGTTTAGATCAATGGTCATATTTCCAAATGATAAGTTCATTGAACCATTTCTACAGTTAATGACAGCATTGGAAGTGGCAAGGAATGGTCGACCCAAAATCACCGGAATTTAGCTCCGGAGGTTTGCTACAGGTTGTGTATCGAGAACAATGAAGTCTACAGGGAATACAAATTCCCCGACTTTTATCAACACATCGTCTAGTTCACCTCTAGGTTTGGTGATTGAACGGTCTGCCATTTGGAGAGTGCAGTGAGCTAGTTTCAACTCTCCAATCCCTAGCTGCTCATAAACAGAGTATGGAAGTAGGTTAACACTTGCGCCAAGGTCTAAAAGAGCACGGTTGATGTTTTTACCCCCAATATAAATCGATATCGTAGGACATCCTGGGTCCTTACGTTTCTTTGGTAGCTGTGGGATAAAAACAGTGCTAATGTTATTAGACATGAAGACCTTCTTTGGCACTTGAGTCTTCCGCTTTCTAGTGCACAAGTCTTTAAGAATTTTCGCATAAGCGGGGACTTGTTGAATAGCATCTAGGAGAGGGATGTTGATGTTAACCTGTTTGAACATTTCCATAATTTTCTCCATATGTGGACTCGATTTGTTACCCCTTAACCGATTCGGGTAAGGAGCTTTAGCAATAAGCGCTGGGTCCATCATTGGAGAAGGAAGTGGGGGTAGACGTGATCCCAAAAGAGGAGTGGGGATCGTCTGTGGAGAAATAGAAGAGGTGTGCTGAGGTGTCGAGCCTAGTGGGAAACGGAGAATAGGCTCGTGAGAAGGCGGTGGGGTAGAAGAACAAGGATCCGAAGTAGAAGTGTGTGTGTGAGGAAAGGTCTCAGCCGGGGTGTTATTGATAGGATTTTCAATATCATCAATTTCTTCCCCAACATGGTTATTCAGCACTCTTCCTGATCTCAACGTTGTGACGGCATTTACATTGTAATGCCCAGGATTTGGTAGGGGTTGAGACGGAAGTTTCCTTTTTTCTCTCGCACTCATTTCGGCTTTAAGTCGTGCAATTTCTGCTTCCATCGTTTTGATACTCTCAGCTTGGGACGCTGAGTTTTTCTTTATCTCACTGACGGAAGACCTAACCTCAACCGACACTTCCATGAAATTTGACAAGAGTGATTTCATGGTTTGTGTGAATTGAGAGAACTTGTCAGAACAGGTCAACTGCTAGGATTAGACGGTGCAGGAGGGTTGACCTAGTTTTGAAAATTTTGTGACTGGTAGGGGTGCTGAGTGAGTTGAAGTGGTGGTGGAAGAACCCTTTGGAAATTATTTTGGCTTGGAACAGTGTTTTGATGTTGTTGTTGTTGTTGTTGGTTCCAAGCAAAATTAGGGTGATTCCTCCAACCCTGATTATACGTGGAAGAATATGGATCGTTTCTAGGTCTTTGAAATGCGGCATTAGTATGATCTTGACCTTGAAACAGAGAGTTTAATGGACATTCGTCCGTCAAATGAGAAGGATCAGAACAACACCCACATACAGTTTTGGGGAGCGACATCGGGTTTAGGGAGGCTGCTAAAAATTTGTGTTCCATAGCCTCGAGCTTCTTTTGCAATGATGCCATCTCAGCTTGAACACCTATGGACACATCTATTTGGTGTACTCCACACCTAGACGATGACTGGGTTCCACTCTCCCACTGTAAGGATTTTTCAACGAACTCTTCTAAAAATTTCCAAGCTTCCCCATCATCTTTGGTCATAAAGGTGCCTTGACACATGTTTTCAAGGTTTTGTTTAGTGGTAGGGTTAATGCCTTCATATATGATTCGGCAAAGATCCTATCTCGGGATGCCGTGATGTGGACATTGAACCAAAAGATCCTTGAATCGTTCAAAGCATTTCGAGAATGGTTCAGTCGGAAGCTGGGTGAATTGATTTAGTTCGCTACGGATTCGAGCTGTCTTTTGCATAGGGTAGAATTTCTTAAGGAATGCTGCAACGAATTCTTACCAATTCGTAATGGAATGTGCGGTAGTGTTATACAGCCACTTCTCGGTTATATCGCACAAGGTAAATGGAAGAAGACGTAGATGCATAGCATCCACTGAAAGTTATGACGTACCCATCATTGAGCATACATTTTCAAATTTGGTGATAAAGACGTATGCGTCTTCAGTCTCGAGACCGTGGAATTTGGGTAGAAGATTGATGTATTGGGGTTTAATCTCAAAATTATCCCCGTTGGCCTGTGGAATGGATAAGCAGGTCGAAAGAGGAACTCGCAAAGGATAGCACCTCTCTTGGAGTGAGATGCGGGGTAGATTCTGCGCACCTACGGACGGCGGCAGAGTAGTGGTAAAGAGGTTCGATGGAGACGGATCCATCGGTGTAGGTGTGATGGTGGGTAAAGAAGAAGTAAATGTAGAAATACCGACTTCGGAGTCGATCGGGGGGACGCGGACTAAACGGGCACTAGAATCCCGTGTCCAGCCTATCGTGCACTAAAAAGGGTTAGTACAAGTGGCGGCGTGACTTATAATTAGGGAAAATGATGAATGTTGTGTTTGGTTTGAAAAATGATACGGATTTTTGAAAAAATGATGCGATCACAACAAATGCAACAAGCAACCCGAAAATCTAGTGGTCACCTAGGTCAAAGCTCTAGACCGCTCCTAACTGCCAAAAGTCAAGTCACAGGATAAATCCTCCACTGCCTCTTTGTCTCTCCTGTGGCCAAGTAAGCGCCAGGTAAGTGGGAGGTTCTCCACTACGTAAGTAGTGGGCCTAATTAAGTAACCACTAGCCTTCGACACACTTTCTTTAGACACCACAAAAGAAACGCGGATAAACAATGGATTACCCACGGCCTTCTTCTTTCCTAAATGAGCGCGACGGTCCTTAGAGTCATCTCTAGATATTTTTTAGTTAATGAGGGTAATGCGGATGCAAGTTTGTAATTTTTGGGGCTTAGGAAGGGTAATGAACTCCCCACCTAAACTGGATTTGGTCGTGCCCCTTAATTTCCGTATTAATATGCAAACAACCACAAAAGATCAAAACACGCACAATTTTTATTGCTTTTTGCGGCGCTGCGATTTATTTGCAAAGAAACCTGCAGCAAATTGTTAATTGGATCAGATTGAGAAAGAGATAAGAAAGATAGAATTTCACCGAGAAATTTTCGTGCAGCGAAGCCTCAAGCCCGCCGCGGTTCCGCCGCAATGATCCCCTTACGCCGCACTTCCGCCGCGGTTCAACAAGAACTCTGCACAAAAATTTCACAGAAGGCTTCTGTTCACCCCCTGAGTCCTTTGGAATTCTCCAAATATTTTTCCAATTGCACAGCAAGCTCCAGATTTCCTTGCAATAAACCACAACAAATCGTTTAGTGTTTTGCGCGAATTTTGATCTCAAAATTATGATGGAATAAACTTTTTAACTCAAATTTTAAAAAAAATATATACAAATTAGCACACGATCCCCGGCAACGGCGCCATTTGATTGAATGAATTCCGGTGTGTATATGTAGAAAATGTATAGAAATCATAACCAAAAATATTTTGACCGCAATTAATAACGGTGATGAATGTAGCGCGTTAGTAAGTGCGGATCGTCCACAGGGAAAGTGAGATTCGTTCAATTCTCGAATTAGATGAGTCGAAAATTTAAAGAAAAGAAAAGAAACAATTCATGATTTGTAAAATTGAATATCAAGAATTAGAAAAATCTAGATCTAAGAAAACATTAAAATCAAGAATTGAGATGTGTGATGATTTCCAAACCAACAATCAATATTCGAAGTGTGGCTCGTAGGAGTAGATCGAATCTATAGATGTGATGAGATCTAATGATTACATATTCTTATCCATTAACGAATTGATACTAGATCGATGAAGATTTATCGAGGTTTAAGGATCATGCGAAGAAACTAGGGATTTCTCATCTCATCCTTTGTCCTTTCGATGAATCTCATTCAAAATCTAGCTTCAAGTTAATCAAATGATCAATCGTTGATCCCTAGTTTCGAGCGAACACAATCAAGAAAGTATCGTCTCGAAACTAGGTCATCAATCATTCGATTCACAAGAATTTACAAATGTTATAGGATTTAAGAATTGTAAAAGAGTCTAAATCATCATCATCTATCAATCGTCACAACTCCTACACGAGCGGAGTTTTACTCAAACATCATAATAACAAACACAATCACAAATTGAGATTGAATCATAATGCTTGAATTAAAAGATAAGCAAGATATAGAAATTTCACCTTTATTTATCGACAAATTCGTTACAACTCTCTTGAAATTTACAAAAGGAAGGAACTAGATCGTCCATTTCGGCTTCGCTCGGCTCCTTGAGTCGTGGATCTCCTTAGATCTCTTTCTCTGATGAAGTCCGGCGTCGCTTTCTAAAGGATCGAAGGCTTCATGCTTGATGTGGTACTCGGAATTCTTGATCTTGATTTTGGAATTGGAATTAGGGTTAGGGTTTTGAGGCACAAGTTGTGTCACACAACTTGTGGGTGGAAGATGAAGGATAATTTCTTGAACACCCGCAACCCTAGATCTAGGCTCCTTTCTATAGACCTCACAACCCTAGATCTAGGATTTCAAATTTCAAATTTCCCTCCAAAAGTTTGTTAAAGAGAGCTTTCTAGAAATAGTTAATTAGGCCGAGCCTTTTAGATGAAGCCACGTGGAGTTTCTCAAGAGTTCTGGAAGCTTGGCCGTTAGAAATAAGCACATAGGGAAAATTTCCCTTGCTGATGACGTCACCGTGCCGCGGATCCGCGGCGCAAGCCGGCTCCGGCCGTGGATCCGCTGCTCGTTTGAAGCCTTGGGTCTTGAGTCTTCAACTGTGGCCTTCTGATGATATTTTGGTATTTTTCTGATATTTTTAATATTGTAACTTCTTCTAGTTTATTGCCAGATCAACAATCTTATACTTTGCGTAATTTTTATCTGCTATTTTCCCAACTTTTGGCTTTGTTCCTGCAATTTCCTGCACAATTTATCGAGACAAGAGTTGCGCTATACAAGAATGATGCGATGCCATGAAAAACAGTCAATTTCCCTGAAAATGCCGGTTTTAATATACAGTACGGATAATTCAGTATTATACATGTGTTTTGCTAATATGTGCAATATGAATACTGAACACCTTTAGATGAATGCAAAAGATAGGGAAATTGCCGTGTTAAAAATGTAGTATTTTCGACTGATCAGGTAACCCCTCTAGGCCCCCCGACTCGAAATTAATTTCGTGCTCTAACTCCCTTTAGGGTGCGTTTCGTTTTGATTCGGACTTCCGAATTGGCTTTAAACGGTCGGTTTTTGGAACTTTAGCTCACAGTTTTTTCATGGTTTTGGAAATTGGTTTAGTTTGCTAATTGCGTGTGGAATTCTAATGACGTATTTTTCAGTACATACATTACTATCTGCGACCGTGAATTTCATTAGAGTGGTACAACTCATCTAACTGCTATATGCTCTTTTAGACGGGTTTGCGAACAAGACATTCACGTTGTTGTTCTGTGTTGTGCTGTGGTTGTGGCGGGATCGTCGTGGTGGATAGCTTGGGTGCAATGGTAGTACGGTTTAGTTTCATTTATATATTTGATATTGCCGAGCGAGAGTCCGACATATAGACTGCCGTCACTGCCCGTTTGTATATTATTTGTCTGGGGCACGACCGGGTTGAGGTCGATGTCACCATTGTACTTATTTTCTTTTTTGTACTAGGATTACCCCACGGTGGAGTGCACGAATAGCCGGGTTCTAAAGGGAAATGGGTCCGCATCTCATGGCTTTGAGACAGAGGGGGGCCTCACTCTAGAATTGCCGCACTCATAGGGGGTATAGGTTGACTCAAGAAGGGGTGCTCAAGTTACCGGATTCCGTGAAGTGCCGGATGGCCCATTCACTTTGATGAAAGGGGTTGCCTCACTTCTGGTTTTGGCGGGTAACTTGCCGCTCTTGTAGGAGTCTAGGCTTACATTGCATTGGCTATCCACACGACCAGGGGAATGTCGGGTTTCACTTGCGGCTCAAAGGAAACCCGGGGATACTTATCACTTATCTGTGATGTTGCATATATCATGCCTGGAACGATTATTATATATTGTTATATATATACTAGTAGATGTTGTATATGTTTTGCACCCGCGCTTGTCCAGCCCCTGCTCTGTCGTTAGTTAAGTAACCTAACGGGTGATGACGGGGCCAAGTGGCGAATGCGGATGGCATATACGTACATCATATTTTCATTCTTTTCTGGTGTAATTAATTGATGAGACCACGTTGATTCTGATCAATCCAAGGAAAACATAACTATTAGATGTTGTTGGAACAATTTTAAAAAGCTGTTATTACAAGGACTTTTTCTTTTGTTTCGCACAGCTGTATTCGGTTATGAATATCTAGCACCTCATTCGACGAGGCAAAAGCCGAGATCCCTTTACCGGGAGTGACCTCTTGGGCAGAAATTTGCGTCAGGGTAATAACTTCACTATAGTCGATTACTTTTTTGCTTTGCATCGAGGTATTCGGTTGGGAATATCTTGCACCTCTTTCGATGAGGAAAGAGCCGAGATCCCTTCACCGGGAATGACCTCTTTAGCAAAAGTTTTCGCCACTATATATTTGTAAAGCTATCCAGTTCCTTCAACGATATCAAGTTCATTACGTTAAAAAGTTTTTCACCAAAAACCATTCATAGCCTTCCATCATTTCAGACGGGTAGCACTTAGTATTCATGCTATGTTTGTTGGCCTCAGTCAAGGCATAGTGTATGGTAGCTATTTGTTACTTTTTTGTTGCATAGATAGAAGCGTTGGTTTGGGACAGTCATACAACCTTGTTGGCCTTAGTCAAGGGCGAGTACGGGTGGGTTCAAATTAACCTGGACAATGACGGGTAGAACTTGACATGTGACTTATGATTTGTTGGCCTTAGTTAAGGTCATAAGAGCATGGGGTAAAAATCACATCGGGAGTTTCGAAAGAAACTAAAACTTGCCAGGCATGCACATACCTTTTGGAGAGTGATAACTTGAGTGTATTCCATCAGGTTATCATGCGATGATAGTTAGATCCCGATTCCCACAGATTAGTTGGTTTACTCCTCGGTGATTTTAGATGATCCCGACTAATTCTCCTTTGAGTTTGGAGGAGAATTCGAGGAAACAGTGGGAGCCATCCTGATTAGATAAAATGATTAACGATTCTAATCTTGATTAGAGTGCACGCTGAGTGTTTCTTTTCTCTCTCTCTCTTTGGAAGCAACCATGGCCCGACCCTAGACTAGAACTCATGAACCAAGTCAATCGAACCTTCTTAAAACACACTAGATTTTGGATTGTCAGAGTTGCATACTTCATTGCCACTCCTACTTTTACCCTTTTCTTTTCTCCGAAATATTCCGTATCACTATGAATATCCACAGTTATTGGATATGACCATCGTATAGTTACATACGAACTCGAAGAAACTTGTTTCAGATTCGAGAATGGTTTCCGGTTCTGGAGAAATTGAATAGGACTATTCAGTTGTCTTTTCATTTTACCTTCTCTCAGGTTGTGAGGGCTCCTAGGATTAGCAGAGGGTACACCTATTACGCTTATTGGATAGTTTTCTTCCAAACCATAGGCCGGTGCCGAAGGATGGGGAAGGAAGAAAACCAATTAGCCCAAGTGTGGTGTACAGAAGGTAATAAGTAAAGAAAAATAAAGGGATTAGAAAGAGGGCAAAGTAAAATACGACTGCTATCATTCACAACGAAACCGCGTATATCATCGCCACTCCTAGTTCACCTTTGCATTTCTCCAGAACATTCCATATCACTATGATGATCAACATTTATTGGATATGCCATCATATAATCACATACGAACTCCAACCAACTTGTTCCAGTTCGAGGATGGTTTCTGGTTCAGGAGAAATAGAATAAGGATTATTCAGTTGTCTTATTCCTTTTACCTTCTCTTAGGTTGCGATGGCTCCTAGGATTAGGAGGGTACACCTATTACGCTTATTGGATAGTCTTCTTCCAAACCTTAGGCTGGTGCTAAAAGGTAGGGAAGGAAGAAAACCATTTAGCCTAAGTACAGTGCACAGAAGGTAATAAGTAAAGACAAATAAAGGGATTAGAGAGATGTCAAGGAAATATACGGTTACAGTCATGAATCTTGATAGTGGAAGAGGCATTACTAGGAATACCTGGATACCCCTTCGAAACAATTTCATGTTTCAGTTTCACTGTGCGTTGTTAATTAAAAACTGATTTCCCAATTAGATCATTGCTCCAGGGTATATATTAACCAGGTTTGATTCTCACATCTGTATGGTTTTACAGATAATGAATGGGAGTAAGATATTGGGAATTGTGTGATTGTATCCTCATTATATCGGAATTCGTTGTAATTGGTGATATTTGAGGAAATCACCTGGGTTTTTGCTGAAGGACAAATATTTGGTTTTGAATGTCATTAGTTATGCACCAGTTTCAAACCGATATATCTGTATGTTTATTTTATAAAGTGAGATATAAATTTTTGAAATTATGTCTATGATATTTACCCATATCAGTTTATGGTTAGGTAAGGAGCATTCAACAATGGTGTAATTCTTCTTAACCATAGTACAGTTTTCAATCTACGACACACAGGGTTTGAGTTATTGAACTCAGGGGACTTATACAAAGTATTGTATGTTGTCCAGTGTCCATTAGGACAGAGGGGTTGGTGCTCGTGCTATGTTCTGTTTACTTATGACTTCTCCAGTTTTAGGAAAATATTTCGTAGAAATACAAGGTCCAAGTTTTGAGAAGATATAGGTACAAGAATAAAGTAGAGAACCATGTATTGCAAGTATCGGGATTCTTCAAAGTGATCGAAAATGTAGATACTTATGTTTTATATTCCGTTGATAGTAATGGTTTTGAGAACTTTCTTCTCTTTCAGGTTACTCATATCTGGATGCACTCCTAGTTGAGTAATGCTGATCGCCCTCTGTAAGTGCACGGCGGCGCCCCGGCCGTCAATCCGACGGCCAAATGCGGAAGCGGTGATAAACTTTAATTTTTCTTGAACTGGCAAACCGCCGCGCACAAATACCCGGATCGAACCATTAACTAGTCCTAGCTAACAATAAGATGGGAAAGAGATATACCGACGATCCAAGTCCTCCGGTCTTCTCGTCATCGTCCCGATCTCTTGCGGAATGTCCCGTCTCCTCCTCTTCGCCGGAAGTGCACCACATCGCCTACATCATTTACGGGCTCCCACCTCAATGCCGAGGCAACTCGGGCGCGAAGTTGGCTAGCCGACGCGCCCAAGATTTGCTGTAGAATGTGTAGGGTTGTGTCTCATTTGGAGTTTTGTATAGTTGCCATGATGGAGGAATTTTGTGGACAAGAATTTTCCATGGATGCTTAAGAAAAATGGAGCATCCATGCTTGAATGAGCTTGGCCAGCCCCCTGTTAGTGCTCACTGTGAATCCAAAAAAAAATAAAATCAGCTCTCTTCTAAATTGAATGGTGTATGAATTAATCCCAAAGGAAAATAATTCCTTCACAGCACTCACACCCAAAGAGGGGGCCCACGAAAATTAAACATCAAGGAATTAATTCACACACCAATATACCTCACTCCATTATCCTCCAACAGTGGCCGGCCATCACTCCACCAACCTCACCCCTCATCATCATCAACAATCATGACTTTAAAAGTCAAGCCATGATGGAGTATGAAAGTCAAGGTCAAGGAAAAGCTATCATGATGCAACAAAAAGCAAAAGCCCCCTCCACAAATACTTATTTGCAACAATGCAAATAAGCCCTCCTCCACCAATTTTCGGCCAATGAACGGAACAATGGAAATCGGCCGAAACGGAAAGCAAACTGGCAACTCCAGAAAACTGGTCCCGTAATAAATTACAGGAAAACCCCGATACTGTGCATACACACCCGCATCTGTATTTCGACCGAAATACAAATGCAATGAGACAAAATCTACACTGTACTATACTAGGATCCGGCTTAAACCAAAGCCGGCCAGTAATATCCGTTCGATCCTGATCCGTGCAATACCGCACGTATCTGATCGAACCCTGCCATATAACCATACGGCCTATAGTACAAACTGTCCGATCCTGATCCGTACAATATCGCACGTATCTGATCGGACCTTGCCATATCTCCATACGGCCTCTACAACCTTTCGCCCGAAAGCTGAGTAACAGAATGTGGGGGACTCTAAAGACTCATCAACACCTTGGTTGTGGATTTAACCACTAGCACGTTAGAGGTATAAGCCAACACGTAACGGGCTACCAGGTATTGACTAAAAGGGACGTCTGTGAGCGAACTCAGCCTGACAACCCTACTGAGCCTGTCAGTGACAATATCCGTACAGTCCGGTCCGTTCGTCTATGAGCATCGCATGGCGGGCCTAGGGGGTTGGTAAAAGTCAGACCCCCAAAAGCGGTACAAGTCGTGTCGGAGTGTAGCCCAGAACACCCTGAGATACTACTGGAATACCTACCAGTAAATCTCCTTGCCTCGGCCGAGGGCTTCGTGTAATGGCTCTCCTAGAAACAGCACGACCTCACCCCAAATACCGGGAGAGACGAACCCCTGAAGATACGCTCACTGCCTCCATGTGGCTCGGGACTGTACCCAACTAAAACCTGTTTGCACGACTCCTTTGAGCCGTGGTAGGGTAGTAATCAAAGTACAGTGGGAACTCACACGAGACAAATGACGATCCCCAGGTCGATGAACTAACCTGCACACATGTCACCAGGGAACTGCCATCTGACGTCTGGTATATGACCAACTAGCATGTTCCCGGCGAGTCCTGTCCGGTGTACTCATAACCCAATGAGCACCTGTATACATCTTAGGTGATCCAACTGACACCAGTGGCTTGTGAGACCGGCCACCGCCCCTCATCGGGGTCTCGACTGTATACACAAGTCTACTATGGAGAATCGATGCCCTGTTGAAACTCTCACGACTAGGGACCTTTTAAGGATATGCTTATAGACCCCCAGCTCCCACTTATATGATCGCCCTCATACTGCTGGTGGTCAAGCAAGAATCCTAGGGGCTCTATCAACGTGTAATAGCGACTTGTCAGGTCACCTGAAGCAGTACACGATGATAAAGGTAAACCAGATAGCATACTATCATCTCGAGTAAGACTGTCCTACCGGGATAGGTCCTCCATCAATCATTACAATCACGTACCTGTGACCTAATAATTGACTCTGAGGGCACTATCTCCAACAATCTCCCACTTGCACTCAAGGCTAATTATTGCGATGTCGCATACTCACAGCCCGTGTGATACCGAACACCCAACTCCTCTACTAGTCAGTCTCACAAAGCTCGTTTGCGAAACTATTGCGTTCGAGGAATAGCCTCAGTGAGTGGATCCGCTTTGTTGTCTCTTTTAATGTCTCTCTATATCTCAAGTTCGCGGAGAAACCCATCTCCCGAAATGAGCAATACCTGTCTTAGAATGTGTCTGGATGTCTGATGGGACATAGCTCATAAATGAACTCCAAATCCAAACTTCTTAGACTGTATCGTCAACTGAACTTAATCAGTAACCAGCGCCATGCCACCCTCAGTATTGCCTTGGACCACCTGTCCAAAATACTGCCCCTCGTCAGAAGGAAAAAACTATAACTCTGACAACCTCCTTGTCGTCCAAGTCACCTTGGAAGCCTGGAATGATAACTGTCTTCCGAATGAGGCTGTCGTTATCATGTCCCTAGAACATCCACTTATGTTCTAAAACTGTTTCCAACTGTTTCTCCAGGATTGGATCAATATCAACTTATTGCATCTAGTGCAAGAACAACATCTGGTGTGGTACTTGACATCTCATGATTGACTCAATTGCCTGAGCAAGTGATCTGCCAATCATGCACATCCCTCTCCCCTTTAGTCTGTAAGACACCTTTAGAGAGGGTGACTCCATCTTCTGCAGGTACACTACCGTGCATGGAGTGGTCCATTCTAAATACCCTTAGAATGCTGTCTAAGTACCCTGATTGGGAAACCACCCAAATCTAGATCTAATACCATAGATCCAGTAACCAGTATGTCTGATATAATGTCCAAGTCCTGTGTGGAGAAACCACTGTGTGACGACCAAAGTATAACCGATTGTAGTATAGGAGTTTCCTTTCCTACTCTGTGTATGTCATCCAAATGCCAGGATATCACACCCTACTACCTTCTCAACAGATCCATCCCCTATTCTGATGAAGTCAAACCTATGACTGTCACGTCAGAAATAGATGATCTATCTCCGCTACTGGTGCTTCAGTCTATAAATAGACATAAGATACCTGTCCACCAATGCTTCCGCTGCTCCCACTGACTACGACAACCTTCTGGCAGAGTCATATACACGTACACTTCTAAAACTAGTTTAGAACGACGCTATACTCATCCTCCCGCCGGGTCTCGCATCCTGGAACAACAGCAATGGTAATTGTGGGTAAACAAGAACTTCCCTGTCACCCTCCTTGAGGCTACCGTAGTACCTCTCGGGTGCCTGAAGTTACCCACCTTATCTGCGGAGTGGCCAATGGAATGTCAATCCAGATTGAATCTTTAGGTTCCTTATCAAATCTTCAGTAATCGTTTTGTGGTTCTGGAATCACTTCCAGTTCTACCATACTCCCACTACTGTTTTCTGAAAAAAAAATCCATTTTTATTAAAACTGTGGCGAGTCTAGAACAATATTGCTATTGTTCATCCAGATGGTAGAAAGTCAACCCTCGTCATAGCCTGGGTCAACCCACAAACAGCCATTACAGAAACGTGCCTTGAGTTGTCCAGTGTCTGGTTTTAATCATAAACCGGACAACTCCCCGTACCTTAACATCGTTAAGGTATGAACTGTTCTATATCCAATATAGAACCAGAGGCACTGATTTAATTGAAGCAGATTCAAATCATGCAACTGTCCCCAGTGCATGTTAACTAAATGGAAGGAGGCCTGATCAGCGTTACTCAACTTAGGAATGCTTCCAATTATGAGTAACCTGAAAGAGAAGCAAGATCTCTTTATCATTACTAGCAACTGAATACCAATGACAAGTATCTATATCTTCGATCTCTTTGAAGAATCCCGATACTTGCTATACCTGGTTCTCTACTCTATTCAAATACCTATAACTTCTCAAAATTCGGACCCTGTGTTTCTACGAAACACCTGTCTAAAAACTAGAGAAGTCATAAGTAAACCGAATATAGTATGAGGACCAACCCCTCTGTCCTGATGGACCCTGGACATCATACAATACTCTGTACAAGTCCCTTGAGTCTGATAACTCATTCACTGTGTGTCGTAGGTTGAAAACTGTACTTATGGTCAAGAAGAATTACACCGCTGTTTAATGCTCCTTACCTAACCATCCACTGATATAGGTAAATGTCGTAGACATAATTTCAGAAAGGTATATCTCACTCTATCAAAATAGACGTACAGATATATCAATTTGAAATTGGTGCATAACTGCGGATATTCAAAACCAAATATTTGCCAACCGGCAAACAGCCCAGGTGATTTCCTCAAATATCACCGATTACAACGAATCCCGATATAATGAGGATGATCACCCAATTCCCAATAACCTACTCCCACTCATCATCTGTAAAACCATACAGATATGAGAATCGTTCCTGGTAAATACATACCCTGGAGTAACTATCTAATCGGGAAATCAGTTTTCCTTTAACAGTACACAGTGAGACTGAAACATCGAAATGTTTCGATGGGGTATCCCGGTATTCCCAGTAATGCCTCTTCCAGATTCACGACTGTAACGGTATAATTCTTTGCCACCTCTCCAAATCCCTTCATATGTCTTTAGTCATTACCTTCTGCACACCCCTTTAGGCCAAATGGTTTTCTTCCTTCCCTACCGTTCGGCACCAGCCAATGATTTGGAAGAAGACTATCCAATAAGCATAATGGGTGTACTGTCCTAATCCTAGGAACAATCGCAATGCGAGAGAAGGTGAGGATAAAAGACAACCGAATGAACTTAATTCCTATTTCTCCTGAACCAGAATCCATCCCCGAACTGGAACAAGTTCCTTTCGAGTTCGTATATAACCATACGATGGAGTATCCAATAAACTGTGGATCTTCGTAGTGATACGGAGTGTCCTGGAGAAATACAAAGGTGATTTAGGATTGGCGAAGAGATACTTGGTTTGGTCGTGAATATCTGTTGCAATTTACTTTGCCCTCTTACTAATCCCTTGCTTTGTCTTAACTTAATACCTTCTGCACACCATCGTTATGCTAATTGGTTTTCTTCATTCCCTACCAGTCGGCACCAGCCTATGGTTTGGAAGAAGACTATCCAATTTGCGTAATAGGTGTACTATCTCCTAAACCAAGGAGTACTCGCAACCTGAGAGAAGGTAAAAAGAAAAGACAACTGAATAATCCTATCCGTTTCCTCCAGAACCTGAAGCCATCCTCGAATAAATTCCTTCGAGTTCGTATCTAACCATACGATGGTTTTGTCCAATGGAAGTGGACGTTCGTAGTAATACTGGGTGTCCTGGAGAAAAGGGTAAAAGTAGGAGTGGCAATGAGGTTTGCAACTCTGACAATCCAAAAGCCAGTGTTAAGAAGGTTCGGTCAACTTGGTCACTGAGTCATAGTCTTAGGGTCGGGTCAATGGTCGCTGCCAAAGAGAGAGAGAAAAAAAACACTCAGCGTGCACTCTAACCTAGATCAGAATGGTTACCAATTTATCTAATCTGGAATCCTCCCACTGTACCTCAAATTCTCCTCCAAACCTGAAAGAAGAATTAGTCGGGGTCACCCGAGGAGTAAACTAACTCATCAGTGGGAATCGGGATCCAACTCTCATCGCATGACAACGTGACGGAATCCGCTCACGTCATCACACTCCAGAAGGTTTGCGCATATCTGGCAAGTTTCAGTTCTTTTGAAACTCCCGATGTGATTTCTGCCCCATGCTCTTATGACCTTGACGAAGGCCAACAAATCATAAGTCACATGTCAAGTTCTACCCGTCATTCTCCAGGTTGATTTGAACCCACCCGCACAAGCCCTTGACGAAGGCCAACAAGGCTATACGACTGTCCCAAACCAACGCATCTATCTATGCTGCAGAAAGGCAACAAGCAGCTACCATACACTATGCCTTGACGAAGGCCAACAAACATAGCATGAATACTACGTGCTACCCGTCTGAAACGACGGAGGGCTACGAATGGTTTCTGGCGAAAACCTTTAATGTAATGAACTTGATATCGTCGAAGGAACAGATAGCTTTTTAGAAATATAGTGACGACAACTTCCGCTAAAGAGGTCACTCCCGGTGAAGGGATCTCGGCTCTTTCCCCGTAGAATGAGGTGCTGGATATTCCAACTGAATACCACGGTGCAAAGCAAAAGTAATCGGCTATAGTGAAGGTAATGCCCTAACGCAAACTTTTTGTCCAAGGGGTCACTCCCGGTGAAGGGATCTCGGCCCTTGCCTCGTCGACTGAGGAGCAGGATATTCCAACTGAATACCACGATGCAAAACAAAAGTGAACGTCCTTGCAATAACAGCTTTTTGAAAAGTGTTCCAACAACATCAGATTAGGTTTGTTTTTAACTTGCATTGATCCGAATCAATGCAGTCCCATCAATTGATCACACCACAAAGAACGAAAATATACTGATGTACGTATATGCCATCCGCATTCGCCGCTGGGTCCCGTCATTACCCGTTAGGTTAGCTAACTAACGACAGAGCAGGGACTGGACTAGCGCGGATGCAAAACATATACAACATCTACTAATATATATACCAATATATTATATTTCGCTCAAGGCGTGAATAAAATGCAACATCACAGAAAATGTACAGCATCACAGAAACAATACAGATATCTGGGATCCCCGGGTTTCACAGAGCCACTACTGAAACCCGACGTTCCCCTGGTCGTGTGGATAGCCTGTGCAATGAGAACCTAGACCCCTACGGGCGCGGCAAGTCACCCGCCAAAACCTGAAGCGAGGCAGCCCCCTTCAGCTCCGTGAATGGACCACCCAGCACTTCACGGAATCCGGTAACCTGGGCACCCCTCCTGGGTCAACCTGTACCCCCTACGAGTGCGGCGAATAGCCCGCCAATCCCAGAGTGAAGCCCCCTCCGTCTCAATGCCATGAGATGCGGGCTTGTTGCCCTCTAGAACCCGGCTATCCGTGCACCCCTCCGCGGGGCAATCCTAGTACAGAAAGTAAAATATACATACAACGGGTACATCGACCGCAACCAGGTCGTGCCCCAAAATAATAATACAAACAGGCAGTGACGGCAGTCCACATGTCGGACGCTCGCCCCGCAATATCAAATGTACATAATACAACAAAACTGTACTAGCATTGCATCCAGGCTATCCCCACGACCGATCCGCAACATCACAGCAAAAACAGAACATCAACGTGAAAGTCACGTTCGCAAATCCGTCTAACCGGGCTATAGCAGTTAGACTGGATTTACCGATCAAGTGACATTCACGGTCGCAGATATAATGTAAATACTATGAAAAATGTGTTTAAAATATCCGACCGATCAAATTTTTAACAAGTGGGCCCCAAGTGTTACTGCAGCACATCAAGAATTTCTGGGCCCAATATTAATATTCCAAAAACCCTGTTTCCAGCCCAGAAGCCCACTGGAAAATTTCGACCAACTAAAGATTCCAAACTGCGGTGGAACCGCGGCCCAGAGTGGGATTTGGCCGCGGTTCAGCGCTCCACTTAAAAGATCACTTTGTCGAATTTTTCCAGAGAGCTTAGAACTTCCTGTACAGTACTTTTATACAACCTGAAAAAAATTTCGAGACTGAAAAATTTCAACAGAAAACTGTCACTTTGAAAAACACGGTTTTGGAACTTTTTGATCGATCGGAAATGGAAACACATTAAACCAAGCTAGACTAAGTTAATGGCGAGGCTCTGATACCACTGTAAGTGCACGGCGGCGCCCCGGCCGTCAATCCGACGGCCAAATGCGGAAGCGGTGATAAACTTTAATTTTTCTTGAACTGGCAAACCGCCGCGCACAAATACCCGGATCGAACCATTAACTAGTCCTAGCTAACAATAAGATGGGAAAGAGATATACCGACGATCCAAGTCCTCCGGTCTTCTCGTCATCGTCCCGATCTCTTGCGGAATGTCCCGTCTCCTCCTCGTCGCCGGAAGTGCACCACATCGCCTACTTCTTTTACGGGCTCCCACCTCAATGCCGAGGCAACTCGGGCGCGAAGTTGGCTAGCCGACGCGCCCAAGATTTGCTGTAGAATGTGTAGGGTTGTGTCTCATTTGGAGTTTTGTATAGTTGCCATGATGGAGGAATTTTGTGGACAAGAATTTTCCATGGATGCTTAAGAAAAATGGAGCATCCATGCTTGAATGAGCTCGGCCAGCCCCCAGTTAGTGCTCACTGTGAATCCAAAAAAAAATAAAATCAGCTCTCTTCTAAATTGAATGGTGTATGAATTAATCCCAAAGGAAAATAATTCCTTCACAGCACTCACACCCAAAGAGGGGGCCCACGAAAATTAAACATCAAGGAATTAATTCACACACCAATATACCTCACTCCATTATCCTCCAGAAGTGGCCGGCTATCACTCCACCAACCTCACCCCTCATCATCATCAACAATCATGACTTTAAAAGTCAAGCCATGATGGAGTATGAAAGTCAAGGTCAAGGAAAAGCTATCATGATGCAACAAAAAGCAAAAGCCCCCTCCACAAATACTTATTTGCAACAATGCAAATAAGCCCTCCTCCACCAATCTTCGGCCAATGAACGGAACAATGGAAATCGGCCGAAACGGAAAGCAAACTGGCAACTCCAGAAAACTGGTCCCGTAATAAATTACAGGAAAACCCCGATACTGTGCATACACACCCGCATCTGTATTTCGACCGAAATACAAATGCAATGAGACAAAATCTACACTGTACTATACTAGGATCCGGCTTAAACCAAAGCCGGCCAGTAATATCCGTTCGATCCTGATCCGTGCAATACCGCACGTATCTGATCGAACCCTGCCATATAACCATACGGCCTATAGTACAAACTGTCCGATCCTGATCCGTACAATACCGCACGTATCTGATCGGACCTTGCCATATCTCTATACGGCCTCTACAACCTTTCGCCCGAAAGCTGAGTAACAGAATGTGGGGGACTCTAAAGACTCATCAACACCTTGGTTGTGGATTTAACCACTAGCACGTTAGAGGTATAAGCCAATACGTAACGGGCTACCAGGTATTGACTAAAAGGGACGTCTGTGAGCGAACTCAGCCTGACAACCCTACTGAGCCTGTCAGTGACAATATCCGTACAGTCCGGTCCGTTCGTCTATGAGCATCGCATGGCGGGCCTAGGGGGTTGGTAAAAGTCAGACCCCCAAAAGCTGTACAAGTCGTGTCGGAGTGTAGCCCAGATCACCCTGAGATACTACTGGAATACCTACCAGTAAATCTCCTTGCCTCGGCCGAGGGCTTCGTGTAATGGCCCTCCTAGACACAGCACGACCTCACCCCCAATACCGGGAGAGACGAACCCCTGAAGATACGCTCACTGCCTCCATGTGGCTCGGGACTGTACCGAACTAAAACCTGTTTGCACGACTCCTTTGAGCCGTGGTAGGGTGGTAATCAAAGTACAGTGGGAACTCACATGAGACAAATGACGATCCCCAGGTCGGTGAACTAACCTGCACACATGTCACCAGGGAACTGCCATCTGACGTCTGGTATATGACCAACTAGCATGTTCCCGGCGAGTCCTGTCCGGTGTACTCATAACCCAATGAGCACCTGTATACATCTTAGGTGATCCAACTGACACCAGTGGCTTGTGAGACCGGCCACCGCCCCTCGTCGGGGTCTCGACTGTATACACTAGTCTACTATGGAGAATCGATGCCCTGTCTCGAAACTCTCACGACTAGGGACCTTTTAAGGATATGCTTATAGACCCCCAGCTCCCACTTATATGATCGCCCTCATACTGCTGGTGGTCAAGCAAGAATCCTAGGGGCTCTATCAACGTGTAATAGCGACTTGTCAGGTCACCTGAAGCAGTACACGATGATAAAGGTAAACCAGATAGCATACTATCATCTCGAGTAAGACTGTCCTACCGGGATAGGTCCTCCATCAATCATTACAATCACGTACCTGTGACCTAATAATTGACTCTGAGGGCACTATCTCCAACACCCTCTCTCCATTTATTTGACATGCACTGAAGATAGCTGCATGATTTGAATCTAGTTCCAATTAAATTATTGTCTCAGTTTTTAAATTGTATATAGAATGGTTCATATCTTAACGATGTTAAGGTATATGGAGTTGTCCGGCTTATGCTTAAAACTAGACTCTGGACATGCTCAATGAATGTTTTAGTAATAGCAGTTTGTGGGTTATCCCGGTCTGTGACGAGGGATAACTTTCTACCATCTGGAAGATCAATAGTGATATTATTCTTGACTCGCTACAGTTTTAGCAAAATGGACTTTTTCAGAAAACAGTAGTTGGAGTATGGTAAAACTGGAAGTGATTCCAGAACCGCAAACGATTACTGAAAATTTAATAGAACCTAAAGATTCAATCGGGTTTGACATTCCATTAGCCACTCCGCAGATATGGTGGTAATCTCAGGCGCCCGAGAGCTACTTTGGTATCCTCAAAGACGGTAACAGGGAGATTCTTGTTTACCCAGACTTTCCATTACAGTCGTTCTAGACTATGAGACCTGACAGGAGGATGAGTATAGCGTCGTTCTAAACTAGCTTTAGAAGTGCACGTGTATATCACTCTGCCAGAGGGTTGTTGTAGTCAGTGGGAGTAGCGGAAGCATAATGGACAAGAATCTTGTGTCTATTTATAGACTAAAGTAGGTATAGCGGAGATAGATCATCTATTTTTAATGCGACAGTCACAGGCTTTGACTTCATCAGAATAGGAGATGGATCTATTAAGAAGGTAGTAGGGTGTGATGTCCTTGTATTTGGATGACATGCACTCTGTAGGAAGTGAAATTCCTATACTACGATCGGTTATACTGTCGTTGTCACACAGTGGTTTCTCCATATTGGATATGGATATTATATCAGGCATTTTAGTTACTGGATCTATAGTTTTAGATCTAGATTTGGGTAGTTTCCCAATCTGGGTACTTTGACAGTAATCTAAAGGTGTTTTAGAATGGACGACTCCTGGCATGGTGGTGTACCTGCAGGTGATGGAGTCACTCTCTCTAAAGGTGTCTTACAGACTAAAGGGGAGAGAGATGTACATGATTGGCATATCGCTTGCTTAGACAATTGAGTCAAACATGAGATGTTAAGTACCACAACAGATATTGTTTTTGCACTAGTTGCAATAAGTTTATATATTAATCCAATCATGGAGTAACGTTCGAAAGATGTTTATGAACATAAGTGGATGTTCTAGGGATTTGATAACGGAAGACTTCTTCGGGAGACGGTTATCATTCCAGGCTTCCAAGGTGATCTGGATGATAGAGTGACTGTCAGAATTATAGTTTTCCCTCTTGACGAGGGGCAGTAGTTTGGACAGGTGGTCTAAGCGGATACTGAGGAAGGCATGGCGCAAGATACTGATTAAATTCAGTAGACGATACAGTCTAAGAAGTTTGATGGATTTGGAGTTCGTTTGTGAACTGGTTCCCATCAGATATCCAGACATATTCTAAGACAGGTATTGCTCATTTCGGGAGATGGTTTTCTCCGCGAACTTGAGATAATGAGAGACATAGAAAGAAACATTGGAGCAGATCCACTCACTGAGGCTGTTTCTCGAATGCAATAGTTTTACAAATGAGCTTTGTGAAACTGATTAGTAGAGAAGTTGGGTGTTCGGTATCACACGGGCTGTGAGTATGCGACACCGCAATAATTAGCCTTAAGTGCAAGTGGAAGATTGTTTTCTATAGTGCCCTCAAGTCAATTATTGAATCGCAGGCACGTGAATGCAATGATTGAGGGAGGACCTATACCGGTAGAACAGTCTTACTATAGATGATAATATGCTATCTGGTTTGTCTTTATCATCGTGTACATGCTTCAGGTGATATTACAGATCACTATTACATATTGATAGACTCCATAGGATTCTTGCTTGACTACCAGCTGTATGTTGGCTATCATATACATGAGTGTTGGGTGGTTTATAAGCACATCCTTAAAATGTCCCTAGTCATGGGAGTTTCGGGACCGGGCATCGATACTCCAAGAGTAGACTAGTGTATACTGATCGAGACCCCGACGAGGGGCGGTGGCTGGTCCCACAAGCCATTGGTGTTAATTGGTTCACCTAATATGTATACGGGTGCTCATTGGGTTATGAGTACACTGGACGGATTCGCCGGGAACCTGCTAGTTTCTATTATACCTATTGTCAGATAGCAGTTCCCTGGTGACATGTGTACATGTTAGTCTATCGACCTGATATCGTCATTTGCCTCGTGTGAGTTCCCACTGTGCTTTGATTGCTACCCTACCACGGTTTAAAGGAGTCGTGCAAACAGGTTTTAGTTGGGTATAGTCCCGAGCCACATGGAGGCAGCGAGCGGATCGTCAGGGGATTCATCTCTCCCGGTATTGGGGGTTGATGTCGTGGAGTGCACGGGTGGCCATCGCTAGAAATCCTTGGCCAAGGTAGTCGAGAATTACTGATCTAGGATTGGTAGTTTCTCAGGTGGTGATAGGTTTCATGCCGACGCTAAATGTCGCGTAATTAGGGGTCTGACTTTATCCAACCCCTAGACTCGATATGCGATACTCATAGACGAAAGGACCGGACTGTACAGATATTGTTACTGTTAGGCTCAGTAGGGGTTTCAGGATGAGTTTGCTCATTGGCCTCCCTTTCGTTCAATACCTGGGTAGCCGTTATGTACAACTAGTGCCGCTGACGTTCTTGTGGTTGAACTCACTGCCAGCGTTTGACGAGTCTTTAGAGTCCCATACAGAGGGTTTCCCTGCTTCGGGCGAAACGATGTAGAGGCCATATGATTTTACGGCACGGTTCGATTACATACGTGTACTAATGCACGGATGATGTTGGGACGGATAATACTAGTGGGCTTTGGTTTTAGCCGGATCCTACTATTTTATTTGTTGGATTATTTTCGTCTCTTTGTATTCGTATTCTTCGAAATACGGATGCAGGTACGTATATACGGTTGAGGGGTATTCTTGTAATTTATTACAAGATTACTTTTAGAAGATTACACATCATCATGGTTTAGACCTTTTTGGATTAAAAGGTTATTGAGGTGTAGGATGAGGTGTTTATTGTATTTTTGTGGCATGGCTAATTAGTGACCCATGGTTACTATTCTAGCATGTTTAGGGTTTTTGTTTGTTATGAGATTATGTTGACTTAAGATATTTTTTTTTACTAAGATATTTTGGAGACATGGATATTTATGTGATGGCTCCATTATTTCTTATCACACTCACACAAAAAATAAAAACACAAGCTATTATTCATTTTCTTTCTCTCTCTTGAGTTGCTTTCAACACCTCATTCTCATGGCATCTTCTTTTTCCTCTAGCTCCACCCAAACCCTCTCATGTGTTGAGAATCCTTGGGTGTCTTGAGACAAATTAATCCTTCATCACTCTCTACTTTATCTACGGTATCTAGAGTAGCGATCTATGTGCCTTAGTTGCCTCGGATATGAGGTTCGAGCTCGTTGCATAGACTTTCGGGTGGATCATCTTCGATGGAGGGAGATCGGAGATCAAGCTTGGTCAAGGAAGCCATTAGGAGCTTGGGATGATGGTTGAAGATCGAAGGACACGGATCTATTCGGTATAACCATTCTAACTCCTTTGCATGTTTTGTTATCTAGGGCTTATGGGTAGATCCGGGTAATTGGTTGTCGTAGCACCAAGTTTTATAAATTTTTGTTCTGCATTTGTTCATGTATTGATGGCCGGGGCGCTGCCGTAACCTAACATAAGCAATACTAACCTAGAATCTAACTAGAGAATTAGGATTTAAAGTGTAAGCAAACAAGTTCTAAACTAAGTGATAAGGGTTTACAACCTTTGTAGACCGGTCCTTCACTTCTAAAGCTCCAAGCAGTAGTCCTTAGAACTCTTCCTTGACTCCACTTGGTGAAAGGAATGAGCTTGCTTCGTAGTCTTCGAGTCCGAATATGATCCACCTTGAAGTCTCTCTCACTCAAGCTCACTCTTCACTAATCAAAGTATTAGTGAAGCAAACAACCTAAACTAATGAGCTAGATTAGTGGAGGTTGATGAAGTAGGAATTTTGCTCACTTTATTTTCTTCTTTCTCTTTTCTTTTCTCACCTCAAGAAAAACCTAGAGAGCAAGTGAAGAAGAAGATGAGATGAACTTGGAAGAGAGAGGGAACAATGAGGTGAGTGATTAGATGAGATAGTGATTAATATCAATGAATAATGTCAAAGGAGAAGTGATGAGTCATGGCTTCTTAAAGCTTCTACAAGCATCTCAATATAATAACATATTTTCTTTTCCTTTTAATTCATTAATTAAATCATTATCC
Source organism: Agapanthus africanus (assembly GCA_030015575.1). Lineage (NCBI taxonomy): Eukaryota > Viridiplantae > Streptophyta > Magnoliopsida > Asparagales > Amaryllidaceae > Agapanthus > Agapanthus africanus. Next base: position 111,819,461 of record JASDDO010000029.1, read on the forward strand.
ACTCATCTCACTTCATGTGTAATTCTCATACATCCTAGTTCTGTGTATCATCAACCATGATACAATAAAATACACATATAAATATATATATCATATATATGTGCGTGTGTGCCCGCGCGCGTGTGTGTGTGTGTATGCGTAAAGTGAAGAAAATCTCAAGTGAGCTAAATATTAGTTTATATATATATATATATATATATATATATCAAATTATCAAATCATCATTTGATTCAATAATCCAGTCATATCATATATAACCGACTAATATCATATTTATATGTATATCACATTATTAAATCAACACTTGATTCAATGAACCGGTTATATCACATATAACCGTCTAATTTTCAATACTAGTTAATATATATATATATATATATATCAAATTATTAAATTAAAACTTGATTTAATAAACCGTCTATATCAAATATAATCCGGCTAATATCAAATATAAACAACATATAGATATATTATTGAATCAACACTTGATTCAATAATCTGGTTATATCACATATAACCAAACTGATATCAAATATCACTAGATTAGAATACGGCATCACATACTCGTATTTAATCAAGCTCCTGCACATATCACCATATGTGCCCTGCTTTGTTTCGCTTGAGCTAGGAAACCTCTGTGTGGAACTCTAAAAACTCGTCAATACACCAGCAGTAGGTAATGATCACATCAGATACCCACAAGCCGTCAACGGTACTAGCTAGACGTAACGGCTACCCAGGTATTGAACAAATAGAAGATCAACAAGCAAACTTTTTCAAACTCCCGTAGAGCCTATAAGCAACACTTACCGTACAGTCCGGTATCTTCGTCTGATATTTCATATATTGAGTCTAGGGGTAGAATCGTCAGACCCTAGTAACTTCATAAGTCATGCCGATGTACGGCCTATAATCATTCGAGAAACTACTGATAACACTTTCCAGAAAATCTCATCATCCCTGGCCAGGGACTTGCTATTTTATCCAATCGAGCATAGCGCAGTATCAACTCCCAATACCGGGAGAGACGAAACCCCTCCTATCGCTCACTGCCTCCATGTGACTCGGGACTATACCCAAAATCCATCTGTTTGCACGACTCCTTTGAGTCGTGGTAGGGAGGAAATCAAAGCACAGTGGGAACTACACAAGATACTATGACGATCTCGGATCTATAGACTAACCTATACATGTGTCACTAGAGAACTGCTATCTGACGATAGGTATAGTACCATCTAGGAGTTCTCGATGGGTCTTGTTCGGTGTATCCATTCTCTAATGAGCACCTGTGTACAATCTTTGATGTCAAACACCAATGGTTGTGGGATCAACCATCGCCCCATACAGGTTCAAGAAACTTACACACTAGTCTACTCTGGAATATCGATGCCCTGTCTTGATACTCCCTCGATAAGAAACTGTTAAAGGATGTGCTTATGGACTACATAAGCCCCAATAGTATGATCTGCATCATCGTCCCGGTAGTCTAACATCCTATAAGCTTTATCAACATGTATCAGAGAGACAGTATAATAATAGAAGTGTATATGTTAAGATAAAGAGCAACCAGATAGCATACTATCATGTCGAGCAAGAAAGTCCTATATATATATATGTCCGAGCATCCACTATATGATACAATAATGTCCTCTAGGGCATACATGTTCCTAACAGTTTTAGTTTCTTTACTTCATTCTGTGTTTGATCTTCGCCTTGGGCGTCGTATAACTTCATTTGTGTGGTTGTGATTCCACCTAGTGGCCAAGAGCTGCCTCCTGCTTGGGGATGCCTGTTATTATTGCTTTGTATTGGTTTCGGATTAAAATTTACAAAGCAGGTGCTGCCCAAATTTCAAATGACGAAAATGTTTTCAACTATAGTATATATTGTTAGTAATATGTATGCCCTAGAAGCCATTATTGATGATATAGTGGATGCTTGGATATATATATATAGAGGACTTTCTTGCTCGACATGACAGTATGCTATCAGGTTACCTTTATCTTAACATGTAGACTAGTATTTATATCGTCTGTCTCTTACATGATGATAAAGCCTTTAGGATATGTACTTGACTACCAGGACTATGATGAGATCATACTAGTGGGGCCAGGGTAGTCCAAAAGTACATCCTTTAATCAGTTCCTAGTTGAGGGAATATCGAGAATAGAGCATCGATATTCCAGAGTAGACTAGTGTGTACGTTTCTTGTCCCTTAGAGGGCGATGGTTGATCCGACAACCATTGGTGTGTGACATCAAAGATTGTACACAGGTGCTCATTGGAGAATGGGTACACTGAACATGACTCATCGAGGATTCCTATGTGGTAGTATACCTATCGTCAGATAGCAGTCCTCTGGTGACACTGGTACAGGTTAGTCTGTAGACCCGAGATGGTCTTAGAATCTTGTGTAGCTCCCACTGTGCTTTGATTTCCTCCCTACCACGGCTCAAAGGAGGCGTGCAAACAGGTGGATTTTGGGTACAGTCCCGAGTCACATCGAGGCAATGAGCGATAGGAGGGGTTTCTTCTCTCCCGGTATTGCGGGTTGATGTTGCGCTATGCTCGATTGGCTATAACTGGAAGTCCCTGGCCAGGGCTGTTGCCAAGATATACTGATAAGAGTTATCAGTAGTTTCACGAACCGTTATAGGCCAGACATCGACATGACTTATCACGTTACTGGGGTCTGACGTTCATCAACCCTAGACTGTTGGCTATAGTGCCTCAAGTCAATTATTGGATTGCAGGCACGTGATTGCAATGATTGAGGGATGTCCTATACCGGTAGGTCAGTCTTACTCGAGATGATAGTATGCTATCTGGTTTGTCTTTATCATTATGTACATCCTTCAGGTGACATTACATATCATTATTACCTGTTGATAAAGCCCATATGATTCTTGCTTGAATACCAGCAGTATGATGGTGATCATATACATGAGAGTTGGGTAGTCTATAAGCACATCCTTATTGTGTCCCTAGTCGTGGGAGTTTCGAGACTGGGCATTGATACTCCGAGAGTAGACTAGTGTATACGGATTGAGACCCCGACGAGGAGCAGTGGCCGGTCTCACAAGCCATTGGTGTCAGGTTTTTCACCTAAGATAGTATACAGGTGCTCATTGGGTTATGAGTACACCGGATGGACTCGCCCGGAACATGCTAGTTGGTATTATACCTATCGTCTGATAGCAGTTCTCTGGTGACATGCGTATAGGTTAATCTATCGACCTGAGATCGTCATTTGTCTCGTGTGAGTTCCCATTGTGCTTTGATTACTACCGTACCACGGTTCAAAAGAGTCGTGGAAACAAGTTTTAGTTGGGTACAGTCCCGAGCCACATGGAGGCAGTGAGCGGATCGTCATGGGATTCGTCTCTCCCGGTATTGGGGGTTGATGTCGCAGTGTGCACGGATGGCCATCTCCAGAAATCCTTGGCCAAGGTGGTCGAAAATTACTGATTCGGATCAGTAGTTTCTTAGGTGGTGATGGGCTTCATACCGACACTAAATATCGCGTTATTAGGTGTCTGACTTTATCTACCCCCTAGACCTGATATGCGATACTCATAGACGAATGGACCGGACTGTACGAATATTGTCACTGTCAGGCTCAGTAGGGTTTCAGGATGAGTTCGCTTGTCGGCCTCCCTTTCGCTCAATACCTGGGCAGCCGTTACGTACAGCTAGTGCCACAGACGTGCTTATGGTTAAACCCACTGCCAGCGTATTGACGAGTCTTTAGAGTCCCATGCAGAGGGTTTCCCTAGTTCGGGCGAAACGTTGTAGAGGCCGTATGATTATATGGCAGGGTCGATCATATACGTGCACTAGTGCACGGATCATGATCGAACGGATAATACTAGTTGGTTTTGGTTTAAGCCGGATCCTAGTATTATATTGTTGGATTGTTTTCATCTCGTTGTATTCGTATTCGGTCGGAATACGGATGCAGGTATGTATATACAGATGAGGGGTATTCTTGTAATCCGTTACAAGATTACTTTTGAAGATGCCATTTCTTTTTCTTTTATTAAACATTTAGGGTTTTATTTTATAAATGTTTAATATTATTGTTGTGGTGGAAAGTGTGAGCATGGGTCAAGGCATGGTGCATTTATTATGGCTTGTGCCATACTTTATTGTTTATTAGTTTTTTGTTTGCGAGATATTTTATGAGAGGGCTGCTCATTTCTTGGGCTAGGATTTTTCTTTACTTGCACACTCACAAAAAACCTCACAACACTTGAAGAAATGAGCAGCCAACTTCTTTTTGATGAGTTGCCATTTTCTTCACATGCTAAGTCTTGAGCTCACACCTCTTCACCTCTCATGGCTTCTTCTTCACCTCCATCTATACCCTCTCATGTGTTGAGAATCCATGGATGTCTTGAGACAAAATGATCACACACTCTCTCTATTTCATCTTGTGCATCTAGGCCAGCAAACTGGATGCCCGAGTTGAATCGGTTTTGAAGCGGGAGCCCGTATTAAGAATCCTTGACGTGGATCATCTTCGACGAGGGAGACCGGAGAGCGAACTTGTTCGGGGGCAGCCGTGAGGAGCTTGGACAAAGGTTGAAGACCGAAGGACACGGATCGATCGGTATAACATCTCAAAACACTTTACAGTTAACTAGTATAGGGTTAATGGTTATGTTAGAGCTCGTTTTAAAAGTATTTGTTCCGCGTTTGGCCTCGGATTGACGGCCGGGGCGCTGGCGTATCCTTACAAGGTATCAGAGCCAACCCATTAACCGCATACTAGTTGGTTTAGACAATGTTAAAGTATCAAAACCGAAACAACCCCAAAACAACACCCAATCCATTCCAGTTTCTGTCGTTTTTTAAAGTGTCTTCTAAAATTTTTTTAGTAACTGCAGAAGACAACTGACCTGACCACTAGACCACAGACCAAATACGAGACTTTTCCACGTGAAAAAAACCTTCCACATTAGCCTAGAATCCGAGCCGGCCGGCCCCAGAAAAGAGTCTTGACTTCGTATTTCGTGTGTGGTCTGGTCTCTGGATTGTTGGTTCTGTGGTATTGCTTGTTTAGTACAGTTTTGATATGGAATTATCTACTTGTTTGGGGGCTATTCGGGGTTATTTCGAACTCGATATTTTCTAACATTGTTTAAAGTTTACAGTACTTATATTACTATCTGCGACCGTGAATGTCATTCGAGCGGTACAGCTTGTCTAATTGCTATAGTCCTTTTAGACGGGTTTACGAACATGACATTCACGTTGATGTTCTGTGTTGTTGCGGATTCGTCGTAGTGGATAGCTTGGCTGCAATGTTAGTACAGTTTAGTTTTATTTGTACATTTGATATCACGGGATGAGCTTCCGACATGTGGACTGCCGTCACTGCCTGGTTGTATATTATTCTTTTGGGGCACGACCGGGTTGAGGTCGATGTCACCATTGTACACATTTTCATTTCTGTACTAGGATTACCCCACGGTGGAGTGCACGGATAGCCGGGTTCTGGAGGGCAACGGGTCCGCATCTCATGGTTTTGGGAAGGAGGGGGTCTCACTCTAGAATTGGCGGGCAATTCTCCGCACTCATAGGGGGTACAGGTTGACCCAAGGTGTTCAAGTTACCGGATTCCGTGAAATGCCGGGTGGCCCATTCACTTTGCTGAAAGGGGCTGTCTTGTAAGTCCATGTTACTCATCCCGGTAGTTTGCGGGAAGGCGGAATAGGTAAAAATCAAAATTTTCTTTACTAAGTAACATGAACCAGCCATAAGGATCTTTGCTAAACATTAACTAACAAACTAACTTAGGGTTTTAACTACTAGGTTAGATGGTTATACCTAAGTCTTGAACTCCTTCTTCTCCTTGTTGTGAGCTCTTTGGAATGATGTGGAACGCTCCTCCTCAACGGCTTCTCTATATCATAGAAGATCCACCCGAAAGCCTCTACCTTGAGCTCCAACCTCAACAATGAAGTAACTAGAGTGCTTGGCTTGCTAGACTAAGAACCCTAGAGTGAGTAGAGAAGGGTTTTGGCGGTTTTATCTCAAAGACTCTTGATTTTCAACACATGAAACAATAGAGTTTTGAGAGAGGAAGAAGAGAGAGCAAACCATTAGAGAGAAAGATAATGAGATAATGAGAGGATGAAGCTCTCATATGAGGAAAAAAGAGTAATTTGAATTATTAAGATAATTGTAATGGTTCACTTGATTTGACCATTATCATATCACTTTAAATGCTAAGCATTCTTAAGAAAATATCTAAGTCAACATTGGTCAACTAGGTCAAACCAATTAACCATGACAATTATCTCTAATAATAATTATTAAACAATTTCCTCCTTCTCATTAGGGTTCTAATCAAGTCAATGGTCAAAACCCTAAGGTGTCTCCCTCTCTGCCTCTGTCAGCTGTACATACATACCCGCATCCGTGTTCCGAAGAAACACGAATACAATGAGACTAAACCAATCCCAAAACAAATACTAGGATCTGGCTTAAACCAAAGCCCATTAGTATCAACTTCCCGAACACCAAACACGCACAAGTACGCGTATGTGAACGAACCCTGTCGTAAAACCATACGACCTCTACCTCGTTTCGCCCAAAGGTGAACAACCCTCTGTGTGGGACTCTAAAGACTCAACACTACGCTGGCAGTGGGTTTAACCACAAGACACAAGCGGTACTAGCTGTACGTAACGGCCCTCATGTAGATGTCGATAAGAAGGCCGATGAGAAAAAACCCATCCGAACTCCTACTGAGCCTGAATGTGACAATCTCTGTACAGTCTGGTCTGTTCGTCTAAGCGTATCGCATATCGGGCCTAGAGGGGCGGTAAACGTCAGTCCCCTAATAGCTATTTAAGTCGTGTCGGAGTGTAGTCCAAAACACCCTGAGAAACTACTGGAGTACCTACCAGTAATTCTCGCTTGCCCTGGCAAGGGACATTGTGTAATGGCTCTCCAAACACAGTGGGATATCAACCCCCAATACCAGGAGAGAAGAATCCTATCTAACCGCCACTGCCTCCAAGTGCTTCGGGACTGCACCCAACTACTACCTGTTTGCACGACTCATCAGAGCCGTGGTAGGGTAGTAATCTAAGAACAGTGGGAACACACTCGAGGCAAAGTAGCAGTGTCAAGTCAATGGATTACGCTGTACTCTTGTCACCTGGGAACTACTACCTGATGATAGGTATAGTACCAACCAACAGTTCCCCACGAGTCCATCCAGTGTAACTCATAACCCAATGAGCACCTGCATACTATCTCCAGTACGATGTACTAATGGCTGTGGGACAGACCATCTCCCCTGCTGGGATGAGAAGCGCATACACTTGTCTACTCTGGAGTATCGGTGCCATGTCTCGATAATCCTACGACTAGGGATCTGTATAAGGATGTGCTTATGGACTACCCAGCCCCCGCAAGTGTGACTGCCATCACAACGCTGGTAGTCAAGCAAAGATCTTAAGGGCTCTATCAATATATATTAGTGATACGTTAAAAGAAACATATACACATATTAAGATAGATACAAACGAAGTAGCATACTATTATATCGAGCAAGATTGTCATAAATCCGTGTATATATCCCAAGCTTCCAAAATGTAATATACAAACTAGTACTGTACAATAATGGCCTCTAGGGCATATCACACCAATAATCTCCCACTTGCACTAAGGCTATGTGCTGGCATATCGCAGACCTATCATCTCGAATAGCCTCTCGAACTGCGTCTGAAGGATAGCCTTTGTGAATGGATCTGCATTGTTATCCTCTGTAGAAACGCTCCGAACCTCGATCTCCCGGCGATCCATGATCTCCCAGATGATGTGATACCGCCTCAAGATGTGTCTGGACTTCTGATGGGACCTAGGTTCCTTTGCTAAAGCTATAGCCCCGTTGTTGTCACAATACAGAGGTGTTGGATCAACAATGGACGGAACCACCTGATGTTCTGTTAAGAACTTGCTCATCCAGACTGCTTCTTTTGCGGCATCGGAAGCTGCGATATACTCCGCTTCCATCGTCGAGTCAGCAACGGTTTTCTGCTTGGAACTCTTCCAACAGACAGCCCTTCCATTGAGGGTAAAGACATAACCCGACATGGATTTGGAGTCATCCTTGTCACTCTGGAAGCTGGAGTCAGTAAAGACCTTGATCTGGAGGTCTTTTCCGCCGTAAACCAAGAACATATCCTTAGTCCTTCTCAGGTACTTCAGAATATTCTTTACCGCTACCTAGTGCTTCTCCCCAGGGTTTGATTGATATCGACTTACTACACTCAGTGCATAAGCTACATCTGGTCTGGTACACAACATCGCATACATTATAGAGCCTACCGCAGAAGTGTAGGGTATAATAGACATGCGATCCATTTCCAAATCATTCTTGGGAGACATCTCTTTTGAGAGGGTGATTCCGTGACAAGCCGGTAAATTAACGCGCTTTGAATCTTCCATACTGAATCTTTTCAGTATGGTGTCGATGTATCTGGACTGCGTAAGTCCGAACATCCTTTTAGATCTATCACGATAGATCTGGATCCTCAGAATGTAAGAGGCATCACCCAGGTCTTTCATGGAGAACCAGTGTGACAAGAACCCTTTGACAGATTGTAACATAGGAATGTCATTTCCTATCAAGAGAATGCCATCCACGTACAAGACGAGGAATAGAACAGTTCGTTCTACAATCTTACTATAAATGCATGGCTCATCTGGATTTTTGATAAAGTCAAATTCTTTGACCGTCTCATCAAAACATATGTTCCAACTCCGCGATGCCTGCTTTAGTCCATAAATGGACTTAAGCAACTTGCACACTTTCCTGCTGCTCCCACTCTGAATGAAACCCTCTGGCTGATCTATATAGACACACTCCTCTAAATTTCCATTTAGAAAAGCGGTTTTTACGTCCATCTACCAAATCTCATAATCGTGGAAGGCAGCAATGGAAAGAAGGATCCGAATGGATTTGAGCATAGCCACTGGAGAAAAGGTTTCGTCATAGTCCAAACCAGGTCTTTGACGAAAACCCTTTGCAACAAGTCTAGCCTTATAAGTTTCAATCTGTCCGTCTACACCAATCTTCTTTCTGAAGATCCATTTGCAGCCTATAGGTTTTATCCCTTCTGGAGCAATGTCCAAAGTCCATACTTTGTTGGTGGACATGGACTCCATCTCAATCCGCATTGCATCCAGCCATTTTACCGAGCCAGTGCTCTGAATGGCCTGCTGGAAGTTAGTCGGCTCATCATTGTCAATGATGCAATCCTCTCTATCCCTGTCTATGAGAAAACTGTAGTATCTCTCAGGTAGATGAGAATGCCTACTACTCCCGCAGAGCGGTGCGGGAATGTCCTTTTCTTTTGAAACTTCTGGTTCCACTAAGCTTTCAGTAATAGCTTGTGGTTCTGGAATTTCTTCCAGTTCTATTGCGCTCCCACTTGTTTCCTTTTCTAAAAACTGATGTTCCAGAAAGTGGGCATGATGAGAAACAAAAACCTTTTGTTCCTCTGCATAATAGAAAAGATACCCCCTGGAGTTCTTTGGGTATCCTACAAACTAACACAGTACTGAGCGTGCCTCGAGTTTGTCCGCATGCTGCTTTTTGACAAAATCTGGACATCCCCATATCTTCAGATATTGAAGATAGGGTTTCTTCCCACTCCACATCTGATATGGTGTGGTAGGCCCAGTCTTGGTAGGAACTTTGTTCAAAAGATATGCAGCTGATTCTAGTGCATAGCCCCAGAAGGATCGCGGTAACTCAACGTTACTCATCATGTAACGTACCATATCCAATAGGGTTCAGTTCCGTCTCTCCGATACACCGTTATGTTGTGGTGTGTATGGAGGAGTAAGCTGAGAGAGAATTCCATTCTCTTTTAGCTAATCCAGGAACTCGGCACTTAAGTATTCACCACTTCGATCAGATCTCAGTGTCTTGATACTTTTGCCGGTTTTTTTTTCTACTTCATTCTTATATTCCTGGAATTTCTCAAAGGCCTCGAATTTATGCTTCATCAAGAAGACATGTCCATACTTGGAGAAATCATCCGTAAAAGTAATAAAATAGGAAAAACCACCTCTTGCATGTGTAGACATTAGACCACACACGTCGCTGTATATGAGTCCCAAGAGCTCGCTCGCCCATACTCCGTGTCCAGTAAACGGAGTCTTTGTCATCTTTCCTTTGAGACATGATTGACAAGTTACATAACATTGATATTCGAACGGATCCAAATATCCTTCTTTATGTAACTTGTTTAACCTTGTCTCATTGATGTGTCCTAGTCTACAATGCCATAAGAAAATATGATTTAATTCTGGAGACTTTCTTTTGTGTGTATTCTGGATATTGAAAAACTGCGGTTGGTTTAACACATATATAGCGTTGCTTAATGTACCCGACCCAATCAAACTGTGCTTAAGGTGGATGTTTACAATATCGCTTATAAATGCAAAATCATAACCTTCTTTAGACAATTAAGATACAGATATGATATTACAAGTCGAACTGGGTACAAAATAACAGTTGCGCAAAACCAAAACATGTCCAGTAGTCAATCCTAAGTGATAATCCCCCACGGACACAGCATCCATGCATGCTCCGTTTGCAACTCTGAGGGTCATATCACCCGCCTTCAAAACTCTATGGCTTCTCAATACCTGCAAAAAATTACAGATATGAGATCCTGATCCGGTATACAATACCCAGGAAGTAGAGTTGATTGACAGACAGTTTTCAATTACATACACACCTAAAGCGGAAGCCACAACTTGCTTCGGATCCTGGTTCTTGGCCTTCCAAGCCCTGCAATCTTTCTTCCAGTGTCCTTTCTTATGACAATAAAAGCACTCTTCTTTTTCCACTGTAGGTCCCGCTACTTTTTCCTTTCCCTTGGCTTCCACTTTACTAGCACCGCCTCTCGGTTTGGTGGGGGTCTTCTTCTTCTTTCCTTTGGCTTTCGCCTTAGACCTAGAAAAGGAAGCTCCTCCAACAGACAGAGCGGGTGTTTTCCTTGCTTTCTATAGGGTGCCCTCTGCACTCCTCAATATGTTGAGGAGTTCCAGAAGTTCAACTTCTTTACCTTGCATATTAAAATTCAAGATAAACTGGGCGTAGGTGGAAGGAAGGGACTGGAGAATCAAGTCTGTATACAGCTCATTCTCTAACGTGGTCCCGAGGTCCGCGAGCTCCTCAATGTAGCCAATCATCTTAAGGTCGTGTTCCCCTACAGATGATCCGACGGCCAACCTCGCTTGAAACAGCTTCTTCGAGGTCTCGTATCTTGCGATACGGGATTGCTCTCCATATAGTTCCTTAGTATGGAGGAATATGGATTCGATATTCATATTCTCGTTCCTCCTCTGATGTTCGTTGTCCATAGAGGCAAGCACGAGGCACTTGGCCTTCGCACAGTCAATCTCTCAGGTCTTACTGATTTCCTTATCCGCGACGCTGGATTCTGGACCTGGGAAGGCGGGGGCCTTAGTGGTAAGGAGATACCCCAACTTGTCATAAGTGATTGCCATCTTGACATTCCTGAACCAATCTTTATAGTTTGGCCTTGTCAATATATTTTTATCTAATAGTAATTTAAGGCCCGTCATGTCGTTGGTTGCTGCAATTAGGAGAGAGAGAAGAAACGCTTTAGCATGATGCTCATTCAAGTTTAGAGTGGTTTTTAGTTTATCTAAACAGGATGGCTCCCACTGTTTCTCGAATCCTTCCTCAAACCATAAAAGAAGAATTAGTCAGGATTAATCTCACCGTACAATACTTGCTTAACCGTTCAGCGAGGCCGGTATCAGTACTTCGAGGGAGGTTTTACGACGCTTTCGTGAAGTTCTTTAATTAAATAACCTCTTTTCCCTGTGGGCGTAGCCCCGCTAACACCTTTCTAAACGCCTACTTGGTTTATAGCATTGATCGTTAAGTGAGAAAATTTCCCGAGGAGTAGCATACACTCACAGTAGGATCGGGACCCAAATATCATTGTGTGATAAAGTTGAAGGAATCCTACTGTGATGCTTATTACTTTTCTGTGATGTTGCATTTATCACGCCAGGAGCGATTTTTGTATATTGCTATATATATACTAGTTGATGTTGTATATGTTTTACACCCGCGCTAGTCCAGTCCCCGCTCTGTCGTTAGTTAAGTAACCTAACGGGTAATGAGGGGACCCAGTGGCGAATGTGAATGGCATATACGCACATCATATTTTCGTTCTTTTCTGGTGTGATTAATTGATGGGACTGCGTTGATTCAGATCAATGCAAGTAAAACAAACCTATTTAATGTTGTTGGAACAAATTTTCAAAAGCTGTTATTACATTGTATATTGCTATATATATACTAGTAGATGTTTTATATGTTTTACACCCACGCTAGTCCAGTCCCCGCTCTGTCGTTAGTTAAGTAACCTAACGGGTGATGAGGGGACCCAGTGGCGAATGCGAATGGCATATATGTTCATCATATTTTCGTTCTTTTCTGGTGTGATTAATTGATGTTGCATTTATCACGCCTGGAGCTATTATTGTATATTGCTATATATATACTAGTAGATGTTGTATATGTTTTACACCCGTGCTAGTCCAGTCCCCGCTCTATCATTTGTTAAGTAACCTAACGGGTGATGAGGGGACCTAGTGGCGGATACGAATGGCATATACGTACATTATATTTTCGTTCTTTTCTGGTGTGATTAATTGATGGGAATGCGTTGATTCAGATCAATTCAAGGAAAACAGACCTATTTGATGTTGTTGGAAAATAGATCTATCAATGCAAGGGCGTTTTCTTTTGTTTTGCATAGAGGTATTCGGTTATGAATATCCAGCACCTCATTCGACGAGGCAAGGGCCGATATCCCTTCATCGGGAGTGACCCCTTAGGAAGAAATTTGCGTCAGGGTAATAACTTCACTATGGTCGATTACTTTTTGCTTTGCATATAGGTATTCAGTGGGAATATCCTGCACCTCATTCTACGAGGAAAGAACCGTGATCCCTTCACCAGGAGTGAACTCTTTAGCAAAGGTTTTCGCTACTATATATTTGTAAAAAGGTATCCGGTTCCTTCAACGATATCAAGTTAATTACGTTAAAGGTTTTTTGCCAAAAACCATTCGTATCCCTCCGTCATTTCTGACGGGTAGCACTTAGTATTCATGCTATATTTGTTGGCTTTTGTCAAGGCATAGTGTATGGTAGCTGCTTGTTATCTTTCTGTTGCATAGATAGATGCGTTGGTTTGGGACAGTCGTACTACTTTGTTGGCCTTCGTCAAGGGTATGTACGGGTGGGTTCAAATTAACCTGGGCAATGACGGGTAAAACTTGACATGTGACTTATGATTTGTTGGCCTTCGTCAAGGGCATAAGAGCATGGGGTAAAAATCACATCGGGAGTTCAAACACACAGGAAACTTGCCAGGCATGAACATACCTTCTGGAGTGTGATAACGTGAGTGGATTCCATCAGGTTATCATGCGATGATAGTTGGATCCCGATACCCACTGATGAGTTAGTTTACTCCTCAGGTGATTTAGATGATTCCGACTAATTCTTCTTTCAGGTTTAGAGGAGAATTTGAGGATACAGTGGGAGACATCCCGATTAGACAAAGTGATTAACCATTCTGATCTAGGTTAGAGTGCCCGCAGAGTGTTTCTTTTCTCTCTCTCTTTGGCAGTGACCATGTCCCAACCCTAGACTATGACTCAGTAACTAAGTTAACCGGATCTTCTTAAAACACTGGCCTTTGGATTGTCAGAGTTGCATACTTTATTGTTACTCCAACTTTTACCTTTTGCTTTTCTCCGGAACATTCCGTATCACTACGAAGATCCACAGTTATTGGATATGACCATCATATAGTTACATACGAACTCGAAGAAACTTGTTTCAGATTCGAGGATGGTTTCCAATTCTGGAGAAATTGAATAGGACTATTCAGTTGTCTTTTCCTTTAACCTTCTCTCAGGTTGTGAGGGCTCCTAGGATTAGAAGAGAGTACACCTATTGCGCTTATCGGGTAGTCTTCTTCCAAACCATAGGCAGGTGCCAAAAGGTAGCGAAAGAAGAAAACAAATTAAGCAACGTGTGGTGTACAGGAGATAATGAGTAAAGACAGATAAAGGGATTAGAAAGAGGGCAAAGTAAATTGCGACTGCTATCATTCATAACCAAACCGGGTATTTTATCGCCACTCCTACTTCACCTTTGAATTTCTCCAGAACACCCCGTATCACTACAAAGATCCACAGTTATTGGATAATCCATCGTATGGTTATATACGAACTCGAAGGAACTCGTTCCAGTTCGAGGATGGACTCTTGTTCAGGAGAAATAGAATAAGGTTTATTCAGTTGTCTTTTATCTTTACCTTCTTTCAGGTTGCGAGGGCTCCTAGGATTAGGAGAGTACACCTGTTACGCTTATTGGATAGTCTTCTTCCAAACCATAGGTTGGTGCCAAACGGTAGGGAAGGAAGAAAACAATTTAGCCTAACGGTGGTGTACAGAAGGTAATGAGTAAAGTCAAATAAAGGGATTTGGAGAGATGGCAAAGAAATATACGGTTACAGTCATGAATCTGGATAATGGAAGAGGCATTACTAGGAATACCCGGATACCTCTTCGAAACATTTTCATATTTCAGTTTCTCTGTGCATTGTTAATTGAAAACTGATTTCCAATCAAATCCTTATTCCAGGGTATGTATTTACCAGGTTTGATTCTTATAGCTGTATGGTTTTACAGATGATGAGTGGGAGTAAGTTATTGGGAATTAGGTGATCATCCTCATTATATCGGAATTCGTTATAATTGCTGATATTTGAGGAAATCTCCTGGGTTTTTTGCCTGATGACAAATATTTGGTTTTGAATATCCGTTGTTATGCCCCAAATTCAAATTGATATATCTGTACGTTTATTTTACAAAGTGAGATATAACATTTTGAAATTATGTCCATGATATTTACCTATATCAGTTGATGGTTAGGTAAGGAGCATTAAACAGCAGTGTCATTCTTTTTAACCATAAGTACAATTTTCAACCTACGACGCACAGGGTTTGAGTTATTGAACTCAGGGGACTTATACAATGTATTGTATATTGTCCAGTGTCCATTAAGACAAAGGGGTTAGTCCTCGTACTATATTCTGTTTACTTGTGACTTTTTTAGTTTTAGACAAATGTTTTTGTAGAAATACAAGGTCCAAGTTTTGAGAAGTTATAGGTACAAGAATAAAGTAGAGAACCAGGTGATGCAAGTATCCGGATTCTTCAAGATGATTGAAAATGTGGATACTTGTGTTTGGTATTCAGTTGGCAATAATGGTTTTAAGAACTTGCTTCTCTTTTAGGTTACTCATATTTGGATGCACTCCTAGTTGAGTAATGCTGATCAGCCCCTCTCCATTTAGTTGACATGGACTGGAGACAGCTGCAAGATTTGAATCTGGTTCCAATTAAATCAGTGCCTCTGTTTCTATATTGTATATAGAATGGTTCATATCTTAACGATATTAAGGTATATGGAGTTGTCCGGCTTATGCTTAAAACCAGACTCTGGATAACTCAAGGCACGTTTCTGTAATGGCAGTTTGTGGGTTATCCCGGGCTATGACGAGGGTTAACTTTCTACAATCTGGAGGATCAATAGTGATATTATTCTTGACTCGCCACAATTTTAGTAAAATGGATTTTTTCAGAAAACAGTAGTGGGAGTATGGTAGAATTGGAAGTAATTCCAGAACCATAAACGATTACTGAAAATTTAATAGAACCTAAAGATTCAATCGGGATTGACATTCCATTAGCCACTCCGCAGATATGGTGGGTAACCTCAGGCGCCCGAGAGGTACTTCGGTATTCTTAAAGACGATGACAGGGACTTTCTTGTTTACCCAGACTTGCCATTACTGTTGTTCTAGACTATGAGACTCGGCAGGAGGATGAGTATAGCGTCGTTCTAAACTAGCTTTAGAAGTGCACGTATGTATGACTCTGCCAGAGGGTTGTCGTAGTCAGTGGCAGCAGCGGAAGCATAGTGGAAAGTAGCTTATGTCTATTTATAGAATAAGGCGGAGATAGCGGAGATAGATCATCTATTTTTGATGTGACAATCATAGGCTTTGACTTCATCAGAATAGGAGATGGATCTATTAAGAAGGTAGTAGGGTGGTATGTCCTGGTATTTTGATGACATACACGATGTAGGAAGTGAAATTCCTATACTATGATTGGTTATACTGTGGTTGTCATACAGTGGTTTCTCCACATAGGATTTGGATATTATATCAGGCATTCTGATAACTAGATCTATGGTTTTAGATCTAGATTTGGGTAGTTTCCCAATCTGGGTACTTAGACAGTATTCTAAAGGTGTTTTATAATAGACGACTCCTAGCTTGGTGGTGTACCAGCAGGTGATGGAGTCACCCTCTCTGAAGGTGTCTTATAGACTAAAGGGGAGAGGGATGTGCATGATTGGCATATCACTTGCTTAAGCAATTGAGTCAATCATGAGATGTCAAGTACCACACCAGATGTTGTTTTTACACTAGCTGCAATATGTTTATGTATTAATCCAATCCTGGAGAAACGTTCGGAAGCAGTTTTAGAACATAAGTGATTTTTCTAGGTATATGGTAACAACAGCCTCCTACGGGAGACGGTTATCGTTCCAGACTTCCAAGGTGACCTGGATGACAGAGAGACTATCAGAGTTATAGTTTTCCCTTTGACGAGAGGCAGTAGTTTGGACAGGTGGTCCAAGCAGATACTGAGGGAGGCATAGCGCAAGATACTGATTAAATTCATTTGATGATACAGTCTAAGAAGTTTACTGGATTTGGAGTTCTGTCACGCCCTGCTTCCTGGTATTTAGGCAGAGGACGCGACTAGTCCGCTACGTATTTACTGTGAAGTAAATACGCTAAGCGTATCTAAGCAATATAAAAGTAAGTCACAAGAGGCAAGATATAATAAAAACAGCAACTTTATTTATTCACATTCTTTCTGTACAATACATGAAAAGGAAATACAACTGAAATAAAAGCGATGCCTAAACAATGGCATGACAGGAAATTCAAGGTACAGAATACAAGATGTACAATGTCTAGAGCTCAGGGTCTTCGCTGTACTGATCCAAGTCTTCTGCAGTTGGCTCGACTCTGACGGGTCCAAACCACCTGACGACATTCAAAGAAGAAAGAAATAGAATGTCGTCAGCGAACAGGTCGCTCGGTAAGTCCCAAAGATAAGAGGAAGGTAGAATTGACAGAATAATAAAGTATCTTTTAAAGTTATAATATATTGTAGTAATATTATGTTAACGTTGTTGTTTGTAGTTTGGTACAGAAGGATGCCAGTGTATACGAGAGGGGTCCCTATATGCTAGGGACCAGGGCAAACGGAATGTACAAGGAACCGTTAAGCCATGATACAACAGCAACGGAATATAGGTTAGGTGTCTTAATCTTACTGTCTCGTGCCACTTTAACACTTTCCGTACCAATCTACCCTTTAAATCCCATAGTGTTCTGATTGTATTATTGTATTGTATGGTATAGGTTGTATAGTTGGATGACTGACCAAAACCATGATATCAGTAACGGATGTAACTGTATAATCATATGAATGGAATGTATATCCATGGTTCGGTTCAGTAAAATTGTATAGATTGGTAGATTGAATATATCGAATAATGGATTCATGGATTCATGTTGAATTGTAATATTATGGATTGCAGATTGTGATTGTAGATTGTTGATTGTACTTAAATCATATTCAAGTCAGATTATAATGAGACTCAAGAGATTGGCCCCGCTTAAACCTATATTTACTAGGGTCCTTAGGGTAAATAATAGAACTTGAAGGGGTTATGTAAAAAATATTTTTATATACTTTTCAAAATACACCCCAAAAATTTATTAAGTGTCTTTAGAGTTGTAATGAATGTAGATTTTATATTGTGATATTTCTAGTGGAAATATCCTAATTTCATGATAAATATTATTTATTTGTAATATTGGTTTTGTATGGAATTCATGGTATTTTAGTGTAAGATTGATTCTTGTGATTTTTGAAAAGAGTTGGAATATTTATATTATTACAAAATAGATATTTTATTGTTATATTTACATATATTTAAACAAAAATAATTTTAATATATATTTTATATTCTAAAAAATCTCATTTTCTTAAGACGTCGTATTTTAAATCTTTCGAGACTGAATGCTCCTTGCGGAGGTCTGAATCTCGCACTACTAAGTCCGAGGATGTGCGATAATCCGCACCATCCGGAACGGGTTCCCCAAATTGGGTTGTAGCGGCGCTTTGCAAAGATTTGTATAAATACTAAATCCTTTAGAAAACGGTTCTATTAAGTAAATGGTATTTTTTTGTAAAGATGCCGATTTCCCGTATTCTATGTTCTAGGGTCTCCTACTCCTAACTGGTCCAAAGCGACACGTTGTGAGATACCTCAAATCGCCTCTTCACCGCCAATTGTGGCCAGCTAAGTACAAGTGAAGAAAGGAGGGATCCGCTCACGAATCACCGTGAGACGGGCCTTTAAAAGTTACCTTTCTCACTTGTCTAGCCTAGACACCACAACGTCAGGTTTAGATAAACGATTGATGCCCACAACCTTATCCTTTTTTCATAATAAGTGGTATTTATTTATAAAGATGTATCAATACTAAATCTTTTAGAAATGGTTTTATTAAGTAAAAGGTATTTAAATGAAAATGTTTGTTTTCCGTATTCTAAGTTCTCGAGGGTATCGTGTTATGTTGCATATGAGTGTGTGAGGAGGTAGATTGTTACCTCGTGATCTACTTAAAGGTATAGCAAGTTTAATGGGGTTAAATGTAGAATTGAAACAATGTGGTATTTAAGTGAAAAATACGATAAATTGAAATAGCTATCATTTTATGAAATGAAACTTGATCAATTTGATTGATGAGTGTTTAATAGTCAATATGAGAGAGTTTAAGCATAATTGTATTAACTATAAGTGAAGTTTTATAAGAAACCGAATCGGAAATTGGATTTGTTCCAATTCCGTCGGGTTTTGTAAATCCGTATTTTTTTAGTTGAAAAGAGAGATAGAAAATGGGACTTACGGTTTTAGGACACACAAAAAGGTGAGAAGGAAGTAGTGGAATCACCGACGCGTTACGTCGTCGCCGGGAGTTCTTAGAACGATCGCTTGATGTTCCGCCGGGAATTCGTCGGAGTTTCGCCTCGTGCTCGTTTTCAAAGTGCACAAGATTCTTGGAAATTTTTAGAGAGTTGGCTCAGAATTTTGCGGTGAGAGGGTAGGGGGTATGGGTGTATTTATAGGGTTATGCTAGGGTTAGGATATGTGTAGGGTTTTTAATTAAAAATGTAAAAATATTGGAAATTCATTAAAAATTGGAGTAATTAGGTGTTAATGGGCTCTCTGGAGGTGGTCTACAGAAATAAAGTATGCAGTGGAGGTGGGGAGATCAAAAGTCACTTTTTCCCAGTTCGAGACTAAGCCGTCCGGCCTAGTCAGGCCGGCGGCGCCGGCCCGAGTCGGGCCGAGTCACGGCCTAGGGAGGTGGGGGGTCTTATGAAGCAGGCACTGGTACTTTCAGTTTTTCAGGTTCAGTTCAAAGTTTGGGAGTTATCTCAGGTGGACTGTTGGGCTTCTATAAAATTTAAAATAATTAAATATTAAAAATAATGTTGGGCAGGGGATTTGAACTCTGGTGGCTTGGTTCAGCAGTGCAAGGTATTACCAATGAGCTGCAAGCTCCTTATAATTATGGTGTGAATTAATTACTTAAAGAGATATCGGCAACATTAAATACTCCAAGTATACTTTGAATTTAAATCAATTCTTTGTACCTTAAAAATGGAGTTGTTACAGTCTACCCTCCTTACAAAAATTTCGTCCTCGAAATTTATAACTTTTATTTGAGGACTAATTTACAAAGAGGCGTGGATATCTTGCACGTATTTCATCTTCCCTTTCCTGGAGCGTGTTTCCTCCACATCACTCGGACCAAGTTAACTTCCTTGTTCCGAAGTGTCTTCACTTTCCTATCCATGATCTCCACAGGTTGTTGCTCACAAGTTAAATCAGGCTGGATAGTGAGCCCGGAATGATCGAGAACATGGTTGGGGTCACTCACATACCTTCTGAGTTAGGATATATAGAACGCATTATGCACTCTTTCCAATGAAGGTGGAAGCGCTAAGCGGTATGCCACTTCACCGACTCGTTCGAGTATGTCTAACGGTCCAATGTATCTCGGACTTAGCTTACCCCTTCTTCCAAATCGGATCACTCCGCGGTTCGGAGATATCTTCAATAATACGTGATCTCCTGGCTGGAACTCCAAGTGTCGTCTCTTTGCATCAGCTCAGTGCTTCTGTCGATCTTGGGCTATGCACATCCTTTCCCTGATAGTACGAACCACATCAATAGTCGCTACTATCATCTCTGGTCCAAGAAGTTCCCTATCTCTGATGTCGTCCCAACATAATAGCGATCGACACTTCCTTCTATACAATGCTGCAAAAGGTGGCATTCCTATGCTTGCTTGGTAGCTGTTGTTGTACGAAAACTCCACAAGATATAGGTGATCTTCCCACGATCCTTTGAAGTCTAACATACATGCTCTGAGCATATCCTCCAAGATCTGAATAATTCGCTCAGACTAACCATCGGTTTGTGGATGATAAGCCATGCTGAAGTTTAGACTTTTTCCTAAGCTTGCTTGTAGACTCTGCCAAAATTGCAATCGATACCTGATGTCACGATCGGAGACAATGCAGACCGGTACTCCATGAAGTCTCACAATTTCCTGTATGAGGTCATGGGTATCAGAGATAGTACATTATGAAGAGTTTAAATCTTTAAGTAGATTATTACCTCCATGTACTTCTTTGTTAGTGTCTCAGTTGATTGGCCAACTCGAAATGGGATGAAGTGAGCCGATTTTGTGAGTCGATCCACAATGACCCGTACGGCATCGTTACCCTTTGTGCTGCGAGGAAGAGCAGTCACAAAATCCATTGTGATGTGTTGCCACTTCCATTCTGGGATTGGTAACGGTTGAAGTAGTCCAGCTATCCGGTGATGTTCATCCTTTACTTGCTGACACGCCAAGCATTTTGCGACGTTTCTGGCTACTTCACGCTTAATTCCGTGGCACCAATAATTCTGACGTAGATCTTTGTACATTTTGGTACCTCCAGGGTGTACTGAATAGGCAAAGCTGTGAGCTTCTTTCATTAACTCTTCTCGAACAGGACCTTTTGGTACACACAATCTGCTGCCGTATCTCAAAGATCTGTCTTCATGGACGATGAAGTATGTTCTGAGTCCATTCTCCACTTGTTCTCTGATCTTTTGCAACTTAGCATCACTTGCTTGAGCTGCTTTGATCTGATTGACAATGGTTGATTGAACTTGTAAATTCATCAAACTTGAAGCATTACCTGGCATGACTACTTCATTCTCCATCTGATGCAAATCTTGTTGAAGCTTCCACTGAGCGGTGAGATTCATCGGTAATGGTTAACGACTAAGAGCATCAGGTACCACATTCACCTTCCCTGGGTGATATTGTAAATTGATGTCAAAGTCAGCCATGAGTTCTAACCATCTTCTCTGCCGCATATTCAACTCCTTCTGAGTAAATACGTACTTCAGACTCTTATAATCTGTGTAGATGTTCACTCGTTCACCAAGTAGATAATGGCACCAAATCTTGAGAGCAAAGATGACGGCTGCCAACTCCAGATCATGCGTCGGATAATTGCGCTCATGAATCTTCAGTTGTCTTAAGCATAAGCCACAACTTTACCGTGCTGATGTAGAACACATCCTAATCCCTTACCGGATGCATCACAATGCACTTCGAATCCTCCAGATTGATCCGGTATGACGAGAATAGGTGCTGATGTCAACCTTGACTTGAGTTCTACGAAAGCTTGTTCGCATGCTTCTGACCACACAAAATCATCATCTTTACGTGTGAGCTTGGTCAGGGGTGTTGCTATCTTTGAAAAGCCTTCAATAAACCTTCTGTAATATCCAGCTAAACCCAAGAAACTCCGAATGTCCTTCACTGACTTTGGTGTAGGCCATTCGCTAACTGCTGAAACTTTCGCTGGATCCACAAAGACTCCTTCTCCTGATACGATATGTCCAAGAACACAAACTTGCTTCAGCCAAAACTCGCACTTTCTGTACTTGGCATAGAGATGATGTTATCGAAGAGTTTCCAGGACAATTCGTAGGTTCTCGGCATGCTCTTTCCGACTCTTAGAATACACCAGGATGTCGTCGATGAAGATGACAACAAACCTGTTTACGTACTCCCGGAAAACTTGATTCATTAGGTTCATGAATATTGCTGGTGCGTTGGTCGCTCCAAATGTCATCACTAGAAATTCATAATGTCCATAGCGAGTTCTGAAAGCTGTTTTGTGAATATCAGCTTCCTTGACCTTCACCTGATGATAACCAGAACGAAAATCCAATTTAGAGAAAAAACACAAGATCCACTTAGCTGATCGAATAAATCATCGATGCGTTGGAGTGGATACTGCAGGGTTACTAGGCACTCTCACAAGGGTCTACAAGGCATCAACCATACCCGATTTAAAATTTAGACGTGCCGAACAACCCTAACCAAGATCTTTAAACTAGAGATTAGGCGAAACATAGCATGCTAAACACTTTAACACTAAGAGTTTGGGATTACAACCTTTGTAGTCCGGTCCTTCACTTCTAAAACTTCGTGTTGAGATCCCTTCGCTGCGATCATCATGTTCCCGGACTCTAGAGAGGCTCCACGAAGAGAAAGATGCAAGCTTGCTTCCGATCTTCGATAACTAAGATGATCTTCCTTGAAGTTTCTTTAACACAAGCTCTCACTCACTAAATGAAGTGAACACCCTAATCTAAATGGCTAGGATAGATTAGGATGATGAAGTAGGATTTATGCTCTCATTTATTTTCTATTTCTCACAATAAATCATCACATAAAGAAAACCTAGAAAGCTTTCTCAAAGCTCAAGGAAGAAGAAGAAGAAGGAAATTCCTTTTGTGATGAATAATGAAAATGTAATAATGATTACAAATGCAACCATGGTTCAATATGAGAAGGCTAACCCATGTAGAGAGTTAACTAGGGTTAAGGGTGTGGTTTGGGTAAGGAAAATATCTCACAAAATATCCATCATAATATCTTTGCAAGAAACAAAAGGAAACCTTCTAGAAGGTTCAAGAAAGAACTAACCCAAATCAAAACCTAACCTTGTTTAATCTCCACTAAACATGCTGCATTAGTAATCATATCATGTTACAATATTATATATCACATATACAATATTTATTGTAACAAAATAAAATAATACAATTAACATATATCGCATATATATCAATGTATTACCCGAGTGAGAAAAAGAATCTTTTAGTGAGCTTATATCAGTTAATGTAATTTAATATATCAAATATATAATTATGCATTAAATTATCGAATCAACACTTGATCCAATTATCCGGCTATTTCACAAATAATCGACTAATATAATCTGTATCGGTTCATCGAATCAACACTTGATCCGATGACCCGGCTATATCGCATTTACCCGGCCGATACCTCACATCGCGAGAATCTAATACGGTATCACATACACGTATTGTTATCGGTCCCGCACATATCATATATGTGCTCCTACTCTGTTTTTCCTGAGCCAAGAAACATCTGTGTAGGACTCTAAAGAATCGTCAATACGCCGGCAGTAGGTGATGATCATATCAAACACCCATAAGCTGCAAGCGGTCAGCTAAACGTAACAGCCATCTAGGTATTGAGCGATCAGAAGATCAACAAGCAAGCATGTGCTTTCTCCTGCGAATCCAATCAGTAACACTCCCGTACAGTCTGGTCACTTCGCCTGATATGTCGTATATCTCGCCTAGGGGTGGTAAACGTCAGACCCCAGTAGCTTGATAAGTCGTGTCGATATGAGGTCTATAACAGTTCAAGAAACTACTGATAACACTTACCAGTAAATCTCAGCAACCCTGGCCAGGGATTTCATGTTATAGCCAATCGAACACAGTGCAACATCAACTCCCTATACCGGGAGAGACGAAACCCCTCCTATCTCTCATTGCCACCATGTGATTCGGGACTGTACCCAAAAGCCACCTTTTTGCATGCCCTCTTGGACGTGGTATGATGGAAATCAAAGTATAGTGGGAATCACACAAGACTCTATGACGATCTCGGGTCTACAGACTAACCTGTACCAGTGTCACCATAGAACTGCCATCTGACGTGAGGTATAATACCATCTGGGAGTTCTCGGCGAGTCCGTCCAGTGTACCCAGTCTCCATTGAGCACTCGTATACCTTCTCTGATATCAAACACCAATGGATATGAGATCATCCATCGCCTATCATATGGGTCAAGAAGCGCATACGCTAGTCTACTCTGGAGTATCGATGCCCTGTCTCGGTACTCCTACGACTAGGAACATTTGAAAGATGTACTTGGAGACTACACTGTCCTCACTAGTATGATCCGCATCATAGTCCTGGTAGTCAAGTACTCATCCTAAGGGCTTTATCAACATGTAACATAGAGACAATCAGAGTACATGTGAAGATAAAGAGTAACCAGATAGCGTACTATCATGTCGAGAAAGAAAGTCCTCCCTATATATGTCCAAGCATCCACTACAATATACATCTTATGTACAGTAATGGCCTCTAGGGCATACATATAACTGTCACGACCCGAAAGTACGGAACATGACCGGCACGTAAACTACGAACGTCTCGAGGCGTATGTAATCTAAGTAAACCGAAAACCCAGAAATCCAAACCAAGAAAAGTAGTAGAGTGCAGGAAAAACCAACTTAAAGCAAGTAGTTTCAATAACATAAGCCGAATTATGCGGTTTTCTAAAAACATCAAAAATTTTCTGAAAATTTCGGCAGAGTCTCCTTTGTAAAAACTGGCCCCCAAACGGGATACAACATGAATAGTATACGAAATCAAAAAAGGCATCCCCAAGCGGGAGCTAGCTCTTCGTCAATCGACGGTCACAACCACACAAGCAATATAATATACAACGCCAACGGCGAGGATCAAAAACTCAAAAGGAAACTCAAAACCACAAGAAAAAAAACGCGCGACTCTAAGGTCGAAAGAATAACATCACTGGTCTCTATCTCAAAAGTAAATACATGTTTGGTTGATGGAACTTCTAGATACAACAGAATAATAATATACAAGATATATAATAGGGTTACGATACAAGTAAACCCACCTACTAGCAAATCACCCGAACGAAACTATGCCCGCAAAGCCGTAATGAAACCTGTACGGCAAACCTGCAAGAAACCGGGGCACAACGGGGGTGAGTTTCCAACTCGTGAATAGAAAAACATCTACGCACAGAAATCGCATAAATAACGCAACCTAGGTCAATGATCATAATATATCCTCAAATATATGTATAACATGCAGCCTATAACAATGGCTAGGGTAATATCTAACCCGAGTGTGATCTCATGTGCCCGTGTCAGTGCCTCAGGTAGCAATATATCATATGAATGAGGTATGCATGCATGGAAACAGAATACATGTAAATGAAGAAACTGTTTTCATAAATTTGTGAGATTTCCTTTGTATTTTTAAAATGAGGTATCATAAATGAAATCAGCATCAACAGTGTCTAGCATCGACACAAAACATAAATCTCAATGTCTCAAAACCTTAGGTTCCGGCTATCCGGACTGGCCTGTATCATCAAATCTCAGTACCTCAATATCTCGAAATCTCAATGTCTCAATCTCAATATCTAGGGCGCCGTCAGTCCAGACCGGCCCCTACCATCCATCTCAAGACCACGACGGTATCCTCCGGATATCCGACGCGTCGGGTAATATCACCGGTCGGTAGTGCTCCCCTGCCAGGCTCAACGTCAACAACACGACCTTCTCGCCCCGGGGTACCGTACCGGGCCCACCATGTACCCGACACGGTTCATCCAACTCCTCGAATCGGGTCTCGAAATCTATCAGCAAACTCATGGTGGACGACTCATGCATCATGGGAAAAACCGCGCTTTTCATTTAAAAAGAGAAAGAAGAAGTTTGTATATGTTTTGCGGTTTTCCCCAAGTCCAGAAAATCTCATGGAAATCCGAATCCAAAACCTCAATAGCACGTAAAAAGTGAATATATGCATGAGAATCCATGAATGCGGCATAACAATGAATAACAGTATGCATGAAGTAGCAGGTAATAACTACAATGTCTAAACTAACATATAAGGCAAGTACACTAATATCATGTCTAAACTATTAACTAACAGGCTATGTCAAGCAATAATATTTTCTAAGGTGTACGTGACATGGCAATTACCGATGAAGATGTGTGTGAGCCGGCAAGTAAGTGTACGTGGTACATACGCATCATCGGTAATGGTGCTGGTGTCCTAACCATAAGATATCAACAGTAGAATATGAAGCAATAACAAGCTAGACTACAGGTAACGAAACCGTCTAACATCTGAGTCGATACATATACATACCTGTATATATATTAGTCGGTGATCCCGCCTCAATAATATCATATCCGATACCATATCTAAAATCAGACATCCCAAGTCAAGAGTGCGGATCAATCATCAAAATATAGCTCGTACGTAAATCCGTCGTACGGCATCCCCAAATCTGGGTACGGGTCAATATCATATTCGTCACACTATTCATCCGGTATCCTCTTTATCAAAGATCATAGTCTAAGGTACTGACCTAGGTCTAGTACAATACTGATATCATCAATATAGTCATGATCTGGCTACTGATCGACAGTCTCGTACAAACTGATATCATCAGCACATATCATCATCAAGGGGTATACATCGCCCAATACAACCTAGGATCAATATCCTAGCATATCATATCTCACATCACGATCACATGTCGACCGCTTTATTTATAACACTATTCACCCGTATCGTTGCCCCAAGATCCGCTATAACACCATGACGTACCTCAAGTACGAATCCTGCCATATCACCGATATCACAATCTCAACACAAATCTCATCGACTCATCTCAATCCTAAGTATCATTCTCAAATCCGTATGTGAACACATAGTCCCATACCTATGTGAACACATAACTATATATTCCCGCATGAGCACAAAAGAAAGAAGAAAGTATGCAAGTATGGGTCGGTGTGTGCAAGTGTGGTGCAACCGCTACTCTAGGGTTTCACGATACTCAATCATCCAAGAACACCAAATATCCATATCTATCATCAATAACTCAAACAATAAATAAACAATATATATATGTGTGTGTATACGTGTTCGTATACATCACCACGAACTGCGGGGGTGCTATACGCCATCCACCCGACTTCCCCCGGTAGATATAAATCTACTCACCTGGTCCTCGCTCGCCGGTGCCGACGTCGCCACGTGCTTGCTTGTTATCTCGAAGTCCACATGGGGCACCTACATATCATAACGCACCATATCGCACTAAAATCCGACTCAGGACCAAAACGACGCACGAATCCCACATAGGTCAAAACGTATGGTTGCTTTCACAAATCGACCCAAAAACCCTCGACGTCGGCGTACAAATGCCAAACCATCGAGAAAGCTCCCAACACACTCATTTGTACAATTACAAGCACTAATTATAATATAAAATAGCTTAAAATTCACAAAAACCCCAATTTCACTTAAAAAGTCATTTTTCCGAAAATCTAGCAAGCACAAATCACCGTTTTCGTACAAAACTCGATGTATAAACGAATCTAGCGGCCTCAATATTCACTAAATATCTTAAATAAGTCATAAAAACAATTCCCGGAATTTAATCTCATTAAATTCCAAAAACCCTAAAATTCTAGTTTAAAAAATACCTAAATTTTAACAATTTTATAGAAAAAATGCACAAACTACAATCTAACTTGGATTTTCATGAACTAAAGTATTAAACTACACTTTAAAATGTTAATAATGCCATGAATACCCTAATTAGATTTTTATCTCCATTATTTAATCAAATTCCAAAAACCTAGTTTGCTTAAAAACTTGATTTGGACAAATTAAATGCAACAATTTACATAATAGCAACTAGATTAGGTTTTTCCATGCCCTCACATGCCAAAATACACTTTGTAAACTTAAACAAGTGACAATGACCATATTTGAATTCAAACCCTAACTCATAAATTTTAAATCATGCACTTAAAACCAATTGAAAACCTATTTAAACCTAATTAAACACCTAATTAAGCTAACATGAAACAATTACAACACATTAAGCAAAAGGTTAGAATTTATACCCAAATAATTTGAAGCTCCCACAAGAACACTTAGCCTCCCAAATTTAAATCTAAATCCCTAGATCCATGCTAAAGTAGCCAAGGAAAAATGGGTAGGAGGTGGATTTTGATTTTGGTTTGATTTTGTGTGTTTTTCTTTGGATTTTCTTTGATGGAAATAAAGAGAGGAGAAGAGGGGAAAGGGGCTGTTAGGGGGTTGCAGGTTTCGGCCAGAAGTGTGGGAGATTGGGTGAGGGAGGAGAGAGAGTGAGGTGGAGAAAGTTAGATCAAGTCAAAGTCCACTCAAATTCTATCATTTTCTATTCTATTCTTTTCTTTTCCTTTCTTTTCTTAACTTGAAATTCAAGTGGGGAAATTGATGGGGGCTGCTGAATTCAGCCAAGGGAAGAACTAAATGGGGGTGTGTGAGTGTGGGTATGGGTGTAGGGTGATGGAAAATGATAAATACTATACCCCAAACATCCATTTACACTAAAAAATGCCTTTTTTCTTCAAAAATTTCTAAACCGTTTTGGCAAACGATTTCGTTTCAAAAATCACATGATAAAATTTTGTTTAATGTGTGATGATACACAAAATTTGTTTCAACCCATTCCAGTTTGTAATTTTCCCTAATTAAATGTATTAGTGACGGCTTAAATTAATAATAAAATAATTTTTTTTCATAAAATTTGAAACTTCACCAGTGGCTCAATAAACACCAAATACTAGCAATTACATAGATAGAATATGTATATTTAATTTTTATAATAAGATATTTGTATTTTGAATTTTTACAGAAAACCCCCTTATTTTACCGATTTTTCCGAAATTTCACCGAAACGATTTTCAAAACGCTACAATAACTAACAATCTCCCACTTGCACTAGGGTCATCTATTGTGGTATCGCTTACCCAACAATTAGCTATGGTTGAAGTATCTCATACTCAACCATCCCATAAAGTCTCTATTGTGAGTGGATCCGCGCTGTTGTCCTCTGTGTCTACTCTCCTAAGTTCGATCTACCTGGAGATCAACCATCTCCATGATCAGGTGATACTGTCTAAGAATATATCTGGATCACAGATGGGATCGGGGTTCCCTGGCATATGCCACAACTCTATTGTCATACAATGGTAGGAACGAAGTTCATCTCACGAACTTATATATATCCAGACTTCCTCTTTGGTAGCATCCTTGGTAAGGATGTATCTTGCCATTAATCGTCTAGTAAGTCACGGTATCTAGCTTGGAACTCTTCCAACATACCGTCCCTCCACTGAGGGTAAAGACAATACCTGCGACTTTCAATCGTCCTTATCACCCTGGAACCTTTCCAGTGATTCTCCCCAGGATCTATTGATACCATCTCACTACAACTAGTGAGTATCCTAACATCCAATTAGATCTATCTCATAGATCTAAAACCCAGGATTTAGGAGGTATCACTTTGATCCTTTATGGAGAATCCTTATGATAAGCGGAGATTGACCGAGCGTAGCATAGGAAACACCTTCCCGATCAAGAGTATGTCATCCACGTACTCTACGAGGATCACCACCATACTCTCTACTACCTTTTTGTATATACAAGGTTCATCTACCATTTTGATGAAGTCAAACTCTTTGACTACCGCATCAAAACAGATGTTCCAACTCCGCGATGCTTGATTTATCACATAAAACATCATGCTCACGTTTCTGCTGCTCCCACTATCTACAAAGCCTTCTGGCTGTGTACTTATAGACACTCTCTTCTAAATCATCATTTAGAAAAGCAGTCATGACACCCAACCGCCAGATATCGTAGTCATGGTATGTAGCCGTGGCAAGTAGGATCTGGATGGACTTAAGCATAGCTTTGAAAGACTTAACTTTTCCATGTACACCAAGTAATCTTCTCAAGATATACTTGGTCCTGATGGGGATTTAACCCTTCAGATAAAGCAACCAAAGTCCATACTTTGTTGGTGTATAAGGATTCATCTCAGATCGCTAAGCATCCAGCCATTCTTACAGAGTCCCACTCCTGATGGCCAGCTCGAAACTAGTTGGATCATCATCTCATGATGCAATCCTCGCTCCCACTGTCATAGAGAAAACCGAAGTATCTCTCAGGTGGGTGAGGAACCCTACTAGATTGGCGGAGAGGCTGAGGTTCATTGGAAATTATTGAATCCTTTGGTTCTACCAAATCATCAGCTGCAGTTTATGTAGCTGGAATTCTTTACAGTTCTACCTCATAACCAATAATTTATTCACAAGAAATTCCCTTTCACAAAGGTGGGATGCTGAGAAACAAAACATCTTTTGTTCCTCGGTTTGGTAGAAGATATTCCCTTGCGAATGCTTGGGATATCCAACAAACTTCCACAGAACTGACTTTGCCTCGAGCTTTTCCGGATTTTGCTTTTAGATATAGGCCGGACAACCCCAAATCTTTACTTACTTAAGATATGGGCTCTTCCCATTCTATATAACATATGAAGTGGTAGGCAACGGATTTGATTGAAACCCTATTCAATAGGTATGCAGCTTCACAATTGCATAACTCCTAAAAAGAAATAGGGCACTCAGTAGTACTCATCATAGAGCACACCATATCACATAGGGTGTAATTGCTCCGCCCCGATACACCGACGTGCTATGGTGTATACGGAGGAGTAATGCTGAGAGAGAATCTCATTCTCCTTTAGAATAGTCCATGAATTCTGTGCTCAAGTATTCTCCTCCTTGATCTCATCAAAGGACATAATACTTATACCCGTTTTTGGTTCTCTACTTCTAACTTATATTCTGTGATTATCTCAAAAGTTTCGGACTTGTATTTCAACAGGAACATATGTCTGAATCTTGAGAGATCATCAGTGAATATAATGAAGTACAAAGAACCGGTCTTGGCATCTGTAGACAGGGGACCTTCATACATCAGCATGTATCATTCCCAAGAGTTCACTAACTCTTTCTATGTTTCCAATAAACGGAGCTGTGGTCATCTTATCTTTGTGATAAGACCGGCAAGTTTCACAAGATGTAGATTCAAACTAATTTAAATATGCATCTAAATGTAACTTATCTAGTCGGGTCGCATTAATATGACCTAGTCTACAATACCTCAAGAAGGATTCGTTCATTTTTGAACTCTTCCTCTTGTGTGTGTTCTGTACGTTAAGAACTGTGGTTCGATTTATAACGTCTATGTTTTTAGATAATGTGCCTGAACCGATCAACTCCTGATATAGGAAATGTTCAAAACATTATCCAATAATACAAAATTATATCCTTTTTTTACTAATAAAGAGACTGATATGATGTTGTATATCAGGTTCGGTATCTAATAATATTCGTTCAGAATCAATGTATTCTGGTAATACAGGGTGATAACTGCCAACAGACTTGGCTGCAACACTTGCATCATTTCCAACTCTTGAAACTTATCACCCGTTCTCAGTTCTCTACCTTTCTATAGCCCATGTAGCATATTACATTTGCGGGATCCAGATCCGGTATCTCATACCCAGGACGTAAAGGATACTGAGAAACAGTTCTCGGTAATGAACACACCCGAAGAAGATGCATCAGCATGCACTTTCTTCGTTTGGGTGGCACGGGAATTCTGGTAATCCCCTATTTCCTGCTCTGTCTTATAACAATTATAAGTTGGAGCGGGACCAATGTTCCCTAGCGCAGTATAACAAGCGGGTTCGTTCAATTCATCCGTATTATTATCTTGATTAAGGCGTGACATAGTCGTAACCAGGAGAGAGAGAGAAGAAAACACTCAGCATGCGCTTTTTACAAGATTAGATTGGTTATCAATTTATCTAATCAGGATGTCTCCCACTGTTTTAGTCAAATCTTCCTTTAAACCCTAAAAGGAAAGACTAGCCGGGATTAATTACACTTTACAAGTTCGCCAATCTTTCAACCAGGCCAGTGCCGGTACTTTGAGGGAGGTTCCCCGCGCTTTCACACGGACCTAATTAAAATAAACCTCGTTTTCCCAGGGGCGTAACCCCGTTAACGCCTTTCTAGACGCCTACTTGATCGGCTAATTGTAATGTGTAAAACTCTCCCAGGAGTAACTCTTACTCGCAGCGGGTATCGGGATCCAACTATCTCATAGAAGATATGCAATCCCATTGCAAATTTCATCTCTTGAAATTCCCAATAACATTTTACCCCTAGCGTCCTATGACCTTGACAGAGGTCAACAAACCATAGGCTGCTAGTCAAGTTCAACCCGTCATTTCCTGATTGAAGTAAACCCACATGCACGACCCTTGACAGAGGTCAACAAGGTCGTAAGACTACCCTAAATCAATCACATCATATGTTTATACAGATAAGCACTACTCAGCTACCGCACACTACGCCATGACAGAGGTCAACAAACGCAGCACGAATACTAAATACTACTTATTTGAAATGACGGAGGGCTACGAGAGGTTTTTAAGAAAACCCTTTGCGTAATGAACTTGATATCGTTGTAGAATCGAGTGATTTTTAAAAGGAATGTTTTTGTGGCCTTTGCTAGTTTTGGTAAAGAGGTCACTCCCGGTGAAGGGATCGTCGGCTCTTTCATCATCGATTAAGGTGCAGGATATTTCACATATATCACTATGCAAAGCAAAAACTATAGAAACAATCAAAAGACAAACCGAGTTTATAGCATCTGCTAGTTTCGCTAAAGAGGTCATTCCCGGTGAAGGGATCTCGGCTCTTTCCTTATCGAATAAGGTGCTGGATGTTCTACAAGGAACAGCGCTATGCAAATCACGAACTAGAGCTACCTGTTTTTGAGCAAGTTTCTACAACATCTTTAGGGTTCTTTTAGTTTCATTAATCTCATTAATGAAGTCCCATTTTATTATGCTTCATGAGCGTCACATTTAAAACGAAATCTGCAATATAGCATATATCTCATATATATAATATAAACATTCGTCTCAGGCAGTAATATGATCTCGTCACAGAACATTGCAGCAGAAGAACATATATGAAATATTGGATATACTAGGACGTCCGTATTTTAATACGAGCCTGTATAAAATACGGATTCCATGGTCGCGATGAATAGCCAAACTCACATCCCTAGACCCCTACGAGAGCGGCAAGCAACATTGCCAATTCTAGGGTTAGGAGTCCCGGTCTCGACACCTCGAGATGGTCTCCCACTGGACCCTAGAACCCGGTTACTTGTGCTCCCCGCCTTGGGTCTACCTAATGCGGAAAAGTAAATAATATACAATGGTGACATCATCCTCATCCCGGAAGTGCCCCAATAAAAGAATATTACATACAAATGAATTTTACATGAATGAAAAAGAAAAACTCTCCTCTCACATAAAACCCCCGGCTATTCAGAACGCGACGATCCAATATAACATATCACAGCAACACATAATATCTCATATCATCAACGTAAGCAAGTATGCGTATCCCGATTGTCGTTGATGTATAGCAACGAAGCCGGCGATACACCACATACTACGCTTACGGTCACAGAAAAGAAAGTGTAAAACTACAAAAGTTGGAATCCGCAACCTCCTTAGACATCTCATCCCTAACCGAATGAATTTCTTAGACATCGCATGCCTAACAATTATAAACCCCGCATTTTAGTCTCATTGTCGAAAACTCTTTTCAATATCAAGTCGGGCAATTCAACAAGATTCCCGACATCCTGATCGAATGCTCGTCGCAAACTTTAGTAGACGGCCGCACCACCAATGCCGTCGACGAAGTGCACTAAGGCGGAACACCGCTGCCGCGAGCACCCGAACGGATGCTTTTGGCGACGGGGTTCTCCTACAGTCACTTGGTCGGGGCTATGGAGAATGGCTTTCTATTAAGTTTACCCGGCGAGTATCCGAGGACACTACGTGATTGCGACGGACTTTTGATCGCATCAAAATCCCGTGGCAACCGATCATCTGAGACTAAACTGCTAGATTTATAACATTCAAATTAGTTATCTCATAACTATGTGTGGATTCCAAATATTGTATCACATTCCAGATAAAAAGACAGTGTTAAACTTTCCGATCGAATAATCAAACACCCAAGATTTCCCAAATAGCTCAACACTTGAGCGGAGATCAAAAAGTATCCATCACATGCCACAGTACCAATGATCCAGCCGTAGAAGGGTCAAGCCAACGCCTCACATGTGGCAATGTCGTACTGCCCCAAACCATAAGGTCTAGGGGCGGTTCAGACGGTCACACAATCGAGTTAAGGTTTGTTGTCTTCTAGAGGGTCTACCGCGTTACTTGCATGATTTTCCAGAAGTTTCAAACTCGAGAAAAAATCCAACTTTTGAAAAAATTTCCGACAGGGGGAAAAGTGAGTTATTGATATCCGTTCGAACATTTTAACACGTTCTAAAATTATCCGGAAAAACTTAAACGAAGTTAAATTATCCGATCGAATCAACGAGTTCCCAATACAACCCAGAAAACTCAACATTTGAGTAGAATTAAAAATTCCCAGAACAATCTGGAAATACATACGGATATTACTGTGCCAAAAAGAAACCCTAATGCTACAGTTTGGCCGCGGAACCGCCGCTCAAGCCATGGTACGGCCGCAGTTCCGCGGCGCTTTAATGGTGTCAGAATCTCATTTTTCACACTAATTCCTAAAATACCCTGCTGATTTTTCTGCGTATTTTTAATATGAAAAATGTCAACTTTTGAAATTTTTTCCAGAAACTAGGGTTTTACGGGTATTCGGAGTTCGATCGGACTTTAAACTATGCCTAAAGCTCTAGCTTGGCTCTGAAACAACTGCAGGGTTACTAGGCACTCTCACAAGGGTCTACAAGGCATCAACCATGCCCGATTTAAAATATAGACGTGCCGAACAACCCTAACCAAGATCTTTAAACTGGAGATTAGGCAAATCATAGCATGTTAAACACTTTAATACTAAGAGTTTGGGATTACAACCTTTGTAGTCCGGTCCTTCCCTTCTAAAGCTCTGTGTTGAAGTCCCTTCGCTGCGATCATCATGTTCCCGGACTCTAGAGAGGCTCAACGAAGAGAAAGATGCAAGCTTGCTTCCTATCTACGATAAATAAGATGATCTACCTTGAAGTTTCTTTAACACAAGATCTCAATCACTAAATGAAGTGAACACCCTAATCTAAATGGCTAGGATAGATTAGGATGATGAAGTAGGATTTATGCTCTCATTTATTTTCTATTTCTCACACTAAATCATCACATAAAGAAAACCTAGAAAGCTTTCTCAAAGCTCAAGGAAGAAGAAGAAGAAGGAAATTCCTTTTGTGATGAATAATGAAAATGTAATAATGATTACAAATGCAACCATGGTTCAATATGAGAAGGCTAACCCATGTAGAGAGTTAACTAGGGTTAAGGGTGTGGTTTGGGTAAGGAAAATATCTCACAAAATATCCATCATAATATCTTTGCAAGAAACAAAAGGAAACCTTCTAGAAGGTTCAAGAAAGAACTAACCCAAATCAAACCCTAATCTTGTTTAATCTCCACTAAACATGTTGCGTTAGTAATCATATCATGTTACAATATTATATATCACATATACAATATTTATTGTACAAAATAAAATAATACAATTAACATATATCACATATATATCAATGTATTACCCGAGTGAGAAAAAGAATCTTTTAGTGAGCTTATATCAGTTAATGTAATTTAATATATCAAATATATAATTATAAATTAAATTATCGAATCAACACTTGATCCGATAATTCGACTATTTCATAAATAACCGACTAATATAATCTGTATCAGTTCATCGAATCAACACTTGATCCGATGACCCGGCTATATCGCATATACCCGGCCGATATCTCATATCGCGAGAATCTAATACGGTATCACATACACGTATTGTTCTCGGTCCCGCACATATCATATATGTGCTCCTACTCCATTTTGCCTGAGCCAAGAAACCTCTGTGTAGGACTCTAAAGATTCGTCAATACGCCGGCAGTAGGTGATGATCATATCAAACACCCACAAGCTGCAAGCGGTCAGCTAAATGTAACAGCCACCCAGGTATTGAGCGATCAGAAGATCAACAAGCAATCCTGTACTTTATCCTGCGAATCCAATCAGTAACACACCCGTACAGTCCGGTCTCTTCGCTTGATATGTCGCATATCTCGCCTAGGGGTGGTAAACGTTAGACCCCAGTAGCTTGATAAGTCGTGTCGATATGAGGTCTATAACAGTTCGTGAAACTACTGATAATACTTACCAGTAAATATCAGCAACCCTGGCCAGGGATTTCCAGTTATAGCCAATCGAACACAGCGCAACATCAACTCCCTATACCGGGAGAGTCGAAACCCCTCCTATCGCTCATTGCCTCCATGTGATTCGGGATTGTACCCAAAAGCCACCTTTTTGCATGCCCCCTTGGACGTGGTATAATGGAAATTAAAGTACAATGAGAATCACACAAGACTCTATGATGATCTCGGGTCTACAGACTAACCTGTACCAGTGTCACCAGAGAACTGCCATCTGACGTGAGGTATAATACCATCTGGGAGTTCTCGGCGATTCCGTCCAGTGTACCCAGTCTCCAATGAGCACCCGTATACCTTCTTTGATGTCAAACACCAATGGATATGAGATCATCCATCGCCCATCATATGGGTCAAGAAGCGCATATGCTAGTCTACTCTGGAGTATCGATGCCATGTCTCGGTACTCCCACGACTACGAACATTTGAAGGATGTACTTGGCGACTACACTGTTCTCACTAGTATGATCCGCATCATAGTCCTGGCAGTTAAGTACTCATCCTAAGGGCTTCATCAACATGTAACATAGAGACAATCAGAGTACATGTTAAGATAAAGGGTAACCAGATAGCGTACTATCATGTCGAGCAAAAAGTCCTCCCTATATATGTCCAAGCATCCACTACAATATACATCATATGTACAGTAATGGCCTCTGGGCATACATATAACTAACAGATACTTGTTCTTTATAGTGACTTCGTTCAAGGATCTGTAATCGATGCACATTCTGTATGAACCTTCCTTCTTCTTCACAAGTAATACAGGTGATCCCCAACTTGAAGTGCTGGGACGAATCCATCCTTTCGCCAGTAATTCGTCCAACTGTGTTCGGACTTCCTTCAAACCATCCGCACTTAATCGATAAGGTGTTTTGATCACCGGTTGTGCTCCTGGTACTAAATCAATGCTGAATTCAAGAGCTCGATCGGGAGGCAAACCTGATATATCGTCAGGAAACACGTCGTCGAACTCTCGAACCACATCTGGCCTTGATTATTCCTTCGCTTAAGCTGTTGCAACTACTGCTTCCCTTGGCTTCGATTTGTAAGTACTTGGCTCCAGGGTACGGTCTCCACTTTTGAAATGGAAGACCGGGTGGTCGGGATTCTCGAACTCTACTCTCCTTTGACGACAGTCGATGGTAGCATAAAAAGTTTCAAGCCAGTCCATACCTAGAACCACATCGAAGTTCGGTATGTCCAGCACATTGAAGTCAGCAGAAAATTCTCTGCTGCAGACGACTACTGGACATAAGCTGTATCCCATGGTTGCCTTCAGAACGCCATTTCCTGAACTGACATTCCAGCTGGATACAAGCGGTGAGACTGGAATCGCATGGGGTCGGACGAACCGTTGCGACATAAAGCAGTGAGATGCTCCAGTATCAAACAGTGCTAGTGCAGGTATTGAGGATACAAAGATTGTACCTAAAGTATGTGAGATATGTCTTAGGTAAAGGAAAAGTATGCAGGATAAATATCAAGACTGAAAGAAATTTTGAGAAAGAAAGGGTTACCAGTGATAACTTGGCCAGTGGCCTCAATTTCTTCCACTATCATCGTGAAAGCCTGGCGCCTTGGTGCATTCCTCCTGGCCGGAGGAGCATTCCTCTGAACGTTCCGTTGAGCTTGATGGAACTGACGAGTAGGCGGTGCAGCTTGTGGTCCTCTGGTTGGTGCAGGTAGTGCAAGTCTTGGAGCAGGGGCTTGGATGGCCGGGCGCTGTGGGTAAGTAATTGTTGGCCTGGGTGCAGCAATTGGGTTTTGTCTTTAGGGATAAGACCCAATATCATGAGTAGATGAGCCAAAGACTAAGCAAAGACGGTTGGCTCGCTGGCAGTCTTTCATCATATGTCCAGTTCTCTTGGAGTAGGTATAAAAGGCTGGGCTGGGACAATGGTTCGGTACTCCGGGTTGCCTTGGCACAAAAGGTGGCCTGGACGAGGCTCCTCCTGCCATCTGGTTGGCAGGGCGCTTAAATCCAGTAGATTGAGATCTTCTTCTCGCCTTTACCACTGCCTCATAATGGCGGGCAGCTTTCAGAGCCGATTCATGAGTCGGAAAATCTCCTGTGGCCAGTGCAGCCTGTATCTCCGAATCCAAACCTTGTTGAAATCGACGGGCTCTGATCTCATCCGTCGGTATCAAGTGTGCCACGAATCTGTTTAAAGGATTGTGTTAACTGTGTAGTATGTGATATTAAAAAATTTGAATTATTGAGACATATCTTACAGACTAAGCATGGTGAATTCAGCGTCATATTCATCTACCGACTTGGTCCACATCGAACCTTGTTGCAGATGAATGAACTGCTGTTCCATATCGAACCTAGCAGTCTCAGGGAAGTACTTAGCGTCGAACATGTCGTGGAAAGTCTTCCATTCGATGGGTTGTTCAAGACGGCTTTCTTCCGCCTTCCACCAGTTTCGAGCATTTTCCGTGAGCAGTAATTTTTCCACACGAACCCAAGCTAGTTCTGGCACTTGTGCCCCTGCCAGATCATCTTCGATACTTTGAGCCCATTCCTCAGCTTCCAGTGGTCTCTCCTTTCCTGAGAACTGTTTGGGGTGCAAAGCCCTGAATTGCTTCACCCCAGGTGCTTCTGCCTCGGGACGGTTCATTAAGAGAGCAGTCTGCTGCTGCTGTCCCTCTAAGAGGCTTCGGATTACCTCAAGCAGAGCCGTCTGCTCGTTCATCGGAGCAGGGACATCAGGTGTGAGTGGTAGTGGTGGAGGTATGTTGTTGACATTTGTGCTGGTGTTGTTCGGGGAATCCATAACCTTGAAGAAAAATTTGGGTTAGGACAGATTCAAAGTACATGAAATGATAAGATTCAAGGAATATGAAATTGTAAGATTCAAGGAACATGAATTGTAATGAATGTTTTAGTTGCTGGTTCTTGTGTTATATTGCTTAGGTTGTTCACGCAGAACAGAACTGCATAGTTTGGTTCTATACAGCTCTGACCTGCATGGGCCGCTAACAAAACCTGTCATGCTCCGCTTCCCGGTATATGGGCAGAGAACGTGACTGGTACGCTACGTATTTACTGTGAAGTAAATACGCTAAGCGTATCTAAGCAATATAAAAGTAAGGCACAAGAGATAAGATATAATAAAAATAGCAACTTTATTTATTCACATTCTTTCTGTACAATACATAAAAAGGAATTACAACTGAAATAAAAGTGATGCCTAAACATTGGCATGACAGGAAATTAAAGTTACTGAATAGAAAATATACAATGTCTAGAGCTCAGGGTCTTCGCTGTACTGATCTAAGTCTTCTGCAGCTGGCTCGATCTCTGATGGGTCCAAACCACCTGACGACATTCAAAGAAGAAAGAAATAGAATGTCGTCAGCGAACAGGTCGCTCGCTAAGTCCCAAAGATAAGAGGAAGGTAGAATTGACAGAATAATAAAGTATCTTTTAAAGTTGTATTATATTGTAGTAATATTGTGTTAACGTTGTTGTTTGTAGCTTGGTACAGAAAGATGCCAGTGTATACGAGAGGGGTCCCTATATGCTAGGGACCAGGGCAAACGGAATGTACAAGGAACCGTTAAGCCACGGTACAAAAGCAACGGAATATAGGTTAGGTGTCTTAATCTTACTGTCTCGTGCCACTTTTAACACCTTCCGTACCAATCTACCCCTTAAACCCCGTAGTGCTTTGATTGTATTATTGTATTGTATGGTATAGGTTGTATAGTTGGATGATTGACCAAAACCATGATATCAGTAACGGATGTAACTGTATAATCATGTGAATGGAATGTATATCCATGGTTCGGTTCGGTATAGGTTGGTAGATTGAATATATGGAATAATGGATTCATGGATTCATGTTGAATTGTAATATTGTGGATTGTAGATTGTGATTGTAGATTGTAGATTGTACTTGAATCATATTCAAGTCAGATTATAATGAGGCTCAAGAGATTGGTCCCGCTTAAACCTATATTTACTAGGGTCCTAAGGGTAAATTATAGAACTTGAAGGGGTTTTATGTAAAAAATACTTTTATATACTTTTCAAAACACACCCCAAGTATTTATTAATCGTGTTTAGAGTTGTAATGAATGTAGATTTTATATTGTGATATTTCTAGTGGAAATATCCTAATTTCATGATAAATGGTATTTATTTGTAATATTGGTTTTGTATGGAATTCATGGTATTTTAGTGTAAGATTGATTCTTGTGATTTTTGAAAAGAGTTGGAATATTTATATTATTACAAAATAGATATTTTAATGTTATATTTACATATATTTACACAAAAATAATTTTAATATATATTTTATATTCTAAAAAATCACATTTTTTAAGATGTCGTATTTTAAATCTTTCGAGACCGAA
Source organism: Agapanthus africanus (assembly GCA_030015575.1). Lineage (NCBI taxonomy): Eukaryota > Viridiplantae > Streptophyta > Magnoliopsida > Asparagales > Amaryllidaceae > Agapanthus > Agapanthus africanus. The sequence continues at coordinate 111,860,517 of JASDDO010000029.1, forward strand.
TGCTCCTTGCGGAGGTCTGAATCTCGCACTACTAAGCCCGAGGATGTACGGTAATCTGCACCATCCCAAACGGGTTCCCCAAAATGGGTTGTAGCGGCGCTTTGCAAAGATTTGTATAAATACTAAATCCTTTAGAAAACGGTTTTATTAAGTAAATGGTATTTATTTGTAAAGATGTCGATTTCCCGTATTCTATGTTCTAGGGTCTCCTGCTCCTAACTGGTCCAAAGCGACAGTTGTGAGATATCTCAAATCGCCTCTTCACCGCCAATTGTGGCCAGGTAAGTAAAAGTGAAGAAAGGAGGGATCCGCTCACGAATCACCGTGAGACGGGCCTTTTAAAGTTACATTTCTCACTTGTCTAGCCTAGACACCACAAAGTCAGGTTTAGATAAATGACTGATACCCACAACCTTATCTTATTTTCATAATAAGTGGTATTTATTTATAAAGATGTATCAATACTAAATCTTTTAGAAATGGTTTTATTAAGTAAAGGGTATTTAAATGAAAATGTTTGTTTTCCATATTCTAAGTTCTCGAGGGTATCGTGTTATGTTGCATATGCGTGTGTGAGGAGGTAGATCGTTACCTCGTGATCTACTTAAAGGTATAGCAAGTTTAATGGGTTTAAATGTAGAATTGAAACAACGTGGTATTTAAGTGAAAAATATGATAAATTGAAATAGCCATCATTTTATGAAATGAAACTTGATCAATTTGGTTGATTAGTATTTAATAGTCAACATGAGAGAGTTTAAGCATAATTGTATTAACAAGAAGTGAAGTTTTGTAAGAAACCGAATCGGAAATCGGATTTTTTCCTATTCCGTCGGGTTTTGTAAATCCGTATTTTTTGAGTAGAAAAGAGAGATAGAAAATGGGACTTACGGTTTTAGGACACACAAGAGGGTGAGAGGGAAGTAGTGGAATCACCGATGTGTTGCGGCGTTGCCGGGAGTTCCTAGAACGATCGCCGGAAGTTCTGCCGGGAATTCGTCAGAGCATCGCCTCGAGCTCATTTTCAAAGTGCACAAGATTCTTAGAAATTTTTAAAGAGTTGGCTCAGAATTTTGGGGTGAGAGGGTACGGAGTATGGGTGTATTTAAAGGGTTAGGCTAGGGTTAGGGTAGGTGTAGGGTTTTTTATTAAAAATGTAAAAATATAGGAAATTCATTAAAAATTGGAGTAATTAGGTGTTAATGGGCTCTCTGGAGGTGGTCTACAGAAATAAAGTATGCAGTGGAGGTGGGGAGATCAAAAGTCACTTTGTCCCAGTTGGAGACTCAGCTGTCCGGCCGAGTCCGGCCGGCGGCGCAGGCCTGAGTCGGCCGGTCCGTCGGCCGACACGGCCGAGTCGGGCCGAGTCATGGCCTAGGGAGGTAGGGGTCTCATGTAGTAGGCACTGGTACTTTCAGTTTTTCAGGTTCAGTTCAAAGTTTGGGAGTTATCTCAGGTGGACTGTTGGGTTTCTATAAAATTTAAAACAATTAAATATTAAAAATAATGTTGGGCAGGGGATTTGAACTCCGGTGGCTTGGTTCAGCAGTGCAAGGTATTACCAATGAGCTACAAGCTCCTTCTTGTAATTATGGTGTGAATTAATTATTTAAAGAGAGATCGACAATATTAAATACTCCAAGTATACTTTGAATTTAAATCAATTCTTTGTACCTTAAAAATGGAGTTGTTACAAGTTCATTTGTGAACTGGGTCCCATCAGATATCCAGACATATTCTAAGATGGGTATTGCTCATTTCGGGAGATGTCTTTCTCCGCGAACTTGAGATAAAAAGAGATATAGAAAGAAACATCAGAGCGGATCCACTCACTGAGGCTATTTCTCGAACGCAATAGTTTTACAAACGGGCTTTATGAAACTGATTAGTAGAGGAGTTGGGTGTTCGGTATCACACAGACTGCGAGTATGCGACACCGCAATAATTAGCCTTAAGTGCAAGTGGGAGATTGTTGGCTATAGTGCCCTCAAGTCAATTATTGGATCGAAGGAACATAATTGCAATGATTGAAGGAGAACCTATACCGGTAGGACAGTCTTACTCGAGACGATAGTATGCTATCTGGTTTATATTTATCATCGTGTACATGCTTCAGGTGACCTTACAGATCACTATTACATGTTCATAAAGCCCATAGGGTTCTTGCTTGAATACCAGCAGTATGATGGCGATCATATACGTAAGAGTTGGGTAGTCTATAAGAGCATCCTTAAAGTGTCCCTAGTCGTAGGAGTTTCGAGACTGGTCATCGATACTCCGAGAGTAGACTAGTGTATACGGATCGAGACCCCGACGAGGGGCGGTGGCCGGTCTCACAAGCCATTGGTGTCAGGTTGTTCGCCTAAGATAGTATACAGGTGCTTAATGGGTTATGAGTACACCGGATGGACTCGCTGGGAAAATTCTAGTTGGTATTATACCTATCGTCAGATAGCAGTTCCCTGGTAACATGTGTACATGTTAGTCTATTGACCTGAGATCGTGATTTGTCTCGTGTGAGTTCCCACTGTGATTTGATTACTACCCTACCACGACTCAAAGGAGTCGTGCAAACAGGTTTTAGTTGGGTACAGTCCCGAGCTATATGGAGGAAGTGAGCGGATCGTCAGGGGATTCGTCTCTCCCGGTATTGGGGGTTGATGTCGCAGTGTGCACGGGTAGCCATCACCAGAAATCCTTGGCCAAGGTAGTCGAGAATTACTGATTCGGATTAGTAGTTTCTCAGGTGGTGGTGGGCTTCATACCGACACTAAATATCACGTTATTAGGTGTCTGGCTTTATCCACCCCCAAGACCCGATATGCGATACTCATAGACGAACGGACCGGACTGTACGGATATTGTCACTGTCAGGCTCAGTAGGGTTTCAGGATGAGTTCGCTCGTCGGCCTCCCTTTCGCTCAATACTTGGCAGCCGTTACGTACAGCTAGTGCCACTGACATTCTTGTGGTTAAACCTATTGCCAGCGTATTGACGAGTCTTTAGAGTCCCACATAGAGGGTTTCCCTGTTTCAAGCGAAACGTTGTAGAGGCCGTATGGTTTTGATGGGATTCCTCAACGCCCTACTGGGTTTTAAAGATATCAAGCATTCCAATTTCAAAAATTCTAATATGCTAAAGAACCCTAACCTAGGATCAAGCTAGAGTAACTAGACAATAAAAAGCATGTAATCAAACATTACATCTAAGTGAATGAGGAATACATCCTTTGTAGACCGGTCTTTCACTTCTAATGCTCAGTGTAGTAGTCCCTTCGCTGCATGTCATGAACAACCGAACTCTAGAAAGGGTTCACTTAAAAAATGATAAAGCTTGCTCGAAGTCGTCGAGACCGAAGATGATCTACGTCGAGGACTCAAGCTCATGCTACCTCTTCACTAATGGTAGATTAGTGAAGCAAACACTCTAAAATAAATGGCTAATATAGTAGAGGATGATGAAGTAGGAAATGCGCTCACTTTAGATTTAATTTTCTCACAATTTTTCATCACTTTTTCAAAATCTAGAAAGCTTTTTTGATGAAGAAGAATATGAAGTGATGAACTAATGAGATGAAGCTCATGAGGTTAGAAATGTAACCATGGGTGAGTATATGTCACGCATTAACTCATGTAGAGACTAAACTCAACTAAGGATAATGGTTAGATTTATAAATATCTTAAGTAAAATAAAAGGTGTGGACAAGTCAATGAATCCATCAAGCTTCTCAAAGCTTCTAGCCATGACTTAATCCATCCAATTTTTGAATTACTTAATCAAATAAAAACCCAATTATTATCATAAGCTTGTGTGAGTCTCATACACCCATATCACATGTTTCATCTAGCATGACACAATATAATGTACACTAATATATATCTCATATATACTATGTGCACATACAAGTGAGAAAAAGATATGCTTAAGTGAGATAATACTAGTTAATGTAAATTAATATATCAAATATATATAATTATACATTAAATTATTAAATCAACAATTGATTTAATAATCCGGCTATATCACATATAATCGACTAATATCATGTGTATCATTTTATCGAATCAACACTTGATCCGATAACCCGGCTATATCATATATAACAGACCGATATCATAAATCGCGAGAATAGAATGCTGTATCACATACGCGTATTAATCTCGGTCCCGCGCATATCACATAAGTGCTCCTACTCCATTTCGCATGAACCAGGAAACCTCTGTGTAGGACTCTAAAGACTCGTCAATACGCCGACAGTAGGTGATGATCATATCAAACACCCACAAGCCGCAAGCGGTCTGCTAAACGTAACGGCCACCCGGGTATTGAGCGATCAAAAGATCAACAAGCAAGCCTGCTCATACTCCTGCGAATCGAAACAGTAACACTACCATACAGTCCGGTCTCTTAGTCTGACATATCTAGTCTAAGGGTGGTAAACGTCAGACCCCAGTAACTTGATAAGTCATGCCGATATAAGGTCCATAACGGTTCAAGAAACTACTGATAACACTTATCAATAGATCTGAGCAACCCTGGACAGGGATTTCTTGTTATGGCCAATCGAGCATAGCGCAACATCAAGCCCCAATACCTGGAGATACGAATTCCCTCCTATCGCTCATTGCCTCCATGTGACTCGGGACTGTACCCAAAAACCATCTGTTTGCATGACTCAGTAGAGCCGTGGTAGGGTGGAAATCAAAGGACAGTGGGAGACACACAAGTCTCTATGACGATCTTGGGTCGATAGTGTAAGTCGATGCTATGCACCACGCGGAATCGCGGGGAGGCGGAAGGTGTAAAAAACGATGATTTTAGCATCATAACACCGACTTTAAGCCATGATCATAATCTAAACCGTATCTAACAAAAGCAAATGATGTATAAATAAAAGTACAGAAGTTTATACCTCATTAAATCTGGTCCTTCTTCTCCTTTTCTTGCTGTCCTCCTCACCTGCACGAACTCCTCGAAGTGGTACGGATGTCGTCTCCTCGTCGGCTTTCTCGAATCCTAAATGATCCACCCGAACGTTTGTGCACCAAGCTTATCTTCTAAACCAAAGAAACTAGATCAAGTAGATTGCCAATCTAAATGATCTAGGGTGTGTATATGATGTAGATGGATTGAGGAGTCTAATTTTGCTCAAGATTACTCAACTCATAAATGTTTTTGAGCTTAAGGGAATTTGAGATGGTGAAAAGAAATGATATGAGCTAAAAGATGAAGAAGGTTAGGGTTTTCTCTCTGTTGTTCTAAACTAAACTCTTCTATATTATCAATTAGAAAAACTAATTCAATAATAGAAAATAGGTTCAATGGTCAAACAAATGACTCATGGGTCAATTGATGAACATGTGTCCTTAAAACCCAAGTCCTTATTCATGCATAATACACAGCATTTCTTAATTACCTAAAATGTATTAATTATTTAAAACTAAATGATTAATACAATTAGGACATGCCATCTACACATACATTTCGTATAAATTACGAAAACGCCCCTCGTCCGTATATACATACCTGTATTCGTATTCCGAAAAATACGAATACCGAAGACGACAATCCATCCGTACAATACAAGGATCCGGCTTAAACTAAAGCCTACTAGTATTGTCCGTCCGACTCATCGTGCGTGCACGAGTGTACGCACATGATCGAACCCTTTCGTAAAACCATATGATATCTACACGTTTTTCCCGATGCAGGGAAACTCTCCGTGTGGGACTCTAGAGACTCGACTCTACGCTGGCAGTGGGTTTAACCACAGGTCGCAAGCGGTGCTAGCTGTACGTAGCGATCCCTAGGTATTGTCGATAAGAAAGCCGATGAGCATAACTCATCCGAACTCCTACTGAGTCTGTATTTGACAATCTCCGTACAGTCCGGTCTTTCTGTCTAAGAGTATCGCATATCGGGCCTAGGGGGCGGTAAACGTCAGACCCCTAATAGCGGGATAAGTCCTGTCGGAGTGAAGCCCATTACACCCTGAGAAACTACTGGAGTACCTACCAGTAAATCTCGCTTGCCCTGGCCAGGGACTTTGTGTAACGGCTCTCCAAACACAGTGCGATATCAACCCCCAATACCGGGAGAGACGAATCTTATCTAACCGCCACTGCCTCCAAGTGATTTGAGACTGCACCCAACTACTACATGTTTGCACAACTCAGTAGAGCCATGGTAGGGTAGTAATCTAAGAACAGTGGGAACACACTTGAGGCGAAGCAGCAGTGTCAAGTCTACGGACTAAGCTATACTCATGTCACTTGGGTACTGCTATCTGACGATAGGTATATTACCAACCAGCAGTTCCCAATGAGTCCATCCGGTGTAACTCACAACCTAATGAGCACCTGCATACTATATCCAGTACGACATACCGATGGCTATGGGACAAACCATCACCCAGGCTGGGAAGGGAAGCATATACACTAGTCTACTCTAGAGTATCGATGCCCTGTATCGATAATCCCGCGACTAGGGACCTGTATAAGGATGTGCTTATAGATTACCCAGCCCCTACTAGTGTGACTGCCATCACAACGCTGGTAATTAAGCATAGATCCTAAGGGCTCTACTAATATGCATAGGTGATATGTTAAAAGAAACATATGTACATATTGAAGTAGAAACAAACCAAGTATTATACTACTATTTTGAGCAAGAATGTTATTACAACTGTGAATATCCCAAGCTTCCATTAAGTAATATACAAACTAGTATGATACAGTAATGGCCTCTAGGGCATATACTTTAACAATCTCCCACTTGCACTAGGGCCTTGTACTGGCATATCGCAGACGTATCATCTCGAATAGCCTCTCGAACTGCGTCTGAGAAATAGCCTTTGTGAATGGATCTGCAGTGTTATCCTTTATAGCAACACTCCGAACCTCGATCTCCCGGTGATCCACGATCTCCCTGATCAGGTGATACCGCCTCAAGATGTGTCTGGACTTTTGATGGGACCTTGGTTCCTTTGCTAAAGTTATAGCCCCGTTGTTGTCACAATACAGAGGTATTGGACCAACAATGGACGGAACCACCTGAAGATCTGTCAAGAACTTCCTCATATAGACTGCTTCTTTAGCAGCGTCAGAAGCAGCAATATACTCCGCTTCCATAGTTGAGTCAGCAACGGTATTCTGTTTGGAACTCTTCCAACATACCGCCCCTCCATTGAGGGTGAAGACATAACCCGTCATGGACTAGGAGTCATCCGTATCGCTATGGAAGCTGGAGTCAGCAAAAGCCTCGATCTGGAGGTCTTTTCCGCCATATACCAAGAACATATCCTTAATCCTTCTCAGGTACTTGAGAATGTTCTTTACCTCTATCCAGTGGTTCTCTCCTGGGTCTGACTGATACCGGCTTACCACGCTTAGTGCGTAAGCTACATCCGGTCTAGTACACAACATCGCATACATTATAGAGCCTACTGCAGAAGCGTAGGGTATAATAGACATGCGATCCCTTTCCAAATCAGTCTTGGGAGACATCTCTTTGGAAAGGGTGATTCCGTGACAAACCGGTAGGTTACCGCGTTTGGAATCTTCCATACTGAATCTTTTCAGTATGGTGTCGATATACCTGGATTGTGAAAGTCCCAATGTCCTCTTTGATCTATCACGATAGATCCGGATCCCAAGTATGTAAGAGGCATCACCCAGGTCTTTCATAGAGAACCTTTGTGATAAGAATCTTTTGACAGATTGTAGGGTAGGAATGTCATTTCCTATTGAAAGAATGACGTCTACGTATAATACGAAGAACACAACAGTTCTCCCTACAATCTTACAATATAAGTATGGTTCATCTGGATTTTTGATAAAGTCGAATTCTTTGACTGTTTCATCAAAACAGATGTTCCAACTCCGCGATGCCTGCTTTAGTCCATAAATGGACTTAAGCAGCTTGCACACTTTCTCGCTGCTCCCACTCTGATTAAACCTTTTGGCTGATCCATATAGACACACTCTTCCAAATGTCCATTTAGGAAAGCCGTCTTTACGTCCATCTTCCAGATTTCATAATCGTAGAAGGCAGCAATGGAAAGAATAATCCGAATGGATTTGAGCATAGCCACTGGAGAAAAGGTTTCATCATATTCCAAACCAGGTCTTTGACGAAACTTTTGCAACAAGTCTAGCCTTATAGGTTTCAACATGTCCATCTACACCAATCTTCCTTTTAAAGATCCATTTGCAGCCAACGGGTTTTACACCTTTCAGGAGCAAAGTCCAAAGTCCATACTTTGTTAGTGTACATGGACTCCATTTCGGTCCGCATTGCATCTAGACATTTTACCGAGTCTCTGCTCTGAATGGCTTGCTGGAAGCTAGTTGGTTGATCATTGTCAATGATGCAATCCTCTCTATCCCTGTCTATGAGAAATCTGTAGTATCACTCGGGCAGATGAGAAAACCTACTACTCCTGCGGAGTGGTGCGGGAATGTCCTGTTCTTTTGAATTTTCTGGTTCCACTATACTTTCAGTAATAACTTGTGGTTCTGGAATTTCTTCCAGTTCTATTGCGCTCCCACTTATCTGATTTTCTAAAAATTCAGTCTCAAAGAAGCAGGCAAGACGAGAAACAAAAACCTTTTGTTCCTCTGCGTAATAGAAAAAATACCCTTAGAGTTCTTTAGATATCCCACAAACTTGCACTGTACTGATCATGCTTCGAGTTTGTCCGTATGTTGCTTTTTGACAAAAGCTGGACATCCCCATGTCTTAATGTGCTTAAGATAGGGTTTCTTCCCACTCCACATCTGATATGGTGTGGTAGGCACTGTCTTAATTGGAACCCGGTTCAAAAGATATGCAGCTGATTCTAGTGCATAACCCCAAAAAGTTCGCGGTAACTCAGCATTACTCATTATGGAATGAACCATATCCAATAGGGTTCTGTTCTTTCTTTCCGATACACCATTGTGTTGTGGAGTGTGTGGAGGAGTAAGCTGAGAGAGAATTCCATTCCCTTTTAGGTAATCCAGGAACTCGGCACTCAAGTATTTACCACCTCGATCAGATCTTAGTGTCTTGATACTTTTGTCGGTTTGTTTTTCCACTTCATTCTTATATTCCCGGAATTTCTCAAAAGCTTCGGATTTATGCTTCATCAGGAAGACATGTCCGTACCTTGAGAGATCATCCGTAAAAGTAATGAAGTAAGAATAACCGCTTCGTGCATGTGTAGACATTGGACCACACACATCGCTGTGTATGAGTCCCAAGAGCTCGCTTGCTCTTACTCCTTGTCCAGTGAATGGAGTTTTTGTCATCTTTCCTTTTAGACAAGATTGACAAGTTGCATAAGATTGATATTCGAACGGATCCAAATATCCTTCTTTATGCAACTTGGTCAACCGTGTTTCATTGATGTGACCCAATCTACAATGCCATAAGAAAGTATGATTAATTTCTGGAGACTTTCTTTTGTGTGTATTCTGGATATTGAAAATCCGCGGTTGGTTTAATACGTATATACCGTTGCTTAATGTACCCGACCCAATCAAAACATGATTAAGGTGAATGTTTACAACATTGCTTACAAATGCAAAATCATAACCTTCTTTAGACATTAAAGATACAGATATGATATTACAAGTCGAACTGGGTACAAAAAAACAGTTGTGCAAAACCAAAACATGTCCATCTGTTAATCCGTGATAGTCCCCCACGGACTCAGCATTCATGCTTGCTCTGTTTGCAACTTTGAGGGTTATATCACCTGCCTTCAAAACTCTACACCTTCTCAGTGCCTGCAAAGAATTACAGATATGAGATCCTGATCCGGTATCCAAACCCAAGAAGTAGAGTTGATTGACAGACAGTTTTCAATAACATACACACCTGAAGCCGAAGCCACAACTTGCTTCGGGTCCTGGTTCTTGGCTCTCTAAGCCCTGCAATCTTTCTTCCAGTGGACTTTCTTGTGACAATAAAAGCATTCTTCTTTCCCTATAGTCTGTCCCGCTACCTTTGCTTTTCCCTTGGCTTCCACCTTACTAACACCGCCCCTTGGTTTGGTGGGGGCCTTTTTCTTCTTTCCTTTGGCTTTCGCCTTGGACCTAGAAGAGGAAGTTCCTCCAACAAACAAAGTGGGTATTTCCCTTACTTTCTGTAAGGTGCCCTCTTCACTCCTCAACATGTTGAAGAGTTCCGGAAGTTCAATTTCTTTTCCTTGAATGTTGAAATTCAGGATAAACTGGGCGTAGGTGGAAGGAAGGGACTGGAGAATCAAGTCAGTGTAGACCTCGTTCTCTAACGTGGTCCCGAGGTCCGTGATCTCCTCAATGTAGCCAATCATCTTAAGCACGTGTTCCGCTACAGATGATCCGACAGCCAACCTCGCTGAAAATAGCTTCTTTGAGGTCTCGAATCTTGCGACACGGGATTGCTCTCCATATAGTTCCTTAGTGTGGAGAAATATGGATTCTAGATCCATATTCTCGTGCCTCCTCTGATGTTCATTGTCCATAGAGGCAAGCATGAGGCACTTGGCCTTCGCGCAGTCAATCTCCCATGTCTTATGGATTTCCCTGTCCGCGACACTAGAGTCTGGGCCTGGGACGGCAAGGGCTTTTATAGTAAGAACATAGCCCAACTTGTTATAAGTGATTTCCATTTTGACATTCCTAAACCAATCTTTATAATTTGGTCTTGTCAACATGTTCTTAACTAATAGCAATTTAAGGCCCGTCGTGTTTGGTCGCTACAATTAGGAGAGAGAGAAGAACATTTTAGCATGATGCTCTTGTAAGTTTAGATTGGTTTTTAGTTTATCTAAACTGGATGGCTCCCACTGTTTCTCGAATCCCTCCTCAAACTAGAAAAGAGAAATTAGTCAGGATTAATCTCACCAAACAATTCTGTTGGATATAGTGCCCTCAATGCAATTATTATAGTCGCGGTCAGATGGTTATGATGATTGAGGCATGACCTATACCGATAAAACGTTCTTACTCAAGATGATAGTATGCTATCTGGTTTGACTTTATCATCATGTTGATAGAGCCCATAGGATATTTGCTTGACTGCCAGCATTATGATGGCGATCATATATGTGGGAGCTGGGGTCTATAAGCACATCCTTAAATGTCCCTAGTCGTAGGAGTATCGAGACCGGGCATCGATACTCCAGTGTAGACTAGTGTATACTGATCGAGACCCCGACGAGGGGCGGAGGCCAGGTCTCACAAGCCTTTGGTGTTAGTATGTTCACCTAAGATAGTATACAGGTGCTCAATGGGTTATGAGTACACTGGACGGACTCGCCGGGAATCTGCTAGTTGGTATTATACCTATTGTCAGATAGCAGTTCCCAGGTGACTTGTGTACAGGCTAGCCTGTCGACCTGAGATCATCATTTGTCTCGTTTGAGTTCCCACTGTGCTTTGATTACTACCCTACCACGGCTCAAAGGAGTCGTGCAAATAGGTTTTAGTTGGGTACAGTCCCGAGCCACATGGAGGCAGTGATCGGATCGTCGGGGATTCGTCTCTCCCGATATTGGAGGTTGATGTCGCATTGTGTGCGGGTGGCCATCACCAGAAATCCATGGCCATGGTGAACAAGAATTACCGATCCAGGATCGATAGTTTCTCAAGTGGTGATGGGTTACATGCCGACACTAAATATCGCGTTGTTGGGGGTCTGACTTTTTCCACTCCCCTAGACTCGATATGCGATGCTCTTAGATGAACAGACCAGACTGTACGGATATTGTCGCTGACAGGCTCAGTAGGGGTTCAGGATGAGTTTGCTCGTCGGCCTCCCTTTCGCTCAATACCTAGGTAGTCGTTACGTACAGCTAGTGCCGCTGACGTTCTTGTGGTTAAACCCACTGCCAGCGTATTGACGAGTCTTTAGAGTCCCACACAGAGGGTTTTCACGGTTCAGGCGATATGGTGTACATGAGGTATGTTGATACATACAGATGTCCGATTAAATATGTGCACTTGCTGCGCAGACTTTAATTGGACGGTTGATAATACTAGCGGCTTAGGATTAAGCCAGTTTATTAAATCAGGTTTTAATTTAATAATTTATATATGTATTTGTATATACGTATTCTAGTATTATTGTTCACTATTCGTTTTCTCTCTCGGCTATTCGTATTTTGGTACGAATACGCGTATATGTATTTCGGTACATGTACCGGGAAGTATTTCGTACTTTATACGGAATAGCTTCTAGAAGATGCCACCTCATTTATATGATTTTCCATTTATGGAAATTCATTTATTTTATTATAGAGGTGGAAAAGGTGATGTGACATGAGGCACGGACCATGGTATGGGTTCAAAGCAAGGTGCATTTGTTTAATGGTAAATGATTTTTTTCGAGGAAATGAGAGAGGGGGAGCCGACCAAATTATTGGTGCGGGGTTCATTTCATTGAGTGATTTTTATGGTTCATATTTAGCCTCTTCACTCTCTCACTCTCATGCTTCAACAAAAAGAAACTTAGCATTTTTCCTTGCTCATGCCACTAGTTTAGCTCACCTCTTCTTCATCTTCTATTGTTGCTCACTTGAGTTTATGGATGAGATAAAAAATAATAGTGACACAATCCTACACCTCAACTCTCCCCCACTAGCAATCTTGGAGATTCGGTTGGTCCGCTTGGTGAACCTGGAGCTTGTGCCGTTTCCCTCGGGTGGATCATCGGAGACGAAGGAAGACCAACAACCAAACCATATCAATGAGCCACTAGGAGCTTAGAATGAAGATCGAAGGACTCGGATCAACTCGATATAACAATTCTAACTCTTTGTTTAATTTGCTAGTTTAGGGTTTAAGGTCGATCCGGGATTCGGGTAGCGGTAGCGCCGGTTTCAGAAATATTTGTTCCGTATTTTGGCCACTTTTCGACGGCCGGGACGCTGCCGGGACCCTTCATGGTATCAGAGCCACCCTTTAAACCCTACTAGCTTGTTTAAACATGCTTAATAGATCGATTGACGAAATTTACGAAATCACGATTCCATTTTTCCACAGTTTCTGTCGATTTTTAAATGTGGTCAAAAAATTATTTCACACATCTTAGAAATCCGTGCAGGCAATTTTAAGGGTACTGAAAAAATTTGGGCTCGTGATTCCCCAAAAGCGCCGCGGATCCACCGCTCTTAGCCCCTATTGGCGGCGGTTCCGCGGCGGTTTAGTGGCAACAGGCGACCAAATATTTTCTGTAGCTCATTTACTTGGAAATGTGATTTTTGTGATATTCTGTTTTGGCCCAGATTTCAGTGAAGTATTTGTTCCCCTCCGAAAGACGGCGCACAGGACCGCGATGGCCTGACGCTGAAATTCGGGGCAGATGCTATATGGTTTTATCCGTCTACCTCTCCGAAGATGCCAAGTTGATTTATGGCACCGTGTATCGGGGGTTTAGACGGATGCGGCCGATGTAGCAGACTTCTTCAGATTCCCCTTCGCTTGAGGGGTTTTTAATTGTGGGGACGCTCTTCCCTGCAGGCGCAAGCCCCTGCAGTTAATTACGCTACCGCATCGCGGTAACAACTTTCTCCTTCTCCAGAATTTCACTTCGTGTCGTGTGTGTTTGTTTTGTTTGTGGTTGCCCGTGGATTGTATACGGAGACTGGGTAATGCCGTCGCCCGTAGGACGTGGATTAGTCCAAATCCGTATTTACTTAGATTTGGGTTTAGTGTTTTTAGTTTATGGATGCATTAGTCGCGTTGCGGCTAAGATCAACTTAAACGTTTGTTAAGAATACGTCAGTTCTGTTTGAGACTGAGATCAACATAACGTAGTGCTTCATTTAATCTATGGCCGTCAGGACTCGTCACCTCTCTGATGTCGTTGAAGGATTACAACGACATGTGTCAGAGGAGCTCGGAGATGTACCCTCGAACCAGAGTTGATTTGGAATTTTGTAGTCCATTTGAATGTTTAAGGATACGTTAACCGTGTTTGGGGCTAAGATCAACTTAAACAGGATCGTTTAGATCCGGCGAAAGAGCATTTAGAGGCTCTATTGTTCCAGTTTAGGGACGTAGTGGTCTATCGCCAGTTTAGGGACGTGGTGGTCCATTTTCCAGTTTAGGGACGTGGTGGTCCATATTCCAGTTTAGGGACGTGGTGGTCCAATATTAGTTTAGGGACGTTTCGGTCCAATATTAGTTTAGGGACGTTTCGGTCCAATATTAGTTTAGGGACGTTTCGGTCCACGAGTTTAAGGACCTCGCAGTCCATATTCATATGTGGTCGTCGGGACCCGTCACCTCTCTGACGTCGTTGAAGGATTACAACGACAGGTGTCAGAGGAGTTCGGAGATGTACCCTTGAACCGGTAGTAAATTAATTTAAGAGAGCAATCTTGCTCAGTCAATTTAATTTAAGGACTTATGGCCAAAATTGGGCTAAGCCCAGTTTCAATATATTTTTTTTTGTCTTTGGCCTGTGCTAGGGCTTTACCCCTTTTTAGTAATGCACTGCATTATTATTGTTTTGGTCGGGCTTTGCCCTTTTCTAAATGATGCAGAGCATCTATTTTTTGTTTAGGCTTTGCCCCCCCTTTTAAAATGCATAGCATTTTTTATTAGGCCTGTTAGGCCTTTTAATTGGGCTCTGTCCCTTTTCTTTAATAATGCAGAGCATTAAATACTCTGACAGTGCCACACATGGCTTGTCAAGCGCTTTGCGCTAAGTAATGAGCGCAAACTCATATGGTGGTGACACGTGTCACGCTCTGGTGAGCGCAAGCGCAATAGCGCAGTGCGCTGCGCTAATGCGCTGCGCTGTTGCGCTGCTGACACGTGGTGCGCTTTGGTGAGTTGCACCAATTCCAGAGAGCAAAGCTCTATTTCAAGAGCGCAAGTTCTTTTGTAGCTGACACGTGGCGCTCTCTCAAGAGCGCAACAGCGCAGTTTGAAAGCGCAAAGCACTAAGAATCTTTTAGATTCAAGAACAGGAGTGCAGAGCACTATTTGATTTCTTGATCTAATTTAGATCAAAGAAAATAAATATTTCTTTTTTATTTCAAGAACCAGAGGTTCATAAAAAAGTGCAAAGCACTATTATTACTTATTTTTCTTTTTATTAAAATTATTGATCTTGTTCATAGATCAATAATCTGTCCATAAGAGAATTTTCTTTTTTTCCTAAAGGTTTTTTTACCTTCTGTTGTTCTTGAGGAGTTCTCAAGAGTTCTCTTCTCTTTTTTTTTTAGAAAGATCTTGATCCTTTTTAATTGAGGCCTAGGGTCCTTTTTATAGTGCCCATAAATTAGTTAAATTTGTTAAAGAGATCTTTCTCTGAGTGATTTGGGGAATTTTTCCCACCGTTGGATCTTTGATCCAAGGGCTTCTACTTTGCAGAAGAAAATCTTCTTGTTTTAACAAGAACAGAAAAGATTTCTTGGAAATTTAATTCTGTTTGGCGCAGATGCCCCAGCGCGTGACACGTGTCGCGCAGCGCACTGCGCAGCGCAACTGTGCTAGCGCAACTGTGCTGACACGTGTCGCGCAGCGCACTACGCAGCGCAACCGCGCTAGCGCATCTGCGCTGACACGTGTCGCGCAGCGCAGAGCGCAGCGCAACCGCGCTAGCGCATCTGCGCTGACACGTGTCGCGCAGCGCAGTGCTTGCGCAGCTGAAGCGTTGCTTCATAAAAATAGAGTTTTACTCTGATTGGGCGCGCCTTCTTGAGCGCTGCGCTGACGTATCAGCGCCTGACATGTGGCGTGTTGCGCCCGAGATGTGAAGCGTTGCTTCAAAATTTTGAATTTTTGAATTTCAACAAAGCTCTGCTCTGATTGGGCGAAACAAATTCCCCCCCACCGTTGCGCTCACGTGGCGCACACGTGAGTGCAGCGGTGGCAAACTCCTGATCGTTGGATCAACGGTTGAGCTGAAGGGGCGCAAGCGCCTTATAAATAGGACCTATGGCCCTTTAGAAAACTTCACCATTTTCTAGATTTCGATTCCAGAGCTTTGCTCTTGCTTAGAACTTCAGAGCTTTGCTCTCGTTTCCATAACTTTAGAGCTTTGCTCACTTCCAAGGTTAAAAACTTTAGGTAAAAATTAATTCAAATCAAATTAATTAACCTTAACCAAAGAGCTTTGCTCTCACAGATCTTTTGATCTATAGAGACCCCCATTGGGGTTTCATAAACAGAGCTTTGCTCTCAAACACTCATAGATCTGCAGGGATCTTGTTCATGGGTTCTAACCCATGAACAGAGCTTTGCTCTTGGATCAAGTGTGGATCTTTTAGATCTGCAAAGTGAAGAACTTATCATAAGTTTTCATGGGTTTTTCAAGGTCCCAAATTTTTTTTAAAATTTTTAAGTAATAAGATTTTCTGATGGATCTTTTCTATTATTATCACAGAGCTATGCTCTTTTTAAGGAATTTTATTCTTTTGAGACCAGAATTTGACAAGTGTCATTCTGTGACAGAGCTTTGCTCTGAAAGAGGAGATTTTCTCCTTATCTCTAGGGATTCTTCCCCCCTTTTTTTAAATGGTAATGTTTTCCTGGGGCCAACTGACAATCTCATCCAATGATGAGATTGTCTTATTAACTGACGTATTGTCATTTAGATTTTGTGGGTCCCTCTTTGGTCTCCTACTCACTGCACTGTGGTGCGGTGTAATTAATTAATTTTAATTTAATTAATGCATTTTCTTTTTTAGACGCCAAACGTTGGAATTACAATACTAACGGCTAAATTGTTCTTTTTGCAGAGATCATGTCTCTAGACACTTCATTCCCGTTCGTCCGCTCGGAGGAGGGATTTCCCGAGGCGCCCCTGGACCGTGAAGTCCTGGCTATGATCAAGGAGTACGACTCAGAATACAAGAGTCTCCATCTTTGGGGGTCGTGGTACAATCAGATCATCATGGGCCGACGGAGCTTCACCTGCGCGGTACCGTCAGAACCCATCACGGCAATTCACTACGCTACCCCACCTTCAGTGCAGTATGCCGTGGAGATGATAGACTGGACCGCGAACAGCTTTCTTCATCCGGCTATGGATGCGGTTCTGGTTCAGCGTCCCATGGTCTTGGATATCCTAGGACGCCGTATTTGTCAGGGAGAAGCACGGCCCTGGGGGCAATCATATAACCTAGGTTTGATTCCCCGTCACCCGATTGGCTATCTGCCGTGGGCCCGTTACATCCTGTCGACGAAGAAGTCGCAATTGATAAGACTAGGACTGTACACCGCGGTCTACGTCTCTCTCTTCCATTATCCCACGCTCCCCACTTGGTGGTTCAAGGCTTTCTTGGAGCAATGGAATATTCCCACCCACACTTTCCTTGCTATGGATCGGGAAGTGTCCATCTCTTTGGAGGAATTCGCGGAGCTATCCGGCCTACCGGTCATGGGAGAACATTACGAGGAGCTGCTCCCGACAGATGTGTACGTCTTTGGTGCTAGGCCAGTGGTCAGGGGGGTCACGCCGGAGAATGCCATTCAACATCAATTCCCGAGCTTGATTAAGGTGTTGAACATCTATGAATCTCTCTTTATCGAACGCGGGAGTCGCGGAGTTAATTTTGCGGATTTCATAGCTCAGTTTCTTCATCCTAACGTCCTCTCGGCAGAATCTACCAAGTTTGCCACCCTTGAGGACCCTTTCGGTTTAGGTTTGGATAACCTGCCAGCCAGAGATATAGACCAAAAGGACTTCTTTCTTCCTAACTCCCCAGCAACGTCCTTCGCAGAAATTGCGGCCCCCGGAATGGATGAGGAGGCCTTTTTCTTAGGATTTCTCGGACTGTGGCTGAGTTGGTTCGTGATCCCAATGCACTCTCATCGCATGCGGCCTTCTGTCTTTTACCCAGCCCACCGAATGGTCATCGGGGTAAAGGTGGCTGTGGGGATCGCTGGCCTGGCGCACCTATATCATGGCCTCAGCCGAGCAGCGGACGCCAACGAGCCCGGTGTTCTGCACGTGGTCTTCTCGATGCACTACTTTGCATCGTGGCTCGAGCTACACACGGCGGGTGTCTTCGGCATGCATAAAAGGCCTTCATTCTTCGACAAATGCGGTTTTCCTCGTATTTTACAGTTGATTGGCTCATTAATCGTGACCCCTTCACCACGGGACGCTAGGGGTTTACTGCTTCGCCCCCGCACCGTTGGAGTCGGGATGTCCTTTATTGATAAGGTATTAACCATTGGAAAAGCATCCACCACTGCGGTGCGGCCATTACAGGATTCCTTCAAGGATGGAGCTTCAGTGTTAACGGCCCGGGAGATCCTCCATTTGTATTCTATTAGACCGGGTTTCCTAGTCTTCAGGCAGGGCGGTGCAGCAGTCTTTATGAGATATAATCCGCATCGTTTTGCCGAACAACTGGGTTACGATCAAGGGGTACCTTTGGAAGCTTTCTTACTGGAACCTGCTGTCAATGAAGAAGGGATGGAGAACGCGTTACATCACTTCATGCGCCTGAACACGGGTTCTCGTTTTTTTATCAGCATTCCAGCCTGCGATCCATGACTCCTTAATGTATATAAAGAGTGGTACAATCATGCGACGGGGGCTGTTATAAAGGAAGAGAGGCGAGTGTTGATCGACCGTAAAGAAGTACCCCCCGGTGCCAACCGTAACGCTCCCTTAGCGCCAAGGATCCTGGTGGCTCCTCCTCTAAAAGATGCCGGGGGCAGACCATCACGTGCGCCAAGTCCTCCACATGAGCTGCCGCTCCCTGATATCGCAGATGCACCTCCCGCATCCTGTGCTCCAGTGGAGACAGTAGTTGTACCCTCGCCGGAGTCTAGCGTGGGTGCGGACATCGGGACCCGTCGTCCCAAAGTGGCTGCTAAACGGAAGTCGATCCCCCGTGAGCCTAGGGTTGGAGGGCAAAAGAAAAAGAAGTCGCTCTTTGCTGCGGACGTCGTGTTCGGTCAGGAACCCCATGCTCCCTATGCCGAGGGCCTGATCGAATACGGGACGAACGAAGGACTAGTGATGCCGCCGCCGGACGATACAGACTTGGAAGCCGCTCTCGAAACTTCGGCGTGGTTGGCAAAGCGTGACGCGTGGCTGGCCAAGCTTGCGCAATCAGGTAACTATTAGTCGCCTTTTCTTTATTGCAACATATCCTATTCATTGCCTTTGACTAACGCTTTTCTTTCTTTCCTTTCGACAGGTATCACTGATGAAGAAGCCATCGCCGCTTCTTTGAAGACTTTCCAGGAGGAGGAACGTCTTAGAGCGTCTATGGGCCTTAGTAAGTTTTAATCCATCAAGTTTCCATCTCCCTTGTGTTATGGTCGATCTAACCTTTCTCTTTTTATTGCAGAAACCTCAATGCCGTTCCCACCAAGCGACGCAGATGTTTTACCAGCTGCCGATGTTCCTGCTTCCTCTGGGCCACCGCAGGAGGTTCGTCTTGAAGAGCCGATGAAGGATGCCTTAAAGGCTCTTGAGGCATCCCTAAACGAGGATGACGAAGCCTTGAAGGAGGCGTCACTAAGGTCCATCGCGACAGCCCGGGAAGAAAGGAAGCGGCAAAGGCGTGAGGCGAAGGCGCGCCGGACTGCCTTGGCTGCGGGAGCGGGCCCCAGCACCGTCCCTCGCGCTAATACTCCATCCTAAGAGGCCCCTGTCGCCCTATCCACTGCCCGCAGAGAGGTGACGCGCGCAGTTCGGAGCGCAAACGGTAAATCCACTTCAGGTAATGTTTCTCTCAGAGTTTTTGTTATAAGGATTTTAATGTCGTTGGTCCTTATATCTCTTATCTTGCAGGGCCAAGTCCGATCGAGGGGGAGGCGGAAACCGTTGATCCCAAAGAAACAGAGGAGGCGGGTACCTGCCGAACTCGAGCCGACGGTGGGCAATGTCGTTGTGGCTTTGGAGCCTGAAGTGGATGTCGAGGGGCCTACCGCCGAGAAGGTCATTGATGCCGAACCTGAAGTGGTGGCAGATGATATGATCATTATAACTGAACTGAGGCTGGTAGTGGACGAGGCGCTTGAGGCCGGCGACCTCGTGGTGACAGTGGATGAGCCGATGGAGACGGCGGATCTCGAAGAAGTTGCGGGTGAGATGGGTACGACTCTTGGGGAAGAGTCAGCCGCTTTCTTCCAAGAATCCAGCAACTCTCCAATCATTGCCCTCCCTGCTTACGATCTCCTGCCGTCTCCTGGTCGTGCTAGCACGACGACGGTCCCCATCGAGTCGGGTGATGAGGCTACGGGCGGTGGCCTCATGTCGATAGAGGAGGGAGTCGCTTCTGTTTCGGCCGGGAGCTCCTCAGGTAAACCTTAGGTTACTGTCTTTCTTATTTTACAATCCTTTCTGATAATTTCACCTTTCTTGTAACGCAGGTGCAGCCAGCGCCGATGCCCCACTGCTTGAAGGAGCGCCTTCAACGACTGCCTTGGCAGTGGTTACCTCCCAACCCTCTCTCATACCGTCTAAGATGTTGGAAGGTATGGGTTTGCAACTTATTAGTCTTATCTTTCAGATGTATAGTGCATGTACTAAAGTCATGCTGTTGTGTCTTTTCAGGAGTACTTTTTGACCATCTTTACCAGATGTTGCTCCCACACTTCTCCTTCCCATCCGAGCTTGCTTCTTCCTCTGGTGGCGTTGGTGAGTATGATTTCCAATGACATCCTTCTTTCTTTATTGATGGGATTATTTCTAAACCCCCTCTTTTTTTTTCGACTGCAGTGTTACAAATCGAAGGAGGGGATGAAAGACGGGCTGCGTTGCCGACTCTTCCGGCTCTGCCACCTGCCTCAGCTGGTACAGCGACTATCACATTGATAAAGTCTTCCTTCTTTATTTTCAGAACTGTTATCTGATCACATCCTGTTTCTCTTCAGCTGTCGTTCCGGTCTCGGCGCCCTTTGAATCTCACATCATAATGCGAGCAGGTCCTTACCTGAGACGTCCATCTTCGAAAGGCGCCGCGAACAGCTTACGTATGTTGAGCGATTACATTGAGGAGCTCGACGTCGAGACCCCTACCCCTGCTGCGGATTTTGCTATAGCGGTTAACCCGATGCTGGTGATACTCGTGAACTTTCACGACGAGGGTATCATCGCATCTTGGGTTAACCATTGCAGGGAGATCGAGGCCCGCCTGCATCGGTTGGAGTCGCTGCGTCCCGCTCTCGAGGCCTTGGCTGCCAGCAATCAAAGAACAGCGTGGATTGAGCAGAGCGCTCCTTACTTCCATCACCTCGAACAAGAAGTCATTTCAAGATGTAAGGAGCGAGGTGAGACTTCGAGCAAGTCTGCCCAACTGCATGCTCGGGTGGAGGCCAACGCCGCACGGCTGAAGGTTGTCTTTGAGGGCCTTCTGCAATGTCTTTCTGAAGGGTTATTATTGAGGCAGCACCTTGATGTTGTTGAGCGAGCTGCACCCAGCCAGGAAGCAGCCCAGAAGGCGGCGGAGGAGCAACTTTCATCTTTCTTGCAGCAGCGAGCCCGGGTGGAAGTGGAGGTGGCCGCGGCAGCCGCTCAGGAGGAGGCGCTGAAGGAAGTGCGAGAGCAACTTGTGGATTTACTAAAGACACTTCCTCCTCAGTAACTATCCTTCTTTGTATCGTTCGTAATTGTAGATAAAAGAATGTATATATATATTTTTTCTTTCTTTGACATAATGTATCCTGTACCCAATCAAGTTTATGAATAAAAGATGCACCCTTTTTTTTTGTAATGTGTCATTTTCTCCGTCTTTTCTTTCTTTCATTATCAGCATGCCACCTTAGTAATCATGGTTGACGGATGATCAGAACGAGTATCCTGACTCTCTTAAGAAATAGTGATGGCTTAGGCCGCAGGTTCAGATCTGCTGCCTAAGACTTTTCAACTCTATAAGCCGTGAGGGTCTCATAGAGACTTTTCTCCCTACGGATCGAGAGGACCTCGTAGGTGGGTTTTCTCCCTAGGAATCGTGGGGATTCCTAAGTGTGGTTTTCTCTTATAAGTCGTAAGGATCCTATAAGACAATTTTCCCTCTTACGAGTCGAGAGGATTCGTAAGCGGTTGTTTCCCTCCTTGTCGGAAAATCGACTTCGGAGAGTGAGACCCGTGAATAGTATGCAAGAGACCATTTTGGATTGACTTGCAGGGCCCCATTGTTCAGGGAGCAAGCATTCTTAGTCCATGCTGCCTGAGGCTTCATTTTGCAGGTTGAGACGAACCGGGAATTCTTCCGCAAAGACAGTGGTGGCTCTGCGTGAGTCAAGAGGCTCTCGTCACGGAGAGTTTGTATCCGTGAGTCGAGGAGTTTGCTAGGGATTATTTGTTTCCCAAGCGCCAAGGATTATTTGTTTCCTTGGGGTTTGAAACGAGTCGAGGATTCCCACGGAGACGCTGGTGGCTCTGCGAGTCGACGCGGATCAGGAGGCTCTCGTCAAGGAGTGTTTGTATCCGTGAGTCGAGGAGTTTGCTAGGGATTATTTGTTTCCCAAGCGCCAAGGATTATTTGTTTCCTTGGGGTTTGAAACGAGACGAGGATTCCCACGGAGACGCTGGTGGCTCTGCGAGTCGACGGGGATCAGGAGGCTCTCGTCAAGGAGTGTTTGTATCCGTGAGTCGAGGAGTTTGCTAGGGATTATTTATTTCCCGAGCGCCAAGGATTATTTGTTTCCTTGGGGTTTGAAAAGAATCGAGGATTCCCACGGAGACGCTGGTGGCTCTGCGAGTCGACGCGGATCAGGAGGCTCTCGTCAAGGAGTGTTTGTATCCGTGAGTCGAGGAGTTTGCTAGGGATTATTTGTTTCCCGAGTGCCAAGGATTATTTGTTTCCTTAGGGTTTGAAACGAATCGAGGATTCCCACGGAGGCACTGGTGGCTCTGCGAGTCGACGCGAATCAGAAGGCTCTCATCAAGGAGTGTTTGTATCCGTGAGTCGAGGAGTTTGCTAGGGATTATTTGTTTCCCAAGCGCCAAGAATTATTTGTTTCCTTGGGGTTTGAAACGAGTCGAGGATTCCCACGGAGGCACTGGTGGCTCTGCGAGTCGACGCGAATCAGAAGGCTCTCGTCAAGGAGTGTTTGTATCCGTGAGTCGAGGAGTTTTACTGAAGACACTGGTTTCTTCGGAGGTGGACTGAACCGTCGAGATTTGGCTTCGTCTTCTGGCGGAGCCTGTTGGGAAAGTATGGTTCCCTCTTTGTTTGCGCCTTTGGATTGCATATAGGGATCGATGTGATCTTAACTGTAGGGCCAAAGTTTTATCATCATTTTTTTTGTTTTATCTCCGCGATGCTCTATCATTTCAGCTTTTATATCGCGAAGGTCGCGATTGCCCAATCATTTCGGCTATTTTTCGCGGTGCCCATTCATTTCGGCTATTTATTTTATTTTTACTTGCTATTTTTTATTGCGAGTTGCCCAATCATTTCGGCTATTTTTTATTTTTTACTCGCTGCTATTTATTGCGAGTTACCCAATCATTTCGGCTATTTTTTATGCATACATTTTCACTTGCTGCTTTTTATTGCAAGTTGCCTCATCATTTCGGCTATTTCATATGTATGTGCGGCCTACTTGCTTTTCGTCGTAAACCTGAAATTAGACGCCGATTTAGGCATCAGCACCGCTACAACTGGGATATTACCAGGAGCGAATCATCATTTGCCTCTGTCGATGTCGAACAAGGGTGGCTTAGCGAGCAGGGTTAAGGTTCTGTCGACTAAGGCTTTTGACTTCATGAGCCGTAAGGGTCTCACAAAGGTATTTCTTCCTACAAGTCGTGAGGATCTTGTAGGTGTGTTTTCTCCTTAGGACTCGTGAGGATTCCTAAGTGTTCGTTTTCTCTATAAGTCGTAAGGATCCTACAGGAGGGTTTTCTCCTCATAAATCGAGAGGATTTACAAGGGTTGTTCACCATGCAAACATATCCCCAGTCACGGATGAGACTTGGTTAGGGAAATGTTTATTCGCGCCCGTGGATTGTATACAAGGGTCAGTATTGAGCCACTTGTAGGGCAATATTGGAAGTCTGTGGGGGTTTGCTTAAGCACAGGTTTAGGTCTCTGTGACTTAAGACTTTCAAATCTTATGAGCCGTGAGGGTCCCATAAGAGAGTTCTCTTCACGAGTCATGAGGATCTCGCGAGTGTATTTTCTCCCTAGGAATCGTGGGGATCCCTAAGTGTGTTGCTCCCTTGTGAGTCGTAAGGATCTCACGCAGGTGGTCTCTCCTCACAAGGTCGAGAGGACCCTGTAAGTGTCTTTTAACGAGGTTGCGCCCTTTCAGGTTTTCACAAACACTCGCCGGTAGTCCTGCTGTTTTTACTCACGGAGCCCTTTCGGGTTTTCATCCGTGCCCATTTTGCTTATGGACATACCGTTTTTTTTATTCTTTTTATTTTCTTTTTCTTTCTTTTTTTTTATGAGGTCGCGCCCTTTCGGGTTTTCACGAACACTCGCCGGTAGCCCTGCTGTTTTTACTCACGGAGCCCTTTCGGGTTTTCATCCGTGCCCATTTTGCTTATGGACATACCGTTTTTTATTTATTATATTTTTTCTTTATTTATTTATTATTATATTTTTTTTATTCATCTCGTCAGCCTAAGGATGCTGCAGTATTAGTTTAAAGACGTTTCGGTCTGCTATTAGTTTAAGGACATTTCGGTCCGCTATAAGTTTAAGGACATTTCGGTCCAACATTGAGAGGCTGGCTACTGCTTATAAAACTTGAGCTTAGGAAGATAGAGAGCAGACATGGTCGTCGTCATCTATCATTGACCTAGGCTGTGGCTCATTAAGCGTAGTATTTCTTCAGGAAGCGACCGTTTTCACCGTGCATGTCCATGAGTAGATAGGCCCCACCCTGGTAAAGTTTATCTATGATGTACGGGCCTTCATAGTTTGGCTCGAATTTTCCTCGCTTGGCGCGGTTGGGGATCATAGGCCTTTTGACCACTAGCACGAGTTCGCCTTGGTGGAATGTCCTCGGTCGGGTCAATCTTTCGTATGAGCGCATCATCTTTGCTTTATAAGCTTCCAGATTTTGCTGCGCTATGAGCCTAGTTTCATCAAGGGCGTCAAGCTCCTCAAGCCGAAGGTGGGCATTTTCTTCATCCATCAGCTCGTAGTGGACTGCCACTCGTAGAGAGGGTAACTCTATCTCGAGGGGGAGTATCGCTTCCGTACCGAACACCAACGCGTACGGCGTTGTGTTTGTGGCCGTCTTGAATGTAGTTCGATATGCCCAAAGAGGTTCTTGCAGTCTTTCGTGCCAATCTTTCTTATTACGGGACACTGTTTTCTTTATTATTTTTGTTAATTTCTTGTTGAAGGCTTCAGCTAGTCCATTGGCTCGCGGATTATAAACCGAGGAATATCTCCAGTCTATATTATACTGTTGCGCGAAGCGACTGATCTTGTGGCTTCTGTAAGCTGGCCCGTTATCGGAGATGATCCGTCGCGGAGTTCCAAATCGATATATGACATGCGTCTTGTGTTAGTTATATGTATGCCCTAGAGGCCATTACTGTACATGGGATGTATATTGTAGTGGATGCTGGGACATATATAGGGAGGACTTTCTTGCTCGACATGATAGTATGCTATCTGGTTACCCTTTACCTTAACGTGTATGCTAATTGTCTCTCTGTTACATGTTGGTAAAGCCCTTAGGATCTGTACTTGACTACCTGGACTATGATGCGGATCATACTAGTGGGGACATGGTATTCTATAAGTACATCCTTCACAGTCCCTAGTCGAGGGTGTATCGAGACGGGGCATCGATATACCAGAGTAGACTAGCGTGTACCTTCTCGACCCATACAGATGGGCGATGGATGATCCCATATCCATCGGTGTTTGACATCAGAGGAGATATACGGGTGCTCAGTAGAGACTGGGTACACTGGACGGACTCGCCGAGAACTCCCAGATGGTATTATACCTCACGTCAGATGGCAGTTCTCTGGTGACACTGGTACAGAGTAGTCTGTTGACCCGAGATCGTCATAGAGTCTTGTGTGGTTCCCACTGTGCTTTGATTTCCATCTTACCACGTCCAAGAGGGCGTGCAAAACGGTGGTTTTTGGGTACAGTCCCGAGTCACATGGAGGCAATGAGCGATAGGAGGGGAGTCGTCTCTCCCGGTATATGGGGGTTGATGTTGCGCTGTGTTCGATTGGCTATAACAGGAAATCCCTGGCCAGGGTTGCTGAGATTTACTGGTAAGTGTTACCAGTAGTTTCTCGAACAGTTATAGACCTCATATCGACACGACTTATTGAGCTATTGGGGTCTGACGTTTACCACCCCTAGGCGAGATATGCAACATATCAGACGATCAGACCAGACTGTACGGTAGTGTTACTGGTCGGATTCACTGGAGTGTGAGCGGGCTTGCTCGTCGATCTTCAGATCGCTCAATACCCGGGTGGCCGTTACGTTTAGCAGACCTCTTGCGGCTTGTGGGTGTTTGATATGATCATCACCTGCTACCGGCGTATTGACGAGTCTTTAGAGTCCTACACAGAGGTTTCCTGGCTCAAGCGAAACGAAATAGGAGCGCATATGAGATATGTGCGGGACCGAGAATAATGCGTGTATGTGATACCGTATTCTATTCTCGCGATAAATATATCGAATGGTTGTATGAGATATAACCTAGTTATCGATTCAAGCGTTGATTCGATAAGCCGATATATTGTATACTAGTCGGTTGTGTGCGACATAACCGGGTCATTGAATCAAGTGTTGATTTAATGATTTAATGCATATTTATATATTTGATATATTACTTTGCATCAACTAGTATCGGTTTACTTAAGATGGATTTTCTCACTCGGATGGGCGCATTGTATATGCGATATACTTTTGTGCATTTGCTTGTATCATGTTTGATGATACATGATTGTTTAAGTGTAAGTTAAGAATAAACCATGGTTATTAATATGATTAGGGTTTTATTTCCTTTTATTATTTATTTATCTATTTATTTATTTTGGAAATAATTAGAAAAGGAATAAGAAGAAAATGGTGGCTATTTTTGTTTCATATTGAAGCTTCTTGAAGACTTTGACCTAGTGACCATTTTGTTCTTATCCTTAACCCTAACCATTCCATTAACCATGGTCTTTTCTCTACACTTAACTAGGGTTCAAGTTATGATAAGAATTGTTTTTCTTTTCATTATTCTTTGAACTTATCATAACAATGATCTTCTTCTTGCTCTTCTTCTTCTTCATGAAAAGCAAGCTCCATCAATGGTGGATTGATGGAAAGAGTGAGTAATCCAATTCTAAAGTTAACCCACCTCCTATTTCTTCATCCTCTACCTCTTGCCAAGTAGTAGAGTGTGTTTCCTTCACAAGATTTTAGGGTTTGGTGAAGGTGGAGCTTGATTCATCGATGCTTCGACGTAGATCATCTTCGGCATGGACATCGACGACCTAGCTTGCCCATTCTCCGACGAAGCCGATCCTAGAGCCCAGATTCGTTTTGGACAGCGGAGAGGACCTCGTTGCGGAGCTATGGAGGTGGAGCACCGGATCTACAAAGGTTGTATTTCCGTATCTTATAGTTAACTGTTAACTAGTTAGCTTGTTCGCCTAGATATCTAGCAAACGATCCGTACTTTAGGGTTTGTAGGCACTATAATTTTTGAAATTGCCATGGTTGATGGCTTGGGTGACCTCACTAGAGTGCCTAGGAACCCTGCAGTGGTATCAGAGCCTAGCTAGAGCCTTAGGCGAAGTCCAGACGGAAATTGAAGTCCGAACGAACCCGAAACCCCGATTCAAACATGCTCTCTGTACAATTTTTAAAATCTGGTCTTTTTCTACATTAAAAATGTTCAGAAAAATCAGCAGGTTAATATATGATATACTGTGAAATTCGTACCCGAAATTCCTTAATCTTGCCGCTCTTCCGCGGCACGAGCTAGCCTCGTGCGGCGGTTGCGCGGCGGTACGGAATGATTGTTTAGTAATTTCTGCACAGTATCTCATAATTATTAGTGCTGGTATTCCTGGGTATTTTTAATATATTTTCCAGAGTTGAATTTTTCTGAGTTGATTTGGGGCTTCGGTATTTCGATCGGGGTATCAAATTTTGTCTGTGTGGCTTTCCGGATAAATTTTAGAATATGTTAAAAAGTTCGACCGGATATAAATACCCACTTTTTCCCCTGTCGGGAAATTTCCAAGTGTTGGATTTTTCCGTAGTTTGACGACATTCTAAGTAGTGCAAGTAACGCGATGGTCCCTCTAGAAGACACAAACCTTAACTCGATTATGTGACCGTCTTGAACTGCCCTTTGAACCTTCGGGTTTGGGGCAGTACGGCGTGCCACATGTGAGGCGTTGGCTTGACCCTTCTACGGCTGGATCGTTGGTACTGAGGCACGAACGGAATGTTGTTATACTTGTTTCATGTGTTGATCAGTTTCGGGAAAACTTGGGTGTTCGATTGTTCGATCGGAAAGTTTAACATTTTCTGTTTATCTGGAATGTGATACAATAATTGGAATTCACAATAAGTTATATGATAACTAAATGAATGTTATAAATCTAGCAATTTAGTCTCACTTAATCGGTTGCCACGGAATTTTGATGTGATCAAAAGTCCGTCGCAATCACGTAGCGTACGCGGATACTCGCCGGGTAAACTTAATAGACAGCCTAACTCCATAGCCCCGACCAAGTGACTGTAGGAGAACCCCGTCGCCGAAAGCATCCGTCCGGGTGCTCGCGGTAGCGGTGTTCCGCCTTGGTGCACTTCGTCGACGGTAACGGGGGTGCGGCCGTCTACTGAAGTTTGCGACGAGCATTCGATCAGGATGTCGGGAATCTTGTTGAATTACCCGACTTGATATTGAAAAGAGTTTTCGATTTTGAGACTAAAATGCGGGGTTTATAATTGTTAGGCATGGGATGTCTAAGTAATTCATTTGGTCAGGCATGCGATGTCTGAGGTGGTTGCGGATTCCAACTGTTGTAGTTTTACACTTTCTTTTCTGTGACCGTAAGTGTAATATGTGATATCGCCGGTTTCGTTGCTATATGTCAACGACAATTGGGATGCGCATATTTACTTACGTTGATGACATGTGATGTTATGTGTTGCTGGATATGTTATATTGGATCGTCGTGTTTGAATAGCCGGGGGTTTTTATGTGAGATGAGTGTTTTTCATTTTCATTCATGTAAAAACTTGTATGTAATATTCTTTTATTGGGGCGCTTCCAGGTTGCGGGAGTTGTCACCTGTTGTATATTATTTACTTTTCCGCACTAGGATAGACCCAAGGAGGAGGGCACAAGTAACCGGGTTCTGGAGTCCAGTGGGAGACCAACTCGAGGAGTCGAGGCCGGGTCTCCTAACTCCAGAATTGGTAGGGTTGCTTGTCGCTCTCGTAGGGGTCTAGGGGTGTGGGTTTGGCTATTCATCACGACCGTGGAATCCGTGTTTTATACTGGCTCGTATTGAAAACACGGACGTCCTAGTATATCCAATATTTCATATGATTCTTCTGCTGCGATATCTGTGATGAGATCATGTGATGTTTCTGTGATGGATATAGTATATAGTATATATGATATATTATATAGACGTTACTTATGTTTTGCACCCGCGCTAGCCCTGCCCTGCTCTGCCGTTAGTTACCTAACCTAACGGTGCACGAGGGGACATCGAGGCGAATGCGGATGGCATAAGTGTACGTCATATCTATCTGTGATGTTTAGGTACTTAAATGATGGGACTTCATTAATATGATTAATGAATTAAAAGAAACCTAAGATGTTGTAGAATTGAATTTCAAAATAAAACAGGTAGCTACAGTTCTTGCTTTGCACAGAGGTATATGTGATATATCCTGCACCTTATTCGATGAGGAAAGGACCGAGATCCCTTCACCGGGAGTGACTCCTTTAGCAATAACTGGCAGATGCTACACACTCGGTTTTTCTTTTGATTGCTTTTAAGTGTTTTTGCTTTGCACAGTGATATATATGATATATCCCGCACCTCATTCGACGAGGAAAGGACCGACGATCCCTTCACCGGGAATGACTCCTTTAGCAAAACTAGAAAAGCCTCAAAAGCACTCCATTTCAAAATTCATTCGATCCTACAACGATATCAAGTTCATTACGCAATAGGTTTTCAGAAAAACCTGTCGTAGCCCTCCGTCATTTCAGATAAGTACTGGTTAGTATTCGTGCTACGTTTGTTGACCTTAGCCAAGGCGTAGTGTGCGGTAGCTGATTAGTGCTTATCTGCATAAGCATATGATGCGATTGAGTTAGGGTAGTCGTGCGACTTTGTTGACCTTAGCCAAGGGTCGTGCGGGTGGGTTTAATTCAATCGGGAAATGACGGGTTGAACTTGGCTAGCACTTATGATTTGTTGACCTTAGCCAAGGTCATAAGCTGCTAGGGGCAAAATATTATCGGGAATTTCAAGTGTTGAAATTTGCAATGAGATTGCATACCTTCTATGAGATAGTTGGATCCCGATACCCGCTGCGAGTAAGAGTTACTCCTGGGAGAGTTTTATACATTACAATTAGCCGATCAAGTAGGTGTCTAGAAAGGTGTCAACGGGGTTACGCCTCTGGGAAAACGAGGTTTACATTAATTAGGTTCGTGCGAAAGCACGGGGGACCTCCCTCAAAGTACCGACACTGGCCTGGCTGAAAGATTGGCGAACTTGTAGTGTGTAATTAATCCCGGCTAGTCTTTCCTTTTAGGGTTTGAAGGAAGATTTGATAAAAAGCAGTGGGAGCCATCCTGATTAGATAAAATAATAACCAATCTATTCTTGACAGAGCGCACGCTGAGTGTTTTCTTCTCTCTCTCTCCTGGTAGCGACCATATCACGCCTTAATCAAGATAATAATACGGATATTTGACCGAACCCGCTTGTTATACTGAGCTGGGGAACGTTGGTCCCGCTCCAACTTATAATTGTTATAAGACAGAGCAGGAATTTGGGGAATACCAGATTTCCCGTGCCGCCCAAACGAAGAGAGTGCATGCTGATGCATCATCTTCGGGTGTGTTCGTTATACAGAACTGTTTCTCAGTATCCTTTACGTCCTGGGTATATGATACCGGATCAGGATCCCACATATGTAATATGTTACATAGGGCTACAGAAAGGTAGAAGAACTGAGAACGGGTGATAAGTTTCATGAGGCAGAAAACGGGGCAAGAGTTGCAGCCAGGTCTGTCGGTCACTGTCACCCTGTATTACCGATACATTGATTCTGAACGAATGTTGTTAGATACCGAACCTGATGTACAAAGTCATATCAGTCTCTTTATTAGTAAAGAAAGGATATAATTTTGTATTGTTGGATAATGTTTTGAACATTTCTTATATCAAAGGTTGATCGGTTCAGGCACGTTATCTAAAAGCATTAATGTTCTAAATCAAACTACAGTTCTTAATATACGGAACACACACGAGAGGAATAGTTCAGAAATGAACGAATTCTTCTTGAGGTATTGTAGACTAGGTCAGATCAATGCGACCCGACTGGCTAGAGTTACATATAGATGTATATTTAAATCAGTTTGAATTTACATCTTGTGAAACTCGCCAGTCATGTCACAAAGATAAGATGACCAAAGCTCCGTTTATTGGAAACAGAGAAAGAGTTAGTGAACTCTTGGGATGATACATGTTGATGTATGTAGGTCCCCTGTCTACACATGCCAAGACCGGTTCTTTATACTTCATTATATTCTCTGATAATCTCTCAAGATTCAGTCATATGTTCCTGTTGAAACATGAGTCCGAACCTTTTGAGATATTCACAGAATATAAGTTGGAAGTAGAGAACTAATACGGGTATAAGTATTATGTCCTATGATGAGATCAAGGAGGAGAATACTTGAGCAAGGAATTCCTGGACTATTCTAAAGGAGAATGAGATTCTCTCTCAGCATTACTCCTCCGCATACACCATGGCACGATGATTATCGGAGCGGAGCAAATACACCCTATATGATAAGGTGTGCTCTATGATGAGTATTACTGAGTTACCTATTTCCTTTTTGGGGGTTATGCACTTATGAAGCTGCATACCTATTGAATAGGATTCCAATCAAATCAGTTGCCTACCACTTCATATGTGATATGGTATGGGAAGAGCCCATGTCTTAAATCAGTTAAGATTTGGGGTTGTCCGGCCTATGTCTGAAAAGCAAAATCCGGACAAGCTCGAGGCAAGGTCTGTTATGTACAACTGGAAAGGTTCCAGCTATACAAACTACAGCAGATGATTTGATAGAACCAAGGGATTCAGTAGATACCAACGAACCTCAGCCTCTCCGCCGATCTAGTAGGGTTCCTCACCCACCTGAGAGATACTTCGGTTTCTCTATGACAGTGGGAGCGAGGATTACATCATGAGATGATGACCCAACTAGTTTCGAGCTGGCCATCAGGAGTAAGACTCCGTAAGAATGGCTGGATGTTTATCGATCTGAGATGGAATCCTTATACACCAACAAAGTATGGACTTTGGTTGCTATATCTGAAGGGTTAAATTCCCATCAGCAGCAAGTACATCTTGAGAAGATTACTTGGTGTATATGGAAAAGTTGAGACTTTCAAAGCTAGACTTGTTAAAGGTTTTCTTCATTGACCAGGCGTGGATCATGATGAAACCTTTTCAAGGATCTATGCTTAAGTCCATCCAGATCCTACTTGCCACGGCTACATACCATGACTGCGATATCTGGTTGGGTGTCTTGACTGCTTTTCTAAATGATGATTTAGAGCGCGTCTATAAATACACAGCCAGAGGGCTTCGTAGACAGTGGGAGCAGCGGAAACGTGTGCAAGATGCTTTATAGGATAAAGCAGACATCGCGGAGTTGGAACGTCTGTTTTGATGAAGTAGTCAAAGAGTTTGACATCATCAAAATGGTAGATGAACCTTGTATAAACAAAAAGGTAGTAGGGAGTATGGTGATGATCCTCGTAGAGTACGTGGATGACATACTCTTGATAAGAAAAGAGTTTCTTATGCTACGCTCGATCAATCTCCGCTTATCACAATGATTCTCCATATAGGATCAAAGTGATACCTCCTAAATCCTGGATTTTGGATCTATGAGATAGATCTAAATGGATGTTGGGATTCTCACTAGTTGTAGTGAGATGGTATCAATCGATCCTGGGGAGAATCACTGGAAGGGTTCCAGGGTGATAAAGACGACTGAATGTCAGTCGCAGGCATTGTCTTTACCCTCAGTAAAGGGACGGTATGTTGGAAGAGTTCCAAGCTGGATACCGTGACATACTAGACGATAAAGGCAGGATACATCGCTACTTAAGATGCTACCAAAGAGGCTGTTTGGGTGTATATTGGTTCATGAGATGAACTATGTTCCTACCATTGTGTGACAATGGAGTTGTGGCTTATCCCGAGGAACGCTGGTCCCATCAGTGATCCAGACTTATTCTAAGGCAGCATCGCCTGATCATGGAGATGGTTGATCTCCAGGGTGATCGAGGTTTGGAGAGTAGATTCTGAGGACAACACAGCAGATCCACTCACAAAGGCCTGTTCCCAGAGAGAGACTTTTAAGGGATGGTTGAGTATGAGATACTGCAACCACTGCTACAGATGGCCCTAGTGCAAGTGGGAGATTGTTAGTTATATGTATGCCCTAGAGGCCATTACTGTACATGGGATGTATATTGTAGTGGATGCTGGGACATATATAGGGAGGACTTTCTTGCTCGACATGATAGTATGCTATCTGGTTACCCTTTACCTTAACGTGTATGCTAATTGTCTCTCTGTTACATGTTGGTAAAGCCCTTAGGATCTGTACTTGACTACCTGGACTATGATGCGGATCATACTAGTGGGGACATGGTATTCTATAAGTACATCCTTCACAGTCCCTAGTCGAGGGTGTATCGAGACGGGGCATCGATATACCAGAGTAGACTAGCGTGTACCTTCTCGACCCATACAGATGGGCGATGGATGATCCCATATCCATCGGTGTTTGACATCAGAGGAGATATACGGGTGCTCAGTAGAGACTGGGTACACTGGACGGACTCGCCGAGAACTCCCAGATGGTATTATACCTCACGTCAGATGGCAGTTCTCTGGTGACACTGGTACAGAGTAGTCTGTTGACCCGAGATCGTCATAGAGTCTTGTGTGGTTCCCACTGTGCTATGATTTCCATCTTACCACGTCCAAGAGGGCGTGCAAAACGGTGGTTTTTGGGTACAGTCCCGAGTCACATGGAGGCAATGAGCGATAGGAGGGGAGTCGTCTCTCCCGGTATATGGGGGTTGATGTTGCGCTGTGTTCGATTGGCTATAACAGGAAATCCCTGGCCAGGGTTGCTGAGATTTACTGGTAAGTGTTACCAGTAGTTTCTCGAACAGTTATAGACCTCATATCGACACGACTTATTGAGCTATTGGGGTCTGACGTTTACCACCCCTAGGCGAGATATGCAACATATCAGACGATCAGACCAGACTGTACGGTAGTGTTACTGGTCGGATTCACTGGAGTGTGAGCGGGCTTGCTCGTCGATCTTCAGATCGCTCAATACCCGGGTGGCCGTTACGTTTAGCAGACCGCTTGCGGCTTGTGGGTGTTTGATATGATCATCACCTGCTACCGGCGTATTGACGAGTCTTTAGAGTCCTACACAGAGGTTTCCTGGCTCAAGCGAAACGAAATAGGAGCGCATATGAGATATGTGCGGGACCGAGAATAATGCGTGTATGTGATACCGTATTCTATTCTCGCGATAAATATATCGAATGGTTGTATGAGATATAACCTAGTTATCGATTCAAGCGTTGATTCGATAAGCCGATATATTGTATACTAGTCGGTTGTGTGCGACATAACCGGGTCATTGAATCAAGTGTTGATTTAATGATTTAATGCATATTTATATATTTGATATATTACTTTGCATCAACTAGTATCGGTTTACTTAAGATGGATTTTCTCACTCGGATGGGCGCATTGTATATGCGATATACTTTTGTGCATTTGCTTGTATCATGTTTGATGATACATGATTGTTTAAGTGTAAGTTAAGAATAAACCATGGTTATTAATATGATTAGGGTTTTATTTCCTTTTATTATTTATTTATCTATTTATTTATTTTGGAAATAATTAGAAAAGGAATAAGAAGAAAATGGTGGCTATTTTTGTTTCATATTGAAGCTTCTTGAAGACTTTGACCTAGTGACCATTTTGTTCTTATCCTTAACCCTAACCATTCCATTAACCATGGTCTTTTCTCTACACTTAACTAGGGTTCAAGTTATGATAAGAATTGTTTTTCTTTTCATTATTCTTTGAACTTATCATAACAATGATCTTCTTCTTGCTCTTCTTCTTCTTCATGAAAAGCAAGCTCCATCAATGGTGGATTGATGGAAAGAGTGAGTAATCCAATTCTAAAGTTAACCCACCTCCTATTTCTTCATCCTCTACCTCTTGCCAAGTAGTAGAGTGTGTTTCCTTCACAAGATTTTAGGGTTTGGTGAAGGTGGAGCTTGATTCATCGATGCTTCGACGTAGATCATCTTCGGCATGGACATCGACGACCTAGCTTGCCCATTCTCCGACGAAGCCGATCCTAGAGCCCAGATTCGTTTTGGACAGCGGAGAGGACCTCGTTGCGGAGCTATGGAGGTGGAGCACCGGATCTACAAAGGTTGTATTTCCGTATCTTATAGTTAACTGTTAACTAGTTAGCTTGTTCGCCTAGATATCTAGCAAACGATCCGTACTTTAGGGTTTGTAGGCACTATAATTTTTGAAATTGCCATGGTTGATGGCTTGGGTGACCTCACTAGAGTGCCTAGGAACCCTGCATCTTGAAGAAGTGGAGGTTATTTTCCGTCTTCACCTCTCTTAACGGTACTACTTCCACCCATTTAGAGAAGTAGTCAGTCGTTGCCAGGATGAAACGGTGTCCCCTAGACGATGCTGGTTCGATAGGGCCGACTATATCCGTCCCCCACATTTCGAATGGCCAGCTAGCCACCGTTGGATATAGTGGATTTGGGTGCTGGTGGATGAAGTCCCCATGAATTTGGCATGAGTGGCAGTGCTTCGCATATTCGATGCAGTCCTGAATCATCGTAGGCCAGTAGTAGCCCATCCGTTTTATTTTCAACTTCCTCTTAGGTCCTGCTTGATGAGAACCGCAGAGTCCGTCGTGAACTTCCTGGACGATCCTTTTCGCTTCGTCAGGTCCTAAGCATCTCAGCCACAGAGAATCAAATGACCTCTTGTACAGAGTATTGTTGACGAAGGCGAAAGACAGGGCTCGTTTCATGAGCTGATGTCTTGTGGACGCTTCTTCAGGCATTCGGTGGGACTTGAAGTAGTCTATGAAGACCTATCTCCAATCCTCAACCTTCTCATAGTCTTTTATTTGTAAGGTCGCTTGCTCAGTCACTCCCTTCTCTTCGGGTGATCCCGGAGGTATTTCTGCGGGGGCGAGCACCCGACGACTTTGTACCATGATTCTAACCTCATCGAGGTTCTCGTCAGCCAGTTCTTTAGCAAGCTTAGCTAACGCGTCCGCTTTGCTATTTTCTGCACGTGGTATACTTTCCAAAGTATAGGAGGGAATTTGGGTCAGCAATTGTTGCACCTTTTCCCCGTATTTTACCAATTCCGGTTTGCATGTTTGGTAATCACCGTTCACTTGACTAACGACTAGTTGAGAGTCCCCATATATGAGGAGGCTTTCAATTCCCATGTCAATGGCGATCTCGAGACCTGCTATCAAAGCTTCATATTCAGCTTCATTATTCGTTCTCGGCTCTGTCAAGGAGAAAGCGAAGCGCATTATTCCTCCTTGTGGGGTCACGAAGATAAGGCCTACTCCCGATTTGATCATTGGCGTACTTTGTTTGTGCTTTTTTATGGAAGATGCTCCATCGAAATAAAGCTCCCAACGGGTATCACCACTGTCTATTGCGTCGAACGCATGTTTGTCTGGCAAATCGCACTTTAGGGGAGAATCTGCAGGTATCGGGTGCTCAGCAAGGAAGTCGGCGATGGCCTGGCCTTTCACTGCCTTGAGAGGTCGGTACGTTATCGAGAACTCCATTAAGAGCAGGGCCCATTTAGCGAGTCGTCCCGTCAATATGGCCTTTGACATTAGGTATTTGAGAGGGTCCACCTTTGAAATGAGATGGACTTCATGTGCTAATGCGTAATGTCTAAGCTTTGTTATTGCGAAGATCAACGCTAAGCAGTGTTTTTCAATGGGGGAGTAGTTGCTTTCTGCCCCCAGCAGAACTCGACTTAAGTAGTAGAGTGCTCTTTCTTTTCCCTGGTCATTCTCCTGCGCCCATAACGCGCCTAAAGAACCTTCGAGAGCAGTTGTATAAAGAATGAGAGGCTTTCTCTTAACCGGAGCAGCCAACACCGGCGGGTTCTGCAGGTATTGCTTGATCTCGTCTAGCGCGCTTTGGCATCTTTGATCCCAGACGAATGGGGTTCCCTTCTTCATCAGGTGGCTATAAGGACGGCACTTGCCTGAAAGATTGGCTATAAATCGCCGTATGTATGCGAGCTTCCCTTGGAGAGACCGCAACTGTTTGAGAGTCCTCGGCGGAGGCATTTCCATGATTGCCTTGATCTTGGACGGATCTATTTCGATACCTCGGTGTCGAACGATGAATCCCAGGAATTTGCCCAAGGAAACCCCGAATGCATACTTCAGAGGGTTCATCTTCAAATTGTATTGTCGAAGACGTTGAAATACGGTCTTCAGATGCTCGAGATGTTCCTCATATGATTTGCTTTTAACAACGAGGTCGTCGATATAGCATTCGAAGATTTCGTGTATAAGGTCATCGAAGATCTTCGTCATGGCCCTTTGGTAGGTGGCACCGGCGTTCTTTAAACCGAAGGGCATCACCTTGTAACAGAATATTCCCAAAGGAGTCCGGAAAGCCGTATGTTTCTGGTCTTCAGGATGCATTTTTATTTGATTATATCCTGATGAGCCGTCCATGAATGAGAAAATCTCATGCGTGGACGTATTATCTATCATCATTTCGGTGACTGGTACTGGGAAATCATCCTTCGGGGAGGCTTTGTTGAGATCCCGAAAGTCCACGCATATGCGCACCGTTCCATTTTTCTTCATCACTGGGACGATATTAGCAATCCATTCAGGGTATTGAACCTCCTGGATAAAGCCAGAGTCTATCAGCTTTTTGACTTCAGCGTTGATGCTCATCTCGAGCTCAAGCCACATTCTTCTCGGCGCTTGTTTAACTGGCTTGACACCCGGGGATATCGCCATTTTATGTACAGCAACTTCTGGATCAAGTCCTGGCATCTCGGAATAGTTCCATGCGAAGCAATCTTTATGCTGTACAAGGACGTCCTTTAACGCAGCCACCTTTTCTTCAGACAACAGCTCGCTGACAAATGTCGGTCGCGGATCATTTACCGTCCCCAACTCAATCTTCTTAAGGTTATCTGCAGTGATATGGATTCCATCCTCCAGCTCTTTTGGCGCTGGTGGGAATTCTGAGATTATCTCGTCGCTGCTATTTTCGAAGCACCAAGGGAGCTCATCTATGTCCTCGGGCTCTTCTTTTAATATTGTAATCATGTGACAGGTGCGAATTCGCTTCCAATCCCAATGTGGAACTGGTTCCTCTTTCGTGGCCTTGGGCTCATGCTTTTGTGGTGGCGTTACCCTCCAGTTGTCGGACAGAGCGAACTTGCCAAGCTGATACTGATCTTCGACCCAATTCTTGAAGGTAAAGCAATCCTCGAGAGGGTGCCCTATTACTTGATGGTAAGAGCAATAGTCCAGATGTGAGACTTCGCCTGCTCGTTCGGGATGCTTAGTCTCCGGCAGTGTAAGCATCTGATGTTTTAGAGCAAGGTCAAGTATCTTCTTCGTCTTGTCCCGAGGAAACGAGTATGCTCGCCCCATTTTCTTCATAAGGGATAGATCAATAACGCTCGACTCCCGTTTGCGTGGCTTCTTAGCCCTGCTTTGTTGTTGTTGAGCGCCTTTTTGGCCTTTCGACTTATTTCTGCTTTTGAGCTGAGCCTTCTATATAACGGGTTGACAAGGAGCGGCATTTTCATCCTTTACGGCCTGTTGGAGAAGGCGTTGCGTCTTGGCTTTCTCGTAGATGGCCGTCTCACGGTTGTGATCATCTCAGACTTTTTGACCAGCTTTCTTTATAAGTCTGTCCATTTGTTCCTCGAACGACGAACCGGGCTCTTTTGCATCTGGAACTTTCACTGGCTTAGGATTAGCGTCCTCCCATTGAGCATCCGCTTCTTCATCAAGGTCATACACGACGTAGCAGCCGGGTAGTAACTCTCGTTTCTTTGACCGGATGTATCCAAGCCGTCTTATTTCCATTCTCCCGTTAGGCAGTTTGCGTTGGGTCCCGGGAACGTTCCAGACCCTGTCATAGAATTTGGCCTCTCTAACGGTCTGTTTGAAGGATATCCCTTGGCGTTTCAGCAGCTTCTTCAAACCCTCTGTATAATATCTGGGAAGACGGATAGGCTGAAGCCTGTCGAGCGCAGGATCTGCGCCATGCCAGATTTCTTTTTTCACCTTGGTTTCTTCAGAGCGGTAAAACAGAATTGCTTTCTCGTTTTCTCGCCTGGGAGGGATATAGAACGTCCGCAGCTCTTCTACACTGTAGATATTAAGTGCGTCCAGTTCTTTATGATGTTTAGGCGGCACCATGGCGACTTGCAGACTTTGCTCTTCATCAGCGGAAGCTTGTATTGAAGGTCAAGCAGAGAATACGACATGGACCTCGTCTTCCGAATCGCTACCAAAGACCAATGTAGGAGTGGACGGTCCTGGCTTGTTATGTTGGGGCAGACCCGAATACACTATCTCCTCTTCTTCCTCGGTGTCACTGCCGAAGACAGGGATGGTAGCATTAGTTTTATTCTCCGGCTTGTGACACTTCTCCGTGTCTTCGAAATCCGGCAAGAAGTATTTGGCATCTTCGTATTTGTGGACCTCGTTCACAGAGAACGGGTTCAGTTCTCCCATCACGGTATACTCGAAACCATCCTTAAAATACTTCATACACTGATGTTGTGTAGAAGGGATGATGTTGTACTCGTGTAACCATGGTCGGCCGAGCAAAGCGTTGTAGCATGTCTTGGCGTCTATGACGTGGAACTTAATGTCCGGGACAAGTAGCCCGAAGCGTAGTGTCAGTATCACAGATACAAGAGTCTTTGACGATTGGGAGTCAAACCCGGAGATGGTGATCTTGTCCCGAGCAAGGTGCTGGACGCTCATGCAGATTTCCTTCAACACCCGCACGTTGAGTAGGTTAACAGACGAACCGTTATCGATCAGGATTTTGCCTATCTTTATATCATGGCAGTATCCCGAGACATAGAGAGGGCGATTGTGTTCGCACGTCCCAAGTAGAAGGTCTTCATCGCCAAAAGTAACATCGGCCGTGTGCACTTCCTCTAATTCATCCTTCATCTTTTCCTCGGCCAGGCATGCTTGGAATTGTTCTGGGTCTTGGAGCGCCTTAATCAACGAATCTCTCGCCTCTTTTGATAGCAAAAGGGCGTCAAGAATGCTGAGCTGTGAGGGCAGCTTCCTCAGATGTGCTAAGACGTTGTAATCCACCTTATTCTTCTTTGGTGGATCTTTGGCAGCGAGCTCTTCCACCACTTGGTCATCTAAGATGATATCTTCAGAGACCTTTTCTTTCCCTTTATCTTTTCTGTTCGAGAGTCCGAGGTTCTTTTCGGGCAGCGTGCGATTACGTAGCCGGATATTTTCGCAAACCTTTGGTTCTTCTTCTGTTCTCGAAGTGGACTCTTTGAAGAGAGGGGCAAGTTCTAGTTCTTCATCAGAATCACTCCCGAATGTAGGCACTTGTGATCCACCGGTGTTAACCACGCGACAATCGCCAGCAGTTCTTTTAAGCCTTTCGGTCATATTTCTTTGCTCTCGACGAGCTTTACGCTTTTCCTGCTTAAAGTGTTGTCGGTGAGCAACGTATCCTTGCCACCATCTATCGAAAGCTTTGCACTCTTGAGTGGGGTACGAAATCTTTTGATGATACAAGCAATAAGACGGGTGCATTTTCGCTTCACCGGTAATTTCTTCTTCGGAGGATGGTAGCTTCATACCCATTGACATGGCCTTAGCAAACTTCTTTTTTATCTTGAATTGGATTTTGTTGGTAGCGGAGATGTTCAGCTCCAACGGGATCGTCTCAGCTCCTTCATCAAGTCGCTGACGCTTGGCCCTTTCAAATATAACCGCCTCGCGCTCCCGATCAGCTTTACTTTTCAACCGAGCCTCATTAAGGAATGTGTTAATTACTTCATCTGATGGCCCCAGAACTTTTGGTTCAGAATCTGCCCCCAGCGTTTCAGTACAAGGGGTCTCCTCATCGTTCGAATGGGAAATCATATGACAGCTCGCCACGCATTCTTCAGCTTCATCTGACGAACTTTCTCCCTCGCCTTCCTCTTGAAAGACGTGGTTGAGGAATTCTTGGAGCGTAATGGGAGTCCGCGCCTTTTGGTTGTATTCTTCCAACGCGTCAATTTGCTTTTGTAAGTCCGTGTGTTTGCCACCAGGCTTCACGTGCTTCTTAGATTTCTTCTTCTTCTTTTTCGAAGATTTTGACGGCTGGCTGCAAGTGCTTGAACCGCCACCATCGGTCCTTGGAGTTGGACGTGGCTTCAACATCCCTTCAATGACCTGCGGTTCCAACGGATTCTTCCACTTGACCGCTGGACATGTCTGAAGATCGTTTAGCATCCTCTTTGTCTTGGCTGATAATACGACCTCACAAGGAGCTTCTTCAATGACGGAGCATGTTGCCCCCAGCGTATTCGTCCCCTTAGAGGTGTTGGGCTGCGGGGGATTCACCTTCCATTTGTCAGATAACGCGAACTTGCCCTGTCGGTACTGGTTTTCAAGCCAATTCTTGAAAACGTAGCAATCTTCGATCGGATGGCCTAGTAGTCGATAATAAGGACAGTAGTTGGGCTCGTTGACGTCACTTGGTTGCAACGGACGTTTTTGATCCGGCAAATTTATGAGTCTGTTGCGCAACGCCAGCTCGAATAACCTCCTCGTTTTATCACGGGGAAAGGAATAAGGACGTCCCATCCTATCCTCAAGGGGCACGTACGGTCGCGTATTATTTTGACGAGCAACCGGCTTCGTGTCGCTCAGCTGTTGTTGAGCATTAGCGACGACGATCGCTTTTCCCTTTCCTTTGTCATTTCGGGTGTCTGGCCTTGGAAGAGGGGGTTTATGGCCCATTTGATCCATTTGCGCTAGTTTGTCAATCAAAGCCTGGAAGGTAGTCGGCTTGAAAAACATCATAAACTGCGAGATGGTTGCTTGTGGATCGAGGGTTCCCACAAACATACCCACCGTGGGAGCTTCTTCAATGCGCTGCTCACACTTTGACCATAAGTTTCGCCATCGTATAGCGTACTGAACCCACGTCTCGCCGGGTTTTACCCTGGCGTTAATCAGTGCTGTCATCGGGGTACGTTCACTAGCGCTTGCAAAACACTGAGTAAACAACAGCTCCATCTCCGCGAAGGTTTTAATAGAGTCATTCGGGAGCTCAGAGTACCATTCGAACGCCGTATCCGATAAGCTTCCAACAAACTGGCGAAGTAAAAACTTGTCATCTCCACCGGTATTGCCGCAGAGTGCCCTGAACTGGGCTACATGCTGGTGAGGATTGCCCGTCCCCTTGTAGACATGGAACTTGGGAATCGTATAACCTGGAGGGTATTTGATTTGATCGTACCAACTCGGATATGGTCTCCCCGTTTTCACGACCTGGCCGGCTGTTTCGGTTGCATCATGAACCCGTATTTGCTGAGCGATGTATTCATCCAAATCAGCTTTGGAGATTGTATCCTCTTTAGCTGCGGACAGAACTGGTGGAGGATTCGACGTCTCTCCCCTATCGTCTTCAAGAATGATTGGCGGCTCTTCAGCAGGTGGATCTTGTTGAATCATCATACCCACCATATCTTGGAACAGGAGGGCCATTTTCTTTATGTTGGCTGCCTGCTCCGCAGCCTCTTTATCCTTCTTCTCTAGTACGCGACGAAGGAATTCAGCGTCCGTTTCTTATTCTTGACGCTCGTCCGAGGACGTTTCAGGGGTTTCTTTTGGCCCTGTAAGTGCGGCCATAGCGTTCATCATCTCTTGGAGCTTCTGCTGCTGCTCCTGAGCCTTGGTCACTGACCTCGTGTGCGGTCTATGACCTGTTGATATGCGGCTATCCTCCTTTCCCGATGCCACATAAACTGTATGAACTATCATGCCCCCTGACTTAGGGCGTTTGGGTTCGCCATTTTTAACTTTTGCCACTGACGCGGGAGTTTTCTCTGGCCTCCTTCTTTTGTGGGCCGTTGAAGGGACCGGTGAAGGGGGCAGCCTCGCGGCTGCTGTCCCCTGCTGTTTAATAGGGCAGTCCTTGTCTTTTTCCACCTTCGCCTTTTTCTGGTGACGAAAGTGACCTGGGTCAATTACAGAGTCTTGAACCCTCTGCCAAACTTTATAAATTCTTGAGGACAGCCGTTGAGGGGGCTGTTCTTGCTTCGTTTCTGAAACTCTCTCCGCAGGAGGAGGAGATCTCTTCAAGGTAGCGATTGGAGAGTTCTTACGCACCCTCCTCAGTAGTTCAAAGCTGTTCCCAGTTGGAACAGCAGCGTTGACTTCCACCACCGGAGCCGGTAGAGTTAGCCCTGAGGGGGAGTTGCCCCCTGCCTTCCTCACTCGTCGCCAATGGCGACGTCGAGCATGACAAGCCGTTGGGACTGGCTCGGAGATAGAGACAGCTTCTTTTTGCCCCCTGTCTGAATGAGGCGCCGCCTGTATTAACCTCTTAAAGACTGAGGTTGTCTTTTTAGGGGTGATATTCAACCTGTCGAAGATGGATCTTTGAGCAGGGGCAGAAGCAGGAATCGTCAGTCTTGAAAAGACCGACCCTTTGACAGGGGAAGCCGCCATGACGACTTCTGGAACAGCAGTTATTGCCTTCCTTGGGACAGCCAGTTTAGAGTTCTGATTTAGCCTGATGAAAACAGAGGCTGTCGGTTTGGTAGTGGGCGACCCGTTGACAGGGGTCGTCGTAGCAGTGAGCCGGTCAAAGACCGACTTTTTGTTCACTTCCGGTGCAGGTATTAGCTCAGAGAAGCTTGTAGGTGGGATCATGGTCCCGAAGAACAGGCCAGTAGTGGCCTGGGCCACCTGTTCTACCGGCAGAGCGAGGAAGGAAGCCGCCTGGGGTCCGTATGCCACACCTCCTGGTGAGGTGGAGCGTCCGTTGCAGTGGCACTTCGAGCAGTTGGTGCAATTAGAGGCCATTAAATCTTGAGTTCTGCGCCAGGCAACGACCAAATCTTAGTAACTTGAAATCCGAAGGCAACCATTAACAAACCGTGATTGGTTCGCGAAGACGACACACGAAGTGTAGAGTGGAAAGAGGAAAAAGGTCCCACCGGGCGTGCCAGAATCTGTTCCCCTCCGAAAGACAGCGCACAGGACCGCGATAGCCTGACGCTGAAATTC
The DNA here is from genome assembly GCA_030015575.1 of Agapanthus africanus. NCBI lineage: Eukaryota > Viridiplantae > Streptophyta > Magnoliopsida > Asparagales > Amaryllidaceae > Agapanthus > Agapanthus africanus. Next base: position 111,905,058 of record JASDDO010000029.1, read on the forward strand.
GGGGCAGATGCTATATGGTTTTATCTATCTACCTCTTCGAAGATGCCAAGTTGATTTATGGCACCGTGTATCGGGGGTTTAGACGGATGCGGCCGATGTAGCAGACTTCGTCAGATTCCCCTTCGCTTGAGGGGTTTTTGATTTTGGGGACGCTCTTCCCTACAGGCGCAGGCCCCTGCAGTTAATTACGCTACCGCATCGCGGTAACAACTTTCTCCTTCTCCAGAATTTCACTTCGTGTCGTGTGTGTTTGTTTTGTTTGTGGTTGCCCATGGATTGTATACGGAGACTGGGTAATGCCGTCGCCCGTTGGACGTGGATTAGTCCAAATCCGTATTTACTTAGATTTGGGTTTAGTGTTTTTAGTTTAAGAATGCATTAGTCGCGTTGCGGCTAAGATCAACTTAAACGTTCGTTAAGGATACGCCAGTCCTGTTTGAGACTGAGATCAACTTAACGTAGTGATTCATTTAATCTATGGCCGTCAGGACTCGTCACCTCTCTGACGTCGTTGAAGGATTACAACGACAAGTGTCAGAGGAGCTCGGAGATGTACCCTCGAACCAGAGTTGATATGGAATTTTGTAGTCCATTTGAATGTTTAAGGATACGTTAACCGTGTTTGGGGCTAAGATCAACTTAAACAGGATCGTTTAGATCTGGCGAAAGAGCATTGGAGGTTCTATTGTTCCAGTTTAGGGACGTAGTGGTCTATCGCCAGTTTAGGGACGTGGTGGTCCATATTCCAGTTTAGGGACGTAGTGGTCCATCGCCAGTTTAGGGACGTGGTGGTCCATATTCCAGTTTAGGGACGTGGTGGTCCATATTCCAGTTTAGGGACGTCGTGGTCCAATATTAGTTTAGGGACGTTTCGGTCCAATATTAGTTTAGGGACGTTTCGGTCCAATATTAGTTTAGGGACGTTTCGGTCCACGAGTTTAAGGACCCCGCAGTCCATATTCAAATGTGGTCGTCGGGACCCGTCACCTCTCTGACGTCGTTGAAGGATTACAACGACATGTGTCAGAGGAGTTCGGAGATGTACCCTTGAACCGGTAGTAAATTAATTTAAGAGAGCAATCTTGCTCAGTCAATTTAATGTAGGGTTCCTAGGCACGCTAATGAGGTCTCACAAGGCATCAACCATGCCAATTTCAAATTTTACGGGTGCCAAGAAACCCTAATACGGATCATTAACTAGAAGTCTAGGCGAAAAATGAAACTAGTTAACAACTTAACTACAAGAACGGAAATACAACCTTTGTAGATCCGGTCCTCCACCTCCATAGCTCCGCAATGAAGTCTCCTCGCTGTCCAAATCGAAACCCGGGCTCTAGCGTCGGCTTCATCGGAGAAATGGGCGGGCTAGGTCGACGATGTCGATGCCAAAGATGATCTACGTCGAGGCATCGCTAGATCAAGCTCCCACTTCACCAAGTCATGAAAACTTGTGAAGAAAACACCCTATACTACTTGGCAAGAGGTAGAGGATGAAGAAATAGGAAGTGGGTTCACTTTAGAATTGGATTTCTCACTTGTTTTCTCAAGTTGCCATTGTTGTAGCAAGCTTTCTTCATGTGATGAAGAAGAAGAAGAAGAAAGAATGAATATCATAAGTTGATTTAAATTGAAAAGAAAAATGAATACTTATCATAAACAAACCATGGTCAAGTGTAGAGAATGAATCATGGTTAAGTGGAATGGTTAGGGTTAAGTATGAGACAAAATGGTCACTTGGTCAAAGTCTTCAAGAAGCTTTAAGAAAGAAACAAAGAAGAAACCATTTTCTCTTTATGCTTTTCCAAAATCAATAAACAAATAAATAAATGAATAAGCTAAACCCTAATCATCAACTTAACCATGGTTTAATTCTTTACACTTAACCAAATAAGCATGCATCATCAAACATGATACAAACATGTGCACAAAAGTATATCACATATACAACTTGCACAATTCAAGTGAGAAAATCCATTTAAAGTGAACCAATACTAGTTAATGCAAAGTAATATATCAAATATATAATTATACATTAAATCATTAAATCAACACTTGATTTAACGATCCGGTCATATCGCATATAACCGACTAGTATCCTATGTATCGGCTTACCGAATCAATCCTTGATTCGATAACTAGGTTATATCGCATACAACCATTCGATACATTCATCGCGAGAATCTAATATGGTATCACATACACGTATTGTTCTCGGTCCCGCACATATCATATATGTGCTCCTACTCCATTTTGCCTGAGCCAAGAAACCTCTGTGTAGGACTCTAAAGATTCGTCAATACGCCGGCAGTAGGTGATGATCATATCAAACACCCACAAGCCGCAAGCGGTCTGCTAAACGTAACGGCCACCCGGGTATTGAGCGATCAGAAGATCGACGAGCAAGCCCGCTCACACTCCTGTGAATCCAACCTGTAACACTTACCGTACAGTCCGGTCTCGTCGTCTGATATGTCGCATATCTTGCCTATAGGTGGTAAACGTCAGACCCCAATAGCTCGATAAGTCATGTCGATACGAGGTCTATAACTATTCGAGAAACTACTGGTAACACTTACCAGTAAATCTCAGCAACCCTGGCCAGGGATTTTCGGTTATAGCCAATCGAACACAGCGCAACGTCAACTCCCCATACCGGGAGAGATGAATCCCCTCCTATCGCTCATTGCCTCTATGTGACTCGGGACTGTACCCAAAAACCACCTTTTTGCACGCCCTCTTGGACGTGGTAAGATGGAAATCAAAGCACAGTAGGAACCACACAAGACTCTATGACGATCTCGGGTCAACAGACTACTCTGTACCAGTGTCACCAGAGAACTGCCATCTGACGTAAAGTATAATACCATCTGGGAGTTCTCGGCGAGTCCGTACAGTGTACCCAGTCTCCACTGAGCACCCGTATATCATCTCTGATGTCAAACACCAATGGATATGGGATCATCCATCGCCCATCTGTATGGGTCGAGAAGGTATACGCTAGTCTACTCTGGTATATCGATGCACCGTCTCGACATACCCTCGACTAGGGACTTTGAAGGATGTACTTATGGACTACCATGTCCCCACTAGCATGATCCGCATCATAGTCTAGGTAGTCAAGTACACATCCTAAGGGCTTTACCAACATGTAACAGAGAGACAATCAGTGTACACGTCAAGGTAAAGTGTAACCAGATAGCATACTATCATGTCGAGCAAGAAAGTCCTCCCTATATATGTCCCAGCATCCACTACAATATACATCCTATGTATAGTAATGGCCTCTAGGGCATACATATAACTAACAATCTCCCACTTGCACTAGGGCCATCTGATAGCAGTGGTTGCAGTATCTCATACTCAACCATCCCATAAAAGTCTCTCTCTGGGAAAAGGCCTTTGTGAGTGGATCCGCCGTGTTGTCCTCTGAGTCTACTCTCCTAACCTCGATCACCCTAGAGATCAACTATCTCTATGATCAGGTGATACTGCCTTAGAATATGTCTGGATCACTGATGGGACGGACGTTCCTTGGCATAAGCCACAACTCCATTGTCACACAATGGGAGGAACTAAGTTCATCTCATGAACAAATATACACCCAGACTTCCTCTTTGGTAGCATCTTAAGTGGCGATGTATCCAGCCTTAATCGTCTAGTATGCCACGGTATCTAGCTTGGAACTCTTCCAACATACCGTCCCTTTACCAAGGGTAAAGACAATGCCTGCGACTGACATTCGGTCGTCTTTATCACCCTGGAACCCTTCCAGTGATTCTCCCCAGGATCGGTTGATACCATCTCACTACAACTAGTGAGAATCCTAACATCCAATTAGATCTATCTCATAGATCTAAAACCCAGGATTTAGGAGGTATCACTTTGATCCTATATGGAGAATCATTGTGATAAGCGGAGATTGACCGAGCGTAGCATAGGAAACTCCTTTCTTATCAAGAGTATGTCATCCACGTACTCTACGAGGATCATCACCATACTCCCTACTACCTTTTTGTATATACAAGGTTCATCTACCATTTTGATGATGTCAAACTGTTTGACTACTACATCAAAACAGATGTTCCAACTCCGCGATACCTGCTTTATCCTATAAAGCATCTTGTGCACGTTTCCGCTGCTCCCACTGTCTACGAAGCCCTCTGGCTGTTTACTTATAGACTCTCTCTTCTAAAACATCATTTAGAAAAGCAGTCATGACACCCAACCGCCAGATATCGTAGTCATGGTATGTAGCCGTGGCAAGTAGGATCTGGATGGACTTAAGCATAGCTACTTGAAAAGGTTTCATCATTATCCACGCCTGGTCGATGACGAAAACCTTTAACAAGTCTGGCTTTGAAAGTCTCAACCTTTCCAACTACACCAAGTAATCTTCTCAAGATATACTTGCTCCTGATGGGGATTTAACCCTTCAGATATAGCAACCAAAGTCCATACTTTGTTGGTGTACATGGATTCCATCTCAGATCACTAAGCATCCAGCCATTCTTACAGAGTCCTACTCATGATGGCCAGCTCGAAACTAGTTGGGTCATCATCTCATGATGCAATCCTCGCTCCCACTGTCATAGAGTAACCGAAGTATCTCTCAGGTGGGTGAGGAACCCTACTAGATCGGCGGAGAGGCTAAGGTTCGTTGGTCTCTACTGAATCCTTTGGTTCTATCAAATCATCAGCTGCAGTTTGTATAGCTGGAACCTTTCCAGTTCTACATTACAGACCTTGCCTCAAGCTTGTCCGGATTTTGCTTTTCAGACATAGGCTGGACAACTCCAAATCTTAACTAACTTAAGAGATGGGCTCTTCCCTTATCATATCAAATATGAAGTGGTAGGCAACTTATTTGATTTGAACCCTATTCAATATGTATGCAGCTTCTCAAGTGCATAACTCCCAAAAGGAAACAGGTAACTCAGTAGTACTCATCATAGAGCACACCTTATCATATAGGGTGTGATTGCTCCGCTCCGATATACCATCGTGCCATGGTGTATTCGGAGGAGTAATGCTGAGAGAGAATCTCATTCTCCTTTAGAATAGTCCAGGAATTCCGTGCTCAAGTATTCTCCTCCTTGATCTCATCAAAGGACATAATACTTATACCCGTATTGGTTCTCTACTTCTAACTTATATTCTGTGAATATCTCAAAAGGTTCTGACTTGTGTTTCAACAGGAACATAGGTCTGAATTTCGAAAGATCATCAGAGAATGTAATGAAGTATAAAGAACCGTTCTTGGCATTTGTAAGGGGACCTTTCATACATCAACATGTATCATCCCAAGAGTTCACTGACTCTTTCTCTGTTTCCAGTAAACGGAGTTATGGTCATCTTATCTCTGTGACATGACTGGCAAGTTTCATAAGATGTAAATTCAAACTAATTTAAATATGCATCTACATGTAACTTCAGCTAGTCGGGTCGCATTGATATGACCTAGTCCACAATACCTGAAGAAGGATTCGTTCATTTCTGAACTCTTCCTCTTGTGTGTGTTCCGTATACTAAAGAACTGTAGTTTGATTTAGAACATCAATGCTTTTAGATAACGTGCCTGAACCGATCAACTTTTGATATAGGAAATGTTCAAAACATTGTCCAACTATACAAAATTTTATCATTTCTTTACTAATAAAGAGATTGATATGATTTTGTATATCAGGTTCGGTATCTAATAATATTCCTTCAGAATCAATGTATTTGTAATACAGGGTGACAGTGACCAACAGACTTGGCTGCAACACTTGCCCCGTTTTCTGCCTCATGAAACTTATCACCCGTTCTCAGTTCTGTACCTAGCTGTAGCCCTATGTAACAGATTACATATCTGGGATCCTGATCTGGTATCACATACCCAGGACGTAGAGGATACAGAGAAACAGTTCTTTGTAATGAACACACCCGAAGATGATGCATCAGCATGCACTCTCTTCATTTGGGCGGCACGGGAATTCTGGTAATCCCCAATTTCCTGCTCTGCCTTATAACAATTATAAGTTGGAGCGGGACCAACGTTCCCCAGCTCAGTATAACAAGCGGGTTCGGTCAATAATCCGTATTATTATCTTGATTAAGGCGTGATATGGTCGGTACCTGGAGAGAGAGAGAAGAAAACACTCAGCGTATGCTCTTGCAAGATCAGAATGGTTATTATTTTATCTAATTAGGATGGCTCCCACTGTTTTTATCAAATCTTCCTTCAAACCCTAAAAGGAAAGACTAGCCGGGATTAATTACACACTACAAGTTCGCCAATCTTTCAGCCAGGCCAGTGTCGGTACTTTGAGGGAGGTCCACCGTGCTTTCGCACGAACCTAATTAATGTAAACCTCGTTTTCCCAGAGGCGTAACCTCGTTGACTCCTTTCTAGACACCTACTTGATCGGCTAATTGTAATGTGTAAAACTCTCCCAGGAGTAACTCTTACTCGCAGCGGGTATCGGGATCCAACTATCTCATAGAAAGTATGCAATCTCATAGCAAATTTCAACACTTGAAATTCCCGATAATATTTTGCCCCTAGCGTGCTATGACCTTGACGCATGCCAAACAACCCATAGTCCGCTAGTCAAGTTCAACCCGTACATTTCTTGATTGAATTAAACCCATCCGCACGACCCTTGACGCATGCCAAACAACGCCGTACGAATACCCTAATCCAATCGCATCGTATGCTCGCAGATAAGCACTAGTTAGCTAACGTACACTACGCCTTGACGCATGCCAAACAACCGCAGCACGAATACTAACTAGTACTTATCTGAAATGACGGAGGGCTACGACAGGTTTTTCTGAAAACCTATTGCGTAATGAACTTGATATCGTTGTAGAATCAAATGATTTTAAAATGGAGTGCTTTTGAGGCTTTTCTAGTTTTGCTAAAGGAGTCACTCCCGGTGAAGGGATCGTCGGTCCTTTCCTCTTCGAATGAGGTGCGGGATATATCATATATATCACTGTGCAAAGCAGAACTGTTAAAAGCAATCAAAAGACAAACCGAGTGTGTAGCATCTGCCAGTTATTGCTAAAGGAGTCACTCCCTGTGAAGGGATCTCTGTCCTTTCCTCATCGAAAAAGTTGCAGGATATATCACATATACCTCTGTGCAAAGCAAAAACTGTAGCTACCTGTTTTATTTTGAAATTCGATTCTACAACATCTTAGGTTTCTTTTATTTCATTAATCACATTAATGAAGTCCCATCATTTATGTACCTAAACATCACAGATAAATACGACGTACACTTATGCCATCCGCATTCGCCTCGATGTCCCCTCGTGCACCGATAGGTTAGGTAACTAACGACAGAGCGGGGCAGGGCTAGCGCGGGTGTAAAACATAAGTAACGTCTATATAATATATCATATATACTATATACAGTATCTATCAGAGAACATCACATGATCACATTACAGATATCGCAGTAGAAGAATCATATGAAATATTGGATATACTAGGACGTCCGTGTTTTCAATTCGAGCCAGTATAAAACACGGATTCCACGGTCGTGATGAATAGCCAAACCCACACCCCTAGACCCCTACGAGAGCGGCAAGCAACCCTACCAATTCTAGAGTTAGGAGACCCGGACTCGACTCCTCGAGTTGGTCTCCCACTGGACTCCAGAACCCGGTTACTTGTGCTCCCATCCTTGGGTCTATCCTAGTGCGGAAAAGTAAATAATATACAAAAGGTGACATCTTCCGCAACCTGGAAGTTCCCCAATAAAAGAATATTACATACAAGTTTTTACATGAATGAAAATGAAAAACACTCATCTCACATAAAAAACCCCGGCTATTCAAACACGACGATCCAATATAACATATCCAGCAACTCATAACATCACATGTCATCAACGTAAGTAAATATGCCCATCCCAATTGCCGTTGACATATAGCAACGAAACCGGCGATATCACATATTACACTTACGGTCACAGAAAAGAAAGTGTAAAACTACAACAGTTGGAATCCGCAACCTGCATAGACATCGCATGCCTAATCAAATGAATTCCTTAGACATCACATGCCTAACAATTATAAACCCCGCATTTCAGTCTCATTATCGAAAACTCTTTTCAATATCAAGTCGGGCAATTCAACAGGATTCCCGACATCCTGATCGAATGCTCGTCGCAAACTTTAGTAGGCGGCCGCACCCCCGATGCCGTCGACAAAGTGCACCAAGGCGGAACACCGCTGCCGCGAGCACCCGAACGGATGCTTTCGGCGACGGGGTTCTCCTACAGTCACTTGGTCGGGGCTATGGAGTGAGGCTGTCTATTAAGTTTACCCGGCGAGTATCCGCGTACGCTACGTGATTGTGACGGACTTTTGATCACATCAAAATTCCGTGGCAACCGATCAAGTGAGGCTAAACCGCTAGATCTATAACATTCATTCAGTTATCTCATAACTTATTGTGAATTCCAATTATTGTATCACATTCCGAATAAGATAGAAAATGTTAAACTTTCCGATCGAACAATCGAACAACCAAGTTTTCCCAAAACAGATCAACGCATGAAATAGGTTTTAAAACATTCAGTTCATGCCTCAGTACCAACGGTCCAGCCGTAGAAGGGTCAAGCCAACGCCTCACATGTGGCACGCCGTACTGTCCTAAACCCGAAGGTTCAAAGGGCAGTTCAAGACGGTCACAAAATCGAGTTAAGGTTTGTTGTCTTCTAGAGGGACCATCGCGTTACTTGCACTACTTAGAACGTCTTTAAACCACGGAAAAATCCAACACTTGGAAATTTTCCGGCAGGGGAAAGATTGGGTATTTATATCCGGTCGAACTTTTTAACATATTCTAAAATATCTGGAAAGCCACATAGACAAAATCTGATAATCCGATCGAACAATCGAATCCCCAAAACAACCCCAGAAAATTCAACTCTTGAATAAATATTAAAAATACCCATAAAACTCAGCACTGTTAAATAGGAGTTACTGTGCAAAAATGGTTGACTGAAGAGACTAAATGGGCACGGAAGCGCCGCAATAGGCGGCTAATGCCGCGGATCCGCCGCGCTTTAGACAGATCATTAGGTAATTTTTGCATCGTAATTCTTAGAATTACCTGCTGAATTTTTTAAGCAATTTTAATTTGGAAAAAACCACTTTTTCAGAAAAAGTCCAGAGATGGTTAAAAGTTAGGGTTTCGGGGTTCGATCGGGTTTCTAACATCGTCTACGCATCGCCTAAGGCTCTAGCTAGGCTTTGATACCACTGTAGGGTTCCTAGGCACACTAAAGAGGTCTCACAAGGCATCAACCATGCCAATTTCAAATTTTACGGGTGCCGAGAAACCCTAATACGGATCGTTAACTAGAAGTCTAGGCGAAAAATGAAACTAGTTAACAACTTAACTACAAGAACGGAAATACAACATTTGTAGATCCGGTCCTCCACCTCCATAGCTCCTCAATGAAGTCTCGTCGCTGTCCAAATCGAATCCCGGGCTCTAGCGTCGGCTTCATCGGCGAAATGGGCGGGCTAGGTCGACGATGTCGATGCCAAAGATGATCTACGTCGAGGCATCGCTAGATCAAGCTCCCACTTCACCAAGTCATGAAAACTTGAGAAGAAAACACCCTATACTACTTGGCAAGAGGTAGAGGATGAAGAAATAGGAAGTGGGTTCACTTTAGAATTGGATTTCTCACTTGTTTTCTCAAGTTGCCATTGTTGTAGCAAGCTTTCTTCATGTGATGAAGAAGAAGAAGAAGAAAGAATGAATATCATAAGTTGATTTAAATTGAAAAGAAAAATGAATACTTATCATAAACAAACCATGGTCAAGTGTAGAGAATGAATCATGGTTAAGTGGAATGGTTAGGGTTAAGTATGAGACAAAATGGTCACTTGGTCAAAGTCTTCAAGAAGCTTCAAGAAAGAAACAAAGAAGAAACCATTTTCTCTTTATGCTTTTCCAAAATCAATAAACAAATAAATAAATGAATAAGCTAAACCCTAATCATCAACTTAACCATGGTTTAATTCTTTACACTTAACCAAATAAGCATGCATCATCAAACATGATACAAACATGTGCACAAAAGTATATCACATATACAACTTGCACAATTCAAGTGAGAAAATCCATTTAAAGTGAACCAATACTAGTTAATGCAAAGTAATATATCAAATATATAATTACACATTAAATCATTAAATCAACACTTGATTTAACGATCCGGTCATATCGCATATAACCGACTAGTATCCTATGTATCGGCTTACCAAATCAATCTTGATTCGATAACTAGGTTATATCGCATACAACCATTCGATACATTCATCGCGAGAATGGAATACGGTATCACATACACGCATTATTCTCGGTCCTGCACATATCTCATATGCGCTCCTATTTCGTTTCGCTTGAGCCAGGAAACCTCTGTGTAGGACTCTAAAGACTCGTCAATACGCCGGCAGCAGGTGATGATCATATCAAACACCCACAAGCCGCAAGCGGTCTGCTAAACGTAACGGCCACCCGGGTATTGAGCGATCAGAAGATCGACGAGCAAGCCCGCTCACACTCCTGTGAATCCAACCAGTAACACTTACCGTACAGTCCGGTCTCGTCGTCTGATATGTCGCATATCTTGCCTAGGGGTGGTAAACGTCAGACCCCAATAGCTTGATAAGTCATGTCGATACGAGGTCTATAACTATTCGAGAAACTACTGGTAACACTTACCAGTAAATCTCAGCAACCCTGGCCAGAGATTTCCGGTTATAGCCAATCGAACACAGCGCAACATCAACTCCCCATACCGGGAGAGACGAATCCCCTCCTATCGCTCATTGCCTCCATGTGACTCGGGACTGTACCCAAAAAACACCTTTTTGCACGCCCTCTTGGACGTGGTAAGATGGAAATCAAAGCACAGTGGGAACCACACAAGACTCTATGACGATCTCGGGCCAACAGACTACTCTGTACCAGTGTCACCAGAGAACTGCCATTTGACGTAAGGTATAATACCATCTGGGAGTTCTCGGCGAGTCCGTCCAGTATACCCAGTCTCCACTGAGCACCTGTATATCATCTCTGATGTCAAACACCAATGGATATGGGATCATCCATCGCCCATCTATATAGGTCGAGAAGGTATACGCTAGTCTACTCTGGTATATCGATGCCCCGTCTCGACATACCCTCGACTAGAGACTTTGAAGGATATACTTATGGACTACCATGTCCCCACTAGTATGATCCGCATCATAGTCTAGGTAGTCAAGTACACATCCTAAGGGCTTTACCAACTTGTAACAGAGAGACAATCAGTGTACACGTCAAGGTAAAGTGTAACCAGATAGCATACTATCATGTCGAGCAAGAACGTCCTCCCTTTATATGTCCCAGCATCCACTACAATAGACATCCTATGTATAGTAATGGCCTCTAGGGCATACATATAACTAACATTTAATTTAAGGACTTATGGCCAAAAGTGGGCTAAGCCCAGTTTCAATATATTTTTTTTGTCTTTGGCCTGTGCTAGGGATTTACCCCTTTTTAGTAATGCACTGCATTATTCTTGTTTTGGTCGGGCTTTGCCCTTTTCTAAATGATGCAGAGCATCTATTTTTTGTTTGGGCTTTGCCCCCCTTTTAAAATGCATAGCATTTTTTATTAGGCCTGTTAGGCCTTTTAATTGGGCTCTGTCCATTTTCTTTAATAATGCAGAGCATTAAATACTCTTACAGTGCCCCACGTGGCTTGTCAGGCGCTTTGCGCTATGTAATGAGCGCAAACTCATATGGTGGTGACACGTGTCACGCTCCGGTGAGCGCAAGCGCAATAGCGCAGTGCGCTGCGCTGTTGCGCTGCTGACACGTGGCGCGCTCTGGTGAGTTGCGCCAATTCCAGAGAGCAAAGCTCTATTTCAAGAGCGCAAGTTGTTTTGTAGCTGACACGTGGCGCTCTCTCAAGAGCGCAACAGCGCAGTTTGGAAGCGCAAAGCACTAAGAATCTTTTAGATTCAAAAACAGGAGTGCAGAGCACTTTTTGATTTCTTGATCTAATTTAGATCAAAGAAAATAAATTTTTCTTTTTTGTTTCAAGAACCAGAGCTTCATAAAAAAGTGCAAAGCACTATTATTACTTATTTTTCTTTTTATTAAAATTATTGATCTTGTTCTTAGATCAATAATCTGTCCATAAGAGAATTTTCTCTTTTTCCTAAAGGTTTTTTTACCTTCTGTTGTTCTTGAGGAGTTCTCAAGAGTTCTCTTCTCTTTTTTTTTTTAGAAAGATCTTGATCCTTTTTAATTGAGGCCTAGGGTCCTTTTTATAGTGCCTATAAATTATTTAAATTTGTTAAAGAGATTTTTCTCTGAGTGATTTGGGGAATTTTCCCTACCGTTGGATCTTTGATCCAAGGGCTTCTGCTTTGCAGAAGAAAATCTTCTTGTTTTAACAAGAACAGAAAAGATTTCTTGGAAATTTAATTCTGTTTGGCGCAGATGCCCCAGCGCGTGACACGTGTCGCGCAGCGCACTGCGCAGCGCGACCGCGCCGGCGCGACCGTGCCGGCGCATCTGCGCAGACACGTGTCGCGCAGCGCAGAGCCCGGCGCGACCGCGCCGGCGCATCTGCGCTGACACGTGTCGCGCAGCGTAGTGCTTGCGCAGCTGAAGCGTTGCTTCATAAAAATAGAGCATTGCTCTGATTGGGCGCGCCTTCTTGAACGCTGCGCTGACGTATCAGCGCCTGACATGTGGCGCGTTGCGCCCGAGATGTGAAGCGTTGCTTCAAAATTTTGAATTTTTGAATTTCAACAGAGCGCTGCTCTGATTGGGCGAAACAGTATTGTTTTGCTATTGGGGCCAATTTTGGAACTTAGTCGATCGATATTTTAAGCGTGCGTTTGACAGTACATAGATTATATTCTGCGACCGTGAATGTCATTTGATCGGTAAACTCGTCTAATTGCTATATGTCTTCTAGACGGGTTTGCGAACGTGACATTCACGTTGATTTGTTGATGTTCTGTGATGTGCTGTGATGTTGGTTGGATCGTCGTGGTGGATAGCAATGGTGAAATGATAGTACAGTTTTATTTCATTTGTACGTTTGATATTGCGGGGCGAGCGTCCGACATGTGGACTGCCGTCACTGCCAGTTTGTATATTATTCTTTTGGGGCACGACCGGGCTGAGGTCAATGTCACCCTTGTATATTATTTTCTTTTCTGTACTAGGATTACCCTGCGGTGGGGGTGCACGAATAGCTGGATTCTAGAGGGCAACGGGTCCGCATCTCAAGACGTTGAGACGGAGGGGACCTTACTCTCGAATTGGTGGGCTATTCGCCGCACTCGTAGGGGGTATAGGTTGACCCAGGAGGGGTGCTCAAGTTACCGGATTCCGTGAAGTGCTGGGTGGTCCATTCACGTTGCTGAAGGGGGCTGCCTCGCTTCTGGTTTTGTCGGGTAACTTGCCGCGCTCGTAGGGTTCTAGGTTTCATTGCACAAGCTATCCACAAGACAGGGAACGTCGGGTCTCACTTGCGGCTCAAGTGAAACCCGGGGCTCCAGATTATCCACCATTATGTGTTGCTTCTGTGATGTTTCTGTGATGTTGCTTTATATCATGTCTGGGACGAATGTTATATATATATTTATATATACTAGTAGATGTTGTATATGTTTTACACCAGCGCTAGCCTAGTCCCCGCTCTGTCGTTAGTTAAGTAACCTAACGGGTGATGACGGGACCCAGTGGCGAATGCTGATGGCATATACGTATATTTTATTTTCGTTCTTTTCTGGTGTGATTAATTGATGGGACTGCATTGATTCTTATCAATGCAAGGATAAAACAAACCTATATATGATGTTGTTGGAACCAAGTTTTTAAAAAACTGACATTACAAACGTTCTCTTTTGCTTTTCATCGTGGTATTCATTTTGGAATATCCTGCATCTCATTCGACGAGGCAAGGGCCGAGATCCTTTCATCGGGAGTGACCCCTTGGGTAAAAGTTTGCGTCAACGTAATAACTTTACTATAGTCGATTATTTTTAGTTTGCATCGTGGTATTCAGTTTAGGATATCCTGCACCCCATTCGACGGGGAAAGAGCCGAGATCCCTTCACCGGGAGTGACCTCTTTAGCAAAAGTTTTCGCCACTATATATTTATAAAACCACTTGGATTCCTTCAACGATATCAAGTTCATCACGTAAAATGTTTTTCGCCAAAAACCAGTGTAGCCCTCCGTCATTTCAGACTAGTATTGCTTAGTATTCGTGCTACGTATGTTGACTGTGTGAAGGCGTAGTGTGCGGTAGCTCTGTAATGCTTTTCTGTCGCATGGATATGTGGATTGGTTAGGACAGTCGTACGGTCATGTTGACTGTGTCATGGACTCGTGCGGGTGGTTCTAATGCAATCAAGATAATGACAGGTTGAACTTAACTAGGACCCTTTGATATGTTGACTGTGTCAAGGTCACTTGGGTCCTAGGGGTAAAAACTAATATCGGGAGTTTCAAACATACAAGAAACTTGCCAGGCCTGCGCATACCTTCTGGAGTGTGGAGACTGCGTGGCTTACATCAAGTTATCATGCGATGATAGTTGGATCCCGATTCCCACTGATGAGTAGGATTACTCCTCGGGTGATTCCAACTAATTCTCCTTTTAGGTTTGGAGGAGAATTCGAGGAAACAGTGGGAGCCATCCATATTAGATAAAAAGATTAACCATTCTGATCTAGGTTAGAGTGCACGCTGAGTGTTTCTTCTCTCTCTCTCTCTGGCTGCGACTATGACCCGACCTTTTGACTAAAACTCATGAAACCAAGTTGACCGAACCTTCTTAAAACACTTTGGCTTTTGGAATGTTACGGTGTCGCATACATCATTTCCACTTCTATATCACCTTTGCATTTCTCCAGAACACCTCGTATCACTACGAACGTCCACTTCCATTGGATAAATCCATCGTATGGTTATATACGAACTCGAAGGATCTTTTTCGAGGATGGATTCTGGTTCTGGAGAGATTGAATAGGATTATTCGGTTGACTTTTCTCTTTACCTTCTCTCAGGTTGTGAGGGCTCCTAGGATTAGGAGAAGGGTACACCTATTGAGCTTATTGGATAGTCTTCCTCCAGACCAAAGGTAGGTGCCGAACGGTAGGGAAGGAAGAAAACCAACAAGCTTA
Organism: Agapanthus africanus; assembly: GCA_030015575.1. NCBI lineage: Eukaryota > Viridiplantae > Streptophyta > Magnoliopsida > Asparagales > Amaryllidaceae > Agapanthus > Agapanthus africanus. Next base: position 111,920,269 of record JASDDO010000029.1, read on the forward strand.
ACTGTGGTGTACATAAGGTAATAAGTAAAGACATATAAAGGGATTAGAATAATGGCAAAGGAAATTGCGATCACCATTATTCACGACAAAGACAGTGTATACCCCTGTCACTCCTACAACCACTTTGCTTTTCTCTATAACACTCCGTGTCACTACGGATATCCACTTCCATTGGATAAATCCATCGTATAGTTACATACGAACTCGAAGTAACTTATTCGAGGATGGATTTTGGTTCAGGAGAAATAGAATATGATTATTCAGATGTCTTTTCTCTTTACCTTCTCTCAGGTTGCGAGTGCTCCTAGGATTAGGAGAGTACACCTATTACGCTTATTGGATAGTCTTCTTCCAAACCTTAGGCTGGTGCCGAAGGGTAGGGAATGAAGAAAACCAATTAGCGTAAATGAGGTGTACAGAAGGTAATAAGTAAAGACATATTAAAGAGATTGTAGTGAGGGAAGGTAAGTATATAGTTATTGTCATGGAAGAGGAGTTACTAGGAATACCAGTTAACCCCTTTTGAAACATTTTCATGTTTCAATTTTACTATGCGATATTAATTGAAAACTGTTTTCCCAATAAGAATCTAACTCCAGGGTATGTATTTACCAGAACAGTTTCTCACATCTGTATGTTATTACAGATGGTGAGTGGGAGTAAGATATTGGGAATTGGGTGATTAGATCCTCATTATATCGGAATTTGTAGTAATCGGTGATATTTGAGGAAATCATCTGGATTTTGCCGGATGACAAATATTTGGTTTTGAATATCCGTTGTTATGCACCAATTTCAAACTGGTATATCTGTACATTTATTTTATAAAGTGAGATATAACTTTTTGATATTGTGTCTATGACATTTACCTATATCAGTTGATGATTAGGTAAGGTGCATTCAACAGCGGTGTAACTCTTCTTAACCATAGTAAAGTTTTTCAACCTACGACGCACAGGGTTTGAGTTGTTGAACTCATGGGACTTATACAAAGTATTGTATGTTGTCCAGTGTCCATTAGGACAAAAGGGTTGGTACTCGTACTATATTGTGTTTACTTATGACTTCTCCAGTTCTGGACATGTAATTCGTTGAAATGCAAGGTCCAGATATTCAGAAGTTATAGGTGTAAGAATAAAGTAGAGAACCATTTGTTGTAAGTATCATGATTCTTCGAGGAAGTCGAAGATGTAGATACTTGTGTTTGGTATTCCATTGATAGTAATGGTTTTGAGAACTTGCTTCTCTTTCAGGTTACTCATAGATGGATGCACTCCTAGATGAGTAATGCTGATTTTCCTTTTTCCATTTGGTTGATATGCATTGGAGACAGCTGCATAATTTTGAATCTGGTTCCAATTAAATTAGTGCTTTTGTTTCTTTGTCAGATATATATAGAATCAATTTATATCTTGATGATTGATTGGTACGGAAGATTGTGTTTGTAGTTAACCGGAATCAGAACGGTGTCGCGTGTAGCTAGACCGAGGTGAGTACGGGTCGTCCTCAGGGAAACGTTGAATCTTTTACTCTTACTTTAGACGTGTTGAGAAAGACAGGAGGGATAAAGAATTTTGAAGAATGGTTTCTAGATCTATGTTAAGCAAGAATGCAAAAATATAGATCTAGATTATTTTGGGGATGTAGTTGTTCCCGCCAAAAATTTCTACGCAAAGGAGTCCAAGGTATCAAATGGCAGTGACACGCTTAAAGAAATGCGAACCAGTATCTTCCGGCCTATATTTTGATAAACTCCCAAAGGAGGAACTATTAAATTCTGATTGTATTGGAAGCATCTCGAAAAACCCTTCGATTTGATATATTATGGGCCTCATAACTCATCCGGGATCAAAAGTTATGAGGCATCACGTGTCCACACGTGATGGACCTTTAAGAACCCGCTAGAGGAGTTAAAAGATATAATAAAAAACTCAGAAAAGACCCCAATGGGGCATCACGTGCTCACACGTGACCGTGGGTCACGTGCAGACACGTGATGGGCTCTTAAGGCCTCTAAAATAATGAATAGAATTAAATTCTAAAATCTGTTCCCTGATTAAAATCCAGAAGTTATCTCAATGAGGTATCACGTGCTCACACGTGACCAATGGTCACGTGTTGACACGTGATGGTTAAAACTGAAGCATAAACAAGCGGCCATTAAAGAACTTAATTGGGGGTCACGTGCTCACACGTGACCAAGGGTCACGTGTCAGCACGTGACTGGTTTCGAAAACCTTACAGTTAATAGAATTAAAATTCTAAAATTTTCTAAATCTTTCCAAACACAAAAGGTCTATGGGGACCATTGGATTAAAAATCTGAGGGTGATTAAAAATCACCAATTTATGGAATAATCTTGGACTTGGAAAGATTTCCCCCCAAAATCTAACCGAGATAACAAAGGGATATCTTTGGATTTAAAATCCAATGGTGAATAAAATTCATTTAACAATCTAAAGGCCCAGATTAATGATAAATATAAATTAAATCTCTCAACATACAAATCAAATCTCTCAATGAGAGATTTACTAAGAAAATTGATTCTTTTCCTTCTCCTATAAATAAGAGCCAAGAAGAGAAGAGAGGGATCTACCTTGGAGAGAGAAGAACAGAGAGAGGAGAATTTAATTCTCAACAGAGATGAAAAGAAAGGAGAATTTAATTCTCTGCAAAAGAAAAACCCTAGGTAAGAAAAGAGAGGCTTAAAAAGAGAATTTAATTCTCAAAAGAGTTTAACTTTTATCTAAAGAAAAGAACTTAGTTCTTTCTCTGGTTGAGGATCTGCAAAGTGCACATCTCCCCATGAATTGAGAATTTAATTCTCATTGGGTTGAGATCCTGCCATGCAGATCTGAAACACAAAGGAGGAATTGAGTTTTGAGAATTTAATTCTCCCAAACTCACAGGAATTTAATTCCTCCTAAAATGAAACTAGGGTTTAACCCTAATCAAGAATTTAATTCTTTTACATATCTGGGAATTTAATTTCTTTAAAAAGAAATCAGGGTTTTATCCTAAATAAGAATTTAATTCTTAAAGATATGGAGAATTCAATTCTTAAAAGATCTCTGTTCATGAAAAGAACTAGGGTCACGTGCCCCACATGACCCCTGAACAGATCCCCCAAAAATGAGAAGAGGAAAGCTTCGAGGCAATGCCTCACGTGCTCCCACGTGACCTTCATTATATATGGAACAAAAGCAAAGGCAGAAACAATTCTGGGCGCTCTCACGTGACACCACATGACCCCTAATAAATGTTCTAATAAATCAGGGCATGAGTATACATCACGTGCCCACACGTGATGGCTATGAAAATTAAAAGTGTTTAACACTTGTTTGCAGAACAAAATAAAGGGGATCTGGCCCCACTTTTTGATGCCATCACGTGCTCCACGTGACCCCCGAAACACAGAAAGAAAAAGCAAAGGAAATGAAAGCTTTGGGCGTTCTCACATGTTATCACGTGACCCCTCAGCAAATGCTTTAACAATCAGCGCACTAATCCTCCTCACGTGGCAGCACGTGATGCTCCAAAGAAAACATAAAAAGTGTTTAACGCTTACTTACAGAACGAAGAAAAGGAGATCTGGCTCCACATTTAGGGCGCCCTCCACGTGACCCCTAATGAGCATTCTAACAGACCAGAGCAGGGGCCTCCATCACGTGCTCACACGTGATGGCCGTCAGAATTAAAAGAGTTAAACACTGATCTACAGAATAAAATAAGGGAAATCAGGGCGCTCTTACGTGTCCACACGTGACCCCTCTCTCCTTAATGTTTAACACTAATCTGAAGACTTTGTTCCCAGTGTTTAACACTGATTTGCTTTAGTGTTTAAAACTAATTTGAAATCTCTGATTACCAGTGTTTAACACTGATTTGCTTTAGTGTTTAACACTAATTTGAAAGCCCTGTTGCTAGTGTTTAACATTGATTATCTTTTAGTGTTTAACACTAACTTGTTAATCTTATTCCCAGTGTTCAACACTGTTGACCTTTAGTGTTTAACACTAGATTTAGCCCAATTGGCTAAGTTTCTAAAGGCAAAGCCTCTCTTTCAATGGACCAACAGAGAGCCAATATTTCAAACACAATTGGACTTAGCCCAAATTGGCCATAAGTCATCAAATCATCTTGAACTGAGCACATCTGCTCTTTCAACCAACTCATTGGTTCAAGGGTACATCTCTGAGCTCCTCTGATATTTGTCGTTGTAATCCTTCAACGTTTTCAGAGAGGTGATGGGTCCCGACAACCATACATTCAATGGACCACCATGTCCTTAAACTGGCAATGGACCACTATATCCTTAAACTGGAAATGGACCACCATGTCCCTAAACTGGCAATGGACCACCATGTCCCTAAACTGGTATTGGACCACCACGTCCCTAAACTGGAATGGACCACCATGTCCCTAAACTGGAACAATAGAGCCCCCAAATGCTCTTTTGTTTGATCTAAACGATCCTGTTAAGTTGATCTTAGTCTGGCAATTAAGCTAACGTATCCTTAACAAACGTTTAAGTTGATCTTAGCCTCAAATATGGCTAACGTGTCCTTAAACTAACATCCGTCCCCAAAATGGGAATGTTAGACCACCATGTCCCTAAACTAGCAATGGACCACCATGTCCCTAAACTGGTATTGGACCACCACGTCCCTAAACTAGAACTTGGACCACCACGTCCCTAAACTAGCAATGGACCACCATGTCCCTAAACTGGAACAATAGAGCCCAAATGCTCTTTTGTCGGATCTAAACGATCCCGTTTAAGTTGATCTTAGCCTCAAATATGGCTAACGTGTCTTTAAACCTTCAAACAGACTTTAGTCCCAAATTGGACTCTAGATCCCCCAATCAACTTTGGCTCAAGGGTACATCTCTGAACTCCTCTGACATCTGTCGTTGTAATCCTTCAACGTCGTCAGAGAGGTGATGGGTCCCGACGGCCATAAATTTAATGGACCACTATGTCCCTAAACTGGAACATTAGAGCCAATTGCTCTTTTGTCAGATCTAAACGATCCCGTTAAGTTGATCTTAGTCTCAAACTGGACTAACGTATCCTTAACAAACGTTTGAGTTGATCTTAGCCTCAAATATGGCTAACGTATCCTCAAACCAAAATCCCAAACCCAAATCTAAGAAAACACGGATTTGGACTAATCCACGTCCTACGGGCGACGACATAAATTGGTCTCCGTATACAATCCACGGGAAACCACAAATAAAACAAACACCCACGACACGAAGTGACCATCTGGAGAAGGAGAAAGTCGTTACCGCAATGCGGTAGCGTAATTAACTGCAGGGGCTTGTGTCTGCAGGGAAGAGCGTCCCCACAATCAAAAACCCCTCAAACGAGGGGGTATCTGACGAAGTCTGCTACATCGGCCGCATCCGTCTAAACCTCCGATAAACGGTGCCATAAATCACTTGGCATCTTCGGAGAGGTGGACGGATAAAACCAATTAGCAACTGCCCCAAACCTCAGGCGAGACGTCCCTGTCTCGGCCGCCGTTCGGAGGGGAACAGTAGTTAATATAATAAGAGGGCTTGTAGGGTTCGTTAGGATTTAGTAGTTATGGACGATTAATTAAAAGTTACCCTTTTTATCCTTTAATAGTTTTAAAACTAGAACGACAGTAATGCGTGTAGATTAGGGTTTCTGAAGGGAAAAAGAATCCCACTCTTAACCCTTATCTCGACACGGAACTCCGTTCATATCTAGCCTTTACCAAAACAATCATTAATCTAATCTCTAATCGCGGTCGGAACTAACAAAGAATTGTTAGCGCGCCCTATTAGGATGTTAATGATTCTTTTGATAAAATTCATAAACTTTATAGGACTTAAAAAGGGTTTAGGGATGTTCATCATTTATTAGCCTACCCTAATCCTACGAACCCTAACAAGCGGAGAATTACTCGCGCATGTTGGGAGAAAAAGAGATGGAGAGAAATTGCATAATTAAACTACGAAGAAATAGAATAAGAAAAAGAACTACCTTTATTAATCAACAAGATCAAGTACACTTTGATTCCTTAGAAAATGATTACAAAAACCTAGTTTGCTTCTCGATCTCTTCTAAGGAGGTAGATGAACCGTTGATGATCAGCCTGGATGCGTGAGCCGTCTTGGACTTCGTGATCTCGTCGACTTGATGATTTTTCCAAAAGGCTCTCGCTCTTTATTTATAGTCCCAAAGCCATAAATTTAGATGCCTAAATTGGGGAACTTTAGTTAGGATTCCACCTAAAAATTTCCATCCCCTAACTCTTCAACTACGCGGCGGATCCGCAGCATCAAGGGGCTCATTTCGCGGATCCGCGGCCTGATGATCAGCTCCGTTGATCAAACTTTAGGGGCTGGTTCCTTGTGACATGTGGCGATCCTTGGAATCTTCAGAATTTGGAAATCTTTTCTTTTCTTCTGCCAGAATTGATTTCTTAATTTTGATTTCTTAATTAGGCAGGTTAGCTTTAACAACTTGATTTCCTTGATTTAAGAACTAAAAATCCTGCACAACAACTTAAATAATATTTAGTAGACTTAGTTCGACTAGAATTTGGTCAATAATACTATATACATTTTCCTACCAAATGCTAATTACAATATATCAACACATGAAAAATAGTATTTTTACACATAAACCCTCATATGTATGATATATTATAATAAAGACCTTTTTAAATATGGAAATGGTAGGAAAAATGTAATAACAAATATGCTGTTTTATCAACTGAACAAATACCCCCAAACTTATCTTTGATCGTCCCGAGCAAACTAGTTTATTCAAGAGAAGGAGAAGAAAAAGAAAGGAGAAAACTAAGCACACTTTCATAGGCAAACACGATTGCACTGAGCACGTGCAACAAGCCGTTAAACCTCTAGGTGTCCCTAGTAGGAGGAGTGTTGTCTCCTGAGGGTTTTCAGCGGATTACACCCACAAAATCCTATAATAAAAGAGAGACGGTGAAATTTACATATAAAGATAAGAACCATAAAAGAAAGACTTTGAAAATAAGAGTTTCCAACTACACTAGCTTTTCAGTTGTCATGAGCCCTATCTTAATAGTCATGAAAAGATGTTAGAAATCACATTATCCCTCAATAAAACGTCATCTTTATTCTTCATTCTTACCTTTCGTCTGAACATTGATCATATACCCCTACGTGTGTGTATAGAACATCCCTATACTCGGAGAATTCAATTCAAGCTATCATACTCTTGTCCATCTACCTTAGTACTTTTTAATTTGATGAATACTTAGGTTTGCTCACACCTTTTCATGCGACCGTTAATACTTCTTGAGGTACTAACCGACCGATTACTCATGTGCTTGCTGATTAGGTGATAATATTTTCCTCGTCTTGCACCACCTAAGGCTTAGCAGTGACTCCCAGACCAGTTGGCCTTAGGGCACTAAGTGAAGAGGCACCCTCGCTATATTTTTTTATTGCTGCCTTGGCGATATAAAACCAGTGTTCATTTTTTTCTTTTCACCATTTTTATATTTTCTTCATTTTTTTTTCATTTCCTTCATACTTTGGCTTTTAGACAAGAGCATTTCAAGGTATCCTCTACTATCCCGAGTTTCAAGACATGTGTAAGTGCATATAGTAGGGTATCAACATTCAAATGTTTGGCTTCCAGAATAGAAATTATTTTTCAGACTTATTTTTATCCTCAGATTAGTGACTTCCTTCATCTTACTAACCCTTGGGACAACAGCTCATAACCACTTATTACTAGTTCGTTTAAGAAAACTTCTAATTTTCTTGGTTTTCTTAAACTATTACTATCTTTTGGATGTAATTTTTCACTTTCTACTCTTTTGTTATAAATTTTTGAAAATGTTGTGCTTATGCAAAATATGATGCAAATTGATGTATAAATAAGCACAAACCTCCCCCAAACCTATTTACAGCAGTGTCCTCACTGATGTCATCTGTTAAGCTAAAAAACCAGTAGACTTGGGAGGAAAAAGGGGACAAGAAATAATGCAAGTGAAATCCTCCCCCAAACTTATTTCTTGGCTCACAATTTTTTAAAAATCATTTTCTTTCAAGAGCCAAAATATTCCCCCCAGACTTGAGTTAAATAATGTTAAGCAATTAAAATCATTGGGGGGGGGGTAAAGTTATTGGTCAAAGTAAAGCCTTACAAAAACCAAAAGTCAACACCAACCATTCAAAAATTTTATCGATGAAGCACTAAGGTTGGTGGAAGAACATGTCACCTTTCGATGTGAAGAAGTGGGGCGGTGATAAGAGGTGTAATGGAAACGGATTGCGTCTCAATTTGGAGAGACGACACAGTGATAGCGATGATGGATTACTCGCATTATCATGATTGTCCAAAAGAAGGGGTGGAGGTGCAATTTATTCATCTTGGAGTTGATTCATCTCAACACCCGTGTCTTGTAAATATGCGAGTTCATCAGCGAAAATTTCCTCAAAGCTTTCATCGATACCCCGAAGAATAATGTCATCAGGAAAAACAGGGTGATCGTCAGACTCTATAAAAAGTTCCTCATCAGCGTTAGATGTTGACCCGGACAACTCGGTGGAAGAGTCCGTTTATGTATAATACATGGTTGGGTCAAGCAACATATGAAAAGAGTCAGTATCATGAGGTTGATCCAATTCGCTGCTGTCGACATCCATTAATTCGACAGAACACACATGAGCATAGGGTTCGGAGGGTTCACTTCCCAACTTGTAAATGTTAAGCTCAATTGACTTGTTTCCAAAGGATAGGGTCATAGAGCCGTTTCTACAATTGATTACTGCGTTGGAAGTGGCCAAAAAGGGTCGACCGAGTATCACCGGGATTTGATTGCGTGGGTTTGCTATAGTTGTGTATCTATAAAGATAAAGTCCACAGGGAACATAAATTCCCGAACTTGATTAACACATCCTCTAGCTCACCCCTAGGTTGGGTGATAGATCGATCGGCCATCTGAAGAGTGCAATGCACCGGTTTTAACTCTCTGATCCCTAATTGCTCATAAACAGAATACGGAAGAAAGTTAACACTAGCACCTAAATCGAGTAGAGCACGATTGATATTTTTACCCCCAATAGAAATTGAAATTGTAGGACTTCCGTGGTCCTTTCGTTTCTTGGGTAGTTGTTGTGTAAAAGCAGTGCTCACATTACTCGCAAGGAAAACTTTTTTAGGTACTTGAACTTTTCTCTTCCTAGTGCACAAGTCCTTTAAGATTTTTGCATAAGACGGAACTTTTTGAATAGTACCTAGGAGAAGAATGTTTATGTTAACTTGCTTAAAAATTTCAACAATCTTCTCCATTTGTGGACTTGGTCTGTTGCCCCTTAACCTGTTTGGATAAGGTGCTTTGTCAATAAGGGTTTGGTCCAACATTGGAGAGGATTGTGGGGATGGAGTTGATCCCAGAATTGGAGTGGGGATCGTTTTAGGTAGATTCGAGGAAATGGGCGAAGGGTTCGAGCCTTGGGGAAAACGGAGAATAGGCTCGGGTGAAGGTGGGAGACTAGACGAATTAGGGGAAGAAGAAGGAGCTGGGGTATCATTGGTGTCACTAACATCATCACATTGCTCACCCACTTGGTTATTCAGCACCTTTCCCGATCTCAACGTACTAACGGCACAACTTTGTGAGTGGCCAGGATTAGGTATGGGTTGAGATGGGAGTTTCCCTTTTTCTCTCGCACTCATTCCGGCGTTTAACTGTGCGATTTGGTTTTCTATTGATTTAATACTCTCATCATGGGAGGCGGAGTTTTTCGTTATGGTATCAATAGAAGACTTCATCTCAGCCGACAATTGCATGGAATGTTTCATGAACATATTCAAAGTTTGTGCAAGTGAAGAGTTGTCAGTACCGGCCACCTGTGGTGTAGAAGTGTTGGCCGGATTTTCGAAATTCTGTGACTGAAAGGTGGGCTGATTCTGTGGTTGTGGTTGCTGTGGAGGAGGTCTTTGATAATTGCTTTGTTGGTTTTGACTCCAAGAAAAGTTAGGATGATTCCTCCATCCTTGATTGTACGTGGAAGAATAAGGGTCGTTTCTAGGTCGCTGCTGAAAAGCAGCATTAGCTTGAAACGATGCATTCATAGGACATTCTTCCGTTAAGTGTGAAGGATCCGAACAGCAACCACAGACGGTCTTAGGAAGCGTGACCTGATTTAGGGAGAATGATGAGAATTTGTTCTCAATAGCGTCGAGTTTCTTCTGTATCGCTGCCATTTCGGCTTTTACTGCGATAGAAATATCGAGCTAGTGAACACCTCCCCTAGATGAAGGTGTTCTTACGCTTTCCCACTGCAAAGTGTGTTCAGCTAGGTCTTCCAGATACTTCCAAGCTTCACCGTCATCTTTAGACATGAAATTGCATTGACACATTGTTTCAAGCATCTGCTTTGTCTCTGGATTAATGCCCTCATATATAATCCGACATAAATCCCATCTATTGATTCCATGATGAGGACATTGGACAAGTAGATCCTTGAAACATTCAAAGCACTTCCAAAATGGTTCATTGGGAATCTGGGTGAACTGGTTGATCTCGCTTCTAACACGGGCAGTCTTATGGTTTGGGTAAAACTTCTTAAGAAATGCTATGACGAATTCATCCCAATTAGTGATAGAGTGTGCGGCAGTATTGTAAAGCCATTTTTCTGCCAAGTCGCACAGTGTGAATGGGAGAAGACGTAAGCGCATAGCATCTAAAGTCAATTGTGAAATACCCATCATTGCGCATACGTTTTCGAATTTGGTAATGAAAACGTATGCGTCTTCCGATTCAAGCCCGTGAAATTTGGGCAGCAGATTGATGTAGTGGGGTTTAATTTCGAAATTATCCCCGTTAGCTGGTGGAAGAGATAGACAAGTAGGAAGGGGACCATGGATAGGATAACATCTCTCTTGGAGAGAGATGCGCGGTGGATTCTGCGCACCTACGGGCTGTGGCAGCGTGGTGTTGTATTCTGATGGAGTGCCGTCCATCTCGGTCGTGGTGTGTGGTGGGGGAAAAGAAGATGAAGAAGTACCGACTTCGATGTCAATTGCAGGAACGCGGACAAGACGGGCACTAGATTCCCGTGTCCTGCCGAGCATGCACTAAGCGGGTTTAGTGCAAGTGGCAGCGTGTGTGTGATTTAAAATTGGTTTGTTTTGAAAAAGTGGGACTTAAGACAAATCACTCTAAAATGCACAAGCAAACTAAGGTTACCTAGGTCCAGTCTCTAAACCGCTCCTAGACTTCCAAAGGACAAGCCGTAAGATCAATCCTCTACCACCTCTTTACTACTCTTGTGGCCAGGTAAGTGCCAGGTAAGTGGGAAGTATCCGCTATACGAATCACCAAAAATAGCGGGCCTAATTAAGTAAACCACTTGCCTTAGACACACTTGCCTAGGCACCACAAAAGTAATGCGGATAAGTGATAGATTACCCACGGCCTTCCTCTGTCCTTAATGAGCGCGACAGTCCTTAGAGTCTGGTCTAGATATTTTTTAAATTAATGTAGGGTTGATGAGGATGCTCGGTTTGTGATTTGTGGGGCTTAGGAAGGGTGATGAAATCCCCACCTAATCTTGATTTGGTCTTTGCCCCTTAAAGTCCATATTAAAATATGCAAAACAAAACCAATCACAAAACTTTTGCAAAAAGATTTTTGAGCGGCGCTATTTTGCAAAGAATCCTGCAGAAAATAGTTTTTATTGGATTTTAGAGGAGAGAGAAAGAGGTTAGAATCTTACCAGAGAAATGTGGAACCCTAGATCCTCTAACTGGCCGTGTTTCCGCCGCAAATGAGCTCCTTTGCCGCGCTTCCGCCACGGAGTAGATGGATCAGTTGATGAAAAGTTTTATGTGGCCTCCTGTATTCCTCTGGATCTCGATGAATGTCTCTGTCTTTCTGTTTCCTCAAGTTTGTGACTCCAGATTCCCTCGCAAAATTCATACAATAATCGTTAAATATACAAATTGCAGTTTTGTTTTAATTATGATATAGATCGACACAAATAGTAAGAAATAAAAAATTACGCACGTATTCCCGGCAACGGCGCCATTAGATTGATTCGAAAGATTGTGTTTGTAGTTAACCACAATCAGAACGATGTCGCGTGTAGTTAGACCGAGGTGAGTACGAGTCGTCCTCAGGGAAACGTTGAATCTTTTACTCTTACTTTAGATGTGTTGAGAAAGAGAGGAGGGATAAAGAATTTTGAAGAATGGTTTCTAGAACTACGTTAATCAAGAATGCAAAAATATAGATCTAGATTATTTTATGGATGTAGTTAATATAATAAGAGGGCTTGTAGGGTTCGTTAGGATTTAGTAGTTATGGAAGATTAATTAAAAGTTACCCTTTTTATCCTTTAATAGTTTTAAAACTAGAACGACGGTGATGCGTGTAGATTAGGGTTTCTGGAGGGAAAAAGAATCCCACTCTTAACCCTTATCTCGACACGGAACTCTGTTCATATCTAGCTTTTACCAAAACAATCATTAATCTAATCTCTAATCGCGGTCGGAACTAACAAAGAATTGTTAGCGCGCCCTATTAGGATGTTAATGATTCTTTTGATAAAGTTCATAAACTTTATAGGACTTAAAAAGGGTTTAGGGATGTTCATCATCCATTAGCCTAACCTAATCCTACGAACCCTAACAAGCGGAGAATTACTCGCGCATGTTGGGAGAAAAAGAGATGGAGAGAAATTGCATAATTAAACTACGAAGAAATAGAATAAGATAAAGAAATACCTTTATTAATCAACAAGATCAAGTACACTTTGATTCCTTAGAAAATGATTACAAAAACCTAGTTTGCTTCTCAATCTCTTCTAAGGAGGTAGATGAACCGTTGATGATCAGCCTGGATGCGTGAGCCATCTTGGACTTCGTGATCTCGTCGACTTGATGATTTTTCCAAGAGGCTCTCGGTCTTTATTTATAGTCCCAAAGCCATAAATTTAGATGCCTAAATTGGGGACCTTTAGTTAGGATTCCACCTAAAATTTCCATCCCCTAACTCTTCAACTACGCGGAGGATCCGCGGCATCAAGGGGCTCATGCCGTGGATCCGAGGCCTGATGATCAGCTCCGTTGATCAAACTTTAGGGGCTGGCTCCTTGTGACATGGGGCGATCCTTGGAACCTTCAGAATTTGGAAATCTTTTCTTTTCTTCTGCCAGAATTGATTTCTTAATTTTGATTTCTTAATTAGGCTGGTTAGCTTTAACAACTTGATTTCCTTGATTTAAGATCTGAAAATCCTGCACAACAACTTAAATATTATTTAGTAGACTTAGTTCTACTAGGATTTGGTCAATAATATTATATACATTTTCCTACCAAATGCTAATTACAATATATCAACACATGGAAAATAGTATTTTTACACATAAACCCTCATATGTATGATATATTATAATAAATACCTTTTTAAATATGGAAATGGCAGGAAAAATGTAATAACAAATGTGCAGTTTTATCAACTGAGCAACAATGTTAAGGTATAGGGAGTTGTCCGGCTGATTCTTAAAACTAGAATCGGGATAAACTCGAGGCACTTTTCAGTAATGGCTTTTTGTGGGTTATCCCAGGCTTTGACGAGGGTTAACTTTCTACCATCAGGAAGATCAATATTTATATTGTTCTTGACTCGCAACAGTTTTAATAAAATGGATTTTTCAGAAAACAGAAGTGGGAGTATGGTAGAACTGGAAGTTATTCCAGAACCATAAACGATTACTGGAAATTTAATAGAACCTAAGGATTCGATTGGATTTGATGTTCCATTAGCCACTCCGCAGATTTGGTGGGTAACCTCAGTCACCCGAGAGGTACTTCGGTCTTCTTAGAGACGGTGACAGGGAGGTTCTTGTTTACCCAGACTTGCCATTGTTGTTGTTCTAGACTATAAGACCTGGCAGGAGGATGAGTATAGCGTCGTTCTAAACTAGTTTTAGAAGTGCACGTATATATGACTCTGCCAGAGGGTTGTTGTAGTCTGTGGAAGCAGCGGAAGCATAGTAGGAAAGTAGCTTATGTCTATTTATAGACTAAAGCAGGCATAGCGGAAATAGATCATCTAATTTTGATGTGACAGTCATAGGTTTTGGCCTCATCAGAATAGGAGATGGATCTGGTAAAAAGGTAGTAGAGAGTGATGTCCAGGTATTGGAATGACATCGACTTGATAGGAAGGGATATATCGATGTTTAGTGAACTTAGAAATTTCTAGTTAGGGTTAGGATTTGGATTGAGTTGTAAAGTGAAATTGAGACTAGCAGTGACCTTAAAACCCTGTTAGTGATATCATATTGGACTAAAACCTGAAGCTTAACCCCGGAATACGAAATTAGACACCCGATATCGGAAAAACTGTGAAATTTTGAATGTATTTGGAAATCTGCTAACACTCGGGGACGTGAAAAATTATTTTGCAAGGACAGTCATACATGCAGGCACCTAGGAAGCTACCATGAAAACCCTAGCCCCTACCTCCCCAACCTGGCCGCAGATTTAACCCAGATGGCCGCAAATTGCGGCCTGGGTCCCACCATTTTGGTTCGTGCTTGTTCTGTAGGTTCATCTCCAGTAATATAGACCCTTGGCATACACAAAATTGTCTAATTTGACCTAGGGTAAAATCTGGGAGCATTTTCAATAGTTGTTGTTTTGATTCGGGGTTTCGTTTCTCGTATTTTGAATTCTGGATTTGCGTATTTGTGTTTTACCTCGATCACTTGACGTTTGTACGACGATATCGAGGGTTGTTTAATGGTGTTGAAAGCGTAGTCCATAGGTTCTAACCTATAGGCCTTAGCGTGTCGTTTTGGTTTTCCGATGTGATTTTCATGTGCCTTTGCGATTGTGTTATCATTGTAGGTACCTTCATGAGGGTTTCATATGATGAAGAAGATGAAGGTGACATCGACACCGGCACACAGGATGCAAGGTGAGTAGATTATATCTACGGGGAAAGTCGGGTGGATGGCATACAGCACCCCCGCAGTTCGTGGTGATGTATACGAATACGTATACACACATATATATATATATTATTTTGTTGATATGAGTTTATTGATGATAAAGATGGATTCTAGGTGTTCTTGGATTGGTTTAGTGTTAGTTGCAAAACCCTAGAGTAGTGGTTGCACACACACACACATACTTGCTTACATTCTTTCTTTCACATATGCGTATATAGGAATATGTATATATGTGTTCATATGGGTATGGGACTATGTTTACATATACTAGATTATGAGTATAGTACTTGGGATTTGAGATGAGTCGATGAGATTCGATTTGAGGCCGTGAGATCGGTGATATGACAGGGTTCGTATTTGAGATACGACATGATGTTTTAGCGGGTCTTTTGACGTAGTGTTTCATACACATGCATGCATATATAGATGGTGACAGTATTGTACTAGACGAAGATCAGTACCCGGATTATGATCTTTGATAAAGAGGATACCAGTTGAATAATGTGATGAATGTGATATTGACCCGTACCCCGAATTGGGATGCCGTACGACGGATTTACGTACGAGCTATATATATTGATGATAGATCCGCACTCTTGACTTGACGATGTCATATTAGAGATGTTGTATTGTTTGTGATACAATTGAGGCGGGTTCACCGACTAATATATATATGTATCGACTCAGATATTAGACGGTTTCTTTACCTTTCGTTTAGCCTGTTTAACTCAGCCCTATAGTTTAGTGTAGTTGTTAGCCTAGAATTGATTCCTACCTATTTCAAAAAATAACGAATCATGGGTATTTTAAAAGACAGGCCAAGGGATTCTATGGATATTTCAAAGGACATATCTTTTCTTAAAAACACCGTAGCCCTTATTTTCAAAACACCACGATTCGTGTTATTTCAAAAGGCACTACTGTATGACTTATATTTATATTAAATGCAGATTAGTTATCATTGTGTTTATCATTCAGCTCCCGCACATTATTGCTGTTCGCTCCGCATCGCATACCTATATTGTGATTTCATATACCCTTATTGATATCATGCTGTTAGGACACCAGCACCATTACCGATGATGCGTATGTTCTACGTACACTTACTTGCCGGCTCACACACATCATCATCGGTAATTTCCATGTCACGTACACATTAGAGAATACTATATCATTGATATAGCCAGTTAGCTGATAGTTTTGACATTATATTAGTGTACTTGCCTTATATGCAAGTTTAGACATTGCAATTATTACTCGTTACTTCATGCATATTATTATTCACTGTTGTGCAGTATTATGGAGTTTTATGCCTATGTTCACTGTTTACGTGCTATTGATGATTGGATTTCGGATTTTCATGAGATTTCCTGGATTTGGGAGAAAACCGCAAGAATACATATAAACTTCTTTCTCTCTCCCTTTTTAAAATAAAAAAACTGCGGTTTTCTCATGATTTATGAGTCGTCCACCATGAGTTTTCATGACTGCTGTTGGATTTTAAGACCCGATTCGAGGAGCCGGATGAACCGTCTTTGGTACATGGTGGACCCGGTAAGGTACCCCGGGGCAAGAAGATCGAGTAGTAGACGATGAGCCCGGCTTGGGAAGACTACCTACCGGTGATTTTATCTGACGCGTCGGATATCCGGAGGATACCGTCGTGGTCCTGTGATTGATGTTAGGGGCCGATCCGGACTGACGTCGCCCTAGATAGTGAGATTGAGATTTGATGATACAGGCCAGTCCGGATAGCCGGAGCCTGAGATATTGAGCCATTTGGATTTATGTTTTGTGTCGATGCTAGACACTGTTTATGCTGATTTCATTTATGATATCTCGTTTTAAATATACAGAAATCTCGCTAAGTTATGAAAGCAGTTTCTTCATTTACATGTATTTTTTTTTCATGCATTCATACCTCATTCATATGATATATTGCTACCCGAGGCACTGACACGAGTACGTGGGATTACACATGGGTTAGATGTTTACTCTTGCCACCTTTTCATGCTTTAGACTTATCATTTTGAGGATTATATGTATTGATCGTATGACCTAGGATTGCGTTATTCATGCGATTTTTGCTCGTACATGTTTTCTATTCACGAGTTGGCAACTCACCTCCGTTGTGCCACAGTTTCTTGCAGGTTTTGCCGTACAGGTTTCATTATGGCTTTGCTGGCACACTGCTTCCTTTCTGGGTGATTTACTTGGTAGGTGGGTTCACTTGCATCGTGACCATCCTTATACCTTGTATATTATGTATTTCTGTTGTATCTAGATAAACTCCATCAACCAAACATGTATTTATTTCAGACTTGAGACCAGTTGTTTATTCTTTTGACCTTAGAGTCGCGCGTTGTATTTCTATGGATTTCATGCTGTTTTGAGTTTCCTTTTCTGTTGTGATCCTCGCCCTTCGGCGTTGTATATTATATTGCTTGCGTGGTTGTGACCGTCGTTTGACGAAGAGCTAGCTCCAGCTTGGGGATGCCTTTATTCATTATATATGCATTAACAGGTTTTTTTATCCGTTTGGGGTCAGTATTTACAAAGGAAACTCTGCCGAATTTTTTTAAAAAAGACTTGTTATTTTAAAATGCATATTTCGGCGTATGTTGCAAACTACTTGATTTAAATTTGTTTTTCCTTCAATCTACTACTTTTCTTGGTTTAGATTTCTGGGTTTTCGGCTTACTTAGATTACATACGCCTCGAGACGTTTCGTAATTTAAGTGTCGGTCATGTTTCGTACTTTCGGGTCGTAACAAAGTTGGTATCAGAACGTTAGGTTTTACCTCCTGAGTGTAGGATGACCCTGGTTGATGGAGTAGGTAGCTTCAGTAGAGTGACGTACCGTACGTATGTTCCGCGGCATATTTACGATACGCTACTCCACTTAAGAAGCCTTAGGATGTACATTTCTTTGCTCAATATTATATTCATTCATGATCTAGCCTCATCGGTACCAGTTTGTGGTTTTGCTGCAACGATTACGGGCAGGGAGAGCTACGGTTAGAGTTGTGGTCAGCCCGAGCTCGTCACGAACGAGGACTGACCAGGGCGTAATTCCGGCGACAAACGATTGCAGAGATGTGTCTTTTTATTGTGTTTTCACGCCATGAGCGTTTGATAGATCGCTATTACGGGATTTCTCGGACGTGCGGATTTGCACCAAGGGATTGAGCCACCGATAGAGGCCCGCAAGAATGTGATGACCATTGATGTATCGCTTATTCATGATGATTGAGGCACTGTTCAGCGTGCAGACGACTGAGCCAGTTTTTGCTGCGAACGACGAGATATTGCCACAGATATTGGAGCTATTGCAGTACGAGTTGTACTTAGAGATATGATAGAAGGTCGCTAGTCACCCGAGGATGAATGACTAGGACATGTAGTTCGTTCGCCTACCCTGTGCGAGGTCATCAGATAGATTGATTCCAGCTAGAGACGACTTCATCCGGATACGTTTAGAGTAGACAGAGGCGATCGAATGTCAGAAGCCCATATTCCAAGTTTAAAGTATTCGGAACGACATGCAGGCAATTCTATGGACCCTCTAGAAGAATGAAACCCTAACTCGACATAATGACCGTGTGAAAGCCTTTGAACCTTAGGGTTCACGGCAGTTCCGCAGCGCCATTAGTGAGGCTTGGGTTTGCCCTTCTACGGCTGGTCCACCGATGCTGTGGTATTACTCGATGCTATAAAACTGTACCCAAGATGTTGAGCTCTTAGAGGATTTTGAGGTTTTGACGAATCGATCGAATGGTTCGACTTCATTCGGATGCTAGGTAGTGAGATGCACTTCCTGGGAGACTCCAGATACGAGGATAGTCGTTGGAGCTCAGTCCATGCAGCCACGACAAGACGAGTCCGAAGCAGTCGACATTAGAGAAAGGTGGAGTAAGAGGCTCGTACGAGATCTTGATAAGATGACGTTCCGCTTCGCCGACATCAGAGAGGTGATAAGCATGTAGAGCGTTGTATATGGATATATCTTCCAGAAGGAGTCGCGATGAGTATTCAGACATTCCGAAACAAGAAACAGATATAGTAAAGGACGATGACTTCCGTACAGTTCGGCAGAGACGAGATTTGAGAGACCTCGACAGGACCTTTCTGAAATACTATACGAGAAGACTTAGACCCAGGAGCGGTCATATTGCGCACGCCCAGCAGGTCAGAGTTCAACATCGTCGATGAGACATGCTATGAGTGACCATGATAGTTGGCCAGAGATTCTTAGAGGATATGCTTGAGCGGGACTATTCGCTATACTTGATTTCGGTATTTTGGGCGATCTATTCGCATGATTGATTTTGATGATTGAGTTTCATGATATTTTTTTCGTGCACCATGGTTGCACCTACGGAGTATTTACGATTTTTGCACAGTTGCTGCACTTGATATCGTTTTCGTGCCTTGGTTTCACATGTTTATGATTTTATGGGTTTCATATAGTTGAGTTGATTTTGTGCATATGTACGCATACGATTTGGTTTTTGCACTTGGTATAGTTCACATATGCTTGCAGTGCAGTGATACACATTTTGTGCACCACAGTTGCACTGGACTTCGATTTGATGTCATTTGAGATATTGATTTGGATTTCATGCTTAGGGCATGTATATGATTTGACTTATGCTTACGGCATAGTTTTCAGGCACTTTTAATGTTTTGATTAGATTTTGTGCACGCTGATGCACATAGTTGTGAGATTTGATACCGCGGTATACCTGATTTGGATTTGAGATGTGTTGTATACCATCGATTTTGATTGTGATGTTCGATATTTGTTTTGTGCGCCTTGTGCACCTGATTGGATTTTCGCGCATGTTGGGCGCATGTTATGAGATGCGATTTTGGTGCACCCAGATACACTAAATCGAGATTCTTCGTGCATGTCAGATGCTCCTGATTTGCTATCAGGCACACCTGTTTCCCTTGACAGATGTTTCGTGCACACCCGATGCACTTAGATATTGTTTCTGTGCCCATGTATGGAACAATCATGGATTTTGATTTTCGTGCGCACCATACGCACGTAGTATTCATATACACATTTTGGGATTGATTTCTTATGGAGCAATACGTTTTTATGATATTTGCTATTGTTTTCGCACTGAGCAGGACTAGTCAGAGGACAGTACCTGGATATATTTTGCACGCATTGATATTTGTTGAAGGGATTTCCAAAAAGGGAGCTATAGTCTCAGTATTTACCTACGTGTCTGATATGACACGAAACGTTCAAAAACAAGGAAACCCTTCTAAATTGTTTTCAAAAAAAAACGGCGGGACGTGTATATTAAACAAAGGATATATATAGAGTTATTTTCTTACTAGAGATGCCCGCCACTGTGCAGCGTTATGCGCATCGCACAGCGACTTGAAACGGTTTGGCATGCATTTCCTTCAGGTGTTTATATGTATAGTGTTGATGTATATCATATTGGTTTTCGTATTGGATTTAGACATTGATGTCTTCCCCATGACTCTGATGATTGCGAGATTCTTGACAGAGTTTTGATTTTGAGTTATCTGCTTATTGTTCATGCGCATGCATTGCGCTATGATGCGTATTCTGTATTGATGATTTCGGGGCCCCAACGACTTGGACTTTTTATTGAAATGTTTTAGTATTTAAGGGGTTTAAATTTAAATTCGGGGACCGAATTTTTTTAACGGGGGAAGATTGTAACATTTCAAAAAAATAAAATATTATTTTTGGGAATTTTTATAATTTAATATTAATTTTAAATAAATATTTTAATATTTCGGTATAATTAAATACCGATAAATTGGGAAAATTTTGGAAAATTTTAGAAATTACTAAACGAGGGTGTTTTATGTGAATTATGCAATTTTTAAGTTTTTATGATTAATCATATGCTAATATAGTGCTAATCGCGATTAAAAATCGCTAATCGCGTTTTAAGCTTGTTTTGTGCAAAACATGCACCGTATTATTTTACAGTTGTTACTTTTTTTTATGGCTTTCCTACATGTTTTATAGCATGGTTGTTGATTTATTAGGAAAGGAAAATAAAAGAAAAGGATATGATTAAAATAGTGAGGAGTGGGCAAGAGAGAGAAAGAGTGGGTGAGGGTCAACCCTTGTCTTGAGCCATCCCTCATCATTCCTTACACTCATTTCCTCTCCCTCTCTTTCCTTTGTTGCTGCTGCTGCCTCTCTCCCCCCTCCTCCTCCATCTTCAACCCCCAATACACCATGAAAATCAACTCAAAACCTAAACCCATTTCACAAAAAGGATGCACAAACTCACTAGCTACCCCATGGACCAAGAAAGAGAAGATTTTGAGGACTTTGAGCAACTCATCTTAAGTTTCCAAAGGAGATAATTTCTGCACCATTAGCTTTGCATTTCCATTCACTTTAGCACCTATGTTTGTTGGAAACGATATATCGATGTTTAGTGAACTTAGAAATTTCTAGTTAGGGTTAGGATTTGGATTGAGTTGTAAAATGAAATTGAGACTAGTAGTGACCTTAAAACCCTGTTAGTGATATCATATTGGACTAAAACCTGAAGCTTAACCCCGGAATACGAAATTAGAAACCCAATATCGGAAAACTGTGAAATTTTGATGGTATTTGGAAATCTGCTAACACTCGGGGACCTGAAAAATTATTTTGCAAGGACAGTCATACATGCAGGCACCTAGGAAGCTACCATGAAAACCCTAACCCCTACCTCCCTAACTTGGCCGCAGATATAACCCAGATGGCCACAAATTGCAGCCTGGGTCCCAAAATTTTGGTTCGTGCTTGTTCTGTAGGTCCATCTCCAGTAATCTAGACCCTTGGCATATGCAAAATTTTCTAACCTAGGGTAAAATTTGGGACCATTTTCAATAGTTGTTGTTTTGATTCGGGGTTTCGTTTCTCGTACTTTGAATTCTGGATTTGCGTATTTGTGTTTTTCCTCGATCACTTGACGTTTGTACGACGATATCGAGGGTTGTTTAATGGTGTTGAAAGCGTAGTCCATAGGTTCTAACATATAGGCCTTAGCGTGTCGTTTTGGTTTTCCGATATGATTTTCATGTGCCTTTGCGATTGTGTTATCTTTGTAGGTACCTTCACGAGCGTTTCATATGATGAAGAAGATGAAGGCGACATCGACACCGGCACGCAGGATGCAAGGTGAGTAGATTATATCTATGGGGGAAGTCGGGTGGATGGCGTATAGCACCCCCGTAGTTCGTGGTGATGTATACGGATACGAATACACAGATATATATATATTATTTTGTTGATATGAGTTTATTAATGATAAAGATGGATTCTAGGTGTTCTTGGATTGGTTTAGTGTTAGTTGCGAAACCCTAGAGTAGTGGTTGCACCCACACACGCACACACAAACTTACTTACATTCTTTCTTTCACATGTGCGTATATGGGAATATATATATATGTGTGTTCACATGGTTATGGGACTATGTGTACATATACTGGATTATGAGGATAGTACTTAGGATTTGAGAAGAGTCGATGAGATTCGATTTGAGGCCGTGAGATCGGTGATATGACAGGGTTCGTATTTGAGATACGGCATGATATTTTAGCGGGTCCTTTGACGTAGTGTTTCATACACATGCATGCATACATAGATGGTGTCAGTATTGTACTAGACGTAGATCAGTACCCGGATTAAGATCTTTTATAAAGAGGATACCAGATGAATAATGTGATGAATGCGATATTGACCCGTACCCCGAATTGGGATATCGTACGACGGATTTACGTACGAGCTATATATATTGATGATAGATCCGCACTCTTGAATTGACGATGTCATATTATAGTTGTTTTATTGTTTGTGATACTATTGAGGCGTGATCATTGACTAATATATATATATATGTGTGTGTGTGTGTGTGTGTGTGTGTGTGTGTGTGTGTATCGACTCAGATGTTAGGCGGTTTCCTTACCTTTCGTTTAGCCTGTTAGCTCAGCCCTATAGTTTAGTGTATTTGTTAGACTAGAATTGATTCCTACCTATTTCAAAAACTAACGAATCATGGGTATTTTAAAAGACAGGCCAAGGGATTCTACGAATATTTCAAAGGACGTATCTTTTCTTAAAAACACCGTAGCCCTTATTTTCAAAACACCACGATTCGTGTTATTTCAAAAGGCACTACTGTTGGATATATGTATGCCCTAGAGGCCATTATGTGATAGTAGATGTATCTATACATGTATATATATTCAGTTTGCATTCTTGCTTGACATGATAGTATGCTATCTGGTTATTCTTTATCTGACATGTTGATTTGATCATGCTTTTATTCATTCATACATGCTGATAAAGCCCCAAGGATATCTGCTTGACTACTCAGATTATGATAGAGATCATACTAGTGGGACGTTAGTAGTCTATAAGCATATCCTGAAATGTCCCTAGTCGGAGGTGTATCGAGACGGGGAATCGATATACCAGAGTAGACTAGCGTATATGATACTAGACCCATGTGATGGGCGATGGATGTTCCCACATCATCGATGTTTGACATCAAGATCATATACGGGTGCTCAGTGCTGACTGGGTACACTGGACGGACTCACCGAGAACTCCTATATGGAATTATATCTATCGTCGGATAGCAGTTCTCAGGTGACACTTGTACAGGTTAGTCTGTAGACCCGAGATCGTCATGGAGTCTTGTGTGTTCTCCCACTGTACTTTGATTGCCACCCTACCACGGCTCTACTGAGTCTTGCAAACCGGTGGCCGTTGGATACAGTCCCGAGACACACGAAGGCAATGAGCGATAGGAGGGGTTTCGTCTCTCCCGGTATTGGGAGTTGATGCTGTGCTGTGCTCGACTGGTTATAACAGCAAGTCCCTGGCCAGGGCTGCTGAGATTTGCTGATAAGTATTATCAGTAGTTTCTCGACCTGTTATAGACCATTCACCGACACGACTTATTGAGTTATTGGGGTCGACGTGACCATCCTTAGTCTCGATATGCAGCATATCTGACGAAGAGACCGGACTGTACGGTAGTGTTGCCGGATGGCTCGACGGGAGTTGTAACAGGTTCGCTTGTTTTCTTCTAATCGCTCAATACCCGGGTGGCCGTTACGTTTAGCTGACCGCTTGCGGCTTGGGGGTGCTTGATATGATCATCACCCACTGCCGGCGTATTGACGAGTCTTAGAGTCCCACATAGGAGTTACCTAGTCCAGGCGAAAAGTTGTGGTGCGCATATGCGATATGCGCTTGGACCCGATTAAAATGCGTGTATGGGATACCGTATATTAATTGGGCGGCTTGCTAATGGTCAGGTCATATGTGATATGACCGGATTAGTGAATCAAGTGTTGATTCATCATTAGTTTCTCACTACAAATCCTATCTTGTTTATGTTGGATGTATGCATGCATGTGTGCATTCATTCTTGTTCATGCACATATGGATGTGAAAGCACACATGCATACATACATCATATATTATCATGGTTGTTTATACAATGAGAATGGTGGATGTATAAGAATTACACCATGGTTATATTTGGATAATTGTTGGATTTAAATTAAAGCAAAAGAAAATGAAAAATGGGTTAAATCACTTAAGAGTTTCTACACTCTTCTAACTCAACCATTCTCACCTAACATTTAACCCATAGTTTATTTTCTTATCATGCTTTTAATTTAAAATAAAATGATATCTATATATCTAACCATGGTTGTTTAAGAGAGAGGAAAATATATATAGCTATTTTTCTTTTCTTTTTCACAAGATAATTGATTCTCTTCTTCACAAAAGCCACCATCTTCATCAACCTCCATGCTTTTGCTCTCTAGTTCTTATAAGAGAGCAAAATACTCATAAAAATAGGATTTTGAAGTGAGATCCATAGCCACAACATCATTCTAATCAAGTTTAGCCGACTTGATTAGAGTGTTCTCTTGGTTTTTCCAAAGTATCTAGCTTGGACGGGAAACTCCGGGTGGATCGTCGTGGACGTAGGAGGACAACAAGGAGAGCTTCTTCCAACACCCAAAGAGCCCAAGGAGTGAAGCAAAAACGCGAGCTACAAAGGTTGTAGCCTTCAAACCCTAATCTTTTCTAGTTTAAAGTTTAATAAACCTAATTTTCTAGGATCGATCCACTTGCGTGTTTGTTTAGCACAATAAAAATCATAACTTTTGGACATGTGATGCTTCAAATCCCTTCATAGGGTGCTAAACAAACCCTTCAACTACTGTAGAACTTATATTTATATTAAATGCAGATTAGTTATCGTTGTGTTTTTCATTCAGCTCCCGCACATTATTGATGTTCGCTCCCCATCGCATACTTATATTGCGATTTCATATACCCTTATTGATATCATGCTGTTAGGATATCAGCACCATTACCGATGATGCGTATGTTCCACGTACACATACTTGCCGGCTCACACACATCATCATCGGTAATTGCCATGTCACGTACACTTTAGAGAATACTATATCATTGATATAGCCTGTTAGCTGATAGTTTCGACATGATATTAGTGTACTTGCCTTATATGCCAGTTTAGACTTTGCAATTATTAGTCATTAGTTCATGCATATTATTATTCACTGTTGTGCAGTATTATGGAGTTTTATGCCTATGTTCACTGTTTACGTGCTATTGATGATTGGATTTCGGATTTTCATGAGATTTCCTAGATTTGGGAGAAAACCGCAAGAATACATATAAACTTCTAAACTACGGTTTTCTCATGATATATGAGTCGTCCACCATGAGTTTTCATGACTGCTGTTGGATTTCGAGATCCGATTTGAGGAGCCGGATAAAGCGTCTCGGGTACATGGTGGACCCGGTAAGGTACCCCGGGGCAAGAAGATCGAGTAGTAGACGAAGAGCCCGGCTTGGGAAGACTACCTACCGGTGATTTTATCTGACGCGTCGGATATCCGGAGGATACCGTCGTGGTCCTGTGATTGATGTTAGGGGACGATCTAGACTGACGGCGCCCTAGATAGTGAGATTGAGATTTGATGATACAGGCCAGTCCGGATAGCCGGAGCCTGAGATATTGAGCCATTTGGATTTATGTTTTGTGTCGATACTAGACACTATTTATGCTGATTTCATTTATGATACATCATTTTAAATATACAGAAATCTCACTAAGTTATGAAAGCAGTTTCTTCATTTACATGTATTCTGTTTTCATGCATTCATACCTCATTCATATGATATATAGCTACCTGAGGCACTGACAGGAGTACGTGGGATTACACATGGGTTAGATGTTTACTCTTGCCACCTTTTCATGCTTTAGACTAATCATTTTGAGGATTATATGTATTGATCGTATGACCTAGGATTGCGTTATTCATGTGATTTCTGCTCGTACATTTTTTCTATTCACGAGTTGGCAACTAACCCTCGTTGTGCCACAGTTTCTTGCAGGTTTTGCCGTACAGGTTTCATTACGGCTTTGCTGGCACACTGCTTCCTTTCTGGGTGATTTGCTTGGTAGGTGGGTTCACTTGCATCGTGACCACCATTATACCTTGTATATTATGTATTTTAGTTGTATCTAGTTAAACTCCATCAACCAGACATGTATTTATTTCAGACTTGAGACCAGTTGTTTATTCTTTCGACCTTAGAGTCGCGCGTTGTATTTCTATGGATTTCATGCTGTTTTGAGTTTCCTTTTCTGTTGTGATCCTCGCCCTTCGGCGTTGCATATTATATTGCTTGCATGGTTGTGACCGTCGTTTGACGAAGAGCTAGCTCCCGCTTGGGGATGCCTTTATTCATTATATATGCTTTATCATGTTTTTTTACCCGTTTGGGGTCAGTATTTACAAAGGAAACTCTGCCGAAATTTTTAGAAAAGACTTGTGATTTTAAAATGCATATTTCGGCGTATGTTGCAAACTACTTGATTTAAATTGGTTTTTCCTTCACTCTACTACTTTTCTTGGTTTGGATTTCTGGGTTTTCGGCTTACTTAGATTACGTACGCCTCGAGACGTTTCGTAATTTAAGTGTCGGTCATGTTCCGTACTTTCGGTTTGTGACAACGGTGTTCCGCCTTAGTGCACTTCATCGGTGGCATCGGGGGGTGCGACCGTCTGCTAAAGTTTCCGACGAGCATTCGATCAGGTTATCGAGAATCTTGTTGAATTACCCGACAGGTTATTGGAAAGTGTTTTCAATATCGAGACTAAAATGCGAGGTTTATAATTGTTGGGCATGTGATGTCTAAGGATTCATTCAGTTAGGCCTGAAATTCAACGTATGTGATACATTGGGTTTATGATGTTTAAGGTAGTTACGGATTCTAACTGTTGTAGTTTTTCACTTTCTTTTCTGCGACCATAAGTGTAATATGTGGTGTATCCCCGGTTTCGTTGCTATACGTCAACAACAATTGAGATACGCATATTTACTTACGTTGATGACATGTGATGTTATGTGTTGCTGGGATATGTTATATTGGATCGTCGTGTTTGAATAGCCGGGGGTTTTATGTGAGATGAGAGTTTTTGATTTTCATTCATGTAAAATTCAATGTATGTAATATTCTTTTATTGGGGCACTTCCGGGTTGAGGATGATGTCACCGTTGATGTATATTATTTACTTTTCCGCATTAGGATAGACCCTAGGAGGGGAGCACAAGTAACCGGGTTCTAGGGTCCAGTGGAATACCATCTCGAGGAGTCGAGACCGGGTCTCCTAACTCTAGAATTGGTAGGGTTGCTTGCCGCTCTCGTAGGGGTCTAGGGATCTGGGTTTGGCTATTCATCGCGACCGTGGAATCCGTGTTTTATACTGGCTTAAATAAAACATGGAATTCCTAGTATATCCAACATTTCATATGTGATTCTTCTGCTGCTGATATTCTGTGATGTGATCACTTGATATATTTTGAGACGAATGCCTATAATATATATATGAGATATAATAAATATTGCTGTTTTCGTTTCTTATGTGATGCTTAGGAAGCATTTAATGATGGGGCTTCATTAATGAGATTAATGAAATAAAAGAAACCAAAAAGATGTTGTAGAAACTTGTTTTAAAAACGGGTAGCTGTAGTTCTTGATTTACATAGCGGTATTCCTTATAGAATATCCAGCACCTTATTCGATAAGAAAAGAGCCTAGTGTTAGTTGTATGTATGCCCTAGAGGCTAGTATTGTACAGATGATGTATATTATATTGGATGCTTGGACATATATAGAGAGGACTTTCTTACTCGATATGATAGTATGCTATCTGGTTGCACTTTACTTTAACATGTATACTTGTCTCTTTATACTGACTTATAGTTACATGTTGGTAAGCCCTTAGGATGTGTACTTGACTACCTAGACTATGATGCGGATCATACTAGTGGGGACATGGTACTCCATAAGTACATCCTTCAAGGTCCCTAGTCGTGGGTGTATCGAGACGGGGCATCGATATACCAGTGTAGACTAGCGTATACGCTTCTTGACCCATGAGATGGGCAATGGATGATCCTATATCCATTAGTGTTTGACATCTGAGATGGTATACGGGTGCTCAGTGGAGACTGGGTACACTGGACGGACTCGCCGAGAACTCCCAGATGGTTTTATACCTCACGTCAGATGGCAGTTCTCTGGTGACACTTGTGCAGGTTAGTCTGTAGACCCGAGATCGTCATAGAGTCTTGTGTGATTCCCACTGTGCTTTGATTTCCACCTTACCACGTCCATGAGGGCATGCAAAAAGGTGGTTTTTGGGTACAGTCCCGAGTCACATGGAGGCAATGAGCGATAGGAGGGGTTATGTCTCTCCCGGTATTGGGGTTTGATGTTGCGCTGTGCTCGATTGGCCGTAACAGGGAAGTCCCTGGCCAGGGATGATTAGAGATTTACTGGTAAGTGTTACCAGTAGTTTCTCGACCCGTTATGAACCTCACATCGGCACGACTTATCGGTTATTGGGGTCTGACATTTACCACCCCTAGACTTGATATGCGACATATTAGACGAGGAGACCGGACTGTACGGGAAGTGTTACCGGCAGGCTTTTACAGGAGTTGGAGCGGGCTTGCTTGTTGATCTTCTGATTGTTCAATACCCTGGTAGCCATTACGTCCAGCTAGTACCGCTGACGGCTTGTGGGTGCTTGATGTGAACATCACATACTGCCGGCGTATTGACGAGTCTTTAGAGTCCTACATAGAGGTTTTACTGGCTCAGGCAAAACGAAATAGGAGCACATATGTGATATGTACGACACCGAGAATAATGCGTGTAAGTGATACCGTATTCTATTCTCGTGACTTTTTGTATCGGTCGGTTATATATGATATAGCCGGGTTATCGAATCAAGTGTTGATTCGATAAGTCGATACATTGGATATTAGTCGGTTATATGAGATATGACCGGATTATTAAGTCAAGTGTTGATTTAATAATTAAGTGCATAATTGTATATTAGATATACTAGTTTATATTTACTAACACTTGTTCACTTTAGGTTTTTTTTTCACACATGAACACAATTTTGATATATATGTGATATATATTAAAATGTGTTTTATTTTTGTATCATGGTTGATGATACACATGACATGGGTGTACACGACATACACCATTCTATTTTTATGGTGGGTTATAATTTTTTAAGGTAATTACAAAATTGGTGGAATTTTGGAAAGAGCATGAAACTTGTAGAAGCTTGCTTTGCATTGACAAAGTCCATTACCTTTGTCTTCACCATAGATTTTTTATTAACCTAAGCATTTAGATTAGCTATGGTTATGGCTCTACAAGAGTTAGTATATAATACTCACTCACCATGGTTAGCCTTCTCACTTGATCATTATCCTCTTCTCTTTCTTTAGTTCATCTTCTTCTTCATTTGTTAAAAGAAAAAAGCTTGCTAGGGTTTGATCAAAAGTGAGAAAGCTTGTAAGAAATAAAATTCTAAAGAGAACCCACTTCCTATTTCTCCATCCTATACTAGACTAGCACATTAGTTTAGGGTGTTTGCTTCACTAATTCTCAAGTTAGTGAAGTACAAGCTTGAGTTGGCAGCATCCGCTCGACGTAGATCATCTTCGGCCTCGATGACTTCAAGCAAGGACGCGTCTTTCGCCTCGTGAAGCCATGCAAGGGTCCAGGAGAACCACGATCGCAGCGAAGGGACTTCAAAAAGGAGCAATAGAAGTGAAGGACCGATCTACAAAGGTTGTATATCGTATTCACTTAGTTGTAAACATAGTTTACTTGCATTTGAAACTCTAATTTTCTAGTAACGATCTTGCTTAGGGTATTCGGCACGGCTAAAATTTTAAACGGGCATGTTTGATGCTTCCTTAACCCTTGTTAGAGTGCCTAGTTACCCTACAGTGGTATCAGAGCCTAGCTAGAGTATTAGGCGATGTGTTAACGAAGTTAAAACTCCGAACGATCCCGAATACGTCAAAATGAACCCCTCTCTGTACATTTTTTAAAAACTGGGTTTTTTCTGAATTAAAAATACCTAAAAAAATCAGCTGGGAATTTTAAGGGTTACAATGAAAAACGAGCCCTCAAACCCTCCACGTGGCCGCGGAACCGCGGCACTAAGCCAACATTGGCTGCGGTTCCGCGGCAGAAAGGGAGTATTGGGGACGGTTCTTCATGCAGTAATATCCACTATCATTTCTGCATCTTTCTGGGTATTTTTATTATGACTCAAGTGTTGAGTATTTTTGGGGTTTATTTTGTAATCGTCGATTCGATCGGAGAATTTAATTTTGTTTTGTTATTCCGGATAATTTAGAAAGTATTAAAATTTTCGAACGGATATCATTAACTCAATTTTTCCCGGCATGAAAAACATTCAAGTGTTGAATTTTTCTCGGGTTTAAATCATTCGGAAAAACGTGCGTGTGACGCTATGGACCCTCTAGAAGACAACAAACCTTAACTCGATTATGTGACCGTCTTGAACTGCCTTTTGAACCTTAGGGTTTGAGGCAGTACGGCGTGCCACATGTGAGGCGTTGGCTTGACCCTTCGACGGCTGGACCATTGCTACTGTGACGTATTCTGGAATTTTTGAACTCCGCTCAAGTGTTGAGCTATTTAGGAAATCTTGGGTATTTGATTATTCGATCGGAAAGTTTAATACTGTCTATTTATCTGGAATGTGATACAATATGTGGAATTCATACAGTTAGGCATGAAATGCGAAATATGTGATATTTCGGATTTACGATGTCTAAAGAGATTGTGGATTCCAAATGTTGTAGCTTTACACTTTCTTTTCTGTGACCGTAAGTGTAATATGTGATATCGTCGGTTTCGTTGCTATATGTCAACGACAATTGGGATGCGCATATTTACTTACGTTGATGACATGTGATGTTATGTGTTGCTGGATATGTTATATTGGATCGTCACGTTCTGAATAGCCGGGTTTTTTTTTATGTGAGATGAGAGTTTTCATTTTCATTCATGTAAAATAAAATGTATGTAATATTCTTTTATTGGGGCACTTCCGGGATGAGGTCGTTGTCACCATTTGTATATTATTTACTTTTCCGCACTAGGATAGACCCAAGGAGGAGAGCACAAGTAACCAGGTTCTAGAGTCTAGTGGGAGACCAACTCGAGGAGTCGAGTCCGGGTCTCCTAACTCTAGAATTGGTAGGGTTGCTTGCCGCTCTCGTAGGGGTCTAGGGGTGTGGGTTTGGCTATTCATCACGACCGTGGAATCCGTGTTTTATAGAGGCTCAAAATAAAACACGGACGTCTTAGTATATCCAATATTTCATATATTACTTCTGCTGCGATATCTGTGATGTGATCATGTGATGTTATGTGATAAATACTGTATATAGTATATATGATATATTATATAGGCGTTACTTATGTTTTACACCCGTGCTAGCCCTGCCCCGCTCTGCCGTTAGTTACCTAACCTAACGGTGCACGAGGGGACATCGAGGCGAATGCGGATGGCATAAGTGTACGTCGTATTTATCTGTGATGTTTAGGTGACTTAAATGATGGGACTTCATTAATGTGATTAATGAAAAAAAAGAAACCTAAAAGATGTTGTAGAATCAAATTTTTCAAAAAGGGTAGCTACAGTTTTTCTTTGCATAGCGATATATATGATATATCCCGCACCTTATTCGATGAGGAAAGAGCCGAGATCCCTTCACCGGGAGTGACCTCTTTAGCAAAACTGGCAGATGCTACAAAACTCGGTTTGTCTTTTGATTGTTTATGGAGTTTTGCTTTGCATAGTGATGTATATGATATATCCTGCACCTTATTCCATAAGGAAAGAGCCGAGATCCCTTCACCGGGAGTGACCTCTTTAGAAAAACTAATAAAAGCCTCAAAATCACTCCATTTCAAAATTCACATGATTCTACAATGATATCAAGTTCATTACGCAATAGGTTTTTCAGAAAAAACCTGTCGTAGCCCTCCGTCATTTCAGATAAGTTGTATATAGTATTCGTGCTGCATTTGTTGGCTTTCGTAAAGGTGTAGTGTGCGGTAGCTATATGCTGCTTATCTGCTGCATACGATGCGACTGGATTAGGGTAGTCGTACGGCTTTGTTGGCTTTCGTCATGGGTCGTGCGGGTTGGTTTAATTCAGTCAAGAAATGTACGGGTTGAACTTGATTAGCGGGCTATGGTTTGTTGGCTTTCGTCAAGGTCATAGCACGTTAGGGGAAAAATATTATCGGGAATTTCAAGTGTTGAAATTTGCAATAAGATTGCATACCTTCTATGAGATAGTTGGATCCCGATACCCACTGCGAGTAATTGTTACTCCCGGAAGAGTTTTACACAGGACAATTAGCCGATCAAGTAGGTGTCTAGAAAGGTGTCAACGGGGTTACGCCTCTTGGAAAACGAGGTTTACTTTAATTAGGTCCGTGCGAAAGCACGGGGAACCTCCCTCAAAGTACCGACACTGGCTTGGCTGAAAGATTGGAGAAGTTGTAGGGTGTAATTAATCCCGGCTAGTCTTTCCTTTTAGGGTTTGAAGAAAGATTTGATAAAAACAGTGGGAGCCATCCTGATTAGATAAAATAATAACCAATCTGATCTTGCAAGAGCATACGCTAAAGTGTTTTCTTCTCTCTCTCTCCAGGTAGAGACCTTATCATGCCTTAATCAAAATAATAATATGGATGTATTGACCGAACCGGCATGTTATACTGTGCTAGGGAACGTTGGTTCCGTTCTTTCATATAAGAGTTATAAGACTGAACAGGATTTAGGGGAATACCGGGATTCTCATACTACCCGAATGAAGAAAATACATGTTGATGCATTTTCTTCGGGTGTGTTCGTTACAGAGCACTGTTTCTCCATTTGCTCTACGTTCTGGGTATTAGATACCGGGTCAGGATCACATATATGTAATCAGTTACATGGGCTTAGAAAAGGTAGAGAACTTAGAGAAGGTGATAAAGACATAAAGGTTGGAAATGGTGCAATTGTTGCAGCTAAAACCTGTTAGTTATATGTATGCCCTAGAGGCCATTACTGTACATGAGTTGTATATTGTAGTGGATGCTAGGACATATATAGGTAGGACTTTCTTGCTCGACATGATAGTACGCTATCTGGTTGCTCTTTATCTTAACATGTATATTTGCAGTCTCTCTATTACATGTTGATAAAGACCTTAGGATGTGTACTCGACTTCCAGGAATATGATGCAGATCATACTAGTAGGGCCTGGGTAGTCAATGAGTACATCCTTCAATGTTCCTAGTCATGGGAATATCGAGACGGGGCATCGATATTCCAGAGTAGACTAGCGTATATCTTCTCGATCCATGTGATGGGCGATGGATGATCCCATATCCATTGGTGTTTGACATCAGAGATGGTATGCGGGTGCTCAGTGGTGAATGGGTACACTGAACGGACTCGCCGAGAACTCCCAGATGGTATTATACCTCACGTCAGATGGCAGTTCTCTGGTGACACTCGTACAGCTTAGTCTGTTGACCCGAGATCGTCATAGAGTCTTGTGTGTCTCCCACTGTGCTTTGATTTCCACCCTACCACGGCTCTACTGAGTCTTGCAAACAGGTGGTTTTTGGGTACAGTCCCGATTCACATGGAGGCAATGAGCGATAGGAGGGGATTCGTCTCTCCCGGTATTGGGGGTTGATGTTGCGCTATGTTCGACTGGCCATAACTGGAAATCCCTGGCCTGGGTTGCACTGATTTACTGGTAAGTGTTATCAGTAGTTTCATGCGTGTTATGGACCTTACATCGGCATGACTTATCAAGCTACTGGGGTCTGACGTTTACCACCCCTAAGCTAGATATGTGACATATCAGACGAACAGACCGGACTGTACGGTAAGTGTTACTGGTTGGATTCACAGGAGTGTGAGCAGGCTTGCTCGTTGATCTTCTGATCGCTCAATACCCGGGTGGCCGTTACGTTTAGCAGACCGCTTGCGGCTTGTGGATATTTGATATGATCATCACCTACTACCGGCATATTGACGAGTCTTTAGAGTCCTACACATGGGTTTCCTGGCTCAAGCGAAACGAAATAGGAGCGCATATGAGATATGTGCGGGACCGAGATTAATACGATATGAGATACCGTATTCTATTCTTGCGATTTGTAACATTGATCGTTTGTATGCGATATAGCCGGGTTATCGGATCAAGTGTTGATTCGATAAGTTGTTACTATTGATATTAGTCGGTTATATGCAATATGACCAGATCGTTAAATCAAGTGTTGATTTAATGATTTAATGTATAATTATATATTTAATATATTACTTTACATTAACTAGTATTTGTTCACTTAAGATTAACTTTCTCACTTGAATGTGCACATTGTTTATATGTGATATATGCAAGTGTACAAGTTTGTATCATGCTTGATGATACATACAAGTTGTGTGTATGAGACCTATACCAAATCAAGGTTAAATTAGGGTTTACTAATTTCCTAACAAATAACAAAAGTAGTGAGACTTTGGTCAAAGTTATCAAGCTTGATAAACATTGACAAAGTCAACCCTTTTGTCATTTGTATAGGATATTAGTTAACCCAACCCTTAACCTAATGCTTTGGTTAATTCTCTACATGAGTTAAGCATGAGAGCTTAACTCAACCATGGTGCCATAATTAAAAGGATAAGTTTCATTAGGATTCATTATCTTTTTATTCTTTCTTCTTCCTCATCTTCATCAAGCTTCAAGAAAGCTTGCTACCTCTAATGGTGCCATGAGATTTAGAGTGAGAAATCCAAATCCAAAGTGAACCCACCTCCTATTTCTTCATCCTCTACCACTTGCCAAGTAGTATAGGGTGTTCTCTTCACAATGTTTCTGACCAAGTGAAGGAATAGCTTGAGCTTGAGTCTCCCCGACGTAGATTATCTTCGGCCTCGAAGTCAACGACCTAGCCCGCTCATTTCTCCAACGAAACTATCGCTAGAGTCCGGGATCCCGATGATCGCAGCGGAGGGACGTCAACATGGAGCTAAAGAAGTGGAGGACCGGATCTACAAAGGTTGTAATCCCATTCACTTATTTGTAAAGTTGTTTGCTAGCTTACAGTTTCGCCTTATCTCTAGTTAACGATCTTCATTAGGGTTTCTCGGCACATAAATTTTTGAATTTGGCATGGTTTATGCCTTGTGGAACCTCATGTGTGTGCCTAGGAACCCTACAGTAGTATCAGAGCCTAGCTAGAGCCTTAGGCGAAGTGTAGACGATGTTAGAAACCTGATCGAACCCCGAAACCTTAAATTACACCCCTCTCTGTACAATTTTTGAAACTGTGGATTTTTCCTAATTAAAAATACCGAAAAAATTCAGCAGGGATTTTTAGAAGTTACTGTGCAATACGTGCGTCTAAGTCGTTCAAAGCGCCGCGGAACCGCGGCACGAGCATGGCTCGTGCGGCGGTTCCGCGACCGTACCATCACTTCATTCTTTGCAGTTTGCACAGTAATGTCCTAATATGATTCCTGTGTTTTCTGGGAATTTTTAATTTGCACTCAAGAGTTGAGTTTTCTGGGTTGTATTGGGGACTCGTTGATTCGATCGGATTGTTTAACTTTGTCTATGTGTTTTTCCGGGTAATTTTAGAACTTGTTAAAAAGTTCGACCGGATATAAACACCCAATTTTTCCCCTGCTCGGAAATTTCCAAATGTTGGATTTTTCCGTAGTTTAAGAACGTCTAAGTAGTGCAAGTAACACGATGGACCCTCTAGAAGACAACAAACCTTAACTCGATTATGTGACCGTCTTGAACTGCCCTTTGAATCTTGGGGTTTGGGGCAGTACGACGTGCCACATGTGAGGCGTTGGCTTGACCCTTCTACGGCTGGACCGTTGGTACTGTGGCATGAAGTGAATGTTCTTGAACTTATTTCATGTGTTGAGCTGTTTCGGGAAAACTTGGGCGTTTGATTGTTCGATCGGGAAGTTTAACATTTTCTATTTATCAGGAATGTGATACAATATTTGGAATCCACAAGTAGTTATGAGATAACTGAATGAATGTTATAAACATAGCACTTTAGTCTCACTTGATCGGTTGCCACGGAATTTTGATGTGATCAAAAGTCCGTCGCAATCACGTTGCGTACGCGGATACCTCGCCGGGAAAACTTAATAGACAGCTACACCCCATAGCCCTGACCAAGTGACTGTAGGAGAACCCCGTCGCCGAAAGCATCCGTTTTGGTGCTCGCGGCAGTGGTGTTCCGCCTTAGTGCACTTCGTCGACGGTATCGGGGGTGCGGCCGTCTACTAAAGTTTGCGACGAGCATTCGTTCTGGATGTCGGGAATCTTGTTGAATTGCCCGACTTAATATTGAAAAGTATTTTCGATAATGAGACTAAAATGCGGGGTTTATAATTGTTAGGCATGTGATGTCTAAGGAATTCATTTGATTAGGCATGCGATGTCTAAAAGGGTTGCGGATTCCAACTGTTGTAGTTTTACACTTTCTTTTCTGCGACCGTATGTGTAATATGTGATATCGCCGGTTTCGTTGCTTTATGTCATCGACAATTGGGATGCGCATATTTACTTACGTTGATGACATGTGATGTTATGTGTTGCTGGATATGTTATGTTGGATCGTCGTGTTCGAATAGCTGGGGGTTTTTGTGTGAGATGAGTGTTTTTCCATTTTCATTCATGTAAAAACTTGTATGTAATATTCTTTTATTGGGGCATTTCCGGGTTGAGGATGATGTCACCATTGTATATTATTTACTTTTCCGCATTATGATAGACCCAAGGAGGGGAGCATAAGTAACCGGGTTCTAGGGCCCAGTGGGAGACCATCTCGAGGAGTCGAGTCCGGGTCTCCTAACTCTAGAATTGGTAGGGTTACTTGCCGCTCTCGTAGGGGTCTGGGGTGCGGGATTGGCTATTCATCACGACCGTGGAATCCGTGTTTTATACAGGCTCAAAATAAAACACGGACGTCCTAGTATATCCAATATTTCATTAGATATTTTCTGCTGCGTTATCTGTGATGTGATCATGTGATTTGTTCAGATGGATACTGTATATACTATATATGATATATTATATAGATGTTGCTTATGTTTTACACCCGCGCTAGCCCTGCCCCGCTCTGCCATTAGTTACCTAACCTAACGGTGCAGACGGGACATCGAGGCGAATGCGGATGGCATAAGTGTACGTTGTATTTATCTGTGATGTTTAAGTGGACTTAAATGATGGGACATTCATTAATGAGATTAATGAAAGAAAATAAACCTAAAAGATGTTGTGGAATCGAATTTCAAAAATAAAAAAGGTAGCTACAGTTCTTGCTTTGCATTGCGGTGTTCCTTGTAGAACATCCTGCACCTTATTCGATAAGGAAAGGGCCGAGATCCTTTCACCAGGAGTGACCCTTTTAGAAATAACTAGCAGATGCTACAATCTTCGGTTTGTCTTTTGACTGCTTTTCTAGTTCTTGCTTTGCATAGTGGTATTGTGAATATCCTGCACCTCATTCGATGAGGAAAGAGCCGAGATCCCTTCCCCGGGAGTGACCTCTTTAGCAAAACTAGCAAAAGCCTAAAAAACACTCCATTTAAAAACCATTTGATTCCGCAACGAGATCAAGTTCAAAGCGTTAAAGGTTTTCTTAAAAACCATCCACAACCCTCCATCATTTTAGGAAGTACAGTACTTAGTATTCGTGCTGTGTTTGTTGACCATAGTCAAGGCACAGTGTACGGTAGCTAAGTGATGTCTTCCTACACCGCATATGATGCGATTACTTAGGACAGTCATGTGGCTTTGTTGACCTTAGCCAATGGTCATGTGGGTGGGTCTAATTAATCACGAAATGACGGGTAGAACTTGACTAGTGCTTATGATTTGTTGACCTTAGCCAAGGTCGTAGGTGCTAGGGGTAAAAACCATTATCGGGAGTATCAAGTGTTGAAATTTGCAATGAGATTGCATACCTTCGATATGATAGTTGGATCCCGATACCCACTGCGAGTAATTGTTACTCCTGGGAGAGTTTTGCACTTTACAATTAGCCAATCAAGTAGGTGTCTAGAAAGGTGTCAACGGGGTTACGCCCCTGGGAAAACGAGTTTTACTTTAATTAGGTCCGTGCGAAAGCACGGGGAACCTCCCTCAAAGTACCGGCACTGGCTTGGCTGAAAGATTGGCGAGCTTATAGAATGTAATTAATCCCGGCCAGTCTTTCCTTTTAGGGTTTGAAGGAAGATTTGATAAAAAAAGTGGGAGCCATCCTGATTAGATAAAATATATAACCAATCAAATCTTGTAAGAGCGCACGCAGAGTGTTTTCTTCTCTCTCTCTCCAGGTAGCGACCATGCCACGCATTAATCAAGATAATAATATGGATATATTGACCGAACCCGCTTGTTATACTGAGCTGGGGAACGTTGGTCCCGCTCCAACTTATAATTGTTATAAGACCGAGCAGGAAATAGGGGAATACCAGGATTCCCATGCCGCCCAAACGAAGAAAGTGCATAAGATGCATCTCCTTCGGGTGCGTTCTGTTAGTTGTATGTATGCCCTAGAGGACAGTATTGTACAGATGATGTATATTATATTGGATGCTTGGACATATATAGAGATGACTTTCTTGCTCGATATGATAGTATGCTATCTGGTTACTCTTTATCTTAACATGTACACTTGTCTCTTTAAACTGTCTTATAGTTACATGTTGATAAAGCCCTTAGGATGTGTACTTGACTACCTGGACTATGATGCAGATCATACTAGTGGGGACATGGTAGTCCATAAGTACATCCTTCAAGGTCCCTAGTCGTGGGTGTATCGAGACAGGGCATCGA
The DNA here is from genome assembly GCA_030015575.1 of Agapanthus africanus. Lineage (NCBI taxonomy): Eukaryota > Viridiplantae > Streptophyta > Magnoliopsida > Asparagales > Amaryllidaceae > Agapanthus > Agapanthus africanus. The sequence goes on from JASDDO010000029.1 coordinate 111,959,621, forward strand.
TATACCAGTGTAGACTAGCGTATACGCTTCTCGACCCATGAGATGGGCGATGGATGATCCCATATCCATTGGTGTTTGACATCAGAGATGGTATACGGGTGCTCAGTGGAGACTGGGTTCACTGGACGGACTCGCCGAGAACTCCCAGATGGTATTATACCTCACGTCAGATGGCAGTTCTCAGGTGACACTTGTACAGGTTAGTCTGTAGACCCGAGATCGTCATAGAGTCTTGTGTGATTCTCACTGTGCTTTGATCTCCACCTTACCACGTCCATGAGGGCGTGCAAAACGGTGGTCTTTGGGTACAGTCCCGAGTCACATGGAGGCAATGAGCGATAGGAGGGGTTTCGTCTCTCTCGTTATTGGGGGTTGATGTTGCACAGTGCTCGATTGGCCGTAACAGGGAAGTCCCTGGCCAGGGCTGATCAGAGATTTGCTGGTAAGTGTTACCAGTAGTTTCTCGACCCGTTATGAGCCTCACATCGGCACGACCTATCGGTTATTGGGGTCTGACGTATACCACCCCTAGACTTGATATGCGACATATCAGACGAATAGACCGGACTGTACGGTAAGTGTTACTGGTTGGATTCACAGGAGTGTGAGCGGGCTAGCTCGTCGATCTTCTGATCGCTCAATACCCGGATGGCCGTTACGTTTAGCAGACCGCTTGCGGCTTGTGGATGCTTGATATGATCATCATCTGCTGCCGGCGTATTGACGAGTCTTTAGAGTCCTACACAGAGGTTTCCTGGCTCAAGCGAAACGAAATAGGAGCGCATATGAGATATGTGCAGGACCGAGAATAATGCGTGTATGTGATACCGCATTTCATTCTCGCGATAAATGTTTCGATTGGTTATATTCGATATGACCTAGTTATCGAATCATTGATTCGATAAATCGATACATTGAATACTAGTCGGTTATGTGCGACATGACCGGATCATTGAATCAAATGTTGATTTAATGATTTAATGTATAATTATATATTTGATATATCACTTTGCATTAACTAGTATTGGTTCACTTTATACGGATTTTCTCACTTGATGTGCAAATTGTATATGTGATATACTTTTGTGCACATGTTTGTATCATGTTTGATGATGCATGCTCATTTGGTTAAGTGTATAGAATTAAACTTAGGTTAAGAAAGTGATTAGGGTTTTTATTTATCCATTCTTTTATTTATTCATTTTTGAAAAAGAATGGGATAAGAATACAAAATGGTTGCTTTCATTCTTGAACATTGTTGAAGCTTCATGAAGCTTTGACTTTGTGACCATTTTGTCTTCACTCTAAACCCTAACCATTATTCTAACCTTAGTTAATTCTCTACACTTAACTATGGTTCACATTATGATAAGTATTGATTTATTTTTATTTTATCATAACACTTATCATATTCTATTTTGCATCTTCTCCTTCTTCTTCAAGAGATAAAACTAGATGCCATCAATGGAAACTTGAGAAAAAGTGAGTGAAATCCAATTCTAAAGTGAACCCACCTCCTATTTCTTCACCCTCTACCTCTTGCCAAGTTGTTTTGGGTGTTTTCTTCACAAGTTTCACAACTTTGTGAAGTCGGAGCTTGAACTTGTGATGCCTCGACGTAGATCGTCTTTGACACGAAGCCGACGACCTAGCTCGCCCGTTTCTCCGATGAAGCCGACGATTGAGTTCGGGATTCATGATGGACAGCGAGAGGACACCCACGTAGAGCTAAGGAAGTGGAGAACCGGATCTACAAAGGTTGTAGCATCTAACTTTTAGTTAAAGTGTTAACTAGTTTATCTTTTCGCCTAGAAATCTAGCCGACGATCCGTATTAGGGTTTCTCGGCACCCATAAAATTTGAAATTGGCATGTTCGATGCCTTGTGAGACCTCTATAGTGTGCCTAGAAACCCTACAGTGGTATCAGAGACTAGCTAGAGCCTTAGGCGAAGTCTAGACGGAATTTGAAACCCGATCGAACCGAAACCCAACCCCAAAAAATTGCTCTCTGTACTTTTTCTAAAATCGTGGATTTTTCCAAATTAAAAATATGCAGAAAACTCAGCAGGGAAATCTAAGAATTACGGCGCAAAAAGTTTTGCATGAACAGTGTAATAGGCGGCGGAACCGCGGCATAAGCCTAGCTTACGCGGCGGTTCCGCGACAGAATTGTGACGTCAGCCCTTACTTTTTGCACAGTAATTCATTGTTTCAGATGCTAAGTTCTCTGGGTATTTTTAAAATTTATTCAAGAGTTGAATTTTCTGGAGTTGTTTTGGGGATTCGGTGTTTCGATCGGAGTATCAGATTTTGTCTATGTGGCTTTCCGGATAAATTTTAGAATATGTTAAAAAGTTCGACCGGATATAAATACCCAATTTTTCCCCTGTCGGGAAATTTCCAGGTGTTGGATTTTTCCGTAGTTTAACGACGTTCTAAGTAGTGCAAGTAACGCGATGGACCCTCTAGAAGACAACAAACCTTAACTCGATTATGTGACCGTCTTGAACTGCCCTTTGAACCTTCGGGTTTGGGGCAGTACGGCGTGCCACATGTGAGGCGTTGCCTTGACCCTTCTACGGCTGGACCGTTGGTACTGAGGCACGAACTGAATGTTGTTAGACTTATTTCATGTGTTGAGTTGTATCGGGAAAACTTGGGTATTCGACTGTTCGATCGGAAAGTTTAACATTTTCTGTTTATCTGGAATATGATACAATAATTGGAATTCACAAACTGTTATGAGATAACTGAATGAATGTTATAAATCTAACAGTTTAGTCCCACATGATATTGAAAAGAGTTTTCGATAATGAGACTAAAATGCGGGATTTATATCTATTAGGCATGTGATGTCTAAGTATTTCATTTGTCTAGGCATGCGATGTCTAAAGAAGTTGCGGATTCCAATTGTTGTAGTTTTACACTTTCTTTTCTGTGACCGTAAGTGTAGTATAATCATATCGCCGGTTTCGTTGCTATATGTCAACGACAATTGGGGTATGCGTACTTACTTACGTTGATGACATGTGATGTTATGTGTTGCTGGATATATTATATTGGATTGTCGTGTTTGAATAGCCGGGGGTTTTTATGTGAGATGAGTGTTTTTCATTTTCATTCATGTAAAAACTTGTATGTAATATTCTATTTATTTGGGGCACTTCCAGGTAGCGGAAGTTGTCACCTTTTGTATATTATTTACTTTTCTGCACTAGGATAGACCCAAGGAGGGGAGCACAAGTAACCGGGTTCTGGGGTCCAGTGGGAGACCAACTCGAGGAGTCGAGTCCGGGTCTCCTAACCCTAGAATTGGCAGGGTTGCTTGCCGCTCTCGTAGGGGTCTAGGGTTGTGGGATTGGCTATTCATCACGACCGTGGAATCCGTGTTTTATACTGGCTCGTATTGAAAACACGGACGTCCTAGTATATCCAATATTTCATATGTTTCTTCTGCTGCGATATCTGTGATATGATCATGTGATGTTCTGTGATAGATACAGTATATAGTATATATGATATATTATATAGACGTTACTTATGTTTTGCTTCCGCACTAGCCCTGCCCTACTCTGTCGTTAGTTACCTAACCTAACGGTGCACGAGGGGACATCGAGGCGAATGCGGATGGCATAAGTGTACGTCGTATTTATCTGTGATGTTTAGGTACTTAAATGATGGGACTTCATTAATGTGATTAATGAAAGAAAAGAAACCTAAGATGTTGTAGAATCAAATTTTAAACAAAACAGGTAGCTACAGTTCTTGCTTTGCATAGCGGTATATATGATATACCCTGCACCTTATTCGATGAGGAAAGGACCGAGATCCCTTCACCAGGAGTGACTCCTTTAGCAATAACTGGCAGATGCTACACACTCGGTTTGCTTTTGATTGTCTTTTGAGTTTTGCTTTGCACAGTGATATATATGATATATCCCGCACCTCATTCGACGAGGAAAGGGCCGACGATCCCTTCACCGGGAGTGACCCCTTTAGCAAAACTAGAAAAGCCTCAAAATCACTCCATTTCAAAACTTCATTTGATTCTACAACGATATCAAGTTCATTACGCAATAGGTTTTCAGAAAAACCTGTCGTAGCCCTCCGTCATTTCAGATAAAGACTATTTAGTATTCGTGCTGCGTTTGTTGACCTCTGTCAAGGCGTAGTGTGCGGTAGCTAACTAGTATTTTATCTGCTTATGCATATGATGCAGATTGGATTAGGGTATTCATACGACCTTGTTGACCTCTGTCAAGGGTCGTGCGAGTGGGTTTGATTCAATCAAGAAATGACGGGTTGAACTTGACTAGTGCACTATGGTTTGTTGACCTCTGTCAAGGTCATGGCACACTAGGGGCAAAATATTATCGGGAATTTCAAGTGTTGAAATTTGCAATGAGATTGCATACCTTCTATGAGATAGTTGGATCCCGATACCCGCTGCGAGTAAGAGTTACTCCTGGGAGAGTTTTACACATTACAATTAGCCGATCAAGTAGGTGTCTAGAAAGGTGTTAACGAGGTTACGCCTCTGGGAAAACGAGGTTTACATTAATTAGGTTCGTGCGAAAGCACGGGGGACCTCCCTCAAAGTACCGACACTGGCCTGGCTGAAAGATTGGCGAACTTGTAGTGTGTAATTAATCCCGGCTAGTCTTTCCTTTTAGGGTTTGAAGGAAGATTTGATAAAAAGCAGTGGGAGCCATCCTGATTAGATAAGATAATAACCAATCTGATCTTGCACGAGCATACGCTAAAGTGTTTTCTTCTCTCTCTCTCCAGGTAGCGACCATTTCATGCCCTAATAAAGATAATAATATGGATGTATTGACTGAACCCGCTTATTATATTGAGCAGGGGAACGTTGGACCCGTTCTTTCTTATAAGAGTTATAAGATTGAACAGGGAATAGGAGAATATCTAGATTCTCAAGCCGCCCAAAAGAAAATACATGTTGATGCATCTTCTTCGGGTGTGTTAGTTATTGAGAACTGTTTTTCAGTTCACCCTACGTCCTGGGTATTAGATACCGGATCAGGATCCCACATATGTAAGCAGTTACATGGGCTACGGAAAGGTAGAGAACCGGGAAAAGGTGATCATTCCGTTCAAGTAGGGAATGGGGCAAATGTTGCAGCCAAATCTGTTGGCATATATCACCTGGTATTACCAAATGGTGATACACTAGTTCTGAATGAGTGCTATTATATACCGAACATGATGTGCAACATTATATCAGTCTCTTTATTAAGTAAAGAAGGATATAATTTTGTAGTAAAGGATAATGTTATGAACATATTCCTAGATCAAAAGTTGATTGCATCAGGCTCGTTACATAATTCATATTCATTCTAAATCAGAATACAGTTCTCAATATACAAAACACACACAAGAGGAAAAGTTCAGAAATGAACGAATCCTACTTGTGGCACTGTAGACTTGGTCATATCAATGCGACACGACTGGCTAAGTTACATAAGGATGGTTATTTGAATTCATTTGAATTATCATCTTATGATACTTGCCATTCATGTCTCAAAGGAAAAATGACCAAAGCTCCGTTTAGTGGACACGGAGAAAGAGTTAATGAACTCTTAGGACTGATACATAGTAATGTATGCGGTCCCATGTCTACGCATGCCAGGAACAGTTCTTCCTACTTCATTACATTTACTGACGATCTATCTAGATTCGGACATGTGTTCCTGATGAAACACAAGTCTGAAGCTTTTGAGAAATTCACGGAATATAAGCACGAAGTAGAAAAACAAACAGGCAAAAGTATTAAGATCCTTCGATCTGATCGAGGAGGAGAATACTTAAGCAATGAGTTCCTAGATTATCTAAAAGAGAATGGGATTCTCTCTCAGCTTACTCCTCCTTATACACCACAGCACAACGGTGTATCGGAGCGGAGGAATCGCACCCTATTAGATATGGTGCGCTCTATGATGAGTACAGCAGAGTTACCTATTTCCTTCTGGGGGTATGCGCTTGAGACAGCAGCATACCTATTGAATCAAGTTCCAACTAAATATGTACCTACCACACCATATGAGATCTGGAGTAGGAAGAGACCATGTCTTAAATGAGTTAAGATATGGGGTTGTATGGCCTATGTCAAAAGGCAAAATCCAGACAAACTCGAGGCACGGTCAGTTCTATGTAAGTTTGTGGGATATCCTAAACATTCAAATGGATATTTTTTCTACCACAGTGAACAACAAAAAGTGTTTATTGCTCAACATGCCACCTTTTTAGAAAAGGAATTTCTTGCAAAAGAGATTAGTGGCTCTGAGGTAGAACTGGAAGAAGTTCCAGAAACACAAACTATAACTGAAGATTTAGTGGAACCAGAAGATTCGGTAGTACCCGACGAACCTCAGCCTCTCCGCCGATCTAGTAGGGTTTCTCGTCCACCTGAGAGATACTACGAATTTCTCATTGATGGTGGAAGCGAGGATTGCATCATGGAGGATGATGACCCAACTAGCTTCGAGCAGGCCATCACGAGTGGGGACTCAGTGAAATGGCTGGATGCTATGCGGTCCGAGATGGAATCCATGTACACCAACAAAGTATGGACTTTGGAAGTTGCTCCTGAAGGGGTAAAACCCATTGGGAGCAAGTGGATCATCAAGAAGAAATTTGGTGTAGATGGGAAAGTGGAGACTTTCAAAGCTAGACTTGTAGCAAAGGGTTTTCGTCAAAGACCAGGTGTGGACTATGACGAGACTTTTTCTCCAGTGGCTATGCATAAATCCATCCGGATCATGCTTGCCATCGCTGCATATCATGATTACGAAATCTGGCAAATGGATGTTAAGACCGCCTTTCTAAATGGTGATTTAGAAGTGTGCGTGTACATGACTCAGCCAGAGGGCTTCATAGATAGTGGGAGCAGCGGCAAGGTGTGCAAGCTGCTTAAATCCATTTATGGATTAAAGCAAGCATCGCGGAGTTGGAACATCTGCTTTGATGTCGTTATCAAAGAGTTTGATTTCGTCAAAAACCCAAATGAACCTTGTATTTACAAGAAGGTGGAAGGGAGTAAGGTTGTCTTCCTCGTATTGTACGTAGACGACATACTCTTGATAGGAAATGATATTTCTATGCTGCAATCGGTCAAGCTCTTCTTATCACAAAGATTCTCAATGAAAGATCTTGGTGATGCCTCCTGCATATTGGGAATTAGGATCTATAGAGATAGATCCAAACGGACATTGGGATTGTCCCAATCAAGGTACATTGACACCATACTAAAGAGGTTTAGTATGGAAGAATCCAAGCGTGGGAACTTGCCCACGATCTCTGGACTCACTCTCTCCAAAGAGATGTCTCCCAAGACTGATTTGGAGAGAGCTCGCATGCAAGGGATACCCTATGCTTCGGCAGTAAGCTCTATCATGTATGCGATGCTATGTACCAGACCCGATGTTGCATACTCACTAAGTATAGTGAGTAGGTATCAAGCAGATCCTGGAGAGAGTCACTGGACAGCTGTGAAGAACATTCTCAAGTACTTGCGAAGGACTAGAGATATGTTCTTGGTGTATGGTAACGGAGAACTCCAAGTAGAGTCCTTTACCGATTCGAGCTTCGAGAGTGATAAGGACGACTCTAAGTCGCAGTCGGGCTTTGTCTTTACCCTTTACGGAGGGGCGGTTAGATGGAAGAGTTCCAAGCAGGAAACCGTAGCAGACTCGACGATGGAGGCTGAATACATCGCTGCCAACGATGCTGCTAAAGAAGCTGTCTGGATCAAGAAGTTCATTTCTGAACTTGGAGTGGTTCCATCCATTGAGCATCCAATACCTTTGTATTGCGATAACAATGGAGCGGTGGCTTTGGCCAAGGAACCCAGGTCCCATCAGCGATATAGGCATATTCTGAGGCGGTATCACCTGATCCGGGAGATAGTTGATCGCCGGGAGATCGAGGTCAGGAGGGTTGACACGAAGAACAACACCGCGGATCCACTCACGAAGGCCATTCCCCGGATACAGTTTGAGAGACTCTTCGGGATGCTCGGTATGCGATACTACAGCAGCTGGCTCTAGTGCAAGTGGGAGATTGTTAGTTGTATGTATGCCCTAGAGGCCAGTATTGTACAGATGATGTATATTATATTGGATGCTTGGACATATATAGAGATGACTTTCTTGCTCGATATGATAGTATGCTATCTGGTTACTCTTTATCTTAACATGTACACTTGTCTCTTTAAACTGTCTTATAGTTACATGTTGATAAAGCACTTAGGATGTGTACTTGACTACCTGGACTATGATGCAGATCATACTAGTGGGGACATGGCAGTCCATAAGTACATCCTTCAAGGTCCATAGTCGTGGGTGTATCGAGACAGGGCATCGATATACCAGTGTAGACTAGCGTATACGCTTCTCGACCCATGAGATGGGCGATGGATGATCCCATATCCATTGGTGTTTGACATCAGAGATGGTATACGGGTGCTCAGTAGAGACTGGGTACACTGGACGGACTCGCCGAGAACTCCCAGATGGTATTATACCTCACGTCAGATGGCAGTTCTCAGGTGACACTTGTACAGGTTAGTCTGTAGACCCGAGATCGTCATAGAGTCTTGTTTGATTCCCATTGTGCTTTGATCTCCACCTTACCACGTCCATGAGGGCGTGCAAAACGGTGGTCTTTGGGTACAGTCCCGAGTCACATGGAGGCAATGAGCGATAGGAGGGGTTTCGTCTCTCCCGGTATTGGGGGTTGATGTTGCGCAGTGCTCGATTGGCCGTAACAGGGAAGTCCCTGGCCAGGGCTGATCAGAGATTTGCTGGTAAGTGTTACCAGTAGTTTCTCGACCCGTTATGAGCCTCACATCGGCATGACTTATCGGTTATTGGGGTCTGACGTATACCACCCCTAGACTTGATATGCGACATATCAGACGAATAGACCGGACTGTACGGTAAGTGTTACTGGTTGGATTCACAGGAGTGTGAGCGGGCTAGCTCGTCGATCTTCTGATCGCTCAATACCCGGATGGCCATTACGTTTAGCAGACCGCTTGCGGCTTGTGGATGCTTGATATGATCATCATCTGCTGCCGGCGTATTGACGAGTCTTTAGAGTCCTACACAGAGGTTTCCTGGCTCAAGCGAAACGAAATAGGAGCGCATATGAGATATGTGCAGGACCGAGAATAATGCGTGTATGTGATACCGCATTTCATTCTCGCGATAAATGTTTCGATTGGTTATATTCGATATGACCTAGTTATCGAATCATTGATTCGATAAATCGATACATTGAATACTAGTCGGTTATGTGCGACATGACCGGATCATTGAATCAAATGTTGATTTAATGATTTAATGTATAATTATATATTTGATATATCACTTTGCATTAACTAGTATTGGTTCACTTTATACGGATTTTCTCACTTGATGTGCAAGTTGTATATGTGATATACTTTTGTGCACATGTTTGTATCATGTTTGATGATGCATGCTCATTTGGTTAAGTGTATAGAATTAAACTTAGGTTAAGAAAATGATTAGGGTTTTTATTTATCCATTCTTTTATTTATTCATTTTTGAAAAAGAATGGGATAAGAATACAAAATGGTTGCTTTCATTCTTGAACATTGTTGAAGCTTCATGAAGCTTTGACTTTGTGACCATTTTGTCTTCACTCTAAACCCTAACCATTATTCTAACCTTAGTTAATTCTCTACACTTAACTATGGTTCACATTATGATAAGTATTGATTTATTTTTATTTTATCATAACACTTATCATATTCTATTTTGCATCTTCTCCTTCTTCTTCAAGAGAGAAAACTAGATGCCATCAATGGCAACTTGAGCAAAAGTGAGTGAAATCCAATTCTAAAGTGAACCCACCTCCTATTTCTTCACCCTCTACCTCTTGCCAAGTTGTTTTGGGTGTTTTCTTCACAAGTTTCACAACTTTGTGAAGTCGGAGCTTGAACTTGTGATGCCTCGACGTAGATCGTCTTTGACACGAAGCCGACGACCTAGCTCGCCCGTTTCTCCGATGAAGCCGACGATTGAGTTCGGGATTCATGATGGACAGCGAGAGGACACCCACGTAGAGCTAAGGAAGTGGAGAACCAGATCTACAAAGGTTGTACCATCTAACTTTTAGTTAAAGTGTTAACTAGTTTATCTTTTCGCCTAGAAATCTAGCCGACGATCCGTATTAGGGTTTCTCGGCACCCATAAAATTTGAAATTGGCATGTTCGATGCCTTGTGAGACCTCTATAGTGTGCCTAGGAACCCTACACGTTCATTACAAAGAACTGTTTCTCTGTATCCTCTACGTCCTGGGAATTAGATACCGGATCAGGATCCCGCATATGTAATCTGTTACATAGGGCTACAGAATGGTAGAGAACTGAGAACGGGTGATAAGTTTCATGAGACAGAAAACGGTGCAAGTTTTGCAGCCAAGTCTGTTAGTCACTATCTCCCTGTATTACCAAAATACACTGATTCTGAACGAATGGTATTAGATACCGAACCTAATATACAAAATCATATCAGTCTCTTTATTAGTGAAGAAAAGATATAATTTTGTATTGTTGGATAATGTTTTGAACATTTCCTATATCAATAGTTGATCGGTTCAGGCACGTCATCTAAAAGCATATACATTCTGAATCAGACAACAGTTCTTAACGTACAGAACACACACAAGAGGAAGAGTTCAGAATTGAACGATTCCTTCTTGAGGTATTGTAGACTAGGTCATATCAATGCGAGCCGACTGGCTAAGTTATATTTAGATGCATATTAAATCAGCTTAAATTTACATCTTATGAAACTTGCCTGTCATGTCACAAAGATAAAATGACCATAGCTCCGTTTACTGGAAACAGAGAAAGAGTTGGTGAACTCTTGGGACTGATACATAGTGATGTATTAGGGTCCCCAGTCTACAAATGCCAGGACTGGTTCTTTGTACTTCCTTACATTCACTGATGATCTCTTAAGAATCGGACACATGTTCCTGTTGAAACACATGTCTGAAGCTTTTGAGAAATTCAAAGAATATAAGTCAGAAGTAGAGAACCAATACAGGTATAAGTATTATGTCCTATGATGAGATCAAGGAGGAGAATACTTGTGCACGGGATTCCTGGACTATTCTAAAGGAGAATGAAATTCTCTCTCAGCATTACTCCTCCGTATACACCACAGCACGTCGTTGTATCGGGGCGAAGCAATCACACCCAATATGATATGGTGCGCTCTATGATGAGTACTGCTGAGTTACCTGTTTTCCTTTTAGGGGTTATGTACTTAAGAAGCTGCATACCTATTGAATTAGGTTCAAATCAGATCACTGCCTACCACTCCATATGAGATATGGTATGGGAAGAGCCCATATCTTAAGTAAATTAAGATTTGGGATTGTCCGGCCTATTTCAAAAGCAAAATCCGGACAAGATCGAGGCGAGGTCAGTTCTATAGAACTGGAAGAAGTTCCAGCTATACAAACTACAGCTGATGATTTGATAGAACCAAAGGATTCAATAGTTCCCGACGAACCTCAGCCTCTCCGCCGATCTAGCAGGGTTCCTCATCCACCTGAGAGATACTTCGGTTTCTCGATGACAGTGAGAGCGAGGGTTGCATCATGAGATGATGACCCAACTAGTTTCGAGCAGGCCATCGAGAGTAGGGACTCTGTAAGAATGGCTGGATGCTTAACGATCTGAGATGGAATCCATGTACACCAACGAAGTATGGACTTTGGTTGCAATATCTGAAGGGTTAAATCCCCATCAGGAGCAAGTATATCTTGAGGAGATTACTTGGTGTAGATGGAAAAGTTGAGACTTTCAAAGCTAGACTTGTTAGTGGTTTTCGTCATTGACCAGGCGTGGAAAATGATGAAACCTTTTCCAGTGGCTATGCTTAAGTCCATCCGGATCCTACTTGCCACGGCTACATATCATGACTACGATATCTGGCGGTTGGGTGTCATGACTGCTTTTCTAAATATTTATTTAGAAGAGAACGTCTATAAGTACACAGCCAGAGGGCTTCATAAACAGTGGGAGCAGCGGAAACGTGTGCAAGTTGCTTTACAGATTAAAGCAGGGATCGCGGAGTTAGAACGTTTGTTTTGATGTGGTAGTCAAAGTGTTTGACTTCATCAAAATGGTAGATGAACCTTATATACAAAAAGGTAGTGATCCTCGTAGAGTACGTGGACAACATACTTTTGATAGGAAAAGAGTTTCCTATACTACGATCGGTCAATCTCCTCTTATCACATGGATTCTCCATATAGGATCAAAATGATACCTCCTAAATCCTGGGTTTTGGATCTATGAGATAGATCTAAATGGATGTTAGGATTCTCACTAGTTGTAGTGAGATGGTATCAGTTGATCCTGGGGAAAATCACTGGAAAGGTTCCAGGGTGATAAGGACGACTGAATGTCAGTCGCAGGAATTGTCTTTACCCTCAGTAGAGGGACGGTATGTTGGAAGAGTTCCAAGCTAGATACCGTGGAAGACGAGACGATAAAGGCAGGTGACATCGCTATCAAAGATACTACAAAAGAAGCTGTTTGGGTGTATATTGGTTCATAAGATGAACTAGTTTCCTACCATTGTGTGACAATGGAAGTGTGGCTTTGGCCCAGGAACCCCGATCCCATCAGTGACCCAGACATATTCTGAGGCAGCATCACCTGATCATGGAGATAGTTGATCTCCAGGGTGATCGAGGTTAGGAGAGTAGACTCAGAGGACAACACGGCGGATCTACTGACAAAGGCTTTTTCCCAGAGAGAGACTTTTATGGGATGGTTGAGTATGAGATACTGCAACCACTGCTACAGATGGCCCTAGTGCAAGTGGGAGATTGTTAGTTATATGTATGCCCTAGAGGCCATTACTGTACATGAGATGTCTATTGTAGTGGATGCTAGGACAAATATAGGTAGGACTTTCTTGCTCGACATGATAGTACGCTATCTGGTTGCTCTTTATCTTAACAAGTATATTTGCAGTCTCTCTATTACATGTTGATAAAGCGCTTAGGATGTGTACTCGACTTCCAGGAATATGATGCAGATCATACTAGTGGGGCCTGGGTAGTCAATGAGTACATCCTTCAATGTTCCTAGTCGTGGGAATATCAAGACGGGGCATCGATATTCCAGAGTAGACTAGCGTATATCTTCTCGATCCATGTGATGGGTGATGGATGATCCCATATCCATTGGTGTTTGACATCAGAGATAGTATGCGGGTGCTCAGTGGTGATTGGGTACACAGAACGGACTCGCCGAGAACTCCCAGATGGTATTATACCCCACGTCAGATGGCAGTTCTCTGGTGACACTGGTACAACTTAGTCAGTTGACCCGAGATCGTCATAGAGTCGTGTGTGTCTCCCACTGTGCTTTGATTTCAACCCTACCACGGCTCTACTGAGCCGTGCAAACAGGTGGTTTTTGGGTACAGTCCCGATTCACATGGAGGCAATGAGCGATAGGAGGGGATTCGTCTCTCTCGGTAATGGGGGTTGATGTTGCGCTATGCTCGACTGGCCATAACTGGAAATCCCTGGCCAGGGTTGCACTGATTTACTGGTAAGTGTTATCAGTAGTTTCATGCGTGTTATGGACCTTACATCGGCATGACTTATGAAGATACTGGGGTCTGACGTTTACCACCCCTAGGCGAGATATGCGACATATCAGACGAATAGACCGGACTGTACGGTAAGTGTTACTGGTTGGATTCACAGGAGTGTGAGCAGTCTTGCTCGTTGATCTTCTGATCGCTCAATACCCGGGTGGCCGTTACGTTTAGCAGACCGCTTGCGTCTTGTGGATGTTTGATATGATCATCACCTACTGTCGTCGTATTGACGAGTCTTTAGAGTCCTACACAGGGGTTTCCTGGCTTAAGCGAAACGAAATAGGAGCGCATATGAGATATGTGCGGGACCGAAATTAATACGATATGTGATACCATATTCTATTCTCACGATTTGTAACATTGATCGGTTATATGCGATATAGCCGGGTTATCGGATCAAGTGTTGATTCGATAAGTTGTTACTATTGATATTATTCGGTTATATGCAATATGACCGGATCGTTAAATCAAGTGTTGATTTAATGATTTAATGTATAATTATATATTTGATATATTACTTTACATTAACTAGTATTTGTTCACTTAAGATTAACTTTCATACTTGAATGTGCACATTGTTTATATGTGATCTATGCAAGTGTACAAGTTTGTATCATGCTTGATGATGCATACAAGTTATGTGTATGAGACCTATACCAAATCAAGGTTAAATTAGGGTTTACTAATTTCCTAACAAATAACAAAAGTAGTGAGACTTTGGTCAAAGTTATCAAGCTTCATGAAGCTTGATAAACATTGACAAAGTCAACCCTTTTGTCATTTGTATAGGATATTAGTTAACCCAACCCTTAACCTAATGCTTTGGTTAATTCTCTACATGAGTTATGCATGGGAGCTTAACTCAATCATGGTGCCATAATTAAAAGGATAAGTTTCATTTGGATTCATTATCTTTTTATTCTTTCTTCTTCTTCATCTTCATCAAGCTTCAAGAAAGCTTGCTACCTCTAATGGTGCCATGAGATTTAGAGTGAGAAATCCAAATCCAAAGTGAACCCACTTCCTATTTCTTCATTCTCTACCACTTGCCAAGTAGTATAGGGTGTTCTCTTCACAATGTTTTTGACCAAGTGAAGGAATAGCTTGAGCTTGAGTCTCCCCGACGTAGATCATCTTCGGTCTCGAAGTCAACGACCTAGCCCGCTCATTTCTCCGACGAAACCATTGCTAGAGTCCGGGATCCCGATGATCGCAGTGGAGGGACATCAACACGGAGCTAAAGAAGTTGAGGACCGGATCTACAAAGGTTGTAATCCCTTTCACTTATTAGTAAAGTTGTTTGCTAGCTTACAGTTTCGCCTTACCTCTTGTTAACGATCTTCATTAGGGTTTCTCGGCACATAAATTTTTGAATTTGGCATGGTTGATGCCTTGTGGAACCTCATGAGTGTGCCTAGGAACTCTACAAAACCGTCGGGGAATATCACCTTGTATTGCCAACTGGTAATACATTGATTCTGAACAAATGCTATTTCATGCCGAACCTGATATGCAACATTATATCGGTTTCTTTGTTTAGTAAAGTGGGATATAATTTTGTATTACAGGATAATGTTATGAACATTTTCCTAAACCAAAAGTTGGTTGGATCAGGCACGTTGTGTAATGGCATTTATGTTCTAAATCAAACAACGGTTCTGAGTATAACAAACACACACAAGAGGATGAGTTCAGAACTGAACGAATCCTTCTTGTGGCATTGTAGACTGGGTCACATCAATACGACACGACTAGCTAAGTTGCATAAAGATGGATATTTGAAACCGTTCGAATTTTCATCTTATGACACTTGCCAGTCATGTCTCAAAAGCAAGATGACCAAAACTCCGTTTACGGGACACGGAGAAAGAGTTACCGAACTCTTGGGACTGATACATAGTGATGTATGCGGTCCCATATCTACACATGCCAGGGATGGGTTTTCGTACTTCATTACATTCACTGACGATATCTCAAGATACGGACATGTGTTCTTAATAAGACACAAGTCTGAAGCTTTTGAGAAATTCAGAGAATATAAACAAGAAGTCGAGAACCAAACCGGAAAAAGTATTAAAATCCTGCGATCTGATCGAGGAGGTGAATACTTGAGCAATGAATTCCTGGACTTCCTAAAAGAGAATGAGATTCTCTCTCAACTGACTCCTCCATATACAGCACAGCACAACGGTGTATCAGAACGGAGGAACCACACCCTATTAGATATGGTGCGCTCTATGATGAGCACAGCTGAGTTACCTATTTCCTTCTTGGGGGATGCGCTAGAGACAGCCATACATCTATTGAATATGGCCCCCACCAAATCTGTGCCCACCACTCCATATGAGATATGGAAAGGGAAGAGACCATGTCTTAACTATATAAAGATATGGGGTTGTCCAGCCTATGTCAAACGACAAAATCCGGACAAACTCGAGGCACGGTCTGTTCTATGCAAATTTATAGGATATCCCAAGAATTCACAAGGGTATATCTTCTACCACAAAGAGGAACAAAGGATATTTGTTTATCGGCATGCCACCCTTTTAGAAAATGAATTTCTTGCAAAAGAGATTAGTGGTCATGAGGTAGAACTGGAAGAGGTTCCAGCTACAAAAGCTGCGACAGATGATCTAGTGGAACCAGAGGATTCCGTAGTTCCCGCTGAACCCCAGCCACTCTTCCGATCTAGTAGGGTTCCTCACCCACCTGAGGGATACTATGGTTTTCTCATGGATGGTGGGAGCGAGGATTGCATCATGGTTGATGATGACCCAACTATCTTCGAACAGGCCATCACGAGTGGGGACTCAGTGTGATGGCTGGATGCAATGCGGTCCGAGATGGAATCCATGTACACCAACAAAGTGTGGACTTTGGAAGTTGCTCCTGATGGGGTAAAACCCATTGGGACCAAGTGGATCTTCAAGAAAAAACTTGGTGTAGATGGGAAAGTGGAGACTTTCAAAGCTAGACTTGTTGCAGAGGGTTTTCGTCAAAGACCAGGTGTGGACTATGACGAAACCTTTTCTCCAGTGGCTATGCTTAAATCCATCCGGATCATGCTTGCCATCGCTGTATATCCTGACTATGAAATCTGGAAAATGGATGTTAAAACCGCCTTTCTAAACGGTGATTTAGAAGAGTGTGTGTACATGACTTAGCCAGAGGGCTTCGTAGATAGTGGGAGCAGCGGGAAGGTGTGCAAGCTGCTTAAATCCATTTATGGATTAAAGCAAGCATCGCGGAGTTGGAACATCTGCTTTGACGTCGTTATCAAAGAGTTTGATTTCGTCAAAAACGTAGATGAACCTTGTATCTACAAGAAGGTGGCAGAGAGTAAGGTTGTCTTCCTCGTATTGTACGTGGACGACATACTCTTGATAGGAAATGACATTCCTATGCTGCAATCGGTGAAGCTCTTCTTATCACAAAGATTCTCAATGAAAGATCTAGGTGATGCCTCCTGCATACTGGGAATTATGATCTATAGAGATAGATCTAGAAGGATATTGGGATTGTCCCAATCCAGATACATCGACACCATACTAAAGAGGTTTAGTATGGAAGAGTCCAAACGTGGGTTTTTATCCATGATCTCAAGGCTCACTCTCTATAAAGAGATGTCTCCCAAGACTGATTTGGAGAGAGCTCGCATGCAAGGAATACCCTATGCTTCGGCAGTAGGCTCTATCATGTACGCGATGCTATGTACCAGACCCGATGTAGCATACTCACTAAGTGTAGTGAGTAGGTATCAAGCTGATCCTGGAGAGAGTCACTGGACAGTTGTGAAGAGCATTCTCAAGTACTTATGAAGGACTAAAGAGATGCTCTTGGTGTATGGTAACGGAGAACTCCAAGTGGAGTCCTTTACCGATTCGAGCTTCCAGAGTGATAAGGACGACTCTAAGTCGCAGTCGGGCTTTGTCTTTACCCTTTACGGAGGGGCGGTTAGCTGGAAGAGTTCCAAGCAGGAAACCGTGGCAGACTCGACAATGGAGGCTGAATACATCGCTGCCAACAATGCTGCTAAAGAGGCTGTCTGGATCAAGAAGTTCATTACTGAACTTGGAGTGGTTCCATCCATTTAGCATCCAATACCTTTGTATTGTAATAACAATGAAGCGGTGGCTTTGGCCAAGGAACCCAGGTCCCATCAGCGACCCAGGCATATTCTGAGGCAGTATCACCTAATCCGGGAGATAGTTGATCGCCGGGAGATCGAGGTCAGGAGGGTTGACACGAAGAACAACATAGCGGATCCACTCACGAAGGCCATTCCCCAGATACAGTTTGAGAGACTCTTCGGGATGCTTGGTATGCGATACTACAGCAGCTGGCCCTAGTGCAAGTGGGAGATTGTTAGTTGTATGTTTGCCCTAGAGGCCAGTATTTTACAGAAGATGTATATTATATTCGATGCTTGGACATATATAGAGAGGACTTTCTTGCTCGATATGATAGTATGCTATCTGGTTGCACTTTACTTTAACATGTATACTTGTCTCTTTATACTGTCTTATAGTTACATATTGGTAAAGACCTTAGGATGTGTACTTGACTACCTGGACAATGATGCGGATCATACTAGTGGGGACATGGTAGTCCATTAGTACATCCTTCAAGGTCCCTAGTCATGGGTGTATCGAGACGGGGCATCGATATACCAGTGTAGACTAGAGTATACGCTTCTCGACCCATGAGATGGGCAATGGATGATCCCATATCCATTGGTGTTTGACATCAGAGATGGTATACGGGTGCTCAGTGGAGACTGGGTACACTGGACGGACTCGCCGAGAACTCCCAGATGGTATTATACCTCACGTCAGATGGCAGTTCTCTGGTGACACTTGTGCAGGTTAGTCTGTAGACCCGAGATCGTCATAGAGTCTTGTGTGATTCCCACCGTGCTTTGATTTCCACATTACCACGTCCATGAGGGAATGAAAAACGGTGGTTTTTGGGTACAGTCCCGAGTCAGATTGAGGCAATGAGCGATAGGAGGGGTTTCGTCTCTCCCGATATTGGGGGTTGATGTTGCGCTGTGCTCGATTGGCCGTAACAGAGAAGTCCCTGGCCAGGGCTGATTAGAGATTTACTGGTAAGTATTACCAGTAGTTTCTCGACCCGTTATGAGCCTCACATCGGCATGACTTATCGGTTATTGGGGTCTGACGTTTACCACCCGTAGACTTGATATGCTACATATTAGACGAGGAGACCGGACTATACGGGAAGTGTTACTGGCAGGCTTTTACAGGAGTTGGAGAGGGCTTGCTTGCTGATCTTATGATCGTTCAATACCCGGGTAGCCGTTACGTCCAGCTAGTACCGCTGACGGCTT
Source organism: Agapanthus africanus (assembly GCA_030015575.1). Taxonomy (NCBI): domain Eukaryota; kingdom Viridiplantae; phylum Streptophyta; class Magnoliopsida; order Asparagales; family Amaryllidaceae; genus Agapanthus; species Agapanthus africanus. The sequence continues at coordinate 111,978,652 of JASDDO010000029.1, forward strand.
GTGGGTGCTTATTGTGATCATCGCCTACTGTCGGCGTATTGACGAGTCTTTAGAGTCCTACATAGAGGTTTTACAGGCTCAAGCAAAACGAAATATGAGCGCATATGTGATATGTGAGACACCGAGAATAATGCGTGTATGTGATACCGTATTCTATTCTCGTGACTTTTTGTATCGGTCGGTTATATATGATATAGCCGGGTTATCGAATCAAGTGTTGATTCGATAAGTCGATACATTGGATGTTAGTCAGTTATATGAGATATGACCGGATTATTAAGTCAAGTGTTGATTTAATAATTACGTGCATAATTGTATATTAGATATAATAGTTTACATTTACTAACACTTGTTCACTTTAGGTTTTTTTTCCTCACATGAACACAATTTTGATATATATGTGATATATATTAAAATGTGTTTTCTTTTAGTATCATGGTTGATGATACACATGACATGGGTGTACAAGACATACACCATTCTATTTTTATGGTGGGTTATAATTATTTAAGGTAATTACAAAATTGGTGGAATTTTGGAAAGAGCATGAAGCTTGTAGAAGCTTGGTTTGCTTTGACAAAGTCCACTACCTTTGTCTTCACCTTAGATTTTTTATTAACCTAACCATTAAGATTAGCTATGGTTATGGCTCTACAAGAGTTTGTATATGATACTCACTCACCATGGTTAGCCTTCTCACTTGATCATTATCCTCTTCTCTTTCTTTAGTTCATCTTCTTCTTCATTTGTTAAAAGAAAAAAGCTTGCTAGTGTTTGATCAAAAGTGAGAAAGCTTGTGAGAAATAAAATTCTAAAGAGAACCTGCTTCCTATTTCTCCATCCTCTACTAGACTAGCATTTTAGTTTAGGGTGTTTGCTTCACTAATTCTCAAGTTAGTGAAGTAGAAGCTTGAGTTGGCATCCCCTCGATGTAGATCATCTTCGGCCTCGAAGACTTCAAGCAAGGACGCGTCTTTCGCCTAGTGAAGCCATTCAAGGGTCCGGGAGAACCACGATCGCAGCGAAGGGACTTCAACAAGGAGCAATAGAAGTGAAGGACCGATCTACAAAGGTTGTATATCGTATTCACTTAGTTGTAAACAATGTTTACTTGTATTTGAAACCCTAATTTTCTAGTAACGATCGTGCTTAGGGTATTCGGCACGGCTAAAATTTTAAACGGGCATGTTTGATGCTTCCTTAACCCTTGTTAGAGTGCCTAGTAACCCTACACCTAGATCCCTTCACCGGGAGTGACCTCTTTAGCGAAACTGGTAGATGCTACATCCCACTCAGTTTGTCTTTTGATTGCTTCTATAGTTTTTGCTTTGCATAGTGGTATTTGTGAAATATCCTGCACTTTATTCGATAAGGAAAGAGCCGAGATCCCTTCACCGGGAGTGACCTCTTTAGCAAAACTAGTAAAAGCCTAAAAACACTCCTTTTAAAATTCAATCGATTCTACAATGATATCAAGTTCATTACGCAAAAGGTTTTCTTAATAACCTGTCGTAGCCCTCCGTCATTTCAGATAAGTGCTACTTAGTATTCGTGCTATGTTTGTTGACCTCCGTCATGGAGTAGTGTGCGGTAGCTAACTAGCGCTTATCTGCTAAAACATGAGATGTGATTGGATTAGCGTAGTCGTGAGGCCTTTTTGACCTCCGTCAAGGGTCGTGCGGGTGGGTTTAATTCAATCATGAAATGTACGGGTAGAACTTGACTAGCAACCTATGGTTTGTTGACCCCCGTCAAGGTCATAGGACACTAGGGGTAAAAATATTATCGGGAATTTCAAGTGTTGAAATTTGCAATGAGATTGCATACCTTCTAAGAGATGGTTGGATCCCGATACCCTCTTGCGAGTAAGAGTTACTCTTGGGAGAGTTTTACACATTATGATTAGCTGATCAAGTAGGTGTCTAGAAAGGTGTTAACGGGGTAACGCCCTTGGGAAAATGAGGTTTATTTTAATTAGGTCTGTGCGAAAACACGGGGAACCTCCTTCAAAGTACTAACACTGGCCTGGCCGAAAGATTGGCAAACTTGTAGGGTGTAATTAATCCCGGCTAGTCTTATCTTTTAAGGTTTGAAGATAGATTTGACTAAAACAGTGGGAGCCATTCTGATTGGATAAAATAATAACCAATCTAATCTTGCAAGAGCGCACGTGTCACGACCCGCAGGGTACGGAACGTGACTGGCACATAAGTTTACGAAACGTCTAAAGACGTCCGTAAAATAAGTAAGCCAAAGCCTAGAAAACAAAAACAATTAAGCAAAAGAGTGAAGAAAACCCAATCATTTGAAGCAAGTTTATCAAATAAGTCATGTAAAACCCTTTTTAAAAACAATACCAATTTTTCCCGAAAATTTCGGCAGAGTCTCCTTTGTAAATACTGGCCCCTAAAATGGGTACAACAAAATATATACATGAATCCAACAAAAAAAGGCATCCCCAAGCGGGAGCTAGCTCTTCGCCATAAGGCGGTCACAAATCCCACGCAATGTAAATGACGACAAGCATAATAATCATAAGGAAGCATGAAAAAAAGTAGCATGTCGGCTCAAGTGAGCTCGACCCCAAAATACAGCATAAAATCCACAAACCTCACAGTCTCATCTCTAGGTCAATATACAATAATCTGGTAGAAACAGTAGATGGAGTACACTAGATACAAGAATATACAAGGTGGTACAAAATAATAACATAACCCACCTATGAGCAAATCTCGAGCCCAAGCAAAACAGGCAAAAGAACAAGTGCGCCCGCCGCTACTGAACTGACGGAGCGGACCTGCAAAAGACTGTGGCACAACGGGGGTGAGTTGCCAACTCGTGAGTAATAAATAACATCTGCAAAGGCTATCGTATGCATGCACACAAGCATCCTAGCATCTAAAATACAGGTATGACTGGATGCACTAGCAGGTGTGTATATCATATCAGTGTGCTAATATGTATGCAACATGAATATCTGAGGTCTCAATATGTATATATAAGAAATATTTATTCTCTTTTTGTTTTTGAAACTCTTTTAGAAAGCCAGCATAATGTCAATTAATCGACAAAATCGGTGTCCAGCAACGACACCCAAAAGCTGTCTCAAATCTCATAAATGTATCTCTGGCCTCAGCCGTCCGGCTGACCCATCTCAAATATCAATATCTCATCATCTAGCGGCCACGGTCGGTATCCTCTGGATATCCGCCGTCCCAAACAGTCACCGGTAGGTAATCCGTCCCCTGCCAGGCTCAACGTCATCACCACATTCCTCTTGCCCCAGGGTACCTTACCGGGCCCACCATGTACCCGTGCCGGTTCCTCCACTCCTCGACACGGATTTCCAAATCCACAGCAAACTCATGGTGGACGACACTTACATCACTAGAAAACCGCAATTTTTACATATTTTAAAATATAATAAGTTTAGAAATTTTGCGGTTTTCCCCCGAAATCCAGCAATATCATAAAATCTCAAGAAATCCTCATAAGTGCATATATCAATGATAATGAATGCGTATGATATCAATAATCAAGTTGCGATGTGTGATTAATGTATTAAGCATGAACAATGAATATGATGAAGTACATGCACATGAATAGCAATCCTACGGTTTCATTTTAAGGAAATAGCACAATTTAAGTATCAATTAGTAAAAGGTTTAAATTAAAGGTTATCTAGTGTGGTGGCATGGCAATTACCAGGGTGTGTGTGTAAACATGAATAGTGCTCGTGCTGCATATAAAAACCTGGTAATGGTGCATGTGTCCTACAATTGAGTTTGTGTATATGGATATAACATATTGATCTAATTGCAGCAATTATCATGCCAGTATTATTATTCTAATGTCACAAGTGATTATCCAATTTACTATTTTCCAGTTTACTAAATCTATCGGGCGACTTGCGCCATCCAAACGATCGTCCCCCGTAGATGTTAAATCTACTCACCGGGATCCCTGGCTAGCTGTGTCCAATCACCGCCTTTCCCTTTCGCGCCGCGTCTGACGTCTCCGCGACCGAACCTGGAATTTACATCAATACCAAATATAAGGTTACACATTCAAGAACGACGCAAAACCCCAACGAAACTACTAAAGTTCGCTAGCTAGGTACAACGTGCACAAAGTGCGCGGAACACACGCGAAAATCGCAAAACTGCCGAAAAACGCCGATTTGGGTCGCCCGGCGAAACTAAAACCCGACTACCCAAAAAACCGCACTCACGCATCCTAAAAGTCGTAGGACAAGCCATACAATCATCAAGATATCGAAAATAAATCATCACATAATTTATATACAAAACTAGTAAGCATTGCGTCCCAAAATCGGTGCAAAAATCGCCGATTTGCGACAAAACGACCACAATAAAGCATAATTACCCAAGCACACTACAAGCAATCTACCAACACTAATTACAACACAAAAGTAATGATTCCAATCCTATTTTCCATAACCACTAATCCTTGAATTCATAACCTAGCAATTTCCAAATCCATTTCCACACTTGAAAGCTTAATTTAACACTACAAAAGCCCACTTAAGAAAATTAACCTCTTAGGTTAGGTTAGCAAAACACTAGATAACAATTTAGGTTCAATCAACTAAATAATGTTTTCTAAAACTTAATCCACTCACTAATCATGTTTCACAAACCACTACTAAACATAAACCCTCTCTTGAAAATTTCAAAACAACAATTTCACCCTTCTAAAATTAACTAATTTAGCAAAGTTGAAAACTATAACAACAAGATAACTATATGGATTAGTTAATTAACCACTAGATTAACTATAAAACAATCTAATTAAGTATTATAGCTACAAAACCCTAGCTAAAATTTTCAAGTAAAACATAAGAAATTAGATTAAACTACACTAAATTAACACTAAACCATCTAACATAAGAACTTAAACAAAAGAATTTAACATGATAGAAATTATACCTCTTGATCTATGGATCTAGCATGATGATTTGCCTCTAAAATTGCCTCCTTTCCACATGATTTCAACTAAATTAGGCTTGAGAAGAGGTAGCACAAGGATTTGTTTTGGTTTTGAAAACAAATTTGTGGATTTATATGGATTTTTGTAGCAACCTTTGAAGAATTGTTTGAAGAAGATGAAAGAAAAGAGATGGAAGGGGGGCTGCTGTGATTCTCGGCCTGAAGAGGGAGTGGGGGATGGTGTGGGGTGAGTGGGCAAGTGGGGAAAGTCAAGGGTCAAGTTCCAAAGTCAAATGCACCATACTTTGTCCAATATATTAAATAAATCCATAAACAACCCCAATTTCACACAAGAAAGCAACCAAAGAAAGGAGCCCAGAATTTTCTGGTCTTGGTCAGGGTTGGGCTGTTCTAGGGCTGAGGGAAAAGATAGAGGGGTTTTACAAAAGAAATTTTATGCAAAAAGGCCCCCTACAACTCAAAAATTGCAAGTTTTAGCTCAAAATTCAATAAATTTGTTTCAATTTATAAAAATTTGTTAAAAATCAAAATAAATTACTAAAAATTCATGTTATCACTAGATTATAATTATCATAATTTTAGAGATTAAAATTAGCCCGGAAAAATTTGTATTTATCGCTTATTTAATGTATTTTCTTACCGGCTTAAAATAATATTAAAAAATTGAAAAATTGGGAAAAATTTTTAAATGACCAAAATTTCATAATTAACTCATTAGCTACTAAAAACAAGTAATTACCTATCCATTTAAGGTATAATTAGCCCTAAACTGCAAAATATCGAGAAAGACGGTTTTCGGAAAAATACCGAATTTTCACCGAATTTCAGGAAAACACCAAAACGACTTTTCAAGACGCTACAATCTTCCCCCCTTAAAGAAATTCGGTCCCCGAATTTAAAAATATAGCTACGCGTACCTTCGAAGAGATGGGGATACTTCTTCCTCATCTCGCCCTCGGTCTCCCAGGTAACCTCCTCGCTGCTCGGGCTACGCCAAAGGACCTTGACGGTTGGTATAATCTTCGACCTCAACTTCTTCACCTGCCGATCCAGGATGGCTACCGGCTGCTCTGCAAAAGAAAGGTCGCGCTCTAGCTGGACTGTCGGGTGCTGAATCGCATGCGAAGGGTCGTGAAGGTACTTGCGGAGCATCGAAACATGGAAGACGGGGTGAACATCGGGAAAGCTGGGAGGAAGAGCCAAACGATATGCAACTGCGCCGACACGCTCGAGGATCTCGAAGGGACCTACGAATCTAGGGCTAAGCTTCCCCTTTCGCCCAAAACGCATCACGCCCTTCATCGGAGAGACCCTCAGAAAAACATGGTCGCCAACTGCGAACTCTAATCTGCGACGGCGCCTGTCTGCATAGGATTTCTGCCTGCTCTGAGCCGCTCTCATCCGGTCTCGGATCAACTGTATCTTCGCTGTCGTCTCCTCAACAAGCTGCGGCCCCAAAATGCTGCTCTCGCTGAGCTCTGTCCAACAAACGGGCGATCTGCATCTCCTCCCATACAATGCCTCGAAAGGTGCCATCTGAATAGTATCCTGGAAGCTGTTGTTGTAGGAGAACTCCACTAGAGGTAAATGACGATCCCAGCTACCACCAAAGTCTAAAACGCACGCTCTGAGCATGTCCTCGAGAGTCTGAATGGTCCGCTCTGACTGTCCGTCTGTCTGCGGATGAAACGCTGTGCTGAAGCTCAAACGAGTGCCCAAAGCCTCCTGAAGTCTCTGCCAAAGTCGGCTGGTGAACTGAGTGCCTCGATCTGACACGATACAAGTCGGTACGCCATGTAGTCGCACGATCTCGTCAATATAGAGCTGGGCATACTGAGCGAAGCTGAAAGTCGTCTTCACTGGCAGGAAGTGAGCCGCTTTCGTCAATCTATCCATGATCACCCAGATGGAGTCGTACCCTCGACTGGTCCTGGGTAGACCCACAACGAAGTCCATCGAAATCTGTTCCCATTTCCACTCTGGAATGGGTAACGGCTGTAGCTCTCCCGCGGGCCTCTGGTGCTCGGCCTTGACTTGCTGACAAGTCAGGCATCTCGAAACGAACTCCGCAATGTCCCTCTTCATCCCGTCCCACCAGTAGGTCTCTCTCATATCATGGTACATCTTGGTGGAACCGGGGTGGACACTATACACTGATCGGTGTGCCTCCTCAAGAATGTCGCGCCGCAATCCATCAGCATCTGGTACGCACAGTCTAGATCCATATCATAAAATCCCCTGATCATCAACCACGAACTCGGAAAATCTGCCCTGTCCCATCTGTGCCATGATCTCTGAGCAACGGTCGTCACTGCGCTGTGCCTCATATATACGGTCAAGCAACTGTGGGCGTGCACGAACATGCGCGAGCTGTCCCCCTGTCTGAGTGAACTCGAACTCAACTCGGCTGTCGCATAACATCTGCCAATCTGCTGACGACTGCCTCTGCACTGCGCGCAAAAAGGATAGACTACCCCCGGGCCTCCTACTCAACGCATCTGCCACCACATTCGCCTTGCCGGGGTGATATAAGATCTCGCAGTCGTAGTCTTTCACCAACTCCATCCAACGACGCTGTCGGAGGTTCAGGCCTCGCTGCTGAAATATGTACTTTAAGCTCTTGTGATCGGTGAATATCTGACACGACTCGCCGTAAAGGTAATGTCGCCAAATCTTCAGTGCAAAGACCACTGCAGCCATCTCCAAATCATGAGTGGGGTAGTTCTGTTCATGCTTCTTCAACTGTCGAGAAGCGTAAGCGATCACCCGGCCATGCTGCATCAATACGCATCCTAATCCCACTCGCGAAGCATCACAGTAGACAACAAATCCGCCTGATCCCGAAGGCAAAGATAATACCGGCGCCGTAGTCAAACATGTCCGCAGCTGCTGAAAACTGCGCTCGCATTCCTCCGTCCAGACGAAAGGAACTCCCTTCCGGGTCAAACTGGTCAACAGTGCAGCTATACGGGAGAAGTCCTGAACAAAACGCCTGTAGTAGCCCGCCAAGCCTAGAAAACTACGGATCTCAGTAACCGATGTAGGTCGGGGCCACTGCTGAACAGCCTCAATCTTCTTCGGGTCCACACAAATGCCGTCTCTCGTAACCACGTGACCCAAGAATCCGACGCTGTCTAGCCAGAACGCACACTTGGAGAACTTCGCGAACAGCTGATGCTCCCTCGGAGTCTGTAACGTAATCCGCAAGTGCTGCTCGTGCTCCTCTCTGCTCCGGGAGTACACCAAGATATCGTCGATAAACACGATGATGAACAGGTCAAGATACGGCCTGAATGTACGGTTCATCAAATCCATAAATGCAGCTGGGGCGTTGGTGAGTCCGAACGACATCACCAAAAACTCATAGTGGCCATAGCGTGTACGGAAAGCTGTCCTCGGTATATCCTCCTGTCGAACTCGCAGCTGATGGTATCCTGATCGCAAGTCGATCCTCGAAAAATACCCCGCACCCTGAAGCTGGTCGAACAAATCATCAATGCGCGGCAACGGATATCTGTTCCGAACGGTAACTTTGTTCAGCTGGCGGTAGTCGATACATAAGCGCAAACTTCCATCCTTCTTCTTGACAAACAGGACCGGAGCACCCCACGGAGAAACACTAGGTCGAATGAGCCCCTTATCTAACAAATCCTGCAACTGATCCTTCAGCTCTCGAAGCTCTGCCGGGGCCATCCGATAAGGCGGTATAGAAATAGGCCCCGAACCGGGAATCAAATCAATGCAGAACTCAACATCGCGCTCAGGCGGTAGCCCAGGTAGCTCATCAGGGAAAACATCAGGGAACTCACAAACTACCGGGACCCGGTCCAACGGAACCTCTGCAGCTCGAGTATCACAAACAAACGCTAAGAATCCCTGACATCCCTTCCGCAAGAGCTGACCAGCGCGAAGAGAAGAAATTAAGCTGGGAAGGGCGACACTGCGGTCACCCTGAATAACAAGGACTGGCTCTCCCGGAAAGCTAAATCTGACTGCCTTCTCACGGCAGTCCACCGAAGCATAACAAGTGGCTAGCCAATCCATGCCCAGAAGCACATCAAAGTCTAATATATCGAGGAGTATCAAATCAACTGATGAATCCCTCTCCCCGATACGAACGGAACACAAACGAAATACAAACCGAGCGACAAACGACTCGCCTACCGGAGTAACAACAACAAGCGGCTGATCTAACGACGACGACTCACGGCCCAACATCGGTGCAAAGTGTGTAGATACGTACGAATGTGTGGAACCTGGGTCGAATAATACCCGGGCGTCGAAAGAACAAACTGGCAAGGTACATGTCACAACGGCATTGGATGCCTGCGCATCCTGCGGTGTCAAAGTAAATACTCGGGCCTGTCCTCCACCGATAGCGGGCTGACCTCGACCTCGGCCTCTGCCTCCTCGTCCTCTTTGATCAGGACCGCCGCGTCCATGACCTCTCAGTGCACCTAACTGGCGTGGAGCATCGCCTGGGGTAGGAAGTAGGGCTCTCTGAGGAGGGGGTGGTGATGGTGGTAGGGTCACATGCGGAACTGTCGCTGCTCCCTGTCGTCTCACTGGACAGTCTCTGACAAGATGGTGCAGACTCCCGCACCCAAAACATCCTGGCGACGGCTGCTGCCCCTGGGGATAAGAACCATATAACTGTCCCCGCCCAAATCCTCTGCCAGGCCGATCTCTCTGAAAGAATCTGGCGCGCTGCCTCTGAGGCGGTACATCGGTGCGCATCCTCTTCGGCCCAGAAACGGCCGAAGTCCGTGATATGCGTGCCTCCATCCGCAATGCCGTATCCATAGCAGCTGAATAAGTGTCGTAGTGCTGGGCGCCAATGGCAAGATATAGCTGGGCATCAAGTCCCTGTACGAACCTCTTCACCATCTTCTCCTCGGTATCCACCAAATACTGAGCATATCGGGATAACTGTGTAAACTGGATGTCATACTCAGACACCGTCATCCCAGGTGTCTTGACTGAGGCCTCGAAGCTGCGAGCTCTGGCGTCATGAACGCTCTCTGGAAGGAAACGGGCTAGAAAGACCGCTGTAAACTCGACCCAAGTCATAGGCGGTAGATCTGCAGCTCGACCTCTCAAGACTGACTCCCACCATGTCTGCGCGAGACCCTCTAGTCGGAAACTCGCAAGCTCTACCCATCGATCATCCGAACATCTCAGCGAACGGCAAATCCTGGCTAAACTGTCAAGGAACGTCTGTGGGTCCTCCGCTGCCTCGGTGCCGGTGAATACTGGAGGTCTCAGCCTCATGAAATCCTGTAGTGAAACCGGAATGGCCACGGTGGTAGTAGTAGGAGCAGGTATCATGGTCGTCTGTGATGTAGTATTTACGTCATCCGGCCTCGGTGTACGACTGGCTGCAACTAGGGATCCTACCATCTGACGTAGCTCCTGCATGCCTCCCATCATCTGTCGCAACTCCTCCATACCGGTCTCGAGCCTATCCATACGGCCTGGGGAAGGTGGATCGGTCTGTCCCTGCGGCGTAGGCATACCACCCTGCTCAGTCCTAGTCTCGGACGAGCCAGCTCGAATCTCGTCTCTGGCGGCAGCCCTCTGTGCCCTCGTAGCCTTCGGCGGCATAGTGGCTGTTACAGGAAAACGGATAGTAAGGACAGTGCAATAGGATTATAGGATACACGGAATTGAAGAAGGAAATTTCCAAGCAAGTATCCTAAAGTCACTTAGGCGGAGTACCGTATCGTAAGTATGCCGCGGACATACGCACGCTACGTTACGCTGCTTAAGTCACTTACTCCATCTACCAAGGGTCATCCTACACTCACAAAGGTAAAACCTATCGCTCTGATACCAACTTTGTCATGACCCGCAGGGTACGGAACGTGACTGGCACTTAAGTTTACGAAACGTCTAAAGACGTCCGTAAAATAAGTAAGCCAAAGCCCAGAAAACAAAACCAATTAAGCAAAAGAGTGAAGAAAACCCAATCATTTGAAGCAAGTTTATCAAATAAGTCATGTAAAACCCTTTTTAAAAACAATACCAATTTTTCCCGAAAATTTCGGCAGAGTCTCCTTTGTAAATACTGGCCCCCAAAATGGGTACAACAAAATATATACATGAATCCAACAAAAAAGGGCATCCCCAAGCGGGAGCTAGCTCTTCGCCATAAGGCGGTCACAAATCCCACGCAATGTAAATGACGACAAGCATAATAATCACAAGGAAGCATGAAAAAAAGTAGCATGTCGGCTCAAGTGAGCTCGACCCCAAAATACAGCATAAAATCCACAAACCTCACAGTCTCATCTCTAGGTCAATATACAATAATCTGGTAGAAACAGTAGATGGAGTACACTAGATACAAGAATATACAAGGTGGTACAAAATAATAACATAACCCACCTATGAGCAAATCTCGAGCCCAAGCAAAACAGGCAAAAGAACAAGTGCGCCCGCCGCTACTGAACTGACGGAGCGGACCTGCAAAAGACTGTGGCACAACGGGGGTGAGTTGCCAACTCGTGAGTAATAAATAACATCTGCAAAGGCTATCGTATGCATGCACACAAGCATCCTAGCATCTAAAATACAGGTATGACTGGATGCACTAGCAGGTGTGTATATCATATCAGTGTGCTAATATGTATGCAACATGAATATCTGAGGTCTCAATATGTATATATAAGAAATATTTATTCTCTTTTTGTTTTTGAAACTCTTTTAGAAAGCCAGCATAATGTCAATGAATCGACAAAATCGGTGTCCAGCAACGACACCCAAAAGCTGTCTCAAATCTCATAAATGTATCTCTGGCCTCAGCCGTCCGGCTGACCCATCTCAAATATCAATATCTCATCATCTAGCGGCCACGGTCGGTATCCTCTGGATATCCGCCGTCCCAAACAGTCACCGGTAGGTAATCCGTCCCCTGCCAGGCTCAACGTCATCACCACATTCCTCTTGCCCCGGGGTACCTTACCGGGCCCACCATGTACCCGTGCCGGTTCCTCCACTCCTCGACACGGATTTCCAAATCCACAGCAAACTCATGGTGGACGACACTTACATCACTAGAAAACCGCAATTTTTACATATTTTAAAATATAATAAGTTTAGAAATTTTGCGGTTTTCCCCCGAAATCCAGCAATATCATAAAATCTCAAGAAATCCTCATAAGTGCATATATCAATGATAATGAATGAGTATGATATCAATAATCAAGTTGCGATGTGTGATTAATGTATTAAGCATGAACAATGAATATGATGAAGTACATGCACATGAATAGCTATCCTACGGTTTCATTTTAAGGAAATAGCACAATTTAAGTATCAATTAGTAAAAGGTTTAAATTAAAGGTTATCTAGTGTGGTGGCATGGCAATTACCAGGGTGTGTGTGTAAACATGAATAGTGCTCGTGCTGCATATAAAAACCTGGTAATGGTGCATGTGTCCTACAATTGAGTTTGCGTATATGGATATAACATATTGATCTAATTATAGCAATTATCATGCCAGTATTATTATTCTAATGTCACAAGTGATTATCCAATTTACTATTTTCCAGTTTACTAAATCTATCGGGCGACTTGCGCCATCCAAACGATCGTCCCCCGTAGATGTTAAATCTACTCACCGGGATCCCTGGCTAGCTGTATCCAATCACCGCCTTTCCCTTTCGCGCCGCGTCTGACGTCTCCGCGACCGAACCTGGAATTTACATCAATACCAAATATAAGGTTACACATTCAAGAACGACGCAAAACCCCAACGAAACTACTAAAGTTCGCTAGCTAGGTACAACGTGCACAAAGTGCGCGGAACACACGCGAAAATCGCAAAACTGCCGAAAAACGCCGATTTGGGTCGCCCGGCGAAACTAAAACCCGACTACCCAAAAAACCGCACTCACGCATCCTAAAAGTCGTAGGACAAGCCATACAATCATCAAGATATCGAAAATAAATCATCACATAATTTATATACAAAACTAGTAAGCATTGCGTCCCAAAATCGGTGCAAAAATCGCCGATTTGCGACAAAACGACCACAATAAAGCATAATTACCCAAGCACACTACAAGCAATCTACCAACACTAATTACAACACAAAAGTAATGATTCCAATCCTATTTTCCATAACCACTAATTCTTGAATTCATAACCTAGCAATTTCCAAATCCATTTCCACACTTGAAAACTTAATTTAACACTACAAAAGCCCACTTAAGAAAATTAACCTCTTAGGTTAGGTTAGCAAAACACTAGATAACAATTTAGGTTCAATCAACTAAATAATGTTTTCTAAAACTTAATCCACTCACTAATCATGTTTCACAAACCACTACTAAACATAAACCCTCTCTTGAAAATTTCAAAACAACAATTTCACCCTTCTAAAATTAACTAATTTAGCAAAGTTGAAAACTATAACAACAAGATAACTATATGGATTAGTTAATTAACCACTAGATTAACTATAAAACAATCTAATTAAGTATTATAGCTACAAAACCCTAGCTAAAATTTTCAAGCAAAACCTAAGAAATTAGATTAAACTACACTAAATTAACACTAAACCATCTAACATAAGAACTTAAACAAAAGAATTTAACATGATAGAAATTATACCTCTTGATCTATGGATCTAGCATGATGATTTGCCTCTAAAATTGCCTCCTTTCCACATGATTTCAACTAAATTAGGCTTGAGAAGAGGTAGCACAAGGATTTGTTTTGGTTTTGAAAACAAATTTGTGGATTTATATGGATTTTTGTAGCAACCTTTGAAGAATTGTTTGAAGAAGATGAAAGAAAAGAGATGGAAGGGGGGCTGCTGTGATGCTCGGCCTGAAGAGGGAGTGGGGGATGGTGTGGGGTGAGTGGGCAAGTGGGGAAAGTCAAGGGTCAAGTTCCAAAGTCAAATGCACCATACTTTGTCCAATATATTAAATAAATCCATAAACAACCCCAATTTCACACAAGAAAGCAACCAAAGAAAGGAGCCCAGAATTTTCTGGTCTTGGTCAGGGTTGGGCTGTTCTAGGGCTGAGGGAAAAGATAGAGGGGTTTTACAAAAGAAATTTTATGCAAAAAGGCCCCCTACAACTCAAAAATTGCAAGTTTTAGCTCAAAATTCAATAAATTTGTTTCAATTTATAAAAATTTGTTAAAAATCAAAATAAATTACTAAAAATTCATGTTATCACTAGATTATAATTATCATAATTTTAGAGATTAAAATTAGCCCGGAAAAATTTGTATTTATCGCTTATTTAATGTATTTTCTTACCGGCTTAAAATAATATTAAAAAATTGAAAAATTGGGAAAAATTTTTAAATGACCAAAATTTCATAATTAACTCATTATCTACTAAAAACAAGTAATTACCTATCCATTTAAGGTATAATTAGCCCTAAACTGCAAAATATCGAGAAAGACGGTTTTCGGAAAAATACCGAATTTTCACCGAATTTCAGGAAAACACCAAAACGACTTTTCAAGACGCTACAACACGCAGAGTGTTTTCTTCTCTCTCTCTCTCTCTCCTGGTAGCGACCATGTCACGCCTTAATCAAGATAATAATATGGATGCATTGACCGAACCTGCTTATTATACTAAGCTAGGGAATATTGGTTCTACTCTATCTTATAACTGTTATAGATTCGAGAAGGAAATAGGGGAATATCCGGATTCCCATGCCACCCAATCGAAGAAAGTGCATGATTGATGGATCTTCTTTGGGTGTGTTCATTACCAAGAACTGTTTCTCTGATCCTCTAGGTCTTGGGTATGTGATACCGGATCAGGATCCTGCATATGTAATCTGTTACATGGGCTACAGAAAGGTAGAGAACTTGGATTGGGTGATATGTCTCTAAGTGTTAGAGAATGGTGCAAGTGTTGTAGCCAAGTCAGTTGGCAAATATCACCTTGTATTAAGACATTGATTCTGAACGAATATTATTACATACTGGACCTGATATACAACATTACATCGGATTCTTTATTAAGTTAAAGAAGGATATAATTCTGTATTGAAGGATATTGTTGTGAACATTTTCCTGAATCAAGAGTTTATTCGATCAGGCACGTTATATAATAGCATATACATTCTAAATCAAACTACGGTTCAAAGTATACAGAACACACACAAGAGGAGTAGTTCAGAAATGAACGAATCCTTCTTGTGGTATTGTAGACTAGGTCATATCAATGCGACAGGACCATCTAAGTTACATAAGGATGAATATGAGAATCTGTTCGAATTTTCATGTTATGATACTTGCCAGTCTTGTCGCAAAGGTAAAATGACCAATACTCCGTTTATTGAAAACAGAGAAAGAGTTAGTGAACTCTTGGGATGGATACATGATGATGTATACGGTCCTACGTCTACAAATGCCAAGGTTAGTTCTTCACACTTCATTATATTCATCGACTATCTATCAAGATTCGGACATATTTTCCTGTTGAAACACAAGTCTGTAGCTTTTGAGAAATTCAAGGAATATAAGCTTGAAGATTAAGAACTAGACAGGTAGAAGTATTAATGTTCTGCGATGTGATCGAGGAAGAGAATACTTGGACATTGAGTTCCTGGATTTTCTAAATAGAGAATAGGATTCTCTCTCAGTTTACTCCTTCGAATACACTACAGCACAACGGTGTATCGGGACGGAAGTATCACACCCTATGAGATATGGTGCGCTCTATGATGAGTACTCATGAGTTACCTATTTTCTTTTGGGTATTATGCACTTGAGAAGCTGCATACCTATTGAATGGGGTTCCATCCAGATCAGGGCATACCACTACATATGAGATATGGAATGGGAAGAGACCATATCTTAAACGAGTTAAGATATAGGGTTATCCAGCCTATATTGAAAGGCAAAATTCGGACAAGCTCGAGGCAAGGTCAGTTCTGTAAGTTTGTTAGGATATCCCAAACTTTTATGAGGGAATATCTTCTACCACTCTGAGGAGCAAAAGTTGTTTTGTTTCTCAGCATGCCACCTTTTTAGAAAAGGAATTTCTTGTGAAGAAATTAGTGGACATGAGGTAGAACTGGAAGTTGTTCCAGCTTGACAAACTAACAGCTGATGATTTGGTGAAACCAAAGGATTCAATAGTCTCCAACAAACCTTAGCCTCTCCGCGAATCTGGTAGGGTTCCTCATCCACTTGAGAGATAAAACGGTCTTCTCGGTGACAGTGGGAGCGAGAATTGCATCATGCTAGATGATGGCCTAAGCAGGTTCAGGCAGGCCATCACGAGTGGCGTCTCTATGAAAAGGCTGGATGCTATGAGATCAAAGATGGAATCCATGTACACCAACAAAGTATGACTTTGCATATTGCACCTAAAAGGGTAAAACCCATTGGGAGAAAATGGATCTTAAGAAGATTCTTGGTGTAGATGGAAAAATTGAGACTTTCAAAGCTATGCTTAAGTCCATCGAGATCAATGCAAGCATCGTGGAGTTGGAACATCTGTTTTGATGTGAGGTCAAAGAGTTTGACTTCATTAAAAAGGTAGATGAACCTTGTATTTACAAGTAGGCTGTAGATAGTAACGTTATCTTCCACGTATTGTACGTAAATGACATACTCTTGATAGGAAAGTGTTTCCTATGCTACACTCGGTCAAGCTCCTCTTATCACGAGAATTCTCCATGGAAGATCTGGATGATACCTACTACATCTTGTGGATTATGATCTATGATGATAGATCTAAGGGGATGTTGGGAGTGTCCCAAATCCAGGTACACTAACACCATACTAAAAGGGTTTAGTATGAAGGATTCTAAGCATGGCGTTCACCCACTTACTCATGGATCACTCTCTCCAAAAAGATTTCTCCCAAGACTGATTTGGTGAGAGCTCGCGTGCAAGGGATACCCTATGCTTTGGCAGTAGGCTCTGTCAGAGTGTGCGATGTTATGTACCAGAAAAGATGTAAATGACTCACTAGGTGTAGTGATCAGGAATTAATCATATCTTGGGAGAATCACTTTATAGCTGTGGAGGACATTCTTAAGTACTTGAGAAGCACTAAAAGAAAGTTCTTGGTTCCAGCTCCCAGAGTGATAAGTTCGACTGAGAGTCAGTCATAGGCATTGTCTTTACCCTCATTACAGGGACGGTATGTTGGAAGAGTTCCAAGCTAGATACCGAGACATACTAGACGATAAAGGCTGAATACATTGCTACCAATGATGCTGCCAAAGTGGCTGTCTCGGCATTACTTGTTCATGAGATGAACAAGGTTCCTACCATTGAGCGTCCAATAACTGTTATTGTGAAAACAATGGAGTTGTGGCTTTGGCATAGGAACGCAAGTCCCATCAGCGTTCCAGAAATATTCTGAGAACAGTATCACCTAATCAGAGAGATAGTTCATCTCCAAGAGATCGAGGTGAGGAGAGTAGACCTGAAAGATAACACAGTGGATCCACTCACAAAGGCCTTACCCCTAGAGAGACTTCTATGGGATGGTTGAGTATGGGATACTACAACCACTGCTATATTGTTGAGTATGGGATACTAGAACATATGGCCTTAGTGCAAGTGGGAGATTGTTAGTTATATGTATGCTCTAGAGGCCATTACTGTACATGCGATGTAAATTATAGTGGATGCTTGGACATATATAGGGAGGCCTTTCTTGCTCGACATGATATTATGCTATCTGGTTGCACTTTATCTTAACATGTACACTTGTTGATAAAGCCCTTAAGATGAGTACTTGACTACCAGGATTATGATGCAGATCATTCTAGTGGGGCAGATGTAGTCGGTAAGTACATCATTAGATTGTTCTTAGTCGTGGGAGTATCGAAACAGGGCATCAATGCTCCAGAGTAGACTAGCGTATGCGCTTCTCGACCCATTAGATGGGCGATGGATAATCCCATATCCATTAGTGTTTGACATCAGAGAAGGTATACGGGTGCTCAGTAGAGACTGGGTACACTGGACGGACTCGTCGAGAACTCCTAGATGGTATTATACCTATCATCGGATAGTAGTTCTCTGGTGACACCGGTATAGGTTAGTCTGTAGTTCCGAGATCGTCATAGAGTCTTGTGTGATTCCTACTGTGCTTTGATTTCCACCATAACACGGTCAAAAGGTCATGCAAAAAGGTGGTTTTTGGGTACAATCCCGAGTCACATGGAGGCAATGAGCGATAGGAGGGGTTTCGTCTCTCTCGGTATTAGGAGTTGATGTTGCGCTATGCTCGATTGGCCATAACAGGAAATCCCTGGCCAGGGTTGCTGAGATCTACTGGTAAGTGTTATCCGTAGTTTCTCGAACCGTTATGGACCTTGCATCGGCATGACTTATCGGGCTATTGGGGTCTGACGTTATACCACCCCCAAGCTGTGATATGTGGCATATCAGACGAAGAGACAGGACTGTACGGTAGAGTTACTGATTGGATTCGTAGGAGTGTGAGCAGGCTTGCTTATTGATTTTCTGATCGCTCAATACCCGGATGGCCGTTACGTTTAGCAGACCGCTTGCGGCTTGTGGGTGTATGATATGATCATCACCTACTGCCGGTGTATTGACGAGTCTTTAGAGTACTACACAGAGATTTCCTGGTTCATGAGAAATGGAGCAGGAGCACATATGTGATATGTACGGGACCGAGATTAATGCGCGTATGTGATACCGCATTCTATTCTCGCGACTTGTAACATTGGTCGGTTATATGTGATATAGCCGGTTATCGGATCAAGTGTTGACTCAATAAGTTGTTGCATTTGATATTAGTCGGTTATATGTGATATAGACGGATTATTAAATCAAGAGTTGATTTGATAATTTAATGTATAATTATATATATTTGATATATTAGCATACATTAACTAATATCTGCTCACTTATGATTTATCTTTTCTCACTTTATGTATGCATAAAGTATATATATATGATATATATTTTAGTGTATATGTTTTTGTGTCATGCATGATGATACACACTACATGGGTGTATGTGACTTACACCATAACCATGATAATTGAGGGTATTTATTTATTTAAGGTAAAAACAAGGTTATCTAGCTCGGCAGCAAGGTTTCGTGAGGCATCGTCCATGCCAATTTCAAATTTTTGTTGTTCTAGCTAACCCTAACCCTAGAATCGTTACTAGAAAATCCGACGAAACTAAATGTAAACACTTTACATCTAAGTGAATGAGGGAATACAACCTTTGTAGACCGGTCTTTCACTTCTAAAGCTCCATGTCGTAGTCCTTTCGCTGCAAGTTGTGAAAACCCGGACTAAAGTAAGGGTTCACATGAAGAAACGAACAAGATTGCTCAATGTCTTCGAGGCCGAAGATGACCTACGTCGAGGAGACTCGAGCTCATGCTACCACTTCACTAATGGTGAGATTATTGGGTTAGGGTTAGCTAGAATGGCAAAATTTTGAAATTGGCATGGACGATACCTCTTGAAACCTTTCTGCCGTTATAGACAACCCTGCAGTGGTACCAGATAGCATACTATCATGTCGAGCATGAAAGTCCTCCCTTTATATGTCCAAGCATCTACTATAATATACATCGCATGTACAGTAATGGCCTCTAGGGCATACATATAACTAACACCTTTTACAACAATTTTAGTTTTGAAATTCTCAAATTTTCCATCTACACCAAGTAATCTTCTCAAGATATACTTGCTCTTGATGGGGATTTAACCCTTCAGGCGTAGCATACAAAGTCCATACTTTGTTGGTGTACATGGATTCCATCTCAAATCGTTTAGCATCCAGCCATTCTTACAGAGTCTCCACTCTCGATGGCTTGCTTGAAATTAGTTGGGTCATCATCTAATGATGCAATCCTCGCTCCTATTGTCATCGAGGAAACCGTAGTATCTCTCAGGCGGATGAGGAACCTTACCTGATCGGCAGAGAGGCTGAGCTTCGTCGGGAACTATCGAATACTCTGGTTCTACTGAATCATCAGCTGTAGTTTGTATAGCTGGAACTCCTTCCTGTTCTACCTCACGACCATAAATTTCATTCCAAAATAAATTCCTTTTTCTAAAAGGTGGTATGCCGAGAAATAAAACACCTTTTGTTCCTTGGTACGGTAGAAGATATTCCCTTGCAAATGCTTGGGATATCCAACAAACTTCCACAGAACTGACCTTACCTTGAGCTTGTCCGGATTTTACTTTTGACATAGGCCGGACATCCCCAAATCTTAACTTGCTTAAGATATGGGCTTTTCCCATTTCATATCTCATATGGAGTGGTAGACACCTGATTTGGTTGGAACCGAAATCAATAGGTATGCAGCTTCATAAGTGCATAATCCACAAAGGAAATAGGCAACTCAGTAGTACTCATCATAGAGCACACCATATCTAATAAGGTGCGATTGCTCTGCTCCGATACACCATTGTGCTGTGGTGTATTCGGAGGAGTAATGCTGAAAGAGAATCTCATTCTCCTTTAGAATAGTCCAGGAATTCCAAGCTCAAGTATTCTCCTTCTTGATCACATCAAAGGACATAATACTTATACCCTTTTGGTTCTCTACTTCTAACTTATATTCTTTGAATTTCTCAAAAGATTAAGACTTGTGTTTCAACAGGAACACATGTTTAAATCCTGAGAGATTATTAGTGAATGTAATGAAGTACAAAGAACCGGTGATGGCATGTGTAGACAGGGGACCTACATACTTCATCATGTATCAATCCCAAAAGTTCACTAACTCTTTCTCTGTTTCAAGTAAATGGAGCTATGGTTATTTTATCTTTGTGACATGACTGGCAAGTTTCACAAGATGTAAATTCAAACTTATTTAAATATGCATCTTAATGTAACTTAGCTAGTCAGGTCGCATTGATATGACCTACTCTACAATGCCTTAAGGAGGATTCGTTCATTTCTGAACTCTTCCCCTTCTGTGTGTTCTGTACTATAAGAACTATGATTTGTTTTAGAACGTATATGCTATTAGATAACATGCCTGAACCGATCAACTCTTAAAATAGGAAATGTTCAAAACATTTATCCAACAATACAAAATTTATCCTTCTTTTCTTAACAAAGAGACTGATATGATGTTGTTGTAAGTCCGTGTTGCCCATCCCGGTGCTTACGGGAGGCGGAAAACATAATAAAAATCGGATTTTTAATGACTTAGGCAACATGGACTATGCTTGTGAGGATCTTTGCTAAACTAAAACTAGCTAAAGTAAACTAACAACTAACAAAGTTGTAGAAAGGTTATACCTTTGGTCTTTAGTCCTTCTCTCCTTGCTCCTAGGTATGGTAGAAAGAGTTCACCTTGCTTGTCTTCTCCCGTCAAAGAAGGATCCACTTGAAAGCCACCACCTTTAGCTTCAACTCCAAGCTAGGAGTAACTAGAGTGCAAGAAATGCTAAGACTTGAACCCTAGAAGTGAGTAGAGAAGATCAAGAGAGGGTTTTTCTCAAGCTTTTTGTTTCTCAACACATGAGAGGGAGAGAGCTTGAGGGAGAGGATGAGCAAGAGAGAGAAAAGAAATGAGAGAATGAGAAAATAGTGAGCCATTCTCACTAATATGTGTGAGTTATCTTAATTAATTAATTAGCAAGAAAATTGTCATGGTTTAATCAAGAGGTGACCATTATCATTTCATTATTAATGCAAATTGCAAGAATCAAAGAGCATCTTCCAAATGAAATGATCATGGTCAAATTGTCAACTTGGTCAACAAGTCAACAAAGTCAAAGTGTCAACAACAACAACCATGCACAATAATTAAGCTAATTATTAATTAACAATAATACACACAAAAACAATAGGGTTAATAAAATGACAATAGTCATTAACCCTAAACAAGGTCCTCTCCCTCAATCTCAAGCAACCGTGCATACGCACCCGCATTCGTGATCCGAGGAACACGAACACAATGAGAAAAACCAATCTCAAATCATATACTAGGATCCGGCTTAAACCAAAGCCCGCTAGTATAAACTGTCCGGACAGCAAACGTGCACAAGTGCGCGGATGCGAACGAACCCTGTCGCAAAACCATGCGACCTCTACTCGTTTTGCCTAAAGGCGAATAGCTCTCTGTGTGGGACTCTAAAGACTCGACACTACGCTGGCAGTGGGTTTAACCACAGACCGCAAGCGGCACTAGCTGTACGTAACGGTCCCCAGGTAGATGTCGATAAGAAGACTGACGAGGTGAACCCCATCTGCACTCCTACTGAGCCTGTATGTGACAGTCTCCGTACAGTCCGGTCTGTTCGTCTGATACATCGCATGGCGGGCCTAGGGGGGCGGTGAACGTCAGTCCCCTAATAGCGGTACAAGTCGTGTCGGAGTGTAGCCCAGAACACCCTGAGATAACACTGGAAACCTACCAGTATATCTCGCTTGCCCTGGCCAGGGACTACTCGTGTAATGGCTCTCCTAGACACAGCGCGATGTCAACCCCCAATACCGGGAGAGACGAATCCAGTCTAACCGTCACTGCCTCCAAGTGCTTCGGGACTGCACCCAAAAACTACCTGTTTGCACAGCTCCTTTGAGCCGTGGTAGGGTAGTAATCAAAGTGCAGTGGGAACACACTCGAGGCGAAGTGACAGTGTCAAGTCAGCGGACTAAGCTGTACTCATGTCACCTGGGAACTGATAACTGACGATAGGTATATTACCAACCAACAGTTCCCGACGAGTCCTGTCCAGTGTACTCGTAACCTAACGAGCACCCGCATACTATCCCAAGTACGACGTACTAACGGCTGTGGGACAGACCGTCTCCCACACTGGGATGAGAAGCGCATACGCTAGTCTACTCCGGAGTATCGATGCCCTGTCTCGATAGTCCAACGACCAGGGACCTGTATAAGGATGTGCTTATAGATTACCCAGCTCCCACGTGTGCGAGCGCCATCACAACGCTGGTAATCAAGCAAAGATCCTAAGGGCTCTACTAATATGTATACCAGCAATATGCTAAAAGAAACACATGCACATATTAAAGTAGAGACAAACCAAGTAGCATACTACCATTTCGAGCAAGATTGTATATACAACTGTGAATATCCCAAGCTTCCATTAAGTAATATACAAGCTAGTATGATACAGTAATGGCCTCTAGGGCATATACACTAACAATCTCCCACTTGCACTAAGGCCATGTACTGGCGTATCGAAGACCTATCATCTCGATCAGCCGCTCGAACTGAGTCTGGGGCAAGGCCTTGGTGAATGGATCTGCTGTGTTATCCTCTGATGCAACTCTCCGGACCTCGATCTCCTGGCGATCCACGATCTCCCTGATCAGGTGATACCGCCTTAAGATGTGTCTGGATTTCTGATGGGACCTGGGTTCCTTCGCTAAAGCTATAGCCCCGTTGTTGTCGCAATACAGAGGTATTGGGTCAACAATGGACGGAACCACCTGAAGTTCTTTCAAGAACTTCCTCATCCAGACAGCTTCTTTTGCGGCATCAGATGCAGCGATGTATTCCGCTTCCATAGTCGAGTCAGCAACGGTTTCCTGTTTGGAGCTCTTCCAACACACCGCCCCTCCATTGAGGGTAAAGACAAAACCCGACATGGACTTGGAATCATCCTTGTCACTCTGGAAGCTGGAGTCAGCAAAGGCCTCAATCTGCAGGTCTTTTCCGCCATACACCAAGAACATCTCCTTAGTCCTTCTCAGGTACTTGAGAATGTTCTTTACTGCTATCCAATGTTTCTCCCCTGGGTTTGACTGATACCTGCTTACCACACTCAGTGCATAAGCCACATCCGGTCTGGTACATAACATCGCATACATTATAGAGCCTACCGCAGAAGCGTAGGGTATAATAGACATGCGATCCCTCTCCAAATCAGTTTTGGGAGACATCTCTTTGGAGAGGGTGATCCCGTGACAAGCCGGTAGATTACCGCGCTTGGAATCTTCCATACTGAATCTCTTCAGTATGGTGTCGATGTACCTGGACTGCGAGAGTCCTAATATCTTCTTGGATCTGTCACGGTAGATCCGGATACCCAGAATGTAGGAGGCATCACCCAGGTCTTTCATGGAGAACCTGTGTGACAAGAACCCCTTGACAGATTGTAGCATAGGAATGTCATTTCCTATTAAGAGAATGTCATCCACGTATAAAACGAGGAATACTACAGTTCTCGCTACAAATCTACAATAGATGCATGGTTCATCTGGATTTTTGATAAAGCCAAATTCTTTGACCGTCTCATCAAAACAGATGTTCCAACTCCGCGATGCCTGCTTGAGTCCATAAATGGACTTGAGCAACTTGCACACCTTTCCGCTGCTCCCACCCTGAATGAAACCCTCTGGCTGGTCCATATAGACACACTCCTCTAAATGACCATTTAGAAAAGCTGTCTTTACGTCCATCTGCCAAATCTCATAATCGTGGAAAGCAGCGATGGCAAGAAGGATCCGAATGGATTTCAGCATAGCTACTGGAGAAAAGGTTTCGTCATAGTCCAAACCAGGTCGCTGACGAAAACCCTTTGCTACCAGTCTAGCTTTATAGGTCTCAACCTGTCCATCTACACCAATCTTCCTTTTGAAGATCCACTTGCATCCTACGGGTTTTACCCCGTCTGGAGCAATGTCCAACGTCCATACTTTGTTGGTGTATATGGACTCCATCTCGGTCCGCATTGCATCCAGCCATTTTACCGAGTCGACGCTCTGAATGGCTTGCTGGAAGCTAGTAGGCTCATCACAATCTAGGATGCAGTCCTCTCTATCCCCGTCAATGAGGAAACCGTAGTACCTCTCGGGCGGATGAGACTGCCTACTACTCCTGCGGAGCGGCGTAGGAATGTCATGTTCTTTTGAACCTTCTGGTTCCACTAAACTTTCAGTAATAGTTTGTGGTTCTGGAATTTCTTCCAGTTCTATTGCGCTCCCACTTAATTCTTTTTCTATGAACTGATGTTCTAGAAAGTGGGCATGGCGAGAAACAAGGACTTTTTGTTCCTCTTCGTAATAGAAGTAATATCCCTTGGAGTTCTTTGGATATCCCACAAACTTGCACTGTACTGAGCGTGCCTCGAGCTTGTCCGCATGCTGCTTTTTTACAAAAGCTGGACATCCCCATGTCTTAATATGATTAAGATAGGGTTTCTTCCCACTCCATAACTCATATGGTGTGGTAGGCACAGTCTTAGTGGGAACACGGTTCAAAAGATATGCAGCTGTTTCTAGCGCATACCCCCAGAAAGATCGCGGTAACTCAGCGTTACTCATCATGGACCGTACCATATCCAATAGGGTTCGGTTCCGTCTCTCCGATACACCGTTATGTTGCGGAGTGTATGGAGGAGTAAGCTGAGAGAGAATTCCATTCTCTTTTAAGTAATTCAGGAATTCGGCACTTAAGTATTCTCCTCCTCGATCCGATCTTAGGATCTTGATACTTTTGCCGGTCTGTTTTTCTACTTCACTCTTATATTCCTGGAATTTTTCAAAAGCCTCGGATTTATGTTTCATTAAGAAGACATAACCGTACCTTGAAAAATCATCCGTAAAAGTTATGAAGTAAGAAAAACCGCTTCGCGCATGTGTAGACATTGGACCGCACACGTCGCTGTGTACGAGTCCCAAGAGCTCGCTCGCTCTTTCTCCGTGTCCAGAAAACGGAGCCTTTGTCATCTTTCCTTTGAGACAGGATTGACAAGTTGCATATGATTGATATTCGAACGAATCTAAATATCCTTCAGTATGTAACTTAGTCAATCTTCTCTCGTTGATGTGACCCAGTCTACAATGCCATAAGAAAGTTTTATTAATTTCTGGAGACTTTCTTTTGTGTGTATTCTGGATATTGAAAACCTGTGGTTGGTTTAAAACGTAAATACCGTTGTTCAATGTACCTGACCCAATCAACACTTGATTAAGGTGAATGTTCACTACATTACTTACAAATGCAAATTCATAACCTTCTTTAGATAATAAAGATACAGAAATGATATTACAGGTTGCATTTGGTACATAATAACAACTACGCAAAACCAAAAAGTGTCCATCTGATAATCCCAGGTGATAGTCCCCCACGGCCTCAGCATCCATGCTAGCACCGTTCGCAACTCTGAGGGTCATGTCACCTGCCTTCAAAACTCTACGCTTTCTCAACGCCTGCAAAGAATTACAGATATGAGATCCCGATCCGGTATCCAATACCCAGGAAGTAGAGTTTATAGATAGACAGTTTTCAATAACATACACACCTGAAGCTGAAGCTGCAACTCGCTTCAAATCCTGTGTTCTGGCTTTCCAAGCCTTGCAATCTTGTTTCCAGTGGCCACTTTTGTGACAATAGAAGCATTCTTCCTTCCCCACCAGCTTCCCCGCTACCTTTGTTGCTTTACCCTTTCCCTTCGTATCCACTTTACCGACACCGCCTCTTGGTTTGGCGGGGGCTTTCTTCTTCTTGCCCTTGGCTTTCGCCCTGGACCTAGAAGAGGAAGATCCTCCTACAAACAAAGTGGATGTCTCCCTACCCTTCTGTAGGGTGCCCTCAGCAGTCCTCAACATGTTCAGAAGCTCGGCAAGTTCAACCTCCTTTCCTTGCATGTTGAAGTTAAGAATGAACTGGGCGTAAGTGGAAGGAAGGGACTGGAGAATCAGATCAGTATAGAGTTCATTCTCCAACGTGGTCCCAAGGTCCGCGAGCTCCTCTATGTAGCCGATCATCTTAAGCACGTGGTCCGCTACCGATGATCCGACGGCCAACCTTGCCGAAAAGAGCTTCTTCGACACTTCGTATCTTGCGATACGAGACTGCTCTCCATACAGTTCTTTTGTATGGAGAAATATGGACTCTAGGTCCATATTCTCGTGCCTCCTCTGATGGTCATTGTCCATCGAGGCTAGTACGAGGCATTTGGCCCTCGCGCAATCTATCTCCCATGTCTTACGGATTTCTACATCCGCGACGCTGGAGGTGGGACCTGGGACGGGGGGAGCTTTGGTGGTAAGTATATACCCCAGCTTGTCATAAGTGATAGCCATCTTGACATTCCTGAGCCAATCTTTGTAGTTTGGCCCTGTCAATATGTTTTTATCTAATAGTAACTTAAGTCCGGTCATCTTGAATGGTCGCTGCAATTAGGAGAGAGAAAAGAAACACTTTAGCATGATGCTCTTGCAAGTTTAGAGTGGTTTTTAGTTTGTCTAAACTGGATGGCTCCCACTGTCTCTCGAATCCCTTCTCAAACCATAAAGAAAAGGATTAGCCGGGATCATTCTCACCGTACAATACTTGCTTAACCGTTCAGCCAGGCCAGTGTCGGTACTTCGAGGGAGGTTTTCCAACGCTTTCGCGAAGTTCCTTAATTAAGTAACCTCTTTTCCCTGTGGGCGTAGCCCCGCTAACACCTTTCTAGGCACCTACTAGGTTTATAGCATTGATCGTTAAGTGAGAGTTTTCCCGAGGAGTAGCATATACTCACAGTAGGATCGGGATCCAAATATCATCGCGTGATAAAACCGAAGGAATCCTACCAGAATCATCACACTCCAAATGGTATGCAAATCTAGCAAGTTTCAGTACTTATGAAACTCCCGATGTGGATTTTTGCCCCATGCTCTTATGACCTTGACTTTGGCCAAAATATCATAAGTCACATGTCAAGTTCTACCCGTCATTCTCCTGGTTAATTTGGACCCACCCGTACCTACCCTTGGCTTTGGCCAAAATGGCAGCACGACTGTCCCAAACCAACGCATCTATCTATGCTGCACATGAATACCCAAACGCTACCAATCACTATGCCTTGACTTTGGCCAAAATACATAGCTTGAATACTTTTGACCATTCATGTGGAATGACGGAGGGCTACGGATGGTTTTGGCGAAACCGTGAACGTAGTGAACTTGATATAATCGATGGAACGAGATAGCTTTTAAAAGGAGTGGTTCAAGCTCCGCGTTTAAAAGTTTTAGTTTTGAAAAGAACCGAGTGGTTTTCAAAGTGTTCCAATCGACTTTTACTTGGTTTATTTCTTGCATTAGTTCTTTTAATGCGTCCCATCATTTAAACCTACCATTGCAGAAAACAACCAAAATATGACGTACGCTTATGCCATTCGCATTCGCCACGGGGCCCCGTCATCACCCGTTAGGTTACTTAACTAACGACAGAGCGGGGGCTGGGCTAGCGCGGCTGTAAAACATAAGCAACGCCTAAATAGTTATTATATATAAATATATAGCAATGATAGACATTACAGATCACAGATGAATACATTGGATATACTAGGAATCCGCAATGCGTTCGAGCCTGCAACGCAAAGCGGATTACACGGTCGCGGTGAATAGCCAATACCCCACCCAAGACCCCTACGGGTGCGGCAAACTACCCGCCAAGCACCCGAAGCGAAGCAACCTCCCTCACCACCGTGAGTAGGCCACTCGGCACTTCGAGTACCCGGTAGTTTGTGCACCCCCTCCATGGGTCTATCCTAGGAGCAAAAACAGTAAAAAGAATTATACAATGACGGCTACAACCCCGACCCGGTTGTGCGGCCATATAAAGAATATTATTACATCAATTTACATGTTACAATTGAATGAAAGAAAAACAACGCTCATCTCACATCCAACCCGGCTATTCACCCGCGACAATCCAATCCATTCATATCCACAAACCAACAACAAACACAGATCATGTATAACCCCGACTAATCGTCTTATAGCGATTAGCCGACGTTCAATACATGCAAGCATTACAGATATAACCGATGTAGTTAAAGCGTAGTGAAGTTCCGAAAAAATACGGATTTATAGGCCCGCAAAAGCAAATTTTAGTTCTGGAAAATCTGGGCATATAATATATATCCTAAAAATCCCAAAACCAATACAGAAAGACACTGCACGAAAAACGATGCAGTGAAGACATCAAACCGCGGCGCTTCCGCGGCACGAGCCTACCTAGTGCGGCGGAAGCGCGGCGGTTTAGATGATTCTCTGTCTCGTTTTTCGTGGGTGTTTTTAAAAAACCCTGAGATGAATTTACAAATATAAAGTTTTCTATTTTGAGCAGAAAAAAATTCAACAGAAACTAGGGTTTTTCAAAGTTCGGTTTTTGGATTTTTCGGTTTCGAAACTTCGCTATACTTTACTACCTAGCTAGTTTGAGTTTAGTTAGGCTCTGATACCACTGTAAGTCCGTGTTGCCCATCCCGGTGCTTACGAGAGGCGGAAAACATAATAAAAATCGGATTTTTAATGACTTAGGCAACATGGACTATGCTTGTGAGGATCTTTGCTAAACTAAAACTAGCTAAAGTAAACTAACAACTAACAAAGTTGTAGAAAGGTTATACCTTTGGTCTTTAGTCCTTCTCTCCTTGCTCCTAGGTATGGTAGAAAGAGTTCACCTTGCTTGTCTTCTCCCGTCAAAGAAGGATCCACTTGAAAGCCACCACCTTTAGCTTCAACTCCAAGCTAGGAGTAACTAGAGTGCAAGAAATGCTAAGACTTGAACCCTAGAAGTGAGTAGAGAAGATCAAGAGAGGGTTTTTCTCAAGCTTTTTGTTTCTCAACACATGAGAGGGAGAGAGCTTGAGGGAGAGGATGAGCAAGAGAGAGAAAAGAAATGAGAGAATGAGAAAATAGTGAGCCATTCTCACTAATATGTGTGAGTTATCTTAATTAATTAATTAGCAAGAAAATTGTCATGGTTTAATCAAGAGGTGACCATTATCATTTCATTATTAATGCAAATTGCAAGAATCAAAGAGCATCTTCCAAATGAAATGATCATGGTCAAATTGTCAACTTGGTCAACAAGTCAACAAAGTCAAAGTGTCAACAACAACAACCATGCACAATAATTAAGCTAATTATTAATTAACAATAATACACACAAAAACAATAGGGTTAATAAAATGACAATAGTCATTAACCCTAAACAAGGTCCTCTCCCTCAATCTCAAGCAACCGTGCATACGCACCCGCATTCGTGATCCGAGGAACACGAACACAATGAGAAAAACCAATCTCAAATCATATACTAGGATCCGGCTTAAACCAAAGCCCGCTAGTATAAACTGTCCGGACAGCAAACGTGCACAAGTGCGCGGATGCGAACGAACCCTGTCGCAAAACCATGCGACCTCTACTCGTTTTGCCTAAAGGCGAATAGCTCTCTGTGTGGGACTCTAAAGACTCGACACTACGCTGGCAGTGGGTTTAACCACAGACCGCAAGCGGCACTAGCTGTACGTAACGGTCCCCAGGTAGATGTCGATAAGAAGACTGACGAGGTGAACCCCATCTGCACTCCTACTGAGCCTGTATGTGACAGTCTCCGTACAGTCCGGTCTGTTCGTCTGATACATCGCATGGCGGGCCTAGGGGGGCGGTGAACGTCAGTCCCCTAATAGCGGTACAAGTCGTGTCGGAGTGTAGCCCAGAACACCCTGAGATAACACTGGAAACCTACCAGTATATCTCGCTTGCCCTGGCCAGGGACTACTCGTGTAATGGCTCTCCTAGACACAGCGCGATGTCAACCCCCAATACCGGGAGAGACGAATCCAGTCTAACCGTCACTGCCTCCAAGTGCTTCGGGACTGCACCCAAAAACTACCTGTTTGCACAGCTCCTTTGAGCCGTGGTAGGGTAGTAATCAAAGTGCAGTGGGAACACACTCGAGGCGAAGTGACAGTGTCAAGTCAGCGGACTAAGCTGTACTCATGTCACCTGGGAACTGATAACTGACGATAGGTATATTACCAACCAACAGTTCCCGACGAGTCCTGTCCAGTGTACTCGTAACCTAACGAGCACCCGCATACTATCCCAAGTACGACGTACTAACGGCTGTGGGACAGACCGTCTCCCACACTGGGATGAGAAGCGCATACGCTAGTCTACTCCGGAGTATCGATGCCCTGTCTCGATAGTCCAACGACCAGGGACCTGTATAAGGATGTGCTTATAGATTACCCAGCTCCCACGTGTGCGAGCGCCATCACAACGCTGGTAATCAAGCAAAGATCCTAAGGGCTCTACTAATATGTATACCAGCAATATGCTAAAAGAAACACATGCACATATTAAAGTAGAGACAAACCAAGTAGCATACTACCATTTCGAGCAAGATTGTATATACAACTGTGAATATCCCAAGCTTCCATTAAGTAATATACAAGCTAGTATGATACAGTAATGGCCTCTAGGGCATATACACTAACAGTTGTATATCAGGTTCGGTATCTAATGACATTCGTTCAGAATCAATGTATTTGGTAATACAAGGTGATGACTGCCAACTGATTTGGCTGCAACATTTGCACCAATCTCTATACTTCGAGACATATCACCATATTCTCAGTTCTTTACCTATCTATAGCCCATGTAACAGATTACATATGTGAGATCCTGATCCGGTATCTCATACCCAGGACGTATGGGATACTGAGAAACGATTCTCGGTGAGGAACACACCCGAAGAAGATGTATCAACATGTACTTTCTTCGTTTGGGCGGCATGGGAATCCTGGTAATCCTCATTTTCTTGCTCGATCTTATAACAGTTATAAAGTAGAGTGGGACCAACGTTCCCCAAGCTCAGTATAAAAATCGGGTTCGGTCAATACATCCATATTATTATCTTGATTAAGGCGTGACATGGTCGTTACCTGGAAAGAGAGAGAAGAAAACACTCTGCGTGTACTCTTGCAAGATTAGATTGGTTATGTATTTTATCTAATCAGGATGGCTCCCACTGTTTTTATCAAATCTTCCTTCAAACCCTAAAAAGAAAGACTAGCCGTGATTAATTATACCCTATAAGTACGCCAATCTTTCAGCCAGGCCAGTGCCGGTACTTTGAGGGAGGTTCCCCGTGCTTTCGCACGGACCTAATTAAAATAAACCTCGTTTTCCCAGGGGCGCAACCCCGTTGACACCTTTCTAGACCCCTACTTGATCGGCTAATTGTAAAGTGCAAAACTCTCCCCAGAGTAACAATTACTCGCAGTGGGTGTCTGTTAGTTATATGTATGCCCTAGAGGCCATTACTGTACATACGATGTATATTGTAGTGGATGCTTGGACATATATAGGGAGGACATTCTTGCTCGACATGATAGTACGCTATCTGGTTACTCTTTATCTTAACATGTACTCTGAATGTTCTCTGGTGACACTGGTACAGGTTAGTCTGTAGACGCGAGATCGTCATAGTGTCTTGTGTGATTCCCACTGTGCTTTGATTTCCATCATACCAAGTCCAAGAAGGCGTGCAAAAAAGAGGCTTTTGGGTACAGTCCCGAATCACATGGAGGAAATGAGCGATAGGAGGGGATTCGTCTCTCCCGGTATAGGGAGTTGATGTTGCGCTGTGTTCGATTGGCTATAACTGGAAATCCCTGGCAAGGGTTGCTGAGATCTACTGGTAAGTATTATCAGTAGTTTCTTAAACTATTATATACCTCATATCGACACGACTTATCAAGCTACTGGGGTCTGACGTTTACTACCCCTAGGCGAGATATGCGACATATCAGACGAAGAGACCGGACTGTACGGGAGTGTTACTGATTGGATTCGCAGGAGAATGTACAGGCTTGCTTGTTGATCTTCTGATCGCTCAATACCTGGGAGGCTGTTATGTTTAGCTGACCGCTTGCAGCTTGTGGGTATTTGATATGATTATCACCTACTGCCGGCGTATTGACGATTCTTTAGAGTCCTACACAGAGGTTTCTTGACTCAGGCAAAACGGAGTTGGGGCACATAAGTAATATGTGCAGGACCGAGAACAATACGTGTATGTGATACCGTACTAGATTCTCGCGATATGAGATATCGGCCGGGTATATATGATATAGCCGGGTCATCGGATCAAGTGTTGATTCGATGAACTGATACAGATTATACTAGTCGGTTATTTGTGAAATAGCCGGATTATCGGATCAAGTGTTGATTCGATAATTTAATGTATAATTATATATTTGATATATTAAGTTAAATTAACTAATATAAGCTCACTAAAAGATTCTTTTTCTCACTCGGGTAATACAATGATATATATGCGATATATGTTAATTGTATTATTTTATTTTGTTACAATAAATATTGTATATGTGATATATAATTTTGTAACATGTTAAAGTTATTAATGCAACATGATTAGTGGAGATTAAACATGATTAAGGTTTGATTTGGGTTAATTTTTCTAGAAGCTTCT
Source organism: Agapanthus africanus (assembly GCA_030015575.1). NCBI lineage: Eukaryota > Viridiplantae > Streptophyta > Magnoliopsida > Asparagales > Amaryllidaceae > Agapanthus > Agapanthus africanus. The sequence continues at coordinate 112,011,828 of JASDDO010000029.1, forward strand.
AGACGCTTTTTGTTTTGTTTTTGCAAAGATATTTTGTAAAGATATTTTGTAGATATTTGTTAACCCAACCTAACCATTCACCATGGTTAAGTCTCTACATGGGTTAAGTTATCATACTTAACCCATTGTTGCATTTCTAACCTCAACACAATTCATTATTCATCACAAAGTAAATGCTTCTTTTTCTTCCTTCTTCTTTTTGGATGGAAAATCTTTCTAGCTTTTCCATTAGTGATGAAAATGAGTGAGATTAAGAAAATAAATGAAAGCTAAATTCCTACTTCATCATCCTAATCTATTCTTACCAATTAGATTAGGGTGTTCACTTCATTCGTGAGTGAGAGCTTGTGTTAAAGAAAGTTCAAGGTAGATCATCTTTGTTATCGAAGATCGGAAGCAAGTTTGCATCTTTTTCTTCATGGAGCCTCTCTAGAGTCCGGGTACTAGATGATCGCAGCGAAGGGACCTCAACACGGAGCTTTATAAATGAAGGACCAGACTACAAAGGTTGTAATCCCAAACTCTTAGAAGTAAAGTTGTTTACTTGCTTTGTTTCGCCTAATCTCAAGTTTAAAGATCTTGGTTAGGGTTGTTCGGCACGTCTAAATTTTAAATCGGGAATGGTTGATGCCTTATAGACCCTTATGAAAGTGCCTAGTAACCCTATAGTGGTATCAAAGCCAAGCTATAGCTTTAGGCGAAGTCTAGACGAAGTTTAAAGTCCGATCGAACTCCGAATACCCGTAAAACCCTAGTTTCTGGAATTTTTTTCAAAAGTTGACATTTTTCATATTAAAATTACTCGGAAAATTAAGCAGGGAAATCTATGAATTACTGTGAAAAATGAGCCACCAATACAATTAAAGCGCCGCGGAACCGCGGCCGTACCATAGCTTGCGCGGCGGTTCCGCCGCCAAACAGTAGCATTATGGTTTGCGTTTTGCACAGTAATATCCGTAGGTACTTCTTTATGTTTCTGGGAATTTTTAATTATACTTAAGTGTTGATTTTTCTGGGATGTATTGGGAACTCGTTGATTCGATCAGAAAGTTTAACTTCGTTTAAGTTTTTTCCGGGTAATTTAGAACTTGTTAAAAAGTTCGACCGGATATCAATAACTCACTTTTTCCCCTGCCGGAAATTTTCTAATTGTTGGATTTTTCCGTAGTTTAAGAACGTTCTTAGTCGTGCAAGTAACGCGGTGGACCCTCTAAAAGAACACAAACCTTAACTCGATTATGTGACCGTCTGAACCTCCTCTAAACCTTAGGGTTTGTGGCAGTACGGCGTTGCCACTTGTGATGCGTTGGTTTGACCCTTTTATGGCTGGACCATTGGTACTGTGGCATGTGATGGATGTTTTTAAACTAATTTCAAGTGTTGAGAATTATTTGGGAAATCTTGGGTGTTTGTTTATTCGATCGGGAAGTGTAACATTGTCTGTTTATCTGGAATATGATACAATATTAGGAATCCACAAGTAGTTATGAGATAATTAATTTGAATGTTATAAATCTAGCAGTTTAGTCTCAGATGATCGGTTGCCATGGGATTTTCATGCGATCAAAAGTCCGTCGCAGTCACGTAGCGTACGCGGATACTCGCCAGGTAAACTTAATATATAGCCATGCCCCATAGCCCCGACCAAGTGACTGTAGGAGAACCCCGTCGCCAAAAGCATCCGTTCGGGTGCTCGCGGCAGCGGTGTTCTGCCTTAGTGCACTTCGTCGACGGTATACGTGGGTGCGGCCGTCTACTAAAGTTTGCGATGAGCATTCGATCAGGATGTCGGGAATCTTGTTGAATTGCCCGACTAGATATTGAAAAGTGTTTTCGATATTGAGACTAAAATGTGGGGTTTATAATTGTTAGGCATGCGATGTCTAAGGAATTCATTTGGTTAGGCATGCGATGTCTAAGGAGGTTGCGGATTCCAACTTTTGTAGTTTTACACTTTCTTTTCTGCGACCGTAAGTGTAATATGTGGGGTATCGCCGGTTTCGTTGCTATACATCAACGACAATTGGGGTACGTATATTTACTTACGTTGATGATATGAGATATTATGTGTTGCTGTGATATGTTATATTGGATCGTCGCGTTCTGAATAGCCGGGGTTTTTATGTGACATGAAAGTTTTTCTTTTTCATTCATGTAAAATTCATTTGTATGTAATATTCTTTTAGTGGGGCACTTCCGGGATGAGGATGATGTCACCGTTGTATATTATTTACATTTTCGCATTAGGTAGACCCAAGGCGGAGAGCACAAGTAACCGTGTTGTAGGGTCCAGTGGGAAACCATCTCGAGGAGTCGAGACCGGGTCTCCTAACCCTAGAATTGGCAGTGTTTCTTGCCGCTCTCGTAGGGGTCTAGGGATGTGGGTTTGGCTATTCATCACGACCGTGGAATCCGTGCTTTATACAGGCACGTATTAAAACACGGACCTCCTAGTATATCCAATATTTCATATATGTTCTTCTGCTGCAATGTTCTGTGATGAGATCATATTACTGCCTGAGACGAATGTTTATATTATATATATGAGATATATATTGTACATTGATGATTTCGTTTCAAATGTGATGCTTGTGAAGTATAATAAAAATGGGACTTTATTAATGAGATTAATGAACTAAAAGAAACCTAAAGACGTTGTAGAAACTTGTCTCAAAAATAGGTATCTCTAGTTCTTGCATTGCATAGCGGTGTTCCTTGTAGAACATCCAGCACCTTATTCGATAAGGAAAGAGCCGAGATCCCTTCACCGGGAGTGACCTCTTTAGCAAAACTAGCAGATGCTACAAACTCGGTTTGTCTTTTGATTGTTTTTATAGTTTTTGCTTTGCATAGTGATATTTGTGAAATATCCTGCACCTTATTCGATGAGGAAAGAGCCGATAATCCCTTCACCGGGAGTGACCTCTTTAGCAAAACTAGAAAAGGCCTAAAAAACATTTCATTAAATATCACTCGATTCTACAACGATATCAAGTTCATTACGCTCATGGTTTTCTTAAAAACCAGCGTTGCCCTCCGTCATTTCGGATAAGTACTTCATAGTATTCGTGCTGCGTTTGTTGGCCTACGTCAAGGCGTAGTGTGCGGTAGCTATTTATGCTTATCTGCAAAAGCATATGATGCGATTGAGTTAGGGTAGTCATGCGACTTTGTTGGCCTGCGTCAAGGGTCGTGCGAGTGGGTTTAATTCAATCGGGAAATATACGGGTTGAACTTGACTAGCGGACTATGGTTTTTTGGCCTGCATCAAGGTCATAGGACGCTAGGGGTAAAATATTATTGGGAATTTCAAGTGTTGAAATTTGCAATAAGATTGCATACCTTATATGAGATAGTTTTATCCCGATACCCGCTGCGAGTAAGAGTTACTCCTGGGAGAGTTTTACACATTACAATTAGCCGATCGAGTAGGTGTCTAGAAAGGTGTCAATGGGGTTACGCCTCTGGGAAAACGAGATTTACTTTAATTAGGTCCGTGTGAAAGCACGGGGAACCTCCCTCAAAGTACAGTCACTGGCCTGCCTGAAAGATTGGCGAACTTGTAGGGTGTAATTAATCCCGTCTAGTCTTTCCTTTTAGGGTTTGAAGGAAGATTTGACTAAAACAGTGGGAGACATCCAAATTAGATATATTGATAACAAATATAAACTTGCAAGTGCATATGCTGAGTGTTTCTTCTCTCTCTCTCTCCTGGTTATGACTATGTCACGCCTTAATCAAAATAATAATACAGATGTATTGACAGAACCTGCTTGTTATACTGCGCTAGGGAACATTGGTCCCGCTCCAACTTGTAATTGTTATAAGACAGAGGAAGAAATAGGGGATTACCAGAATTCCCGTGTCGTCCAAACGAAGAAAGTGCATGTTGATGCACCTTCTTCGGGTGTGATCATTACATAAAACTGTTTCTCAATATCCTTTACATCCTGGGTATTTGATACCAGATCAGGATCCCACATATGTAATTTGTTACATAGGCTACAGATAGGTAGAGAACTGAGAACGGGTGATAAGTTTCATGAGATAGAAATGGTGCAAGTGTTGCAGCTAAGTCTGTTGGTAGTTATCACCCTGTATTACCAGAATACATTGATTCTGAACGAATGTTATTAGATACCAAACCTGATATACAACATCATATCAGTCTCTTTATTAGTAAAGAAGGATATAATTTTGTATTGTTGGATAATGTTTTGAATATTTCCTATATCAAGAGTTGATCGATTCAGGCACGTTATCTAAAAGCATAGACCTTCTAAATCAAACCAAAGTTCTTAAGGTATAGAACACACACAAGAGGAAGAGTTCAGAAATGAACGAATCCTTCTTGAGGCATTGTAGACTAGGTCATATCAATGCGACCCGACTAGCTGAAGTTACATATAGATGCAAATTTAAATGAGTTTGAATTTACATCTTGTGAAACTTGTCGGTCATGTCACAGAGATAGGATGACCACAGCTCCGTTTATTGGAAACAGAGAAAGAGTTAGTGAACTCTTAGGATTGATACATGCTGATGTATGAAGGTCCCCTGTCTACAGATGCCAGGACCGGTTCTTTGTACTTCATTACATTCACTGATGATCTCTCAAGATTCAGACATATGTTCTTATTGAAACACAAGTCCGAAACTTTTGAGAAAATCACAGAATATAAGTTAGATGTAGAGAACCAAAAACGGGTATAAGTATTATGTCCTTTGATGAGATCAAGGAGGAGAATACTTAAGCACGGGATTCCTGGACTATTCTACAAGAGAATGAGATTCTCTCTCAGCATTACTCCTCCGTATACACCACAGCACGTCGGTGTATCGGGGCAGAGCAATTTCACCCTATCACATATGGTGCGCTCTATGATGAGAACTACTGAGTTTCCTATTTCTTTTTTGGAGTTATGCACTTGAGAAGATGCATACCTATTGAATAGGGTTCAAATCAAATCAGTTGCCTACCACTTCATATGTGATATGGAATGGGAAGAGCCCATATCTTAAGTAAGTTAAGATTTGGGGTTGTCCGGCCTATTTCTAAAAGCAAAATCCGGACAAGCTCGAGGCAAAGTCAGTTCTGTTGAAGTTTGTTGGATATCCCAACCATTCGCAAGGGAATATCTTCTACCAAACCGAGGAACAAAAGATCTTTTGTTTTTCATCATGCCACCTTTATGAAAGCGAATTTCTTGTGAAGAAATTATTGGTCATGAGGTAGAAATAGAAGGAGTTCCAGCTATACAAACTGCAGCTGATGATTTGGTAGAACCAAAGGATTCAATAGTTTCCAACGAACCTCAGCCCCTCCGCCGATCTAGTAGGGTTCCTCACCCACCTGAGAGATACTTCGGTTTTCTCTTGTAAGTGCACGGCAGCACCCAACAGTCTGTCCGAGGCCAAAATACGGAAACGATACTTTTCTTTAACTTTTAAAAAACGGCGCTACTGCGCACTATAAAACCCGGATCGGGCCATTAACCTATTACTAGCAAACAAGAGAAAGGGTAGAATGCTATGCCGAGCGATCCGTGTCCTCCGGTCTTCGGCCTCCACTCCAATCTCCTCGCGGAATCTTCGGTCTTCATTTTCTCGTCGGAACGGGCACCACATCGCCGGGTTCTTTTACGGGCTCCTACCTCTCGACCGAGGCAACTCGGGCACGAAGTTGGCAAGCCGGCGTGCCCAAGGATGCTGTAGGATAAGTGTAGAATGTTTTGTCTCTTGGGGTTTGATGTTGCCATTTGATGGAGGTGGACTGAGTAGAACTTTGGAGACGAGCTAGAAATTTTTAGCAAGCAAAGAATGAGATGAAGAAATTTTTTCCTTTCACTAAAATGAACCTCTCTCCTCCCTTGAGAATGTGGCCGGCCCCCCTTCAAAAAATGGTGGTGGGAAAAAAATAATGCAAGAAGGAATTTGTATGATAATGAGAAGAAATGGTCACACCATTTTCCAAATCAATCCCTTCATATTCCATCACAATAAATGCAAAGGAAGTGATGCAAAAAGATTCTTTTGATGCATAGAACCATCATGAAGCTACATATACAAATAACCCACTCCACAATTGCAAATTTGCAAATATGCAAATTAGCCCCTCCATCAGAAAAATCCGGCCAGGAAGGAACAAAGGAAAACTGGCTGAAACGGAATGCAAACTGGAAACTCCAAAAAAACTGATCCCGTAATAAATTACAGGAAAACCCCGCGACTGTATATAAATACCCGCATTTGTATTCCGACCGAATACAAATGCAATGAGACAAAATCTACACTGTACAATACTAGGATCCGGCTTAAACCAAAGCCCGCTAGTATTATCCGTCCGATCATGATCCGTGCAATACCGCACGTATATGATCGAACCCTGCCATATCTCCATACGGCCTCAATAGCGTTTCACCCGAAACTTGAGAAAACGGTCTGTGGGGGACTCTAAAGACTCGTCAACACCTTGGTTGTGGATTTAACCACTAGCACGTCAGAGGTATTAGCCATACGTAACGGGCTACCAGGTATTGACCAAAAGGGACGTCGATGAGCGAACTCATCCTGACACCCTACTGAGCCTGTCAGTGACAATATCCGTACAGTCCGGTCCGTTCGTCTATGAGCATCGCATGGCGGGCCTAGGGGGTTGGTAAAAGTCAGACCCCCCAAAAGCGGTACAAGTCGTGTCGGAGTGTAGCCCAGAACACCCTGAGATACTACTGGAATACCTACCAGTAAATCTCCTGCCTTGGCCAAGGACTTCGTGTAATGGCTCTCATAGACACAGCGCGACCTCACCCCCAATACCGGAAGAGACGAACACCTGAAGATCCGCTCACTGCCTCCATGTGGCTCGGGACTGTACCCAACTAAAACCTGTTTGCACGTTTCCTTTGAGTGTGGTAGGGAAGTAATCAAAGTACAGTGGGAACTCACATGAGACAAATGACGATCTCAGGTCAATGAACTAACCTGTACACATGTCACCAGGGAACTTCTATCTGACATCAGGTATAAGACCAACTAGCATGTTCCCGGCGAGTCCTGTCTGGTGTACTCATAACCCAATGAGCACCTGTATACATCTTAGGTGAACCAACTGACACCAGTGGCTTGCGAGACTGGCCACCGCCCCTCGTCGGGGTCTCGACTGTATGCACTAGTCTACTCTGGAGTATCGATGCCCTGTCTCGAAACTCCCACGACTAGGGACCTTTTAAGGATGTGCTTATAGACCCCAGCTCCCACGTATATGATCGCCCTCATACTGCTGGCAGTCAAGAAAGAATCCTAGGGGCTCTATCAATGTGCAATAGTGACCTGTAAGGTCACCTAAAGCAGTACACGATGATAAAGATAAACCAGATAGCATATTATCATCTTGAGTAAGACTGTCCTACCGGTATAGGTCCACCCTCAATCATTGCAATCACGTGCCTGTGATCCAATAATTGACTCTGAGGGCACTATCTCCAACAATCTCCCACTTGCACTCAAGGCTAATTATTGCGATGTCGCATACTCACAGCCCGTGTGATACCAAACACCCAACTCCTCTACTAGTCAGTCTCACAAAGCTCGTTTGCGAAACTATTGCGTTCGAGGAATAGCCTCAGTGAGTGGATCCGCTGTGATGTTTCCTTTTATGTCTCTCTTTATCTCAAGTTCGTGGAGAAACCCATCTCCCGAAATGAGCAATACCTGTCTTAGAATATATTTGGATGTCTTATGGGACCTAGTTCATAAGTGAACTTCAAATCCAAATTTCTTAGACAGTATCGTCGACTGAACTTAATCAGTGTCCTGCGCCATGCCTCCCTCAGTATCCTCCTGGACCACCTGTCCAAAATACCGCCCCTTGTTAGAGGGAAAACTATAACTCTGACAGCCACTCTGTCATCCAGGTCACCTTGGAAGCCTGGAATGATAACTGTCTCCCGAAGGAGGATGTCGTTATCATATCCCTAGAACATTCACTTATGTTCTAAAACTGCTTCCAAATGTTTCTCCAGGATTGGATCAATATCAACTTATTGCATCTCGTGCAAAAACAACATCTGGTGTGGTACTTGACATCTCATGATCAACTCAATTGCCTAAGCAAGTGATCTGCCAATCATGCACAGCCCTCTCCCCTTTATTCTGTAAGACTCCTTTAGAGAGGGTGACTCCATCACCTGCAGGTACACTACCATGCCAGGAGTCATCCATTCTAAAACACTTTAAGAATGCTTTCTAAGTACCCAGATTGGGACACTTCCCAAATCTAGATCTAAGATAATAGATCTAGTAACCAGAATGACTGATATAAAATCCAATTCCTTATCTGGAGAAACCACTGTGTGACAACCAAAGTACAACCGATCGTAGTATAGGAACATCACTTCCTACTCGGTGTATGTCATCCAAATACCAGGACATCACACCCTACTACCTTCTTAACAGATCCATCCCATATTCTGATGAAGTCAAACCTATGACTGTCACATCAGAAATAGATGATCTATCTCCGCTTTATCTGCTTTAGTCTATAAATAGACATAAGCTACTTGTCCACTATGCTTCCACTGCTCCTACTGACTACGACAACCCTCTGGCAGAGTCATATACACCTGCACTTCTAAAGCTAGTTTAGAACGACTCTATACTCATCCTCCTGCCGGGTTTCACAGTCTGGAACAACAGCATTGGCAAGTCTGGGTAAACAAGAACCTCCCTGCCACCGTCCTTGAGGCTACCGGAGTACCTCTCGGGTGCCTGAGGTTACCCACCTGATCTGCGGAGTGGCCAATGGAATGTCAATCCAGATTGAATCTTTAGGTTCTTAGCAAATTTTCAGTAATCGTTTGTGGTTCTGGAATCACTTCCAGTTCTACCATACTCCCACTACCGTTTTCTGAAAAAATTCATTTTTATTAAAACTGTGGCGAGTCAAGAACAATATCACGTTTGATCTTCCAGATGGTAAAAAATCAACCCTCGTCATAGCCTCGGTCAACCCACAAATAGCCATTACAGAAACATGACTTGAGTTATCCAGAGTCTGGTTTTAAGCATAAGCCGGACAACTCCCCGTACCTTAACATCGTTAAGATATGAACTGTTCTATATCCAATATAGAAGCAGAGGCACTGATTTAATTGAACCAGATTCAAATCATGCAGCTATCTCTAGTGCATGTCAACTAAATGGAAAAAGGCCGATCAGCGTTACTCAACTTAGGAGTGCTTCCAATTATGAGTAACCTGAAAGAGAAGCAAGATCTCTTAAAACCATTACTATCAACTGAATACCACACACAAGTATCTACATCTTCGATCACCTTGAAGAATACTGATACTTGCAACATCTGGTTCTCTACTTTATTCTTATACCTATAACTTCTCAAAACTTAGACCTTGTGTCTCTACGAAACACATGTCTAAGAACTAGAGAAGTCACAAGTAAACAGAATATAGTACGAGTACCAACCCCTCTGTCGTAACGGACACTGGACAACATATAATACTCTGTATAAGTCCCTTGAGTCTGATAACTCATTCGCTGTGCGTCGTAGGTTAAAAACTGTACTTATGGTTAAGAAGAATTACACCGCTGTTTAATACTCCTTACCTAACCATCCACTGATTTAGGTAAATGTGATGGACATAATTTCAAAAAGTTATATCTCACTCTATAAAAATAGACGTACATATATATCAATTTGAAATTGGTGCATAACAGCGGATATTCAAAACCAAATATTTACCGTCCGGCAAACAGCCCAGGTGATTTCCTCAAATATCACCAATTACAACGAAATCCGATATAATGAGGATGATCACCTAATTCCCAATAACTTACTCCCACTCATCATCTGTAAACCATACAGATGTGAGAATCATACCTGGTAAATACATACCCTGGAGTAAGGACTAATTGGGAAATCAGTTTTCTTTTAACAGTACACAGTGAAACTGAAACATTGAAATGTTTCGATGGGGTATCCGGGTATTCCTAGTAATGCCTCTTCCATTATCCAGATTCACAACTGTAACCGTATATTTCTATGCGAACTCTCCACATCCCTTCATATGTCTTTAGTCATTACCTTCTGCATACCCCTTTAGGCCAAATGGTTTTCTTCCTTCCCTACCGTTCGGCACCAGCCTATGGTTTGGAAGAAGACTATCCAATAAGCATTATGGGTGTACTTTCCTAATCCTAGGAGCACTCGCAACGCGAGAGAAGGTGAAGATAAAAGACACCTGAATAAACCTTATTCCTATTTCTCCTCAACCAGAATCCATCCCCGAACTGGAACAAGTTCCTTCGAGTTCGTATATAACCATACGATGGAGTATCCAATAAACTGTGGATCTTCGTAGTGATATGGAGTGTTCTGGAGAAATACAAAGATGATGTGGGAGTGGCGATGAAATACATGGTTTGGTCGTGAATATCAGTCGCAATTTACTTTGCCTCCTTCTAATCCCTTTATTTGTCTTTACATAATACCTTCTGTACACCATCGTTAGGCTAATTGGTTTTCTTCATTCCCTACCGGTCGGCACCTGCCAATGGTTTGGAAGAAGACTATCCAATTTGCGTAATAAGTGTACTATCCCCTAATCTAAGGGGTACTCGCAACCTGAGAGAAGGTAAAAGGAAAAGACAGCTGAATAGTCTTATTCGTTTTCTCCAGAACCGGAAACCATCCTCGAATATATTCCTTCGAGTTCGTATATAACCATACGATGGTTTTATCCAATGGAAGTGGACGTTCGTAGTAATACTGGGTGCTCTGGAGAAAAGGGTAAAAGTAGGAGTGGCAATGAGGTTTGCAACTCTGACAATCCAAAAGCCAGTGTTTAAGAAGGTTCGGTTAATCTTGGTCACTGAGTCATAGTCTAGGGTCGGGTCATGGTCGCTGCCAAAGAGAGAGAGAAAAGAAACACTCAGCGTGCACTCTAACCTAGATCAGAATGGTTACCAATTTATTTAATCTGGAAACCTCCCACTGTAACGTCAAATTCTTCTCCAAACCTGAAAGAAGAATTAGTCGGGATTACCCGCGGAGTAAACCAACTGATCAATGGGAATCGAGATCCAACTATCATCGCATGATAACGTGACGGAATCCGCTCACGTTATCACACTCCAGAAGGTATGCACATATCTGGCAGGTTTCAGTTTCTTTAGAAACTCCCGATGTGATTTTTACCCCATGCTCTTATGACCTTGACTTTGGCCAACAAATCATAAGTCGCATGTCAAGTTCTACCCGTCATTTTCCAGGTTAATTTGCCCGTACCTACCCTTGACTTTGGCCAACAAGGCAGTACGACTGTCCCAAACCAACGCATCTATCTATGCTGCATATGAATACCCAATAGCTACCAATCATTGTGCCTTGATTTTGGCCAACAAACACAGCTTGAATACTATTGACTATCCATATGAAACGACGGAGGGCTACGAATGGTTTTTGGCGAAAAACCTTTAACGTAATGAACTTGATATCGTTGAAGGAACCGGATAGCTTTTATAAAAATATAGTGGCGAAAACTTTTGCTAAAGAGGTCACTCCCGGTGAAGGTATCTCAGCTCTTTCCCCGTAGAATGAGGTGCAGGATATTCCAACTGAATACCACGATGCAAAGCAAAACTAAATGACTATAGTGAAGTTGTTGCCCTTACGCACACTTCTGTCCAAGGGGTCACTCCCGGTGAAGGGATCTCGGCCCTTGCCTCGTCGACTGAGGTGCTGGATATTCATAACCGAATACCACTGTGCAAAACAAAAGAGAACGTCCTTGCAATAACAGCTTTTTGAAAAATGTTCCAACAACATCAGAATAGGTTTGTTTAGCTTGCATTGATCCGAATAAATGCAGTCCCATCAATTGATCACACCAATAAAGAACAAAAATAATGTACGTATATGCCATCCGCATTCGCCACTGGGTCCCGTCATCACCAGTTAGATTACTTAACTAACGACAGAGCGGGGACTGGACTAGCGCGGATGCAAAACATAAACAACATCTACTAGTATATATATCAATATATAATATTCGCTCAAGGCATGATAAAATGCAACATCAAAGAAATGTAATAAGCATCATAGAACAATACAGATATCTAGGATCCCCGGGTTTCATAGAGCCGCTACTGAAACCCGATGTTCCCCTGGTCGTGTGGATAGCCTGTGCAATGAAATCCTAGACCCCTACGGGGGCGGCAAGTTACCCGCCAAAACCTGAAGCGAGGCAGCCCCCTTCAGCAACGTGAATGGACCACCCAGCAATTCACGAAATCCGGTAACTTGCGCACCCCTCCTTGGGTCAACCTGTACCCCCTACGAGTATGGCTTATAGCCCACCAATTCTAGAGTGAAGCCCCCTCCGTCTCAAAGCCATGAGATGCGGGCCCGTTGCCCTCTAGAACCCGGCTATCCATGCACCCCTCCGCGGGGTAATCCTAGTACGGAAAGTAAAATATACATACGACGGGTACATCGAGCTCAGCCCGGTCGTGCCCCAAAAGAATAATATACAAACAGGAAGTGATGGCAGTCCACATGTCGGACGCTCATCCCGCAATATCAAATGTACATAAACAACCAAACTGTACTACCACTGCATCTAGACTATCCCCCTACGACCAATCCGCAATATCACAGCACAACACAGAACATCAACCTGAATGTCACGTTCGCAAATCCGTCTAAAAGGGCTATAACAGATATACAGGATTTACCGATCAAGTGACATTCACGGTCGCAGATATAATGTAAATACTGTGAACTAACATGTTTAAAATTTTCGATCGACTAAATTTCCCGAAGCGGGCCCCAAGCACAACTGTAGCACTTAAAAACATCTGGGCCTAAAAAGAATATGCCAGAAACCCTATTTTCATGTCAGAGAGCCACTGTAAAAATTTGATGCAGTGAAGCCAAAATTCGGCGGCGGATCCGCGGCCAAAATGTGGTTTTGGCCGCTGATCCGCCGCTCTACAGTAACTTCAACCTACCAAATTTTCACAGAATGCATAAAAAACCCTGCACGTATTTTTACAATGTACCAAATAATTTTTAAAGCACTGTAAAATTTGACAAAAACTTGATATGGAAACGCGGTTTTTTGAAAATCCGTTCGATCGAACTTGTAAACACGTTAGAGCAAGCTAGACTAGGTTAATGGTGTGGCTCTGATACCAGTGTAAGTGCACGGCAGCGCCCCGGCCGTCTGTCCGAGGCCAAAATACGGAAACGATACTTTTCTTTAACTTTTAAAAAACGGCGTTACCGCACATTATAAAACCCGGACCGGGCCATTAACCTATTACAAGCAAACAAGAGAAAGGGTAGAATGCTATACCGAGCGATCCGTGTCCTTCGGTCTTCGGCCTCCACTCCGATCTCATCGCGGAATCTCCGGTCTTCATTTCCTCGTCGGAACGGGCACCACATCGCCGGGTTCTTTTACGGGCTCCCACCTCTGGACCGAGGCAACTCGGGCACGAAGTTGGCGAGCCGACATGCCCAAGGATGCTGTAGGATAAGTGTAGAATGTTTTGTCTCTTGAGGATTGAAGTTGCCATTTGATAGAGGTGGAATCAGTTAAACTTTGGAGAGGGGCTAGAAATTTTTAGCAAGCAAAGAATGAGATGAAGAAATTTTTTCCCTTCACTAAAATGAACCTCTCTCCTCTCTTGAGAATGTGGCCGGCCCCCCTTCAAAAAATGGTGGTGGGAAAAAAAATAATGCAAGAAGGAATTTGTATGATGATGAGAAGAAATGGTCACACCATTTTCCAAATCAATCCCTTCATATTCCATCACAACAAATGTAAAGGAAGTGATGCAAAAAGAATCTTTTGATGCATAGAACCATAATGAAGCCATATATACAAATATCCCCCTTCACAATTGCTAATTTGCAAATTAGCCCCTCCATCAGAAAAATCCGGCCAGGAAGGAACAAAGGAAAACTGGCTGAAACGGAATGCAAACTGGCAAGTCCAAAAAAACTGATCCCGTAATAAATTACAGGAGAACTCTGCGACTGTATATACATACCCGCATTTGTATTCCGACCGAATACAATTGCAATGAGACAAAATCTACACTGTACAATACTAGGATCCGGCTTAAACCAAAGACCGCTAGTATTATCCGTCCGATCATGATCCGTGCAATACCGCACATATATGATTGAACCCTGCCATATCTCCAAACGGCCTCTACAGCGTTTCACCCGAAACATGAGAAAATGGTCTGTGGAGGACTCTAAAGACTCGTCAACACCTTGGTTGTGTATTTAACCACTAGCACTTCAAAGGTATTAGCCATACGTAACGGGCTATCAGGTATTGACAGAAAGGGACATCAATGAGCGAACTCATCCTGACACCGTACTGAGCCTGTCAGTGACAATATCCGTACAGTCCGGTCCGTTCGTCTATGAGCATCGCATGGCGAGCCTAGGGGGTTGGTAAAAGTCAGACCCCCAAAAGCGGTACAAGTCGTGTCGGAGTGTAGCCCAGAACACCCTGAGATACTACTGGAATACCTACAAGTAAATCTCCTGCCTTGGCCAAGGACTTCGTGTAATGGATTTCCTAGACACAGCGCGACCTCACCCCCAATACCGGGAGAGACGAACCCCTGAAGATCCGCTCACTGCCTCCATGTGGCTCGGGACTGTACCCAACTAAAACCTGTTTTCACGTCTCCTTTGAGCGTGGTAGGGCAGTAATCAAAGTACAGTGAGAACTCATACGAGACAAATGACGATCTCAGGTCGACGAACTAACCTGTACACATGTCACCAGGGAACTGCTATCTGACATTAGGTATAAGATCAACTAGCATGTTCCCGGTGAGTCATGTCCGGTGTAATCATGACCCAATGAGCACCTGTATACATCTCAGGTGAACCAACTGACACCAGTGGCTTATGAGACCGGCCACCGCCCCTCGTCGAAGTCTCGACTGTATACACTAGTCTACTCTGGAGTATCGATGCCCTGTCTCGAAACTCCCATGACTAGGGACCTTTTAAGGATGTGCTTATAGACCCCAGCTCCCACGTTTATGATCGCCCTCATACTGCTGGCAGTCAAGCAAGAATCCTAAGGGCTCTATCAATGTGCAATAGTGACCTGTAAGGTCACCTAAAGCAGTACACGATGATAAAGATAAACCAGATAACATACTATCATCTTGAGTAAGACTGTCCTACCGGTATAGGTCCTCCCTCAATCATTGCAATCACGTGCCTGTGATCCAATAATTGACTCTGATGGCACTATCTCTAACATCTCAATGACAGTGGGAGCGAGGATTGCATCATGAGATGATGAACCAACTAGTTTCGAGCTGGCCATCAGGAGTGGGGACTCTGTGAGAATGGCTGGATGCTTAGCGATCTGAGATGGAATCCTTATACACCAACATAGTATGGACTTTGGTTGCTTTATCTGAAGGGTTAAATCCCCATCAGGAGCAAGTATGTCTTGAGAAGATTACTTGGTGTACATGGAAAAGTTGAGACTATCAAAGCTATGCATATGTCCATCCAGATCGTACTTGTCACGGCTACATACCATGACTACGATATCTGGCGGTTTGGTGTCAGGACTGCTTTTCTAAATACTGATTTGGAAGAGAGCATCTATAAGTACACAGCCAGAGGGCTTCGTAGACAGTGGGAGCAGCGGAAACGTGAGAAATATGTTTTATGCGATAAAGCAGGCATCGCGGAGTTGGAACGTCTGTTTTGATGTGGTAGTCAAAGATGTATATTCCTTCCTGATCTAGCCTCATCGGTACCAGTTTGGTTTTGCTACTACGGTTACGGGCAGGGAGAGCTATGGCTAGAGTTGCGGTCAGCACAAGCTCGTCACGAACGAGGACCGACCAGGGCGAAATTCCGGCGACACACGATTGCAGAGATGTATCTTTTTACTGTGTTTCCGTGCCACGAGTATTTGGCGGATCGCCTTTATGAGGTTACTCGGAGGCGCTGATCGACACTAGGGAATTGAGCCAATGATAGAGGCCAGCCAGATTTTGATGACCGTTGGTGTGTTGCTTACTCCTGATGATTGAGGCACTGTTCAGCATGCAGACGAGCAAGCCAGTGGTTGCTGCGAGCGACGAGATATCGCCCTATATGTTGGAGCTATTGCGGGGCGAGTTGTACGAATAGATGATAGAAGGTCGCTAGTCACCCGATGATGAATGACTAGGACAGGTGGTTCGTTCGCCTACCCCGATGCGAGGTCATCAGATAGATTGATTCCAGCTAGAGACGACTTCACGCAGAGACGTGAGGGTCGACAGAGACGATCGAATGTCGGAAAACCTATTATTCCAAGTTTAAAGTATTCAGAAAGACATGCAGGCAATTCTATGGTCCCTCTAGAAGAATGAAATCCTAACTCGACATAATGACCGTGTGAAAGCCTTTGAACCTTCGGGTTTGCGGCAGTTCCACGGCACCATTAGTGAGGCTTGGGTTTGCCCTTCTACGGCTGGACCACCGATGCTGTGGTATATATATTCGATACTATTAAACTGTGCCCAAGATGTTGAGCTCTTAGGGGATTATGAGGTTTCGACGAATCGATCGAATGGTTCGACTTCAATCGGATGCTGGTGGTGAGATGCTTTCTTGGGAGACTCCAGATACGAGGATAGCCGTTGGAGCTCAGTCCATGCAGCCACGACGAGACGAGTCCGAAGCGGTCGACATTAGAGAAAATGGAGTAAGAGGTTCGTATAAGATCCAGATATGATGACGTTCCCCTCCGCCGACATCAGAGATGCGATGCGCATGCCGAGGCAGAGTACTGGATATACCTTCCAGAAGGAGTCGCGATGAGTATGCAGTCGTTCCAGAGCAAGATGCAGATATAGGAAAGGACGATGACTTCCGGACAGTTGGCAGAGACGAGACATGGAATAGACCGTGAGCAGGATTCCTTCAAGGACACTGCTGCAATGATACTTGCACCCAGGATCAGATGTGTCACGTACATTCAGAGAGCCAGAGGCCGACGCCAGTGATATGCTGTCTTACGAGTGGTCGCGATGATTGACCAAGAGATGACCAGAGAAGTGCCAGAACGGAATCGTCCCCGTTAGCACACCTGACAGGGCCGATGAGCCGATGGACCGAAAGATTGGTAATTCACAGTGAAGACCATGACCCAGGAGTGGTCATGGTTACGCACACCAGCAGGACAGAGTTCATGATCATCGACGAGACGTCCCACTAGTGACCGTGACAGTTGGCCGAGATTCTTAGAGAATGCACTTGAGCGGTACTATTCCGCCATTATTGATTACGATGTTTTCGGTGATTTATTCGTATGATTTGATTTTGATGATTGAGGATTTACGACCTTTGCACAGTGTTGCACTTGAGATCGTTTTCGTGCTTTAGTTTCACATGTTTGTGATATTACGGTTTTAAACAGTTGAGTTGGTTTTGTGCGTATGCATGCACACGATTTCGTTCCTGCACTCGGTATAGTTTATATATGCTTGCAGTGCAGTGATACGCCTTTTGTGCACTTAGATGCACTGGACTTCGATTTCGATTATGATACTCGATATTTGTTTTGTGCACCTTGTGCACCTGATTGATTTTGCGCACGTTCGGCGCTTGATATTGGATTTCATGATTTCGTACACGATGGATGCACCTGATTTGGATTTTCGCGCATGTTGAGGCGCATGTTTTGAAGGGTGATTTTGGTGCACACCAGAGGCACTAAATCGAGATTTTTCGTGCATGTCAGATGCACCTGATTTTGCTGTCAGGCACACATGTTGCCTACGACAGATGTTTCGTGCACACCCGATGCACTTAGATGTTGTTTCTGTGCGCATGTATGGCACATTCATGGATTTTGATTTCCGTGCGCACCAGACGCACGTAGTATTCATGTGCATATTTTGGGATTGATTTCTCATAGAGTAGTACGTTTTTATGATATTGCTATGTGTTTTCGTACTGAGCAAGACTAGTCAGAGGACAGTACCTGAATATATTTTGCATGCATTGATAGTTATTGAAGGGATTTCCAAAAAGCAAGCTATAGCCTCAGTATTTACCTACGTGTCTGATATGACACGAAATGTTTAAAACAAGGAGACCCTTCTAAATTGTTTCCAAAACGGCGGAACGTACATTTCAAACAAAGGTATATATGTATATAGTTATTTTCTTATGATAGACGTCCGCCACTGTGCAGTGTTATACGCGTTGCACAGCGACTTAAAGAGATTTGGCATGCATTTCCTTCAGATACTTACAGATATAGATCGATATTTACATGTATAGTTTCGAGTTATATCATATTGGTTTTGATTTGGATTTGGCATTGATGTCTTCTCCATGACTCCGATGATTGCGGGATGCTTGACGGAGTTTTGATTTGAGTTATATACTCATTTTTCAAGCGCATGCGCTGCGCTACGATTTGTCTTATGTATTTACAATTTCGGAGCCCCGACGACTTGATGGTTTTTCTTAAATGTTTTAGTATTTGGGGGAGTTTGAATTTAAATTCGGGGACCGAATTTCTTTAAGGGGGGAAGATTGTAACGTTTTGAAAATCGTTTCGGTGAAATTTCGAAAAAATCGGTAAAATAAGGGGGTTTTCTGTAAAAAATCAAAATACAAATATCTTATTATAAAAATTAAATATACATATTCTAGCTATGTAATTGCTATTATTTGGTGTTTATTGAGCCGCTGGTGAAATTTCAAATTTTCTGAAAAAATTATTATTTTATTATTATTTTAAGCCGTCACTAATACATTTAATTAGGGAAAATTACAAATCGGAATGAGTTGAAACAAATTTTGTGCATCATAAAACATTAAATAAAATTTTATCATGTGGTTTTTGGAACGAAATCATTTGCCAAAACGGTTTAGAAATTATTGAAGAAAAAAGGCTTTTTTTTAGCGTAAATGGATGTTTGGGGTATTGTATTTATCATTTTTCATCACCCCACACCCGTACCCACACCCACACACCACCACTTACTCCTCCCCTTGGCTGAATTCAGCACCCACCATAATTTTTCCCCACTTGATTTCAAAGGAAAAGAAATGAAAGAAAAGAAAAGAAAATGGGTGAATTAGGTGGACTTTTGACCTTACCTTGACCTTGACTTTCCTCCCTTGCATTTTCTCTACCTCCCTCTCTCTCCTCACTCCCATTTCTGGCCTCCCAATAGCAGCAGCCCTCCCCCTCAAATCCCACTCTTTCTTCATCAAAAAAATCCACAAATCACTTCAAAATCCATGCAAATTCAAATCTAAATCCAAATCCGACTCCTACCCATTTTAGCTTAGCCCGTATAGCATGTATCCTTGTGAAAAGAGAGCATTTTGGAGGGCCATGGATGCTTGTGGATCTTCATATGTTTTTGGGTATAATTCTAAACTTTTTGTTGCTTAATTTGTTACTAATTTCTTAAGCTAATTTACTTAAGTGTTAATTTGGTTATGTGAGTTTAATTGCAAGTTTTGGAATTCAAGTTGTGAATTTGATTGCAAGTTAGGGTTTTATAAAATTGGTGTATGGTTGTGTGTTATATTTAGGCTTTGTTGTCATGATAATACAAGGTTAGTAGCTAGTGTGAATGGTTAGTTTTAAAATTGTGTTAATTTGCTAAATTGCTTACTAGGTTTTTGAAATTTGTTAAATTCTTGGGATTAAAAATGTGTTTAGGGTTTTCATGACTTCATTAACTTTATTAAGTGTGGTTTAATGCTTTAGATCATGCAAATCTAAGCTAGATTGTAGTTTGTACATTTTTGCTTTGAAATTGTTAAAAAGGGTATTTTTGTAAACTAGAATATTAGGATTTTTGGAATTTAATGAGATTAAATTCTGTAAATTGTTTATACGACTTATTTAAGATATTTAATAAATATATTGGCCGCTACATTCATTTAAACATCGTGTTTTGTACAAAAACGGCGAATTGTGCTTGCTAGATTTTCGGAAAAATGACTTTTTAAGTGAAATTGGCGTTTTTGTGAGTTTTAACCTAGTTTATAATAAAATTAGTGTTCGTGAATGTGCAAATGAGTGTGATTGGATTTTTCTCGATGGTTTGACGTTTGTACATCGACATCGAGGGTTGGTTTGACTATTCTTGCATGCGTAGGCGATAGGTTTGGACCTATGCATGATACGCGTGCCGATTTGATTTTCGTATGCCGTTTCGATCTCGAATTTAGTTTTAATCCGATATGGTGCGTTATGATATGTAGGTACCCCCATGTGGACTTCGAGACGACAAGCAGGCGCGTGGCGACGTCGGCACCGGCTAG
This sequence comes from Agapanthus africanus, assembly GCA_030015575.1. Taxonomy (NCBI): domain Eukaryota; kingdom Viridiplantae; phylum Streptophyta; class Magnoliopsida; order Asparagales; family Amaryllidaceae; genus Agapanthus; species Agapanthus africanus. The sequence goes on from JASDDO010000029.1 coordinate 112,032,187, forward strand.
CGAGGACCAGGTGAGTAGATTTATATCTACGGGGAGAAGTCGGGTGGATGGCGTATAGCACCCCCGCAGTCCGTGGTGGTGTATACGGATGCGTATACACACCAACAATTAGTATATGTTATTTGGGATTAATAACGATGCTTAGGATGGATATTGGTGTGTTGGATTATTTTAGCGTTGCGAACCCTAGGGTAGTATTGCACTACACATGCACACACACATACACACATACATACTTGCATACATTCCTATTGATATGTGCTCATGGGATTCTTTATAGTTATGTGTTCACATGGGTATGGGACTATGTGTTCACATACGGATTGAGGATGATACTTGGGATTGAGCTGAGTCGATGAGATTTGATTTGAGGCCGTGAGATCGGTGATATAGCGGGGTTCGTATTTGAGATACGACATGACGTTGTAGCGGGTCCTTGACGTAGTGTTTCACACACGTCCATGCATACGTAGGCGGTATCAATATGGTACTAGACGTAGATCAGTACCCCGATCTTGATATTTGATAAAGAGGATACCAGGTGAATAGTATGATGAATGTGATATTGACCCGTACCCAGATTTAGGAGGCCGTACGACGGATTTACGTACGAGCTATATTGATGATTGATCCGCACTCTTGACTTGGGATGCCTGATTATAGATATGGTATCAGCTATGATATTATTGAGGCGGGATCACCGACTATACATATACAGGTAGGTATATGTATCGACTCAGATGTTAGGCGGTTTCCTTACCTGTAGTTCAGCTTGTTAGTTCAGCCGTATAGTTTAGTGTAGTTGTTAGATTAGATTAGACTTCTTACCTATTTCAAAAACTAACGTATCGTGGGTATTTTAAAAGACAGCCCAAGGGATCCTACGGATATTTCAAAAGACGTATCTTTTCATAAAAACACCGTAGCCCCTATTTTTAAAAACCACATAATTCGTGTTATTTCAAAAGGCACCATTTGTAGGACTTATATTAGATTAATACTGATTAGTTATCGTTGTGTCTAGTATTCTGCTCCTGCACATTATTGCTGTTCGCTCTGCCCCGCATACTTATTTTGCTGCATACTCCATTATTGATATCATGCTGTTAGGACACCAGCACCATTACCGATGATGCGTATGTACCACATACACTTACTTACCGGCTCACACACATCTTCATCGGTAATTGCCATGTCACGTACACTTAGAAAATACTATTGCTTGACTTAGGTTGTTAGTTAGTAGTTGATACGATATTAGTGTACCTGCCTTATATGCCAGTTTAGACATTGTAGTTATTACTTGTCACTTCATGCATACTGTTATTCCATTGTTCATGCCTAGTTATTAATCACACATTGCAACTTGGTTATTGATACCATATACATTCATTATCATTGACATATGCACTTGTGATGATTTCTTGAGATTTATGATATTTCTGGATTTCAGGGGAAAGACGCAAAATTTCTAAACTTATTATATTTTTAAAATATGTAAATTGCGGTTTTCTAGTGATGTAAGTGTCGTCCACCATGAGTTTGCTGTGGTTTTCGAGATCCGTGTCGAGGAGTGGAGGAACCGTCACGGGTATATGGTGGGCCCGGTATGGTACCCCGGGGCAAGAGGAATGTGGTGTTGACGTTCAGCCTGGCTGGGGAGCACTACCTACCGGTGATATTACCCGACGCGTCGGATATCCGGAGGATACCGTCGTGGTCTTGAGATGGATGGTAGGGGCCGGTCTGGACTGACGGCGCCCTAGATATTAAGATTGAGACATTGATATTTCGAGACAGTGAGATTTATGTTTTGTGTCGATGCTAGACACTGTTGATACTGATTTCATTATGATACCTCAGTTTAAAAACCAGAAGGAAATCTCACTAATTTATGAAAACAGTTTCTTCATTTACATGTATTCTGTTTTCATGCATTCATACCTCATTCATATGATATATTGCTACCTGAGGCACTGACACGGGCACATGAGATTACACTCGGTTAGATATTACCCTAGCCATTGTTATAGGCTGCATGTTATACATATTTTTGAGGATATATTATGATCATTGACCTAGGATTGCGTTATTTATGCGATTTCTGTGCGTAGATGTTTTTCTATTCACGAGTTGGCAACTCACCCCCGTTGTGCCCCAGTTTCTTGCAGGTTTGCCGTACAGGTTTCATTACGGCTTTGCGGGCATAGTTTCATTCGGGTGATTTGCTAGTAGGTGGGTTTACTTGTATCATACCCCCATTATATATCTTGTATATCATTATTCTGTTGTATCTAGAATCTCCATCAACCAAACATGTATTTTTGAGATAGAGACCAGTGTTGTTTATTCTTTCAACCTTAGAGTCGCTCGTTATATTTCTGGTGGTTTTGAGTTTCCTTTTGAGTTTTGATCCTCGCCGTTGGCGTTGTATTTTATATTTCTTGTGTGGTTGTGACCGTCGATTGACGAAGAGCTAGCTCCCGCTTGGGGATGCCTTTTTCTTAATTTCATATACTATTCATGTTGTATCCCGTTTGGGGGCCAGTATTTACAAAGGAGACTCTGCCGAAATTTTCAGTAAATTTTTGATGTTTTTAAAAACCGCATAATTCGGCTTATGCTATTGAAACTACTTGCTTTAATTTGGTTTTTCCTGCACTCTACTTCTTTTCTTGGTTTGGATTTCTGGGTTTTCGGTTTACTTAGATTACGTACACCTCGAGACGTTCGTAGTTTAAGTGCCGGTCATGTTCCGTACTTTCGGGTCGTGACAAATGGGATACAATAATTGGAATTCACAAAAAGTTATGAGATAACTGAATGAATGTTATAAACGTAGCAGTTTAGTCTCACATGATCGGTTGCCACGGAATTTTGATGTGATCAAAAGTCTGTCGCAATCACGTAGCGTACGCGGATACTCGCCGGGTAAACTTAATAGACAGCCTCAGTCCATAGCCCCGACCAAGTGACTGTAGGAGAACCCCGTCGCCGAAAGCATCCGTTCGGGTGCTCGCGGTAGCGGTGTTCCGCCTTGGTGCACTTCGTCGACGGTATCAGGGGTGCGGCCGCCTACTAAAGTTTGCGACGAGCATTCGATCAGTTTTTCGGGAATCTTGTTGAATTACCCGACTCGATATTGAAAAGTGTTTTCGATAATGAGACTAAAATGCGGGGTTTATAATTGTTAGGCATGCGATGTCTAAAGAATTCGTTTGATTAGGCATGTGATGTCTATGCAGATTGCGGATTCCAACTGTTGTAGTTTTACACTTTCTTTTCTCTGACCGTAAGTGTAATATGTGATATCGCCGGTTTCGTTGCTATATGTCAACGACAATTGGGATGGACATATTTACTTACGTTGATGACATGTGATGTTATGTGTTGCGGGATATGTTATATTGGATCGTCGTGTTTGAATAGCCGGGGTTTCTTATGTGAGATGAGTGTTTTTCATTTTCATTCATGTAAAAACTTGTATGTAATATTCTTTTATTGGGGCGCTTCCAGGTTGCGGAAGTTGTCACCGTTTGTATATTATTTACTTTTCCGCACTAGGATAGACCCAAGGAGGAGGGCACAAGTAACCGGGTTCTGGAGTCCAGTGGGAGACCAACTCGAGGAGTCGAGTCCGGGGCTCCTAACTCTAGAATTGGTAGGGTTGCTTGCCGCTCTCGTAGGGGTCTAGGGGTGTGGGTTTGGCTATTCATCGCAACCGTGGAATCCGTGTTTTATACTGGCTCGTATTGAAAACACGGACGTCCTAGTATATCCAATATTTCATATGATTCTTCTGCTGCGATATCTGTGATGTGATCATATGATGTTCTGTGATAGATACAGTATATAGTATATATGATATATTATATAGGCGTTACTTATGTTTTACACCCGTGCTAGCCCTGCCCCGCTCTGTCGTTAGTTACCTAACCTAACGGTGCACGAGGGGACATCGAGGCGAATGCGGATGGCATAAGTGTACGTCGTATTTATCTGTGATGTTTAGGTACATAAATGATGGGACTTCATTAATATGATTAATGAAATAAAAGAAACCTAAGATGTTGTAGAATCGAATTTCAAAATAAAACAGGTAGCTACAGTTCTTGCTTTGCACAGCGGTATATGTGATATATCCTGCACCTTATTCGATAAGGAAAGGACCGAGATCCCTTCACCGGGAGTGACTCCTTTAGCAATAACTGGCAGATGCTACACACTCGGTTTGTCTTTTGATTGCTTTTAAGTGTTTTTGCTTTGCACAGTGATATATATGATATATCCCGCACCTCATTCGACGAGGAAAGGACCGACGATCCCTTCACCGGGAGTGACTCCTTTAGCAAAACTGGAAAAGCCTCAAAAGCACTCCATTTTAAAATCATTTGATTCTACAACGATATCAACTTCATTACGCAATAGGTTTTCAGAAAAACCTGTCGTAACCCTCCGTCATTTCAGATACGTACTAGTTAGTATTCGTGCTGCGGTTGTTTGGCCTCCGTCAAGGCGTAGTGTACGGTAGCTAACTAGTGCTTATCTGCTAGCATATGATGCGATTGGATTAGGGTATTCGTACGGCGTTGTTTGGCCTCCGTCGAGGGTCGTGCGGGTGGGTTTAATTCAATCAGGAAATGACGGGTTGAACTTGACTAGCGGACTATGGGTTTTTTGGCCTCCGTCAAGGTCATAGCGAGCTAGGGGCAAAATATTATCGGGAATTTCAAGTGTTGAAATTTGCAATGAGATTGCATACCTTCTATGAAATAGTTGGATCCCGATACCCGCTGCGAGTAAGAGTTACTCCTGGGAGAGTTTTATACATTACAATTAGCCGATCAAGTAGGTGTCTAGAAAGGTGTCAACGGGGTTACGCCTCTGGGAAAACGAGGTTTACATTAATTAGGTTCGTGCGAAAGCACGGGGGACCTCCCTCAAAGTACCGACACTGGCCTGGCTGAAAGATTGGCGAACTTGTAGTGTGTAATTAATCCCGGCTAGTCTTTCCTTTTAGGGTTTGAAGGAAGATTTGATAAAAAGCAGTGGGAGCCATCCTGATTAGATAAAATAATAACCAATCTATTCTTGACAGAGCGCACGCTGAGTGTTTTCTTCTCTCTCTCTCCAGGTAGCGACCATATCACGCCTTAATCAAGATAATAATACGGAATATTGACCGAACCCGCTTGCTATACTGAGCTGGGGAACGTTGGTCCCGCTCCAACTTATAATTGTTATAAGACAGAGCAGGAAATTGGGGAATACCAGAATTCCCGTGCCGCCCAAACGAAGAAAGTGCATATGATGCATCTCCTTCAGGTGTCTTCATTATACAGAACTGTTTCGCAGTATCCTTTACGTCCTGGGTATATGATACCGGATCAGGATCCCAGATATGTAATCTGTTACATAGGGCTACAGATAGGTAGAGAACTGAGAACGGGTGATAAGTTTCATGAGGCAGAAAACGGGGCAAGAGTTGCAGCCAAGTCTGTTGGTCACTGTCACCCTGTATTACAATACATTGATTCTGAACGAATGTTATTAGATACCGAACCTGATATACAAAATCATATCAGTCTCTTTATTAGTAAAGAAATGATAAAATTTTGTATAGTTGGATAATGTTTTGAACATTTCCTATATCAAAAGTTGATCGGTTCAGGCACGTTATCTAAAAGTATTAATGTTCTAAATCAAACCACAGTTCTTAGTATATGGAACACACACAAGAGGAAGAGTTCAGAAATGAACGAATTCTTCTTGAGGCATTGTAGACTAGGTCATATCTATGCGACCCGACTGGCTGTAGTTACATGTAGATGCATATTTAAATCAGTTTGAATTTACATCTTGTGAAACTCGCTAGTCATGTCACAAAGATATAATGACACCAGCTCTGTTTATTGGAAACAGAGAAAGAGTTAGTGAACTCTTGGGATGATACATGTTGATGTATGTAGGTCCCCAGTCTACACATGCCAGGACTGGTTCTTTTTACTTCATTACGTTCTCTGATAATCTCTCAAGATTCAGTCATATGTTCCTGTTGAAACATGAGTCAGAATCTTTTGAGATATTCACAGAATACAAGTTAGAACCAATACGGGTATAAGTATTATGTCCTATGATGAGATCAAGGAGGAGAATACTTGAGCACGGAATTCCAGGACTATTCTAAAGGAGAATGAGATTCTCTCTCAGCATTACTCCTCCGTATACACCATAGCACGATGGTATATCGGGGCGGAGCAATAACACCCTATATGATATGGTGTGCTCTATGATGAGTACTACTGAGTTACCTATTTCCTTTTTGGGAGTTATGCGCTTGAGAAGATGCATACCTATTGAATACGGTTCGAATGAAATCAGTTGCCTACCACTCCATATGAGATATGGTATGGGAAGAGCCCATGTCTTAAGTCAGTTATGATTTGGGGTTGACCGGCCTATGTCTAAAAGCAAAATCCGGACAAGCTCGAGGCAAGATCTGTTATGTAGAACTGGAAATGTTCCAGCTATACAACTACAGCAGATGATTTGATGGAACCAAAGGATTCAATAGTTACCAACGAACCTCGGCCTCTCCGCCGATCTAGTAGGGTTCCTCACCCACCTGAGAGATACTTCGGTTCCTCTATGACAGTGGGAGCGAGGATTGCATCATGAGATGATGACCCAACTAGCTTCGAGCAGGCCATCGAGAGTAAGACTCTGTAAGAATGGCTGGATGTTTATCGATCTGAGATGGAATCCTTATACACCAACAAAGTATGGACTTTGGTTGCTATATCTGAAGGGTTAAATCCCCATCAGGAGCAAGTATATCTTGAGAAGATTACTTGGTGTAGATGGAAAAGTTGAGACTTTCAAAGCTAGACTTGTTTGCATCATTGACCAGGTGTGGATAATGATGAAACCTTTTCAAGTAGCTATGCTTAAGTCCATCCAGATCCTACTTGTCACGGCTACATACCATGACTGCGATATCTGGTGGTTGGGTGTCTTGACTGCTTTTCTAAATGATGACCTAGAAGAGAGCATCTATAAGTACACAGCCAGAGGGCCTCGTAGACAGTGGGAGCAGCGGAAACGTGTGCAAGATGCTTTATAAGATAAAGCAGGCATCGCGGAGTTGGAACATCTGTTTTGATGAAGTAGTCAAAGAGTTTGACATCATCAAAATGGTAGATGAACCTTGTATAAACAAAAAGGTAGTAGAGATTATGGTGGTGATCCTCGTAGAGTACGTGGATGACATACTCTTGATGGGGAAGGAGTTTCCTATGCTACGTTCGATCAATCTCCGCTTATCACAATGATTCTCCACATAGGATCAAGATGATACCTCCTAAATCCTGGGTTTTGGATCTATGAGATAGATCTAATTGGATGTTAGGATTCTCACTAGTTGTAGTGAGATGGTATCAATCGATCCTGGGGAGAATCACTGGAAGTGTTCCAGGGTGATAAAGACGACAGATTGTTAGTCACAGGCATTGTCTTTACCCTCAGTAAAGGGACGGTATGGTGGAAAAGTTCCAATCTAGATACCGTGACATACTAGACGATAAAGGCTAGATACATCGCTACTTAAGATGCTACCAAAGAGGCTGTTTGGGTGTATATTAGTTCATGAGATGAACTACGTTCCTACCATTGTAAGACAATGGAGTTGTGGCTCATGCCGAGGAACGCTGGTCCCATCAGTGATCCAGACATATTCTAAGGCAGTATCACCTGATCATGGAGATGGTTGATCTCCAGGGTGATCGAGGTTAGGAGAGTAGACTCAGAGGACAACACAGCGGATCCACTCATAAAGGCCTGTTCCCAGAAAGAGACTTTTATGGGATGGTTGAGTATGAGATACTGCAACCACTGCTATCAGATGGCCCTAGTGCAAGTGGGAGATTGTTAGTTATATATATGCCCTAGAGGCCATTACTGTACATAGGATGTATATTGTAGTGGATGCTGGGACGTATATAGGGAGGACTTTCTTGCTCGACATGATAGTATGCTATCTGGTTGAACTTTACCTTAACGTGTATACTGATTGTCTCTCTGTTACATGTTGGTAAAGCCCTTAGGACGTGTACTTAACTACCTGGACTATGATGCGGATCATACTAGTGGGGACATGGTAGTCCATAAGTACATCCTTCAAAGTCCCTAGTTGAGGGTGTATCGAGATGGGGCATCGATATACCAGAGTAGACTAGCGTATACCTTCTCGACCCATACAGATGGGCGATGGATGATCCCATATCCATTAGTGTTTGACATCAGAGATGATATACGGATGATCAGTAGAGACTGGGTACACTGGACGGACTCGCCGAGAACTCCCAGATGGTATTATACCTCACGTCAGATGGCAGTTCTCTGGTGACACTGGTACAGAGTAGTCTGTTGACCCGAGATCGTCATAGAGTCTTGTGTGGTTCCCACTGTGCTTTGATTTCCATCTTACCACGTCCAAGAGGGCGTGCAAAACGGTGGTTTTTGGGTACAGTCCCGAGTCACATGGAGGCAATGAGCGATAGGAGGGGATTCGTCTCTCCCGGTATAGGGGGTTGAGGTTGCGCTGTGTTCGATTGGCTATAACAGGAAGTCCCTGGCCAGGGCTGATCAGAGAATTGCTGGTAAGTGTTACCAGTAGTTTCTCGACCCGTTATGAGCCTCATATCGACACGACTTATCGAGCTATTGGGGTCTGACGTTTACCACCCCTAGGCAAGATATGCGACATATCAGACGATCAGACCGGACTGTACGGTAGTGTTACTGGTCGGATTCACTGGAGTGTGAGCGGGCTTGCTCGTCGATCTTCAGATCGCTCAATACCCGGGTGGCCGTTACGTTTAGCAGACCGCTTGCGGCTTGTGGGTGTTTGATATGATCATCGCCTGCTGCCGGCGTATTGACGAGTCTTTAGAGTCCTACACAGAGGTTTCCTGGCTCAAGCGAAACGAAATAGGAGCGCATATGAGATATGTGCGGGACCGAGAATAATGCGTGTATGTGATACCGTATTCCATTCTCGCGATGAATGTATCGAATGGTTGTATGCGATATAACCTAGTTATCGATTCAAGCGTTGATTCGATAAGCCGATACATTGTATACTAGTCGGTTGTGTGCGACATGACCGGATCATTGAATCAAGTGTTGATTTAATGATTTAATGTATAATTATATATTTGATATATTACTTTGCATTAACTAGTATTGGTTCACTTTAAATGGATTTTCTCACTCGGATGTGCGCATTACATATGCGATATGATTTTGTGCACTTGATTGTATCATGTTTGATGATACATGTTTACTTGGTTAAGTGCAAAGAATTAAACCATGGTTAAAAGAATGGCTAGGGTTTCATTTCTTTTATTTATTCATTTATTTATTTATTTATTCATTTTGGAAAAGAACAGAAAAGAATGGTTGCTAGTTTTGGAGTTTAGTTGAAGCTTCATGAAGCTTTGATCAAGTCAACCATTCTTATCTCATCCTTAACCCTAACCATTCCCACTAACCATGATTCATTCTCTACACTTGACTATAGTTAATGATATGATAAGTATTTGTTTTTCTATTATTTTTAATTAACTTATCATATATTTCTTTCTTCTTCTTCTTCATGAGCAAGGAAGAAAAAGCTTTCATTCATCAATGGTGATTGATGATAAAGAGTGAGAAATCCAATTCTAAAGTCTACCCACTTCCTATTTCTTCATCCTCTACCTCTTGCCAAGTAGTAGAGTGTGTTTCCTTCACAAGTTTTTAGGGCTTGGTGAAGGTGGAGCTTGATTTAGCGATGCCTCGACGTAGATCATCTTCGGCATGGACATCGACGACCTAGCTCGCTTTTTCTCCGACGAAGCCGACTCTAGAGCCCGGATTCCTTTTGGACAGCGGAGATGACTTCGTTGCGGAGCTATGGAGGTGGAGCACCGGATCTACAAAGGTTGTATTTCCGTTTTCCCATTAGTTAAGTGTTAACTAGATTGTTTTTCGTCTAGAAATCTAGCCAACGATCCGTACACTAGGGTTTCTCGGCACCATAATTTTTGAAATTGGCATGGTTGATGCCTTGTGAGACCTCTTGAGAGTGCCTAGGAACCCTACAATTCAAACACGACGATCCAATATAATATATCACAGCAACACATAACATCGCATGTCATCAACGTAAGTAAATATGCGTATCCCAATTGTCGTTGACATATAGCAACGAAACCGGCGAGACAACGCATATTACACTTACGGTCGGAGAAAAGAAAGTGAAAACTACAACAGATGGAATCCGAAACCACCTTAGACATCATAAACCTGAAATTCTCATATTCCAGATTTCATGCCTAACAATATGAATTCCTTAGACATCACATGCCTAACAATTATAAACCGCGCATTTTAGTCTCGATATTGAAAACGTTTTTCAATAACAAGTCGGGCAATTCAACATGATTCTCGACATCCCGATTGAATGCTCGTTGGAAACTTTAGTAGACTGCCGCACCCCCGATACCGACAACGAAGTGCACTTAGGCAGAACACCGCGGCCGCGAGCATCCGGACAGATGCTTTTGGCAACGGAGTTCTCCTACAATCACTTGGTCGGGACGATGGGGTGTGGCTATCTAGTAAGGTTACCCGGCGAGTATCCATGTACGCTACGTGATTGCGACGGAGTTTTGATCACATCAAAATCCCGTGGCAACTGATCATATGAGACTAAATTGCTAGATTTATAAAATTCAAATATTGTGGATTCCATGTATTGTATCCCATCATAAATATCCGTACGACGTTAAACTTTTCGATCGATTCATCAAAGTCCCACAATTCCCTGAGATCTCAACACTTGAGCACAGTTTAATAAAAACCAGAACATGCTACAGCACCTATGCACCAACCGTAGAAGGGAAGACCCAAGCCTCATTAATGGCACCGCGGAACTACCGTAAAACCCTAAGGTTCGAAAGCGGTTCCATGGTCATTATGTCCAGTTAGGGTTTCATTCTTCTAGAGGGTCCACATAATCGCTTGCATGATTTTCCGAATACCATAAACTTTGAAAAATGGGTTTTTTACATTCGTTCGAACTTTTTAACTTCGCCTAGATAACATGTGAAAAACTGAAACAAATGTTATACTACGAATACGAAACACTCCGAGTTGCCTATACAGTAATACTACATCACATGAAATCTTAGGAAAAACAAGCAACACCTGAAACACCAAACCCCAGAGCCTGGAACACAGAAAAACTTTGAGGCCAAAATACCCTAACTGGGTCGAGCTCACCGGTTTTTCTACATGTCTGTCCGGCCAAAATCTGGCAAAACGGGATCAAATTTTATATGTGTTCATGTCATATCACATACAACATTCTGCAACCGTTTAAAAAATTTTTTGAAGCCATTTAAAAATCGACAGAAACTAGGGTTTGACATCTGGTGTTTCGGAGTCGTTTCGGTTTCGTAATCTAACAAACATCGTCTAATACTCTAGCCCAGCTCTGATACCACTGATGGGATTCCTCCGCACCCTACTGGGTTTTCAAGACATCAAGCATGCCAATTTCAAAAATTCTAAGATACTAAAGAATCCTAACTTAGGATCAAGATACAGTAACTAGACAAAATAAATCATGTAATCAAAAATTACATCTAAGTGAATGAGGAATACAACCTTTGTATACTGGTCCTTCTCTTCTAATGCTCCGTATAGTAATCCCTTCGCTGCAAGTCATGAACAACCGAGCTCTAGAAAGGGTTCATTTGAAGAAATGAATAAGCTTGCTCGAAGTCGTCGTGGCCGAAGATGATCTACGTCGAGGAGACTCAAGCTCATGCTCCCTCTTCACTAATGGTAGATTAGTGAAGCAAACACCCTAAACTAAATGGCTAATATAGTAAAGGATGATGAAGTAGGAAATGAGCTCACTTTAGATTTAATTTTCTCACAATTTTTCATCACTTTTTCAAAAGCTAGAAAGCTTTTTTGAGGAAGATGAAGATGAAGCGATGAACTAAAGAGATGAAGCTCATGACGTTAGAAATGTAACCATGGGTGAGTATATGTCACACATTAACTCATGTAGAGACTAAACTCAACTAAGGATAATGGTTTGGTTTATAATTATCTTAAGTAAAACAAAAGTTGTGGACAAGTCATTGAATCCATCAAGCTTCTCAAAGCTTCTAGCCACAACTTAATCCATCCAATTTTTGAATTACTTAATCAAATAAAAACCCAATTATTATCATAAGCTTGTGTGAGTCTCATACACCCATATCATATGTATCATCTATCATGACACAATACAATGTACACTAATATATATCTCATATATACTATGTGCACATACAAGTGAGAAAAAGATATGCGTAAGTGAGCTAATACTAGTTAATGTAAATTAATATATCAAATATATATAATTATACATTAAATTATTAAATCAACACTTGATTTAATAATCCGGCTATATCACATATAACCGATTAATATCATGTGTATCATTTTATCGAATCAACACTTGATCCGATAACCTGGCTATATCACATATAACCGACATATGTCACAAATCGCGAGAATAGAATGCGGTATCACATACGCGCATTAATCTCGGTCCCGCACATATCACATATGTGCTCCTACTCCATTTCGCATAAACCAGGAAACCTCTGTGTAGGACTCTAAAGACTCGTCAATACGCCGGCAGTAGGTGATAATCATATCAAACACCCACAAGCCGCAAGCGGTCTGCTAAACGTAATGGCCATTGAGCGATCAGAAGATCAACAAGCAAGCCTACTCATACTCCTGCGAATCCAAACAGTAACACTACCGTACAGTCCGGTCTCTTCGTCTGATATGTCGCATATCTAGTTTACGGGTGATAAGCGTCAGACCCCAGTAACTTGATAAGTCATGCCGATATAAGGTCCATAACGATTCGAGAAACTACTGATAACACATACCGGTAGATCTCAGCAACCCTGGCCAGGTATTTCCTATTATGGCCAATCGAGCATAGCGCAACATCAACCCCCAATACCGGGAGAGACGAATCCCCTCCTATCGCTCATTGCCTCCATGTGACTCGGGATTGTACCCAAAAACGACATGTTTGCATGACTCAGTAGATCCATGGTAGGGTGGAAATCAAAGTACAGTGGGAGACACACAAGACTCTTTGACGATCTTGGTTCGACAGACTAACCTGTACCAGGGTCTGTTAGTTATATGTATGCCCTAGAGGCCATTACTGTACATTGGATGTATATTGTAGTGGATGCTGGGACATATATAGGGAGGACTTTCTTGCTCGATATGATAGTATGCTATCTGGTTGCTCTTTACCTTAACGTGTATACTGATTGTCTCTCTGTTACATGTTGGTAAAGCCCTTAGGATGTGTACTTGACTACCTGGACTATGATGCGGATCATACTAGTGGGGACATGGTAGTCCATAAGTACATCCTTCAAAGTCCCTGGTCGAGGGTGTATCGAGACGGAGCATCGATATACCAGAGTAGACTGGCGTATACCTTCTCGACCCATACAGATGGGCGATGGATGATCCCATATCCATTGGTGTTTGACATCAGAGATGATATACGGGTCCTCAGTGGAGACTGGGTACACTGGACGGACTCGCCGAGAACTCCTAGATGGTATTATACCTTACGTCAGATGGCAGTTCTCTGGTGACACTGGTACAGAGTAGTCTGTTGACCCGAGATCGTCATAGAGTCTTGTGTGGTTCCCACTGTGCTTTGATTTCCATCTTACCACGTCCAAGAGGGCGTACAAAATGGTGGTTTTTGGGTACAGTCCCGAGTCACATGGAGGAAATGAGCGATAGGAGGGGATTCGTCTCTCCCGGTATAGGGGGTTGATGTTGCGCTGTGTTCGATTGGCTATAACCGGAAATCCCTGGCCAGGGTTGCTGAGATTTACTGGTAAGTGTTACCAGTAGTTTCTCGAATTGTTATAGACCTCATATCGACACGACTTATCGAGCTATTGGGGTCTGACGTTTACCACCCCTAGGCGAGATATGCGACATATCAGACGATCAGACCGGACTGTACGGTAGTGTTACTGGTTGGATTCACAGGAGTGTGAGCGGGCTTGCTCGTCGATCTTCTGATCGCTCAATATCCGGGTGGCTGTTACGTTTAGCAGACCGCTTGCGGCTTGTGGGTGTTTGATATGATCATCATCTGCTGCCGGCGTATTGACGAGTCTTTAGAGTCCTACATAGAGGTTTCCTGGCTCAAGCAAAACGAAATAGGAGCGCATATGAGATATGTGCGGGACCGAGAATAATGCGTGTATGTGATACTGTATTCCATTCTCGCGATGAATGTATCGATATGGTTGTATGCGATATAACCTGGTTATCGAATCAAGGATTGATTCGATAAGCCGATACATTGAATACTAGTCGGTTATATGCGATATGACCGGATCGTTAAATCAAGTGTTGATTTAATGATTTAATGTATAATTATATATTTGATATATTACTTTGCATTAACTAGTATTGGTTCACTTTAAATGGATTTTCTCACTTGGATGTACAAGTTGTATATGTGATATACTTTTTATACAAATGATTGTATCATGTTTGATGATACATACTTATTTGGTTAAGTGTATAGAATTAATCCATGGTTAACTTAATGATTGGGGTTTTACTTTTTCATTAAATTATTTGTTTATTCATTTTGGATATTGATAAAAGCATAAAAAGAAAAAGCAAAATGGTTTCTTTATTTTATTTTCTTTCATGAAGCTTATTGAAGCTTCATGAAGCTTTGACCAAGTGACCATTTTGTCTTGTTCATTTAACCCTAACCATTCTTATAACCTTAGTTAGTTCTCTACACTTGACCATGGTTGATTATGATAAGTATTCTCTTGTTTTCTATTTTCTAATTAACTTATCATAACAATTATCTTCTTCTTCTTCATATCTATCATGAAGAAAGCTTAGGTCATCAATGGTGATTGATGATAAAGAGTGAGAAATCCAATCCTAAATTGAACCCACTTCCTATTTCTTCATCCTCTACCTCTTGCCAAGTAGTAGAGTGTGTTTCCTTCACAAGTTTTCATGACTTGGTGAAGTTGGAGCTTGATCTAGCGATGCCTCGACGTAGATCATCTTCGGCATGGACATCGACGACCTAGCTTGCCCATTCTCCGACGAAGCCGACGCTAGAGCCCGGGAACTCATTTGGACAGCGAGGCGACTTCGTTGCGGAGCTATGGAGGTGGAGCACCGGATCTACAAAGGTTGTATTTCCGTATTCTTTATAGTTAAGTTGTTAACTAGTTTCTTTTTCGCCTAGATTTCTAGCCAACGATCCGTAGTCGGGTTTCTCGGCACCTAGATTTTTTGAAATTGGCATGGTTGATGCCTTGTGAGACCTCTTGGGAGTGCCTAGGAACCCTACAGTGGTATCACAGCCTAGCTAGAGCCTTAGGCGAAGTCTAGACGAAGTTTGAAGTCCGTACGAACCCGAAACCCTAATACAATAGCCTTCTCTGTACTTTTTTCAAAATCTGGGATTTTTCCATATTAAAAATATGCAGAAAAATCAGCAGGCAATTCTAAGGGATACTGTAAAATTCGTGTGCCTAATTCCATCAATGCGCCGCGGTTCCGCGGCACGAGCATGGCTCGTGCGGCGGATCCGCGGCCGTTTTGTCTTTTGTGGCATCCAATTTTGCACAGTAATTCATAATATGCAGTGCTGGTTTTCCTGGGAATTTTTAATATTTTTTCAAGAGTTGAAAATTCTGGGGTTGTTTTGGGGATTCGGTGTTTCGATCGGAGTATCAGACTTTGTCTATTTGGCTTTCCAGATAATTTTTGAATATGTTAAAAAGTTCGACCGGATATAAATACCCAACTTTTCCCCTGTCGGGAAATTTCCAAGTGTTGGATTTTTCCGTAATTTAACGACGTTCTAAGTAGTGCAAGTAATGCGATGGACCCTCTAGAAGACAACAAACCTTAACTCGATTATGTGACCGTCTTGAACTGTCCTTTGAACCTTCGGGTTTGGGGCAGTACGGCGTGCCACATGTGAGGCGTTGGCTTGACCCTTCTACGGCTGGACCGTTGGTACTGAGGCACGAACTGAATGTTGTTAGACTTATTTCATGTGTTGAGCTGTTTCGGGAAAACTTGGGTGTTTGACTGTTCGATCGGAAAGTTTAACATTTTCTATTTATCCGGAATGTGATACAACAATTGGAATTCACAAGAAATTATGAGATAACTGATTTGAATCTTATAAACATAGCACTTTAGTCTCACTTGATCGGTTGCCACGGAATTTTGATGCGATCAAAAGTCCGTCGCAATCACGTAGCGTACGCGGATACTCGCCGGGTAAACTTAATAGACAGCCTCACTGCATAGCCCCGACCAAGTGACTGTAGGAGAACCCCGTCGCCGAAAGCATCCGTCCGGGTGCTCACGGCAGCGGTGTTCCGCCTTGGTGCACTTCGTCGACGGCGTCGGGGGTGCGGCCGTCTACTGAAGTTTGCGACGAGCATTCGATCAGGATGTCGGGAATCTTGTTGAATTGCCCGACTTGATATTGAAAAGTGTTTTGGATTTTGAGACTAAAATGCGGGGTTTATAATTGTTAGGCATGCGATGTCTAAGAAATTCATTTAGTCAGGCATGCGATGTCTGAGGTGGTTGCGGATTCCAACTGTTGTAGTTTTACACTTTCTTTTCTGTGACCGTAAGTGTAATATGTGATATCGCCGGTTTCGTTGCTATATGTCAACGACAATTGGGATGCGCATATTTACTTACGTTGATGACATGTGATGTTATGTGTTGCTGGATATGTTATATTGGATCGTCGTGTTTGAATAGCCGGGTTTTTTTTATGTGAGATGAGTGTTTTTCATTTTCATTCATGTAAAAACTTGTATGTAATATTCTTTTATTGGGGCACTTCCAGGTTGCGGAAGTTGTCACCGTTTGTATATTATTTTCTTTTCCGCACTAGGATAGACCCAAGGAGGAGAGCACAAGTAACCGGGTTCTGGAGTCCAGTGGGAGACCAACTCGAGGAGTCCAGTCCGGGTCTCCTAACTCTAGAATTGGTAGGGTTGCTTGCCGCTCTCGTAGGGGTCTAGGGGTGTGGGTTTGGCTATTCGTCACGACCGTGGAATCCGTGTTTTATACTGGCTCTTATTGAAAACACGGACGTCCTAGTATATCCAATATTTCATATGTTTCTTCTGCTGCGATATCTGTGATGTGATCATGTGATGTTCTGTGATAGATACTTTATATAGTATATATGATATATTATATAGGCGTTACTTATGTTTTACACCCGCGCTAGCCCTGCCCCGCTCTGCCGTTAGTTACCTAACCTAACGGTGCACGAGGGGACATCGAGGCGAATGCGGATGGAATAAGTGTACGTCGTATTTATCTGTGATGTTTAGGTACTTAAATGATGGGACTTCATTAATGTGATTAATGAAATAAAAGAAACCTAAGATATTGTAGAATCGAATTTCAAAATAAAACAGGTAGCTACAGTTCTTGCTTTGCACAGCGGTATATATGATATATCCTGCACCTTATTCGATGAGGAAAGGACCGAGATCCCTTCACCGGGAGTGACTCCTTTAGCAATAACTGGCAGATGCTACACACTCGGTTTGTCTTTTGATTGCTTTTAAGAGTTTTTTCTTTGCACAGCGATATATATGATATATCCCGCACCTCATTCGACGAGGAAAGGGCCGACAATCCCTTCACCGGGAGTGACCCCTTTAGCAAAACTAGAAAAGCCTAAAAAACACTCCATTTTTAAAATCATTTGATTCTACAATGATAAAAAGTTCATTACGCAAGTGGTTTTCTTAAAAACCTGCCGTAGCCCTCCGTCATTTCAGATAGGTAATAGTTAGTATTCGTGCTGCGTTTGTTGACTCGGTCAAGGCGTAGTGTGCGGTAGCTGATTATTGCTTATCTGCAAAGCATATGATGCGAATGGATTAGGGTAGTCGTGCGGCCTTGTTGACTCAGTCAAGGGTCGTGCGGGTGGGTTTAATTCAATCGAGAAATGACGGGTTGAACTTTACTTGCGGTCTATGGTTTGTTGACTCAGTCAAGGTCATAGATCGCATGGGGCAAAATATTATCGGGAATTTCAAGTGTTGAAATTTGAAATGAGATTGCATACCTTCTATGAGATAGTTGGATCCCGATACCCGCTGCGAGTAAGAGTTACTCCTGGGAGAGTTTTACACATTACAATTAGCCGATCAAGTAGGTGTCTAGAAAGGTGTTAACGAGGTTACGCCTCTGGGAAAACGAGGTTTACATTAATTAGGTTCGTGCGAAAGCACGGGGGACCTCCCTCAAAGTACCGACACTGGCCTGGGTGAAAGATTGGCGAACTTGTAGTGTGTAATTAATCCCGGCTAGTCTTTCCTTTTAGGGTTTGAAGGAAGATTTGATAAAAAGCAGTGGGAGCCATCCTGATTAGATAAAATAATAACCAATCTATTCTTGCAAGAGCGCACGCTGAGTGTTTTCTTCTCTCTCTCTCCAGGTAGCGACCATATCACGCCTTAATCAAGATAATAATACGGAATAATTGACCGAACCCGCTTGTTATACTGAGCTGGGGAACGTTGGTCCCGCTCCAACTTATAATTGTTATAAGACAGAGCAGGAAATTGGGGAATACCAGATTTCCCGTGCCGCCCAAACGAAGAGAGTGCATGTTGATGCATCATCTTCGGGTGTGTTCATTACAAAGGACTGTTTCTCTGTATCCTTTACGTCCTGGGTATATGATACCGGATCAGGATCCCGCATATTTAATATGTTACATGGGCTACAGATAGGTAAAGAACTGAGAACGGGTGATAAGTTTCATGTGGCAGAAAACGGGGCAAATGTTGCAGCCAAGTCTGTTGGTCACTGTCACCCTGTATTACCAATACATTGATTCTGAACGAATGTTATTAGATACCGAACCTGATATACAAAATCATATCAGTCTCTTTATTAGTAAAGAAATGATAAAATTTTGTATTGATGGATAATGTTTTGAACATTTCCTATATCAAAAGTTGATCGGTTCAGGCACGTTATCTAAAAGCATTGATGTTCTAAATCAAACTACAATTCTTAGTATACGGAACACACACAAGAGGAAAAGTTCAGAAATGAAAGGATCCTTCTTGAGGCATTGTAGACTAGGTCATATCAATGCGACCCGACTAGCTGAAGTTACATGTAGATGCATATTTAAATCAGTTTGAATTTATATCTTATGAAACTCGCCAGTCATGTTACAAAGATAAGATGACCACAGCTCTGTTTATTGGAAACAGAGAAAGAGTTAGTGAAATCTTGGGATGATACATGTTGATGTATGTAAGGTCCCCTGTATACACATGCCAGGACTGGTTCTTTGTACTTCATTACATTCTCTGATAATCTCCCAAGATTCAGACATATGTTCCTGTTGAAACATGAGTCCGAGCTTTTTGAGATATTCACAGAATATAAGCGAGAAGTAGAGAACCAATATACGGGTATAAGTATTATGTCCTATGATGAGATCAGGGAGGAGAATACTTGTGCATGGAATTCCTGGACTATTCTAAAGGAGAATGAGATTCTCTCTCAGCATTACTCCTCTGTATACACCATAGCACGATGGTATATCGGGGCAGAGCAATCACACCCTATATGATAAGGTGTGCTCTATGATGAGTACTACTGAGTAACCTATTTCCTTTTTGGGAGTTATGCACTTAAGAAGTTGCATACCTATTGAATAGGGTTCGAATCAAATCAGTTACCGACCACTTCATATGTGATATGGAAAGGGAAGAGCCCATGTCTTAAGCTAGTTAAGATTTAGGGTTGTCCGGCCTATGTCTAAAAGCAAAATCCGGACAAACTCGAGGCAAGATCAGTTATGTAGAACTGGAAATGTTCCAGCTATACAAACTGCAGCTGATGATTTGAAAGAACCAAAGGATTCAATAGTTACCAACGAACCTCGGCCTCTCCGCCGATCTAGTAGGGTTCCTCACCCACCTGAGAGATAATTCGGTTTCTCTATGACAATAGGAGCGAGGATTACATCATGAGATGATGACCCAACTAGTTTCGAGCTGGCCATCAGGAGTGAGACTCTGTAAGAATGGCTGGATGTTTAGTGATCTGAGATGGAATCCATATACACTAACAAAGTATGGACTTTGGTTGCTATATCTGAAGGGTTAAATCTCCATCAGGAGCAAGTATATCTTGAGAAGATTACTTGGTGTAGATGGAAAAGTTGAGACTTTCAAAGCTAGACTTGTTAAAGATTTTCGTCATCGACCAGGCGTGGATAATGATGAAACCTTTTCAAGCAGCTATGCTTAAGTCCATCCAGATCTTACTTGCCACGGCTACATACCATAACTACGATATCTGGCGGTTGGGTGCCATGACTGCTTTTCTAAATAATGTTTTAGAAGAGGACGTCTATAAGTACACAGCCAGAGGGCTTCGTAGACAGTGGGAGCAGCGGAAACGTGTGCAAGATGCTTTATAGGATAAAGCAGGCATCGCGGAGTTGGAACATCTGTTTTGATGGATTAGTCAAAGAAGTTGACATCATCAAAATGGTAGATGAACCTTGTATAAACAAAAAGGTAGTAGGGATTATGGTGACGATCCTCGTAGAGTACGTGGATGACATACTCTTGATAGGGAAAGAAGTTTCCTATGCTACGCTCGGTCAATCTCCGCTTATCACAATGATTCTCCACGTAGGATCAAAATGATACCTACTAAATCCTGGATTTTGGATCTATGAGATAGATCTAAATGGATGTTAGGATTCTCACTAGTTGTAGTAAGATGGTATCAATCGATCCTGGGGAGAATCACTGGAAGGGTTCCAGGGTGATAAAGACGACTGAGTGTCAGTCACAGGCATTGTCTTAATCCTCAGTAGAGGGACGGTATGTTGGAAGAGTTCCAAGCTAGATACCGTGACATACTAGACGATAAAGGCAGGATACATTGCTACTTAAGATGCTACCCTAGAGGTTGTTTGGGTGTATATTGGTTCATGAGATGAACTACGTTCCTACCATTGTGAGACAATGGAGTTGTGGCTTATGCCAAGGAACGCAGGTCCCATCAGTGATCCAGACATATTCTAAGGCAGTATCACTTGATCATGGAGATGGTTGATCTCCAGGGTGATCGAGGTTTGGAGAGTAGACTCAGAAGACAAACACAGCGGATCCACTCACAAAGGCCTGTTCCCAGAGAGAGACTTTTATGGGATGGTTGAGTATGAGATACTACAACCACTGCTACAGATGGCCCTAGTGCAAGTGGGAGATTGTTAGTTATATGTATGCCCTAGAGGCCATTACTGTACATTGGATGTATATTGTAGTGGATGCTGGGACATATATAGGGAGGACTTTCTTGCTCGATATGATAGTATGCTATCTGGTTGCTCTTTGCCTTAACGTGTATACTGATTGTCTCTCTGTTCCATGTTGGTAAAGCCCTTAGGATGTGTACTTGACTACCTGGACTATGATGCGGATCATACTAGTGGGGACATGGTAGTCCATAAGTACATCCTTCAAAGTCCCTAGTCGAGGGTGTATCGAGACGGGGCATCGATATACCAGAGTAGACTGGCGTATACCTTCTCGACCCATACAGATGGGCGATGGATGATCCCATATCCATTGGTGTTTGACATCAGAGATGATATACGGGTGCTCAGTGGAGACTGGGTACACTGGACGGACTCGCCGAGAACTCCCAGATGGTATTATACCTTACGTCAGATGGCAGTTCTCTGGTGACACTGGTACAGAGTAGTCTGTTGACCCGAGATCGTCATAGAGTCTTGTATGGTTCCCACTGTGCTTTGATTTCCATCTTACCACGTCCAAGAGGGCGTGCAAAACGGTGGTTTTTGGGTACAGTCCCGAGTCACATGGAGGCAATGAGCGATAGGAGGGGATTCGTCTCTCCCGGTATAGGGGGTTGATGTTGCGCTGTGTTCGATTGGCTATAACCGGAAATCCCTGGCCAGGGTTGCTGAGATTTACTGGTAAGTGTTACCAGTAGTTTCTCGAATTGTTATAGACCTCATATCGACACGACTTATCGAGCTATTGGGGTCTGACGTTTACCACCTCTAGGCGAGATATGCGACATATCAGACGATCAGACCGGACTGTACGGTAGTGTTACTGGTTGGATTCACAGGAGTGTGAGCGGGCTTGCTCGTCGATCTTCTGATCGCTCAATACCCGGGTGGCCGTTACGTTTAGCAGACCGCTTGCGGCTTGTGGGTGTTTGATATGATCATCATCTGCTGCCGGCGTATTGACGAGTCTTTAGAGTCATACACAGAGGTTTCCTGGCTCAAGAAAAACGAAATAGGAGCGCATATGAGATATGTGCGGGACCGAGAATAATGCGTGTATGTGATACCGTATTCCATTCTCGCGATGAATGTATCGATATGGTTGTATGCGATATAACCTGGTTATCGAATCAAGGATTGATTCGATAAGCCGATACATTGAATACTAGTCGGTTATATGCGATATGACCGGATCGTTAAATCAAGTGTTGATTTAATGATTTAATGTATAATTATATATTTGATATATTACTTTGCATTAACTAGTATTGGTTCACTTTAAATGGATTTTCTCACTTGGATGTACAAGTTGTATATGTGATATACTTTTTGTACAAATGATTGTATCATGTTTGATGATACATACTTATTTGGTTAAGTGTATAGAATTAAACCATGGTTAACTTAATGATTGGGGTTTTGCTTTTTCATTAAGTTATTTGTTTATTCATTTTGGGTATTGATAAAAGCATAAAAAGAAAAAGCAAAATGGTTTCTTTATTTTATTTTCTTTCATGAAGCTTATTGAAGCTTCATGAAGCTTTGACCAAGTGACCATTTTGTCTTGTTCATTTAACCCTAACCATTCTTATAACCTTAGTTAGTTCTCTACAATTGACCATGGTTGATTATGATAAGTATTCTTTTGTTTTCTATTTTCTAATTAACTTATCATAACAATTATCTTCTTCTTCTTCATATCTATCATGAAGAAAGCTTAGGTCATCAATGGTGATTGATGATAAAGAGTGAGAAATCCAATTCTAAATTGAACCCACTTCCTATTTCTTCATCCTCTACCTCTTGCCAAGTAGTAGAGTGTGTTTCCTTCACAAGTTTTCATGACTTGGTGAAGTTGGAGCTTGATCTAGCGATGCCTCGACGTAGATCATCTTCGGCATGGACATCGACGACCTAGCTTGCCCATTCTCCGACGAAGCCGACGCTAGAGCCCGGGAACTCATTTGGACAGCGAGGGGACTTCGTTGCGGAGTTATGAAGGTGGAGCACCGGATCTACAAAGGTTGTATTTCCGTATTCTTTATAGTTAAGTTGTTAACTAGTTTCTTTTTCGCCTAGATTTCTAGCCAACGATCCGTAGTCGGGTTTCTCGGCACCTAGATTTTTTGAAATTGGCATGGTTGATGCCTTGTGAGACCTCTTGGGAGTGCCTAGGAACCCTACAGGGTCACCAGAGAACTGCTATCTGACATGAGGTATAATACCATCTAGGAGTTCTCGGCGAGTCCGTTCAGTATACCCAGTCTCCACTGAACACCCGTATACCATCTCTGATGTCAAACACCAATGGATATGGGATCATCCATCGCCCATCACATAGGTCGAGAAGCTATACGTTAGTCTACTGTTGAGTATCGATGCCCTGTCTCGATATTCCCTCGACTGGGAAAACTTAAAGGATGTACTGTAACATTTCAAAAAAATAAAATATTATTTTTGTGAATTTTTATAATTTAATAATAAAATATTGAATATTTTAATAAGGCGGTATAATTAAATACCGATAAATTGGGAAAATTTTTGTAAAATTATAGAATTTACTAAAAGAGGGTGTTTTATGTGAATTATGCAAATTTTAAGTTTTTATGAGTAATTATATGTTAATTTTGTGCTAATCGCGATTAAAAATCGCTAATCGGACTTTGAGCGTATTTTGTGCACATGTCAGT
Organism: Agapanthus africanus; assembly: GCA_030015575.1. Lineage (NCBI taxonomy): Eukaryota > Viridiplantae > Streptophyta > Magnoliopsida > Asparagales > Amaryllidaceae > Agapanthus > Agapanthus africanus. The sequence goes on from JASDDO010000029.1 coordinate 112,056,376, forward strand.
TTTTCACACTTGTTACATTTTCCTACATGATTTGGGGTGTATGGTATTTATTTTGGGTTCTCTATTGAGGAGAGAAGGAAATTAGAGAAGAAAAGAAAATAGAAATGGAAAAGATTATAATAACAAGTATGGGCAAGAGAGAGAATGAGAGGGTAAGGGGGTCAACACCTTGGACCAAGCCTCCATCACTTTACTCTTCACCATTTCCTCTCCTCTCCTCTTCATTTTCTGCTGCTGATACTGCCCCCTCCTTCTCCCCCTCTTCAACCCATGAAACTCCATGAAAAACAACTCAAAACCCAACACCCATTTCATAAAAAAAGGTTCACAAGCCCTCTAGCTACCTAATGGACCAAGAAAAATTCGATTTTGGCGTTGTGGAGGATTCATGGGAGCTAAATGAGGTAAACCCTTTCACAATTATTGTAGTGTTTCAAGTGCCTTAGCCTCATTTCAAGTTTAAAATCGTTTCGGCGATGTTTGGTGAACTTTGAAGTTTTCTTGAGAGAGTTAGGGCTAAATTGAGTTGCGGTGGTTCAATTGAGTCCTAGTAGTGACCATACAACCCCTGATATGATGCAAACCCAGACCCAAACACAATATAGAACTTGGAACTGCAAAACAAAAACTTTGCATGTCGGTTTGTGAGTGTATAAGGCGTGCAAGGAAATCTGGAATGAACTGGGGCATTTACGAGATAAATAAACAACTTGAGGAGCTTAGATTGACTACCAAGAGACCACCCTCTGCGAACGAGACGATTCCACCCTACTAGAACCGGCATGGCCGGAATTTTGGGTTATGTGGCCGGCCCCCCTGGTAAAGTAGGTGCCTAGATTTCTTCAGTAGGTCATATTCACACTATATATCACCCAGAGTTGTTTTCTTGCCCTGTTTTAGCGTGAGTCAAAATCTGGGATCACTTTCTCTAGTTGCTTCTTTGATTTGAGTTATGGCTTTCCGTATTTTGATTTTTGGATTTTTGTATTTGTGCGTTATCTCGATCATGTGACATTTGTACGTCTATATCGAGTGATATCGAGTTGATTTGCGAGAGCTAACCATAGGTTCTAACTTATAGGCTTTTAAGCGTATCGTTTTGGTTTTCGTGAGTCGTTTTGGTTTCGATTTGGTTTTAATGCGATGTGATACGTGTGACAAGTAGGTACCCCCACGATGATTCGAGACGATAAAGAAGATGGTGAGTAGATTATATCTACGGGGGAAGTCGTGTGGATGGCGTATAGCACCCCCGTAGTTCAATATTTAGTATACTATATATATACTATATATATGTATGATAGCGTTATGTGTGAATTGGATATTCAGATGTGGTTAGGTGTACTATAGATAGATTAGGGTTTAGAAGTAGACAAGTATAGTTTCCTAGATGCGAACACAAGAATAGGTTTACACCCACACGCGCACACATGCTTATTTTTTATACATATACCTAGATGATGAGGATAGTGGATGATATTTGGAGATGAGTCGATGATGTTGGGCATAGTGCCAGGAGATCCGTGATATAACGAGATTCGTATCTGGGATACGACATGTGATTTTAGCGGGCCTTGTGACGTGTGTTTTACACATGCATTAATATTTATATAGATGGTATCGATTTGTACTAGACTTAGATCAGTACCCCAGATCATGAGATATGATGATAAGGATACCAGATAATCGATGAGATGAATGTGACAATGACCTGTACCCAGATTTGGGATGCCGTACGATGATTTACCGTACGAGCTTTATTGATAATAGATCCCCACTCATGACTCGAGGGGGTCATATGATATTGTATCGTACCCGGTACCTTTGAGGCGGGATCACCGACTATTATATTTTATATATATGTATATATCGACTCAGATTTAGGTGGTTTCCATACCCCTCCTGATTTACTTGTTAGTTAGAGCTGGAGTTTTGCCTATTTCAAAAACTAACGAATCGCGAGTATTTTAAACACAGGCAAAGGGATTCTACGGATATTTCAAAGACGAGTCTTTTCTTAAAAACACCGTAGCTCTTACTTTCCTAAAAACCCCGATTCGTCTTGTTCCAAATGACAAAACAGTATGACATAGATACATTGATGTAGATTTCGCACCGTTGTGTTTATTATCCATTTGCCGCATATACTTGTTGTTCGCATCGCATTGCATGTTATATATGTTTATTGTTATATTAAAACCATGCTGATGTGACACCAGCACCATTATCGATCATGCATATGTTCCACGTACACCTGCTTGCCGGCTCACACACTTCATCATCGATAATTGCCATGTAAGTACACTGTAGTACTGTTGCATTCAGGATATGACTTTTACATGGCATACTTGTGTACCTAAATATTGTACACTCATACTTGTGCACATACCTATCGTACATTCATATTCGTGTACTTACATATTGTACACTCATACTTGTGCACATACCTATTGTACATTCATACTCGTGTACTTACATATTTTACACCCATACTTGTACACATACTCATTTGCACATACATAGATGATTCTGGCTTGAATTGAGGTTTCGGGAACCGCAAGATACTTTTAAAACTAATTCATTTTAAAGAAGCGGTCTTCCCTAAATATTTGTATATTACTATTCCATGTTGCATGATATACTGAGATGCTTACATTTCTTTTATATGTCGCATACATCATGCTTTCTGATCATACGCATTGAGATATGTTGTTTCCATGATATTTCTGGATTTGGGAACCGTGGGTATTTTAAAAGAGAGTATGTATTGTTTTAAAAACCCGGTTACCCTTGATATGATATTTCAGTGCGTCCACTATGTGTTTTCTCGGTTCTGAGAGTGGCATGTGAAACCCGATTCGAGAAGCGGTAGGCACCGTCTGCGGGTACATGGTCGACCCGGTGAGGTACCCCGGGGCAAGAAAACTCGTATAGGTTGGACGGTGAGCCTGGCAGGGGAGTACTACCTACCGATGAACTTATTTGAGCTCGGCGGATATCTGGGGATACCGACCGGAGACGAGAGATGATACGGGCCGATCTGGACTGACGGAGCCCGATATATGAGTATTTACGTGTCGATGCTGGGCACAGCTTTCATGATGTTTTCGAGTGTCGATGCTGGACACTCCGGTTCCATGATTTTGATATGTCGCGAGCGAAACATGTTGATTTACATCCTCATACTTCCATACATATGCTTATGATATTTACATGCATGATGGTTATTGTCATTGGGTGACACGTGGACGATTTCCACTTACATATAGTTGACATTAATGATATTGATCACATAGTTGGATGATATCCACATATTCATAGACTTCATGATATATTCGACATTTATCATACCTCATATTTATGATATGTTATTACCTGAGGCACTGGCACGAGCACTTGGTACTACACTCATGTATAGATGTTACATTGCAACCTTTTCATGCTTCAGGCTTATTCATTTGAGGTTTATATATATTTGATCGTATTGACCTAGGATTGTGTCATACATACGATTTCTGCTCTGTGATGTTTTCTATTCACGAGTTGGCAACTCACCCCCGTTGTGCCACAGTTCTTGCAGGTTTTGCCGTACAGGTTCCATTGCGGCTTTCTGGCACCCTGCATCCTTTACGGGTGATTTGCTTCGGTAGGTGCGTTCTTTTGCATCAGATCCACCATTGTATATGTATTATTCAGTTGTATCTAGAAATTCCATCAACCAAACATGTATATTTGTTTCAGACTTAGAAAACTAGTTGTGTATTATTCGACCTTAGAGTCGCGCGTTGTAGTATTACGGTTTTCATGCTGATTTTGAGTTTCCTTTTGAGTTTTGATCCTCGCCCTTCGGCGTTATATATTATACTGCCTGCGTGGTTGTGACCGTCGATTGATGAAGAACTAGCTCCCCCTTGGGGATGCCTTTTATCATTGTGCATATATTATTCTTGTTGTACCCCGTTCTGGGCCAGTATTTACAAAGGAAACTCTGTCGAAATTTTCAGAAAAGACATGAGATTTTTAAAATGCATATTCGGCTTATGTTATTTAAAAACATTGTTTTTAAAAACATGTTTTCTTCACATCTTAAAAACTATTTTCTTTCATATATTATTTTAAATGGTTTTAGATTTCTGGGCTTTTGGCTTACTTGAATTAGATGAGGTCCTATAGACGTCATATGATTCAAAGGCCAGTCACGTGTTATTTCGGGTCATGACAAAGTTGGTATCAGAGTGCTAGGTTAACCTTGGTTCGAGTCTAAGTTTGACTATGCGGAGCCTAGAGCGTTTATATATACAGAACTTAGGCTTAACCTTATGGAACTTAGACTTAGTCGAGGGGGATTATACCCGAAATTTCGTCGCATAGGATGACCCTTGGTTGATAGAGTAGGTATCTTTAGTAGAGTGACGTACCGTACGTATGTTCCGCGGCATATTTACGATACGCTACTCCGCTTAGGAAACCGTAGGATGTACATTTCCTTGCACAGTATTATATTCATTCCTATGATCTATCCTCATCGATGGTTATGATTTTGCTGCCACGATTACACGGGCAGAGTGAGCTACGGCTAGAGTTGCGTCAGCTTGATCTCGTCACGGACGAGGACTGACCAGGGCGTGATTCCAGAGACGTATGATTGCATATAGGCGTCGTTTTATTGTGTTTTCGCACCATGAGCGTTTGACAGATCGCTTTTACGAGATTTCTCGGATGTGCAGATCAGCACCGGAGGATCAGGCTACTGCTAGAGGCCAGCCAGGAGGTGATGACCATTGAGATATCGCTTACTCAGGATGATTGAGGCGCTGTTCAGCGTACAGACGAATGAGCCAGTTGTTGCTGCAGATGATGAGGTATCGCCCAGATGTTGGAGCTACTGCAGCATGAGTATATACATAGAGATATGATGGAAGGTCGCTAGTCACCCGAGGATGAATGACTAGGACATGCGGTTCGTTCGCTTACCCCGATGCGAGGTCATTAGACGGATTTATTTCCAGCTAGAGATGACTTCACGCAGATTCGTTAAGAGTCGATAGAGACGATCGAATGTCAGGAACCCAATTCCATATTTAAAGTATTCGGAAGACAATGCAAGTAATGCTATGGACCCTCTAGAAGAATGAAGCCCTAACTCGACGTAATGACCATGGAATGCCTCCGAACCTTAGGGTTTGCGGCAGTTTAGCGGTGCCATTTGTGAGGCTTGGGTTTGCCCTTTTACGGTTGGTCCACAGGTGCTGTGGCATGTACTAGAATACTATTAAACTGTAATCAAGATGTTGGTCTCTTGGGGCAATATGAGGTTCTGACAAATCGATCGGATGGTTCGACATCATTCGGATATCATGTGACGGGACACATTGCTTGGGAGACTCCAGATACGAGTATAGCCGTTGGAGCGCAGTCCATGCAGCCACGAGAAGACGAGTCCGAATCAGTCAACATTGGAAAAGAGTGGAGTAAAGAGGTCGCACGAGAATTCGACAAGATGACGTTCCACTCCGCTGACATCAGAGATGTGATACGCATGTAGAGGCGTTGATTATGGATATACCTTCCAGAAGGAGTCACGATGAGTATGCAGCCATTCCGGAAAAAGAAACAGATATAATAAGGGTGGTAACTTCCGGGAAATTCGGCAGAAGCAAGAATTGAGAAATGCCTCGACATGACCTTTCTGGAATACTAGACGAGAAGACTTGGACCCAGGAGTGGTCATATTGCGCACACCCAGCAGGGCAGAGTTCGGCATCGTCGACGAGATAGTTGACCAGGTTCGGATAAAGGACCTCAACCAGAGGCGTTGTAAGTTGAGCAAAAATGGACGCGTATGGAGTATACCTCCACAGGTTTGGACGAGATCCTGAGGACGTGTTCGGCTAAATATCTTCAACAGAATAATGAAGATAGAGAGTTCGTGATTTCGAGTCCGGGTGAGAGACTTCGGATTGACCGTAGCCGAGAGCATTTGCAGTGCACAGATAGAAACGTGACGTCGAAGTGGACGATGATACAGAAAAGCGGGACAAGAAGTTTGTGGGAGATGCTGACGAGTTGTTGTTACTCCCCGTTAGGATTAAGGTCGGATATGTTTACAGAGGCATTGGGATGCGACCAGTTTCCGAGAAAATGTTGTGCTAAGGACGCAGATGTCCATAGAGCGAGAAGAGATTATGCAAGAGCACCAGCCTCCGTACAGTGCAGCATATGCGAGATCGGAAAAGACTTTGAGCAGGATTCCTTCCATGACGCTGCTGCGATAAGATTTGCACCCAGGATCCGATGTGTAATATGCATTCAGAGGACTAGAGGCCGACGCCTGTGACGTGCTGCTTTACGAGTGGTCGTGAGGATTGACCGAGAGATGACCAGAGGAGTGCCAGGATGTTATCGTCCCCGTTAGCACACCTGACAGGGCCGATGAGCCGATGGATTGCGAGATTAGTAATCCACAGAGAAGATAAGGGCCCAGAGACTGAGGAAGCTAGACCGTGAGCAAGAGGCAAGTAGATACCTTGCGCTGCTAGCATTGGATGCACCGACACCTTCTCGACTTTGAAGAAGGATATACCGACGACGGTATTTATGATTTGTGATTTTGTGATTCGATTATCATGTATCTGTCACCTTGGATTTCGGTATTTTAGGCGATCTATTCGCATGATTTGGTCTTGATGGCTGAGTTCCATGATTTCTGTTTTCGTGCACCATGCTTGCACCTACTGGGTATTCATATTTGTGCACAGTTATTGCACCTGATATCGTTTTTGTGCCTTGGTTGAACATGCTTATGACTTTATGGATTTCATACCGTTGGGTTGATTTTGTGCACGTGGTATGCACACGATTTGGCTTTTTGCACTCGGTATAGCTTATATGTTCTTGTAGTGCATTGATATGTGTTTTGTGCACGCAATTGCACACGTTTATGATTTTCTTTACACCTGGGTACACTCGGTGTTGCTGCTTACGCATTTGTGTTATTGTTTAGTATTTGTGCACGGGATGCACCGTATTTGTATTTCTTTCCCAAGATGCTCCAGTTTTATGTTTCGTGCGTTTATCGCACCAGATTTATATTTCGTGCGTTGTTGCACCTGACTTCAATTTGATGTCATTCGATATGTTGATTTCTTGCACTCCGTGCATTTGATTTGGATTTTCGCGCGTATTGAGCGCATGTTTTGAGATGCGATTTTTGTGCACGTCGGTTGTACTAAATCGAGATTTTCGTGCTTGTCTGACGCACCCGATTTTGCTGCCAGGCACACACGTTGCCTATGACAGATGTTTTGTGCATACCCGTTGTACCTAGATGTTGCTTCTGTGCACATGTATGGATTTTTGATTTCCGTGTGCACCAGACGCACAGGGTATTCTTATATACATTTTGGGATTGATTTCTTATGGAGCAGTACATTTTTATGATATTTGCTATATGTTTTCGTACTGAGCAGGACTAGTCGGAGGACAGTAGCTGATATATTTTGCATGCATTGATAGTTATCGAAGGGATTTCCGAAAAGGGAGCTATAGTCTCAGTATTTACTTACGTGTCTGATATGACACGAAACGTTTAAAACAAGGAAACCCTTCTAAATTGTTTTCAAAATGGCGGAACGTACGTATTAAACAAAAGATATATACATATATGGTTATTTTCTTACATTAGACGTCCGCCACTGTGCAGTGCTATGCGCATCGCACAGCAACATGAAAGGTTTAGCATGCATTTCTTTCAGATATTTACATGTATAGATTTGATGTCTACATGTATGGTTTTGATATATACCATATTGGTTTTGTTTTGGATTTGACAATTGTGTCTTTACGATGACTCCGATGATTGCGGGATGCTTGACGAAGATTTGTTTTTGAGCTATCTGCTCATTGTTCAAGTGCATGCATTGCGCTATGATGCGTCATATGTATTGATGATTTCGGAGTCCCGACGACTTGGACTTTTATTGAAATGTTTTAAGAATTTGGGGGTTTAAAAATAAATTTAAATTTGGGGACCGAATTTCTTTAAGGGGGGAAGATTGTAACATTTCAAAAAAGTAAAATATTATTTTTGGGAATTTTTATAATTTAATAATAAAATATTGAATATTTTAATAAGGCGGTATAATTAGATACCGATAAATTAGGAAAAAATTTGAAAAATTATAGAAATTACTAAAAGAGGGTGTTTTATGTGAATTATGCAAATTTTAAGTTTTTATGATTAATTATATGTTAATTTTGTGCTAATCGCGATTAAAAATCGCTAATCGGATTTTGAGCGTGTTTTGTGCACATGTTATTTTTTCACTCTTGTTACATTTTCCTACATGATTTAGGGTGTATGGTATTTGTTTTTGGTTCCCTATTAAGGAGAGAAGGAAATTACAGAAGAAAAGAAAATAGAAATGGAAAAGGATATAATAACAAGTATGGGCAAGAGAGAGAATGAGAGGGTAAGGGGGTCAACACCTTGGACCAAGCCTCCATCACTTTACTCTTCACCATTTCCTCTCCTCTCCTCTTCATTTTCTGCTGCTGCTACTGCCCTCTCCTTCTCCCCCTCTTCAACCCACGAAACTCCATGAAAAACAACTCAAAACCCAACACCCATTTCACAAAAAAGGTTCACAAGCCCTTTAGCTACACCATGGACGAAGAAAAATTCGATTTTGGCGCTGTGGAGGATTCATGGGAGCTAAATGAGGTAAACCCTTTCACAATTATTGTAGTGTTTCAAATGCCTTAGCCTCATTTCAAGTTTAAAATCGTTTCGGCGAAGTTTGGTGAACTTTGAAGTTTTCTTGAGAGAGTTAGGGCTAAATTGAGTTGTGGTGGTTCAATTGAGTCCTAGTAGTGACCATAGAACCCCTGATATGATGCAAACCCAGACCCAAACACAATATAGAACCTGGAACTTCAAAACAGAAACTTTGCATGTCGGTTTGTGAGTGTATAAGGCGTGCAAGGAAATCTGGAATGAACCGGGGCATTTACGAGATAAATAAACAACTTGGACCAAGCCCCCATCACTTTACTCTTCACCATTTCCTCTCCTCTCCTCTTCATTTTCTGCTGCTGCTGCTGCCCCCTCCTTCTCCCCCTCTTCAACCCATAAAACACCATGAAAAACAACTCAAAACCCAACACCCATTTCACAAGCCCTTTAGCAACCCAATGGACCAAGAAAAATTCGATTTTGGCACTGTGGAGGATTCATGGGAGTTAAATGAGGTAAACTCTTTCACAATTATTGTAGTGTTTCAAGTGTCTTAGCCTTATTTCAAGTTTAAAATCGTTTCGGCAAAGTTTGGTGAACTTTGAAGTTTTCTTGAGAGGGTTAGGGCTAAATTGATTTGTGGTGGTTCAATTGAGTCCTAGTAGTGACCATAGAACCCCTGATATGATGCAAACCCAGACCCAAACACAATATAGAACCTGGAACTGCAAAACAGAAACTTTGCATATCGGTTTGTGAGTGTATAAGGCGTGCAGGGAAATCTTGAATGAACCGGGGCATTTACGAGATAAATAAACAACTTCAGGAGCTTAGATTGACTACCAGGAGACCACCCACTGTGAAAGAGACGATACCACCCTACTAGAACAGGCCTGACCAGAATTTTAGTTTATGTGGCTGGCCCCCCTGGTAAAGTAGGTGCCCAGATTGCTTCAGTTGGTCATATTCACACTATATATCACCCCAGAGTTGTTTGCTTGCCCTGTTTTAGGCTGAGTCAAAATCTGGGACCACTTTCTCTAGTTGTTGATTTGATTTGAGTTATGATTTTCCGTATTTCAATTTCTGGATTTTTGTATTTGTGCGTTATCTCGATCATGTGACGTTTGTACGTCTATATCGAGTGATATCGAGTTGATTTCCGAGAGCTAACCATAGGTTCTAACCTATAGGCTTTTGAGCGTATCGTTTTGGTTTTCCTGTTTCGTTTTGGTTTCGATTTGGTTTTAATGCGATGCAATACGTGTGATATATAGGTACCCCCACGATGATTCGAGACGATGAAGAAGATGGTGGCGACATCGACATCCGCAAGCAAGATCAAGGTGAGTAGATTATATCTACGGGGGAAGTTGGGTGGATGGCTTATAGCACCCCTCAGTTCGATGTTTAGTATACTATATATATACTATATATATGTATGATAGCGTTATGTGTGAATTGGATATTTAGATGTGGTTAGGTGTACTATGGATAGATTAGGGTTTAGAAGTAAAATAGTATAGTTTCCAAGATGCGAACCCTAGAATAGGTTTACACCCACCCACCCACACATGCTTATTTGTTATACATATACCTAGATGATGAGGGTAGTGGATGATATTTGGAGATGAGTCGATGATGTTGGGCACAGTGCCAGGAGATCGGTGATATGATGTGATTCGTATTTGGGATATGACATGTGATTTTAGCGGGCCTTGGGAAATGTGTATTACACGCGCATTTATATTTATATAGATGGTATCGATTTGTAGTGCCCCAGATCATGAGATATGATGATAAGGATACCAGATAATTGATGAGATGAATGTGATATTGACCCGTACCCAGATTTGGGATGCTGTACGATGATTTACCGTACGAGCCTTATTGATGATAAATCCGCACTCATGATTCGAGGAGGTCATATGATATTGTATCATACGCGGTACCTTTGAGGCGGGATCACCGTCTATTATATTTTATATATATGTATATATCGACTCAGATTTAGGTGGTTTCCATACCCCCCCTGATTTACTTGTTAGTTAGAGCTGTAGTTTTGCTAGTAGATATTAGGCTAGGCCGATGTCATACCTATTTCAAAAACTAACGAATCAGGAGTATTTTAAACACAGGCAAAGGGATTCTACGGATATTTCAAAGTCGCATCTTTTCATAAAAACATCGTAGCCCTTATTTTCCTAAAAACCCCTATTCGTCTTCTTCCAAATGACAAAACAGTATGACATAGATACATTGATGTAGATTCTGCACTGTTGTGTTTATTATCCATTTTCCGCATATTCTTGCTGTTCGCATTGTATTGCATGTTATATACGTTTATTGTTATATTAAAACCATGCTGATATGACAACAGCACCATTATCGATGATGCATATGTTCCATGTACACCTACTTGCCGGCTCACACATTTCATCATCGATAATTGCCATGTCACTACACTGTAGTACTGTTGCATTTAGGATATGACTCTTACATGGCATACTTGTGTACCTACATATTGTACACTCATACTTGTGCTCATACCTACCGTACATTCATATTCGTGTACTTACATATTGTACACTCATACTTGTGCACATACCTATTGTACATTCATATTTGTATACTTAGATATTGTACACCCATACTTGTACACATACTCATTTGCACATATATAGATGATTCTGGCTTGAATTGAGGATTCAGAAACGGCAAGATACTTTTAAAACTGATTCATTTTAAAGAAGCGGTCTTCCCTAAATATGTGCATATTACTATTCCCTGTTGCATGATATACTGGGATGCTTACATTTCTTTTATATGTCGCATACATCATGATTTCTGATCATACGCATTGAGATATGTTGTTTCCATAATATTTCTGGATTTGGGAACCGTGGGTATTTTAAAAGAGAGTATGTATTGTTTTAAAAACCCGGTTACCCTTGATATGATATTTCAGTGTGTCCACCATGTGTTTTCTCGGTTCTGAGAGTGGCATGTGAAGCCCGATTCGAGGAGCGGTAGGCACCGTCTGCAGGTACATGGTGGACCCGGTGAGGTACCCCGTGGCAAGAAGACTCGTATATGTTGGATGGTGAGCCTGGCAGGGGAGTACTATCTACCGGTGATCTTATTTGAGCTAGGCGGATATCTGGGGGATACCGACTGGAGACGAGAGATGATACGGGCTGATCCGGACTGACGGAGCCCGATATATGAGAATTTACGTGCCGATGCTGGGCACAGCTTTCATGATGTTTTCGAGTGTCGATGCTGGACACTCCGGTTCCATGATTTTGATATGTCGTGAGCGACACATGTTGATTTACATCCTCATACTTCCATGCATATGCTTATGATATTTACATGCATGATGCTTATTGTCATTGGGTGACACATGGACGATTTCCACATACATATAGTTGACATTGATGATATTGATCACATAGTTGGATGATATCTACATATTCATAGACTTCATGATATAGTCGACATTGATCATACCTCATATTTATGATATGTTATTACTTGAGGCACTGGCACGAGCACTTGGCACTACACTCATATATAGATGTTACATTGCCACCTTATCATGCTACAGGCTTATTCATTTGAGGTTTATATATATTTGATCGTATTGACCTAGGATTGTGTCATACATACGATTTTTGCTCTGTGATGTTTTCTATTCACGAGTTGGCAACTCACCCCCGTTGTGCCACAGTTCTTGCAGGTTTTGCCGTACAGGTTCTATTGCGTCTTTCTGGCACACTGCTTCCTTTACGGGTGATTTGCTTTGGTAGGTGGGTTCTTTTGCATCAGAACCACCATTGTATATGTATTATTCAGTTGTACCTAGAAATCCCATCATCCAAACATGTATATTTGTTTCAGACTTAGAAAACCAGTTGTGTATGTCAGTGTTTATGCCCTAGAAAGCCATTACTGTAACATACTAGCTTGTATATTACTTAATGGAAGCTTGGGATATTCACAGTTGTATTGACAGTCTTGCTAAAAATGGTAGTATGCTACTTGGTTTGTGTCTATTTTAATATGTGCATATGTTTCTTGTAACGTATCGCTTATACATATTAGTAGAGCCCTTAGGATTTTTGCTTGATTACCAGCGTTGTGATGGCAGTCACACTAGTGGGGGCTGGGTAGTCTATAAGTAACATCCTATACAGGTCCCTAATCGTAGGATTATCGAGACAGGGCATCGATACTCCGGAGTAGACTAGTGTGTACGCTTCTCATCCCAGTTGGGGAGATGGTCTATCCCACAGCCATCAGTACGTCGTACTGGAGATAGTATACAGGTGCTCGTTAGGTTACGGGTACACCGGACAGGACTCGCGGGGAACTATTGGTTGGTATTATACCCGTCGTCAGTTAACAGTTCCCAGGTGACATGAGTACAGCATAGTCCGCAGACTTGACACTGCTACTTCGCCTCGAGTGTGTCCCACTGTTCTTAGATTGCTACCCTACCACGGCTCAAAGGAGTCGTGAAAACAGGTAGCAGTTGGGTGCAGCCCCGAGCTCTTGGAGGCAGTGGCGGTTAGACAGGATTTGTCTCTCCCGGTATTGGGAGTTGATATCGCGTTGTGTCAGAGAGCCATTACGCAAAGTCCCTGGCCAGGCCAAGCGAGATTTACTGGTAGGTTTTCCAGTAGTTTCTCAAGGTGTAATGGGCTATGCTCCGACACGACTTATACCGCTTTTAGGGGACTGACGCTTGCCGCCCCCTAAGCCCAATATGCGATAGTCCTGGACGAACAGACCGGACTGTACGGAGATTGTCATATCAGGCATAGTAAGAGTTCGGATGGGTTTCCTCATCGGCCTTCTTATCGACATCTACCTGGGGACCGTTATGTACAGCTAGTGCCGCTTGCGGTCAGTGGTTAAACCCACTGCCAGCGTAGTGTCGAGTCTTTAGAGTTCCATACAGAGAGTTTCCCTGCTTCGGGCGAAACGATATATAGGTCGTATGGTTTTACGACAAGGGTTCGGACGCATACGTGTGTTTACGCACGTACGACGTTCGGACAGTTTTTACTAGTCGGCTTTAGTTTAAGCCAGATTCTAGTATCGGATTATTGGATTTATACTGTCTAATGTTTTTCCGTGTTTTCACGGATAGGAGGGGCGTTCTCGTAATTTGTCGGGAAGCTTCTAGAAGGATGATGACTTGGAGGGTAAGGTGGCATTTGCATTTATTGGATTAATGAGTCATGAGAGTGAATCATCCTTGGAGTTAATGATTCATTTATGATTCATATGACTCATGTGATGAATCACTTAGTATATTAATGAAACATGATGATATATCATTATTTGTTATTCATTTAATATATATGATATGTTTCATATATACACAAATGATATCATTTATCCAAAAGGATTCTCATTCTCACCTTCTCTCTCCTCAAGCTCTCTATCTTCAAACCCTAACCCTAACCTCTCATGTGTTGAGATCAAGGGTTAGCTAGACTTATACATCCATAATCCAACTCTATATCACCTAGGTTGCTTAGATTAGCACTTTGAGTAACCTAGTTACCTCAAGTTAGAGGTCAAGCTTGGAGTAGGAGCTCTCGGGTGGATCGTCTTTGACTCGAGGAGGCCGTTGAGGTGCCGACGTTCCAAAGAGCCTACAAGGAGTGGAGGACAGCGATGAAGACCCGAAGGACAAGTAACGTGAGGTATAATTTCGAATCCGAGTAGTTAAACCTCTCGTAGTTTGCTAGTAATGGTTTAGATACGATTCGTGCGCTCAAGTCCATGTTATGATGCTTTGATAATTGTTTTTCATATATTCCGCCTCCCCGCAAGTTCGTGGGGTGCGTGACATAGACTTACAGTGGTATCAGAGCCAACCAAACCTTTACTAGCTTGTTAGCAATTAATTAGAACTTCGATCGTCGGAAAAACGCGAAAACAACACCCCGGAACCCTATCAGTTTCTGTTAATTTTAAAAGTGTCGAAAAAATATTTGATATGCCTTAAAATTCATAGCAGAGTATTATAAGAATTCTGGGAAAATACGAGGACACAACTCGGCAAGACGGCCGCGGAACCGCGGCCAAATGGTGCTTTTGGCTGTGGATCCGCCTCCGAGTCAACCCCGAGTTGACTCGGAGTTTCATAGAAATTCATATTTTATGGTGTTTTGTTTTCCTGTATATTCTGTTTCTGCCCAGATTACTTCTGTGCTGGCTTGCATTTGGGGTAGACAGGGAAAAAGGTTGTCGATCGATATTCTAAGTTATTTGCTAATCGGATTTTTATCTGTAATGTTTAAATGTGTTCGTAAACCTCCCCTAACTGCTAGTATGTCGGTTGGCAGGGGGTTGCACATTTCTGTAATGTTTACTGTTTGTGTATATGAACTTGATTGGATCATTGTGATGATGAGCCGGGGTTTGAGATGGGTTTTATATTCATTCATTCGATGTAAATTGTAATATGATGTAATATTCTTTTGCGGGGCACATCCAGGTTGCGGTTGTAGCCACCGTTGTATTATTTCATTTACTGTTTTTTTCTCCTAGGATAGACCCAAGGTGGGGTACACAAACTACCGGGTACGTTGAAGTGTTTAGTGGCCTACTCACTTTGTTGAGGGAGACCGCTTCACTTCGGATACTTGGAGGGTAGTTTGTCGTACCCGTAGGGGTCTAGGGTGGGGTAATGGCTATTCATCACAACTGTGTAATCCGTCTTTTGTTGCAGGCTCATAGGAAAAGCGGATTGCTTGTGTTAGTGTATATGCCCTAGAGGCCATTACTGTATCATACTAGTTTGTATATTACTTAATGGATGCTTGGGATATTCACCTTGTATATACAATCTTGCTCAAAATAGTAGTATGCTACTTGGTTTGTTTCTACTTCAATGTGTACTTGTGTTTATTTCAGTATATCACTTATACGCATTAGTGGAGCCCTTAGGATCTTTGCTTGATTACCAGCGTTGTGATGGCAGTCACACTAGTGGGGGCTGGGTAATCTATAAGCACATCCTTATACAGGTCCCTAGTCGCAGGACTATCGAGACAGGGCATCGATACTCCGGAGTAGACTAGCGTATGCGCTTCTCATCCCAGTGTGGGAGATGGTCTGTCCCACAGCCATCGGTACGTCGTACTGGAGATAGTATACGGGTGCTCGTTGGGTTACGAGTACACTGGACAGGACTCGTCGGGAACTGACAGGTTGGTATTATACCTATCGTCAGTTATCAGTTCCCAGGTGACATGAGTACAGCTTAGTCCGTTGACTTGACACTGGCACTTCGCCTCAAGTGTGTTCCCACTGCACTTTGATCACTACCCTACCACGGCTCAAAGGAGTCGTGCAAACGGGTGGTAGTTGGGTGTAGTCCCGAAGCACTTGGAGGCAGTGACGGTTAGACAGGATTCGTCTCTCCCGGTATTGGGGGTTGACATCGCGCTGTGTCTAGGAGAGCCATTACACGAGTAGTCCCTGGCCAGGGCAAACGAGATATACTGGTAGGTTTCCAGTGTTATCTCAGGGTGTTTTGGGCTTCGCTCCGGCACGACTTGTACCGCTATTGGGGGACTGACGTTTACCACCCCCTAGGCCCGCCATGCGATGTATCAGACGAACAGACCGGACTGTACGGAGACTGTCACATTCAGACTCAGTAGGAGTTCAGATGGGGTTTCACCTCGTCAGCCTTCTTGTCGGCATCTACCTGGGGACCGTTACGCACAGCTAGTGCCGCTTGCGGTCTGTGGTTAAACCCACTGCCAGCGTAGTGTCGAGTCTTTAGAGTCCCACACAGAGGGTATTCGCCTCTGGGCAAAACAGAGTAGAGGTCGCATGGTTTTGCGACAGGGTTCGTTCTCATCCGCGCACTTGTGCACGTTTGGAGTCCGGACGGATTATACTGGCAGGCTCTGGTTTGAGCCAGATACTAGTATATATATTTGGGGTTGCTTTTATATCTTGGTATTCTTGTTCCTCGGAACGAGAATGCAGGTGTGTATGCACAGTTGCTTGAGGCGGAGGATGAGGTATTTCATTAGGGTTTCGGAACGGGTGCGTATGCACAGTTGACAGTTATCTTTTTCCAAACCCTAATGGTTTTATGGATTATCTATTTATAATAGTAATTAAATGAGAATTTAGTTATGGTTGATTTTGTTGACTTGTTGACCATGGTTGAAAGTTGACCACCATCATGCTTCAAAAGTCTTCCTTGATTTATGCTTACATTTTTAAATGAAGCATGGTTGTGGTCATTTCAAATTGCCATCAACTATTCTCATTTTCAATTATTATTATTAGATAATTCTTTTCTTTTGCATTATGGTTGCAAAGAAAGAAAAAATATAGCTCATTCTATCATTCTCACTCTCTCTCTTCACTTCATCTTCTTCTTCCTCTCGTCAAGAGAAACCTTCTCATGAGTTGAGAATCCTTCTCTTGAAAAACAAAAGCAACCCTTAGACACTCTCTACTCACTCTAGGATCAAGGGTCTAGCAAGCCGGCGATTCTAGTTCACTCCAAGTACGAGAAAGAGCCCAAAGGTCGAGCCTTCGAGGTGGATCCATCTTCGACGGGAGAAGGCGACGAAAAGAGAACCATCAACCTCTACAAGGTTTGAAGAAGAAGGAGTTCAAGTTTAGGTATAACCATCTTCCATAGTAGCTAACTCTCTTTAGCTAGAATGCTAGTTTTAGTTTAGACAACGATCCCGACCAAGTTTAGTCCATGTTGCCTCTTGCGATAAAAATTCGTTTTTTATACCGTTTCCGCCTCCCCGTAAGCACCGGGGGTCGCAATATGGACTTACATTGGTATCAGAGCCTAACTAAACTTAAACTAGCTTGGTAGTGAAGTGTAACGAAGTTCGGAACCGAAAAATCGCAAAACCGGAAAACTAAAAACCTGAGTTTCTGTTGATTTTTTTTTTGGCTCAAAATGAAAAACTTTATACTTGTAAAATCGTCTCAGGGTTTTCTAAGAACACACAAGAAAAACGATATCATGTTTCCTCCAAACCGCCGCGCTTCCGCGGCCTCACCTACTCATATGGCCGCGGAACCGCCGCAAGTTGGTGTCATCTTTGCATCGTTTTTCCTGCAGTGTTCTTCTGTGTTGGTTTTGGGATTTTTAAGATATATTATATGTACCCAGATTTTCCAGAACTGAAATTCACTTTTGGGGTCCTATAATTCCGTATTTTTTTCCGAACTTCACTGCACTTTGGCTATGTTGGTTATATCTGTGATGTTTGCATGTATTGAACGTCGGCTAATCGCTATAAGACCATTAGTCGGGGTTATACATGATCTGTAATGTGCTGGAATGTGTATATAAATATGTTGGATTGTCGCGGGTGAATAGCCGGGGGTTGTGAGACGAGAGTTTTCTTTTCTTGCAATTCATTGTAAATGTAAATTGATGTAATTATATTATTTGTTTGGCCGCACAACCGGGTCGGGGTTGTAGCCGTCATTGTATAATTCTTTTTACTGTTTTTGCTCCTAGGATAGACCCATGGAGGGGTGCACAAACTACCGAGGACTTGGCGGGTAGTTTACCGCACCCGTAGGGGTCTTGGGTGGGGATTTGGCTATTCACCGCGACCGTGTTATCTGTTTTTGTTACAGGCTCGTACAAATTACAGATTGCTAGTATATCCAATGTATTTATCTGTGATCTGAAATGTCTATCATTGCTTTCTATTTAGGCGTTGCTTATGTTTTACAGACGCGCTAGCCCAGCCCCCGCTCTGTCGTTAGTTAAGTAACCTAACGGGTAATGACGGGGCCCCGTGGCGAATGCGAATGGCATAAGCGTACGTCATATTTTGGTTGTTTTCTGCAATGGTAGGATTAAATGATGGGACGCATTAAAAGTACTAATGCAAGAATATCACGCATTAAAAGAACTAATGCAAGATAATAAACCAAGTTTAAGTCGATGGAACACTTTCGAAAAACCACTCGGTTCTTTTCAAAACTAACTTTTAAATACGGAGCTTGAGCCACTCCTTCTAAAAGCTATCTCGTTCCATCGATTATATCAAGTTCACTACGTTCACGGTTTCGCCAAAACCATCCGTAGCCCTCCATCATTTCAGTTAAATATTCGGTAGTATTCAAGCTATGTATTTTGACCTCACGCCAAGGCATAGTGATTGGTAGCTGCCGGATATTTATCTGTTGCATAGATAGAATGCGTTGGTTTGAGACAGTCGTACTGCCATTTTGGCCTACGTCAAGGGTATGTACGGGTGGATTCAAATTAACCTGGATAATGATGGGACGAACTTGACATGTGACTTATGACATTTTGACCTCACGCCAAGGTCATAAGAGCATGGGGCAAAAATCCACATCGGGAGTTTCATAAGTACTGAAACTTGCTAGATTTGCATACCATTTGGAGTGTGATGATTATGGTAGGATTCCTTCATTTTCGTCACGCGATGATATTTGGATCCCGATCCTACTGTGAGTATATGCTACTCCTTGGGAAATTTCTCACTTAACGATCAATGCTATAAACCTAGTAGGTGCCTAGAAAGGTGTTAGCGGGGTTACGCCCCCAGGGAAAAGAGGTTCTTTAATTAAGGAACTTCGCGAAAGCGTTGGAAAACCTCCCTCGAAGTACCGACACTGGCCTGGCTGAACGGTTAAGCAAGTATTGTACGGTGGGATTGATCCTGACTAATTCTTCCTTTATGGTTTGAGGAGGGATTCGAGAAACAGTGGGAGCCATCCTGTTTAGACAAACTAAAAACCACTCTAAACTTGCAAGAGCATCATGCTGAGTGTTTCTTCTTCTCTCTCCTAATTGCAGCGACCAATCAACATGACTGGACTTAAGTTACTCCTAGATAAAAACAAACTGACAGGGCCAAACTACAAAGATTGGCTCAGGAATGTCAAGATAGCAATCACTTATGACAAGCTGGGGTATCTTCTTACCACCAAAGCTCCCCCTGTCCCTGGTCCAACTTCCAGTGTCGCGGATAAGGAAATCCGCAAGACTTGGGAGATTGATAGCGCGAAGGCCAAGTGCCTCCTGCTTGCCTCGATGGACAACGAACATCAGAGGAGGCATGAGAATATGGACATGGAGTCCATATTGCTCCATACAAAAGAACTGTATGGAGAGCAATCACGTATCGCAAGATACGAAGCGTCGAAAAAGTTGTTTTCGACAAAGATGGCCGTCGGATCATCAGTAGCCGAGCACGTGCTAAAGATGATCGGCTACATTGAGGAGCTCGCTGACCTAGGGATCACATTGGAGAGTGAGCTATATACGGATATAGTTCTCCAGTCCCTTCCTTCCACTTACGCCCAGTTTATACTGAACTTCAACCTACAAGAAAAAGAGGTTGAACTATCAGAGCTCCTCAACATGCTGAGGAGCGCAGAGGGCACCCTACAGAAAAGTAGGGATACATCCACTTTGTTTGTAGGAGGATCATCTTCTTCTAGGTCCAAGGCGAAAGCCAAGGGAAAGAAGAAGAAGGCCCCCGCCAAACCAAGGGGCGGTGTTAGTAAAGTGGATACGAAGGGAAAAGGTAAAGCAACAAAAATAGCGGGGAAGCTTGTGGATAAGGAAGAATGCTTCTTTTGTCATAAGAAAGGACACTGGAAGAATGATTGCAGGGCCTGGAAGGCCAGAACACAGGAATTGAAGCAGGTTGCAGCTTCAGCTTCAGGTGTGTATGTTATTGAAAACTGTCTTTCAATAAACTCTACTTCCTGGGTATTGGATACCGGATCAGGATCTCATATCTGTAATTCTTTGCAGGCGTTGAGAAACCGTAGGGATTTGAAGGCAGGTGACATGACCCTCAGAGTTGCGAACGGAGCTAGCATGGATGCTAAAGCCGTGGGGGACTATCACCTGGGAATGTCAGATGGACATGTTTTGGTTTTGCGTAATTGCTTTTTTGTACCCAACGCAACTTGTAATATCATTTCTGTATGTTTAGTTTCTAAAGAAGGTTATGAATTTGCGTTTGTAAGGAATGTTGTAAACATTCACCTTAATCAAGTATTGATTGGGTCAGGTACTCTGAGTAATGGTATATACGTGTTAAACCAACCACAGATTTTCAACGTCCAGAATACACACAAAAGAAAGTCTCCAGAAATAAATCAGACTTTCTTATGGCATTGTAGATTGGGTCACATCAATGAGAGAAGGTTGACGAAGTTACATACAGAAGGGTATTTGAATGCGTTCGAATATCAATCGTATGCCACTTGTCAATCCTGTCTCAAGGGAAAGATGACAAAGACTCCGTTTACTGGACATGGAGTAAGAGCGAGCGAGCTCTTGGGACTCGTACACAGTGACGTGTGCGGTCCAATGTCTACACATGCCCGAAGCGGACATTCTTACTTCATTACTTTTACGGATGACTTCTCAAGGTACGGTTATGTCTTCTTAATGAAACATAAGTCCGAGGCCTTTGGAAAATTCCAGGAGTATAAGAATGAAGTAGAGAAACAGACCGGCAAAAGTATTAAGATTCTAAGATCGGATCGAGGTGGAGAATACTTAAGTGCCGAATTCCTGGACTATTTAAAAGAGAACGGAATTCTCTCTCAGCTTACTCCTCCTTACACCCCGCAACATAACGGTGTATCGGAGAGACGGAACCGCACCCTATTGGATATGGTGCGGTCCATGATGAGTAACGCTGAGTTACCGCGATCATTCTGGGGGTATGCGCTAGAATCAGCTGCGTACCTTTTGAACCGAGTTCCGACTAAGACTGTGCCTTCCACACCATATGAAATGTGGAGTGGGAAGAAACCCTATCTTCAATATCTGAAGGTCTGGGGATGTCCGGCTTTTGTCAAAAAGCAGCATGCGGACAAGCTCGAGGCACGCTCAGTACTGTGCAAGTTTGTGGGATACCCAAAGAACACCATGGGGTATCTTTTCTACTACGCAGAGGAACAAAAAGTCCTTGTTTCTCGTAATGCCCACTTTCTAGAACACCAGTTCTTGGAAAAGGAGATTAGTGGGAGCGCAGTAGAACTGGAAGAAATTCCAGAACCACAGACTATTACTGATAGGTTAGTGGAACCAGAGGGTTCAACAGAATAGGACATTCCTACGCCGCTCCGCAGGAGTAGTAGGCAGTCTCATCCGCCCGAGAGATACTACGGTTTTCTCATAGACGGGGATAGAGAGGATTGCATCATAGATTATGATGAGCCTACTAGCTTCCAGCAGGCCGTTCAGAGCGTTGACTCAGTGAAATGGCTGGATGCAATGCGGACCGAAATGGAGTCCATGTACACCAACAAGGTATGGACGTTGGACATTGCTCCAGACGGGGTAAAACCCGTAGGATGCAAGTGGATCTTCAAAAGGAAGATTGGTGTAGATGGACAGGTTGAGACCTATAAAGCTAGGCTGGTAGCAAAGGGTTTTCGTCAAAGACCTGGCTTGGACTACGACGAAACCTTTTCTCCAGTAGCCATGCTGAAATCCATTCGGATCCTTCTTGCCATTGCTGCCTTCCACGATTATGAGATCTGGCAAATGGACGTAAAGACAGCTTTTCTAAATGGAAATTTAGAGGAGTGTGTCTATATGGACCAGCCAGAGGGTTTCATTCAGAGTGGGAGCAGCGGAAAGGTGTGCAAGTTGCTTAAGTCCATCTATGGACTAAAGCAGGCATCGCGGAGTTGGAACATCTGCTTTGATGAGACAGTCAAAGAATTTGGCTTTATCAAAAATCCAGATGAACCATGCATCTATAGTAGATTTGTAGCGAGAACTGTAGTATTCCTCGTTTTATACGTGGATGACATTCTCTTGATAGGAAATGACATTCCTATGCTACAATCTGTCAAGGGGTTCTTGTCACAAAGGTTCTCCATGAAAGACCTGGGTGATGCCTCATACATCCTGGGGATCCGGATCCATCGTGATAGATCCAAGAGGATATTGGGACTTTCTCAGTCCAGGTATATCGACACCATAGTGAAAAGATTCAGTATGGAAGATTCCAAGCGCGGTAACCTACCGGCTTGTCACGGGATCACCCTCTCTAAAGAGATGTCTCCCAAGACTGATTTGGAGAGGGATCGCATGTCTATTATACCCTACGCTTCTGCGGTAGGCTCTATAATGTATGCGATGTTGTGTACCAGACCGGATGTAGCTTATGCACTGAGTGTGGTAAGCCGGTATCAGTCTAACCCTGGGGAGAAACACTGGATAGCAGTAAAGAACATTCTCAAGTACCTGAGGAGGACTAAGGAGATGTTCTTGGTGTATGGCGGAAAAGACCTCCAGATCGAGGCCTTTGCTGACTCCAGCTTCCAGAGTGACAAGGATGATTCCAAGTCCATGTCGGGTTTTGTCTTCACCCTCAATGGAGGGGCGGTGTGTTGGAAGAGTTCCAAACAGGAAACCGTTGCAGACTCGACGATGGAAGAGGAATACATCGCTGCATCTGATGCCGCAAAAGAAGCTGTCTGGATAAGGAAGTTCTTGAAAGAACTTCAGGTGGTTCCGTCCATTGTTGACCCAATACCTCTGTATTGCGACAACAACGGGGCTATAGCTTTAGCGAAGGAACCCAGGTCCCATCAGAGATCCAGGCACATCTTGAGGCGGTATCACCTGATCAGGGAGATCGTGGATCGCAAGGAGATCGAGGTTCGGAGGGTTGCTTCAGAAGAGAACACTGCAGATCCATTCACCAAGGCCTTGCCCCAGACTCAGTTCGAGCGGCTGATCGAGATGATAGGTCTTCGATACGCCAGTACATGGCCTTAGTGCAAGTGGGAGATTGTTAGTGTATATGCCCTAGAGGCCATTACTGTATCATACTAGTTTGTATATTACTTAATGGATGCTTGGGATATTCACCTTGTATATACAATCTTGCTCAAAATAGTAGTATGCTACTTGGTTTGTTTCTACTTCAATGTGTACTTGTGTTTATTTCAGTATATCACTTATACGCATTAGTGGAGCCCTTAGGATCTTTGCTTGATTACCAGCGTTGTGATGGCAGTCACACTAGTGGGGGCTAGGTAATCTATAAGCACATCCTTATACAGGTCCCTAGTCGCAGGACTATCGAGACAGGGCATCGATACTCCGGAGTAGACTAGCGTATGCGCTTCTCATCCCAGTGTGGGAGATGGTCTGTCCCACAGCCATCGGTACGTCGTACTGGAGATAGTATACGGGTGCTCGTTGGGTTACGAGTACACTGGACAGGACTCGTCGGGAACTGACAGGTTGGTATTATACCTATCGTCAGTTATCAGTTCCCAGGTGACATGAGTACAGCTTAGTCCGTTGACTTGACACTGGCACTTCGCCTCAAGTGTGTTCCCACTGCACTTTGATCACTACCCTACCACGGCTCAAAGGAGTCGTGCAAACGGGTGGTAGTTGGGTGCAGTCCCGAAGCACTTGGAGGCAGTGACGGTTAGACAGGATTCGTCTCTCCCGGTATTGGGGGTTGACATCGCGCTGTGTCTAGGAGAGCCATTACACGAGTAGTCCCTGGCCAGGGCAAACGAGATATACTGGTAGGTTTCCAGTGTTATCTCAGGGTGTTTTGGGCTTCGCTCCGGCACGACTTGTACCGCTATTGGGGGACTGACGTTTACCACCCCCTAGGCCCGCCATGCGATGTATCAGACGAACAGACCGGACTGTACGGAGACTGTCACATTCAGACTCAGTAGGAGTTCAGATGGGGTTTCACCTCGTCAGCCTTCTTGTCGGCATCTACCTGGGGACCGTTACGCACAGCTAGTGCCGCTTACGGTCTGTGGTTAAACCCACTGCCAGCGTAGTGTCGAGTCTTTAGAGTCCCACACAGAGGGTATTCGCCTCTGGGCAAAACAGAGTAGAGGTCGCATGGTTTTGCGACAGGGTTCGTTCTCATCCGCGCACTTGTGCACGTTTGGAGTCCGGACGGATTATACTGGCAGGCTCTGGTTTGAGCCAGATACTAGTATATATATTTGGGGTTGCTTTTATATCTTGGTATTCTTGTTCCTCGGAACGAGAATGCAGGTGTGTATGCACAGTTGCTTGAGGCGGAGGATGAGGTATTTCATTAGGGTTTCGGAACGGGTGCGTATGCACAGTTGACAGTTATCTTTTTCCAAACCCTAATGGTTTTATGGATTATCTATTTATAATAGTAATTAAATGAGAATTTAGTTATGGTTGATTTTGTTGACTTGTTGACCATGGTTGAAAGTTGACCACCATCATGCTTCAAAAGTCTTCCTTGATTTATGCTTACATTTTTAAATGAAGCATGGTTGTGGTCATTTCAAATTGCCATCAACTATTCTCATTTTCAATTATTATTATTAGATAATTCTTTTCTTTTGCATTATGGTTGCAAAGAAAGAAAAAATATAGCTCATTCTATCATTCTCACTCTCTCTCTTCACTTCATCTTCTTCTTCCTCTAGTCAAGAGAAACCTTCTCATGAGTTGAGAATCCTTCTCTTGAAAAACAAAAGCAACCCTTAGACACTCTCTACTCACTCTAGGATCAAGGGTCTAGCAAGCCGGCGATTCTAGTTCACTCCAAGTACGAGAAAGAGCCCAAAGGTCGAGCCTTCGAGGTGGATCCATCTTCGACGGGAGAAGGCGACGAAAAGAGAACCATCAACCTCTACAAGGTTTGAAGAAGAAGGAGTTCAAGTTTAGGTATAACCATCTTCCATAGTAGCTAACTCTCTTTAGCTAGAATGCTAGTTTTAGTTTAGACAACGATCCCGACCAAGTTTAGTCCATGTTGCCTCTTGCGATAAAAATTCGTTTTTTATACCGTTTCCGCCTCCCCGTAAGCACCGGGGGTCGCAATATGGACTTACAGCTTGTATATCCAATAATGTTCATCTGAGATCTGGAATGCCTATTATTGCGTCTGACGAATGTGCAATATCTATATATGATAGCTATTTAGACGTCACTTATGTTTTACACCCGCGCTAGCCCAACCCCCGCTCTGTCGTTAGTTAAGTAACCTAACGGGTGATGACGGGACCCAGTGGCGAATGCGGATGGCATAAGAGGATGTTGTATTTTCGTTGTTTTCTTCAATGATAGGTTAAATGATGGGACGCATTATTTTAATGCAAAGAAAATAAACCAAAGTTGAATCGTTGGAACAAATTTAAAAGAAACCACTCGGTAATTTTAAAAGAGCAGAATTTTTTAATTGCGAAGCTTTAACCACTCCTTTTAAAAAAAAACCTATCAGGTTCCTTCGATTATATCAAGTTCACTACGTTCACGGTTTCGCCAAAACCAGTCGTAGCCCTCCGTCATTTCTTATGAATGGTCAGTAGTATTCAAGCTATGTTCGTTTGGCCCTTAGTCAAGACATAGTGATTGGTAGCTGCTGAGGTATTCATTTGTTGCATAGATAGATGAGTTGGTTTGGGACAGTCGTATTACTTTGTTTGGCC
The DNA here is from genome assembly GCA_030015575.1 of Agapanthus africanus. Taxonomy (NCBI): domain Eukaryota; kingdom Viridiplantae; phylum Streptophyta; class Magnoliopsida; order Asparagales; family Amaryllidaceae; genus Agapanthus; species Agapanthus africanus. Next base: position 112,082,603 of record JASDDO010000029.1, read on the forward strand.
CTTAGTCAAGAGTATATATGGGTTGGTTCAAATTAACAAGATAATGATGGGTTGAACTTGACATGTGACTTATGATTTGTTGGCCCTTAGTCAAGGTCATAAGAACATGGGGCAAAAATCCACATCGGGAGTTTCTAAAGAAACTGAAACTTGCTAGTGTTGCATACCATTTGGAGTTTGATGAATGTTGGTACGATTCCTTCAACATTATCATACGATGATATTTAGATCCCGATCCTACTATGAGTATATGCTACTTATCAGGAGATTCGTCACTTAACGATCAATGCTATAAACCAAGTAGGTGTCGAGAAAGGTGTCAGCGGGGCTACGCCCCCAGAGAAAAGAGGTTATTTAATTAAGGAACTTCGCGAAAGCTTTGGAAAACCTCCCTCGAAGTACCGACACTAGCCTGGCTGAACGGTTAAGCAAGTATTGTACAGTGAGAGTAGTCCTGGCTAATTCTTCTTTTATGGTTTGAGGAAGGATTCGAGAAACAGTGTGAGCCATCTAGTTTAGATAAATTAAAAACCAATCTAAACTTCCAAGAGAATCATGCTAAAGTGTTTTCTTCTCTCTCTCTCATTGCAGCGACCTTGTGACCATGACTAGGTTATATCTAGATAACAAGTTGACTGAATCTAACTTATATGACTGGCAAAGGTCTGTCCAGATGTCCATTGCTTATGACAAGCTGGACCACCCTATTACTACTCAAGATCCCGCCGTCCTAGGTCCAGTTTCCACCGTCGCGGATATGAATATCCCTCAGACAAGGGAAAAGGATAAAGCGAAAGCCAAGTGCCTCATGTTGGCTTCAGTTGATGGTGTATACCAGAAGCAGCATGAGAAGATGGACTTATTTTCCATCTTTCTCCATAACAAAGATTTATATGGAGAGCAATCTCAAATCGCAAGATATGAGACCTCGAACGAATTAATTCAAGCGAGATTGGCTGTCGGGTCATCTGTAGGGGACGACGTCCTTACAATGACTAGCTATATTGATGAGCTCAAGGACCTGGAGACCATGTTGAGAAACAGGTCATACGCTGACTTATTTCCACAGTTCCTACCCTCTACTTACACGCTGAAAGAAACCAGGGAGACACAAGCTCTGCTTAATGGGGGACCTTCTTCTTCTACATCTAGGGCGAAAGCAAAGGGTGAAAAGAAGAAGACCTCTACAAAGACGATATACGGTGTCGGTAAAGTAGGAGGAAAGGGAAGAGCAAAAGTTTCGGGACTTAGTATAGGTAAGAAGGGATGTTCCTATTGTTATAGGAACGGGCATTGGCAGAAGGATTGCAGGGCTTTGGAAGCCAGTAGCCAGGACACGAAGCATGTTGTGGCTTCGGCCTCAAGTGTGTTTGTAATTGAGAACTGTTTGTCAATTAACTCTACTTCATGGGTACTAGATACCAGAGCAGGATCTCATATCTGTAATTCATTACATGATTTGAGAAACCGTAGAGTTATAAGGGTAGGTGATTTGTCTCTCAGAGTTGCAAACGGAATGAGCGTGGACGCTGAATCCGTGGGAGAATATTGCCTAGGTTTGACAAGTGGGCAGATATTGATTCTACATAACTATTTGTATGTACCTAGTTTGACTTGTAATATCATATCAGTGTCCTCACTTTTGAGAGAGGGATATGATTTTACATTCGTAAGCGATGTAGTTCACATCCACCTAAATTAAGTTCTGATTGGGTCCGGTACATTAGATGACGGAATATACGTATTGAATCAAGCTCAGGTTTTCAATGTCCAGAACACACTTAAAAGAAAGTCTCCGGAAATAAATCAGGCTTTCTTATGGCATTGTAGATTAGGTCACATCAATGAAACACGGTTGACGAAGTTATATAGAGAAGGATATTTGAATCCGTTCGAATATCAATCTTATGCTACTTGTGAATCTTGTCTCATGGGAAAGATTACAAAGACTCCGTTTACTGGACACGGAGTAAGAGCGAGCGAGCTCTTGGGACTCGTACACAGTGACATGTGCGGTCTAATGTCTAAAAATGCGCGAGGTGGTTATTCCTACTTCATTACTTTTACGGATGATTACTCTAGGTATGGATATATATTCTTAATGAAGCATAAATCTGAGGCCTTTGAGAAATTCCGAGAATACAAGAATGAAGTGGAAAAACAGACAGGCAAAAGTATAAAGACACTGAGATCTGATCGAGGTGGTGAATACTTAAGTGCCGAGTTCCTGGGATACTTAAAATAGAATGGAATTCTCTCTCAGCTTACTCCTCCATATACACTACAACACAATGGTGTATCAGAAATAGGAATCGAACCCTATTGGATATGGTTCGTTCCATGATGAGTAAAGCTGAGTTACCGCGATCTTTCTGGGGTTATGCACTAGAATCAGCTGCATATCTTTTGAACCAGGTTCCAACCAAGATTGTGCCTACCACACCATATCAGATGTGGAGTGGGAAGAAACCCTGTCTTAAACACTTTAGGACATGGGGATGTCCATCTTTTGTAAAAAAGCAGCATCCGGACAAGCTCGAGGCACGCTCAGTATAGTGTAAGCTTGTGGGATATCCAAAGAACTCCAAGGGATATTATTTCTATTACGCAGAAGAACAAAAGGTTTTTATTTCTCATCATGCCCACTTCTTAGAAACTGAATTTTTAGAAAATCAGAAGAGTGGGAGTGCAATAGAACTGGAAGAAATTCCAAAACCATAAGCAGTTACTGAAAGTTTGGTAGAACAAGAAGTTTCAGAAGAAAGGGACATACCAGCGCCTATCCGCAGAAGTAGTAGACAGTCTCATCCGCCCGAGAGATACTACGGTTTTCTCATAGACGGGGATCGAGAAGATTGCGTCATTGATAATGATGACCCTACTAGCTTCCAGCAAGCCATTCAGAGCGGCGACTCGGTAAAATGGCTGGATGCAATGCGGACCGAAATGGAGTCCATGTACACTAACAAAGTATGGACTTTGGACATTTCTCCAGATTTGGTAAAACCCGTAGGATGCAAATGGATCTTCAGAAAGAAGATTGGTCTGGATGGACAGGTTGAAACCTATAAGGCTAGACTTGTTGCAAAGGGTTTCCGTCAAAGACCTCGTTTGGACTATGCCGAAACCTTTTCTCCAGTGGCTATGCTCAAATCCATTCGGGTCTTTATTGCTATTGCTGCCTTCCACGATTATGAAATCTTGCAGATGGACGTAAAGACGGCCTTTCTAAATGGTAATTTGGAAGAGTGCGTCTATATGGATCAGCCAGAGAGATTCCTTCAGAGTGGGAGCAGCGGTAAAGTGTGCAAGCTGCTTAAATTCATTTATGGACTAAAGCAGGCATCGCGGAGTTAGAACATCTGTTTTGATGATACTGTCAAAGAATTCGACTTTATCAAGAATCCAGATGAACCATGCATATACAGTAAGATTGTAGGGAGAGTTGTAGTATTCCTCGTCTTGTACGTGGATGACATTCACCTAATAGGAAATGATATTCCTATGCTACAGTCAGTCAAAAGATTCTTGTCACAGAAGTTCTCCATGAAAGACCTGAGTGATGCCACCTACATTCTGGGGATCCAGATCTATCGTGATAGATCAAAGAGGATGTTGGGACTTTCGCAGTCCAGGTACATAGACACCATATTGAAAAGATTCAGTATGGATGATTCTAAGCGCGGTAACCTACCGGCTTGTCACGGAATCACCCTCTCCAAAGAGATGTCTCCCAAGATTGATTTGGAAAGGGATCGCATGTCGATTATACCTTACGCTTCTGCGGTAGGCTCTATAATGTATGCGATGTTATGTACCAGACCAGATGTAGATACGCATTGAGCGTTGTAAGCCGGTATCAGACAAACCTAGGGGAGAAGCACTGGATAGCAGTAAAGAACATTCTCAAGTACCTGAGGAGGACTAAGGAGATGTTCTTGGTGTATGGCGGAAAAGACCTCCAGATCGAGGCCTTTGCCGACTCCAGCTTCTAGAGTGACAAGGATGACTCCAAGTCCATGTCGGGTTATGTCTTTACCCTCAATGGAGGGGCGGTCTGTTGGAAGAGTTCCAAGCAGGAGACCATTGCTGACTCAACGATGGAAGAGGAGTACATAGCTGCTTGCGATGCCGCAAAAGAAGCTGTCTGGATGAAGAAGTTCCTCACAGAACTTCAGGTGGTTCCTACCAGTGTTGGTCCAATATTTCTGTATTGCGACAACAACGGCGCTATAGCTTTAGCGAAGAAACCCAGGTCCCATCAGAAGTCCAGACACATCTTAAGGCGGTATCACCTGATCAGAGAGATCGTAGATCGCCGGGAGATCGAGGTAAAGAGAGTAGATACAGAGAATAACACTGCTGATCCATTCACAAAGGCCATTCTTCAGACGCAGTTCGAGAGGCTATTCGAGATGATAGGTCTGCGATATGCCAGTACATGGCCCTAGTGCAAGTGGGAGATTATTAGTGTTTATGCCCTAGAAGGCCATTACTGTTTCATACTAGTTTGTATATTACTTAATGGAAGCTTGGGATATTCACAGTTGTATTGACAGTCTTGCTAAAAATGGTAGTATGTTACTTGGTTTATGTCTACTTTAATATGTGCATATGTTTCTTGTAACGTATCGCTTATACATATTAGTAGAGCCCTTAGGATCTTTGTTTGATTACCAGCGTTGTGATAGCAGTCACACTAGTGGGGGTTGGGTAGTCTATAAGCAACATCCTATACAAGTCCCTAGTCGTAGGATTATCGAGACAGGGCATCGATACTCCGGAGTAGACTAGTGTGTACGCTTCTCATCCCAGTTGGGGAGATGGTATATCCCACAGCCATCAGTACGTCGTACTGGAGATAGTATACAGGTGCTCGTTAGGTTACAAGTACACAGAACAGGACTCACGGGGAACTGTTGGTTGGTATTATACCCGTCGTCAGTTAACAGTTCCCAGGTGACATGAGTACAACATAGTCCGCAGACTTGACACTGCTACTTCGCCTCGAGTGTGTCCCACTGTTCTTAGATTGCTACCCTACCTCGGCTCAAAGGAGTCATGCAAACAGGTAGCAGTTGGGTGCAGTCCTGAGCACTTCGAGGCAGTGGCGGTTAGACAGGATTCGTCTCTCCCGGTATTGGGAGTTGATATCGCGCTGTGTCAGAGAGCCATTACGCAAAGTCCCTGGCCAGGGCAAGGGAGATTTACTGGTAGGTTTTCCAGTAGTTTCTCAAGGTGTAATGGGCTACGCTCCGACACGACTTATACCGCTTTTAGGGAACTGACGCTTGCCGCCCCTAGGCCCGATATGCGATAGTCCTAGACGAACAGATTGGACTGTACGAAGATTTTCACATCAAGCTCAGTAGGAGTTCGGATGGGTTTCCTCATCGGCCTTCTTATCGACATCTACCTGGGGACCTTTACGTACAGCTAGTGCCGCTTACGGTCTGTGGTTAAACCCACTGCCAGCGTAGTGTCGAGTCTTTAGAGTCCGACACAGAGAGTTTCCCTGCTTCGGGCGAAACGATATAGAGGTCGTATGGTTTTACGACAAGGGTTCGGACGCATACGTGTGTTTTCGCACGTACGACGTTCGGACAGTTTTTACTAGTCGGCTTTGGTTTAAGCCAGATTCTAGTATCGGGTTATTGGATTTATACAGTCTAAATTTTTTCCGTGTTTTCACGGATAGGAGGGGCGTTCTCGTAATTTGTCGGGAAGCTTCTAGAAGGATGATGACTTGGAGGGTAAGGTGGCATTTGCATTTATTGGATTAATGAATCATGAGAGTGAATCGTCCATGGAGTTAATGATTCATTTATGAATCATATGACTCATGTGATGAATCACTTAGTGTATTAATGAAACATGATGATATATCATTATTTGTTTTTCATTTAATATATATGATATGTTTCATATATACACAAATGATATCATTTATCCAAAAGGATTCTCATTCTCACCTTCTCTCTCTCTTCAAACCCTAACCCTAACCTCTCATGTGTTGAGATCAAGGGTTAGCTAGACTAATACATCCATAATCCAACTCTATATCACCTAGGTTGCTTAGATTAGCACTTTGAGTAACCTAGTTACCTCAAGTTAGAGGTCAATCTTGGAGTAGGAGCTCTCGGGTGGATCGTCTTTGACTCGAGGAGGCCGTTGAGGTGCCGACATTCCAATGAGCCTACAAGGACTGCAGGACAGCAATGAAGATCCGAAGGACAAGTAACGTGAGGTATAACTTCGAATCCGAGTAGTTAAACCTCTCGTAGTTTGCTAGTAGTGGTTTAGATACGATTCGTGCGCTCAAGTCCGTGTTGCGATGCTTTGATAATTGTTTTTCATATATTCCGCCTCCCCGAAAGTTCGTGGGGTACATGACATGGACTTACAGTGTATTATTTCGACCTTAGAGTCGCGCGTTGTAGTATTACGGTTTTCATGCTGATTTTGAGTTTCCTTTTGAGTTTTGATCCTCGCCCTTCGACGTTGTATATTATATTGCTTGCATGGTTGTGACCGTCGATTGACGAAGAGCTAGCTCCCGCTTGGAGATGCCTTTTATCATTGTGCATATATTATTCTTGTTGTACCCCGTTCGGGTCCAGTATTTACAAAGAAAACTCTGCCGAAATTTTCAGAAAAGACATGAGATTTTTAAAATGCATATTCGGCTTATGTTATTTAAAAACCATGATTTTAAAACATGTTTTCTTCACTTCTTAAAAACTATTTTCTTTCATATATTATTTAAAATGGTTTTAGATTTCTGGGCTTTTGTCTTACTTGAATTAGATGAGGTCCTATAAACTTCATATGATTCAAGGGCCAGTCACGTGCTATTTCGGGTCATGACATGTACTCACAGATTACCCAGACCCCACTAGTATGATCTCTATCATAATCTTGGTAGTCAAGAACATATCCTGAGGGCTTTATCAACATATAACATAGAGACATCAAGTGTACATGTTAAGATAAAGAGTAACCAGATAGCGTACTATCATGTCGAGCAAGAAAGTCATCCCTATATATGTCCAAGCTTCCACTATAATATACATCATTTGTATAATAATGGCCTTTAAGGCATACATATCACTAACAGGTTTTATGGCAGGGTTCGATCATATAAGTGCACTAGTGCACGGATCATGATCAGACGGATAATACTAGTAGGTTTTGGTTTAAGCCGGATCGTAGTATTATATTGTCAGATTGTTTTCGTCTCGTTGTATTCGTATTAAGTCGGAATACGGATGCAGGTTTGTATATACAGATGAGGGGTATTCTTGTAATCTGTTACAAGATTACTTTTGAAGATGCCATTTCTTTTTCTATTATTAAACATTTAGGGTTTTATTTTATAAATGTTTAATATTATTGTTGAGGTGGAAAGTGTGAGCATAGGTCAAGGCATGGTGCATTTATTATGGATTGTGTCATGCTTTATTGTTTATTAGTTTTTTGTTTGTGAGATGTTTTGTGAGGGGGCTACTCATTACTTGGGCTAGGATTTTTCTTTACTTGCACACTCCCAAAAAACCTCACAACACTTGAAGAAATGAGCAGCCAACTTCTTCTTCATGAGTTTCCATTTTCTTCACATGCTAAGTCTTGAGCTCACACCTCTTCACCTCTCATGGCTTCTTCTTCACCTCTATCCATACCCTCTTATATGTTGAGAATCCATGGATGTCTTGAGACAAAATGATCACACACTCTCTCTACTTCATCTTTTACATCTAGGCTAGCAAACTCGATGCCCGAGTTGCTTCGGTTTTGAAGCGGGTTTCCAAGGGAGACCGGAGAACGAACTTGTTCGGGGGCAGCCGCGAGGAGCTTGGACAGAGGTTGAAGACCAAAGGATACGGATCAATCAGTATAACCTCTAAAAACACTTTACAGTTAACTAGTATAGGGTTAATGGTTTGATCCTGGATTTATGGTTACGTTAGCGCCAGTTTTAAAAGCTTTTGTTCCGCGTTTGACCTCCGATTGACGGCCAGGGCGCTGGCGTAGCCTTACATAGACAAGATATGCGACATATCGGACGAAGAAACCGGATTGTACAGTAGTGTTACCGATAGGCTTTAAGGAGACTATGGACAAGCTTGCTTATTGATCTTCATATCGCTCAATACCCGGGTAACCGTTACGTCCAGCTAGTACCGCTGACGGCTTGTAGGTGACTGATGTGATCATCACCTACTGCTGGTATATTGACGAGTCTTCAGAGTCCCACAAAGAAGTTCCCTGGTTCAAGCAAAATGAAGTAGGATACATATGTGATATGTGTGTAGGCCGGATTAAATAGGTGTATGTGATACCGTATTGTAATCTGGCAATTATCCGTTATCAGCTCGGTTATATGTGATATAACCTGATTGCCGAATCAAGTATTGATTCGATAATGTGATATTCAGATAAATGATATTCGCCAGTCATATGTGATATAACCGGATTATTAAATCAAGTGTTGATTTACTAATGTGATATATAAAATATTTGATATAATTATATCTTAACTAATATCATTAGCTCACTAAATATTTTCTTATATGTATTAATATATATATATGTATGTATGTATGTATGTATGTAGCATGGCATGATTTCTATTTTTGAGAAAAAATAGAAATGAGGTGGAAAATGAGAGCATGGTTGCAAGCATAGGCTTTATATTTGTTTATTCATCTTGACTCACTATTCAAGCATGGTTGCAATTTTATATTGCAAAATTCCATGCTTGAATGAGTGGGGGTCAAGAGTTTCCATTCATTCTAGAGCTCATTCTTAACACTTAGCCATTTTCTTTAGTTGCTTTCTAGCTTCTTCTTCCTCAATCCCATAGTTCAAGCTTCAACCCTCACATGTGATGTCAACCATGAAGCTTGAACACAAACTTGTGAGCTTTTTTCATATCCCCTACTTCACCATCCTACATTTAACTAGCGATCGAGTGTAGCATGTTTCCTATTCTAAAGTGTTTAGTGTAGTGGTAACTTGAGTTGGAGGGACTTCGCATGGATCATCTTCGGCATGAAGGTCATCAGAGGAAGCTCGTCCAAACCCTCAAGTGGAGCCTAGTGGAGTCACGGGACTACTACACGGAGCTTGTGAAGTGAAAGACTCGATCTACGAGGGTATAGCCTTCTTTCGCTTCTCATAGTTTTAGTTGATATCAAACCATTACACTAATATTCTAGCAAAGATCTTGTATAGTCTAACTTAGCACCTAATAAAAATTTGAATTTGGCATGCTTGATGCCACTTAGACCTCATGGTGGTGCTAGGGTCGACTTTCATGGTATCGGAGCCAAGCTAGAACATTAGGGTAGACTATTATAGCTTTTAGCGACGTTAGAAATCCGCCGTTTTTGTCGCGCAAAAACTACAGATAAAAATAGTTTTCAAAATGATGTTTTGAGTTGTTTGCACACACCGCGGGCTCACGGTTTGAATCAAGAAGCCGCGGGGTGGAGCGTGCACACCTTGGGGACACCCCGGGGGTCCACGTGGCCGGACCCACACCCCAAGACCACCACATGGTGGCCTTGGGTGTGGGTGACCCGAGAGAACCCCAACCGCGTGCTCTTGGGTGTGCCTTCTCCTAGGGGCCACTTCGAGGTGGAACCTGTAGGGTTACTAGGCACTCTAATAAGGTTCTACAAGGTATCAACCATGCCCGATTAAAATTTTAGCTGTGCCAAATAACCCTAAACAAGATCTTTGCTAGATAATTTGGGTAACACATGCAAGTAAATAACATTTATCACTAAGTGAATACGAAATACAACCTTTGTAGATCGGTCCTTCACTTCTAAAGCTCCTTGTTGTAGTCCCTTCGCTGCGATCATGGTTCTCCTGGGCTCTTGCATGGCTTCACGAGACGAAAGAAGCGTCCTTGCTTGAAGTCTTCGAGGCCGAAGATGATCTACGTCGAAGGAATACCAACTCAAGCTACTACTTTACTAACCTAGTGAATTAGTGAAGCAAACACCCTAAACTAAAGTGCTAGTCTAGTAGAGGAAGGAGAAATAGGAAGTGGGTTCTCTTTAGAATTTGATTTCTCACAATCTTTCACTCTCTTTTTAAAACCCTAGCAAGCTTTTCTTTTGCTCAAAGAAGAAGAAGAAGATGAACAAAAGAAAAGATGAGGATAATGATCAAGTCAAGTGAACTAACCATGGGTGAGTGAGTATCATATACTAACTCATGTAGAGACATAACCATGGCTAATCAAAAATGGTTAGGTTAATAAAAATCTAAACTAAAACAAAGTTAGCGGACTTTGTCAAAGCATCCACAAGCTTCTACAAGCTTCATGCTTGTGATAAAAGCTCCACTAATTTGTAATTACCTTAAATAATTATAAACCACCATTTAAAGTAGAATGGTGTATGTCTTGCACACCCAAGCATGATGTATCAACAACCATGACACAAAATGAAAACACATTTTAATATATACAACAACAACAACTGAGCAGTTTATCCCAAGCATATGGGGTAGGCTACATGAACCAACATGAGAATCACGCCGGGTCCAGCACATGGATCCTCTGTCTTCACTCACTTCTATCGAACAATATACTTTCATTGAGTCCTTTGGCAACCATATCGTTTCGTATCACCTCCATCCATGTTTTCTTCGGTCTCCCTTTTGCCCGTTTGCCATTGCCTATATCGAGAGTATCTATTAGTCGAACCGGTGCTTCCATAGGTCTGTGTCGCACATGACCAAACCATCTTAGCCGGTTTTCCCGCATCTTCTCCTCCACAGGTGCTACACCAACTTTTGCACGAATATCCTCATTTCGCAACTTATCTTTTCTAGTGTTACCGTATATCCAACGAAGCATGCGCATCTGCGCTACGTGTATCTTCTGTGTATGATGCTTCTTAGGAGCCCAGCATTCTGTACCATATAATAAGGCAGGCCGAATAGCGCTCAGATAAAACTTCCCTTTCAATTTTGACAGAAAGTTACGATCACACAAAATCCCTGTTGCACTCCTCCATTTCAACCAACCAGCTTGGATCATTTGATTAACATCACTATCGATCTCCCCATTCTTTTGGATGATGGAACCTAGATATCTAAACTGGTCGCTCGGTGATATCTCTTGCCCATCCAATGTTATACCAATATGGTTTTGACTTCTCTGGCTACTAAATTTGCAGTGCATATATTCTGTCTTAGACCTGCTCAATCTGAATCCCCGAGATTCCAAAGTTTGACTCCATAATTCCAATTTGGCATTAAACTCTGCTTTCGTCTCATTTACTAGAACAATATCATCAGCGAATAGCATACACCAAGGTACCTCATCTTGGATAGTTCTAGTAAGCTCATCCATCACGATGGTAAATAGGAATGGACTTAATGCAGATCCTTGATGTAAACCAATAGTAATCGGAAAATCACTCGTTAAGCCGCCGCAAGTTCTGATATTTGCCACTACTCCATCGTACATATCCTTGATTATGTCAATATACTTGACAGGGACCCCTTCTTTATCATTGTCCCCCATAATACCTCTCTAGGTACCTTGTCGTACGCTTTTTCTAAATCGATAAATATCATATGCAAATCTCTTCTCCTCTCTCGAAAACGCTCGACAAGTTGACGAAGCAAATGAATAGCTTCTTTCGTCGATCGTACAGGCATGAACCCAAACTGGTTCTCTGTTATCTTAATATCCTTCCTTAGCCTGTGTTCAATCACTCTCTCCCAAAGTTTCATGGTGTGACACATTAGTTCTATTTCACGGTAGTTTGAGCAACTTTGAATGTCACCCTTGTTCTTGTAGATAGGTACAAGGATACTTTTCCTCCATTCATTTGGCATCTTATTTGTCTGCCAAATCTTATTAAACAGGTCTGTCACCCACTTAACGCCTATTTCTCCTAAGTATCTCCAAATCTCGATAGGAATCCCGTCAGGACCAACCGCTTTTTTTAAACCCATTCTGTTCAAAGCTTCTTTAACCTCAGGAAGTCTTATTTTACGCATGAAATCACGGTTTATATCTTGAGATTGAATGACAAGTCCATCCAAATTCTTAGTAAAGCTCTCATTGAACAATTTGTCAAAATAATCTCTCTATCTTTCCTTGATATCCTCATCTCGAACTAAAACCTTCTGATTTTCATTTTTGACACACTTCACCGCACATAAGTCTCTAGTCTTCCTTTCCCGCATCCGAGCAATCCGGTATATATCATTTGCAGCCTCTTTAGTGTCTAATTTCTCGTACACCTCCTTGTAGACCTTAGATTTAGCTTCCCGAACAGCTTTCTTAACTTCCTTTTTAGCCATTTTGTTCTTCTCAAATCTCTCCACATCTCTACTTTTCTTCAAATCTTTATAAGAATCCCTTTTAATTTTAATAGCAGCCTTTACATCTTCATTCCACCATGATATGTCCTTAGATGGTGGAGCACCACCTCTCGACTCACTAAGTAGATCTCTAGCTACCTTCTTGATACAACTAGCCATTTTGTTCCATGTTTCGTCTGGATCATCTTCCGACTGCTAATCCGCTTCTTGTACTACACGATCTATAAAAGCCTTTTGGTTACCTTCTTTCAATCGCCACCATTTAATTTTAGGCTCTACCTTACGTCTAATCTTCCTAGGTTCTCTTCTAAATCGAAAATCTAGAACATAAAGTCTATGTTGAGTGGTTACACTCTCAACTGGCACTACCTTACAGTCGATACAACAACCTCTATCTATTCTTCTCGTCAGTAAAAAGTCTTGTTGACAAGCACTTGATCCGCTCCTAAAAATGATAAGGTGGGACTCTCTTTTTCTAAACCAGGTGTTTGCTAAGATCAAGTCATAAGATAAAGCAAAATCTAGAATCGAGTCACCTACTTCATTCCTTTGTCCGAAACCAAAACCTCCATGGATAGTATCAAACCCACTACGACTGGTACCTACATGTCCGTTAAGATCACCACCAATAAATAACTTCTCTCCACTATGTATACTTTTCACCACCTCGTCTAAATCCTCCTATAGTAGACGCTTACTAGCGTCATCAAGACCTATCTGTGGTGCATAAGCACTAATAACATTAAGGATCTCTCTACCTAGAATAAGCTTAACCAGTAAAATTCTATCACCTTTTCTCCTAATCTCAACTACATCCTCAAGCAACCGTCTATCTATTATTATGCCTACCCCATTACGATTTTTATCTCTACTCGTATACCAAAGCTTAGAACCCCAAGGCTTGTGACTCTACACTTTTCACCTACCCACTTAGTTTCTTGCAAACACATAATACCAACTCTCCTCCTAATCATCACCTCCACTAATTCTATTAGTCTACCCGTAAGGGAACCTATATTCCAGGAAGCTATCCTATGAAACCCTTGCTTATTTATCACTACACCCGGGGTCCGATGTAGCGCGCCGTCTCTAGACGATGACCCTTGCTTATTTGTCACTACACCCGGGGTCCGATGTAGCACGCCGTCTCTGGACGATGACCCTTGCTTATTTGTCACAACACCCGGGGTCCGATATAGCACGCCGCATCTGTACGACAACCTAGAATCCCTTGCATACTTAACACTACATCCGGGATCCGGTGTAGCGCGTCGCTGAGTAGGGGACGCCCCAACGATATTCTTATTATGGTTCATGTCATAGAATGTGACAAAGTTTTACGTTGGCTGTCACAAGCCTACCACAACCCTCACCCTTTCTCATCCGGATTTGGGACCGGCAATAGTGGGTTTACATTTTAATATATATCACATATATATTAAAGTTGTGCACATGTAAGAAAAATCCTTAGGTGAACAAATGTTAGTTAATGTAAATTAGTATATCAAATATACAATTATACACTAAATTATTAAATCAACACTTGACTTAATAATCCGGTTATATTTCATATAACCGACTAACATTCAATGTATCGACTTATCGAATCAACCCTTGATTCGATAACCGGGCTATATCTCATATAACCGACCGATACAAAATGTCGCGAGAATAGAATACGGAATCACATACACGCATTATTCTCGGTCCCGCACATATCAAATATGCGCTCCTATTTCGTTTTTCCTGAGCCAGTAAAACCTCTATGTAGGACTCTAAAGACTCGTCAATACGCCGGCAGTTGGTGATGATCACATCAAGCACCCACAAGCCGTCAGCGGTACTAGCTGGACGTAACGGCTACCCGGGTATTGAGCGATCAGAAGATCAACAAGCAAGCCCGCTCCAACTCCTGTAAAAGCCTAACGGTAACACATCCCGTACAGTCCGGTCTCCTCGTATGATATGTCGCATATCAAGTCTAGGGGTGGTAAACGTCAGACCCCAATAACTGATAAGTCATGCCGATGTGAGGCTCATAACTTGTTGAGAAACTACTGGTAACACTTACCAGTAAATCACTAAATCAGCCCAGGCCAAAGACTTCCCTGTTATGGACAATCGAGCACAGCGCAACATCAACCCCCAATACCGGGAGAGACGAAACCCCTCCTTTCGCTCATTGCCTCCATGTTACTCGGGACTGTACCCAAAAACCACCGTTTTTCATGCCCTCTTGGACGTGGTAAGGTGGAAATCAAAGCACAGTGGGAATAACACAAGACTCGATGACAATCTCGGGTCTACAGACTAACATGCACAAGTGTCACCAGAGAACTGCCATCTGACGTGAGGTATAATACCATCTGGGAGTTCTCGGCGAGTCCGTCCAGTGTACCCAGTCTCCACTGAGCACCCGTATACCATCTCTGATGTCAAACACCAATGGATATGGGATCATCCATCGCCCATCTCATGGGTCGAGAAGCGTATACGCTAGTTTACTCTGGTATATCGATGCCCTGTCTCGATACACCTACGACTAGGAACATTAAAGGATATACTTATGGACTACCAAGGCCCCACTAGTATGATCTACATCATAGTCCTGGTAGTCAAGTACACATCCTAAGGGCTTTACCAACATGAAACTATAAGACAGAAATCAAGAGACAAGTATACATGTTAAGATAATAAGCAACCAGATAGCATACTATCATATTGAGCAAGAAAGTCCTCTCTATATTTTTCCAAGCATCAAATATAATATACATCCTCTGTACAATACTGGCCTCTAGGGCATACATACAACTAACAATCTCCCACTTGCACTAGGGCCGGCTGTTGTAGTATCGCATACCAAGCATCCCGAAGAGTCTCTCAAACTGTATCTGGGGAATGTCCTTCGTGAGTGGATCCGCAGTGTTGTTCTTCGTGTCAGCCCTCCTGACCTCGATCTCCCGGCGATCTACTATCTCCTAGATCAGGTGATACCGCCTCAGAATATGCCTGGATCGCTGATGAGACCTGGGTTCCTTGGCCAAAGACACTGCTCCATTGTTATCACAATACAAAGGTATTGGATGCTCAATGGATGGAACCACTCCAAGTTCAGTAATGAAATTCTTGATCCAGACAGTCTCTTTGGCAGCATCGTTGGCAGCGATGTATTCAGCCTCCATCGTCGAGTCTGCCACGGTTTTCTGCTTGGAACTCTTCCAGCTAACCACCCCTCCGTAAAGGGTAAAGACAAATCCCGAGTGCGACTTAGAGTCGTCCTTATCACTCTGGAAGCTCAAATCGGTAAAGGACTCCAATTGGAGTTCTCCGTTACCATACACCAAGAGCATCTCTTTAGTCCTTCGCAAGCACTTGAGAATGCTCTTCACAGCTGTCCAGTGACTCTCTCCAGGATCAGCTTGATACCTACTCACTACACTTAGTGAGTGTGCTACATCGGGTCTGGTACATAGCATCGCGTACATGCTAGAGCCTACAGCCGAAGTATAGGGTATCCCTTGCATACGAGCTCTCTCCAAATCAGTCTTGGGAGACATCTCTTTGGAGAGAGTGAGTCCAAAGATCATGGGTAAGTTTCCACGCTTGGATTCTTCCATACTAAAGCTCTTTAGTATGGTGTCAATGTACCTGGATTGGGACAATCCCAATATCCTTTTAGATCTATCTCTACAGATCATAATTCCCAGGATGCAGGAGGCATCATCTAGATCTTTCATTGAGAATCTTTGTGATAAGAAAAGCTTGACCGATTGCAGCATAGGAATGTCATTTCCTATCAAGAGTATGTCGTCCACGTACAATACGAGGAAGACAACCTTACTCTCTGCTACCTCCTTGTAGATACAAGGTTCATCTACGTTTTTGACGAAATCAAACACTTTGATAACGACGTCAAAGAATATGTTCTAACTCCGCGATGCTTGCTTTAATCCATAAATGGATTTAAGCAGCTTGCACACCTTCCCGCTGCTCCCACTAGCTATAAAGCCCTCTAGCTGAGTCATGTACACGCTCTCTTCTAAATCACCGTTTAGAAAGGCGGTCTTAACATCCATTTGCCAGATTTCATAGTCATGATATGCAGCAATGGCAAGCATGATCCGGATGGATTTAAGCATAGCCACTGGAGAAAAAGTTTCGTTATAGTCCACACCTGATCTTTGACGAAAACCCTTTGCAACAAGTCTAGCTTTGAAAGTCTCCACTCTTGAAGATTCACTTGCTACCAATGGGTTTTACCCCTTCAGGAGCATCTTCCAAAGTCCATACTTTGTTGGTGTACATGGATTCCATCTCGGACCGCATTGCATCCAGCCATTTCACTGAGTCCCCACTCGTGATGGCCTGCTCGAAGCTAGTTGTGTCATCATCAACCATGATGCAATCCTCGCTCCCACCATCCATGAGAAAACCGTAGTATCTCTCAGGTGGGTGAGGAACCCTACTAGATCGGCGGAGAGGCTGGGGTTCATCGGGAACTACGGAATCCTCCGGTTCAACCAAATCTTCTGTCGTAGTCTGTATTGCTGGAACCTCTTCCAGTTCTACCTCCTTGCCAATAATCTCTTTTTCAAGAAATTCCTTTTCTAAAAAGGTGGCATGTCGAGAAACAAACACCTTTTGTTCCTCGGTGTGGTAGAAGATATACCCGTGCGAATGTTTGGGATATCCAATAAACCTATACAGAATGGACCTTGCCGCGAGTTTGTCCGGATTTTGCGTTTTTACATATGCCGGACAACCCCATATCTTAACATAATTAAGACATGGTCTGTTTCCTTTCTATATCTCATATGGAGTGGTTGGCACAGATTTGGTGGGAACCATATTCAATAAGTCTGCAGCTGTTTCCAGTGCATATCCCCAGAAGGAAATAGGTAACTCAGCTATGCTCATCATAGAGCGCACCATATCTAATAGGGTGCGATTCCTCCGTTCTGATACACCATTGTGCTATGGTGTATATGGAAGAGTTAGCTGAGAGAGAATCCCATTCTCTTTTAGGAAGTCCAGGAATTCATTGCTCAAGTATTCACCTCCTCGATTAGATCGAAGGATTTTAATACTTTTTCTGGTTTGGTTCTCGACTTCTTGTTTATATTCTCTAAATTTCTCAAAAGCTTCTGATTTGTGTTTCATCAGGAACACATACCCGAATCTATAGAGATCGTCAGTCAATGTAATGAAGTACGAAGAACCATCCCTGGCATGTGTAGACATGGGACCGCATACATCACTATGTACCAGTCCTAAGAGTTCCGTAACTCTTTCTCCGTGTCCCGTAAACGGAGTTTTGGTCATCTTTCCTTTGAGACATGACTGGCAAGTATCATAAGATGAAAATTCAAAGGGATTCAAATATCCATCCTTATGCAACTTAGCTAGCCATGTTGCATTGATGTGACCTAGTCTACAATGCCACAAGAAGGATTCGTTCATTTCTGAACTCTTCCTCTTGTATGTGTTTTGTATATTAAGGACTGTAGTTTGATTGAGAACGTATATGCCATTAAATAACGAACCTGATCCAATCAACTTTTGATTCAGGAATATGTTCATAACTTCATCCTGTACTACAAAATTATATCCTTCTTTGCTCAATAAAGAAACTGATATAAGATTGCATATCAGGGTCGGAATGTAATAGCATTCGTTCAGAACCAATGTATTACCATTTGGTAACACAAGGTGATATTCGCCAACTGCTTTGGCTGCAACATTTACACCATTCCCTACTCTTACGGAATGATCACCCTCTCCCAGTTCCCTACCTTTACGTAGCCCATGTAACATATTACATATATGAGATTCCGATCCGGTGTCTAATACCCAGGACGTAGAGTGAACTGAGAAACAGTTCTCTGTAACGAACGCACCCGAAGAAAATGCATCAACATGTACTTTCTTCATTCGGGTGGCATGGGAATCTTGGTATTCCCCTATATCCTGTTCAGTCCTATAACTCTTATAAGAAAGAACGGAACCAACGTTCCCCAACACAGTATAACATGCGGGTTCGGTCAATACATCCATATTATTATCTTGATTAAGGCATGATATGGTCGCTACCTGGAGAGAGACAGAAGAAAAACACTTTAGCGTATGCTCTTGCAAGATCAGATTGGTTATTATTTTATCTAATCAGGATGGCTCCCACTATTTTTATCAAATCTTCCTTCAAACCATAAAAGGGAAGACTAGCCGGGATTAATTACACCCTACAACTTCGCCAATCTTTCAGCTAAGCCAGTGTTGGTACTTTGAGGGAGGTTCCCCGTGCTTTCGCACGGACCTAATTAAAGTAAACCTCGTTTTCCCATAGGCGTAACCCCGTTGACACCTTTCTAGACACCTACTTCATCGGCTAATTGTCTTGTGTAAAACTCTCCCAGGAGTAACAATTACTCGCAGTGGGTATCGGGATCCAACTATCTCATAGAAGGTATGCAATCTCATTGCAAATTTCAACACTTGAAATTCCCGATAATATTTTGCCCCAAGCATCCCATGACCTTGACGGAGGTCAACAAACCACAGGGTGCAAGTCAAGTTCAACCCGTCATTTTGATTGAATCAAACCCACCCGCACGACCCTTGACGGAGGTCAACAAGGTCGTACGACTACCCTAATCCAATCTGCATCATATGCATAAGCATATAAATACTAGTTAGCTACCGCACACTACGCCTTGACGGAGGTCAACAAACGTGGCACGAATACTAAGTAGGACTTATCTGAAATCACAGAGGGCTACGACAGGTTTTTCTGAAAACCTATTGCATAATGAACTTGATATCGTTGTAGAATCGAGTGAATTTTGAAATGGAGTGATTTTGAGGCTTTCATTAGTTTTGCTAAAGATGTCACTCCCGGTGAAGGGATCTTGGCTCTTTCCTTCTGGAATAAGGTGCAGGATATATCATATACATCGCTATGCAAAGCAAAATCTCCAAAAGCAATCAAAAACAAACCGAGTGTTGTAGCATCTGCCAGTTTTGCTAAAGAGGTCACTCCCGGTGAAGGGATCTCGGCTCTTTCCTCATCGAATAAGGTGTAGGATATATCATATATATCGCTATGCAAAGCAAAAAATGTAGATATCCTTTTTGAAAATTTGATTCTACAACATCTTTTAGGTTTCTTTTCTTTCATTAATCATATTAATTAAGTCCCATTATTTAAGTCACCTAAACATCACAGATAAATATGACGTACACTTATGCCATCCGCATTCGTCTCGATGTCCCCTCGTGCACCGTTAGGTTAGGTAACTAACGGCAGAGCGGGACAGGGCTAGCGCGGGTGTAAAACATAAGTAACGTTTATATAATATATCATATATACTATATACAGTATCTATCACAACATATCAAATGATCACATCACAGATATCGCAGCAGAAGAAACATATGAAACATTGGATATACTAGGACGTCCGTGTTTTATTTTGTGCCTCTATAAAACGCGGATTCCACGGTCGCGATGAATAGCCAAACCCACACCCCTAGACCCCTACGAGAGCGGCAAGCAACCCTACCAATTCTAGAGTTAGGAGACCCGGACTCGGCTCCTCGAGTTGGTCTCCCACTGGAATCTAGAACCCGGTACTTGTGCTCTCCTCCTTGGGTCTATCGTAGTGCGGAAAAGTAAATAATATACAAATGGTGATATCAACCTCATCCCGGAAGTGCCCCAATAAAAGAATATTACATACATTTAATTTTAAAAGAATGAAAATAAAAACCCTCATCTCACATAAAACCCCCGGCTATTCAAAAACGCGACGATCCAATATAACATATCCAGCAATACATAACATCACATGCCATCAACGTAAGTAAATATGCGCATCCCAATTGTCGTTGACATATAGCAACGAAACCGGCGATATCACATATTACACTTACGGTCGCAGAAAAAAAAGTGTAAAACTACAACATTTGGAATCCACAATCTCTTTAGACATCATAAATCCGAAATATCACATACTTCGCATTTCATGCCTAACTATATGAATTCCACATAATGTATCACATTCCAGATAAATAGACAGTATTAAACATTCCGATCGAATAATCAAATACCTAAGATTTCCTAAATAGCTCAACACTTGAGCGGAGTTCAAAAAATTCCAGAATACGTCACAGTACCAACGGTCTAACCGTAGAAGGGTCAAGACAACGCCTCACATGTGGCAACGCCGTACTGCCCCAAACCCTATGGTTCAAAAGGCAGTTCAAGACGGTGACATAATCGAGTTAAGGTTTGTTGTCTTCTAGAGGGTCCATTGCGTAACTTGAACGATTTAGAACGTTCTTAAACTACGGAAAAATCCAACACTTGGAAATTTTCCGGCAGGGAAAAAAGTGAGTTATTGATATCCGTTCGAACTTTTTAATACTTACTAAATTATCTGGAAAACAGAACAAAATTAAATTTTTCGATCGAATCAACGAATACAAAATAAACCCCAGAACACTCAACACTTGAGTCAGATAAAAAATACCCAGAAAATATAACTAGCAGCAACGGGCATTACTGTGCCAAAAGAAAAGTCAAAGCTCGCTGTACGACCGCGGATCCGCGGCCCAAGCAGGGTATGGCCGCGGTTCTGCGGCGGTCCGTACGGCTTACGTTATCGTTTTGTACAGTTATGCTTAAAATTACCTGCTGATTTTTTTAGGTATTTTTAATTCAGAAAAATCACGGTTTTTAAAAAATGTCCAGAGAGGGGTTCAAATCGTCGTATCGGGGTTCGATCGGAGTTTTAACTTCGTATACACTGTAGGGTTACTAGGCACTCTAATAAGGTTCTACAAGGCATCAACCATGCCCGATTAAAGTTTTAGCCGTGCCGAATAACCCTAAACAAGATCTTTGCTAGATAATTAGGGTAACACATGCAAGTAAATAACATTTATCACTAAGTGAATACGAAATACAACCTTTGTAGATCGGTCCTTCACTTCTAAAGCTCCTTGTTGTAGTCCCTACGCTGCAATCATGGTTCTCCCAGGCTCTTGCATGGCTTCACGAGGCGAAAGAAGCGTCCTTGCTTGAAGTCTTTGTAAGTGCACAGCGGCGCCCCGGCCGTCAATCCGAGGCCAAAATACGGAAACGATACTTTTCTTTAACCTTTGAACCGGCACCACCGCGCACTATAAACCCGGATCGGGCCATTAACCTACTCCTAGCTAAGTAGAGAAGGGGTAGAGAGATATACCGAGCGATCCGTGTCCTTCGGTCTTCTCGTCGTCGTCCCGATCTCCCCGCGGAATCTCCGGTCTTCATCTCCTTGTCGGAAGGGCACCACATCGCCGGGTTCTTTTGCGGGCTCCCACCTCTAGACCGAGGCATCTCGAGCACGAAGTTGGCGAGTCGACGTGCCCAAGAATACTGTAGATGAAGTGTAGAAAGCTTTGTCTCATTGGGGTATGAAGTTGCCTTTTGGGTGGAGGAATGGGATATGTGTTTTTGGAGATGAACAAAGGGAATTTTGTGCAAACAAAATGAGAACAAATCCCACCTCCAAAAATGGGACAGCCCCTTGCCTTGTGTGGCCGGCCTTGGCTTCAAGAAGATGAGAAGAGGGAGTTAGCAAAAAGAATAATACAAGAAAGAGAGAGAGAGCAAAGGCTTATGATGATCAATCATGATCACAACTAGGTCTCACTCCAAAACCCATCATTCTCATCAAAAAAGTCAAGCCATCATGAACAATCATGAACCAAGGAGTCAAATGGTGGTAGAACCATCATGAAACAATTTCTTACAAAAACAACACTCCAAATTGCTAATTTGCACATTTGCAAATAAGCCCTCCTCCACCAATTTTCATGCAAAGAAAGATACAAAGGAAAATGGCCGAAACGGAATGCAAACTGGAAACTTCAAAAAACCGATCCCGTAATAAATTACAGGAAAACCCCGCGACTGTATATACATACCCTCATTTGTATTCCGACCGAATACAAATGCAATGAGACAAAATCTAAACTGTACAATACTAGGATCCGGCTTAAACCAAAGCCCGCTAGAATTAACCGTCCGATCATGATCCATGCAATACCGCACGTACATGATCGAAGCCTGCCATATCTCCATACGGCCTCTACAGCGTTTCGCCTGAAACTTGAGAAAACGGTCTGTGGTGGACTCTAAAGACTCGTCAATAGTTTAGCTGTGGATTTAACCTCTAGAACGTCAGAGGTATTAGCCATACGTAACGAGTTACCAGGTATTGACCAAAAGGGACGTCGATGAGCGAACTCATCCTGAAACACTACTGAGCATGTCAGTGACAATATCGGTACAGTTCGGTCCGTTCGTCTATGATCATCGCATGGCGGGCATAGGGGGTTAGTGAAAGTCAGACCCCCAAAAGAGGTACAAGTCGTGTCGGAGTGTAGCCCAGAACACCCTGAGATACTACTGGAATACCTGCCAGTAAATCTCCTGCCTTGGCTAAGGACTTCGTATAATGGCTCTCCTAGACACAGCGCGACCTCACCCCCAATACCGGGAGAGACGAACCCCTGCAGATCCGCTCACTGCCTCTATGTGGCTCGGGACTATACCTAACTAAAACCTGTTTGCACGTCTCCTTTGAGCGTGGTAGGGTAGTAATCAAAGTACAGTGGGAACTCACACGAGACAAATGACGATCTCAGGTCGATGAACTAACCTGTACACATGTCACCAGGGAACTGCTATCTGACGTCAGGTATAAGACCAACTAGCATGTTCCCGGTGAGTCCTGTCCGGTGTACTCATAACCCAATGAGCACCTGTATACATCTTAGGTGAACCAACTGACACCAATGGCTTGTGAGACCGGCCACCGCCCCTCGTCGGGGTCTCGACTGTATACACTAGTCTACTCTGGAGTATCGATGCCCTGTCTCAAAACTCTCACGACTAGGGACCTTTTATGGATGTGCTTATAGACCCCAGCTCCCATGTATATGATCGCCATCATACTGCTGGTCGTCAAGCAAGAATCCTAAAAGCTATATCACCGTGTAATAGTGACCTGTAAGATCACATGAAGCAGTACACGATGATAAAGGTAAACCAGATAGCATACTATCATCTTGAGTAAGACCGTCCTACCGGCATAGGTCCTCCAACAATCATTGCAATCACGTGCCTGTGATCCAATAATTGACTCTGAGGGCACTATCTCCAACAATCTCTCACTTGCACTCAAGGCTAATTATTGCGATGTCGTATACTCACAGCCCGTGTGATACCGAACACCCAACTCCTCTACTAATCAGTCTCACAAAACCCGCTTGCGAAACTAATGCGTTCGAGGAATAGCCTCAGTGAGTGGACCCACTCAGATGTTTCATTCTATGTCTCTCTTTATCTCAAGTTCGCGGTGAAACCCATCTCCCGAAATGAGCAATACCTGTCTTAGAATGTGTCTGGATGTCTGATGGGGCCTAGCTCACAAATGAACTCCAAATCCAAATTTCTTAGACTGTATCGTCAACTGAACTTAATCAGTATCCTGCGCCATGCCACCCTCAGTATCCACCTGGACCACCTGTCCAAAATACTGCCCCTCGTCAGAGGGAAAACTATAACTCTGACAGTCACTCTGTCATCCAGGTCACCTTGGAAGCCTGGAATGATAACTGTCTCCCGAATGCGGCTGTCGTTATCATATCCCTGGAACATTAACTTATGTTCTAAAACTGCTTCCGATCATTTCTCCAGGATTGGATTAATATCAATTTATTGCATCTACTGCAAAAACAACATCTGGTGTGGTACTTGACATCTCATGATTGACTCAATTGCCTAAGCAAGTGATCTGCCAATCATGCACATCCCTCTCCTCTTTAGTCTGTAAGACACCTTTAGAGAGGGCGACTCCATCACCTGGAGGTATACCACCATGCCAGGATTCGTCCATTCTAAAACACCTTTAGAATGCTATCTAAGTACCCAGATTGGGACACTTCCAAAATTTAGATCTCAAACTATAGATCTAGTAACCAGAATGTATGATATAATGTCCAATTCCTATGTGGAGAAACTACTGTGTGACAACCAAAGTATAACCGATCATAGTATAGGAACATCACTTCCTACTCGGTGTATGTCATCCAAATACCAGGACATCACACCCTACTACCTTCTTAACATATCCATCCCCTATTCGGATGAAGTCAAACCTATGACTGTCATATCAGAAATAGATGATCTATCTCCGCTACATCTGCTTTAGTCTATAAATAGACATAAGCCACTTGTCCACCAATGCTTCCACTTCTCCCACTGACTATGACAACCCTCTGGCAGAGTCATATATATGTACACTTCTAAATCCAGATCAGAACGACGCTATACTCATCCTCCTGCCTAGTCTCATAGCCTGGAACAACAGTAGTGTCAAGTCTGGGTAAACAAGAACCTCCCTGTCACCGTCCTTGAGGCTACCAGAGTACCTCTCGGGTGCCTGAGGTTACCTACCACATCTGTGGAGTGGCTAATGGAATGTCAAACCAGATTGAATCTTTAGGTTCTTATTAAATTTTCAGTAATCGTTTGCGGTTCTGGAATCACTTCCAGTTCTACCATACTCCCACTACTGTTTTCTGAAAAAATCCATTTTTATCAAAACTGTGGTGAGTCAAGAATAATATCAATATTGATCTTCCAGATGGTAGAAAGTCAACTCTCGTCATAGCCCGGGTCAACCCACAAACAGACATTACAGAAACGTGCCTTGAGTTATCTAGAGTCTGGTTTTAAGCATATACCGGATAACTCCCCGTACCTTAACATCGTTAAGATATGAACCGTTCTATATCCAATATAGAAACAGAGGCACTGATTTAATTGAACCAGATTCAAATCATGCAGCTGTTTCCAGTGCATGTCAACTAAATGGAGAGAGGCCGATCAGAATTACTCAACTTAGGAGTGCTTCCAATTATGAATAATCTGAAAGAGAAGCAAGTTCTCTTAATCATTACTATCAACTGAATACCCTACACAAGTATCTGCATCTTCGATCATCTTGAAGAATCCCGATACATGCAACACCTGGTTCTCTACTTTATTCATATACCTATAACTTCTCAAAACTCAGACCTTGTGTTTCTACGAAACACTTGTCTAAGAACTAGTGAAGTCATAAGTAAACCGAATATAGTATGAGGACCAACCCCTCTGTCCTAATGGACACTGGACAACATACAATACTCTGTATAAGTCCCTTCAGTCTGATAACTCAATCCCTGTGTGTCGTAGGTTGAAAACTGTACTATGGTTATGAAGGATTACACCGCTGTTTAATGCTCCTTACCTAACCATCCACTGATATAGGTAAATGTCATAGACATAATTTCAAAAAGTTATATCTCACTCTATAAAAATAGACATACAGATATATCAATTTGAAATTGGTGCATAACAGCGGATATTCAAAACCAAATATTTGCCATCCGGCAAACAACCCAGGCGATTTCCTCAAATATCACCAATTACAACGAATTCCGATATAATGAGGATGATCACCTAATTCCCAATAACTTACTCCCACTCATCATCTGTAAAACCATACAGATGTGAGAATCATACCTGGTAATACATACCCTGGAGCAAGTGTCTAATTGGGAATCAGTTTTCTTTTAACAGTACACAGTGAAACTGAAACATTGAAATGTTTCGATGGGGTATCCTGGTATTCCTAGTAATGCCTCTTCCATTATCCAGATTCACAACTGTAACCATATACTTCCATGCCATCTCTCCACATCCCTTCATATGTCTTTAGTCATTACCTTCTATACACCCACTTAGGCAAAATGGTTTTCTTCCATCCCTACCGTTCGGCACCAGCCAATGGTTTGGAAGAAGACTATCCAATAAGCGTAACAGGTGTACTGTCCTAATCCTAGGAGCACTCGCAATGCGAGAGAAGGTGAAGATAAAAGACAACCGAATAAACCTTATTCCTATTTCTCCCGAACCAAAATCCATCCCCGAACAAGAACAAGTTCCTTTCGAGTTCGTATATAACCATACGATGGAGTATCCAAATAACTGTGGATTTTCATAATGTTACGGAGTGTTCTGGAAAAATACAAAGGTGAAGTGGGAGTGGTAATGAAATACTTGGTTTGGTCGTGAATAGCAGTCGCAGTTTACTTTGCCCTCCTTCTAATCCCTTTATTTGTCTTTACTTAATACCTTCTGTACACCACACTTAGGCTAATCGGCTTTATTCATTCCCTACCGTTCGGCACCGGCCTAAGGTTTGGAAGAAGACCATCCGATAGGCTTAATGGGTGTACTATCTCCTAAACCAACGAGTACTCGAAACCTGAGAGAAGGTAAAAGGAAAAGACAACTAAATAGTCCTATTCGTTTTCTCCAGAACCGGAAACCATTGTCGAATAAATTCCTTCGAGTTCATATATAACCATATGATGGTTTTTTCCAATGGAAGTGGACGTTAGTAGTAATACGGGGTGTCCTGGAGAAAAGGGTAAGAGTAGGAGTGGCAATGAGGTTTGCAACTCTGACAATCCAAACGCCAGTGTTTAAGAAGGTTCGGTTAATTTTGGTCACTGAGTCATAGTCAAAGGTCGGGTCATGGTCGCTGCCAAAAAGAGAGAGAAAAGAAACACTCAGCGTGCACTCTAACCTAGATCAGAATGGTTATCAATTTATCTAATCAGGAAACCTCCCACTGTACCGTCAAATTCTCCTCCAAACCTGAAAGAAGAATTAGTCGGGATCACCCGAGGAGTATACCAACTCATCAGTAGGAATCGGGATCCAACTATCATCGCATGATAACGTGATGGAATCCGCTCACGTTATCACACTCCAGAAGGTATGCGCATATCTGGCAAGTTTCAGTTTCTTTAGAAACTCCCGATGTGATTTTTACCCCATGCACTTATGACCTTGCCAAAGGTCAACAAATCATAAGTCACATGTCAAGTTCTACCCGTCATTGTCCAGGTTAATTTGAACCCACCCGTACCTACCCTTGACTTTGGCCAACAAGGCAGTACGACTGTCCCAAACCAACGCATCTATCTATGCAGCAGAAGGGCAACAAGCAGCTACCATACACTATGCCTTGACGAAGGCCAACAAACATAGCATGAATACTACGTGCTACCCGTCGGAAATGACGGAGGGCTACGAATGGTTTTTGGCGAAAAACCTTTAACGTAATGAACTTGATATCGTTGAAGGAACTAGATAGCTTTTTATAAAAATATAGTGACGAAAACCATTGCTAAAGAGGTCAATCCCGATGAAGGGATCTCGGCTCTTTCCTCGTAGAATGAGGTGTAGGATATTCCAACTGAATACCACGATGCAAAGAAAAAGTAATCGGCTATAGTGAAGTTATTACCCTGATGCAAACTTCTGTCCAAGTGGTCCCTCCCGGTGAAGGGATCTTGACCCTTGCCTCGTCGACTGAGGTGCAGGATATTCCAACTGAATACCACGATGCAAAAAAAAAAGAACTTCCTTGCAATAACAACTTTTTGAAAATTGTTCCAACAACATCAGAATAGGTTTGTTTATCTTGCATTGATCCGAATCAATGCAGTCCCATCAATTGATCACACCAATAAAGAACGAAAATAATGATGTACGTATATGCCATCCGCATTCGGCAGTGGGTCCCGTCATTGCCCGTTAGGTTACTTAACTAACGACAGAGCGGGGACTGGACTTGCACGGATGAAAAACATATACAACATCTAGTAGTATATATATCAATATATAATATTCGCTCAAGGCGTGATAAAATGCAACATCACAGAAATGTAATAAGCATCACAGAACAATACAGTGATCTGGGATCCCCGGGTTTCATAGAGACGCTACTGAAACCCGACCTTCCCCTGGTCTTGTGGATAGCCTGTGCAATGAAATCCTAGACCCCTACGGGCGCGGCAAGTTACCCCCCAAAACCTGAAGCGAGGCACCCCCCTTCAGCAACGTGAATGGACCACCCAGCACTTCACGGAATCCGGTAACTTGGGCACCCCTCCTTGGGTCAACCTATACCCCCTACGAGTGAGGCGAATAGCCCGCCAATTCTAGAGTGAAGCCTCCTCCGTCTCAAAGCCATGAGATGCGGGCCCATTGCCTTGTAGAACCCGGCTATCCGTGCACCCCTCCGCGGGGTAATCCCAGTACAGAAAGTAAAATATACGTACAACGGGTACATCGACCTCAGCCCGGTCGTGCCCCAAAAGAATAATATACAAACAGGCAGTAACGGAAGTCCACATGTCGGACGCTCTCCCCGCAATATCAAATGTACATATAAAACCAAACTGTACTAACATTGCATCCAGGCTATCCCCACGACAAATCCGCAACATCACAGCACAACACAGAACATCAACGTGAATGTCACGTTCGCAAATCCGTCTAATAGGCTATAGCAGTTAGACAGGATTTACCGATCAAATGACATTCACGGTCGCAGATATAATGTAAATACTGTGAACTAACATATTTAAAATTTTCGATCGATTGAATTTTCCGAAGTGGGCCCCAAGCACAACTGTAGCACTAAAAAACATCTGGGCCCAAAAAGAATATACCAGAAACCCTATTTCCATGTCAAAGAGCCACTGTAAAATTTGATGCAGTGAAGCTAAAATTCGGTGGCTGATCCGCGGCCAAAACGTGGTTTTGGCTGCTGATCCGCCGCGCTACAGTAACATCAGCCTACCAAATTTTCACAGAAAGCATAAAAAAACCTGCACGTATTTTTACGATGTACCAAATAATTTTTAAAGCACTGGAAAAATTCGACAGAAAGTTGACATGGAAACGCGGTTTTTTGAAAATCCGTTCGATCGAACTTGTAAACACGTTAGAGCAAGCTAGACTAGGTTAATGGCGTGGCTCTGATACCAGTGTAAGTGCATGGCGGCGCCCTGGCCGTCAATCCGAGGCCAAAATGCGGAAACGATACTTTTCTTTAACTTTTGAACTGGCACCACCGCGCACTATACACCCAGATCGGGCCATTAACCTACTCCTAGCTAACTAGAGAAGGGGTAGAGAGATATACCGAGCGATCCGTGTCCTTCGGTCTTCTCGTCGTCGTCCTGATCTCCCCGCGGAATCTTCGGTCTTCATCTCCTCGTCGGAAGGGCACCACATCGCTGGGTTCTTTTATGGGCTCCCACATCTGGACCGAGGCAACTCGAGCACGAAGTAGGAGAGTCGACGTGCCCAAGGATACTGTAGATGAAGTGTAGAAAGCTTTATATCATTGGGGTATGAAGTTGCCTTTTGGGTGGAGGAATGAGATATGAGCTTTTGGAGATGAACAAAGGGAATTTTGTGCAAACAAAATGAGAACAAATTCCACCTCCAAAAATGGGACAGCCCCTTGCCTTGTGTGGCTGGCCTTGGCTTCAAGAAGATGAGAAGAGGGAGTTAGCAAAAAGAATAATACAAGAGAGAGAGAGAGAGAGCGCAAAGGCTTATGATTATCAATCATGATCACAACTAGGTCTCACTCCAAAACCCATCATTCTCATCACAAAAGTAAAGCCATCATGAACAATCATGAACCAAGAAGTCAAATGGTGGTAGAATCATCATGAAACAATTTCTTACAAAAACAACACTCCAAATTGCTAATTTGCACATTTGCAAATAAGCCCTCCTCCACCAATTTTCAGCCAAAGAAAGATACAAAGGAAAATGGCCGAAACGGAATGCAAACTGGAAACTTCAAAAAACCGATCCCGTAATAAATTACAGGAAAACCCCGCGACTGTGTATACATACCCGCATTTGTATTCCGACCGAATACAAATGCAATGAGACAAAATCTACACTGTACAATACTAGGATCCGGCTTAAACCAAAGCCCGCTAGTATTAACCGTCCGATCATGATCCGTGCAATACCGCACGTACATGATCGAACCCTGCCATATCTCCATATGGCCTCTACAGCGTTTCTCCCGAAACTTAAGAAAACGGTCTGTGGGGGACTCTAAAGACTCGTCAATACTTTGGCTGTGGATTTAACCACTAGCACGTCATAAGTATTAGCCATACGTAACGGGCTACCAGGTATTGACCCAAAGGGACGTCGTTGAGCGAACTCATCCAGACACCCCACTGAGCCTGTCAGTGACAATATCCGTACAGTTAGGTCTGTTCATCTAAGAGCATCGCATGGCGAGCCTAGGGGGTTGGTGAAAGTCAGACCCCCAAAAGCGGTACAAGTCGTGTCGGAGTGTAGCCCAGAACACCCTGAGATACTACTGGAATACCTACCAGTAAATCTCCTGCCTTGGCCAAGGACTTCGTGTAATGGCTCTCCTAGACACAACGCGACCTCACCCCCAATACCGGGAGAGACGAACCCCTGCAGATCCGCTCACTGCCTCCATATGGTTCGGGACTGTACCCAACTAAAATGTGTTTGCACATCTCCTTTGAGCGTGGTAGGGTAGTAATCAAAGTATAGTGGTAACTCACATGAGACAAATGACGATCTTAGGTCGATGAACTAACATGTACACATGTCACCAGGGAACTGCTATCTGACGTCAGGTATAAGACCAACTAGCATGTTCCCGGCGAGTCCTTTCCGGTGTACTCATAACCCAATGAGCACCTGTATACATCTTAGGTGAACCAACTGACACCAATGGCTTGTGAGACCGGCCCTCGCCCCTCGTCGGGGTCTCGACTGTATACACTAGTCTACTCTGGAGTATCGATGCCCTATCTCGAAACTCCCACGACTTGGGCCCTTTTAAGGATGTGCTTATAGACCCCAGGTCCCACGTATATGATCGCCATAATACTGCTGGTCGTCAAGCAAGAATCCTAAAGGCTCTATCAACGTGTAATAGTGACCTTTAAGGTCACCTGAAGCAGTACACGATGATAAAGGTAAACCAGATAGCATACTATCATCTAGAGTAAGACTGTCCTACCGGCATAGGTCCTCCATCAATCATTGCAATCACGTGCATGTGATCCAATAATTGACTCTGAGGGCACTATCTCCAACAGTCTTCGAGGTCGAAGATGATCTACGTCGAGGGAATACCAACTCAAGCTACTACTTCACTAACCTAGAGCATTAGTGAAGCAAACACCCTAAACTAAAGTGCTAGTCTAGTAGACGATGGAGAAATAGGAAGTGGGTTCTCTTTAGAATTTGATTTCTCACAATCATTCACTCTCTTTTTAAAACCCTAGCAAGCTTTTCTTTTGCTCAAAGAAGAAGAAGAAGATGAACAAAAGAAAAGATGAGGATAATGATCAAGTCAAGTGAGCTAACCATGGGTGAGTGAGTATCATATACTAACTCATGTAGAGACATAACCATGGCTAATCAAAAATGGTTAGGTTAATAAAAATCTAAAGTAAAAAAAAGTTAGTGGACTTTGTCAAAGCATCCACAAGCTTCTACAAGCTTCATGCTTGTGACAAAAGCTCCACTAATTTGTAATTACCTTAAATAATTATAAACCACCATTTAAAATAGAATGCTCTATGTCTTGCATACCCATGCATGATGTATCAACAACCATAACACAAAATTAAAACACATTTTAATATATATCACATATATTAAAGTTGTGCACATGTGAGAAAAATCCTTAAGTGAACAAATGTTAGTTAATGTAAATTAGTATATCAAATATACAATTATACACTAAATTATTAAATCAACACTTGACTTAATAATCCGGTTATATCTCATATAACCGACTAACATTCAATGTATCGACTTATCGAATCAACCTTTGATTCGATAACCCGGCTATATCTCATATAACCGAACGATACAAAAAGTCGCGAGTAAAGAATACGGTATCACATACACGCATTACTCTCAGTCCCGTACATATCACATATGCGCTCCTATTTCGTTTTGCCTGAGCCAGTAAAACCTCTATGTAGAACTCTAAAGACTCGTCAATACGTCGGCAGTAAGTGATGATCACTTCAAGCACCCACAAGCCGTCAGCGGTACTAGCTGGACGTAAAGGCTACCCGGGTATTGAGCGATCAGAAGATCAGCAAGCAAGCCCTCTCCAACTCCTGTAAAAGCCTAACGGTAACACTTCCCGTACAGTCCGGTCTCCTCGTCTGGTATGTCGCATATCAAGTCTAGGGGTGGTAAACGTCAGACCCCAATAACCGATAAGTCATGCCGATGAGAGGCTCATAACGGGTCGAGAAACTACTGGTAACACTTACCAGTAAATCTCTAAATCAGCCCTGGCCAGGGACTTCTCTGTTATGGCCAATCGAGCACAGCGCAACATCAACCCCCAATACTGGGAGAGAAGAAAGCCCTCCTATCGCTCATTGCCTCCATATGACTCGGGGCTGTACCCAAAACCACCGTTTTCCATGCCCTCTTGGACATGGTAAGGTGGAAATCAAAGCACAGTGGGAATCACACAAGACTCTATGACGATCTCGGGTCTACAGACTAACCTGCACAAGTGTCACCAGAGAACTGCCATCTGACGTGAGGTATAATACCATTTGGGAGTTCTCGGCGAGTCCGTCCAGTGTACCCAGTCTCCACTGAGCACCCGTATACCATCTCTGATATCAAACACCAATGGATATGGGATCATCCATTGCCCATCTCATTGGTCGAGAAGCGTATACGCTAGTCTACTCTGGTATATCGATGCCCTGTCTCGATACACCTACGACTAGAAACATTATAGGATGTACTTATGGACTACCATGGCCCCACTAGTATGATCTGCATCATAGTCTTGGTAGTCAAGTACACATCCTAAGGGCTTTACAAACATGTAACTATAAGACAGTATCAAGAGACAAGTATACATGTTAAGATAAAGAGCAACCAGATAGCATACTATCATATTGAGCAAGAAAGTCCTCTCTATATATGTCCAAGCATCCAATATAATATACATCATCTGTACAATACTGGCCTCTAGGGCATACATACAACTAACAAAACCCGGGGGTGGGTACCCCCTTCACCGAGGCCCCCCATTCAATAGTTAATTTTTGGACCTTCTCCTCCGCGAAGATTCGGGTGGGTTTTGAGTTCTTTTCGACTCCCGGATTGGCTTAAAACGATCGGTTTTGGAACTTTAGCTCAATGGATTTTTCATGTCTTGGAAAAATTGGTTTAGTTTGCTAATTGTGTGCGTAATTCTAATGTTGCGGTTACTTTATAAGCTTTGTGATGTGTGATACAATTATTAGAATCCGGATTAATTAGTTTTATGTAAACTAGTTAGTATATTGTAAACTTAGCCGTTTAGTCTCAATTGATCGATTGCCATGAAGTTTTGATTCGGATCAAAACTCCGTCGCAATTGCGTATTGTACGCTATCACTATGTTGGGAATCTTGTTAAATTATCCGACAACCAATTGAAAAGAGTTTTCAATTTGAGACTAAAATGCAAGTTTTATAAGTTAGGCATGAAATCCGGAATATGAGATATTCCGGGTTTATGATGTCTATGGATATTGCGGATTCTAATTATTGTAGTTTTCTGTTTTCTTTTATGCGCCCGTAAGTGTAATATGTAGGGTATCCCAATCACGTTGCTATATGTCAACAAGTTTTAGGGATACGTATATTTTCTTACGTTGATGATATGTGATATCATTTGTTGTTGTTGATATGACTTATTGGATTGTCGTGAAAGAAAAGCCGGGGGGTTCTATGTGAAACAAGAGTTTTTATTTTCATTCATGTAAAATCTGTATGTAATATTCTTTTATTGGGGCACTTCCGGGTTGAGGATGATGTCACCATTATTGTATATTATTTACTTTTCCGCATTAGGACAAGCCCAAGGCGGGGAGCACATGTAACCGGGTTCTAGAGTCCAGTGGGAGACCATCTCAAGGAGTTGAGACCGGGTCTCCTAACTCTAGAATTGGCCGGGTTACATGTCGCTGTTGTAGGGGTCTAAAGATGTGGGTTTGGCTATTCATCATGACCGTGGAATCCGTGTTTTACATTACTGACTAAATTTAAAACACGAGCATCCTAGTATATCCAATATTTCATATATTGCTTCTGCTACTTGATTCTGTGATGTTGATCATATAACTGCATGAGACGAATGTTATACCATATATATGATATATAATAAACATTGCTTATGTTTTTCACCCGCGCTAGTCCAGCCCCCACTCTGCCGGTACTTATGTAACTTAACGGCACATGACGGGGTCCCATAGCGAATGTGGATGGTACAAGCGTACGTTCTATTTTCGTTTCATTTTTTTGTGATATTTAGGAAACATTAAATGATAGGACTTCATTAATAAGATTAATGAAAACAAAGAAACCAAAAGATGTTCTAGAATCAAATTTTCAAAAAAAAAGGGTAGCTCTAGTTTTTGCTTTGCATAGTGGTATTCCTTGATGAATATCCAACACCTCATTCGATGTGGAAAGTGCCAAATCCCTTCACCGGGAGTGACCTTTTTAGCGTAACTAGCAAATGCTACAACCCAATCGGTTTTGTTTTTGACAGCTTCTCTAGTTTTTTGCTTTGCATAGTGGTATTCATGAATATCCAGCACCTCATTCAATGAGAAAAGAGCCAAGATCCGTTCACCGGGAGTGACCTCTTTAGCGAAACTAGCAAAAGCCTCAAAAACACTCCTTTTCAAAATCACTAGATTCTACAACGATACCAAGTTCATTACGCTCATGGTTTTCTTAAAAATCTACGCAGCCCTCCGTCATTTCAAATTAGTGCTATTTTAGTATTCATGCTATGTTTGTTGAATATGTTAAGACGTAGTGTGCGATAGCTAATTAGTGCTTATCTGTAACCATATGATGCGGTTGGATTAGGGTAGTCGTACGGTTTTGTTGACTATGTTAAGGGTCGTGTGGTGGGTTGAACATAACTAGTGCTTATGATTTGTTGACTATGTTACGGTCATAAGTGGCTAGGAGTAAAAACCATTATCGGGAATTTCAAGTGTTGAAATTTGCAATGAGATTGCATACTTTCTATATGATAGTGTTAGGATTCCTTAGCACCCTACGGGGTTTTCACAACAACTACCATGCCACTTTTAAATTTTATAAGGTGCTAATCAATCCTAAGCTAGGTTCAAGCTAGAGTGAAAAGACAATAAAACATGCAATCAAACATTGCATAAGAAGTGAACAAGAATACAACCTTTGTAGAACTGGTCCTTCACTTCTAAAGCTCCGTGTAGTCGTCCCTTCGCTGCGATCGCTGCAAGTGAATATTTCCAGAACTTTAGAGTGGTTCCCTCGGAAAAATGAACGGGCTTGCTCAATACCTTCGAAGCCGAAGATGATCTACGTCGAAGAGACTCAAACCCAAGCTACCTCTTCACTAGGTGATGAACTTTGTGAAGAGAACACCCTAAACTAAATGGCAAGTAGTAGAGGATGATGATGTAGGAAGTGGCTCACTTTAGATTTTAGTTTCTGACTTGATTTCACCATTTTCCTTGGAGCTAGAAGCAAGAGGAAGGAGATGAAGAAAACAACTCAAGAAATATCAAGTGAAGAATGAATGAAAAATAAGATATGCAACCATGGGTAAGTTAGTATCATATACTAAACCCTTGTAGAGACATAACCATAGCTAACTCTAATGGTTTGGTTTAAAAATATCTTAAGTAAAACAAAACAAACGTGTAGACTTTGTCAATGGTAATCGAAGCTTCATGAAGCTTCATGCCATGACAAATTATGCCACTATTTTGAATTTACTTAAAATAAATAAAACCTCACAATTATAAGTAAGCATGGTGTAAGTCTTACACACACCCAAGTTTGCATGTATCATCAAGTATGACACAAACATGTACACAAGTATATATCACATATATACTTAATACATAATCAAGTGAGAAAAACAATCTTAAGTGAACCAATACTAGTTAATGTAAAATAATATATCAAATATATAATTATACATTAAATCAACACTTGATTTAATGATCCAGTCATATCACATATAACCGACTAATATCTTGTGTATCAATTTATCGAATCAACTCTTGATTCGATAACCCGGCTATATCGCATATAACCGACCGATGCTACAAATCATTAGAATAGAATACGGTATCACATACAAGTATCAGTCTTGGTCCCGCACATATCATATATGTGCTCCTACTCCATTTTGCTTGAGCCAGGAAACCTCTGTGTAGGACTCTAAAGACTCGTCAATACGCCGGCAATGGATGATGATCATATCAAACACCCACAAGCCGCAAGAGGCGTGCTAAACGTAATGACCACCCGGGTAATGAGAGATCAGAAGATCAACAAGCAAGCCTGCTCATACTCCTGCGAATCCAATCAGTAACACTTACCGTACAGTCTGGTCTGTTCGTCAGATATGTCGCATATCTCGCCTAGGGGTGGTAAACGTCAAACCCCGGTAGCTTGATAAGTCATGCCGATGTAAGGTCCGTAACGGGCGTGAAACTACTGATAACACTTACAAGTAAATCACATCTACCCTGGCCAGGGATTTCAGTTATGACCAATCGGGTATAGCGCAACATCAACCCCCAATACCGGGAGAGACGAATCCCCTCCTATCGCTCATTACCTCTATGTGACTCGGGACTGTACCCAAAACCACCTGTTTGCACGACTCAGTAGAGCCATGGTAGGGTAGAAATCAAAGCACGGTGGGAGCCACACAAGACTCTATGACGAACCCTGGTCTGCAGACTAACCTGCACCTGTGTCACCAGAGAACTGCTATCGGACGTGAGGTATAATACTATCTAGGAGTTCTCGACGAGTCCGTTCAGTGTACCCAGGCTCCACTGAGCACCCATATACCATCTCTGATATCAAACACCAATGGATATGGGATCTACCATCACCCAACACATCGGTCCAGATGATATACGCTAGTTTACTCTGGAATATCGATGCCCCATCTCAATATTCCCACGACTAGGAACATTGAAGGATGAACTCATGGACTACCCAGACCCCACTAGTATGATCTACATCATAATCCTGGAAGTCAAGTACATATTCTAAGGGCTTTATCAACATGTAATAGAGAGACAATAAGTATAGATGTTAAGATAAAGAGCTACCAGATAGCGTACTATCATGTCGAGCAAGAAATTCCTTCCTATATATGTCCCAGCATCCACTATAATATACGTCTCATGTACAATAATTGTCTCTAGGGCATACATACAACTAACAATATCCCACTTGCACTAAGGCCAGTTGTTGCAGTATAGCATACCCAACGTCCTATAAAAGTCTCTCGCAGGAAAGGCCTCAGTGAGTGGATCTGCCGTGTTAACCTCAGAGTCTGCTCTCCTAACCTCGATCTCTTGGAGATCAACCATCTCCATGATCAGGTGATACTGCCTTAGAATCTGTCTGGGTCACTGATGGGACCGGGGTTCCTAGGCCAAAAGCCACACCTCCATTGTCACACAATGGAAGGAACCTTGTTCATATCATGAACAAATATACACCCAGACTTCCTCTTTGGTAGCATCTTCGATAGGGATGTCACCAGCCTTTATCGTCTAGTTTGTCATGGTATCGTTCTTGGAACTCTTCCAACATACCATCCCTCCACTGAGAGTAAAGACAATGCCTGTGACTGACATTCAGTCGTCCTTACCTCCCTGAAAGCTATCCAGTGATTCTCCCCAGGATCGATTGATACCATCTCACTACACTTAGTGAGAGTCCTAACATCTATTTAGATCTATCATATAAATCCAGAAAGCAGGATTTATGAGGTATCAACTAGATCCTATATGTAGAATCAATGTGATAAGAGGATATTGACCGAGTGTAGTATAGGAAACTACTTTCCTATCAAGAGTATGGCATCCACGTACAATACGAGGAAGACCACCTTATTCTCTACTACCCTTTTGTATATACAAGGTTCATCTACCATTTTGATTAAGTTAAACTCTTTGACTACTCCATCAAAACAGATGTTCCAACTCCACGATGCCTGCTTTAACACATAAAGCAACTTGCACATATTTCCGCTGCTCCCACTGTCTACGAAGCCCTCTGGCTGTGTACTTATAGACGTTCTCTTCTAAATCATTATTTAGAAAAGTAGTCATGACACCCAACCGCCAGATATCCTAGTCATGGTATGTAGCAAATGGCAAGTAGGATCTGGATGGACTTAAGCATATGTACTGGAGAAAAAAGTTTCAGCAAAAACCATACCTGGTTAATGGCAAGAACCTTTTACAACAAGTCTAGCTTTGAAAGTCTCAACTTTTCCATCTACACCAAGTAATCTTCTCAATATATACTTGCTCCTAATAGGGATTTAACCCTTTAGATATAGTAACCAAAGTCCATACTTTATTGGTGTATATAGATTCCATCTCTGATCGCATAGCATCCAGCCATTCTTACAGAGTCCCTAATCTTGATGGCCTGCTCGAAACTAGTTGGGCCATCATCTCATGATGCAATCCTCGCTCCTTCTGTCATTGAGAAACCAAAGTATCTCCCAGGCGGATGAGGAACCCTACCAGATCAGCGGAGAGGCTAAGGTTCATCGGGAACTATTGAATCCTCCGGTTCGACCAAATCATTAGCTATAGTTTGTATAACTGGAACTCCTTCCAGTTCTATACAACTGACCTTGCCTCGATCTTGTCCGGATTTGCTTTTAGACATAGGCCGGACAACCCCAAATCTTAACTTGTTTAAGAGATGGGCTCTTCGCATACCATTTCACATATGGAGTGGTAGGCACAGATTTGGTTTGAACCTAACTCAATAGGTATGCAGCTTCTATTAGCGCATAACCCCAAAAGGAAATAGGTAACTCAGTAGTACTCATCATAGAGCACACCATATCTAATAGGGTGTGATTGCTCCACCTCGATACACCGTTGTGCTGTGGTGTATACAGAGGAGTAATGCTGAGAGAGAATCTCATTCTCCTTTTGAATAGTCCTAAAATTACATGCACGAGTATTATCCTTCCTGATCACATCATAAGACATAATACTTTTTCCCATTTTGGTTCTCGACTTCTGACTTACATTCATTGAATTTCTCAAAAGCTTCACACTTGTGTTTCAACAGGAACATATGTCCGAATCTTGAGAGATCATCAGTGAATGTAAGGAAGTACAAAGAACCAGTCCTGGCATGTGTAGACAAGAGACCTACATACATCACTATGTATCAGTCCAAAGAGTTTACTAACTCTTTCTCTATTTCTAATAAACGGAGCTATGGTCATTTTATATTTGTGACATGACTGGCAAGTTTCACAAGATGCAAATTCAAACTGATTTAAATATGCATCTAAATGTTACTTAGCTAGTCGGGTCGCATTGATATGACCTAGCCTACAATGCCTCAAGAAGGATTTGTTCATTTCTGAACTCTTCCTTTTGTGTGTGTTCGGTACGTTAAGAACTGTGGTTTGATTTAGAACGTATATGCTTTTAGATAACGTGCCTGATCCGATCAACACTTGATATAGGAAATGTTCAAAACATTATCTAACAATACAAAATTATATCCTTCTTTAGTAAATAAAGAGACTGATATATTGTTGCATATCAGGTTCGGCATCTAATAACATTCGCTCAGAATCAATGTATTTGGAAATACAAGGTGATATTTGCCTTCTCATTTGGCTGCGACAATTGCACCAATCTTTATACTTAGAGACATATCACCCTGTTCTCAGTTCTCCACCTTTCTGTAGCCCATGTAACAGATTACATATGCGGGATCCTGATCCGGTAACAAATACCAAGGACATAGAGGATACTGAGAAACAATTCTCTGTAACAAACACACCCGAAGAAGATGCATCATCATGCACTTTCTTCGTTTGGGAGGCATGGGAACCCTGGTATTCCCTTAATTCCTTCTCGGTCTTATAACAATTATAAGTTGGAGCGGGACCAACGTTCCCCAGCTCAGTATAACAAGAAGGTTCGGTCAATACATCCATATTATTATCTTGATTAAGGCGTGACATGGTCGCTACCTGGAGAGAGAGAGAGAAGAAAACACTCTGCGTGCGCTCTTCCAAGATTAGATTGGTTATGTATTTTATCTAATCAGGATGGCACCCACTGTTTTTATCAAATCATCCTTCAAATTTTAAAAGGAAAGACTAGCCGGGATTAATTACACCCTACAAGTTCACCAATCTTTCAGCCAGGCCAGTGCCGGTACTTTGAGGGGGGTTCCTCATGCTTTCACACGGACCTAATTAAAATAAACCTCGTTTTCCCAGGGGTGTAACCCCGTTGACACCTTTCTAGACATCTACTTGATCGGCTAATTGTAAAGTGCAAAACTCTCCCAGGAGTAACAATTACTCGCAGTGGGTATCAGGATCCAACTATCTCAAAGAAGGTATGCAATCTTATTGCAAATTTCAACACTTGAAACTCTCGATAATGGTTTTTACCCCTAGTAGCTCATGACCTTAACTATGGTCAACAAATCACAAGCACTAGTCAAGTTCTACCTGTCATTTCGTGATTAATTAGACCCACCCACATGACCCTTAACTATGGTCAAAAGAGTCACATGACTGTCCTAACTAATCGCATCATATGCTATGTAGGAAGACATCACTTAGCTACCGTACACCGTGCCTTAACTATGGTCAACAAACACAGCACGAATACTAAGTACTCTACTTCCTAAAATGATGGAGGGTTGCGGATGGTTTTTAAGAAAACCTTGAACGCTTTGAACTTGATCTCGTTGTAGAATCAAATGGTTTAAAATAGAGTGTTTTTTAGGGTTTTGCTAGTTTCGCTAAAGAGGTCACTCCCGGTGAAGGGATCTCGGCTGTTTCCTCGTTGAATGAGGTGTAGGATATTCACAATACCACAATGCAAAGCAAGAACTAGAAAAGCAATCAAACGAAAAACTGAGGGCTGTAGCATCTGCCAGTTATTGCTAAAGAGGTCACTCCCGGTGAAGGGATCTCGGCTCCTTCCTTATCGAATAAGGTGCTGGATATTCTGCAAGGAATACCGCTATGCAAAGCAACAACTAGAGCTACCTGTTTTTGAAAATTCGATTCCACAACATCATTAGGTTTATTTTCTTTTATTA
This sequence comes from Agapanthus africanus, assembly GCA_030015575.1. Classification (NCBI taxonomy): domain Eukaryota; kingdom Viridiplantae; phylum Streptophyta; class Magnoliopsida; order Asparagales; family Amaryllidaceae; genus Agapanthus; species Agapanthus africanus. Next base: position 112,124,105 of record JASDDO010000029.1, read on the forward strand.
ATCTCATTAATGAATGTCCCATCATTTTAAGTTACCTAAACATCATAGATAAATACAACGTACGCTTATGTCATCCGCATTCGCCTCGATGTCCCGTCATGCACCGTTAGGTTAGGTAACTAATGGCAAACTGAGGGAGGGCTAGCGCGGGTGTAAAACAAAAGCAACGTTTATATAATATATCAAATATACTATATACAGTATCTATCTCAACATATCAAATGATCACATCACAGATATCGCAGCAAAAAACAACATATGAAATATTGGATATACTAGGATTTCCGGGTTTTATATTAAGCCTGTATAAAACACGGATTCCACGGTCGTGATGAATAGCCAAACCCACACCCTTAGATCCCTACGAGAGCGGCAAGCAACCCTACCAATTCTAGAGTTAGGAGACCCAAACTCGACGCCTCGAGATGGTCTCCCACTGGACTCTAGAACCCGGTTACTTGTGCTTCCCTCCTTGGGTCTTTCCTAATGCGGAAAAGTAAATAATATACATCAACAGTGACATCTTCCTCAACCCGGAAGTGCCGCAATAAAAGAATATTACATACAAGTTTTTTACATGAATGAAAATGAAAAGCTCTCATCTCACATAGAAAACCCCGGCTATTCAAACACGACGATCCAATATAATATATATCAGAACACATAACATCACATGTCATCAACGTAAGTAAATATGCGTATCCCAATTGTCGTTGACGTATAGCAACGAAACCGGCGATACACCACATATTATACTTACGGTCGCAGAAATGAAAGTGAAAACTACAACAGTTGAAATCCGCAACTACCTTAGACATCATAAACCCGTAATATCTCATATTGCGGATTTCATGCCTACCAATATGAATTCCTTAGACATCGCATGCCTAACAATTATAAACCCCGCATTTTAGTCTCGCTATTGAAAACATTTTCCAATAACAAGTCGGGTAATTCAACAAGATTCCCGACTTCCCGGTCGAATGCTCGTCGGAAACTTTAGTAGACGGTCGCAGCCTCCGATACTGACGACGAAGTGCACTTAGGCGAAACACCGCGGCCGTGAGCATCTGAACGGATGTGTTTGGCAACGGAGTTCTTCTACAGTGACTTGGTCGGGGTTATGGGGCGTGGCTATCTAGTAATGTTACCCGGAGAGTATCCGTATATACAACGTGATTGCGACGGACTTTTGATCACAGCAAAATCCCGTGGCAACCGATCAAAAGAGACTAAATTGCTAGATTTATAAAATTCAAATATTGTTGATTCCAAGTATTGTATCCCATCACATGATATCCGGACGACGTTAAACTTTTCGATCGATTCAGCAAAGTCCTACAATTTCTCGACAGCTCAACACTTGAGCACAGTTTTAATAATACCCGGAACATGCCACAGTACCTATGGACCAACCGTAGAAGGGCAAACCCAAGCCTCACTCATGTCACCACGGAACTGCGGCAAAACCTAGGGTATGACCGCGGTTCCGCGATCCAAAAAGTCGAGTTAGGGTTTCATTCTTCAAGAGGGTCCACAGAATTACTTGCATGTTTTTCCGAATACGTTAAACTTGGAAAAATGGGTTTTGACATTCGATCGAACCTTTTAAATTCGCCTTGATAACTTGTGAAAACCCAAAGACAATGTTAAACTACGAATACGAAACACTCTGAATTTTTTATAGTATAAGATTACATCTCATGCTAAATTAGCAAAAACAAACAACACCTGAAACATCAAAATCCAGTCTCTGGAACACCCTGCAAATTTCAAGCAAATCAAAAAAAAATTGGCCGGCCACCATATGCATGATCTCGGCCAAAATCCGAGCTCCTTCCTTGAAATTTACATATCGTTCATTTTGTATCCAATACAATACTCTGCACTTCTTTAAATAATTTTTAAGGGTCATATAAAAATCGACAGAAACTAGGTCTCGATGTTTCACGTTTCGGAGTTGTTTCGGTATCGTAATCTAACAAACACTGTCTAATACTCTAGCCCGGCTCTAATACCACTGTTGGGATTCCTTAGCACCCTACTGGGTTTTCACAGCAACTACCATGCCACTTTTAAATTTTCTAAGGTGCTAATCAATCCTAAGCTAAGATCAAGCTAGAGTGAAAAGACAATAAAACATGCAATCAAACATTACATAAGAAGTGAACAAGAATACAACCTTTGTAGACCCGGTCCTTCACTTTTAAAGCTCCGTGTAGTCGTCCTTTCGCTGCGATCGCTACAAGTGAAGATTTCCCGAACTCTAGAATGGTTCCCTCGGAAAAATGAACGGGCTTGCTCGATGCCTTCGAAGCCGAAGATGATCTACGTCGAGGAGACTCAAACCCAAGCTACCTCTTCACTAGGTGATGAACTTTGTGAAGAGAACACTCTAAACTGAATGGAAAGTAGTAGAGGATGATGAAGTACGGTTTGGGCTCACTTTAGATTTTAGTTTCTCACTTGATTTCACTATTTTCCTTGGAGCTAGAAAGCAAGAGGAAAGAGATGAAGAAAACAACTCAAGATATATCAAGTGAAGAATGAATGAAAAATAAGATATAAAACTATGTGTGAGTTAGTATCATATACTAAACCCTTGTAAAGACTTAACCATGGCTAACTCTAATGGTTTTGTTTAAAAATATCTTAAGTAAAACAAAATGTGTTAACTTTGTCAATGGCAATCCAAGCTTCATAAAGCTTCATGCCATGACAAATTATGCCACCATTTTGAATTTACTTAAAATAAATAAAACCTCACAATTATAAGTAAGCATGGTGTAAGTCTTACACACACCCAAGTTTGCATGTATCATCAAGCATGATACAAACATGTACACAAGTATATATCATATATATACTTAATACATAATCAAGTGAGAAAAACAATCTTAAGTGAACCAATACTAGTTAATGTAAAGTAATATATCAAATATATAAATATATATTAAATCATGAAATCAACACTCGATTTAATGATCCAGTCATATCACATATAACCAACTAATATCTTCTGTATCAAATTATCGAATCAACTCTTGATTCGATAACCCGGCTATATCGCATATAACCGACCGATGATACAAATCGCGAGAATAGAATACAGTATCACATACACGTATCAGTCTCGATCCTGCACATATCACATATATTCTCCTACTCTATTTCGCTTGAGCCAGGAAACGTCTGTGTAGGACTCTAATGACTCGTCAATACGCCGGCAGTGGGTGATGATCATATCGAACACCCATAAGCCGCAAGAGGCGTGCTAAACGTAACGGCCACCCGGGTATTGAGCGATCAGAAGATCAACAAGCAAGCCTACTCATACTCCTGCGAATCCAATCAGTAACACATACCATACAGTCCGGTCTGTTTGTCTGATATGTCGCATATCTCGCATAGGGGTGTTAAACGTCAGACCCCAGTAGCTTGATAAGTCATGCCGATGTAAGGTCCATAACGGGTGTGAAAATACTGATAGCACTTACCAGTAAATCACATCTACCCTGGCCAGGGATTTCAGCTATGACGAATCAAGCATAGCGCAACATAAACCCCTAATACCGGGAGAGACGAATCCCCTCATATCGCTCATTCCCTCCATGTGACTTAGGACTGTACCCAAAAACCACCTGTTTGCACGACTCAGTAGAGCCATGGTAGGGTGGAAATCAAAACACAGTGGGAGCCACACAAGACTCTATGACGATCTCAGGTCAGCAGACTAACGTGCACCAGTGTCACTAGAGAAATTCTATCTGACGTGAGGTATAATATCTTCTAGGATTTCTCGGCGAATCCGTTCAGTGTACCCAGTCTCCACTGAGCACCCATATACCATCTCTGATGTCAAACACCAATGGATATAGGATCTGCCAACGCCCGACACATGGGTCGAGAAGATATACGCTAGCCTACTCTGTAATATCGATGACCCGTCTCGATATTCCCACAACTAGGAACATTGAAGGATGAACTCATGGACTACCCAGGCCCCACTAGTATGATCTGCATCATAATCCTGGAAGTTAAGTACATATCCTAAAGGCTTTATCTACATGTAACATAGAGACAGTAAGTATACATGTTAAGATAAAGAGCAACCAGATAGCGTACTAACATGTCGAGCAAGAAAGTTCTCCCTATATATGTCCCAGCATCCACTATAATATACATCTCATGTACAATAATAGCCTCTAGGGCATACATACAACTAACAGATAGTTGGATCCCGATACCCACTGCGAGTAAGAGTTACTCCTGGGCGAGCTTTGCACTTTACAATTAGCTAATCTTGTAGGTGTCTAGAAAGGTGTCAACTGGGTTATGCCTCTTGGGAAATGAGATTTATTTTAATTAAGTCTATGCGAAAGCAAGGGGAACCTCCCTCGGAGTACCGATACCTGCCTGGCCGAACGATTGGCGAACCTGTAGGGTGTAATTAATCCCGGCTAATCTTACCTTTTAGGGTTTGAAGGAAGATTTGATAAAACCAGTGGGAGACATCTTGATTAGATAAAATAACCAATCTAATCTTGCAAAGAACGCACGCAAAGTGATTATCCTTCTCTCTCTCCTAGTAGCGACCAATGACATGCTTTAATCAAGATAATAATATGGATGTATTGACCGAACCTACTTATCATACTAGGCTAGTGTAATACCACAGGTATTATCCAGTATACCCATATTGTAACATTTCAGAAAAATAAAATATTATTTTTGGGAATTTTTATAATTAAATAATAAATATATTGAATATTTTAATATTGCGGTATAATTAAATACCGATAAATGGGGGGAAATTTGGAAAATTATAGAAATTACTAAAAAGAAGGTGCTTTATGTGATTTATGCAAATTATAAGATTTTATGATTCATTATACACTATTTTAATGCTAATCGCGATTAAATATCGATAATCACGCATTAAGCTTGTTTTGTGCACATGACATGCACCGTGTCGTATTTTACACTTGTGTTACATTTTATAACCATGGTTTCATTTGGGATTTATGTGTTTGGTTTTAAAAATTAAATGGAAAAGAAAGGAAAAGAAAAGAAAATGGAAAACATTAAACAATATGGTATGGACAAGAGAGAGAGAGGGGGGTGAGGGGTCAAACCTTGGTCATAGCCCTCTGTTTCTTTCATCATCTTCATCTTTTTCTTCTCCCTCTTCAGCTCATGGCAGCGCCCCTCCTCCACCTGCACTTCAAACCCTCAAATCATCATCAAAACAACACCAATAGTCCATCCCCATTTCATAAAAAATTTGCACAAGCTCACAAGCTACACTTTGGACCAAGAAAGCTAGGATTTTGGACACTTGGGGCAACTCAAGAATTTTCTTGAGTTGCCAAATGAGGTATTCTCTTAACCATTGGCATAGTATTTCCATTGCTTTTACATCCATTTTTGTTTAGAACCGATTTAGTGTCGTTTAGTGAGGTTTGGAGATTTCTAGTTAGGATTTGAGGAATTCTTGAGTTGTAATGTGTAATTGAGGCTTATAGTGGCCTTAAACCCTTGTAATGATTGTATATTGGACCAAAACCAGAGACAAACCCCAATTCACAAACTTTGAAATTCTGCCGATATCGTTTTTTGTGGAAATTGTGATGGGAAAATTGAATCTGCTAACACTCGGGGACCTGGAAAATTAATTAGCAAACACAGGAAGATGTGCAGGTGATATAGAGCATGCCCTAAAGACCCGAGACCCAACTACCCACACCAGGACGCAAATAATATGATTCTGGCCATAAATTGCGGCTAGACCTTGGAGTTCTGGTGTCATTCTTGATTCATGGCTTTATTACCTGTAAACTAGACCCTTTACATATGCTATATTTGCCAATTTGACTTAAGGTTAAATCTGGGACCATTTTCATAGGTTGCTGCATTGTTTTTGTAAACTTTTCGTGAACCAAGTTTTCGTTTTGTGTTTTGTTTTCGGTCACTTGACGTTTGTACATCTATATCGAGTGTTATTTGGTGGTTTTGAAGGCGAAGTCCATAGGTTATAACCTATAGGCTTTTAGCATGTCGTTTTGGTTTTGAAGTGGATTTTAATGCGGCACGATACGTTATGATGTGTAGGTGCCCCAACGATGACTTTGAGATAACAAGCAAGCGCGTGGCAACGTCGGCAACGGCAAACGAAGAGCAAGGTGAGTAGATACACATCTACGGGGGAAGTCGGGTGGATGGCGTATAGCACCCCCGCAGTTCGTAGCGTAGTGTATGGTATATATTATATTGATATATTTATATGTTTATTGTGAGTTTTATGATTATCTAGATAGACTTTTGGAGTCATGGATAATTTTAGTATAATTGGATGATAGTGTCATTAGTTAGTTTAGTTGTAGACCTTAGAATAAGGTTTACACCCATACGCACACACGCACATGTTTACATTATTTTACTTGTGTGGTTATGGGGAGATGTATATATATATACGTATACTTATACATGGATGATGAGGATTGTTTATGATATTTGAAGATGAGTCGATGAGATTAGGTATGATGCCATGAGATCGGTGATGTGTTTTGATTCGTATTATGATATACGACATGAGATTTTAGTTGGCCTTTAGGCGTGTGTTTTCATACACTTATTTATTGTAGATGGTATCGGTTGTACTAGACTTAGATCAGTACCCCCAGTTCATGAGATATGATGATAATGGATACCAGATGAATAATGAGATGAATGCGATATTTGACCCGTACCCAGATTTGGGATGTCTTACGACGGACTTACGTGCGAGCTATATATTGATGATAGATCCGCACTCTTGACTCGAGGATGTCATGTGGTATATTGTATCGTATGTGATACTATTGAGGCGGGATCACCGACTAATATATTTATATCTATCGACTCAGATTTAGGTGGTTTCTTTAACTTTTCGATTAGCCTCTTAGTTTAGTCCTGTAGTTTACATGTAGAAGTTAGACTAGGCTCGAGTCATACATATTTCAAAAACTAACGAATCGTTTATATTTTAAAGACAGGCCAAGGGATACTACGGATATTTTCAAAGGATGTACTTTTTCATAAAACACCGTAGCCCTATTTTCTAAACACCACGATTCGTGCAACTTTCAAATACCAAAAACCGTATGACTCGTATATAGGAATGTATATTTCTTTATTGCTGCATTATTATTCATTTACCATTTATTCTGCTGCTCGCATTGCATTGCATGCTTATATGTTATTGATCCATATTCCATTGTGTATATGACATATAGCATATCTGTATACCTACATGCTTACATATATGCCTTGACATACTTACATGTAGTTACCCATATACCTATATGGTATTGTACCATTAATTATAGGTATATACACATATGAGATATAGCTACGTGTTCACCTTTATATGATGTTGTATGAATTTGGAGAACCGTATGATATATTTTATAACTTGTTGCAGTTAAATAGGGATTTTTCTTTATATAGTCATATTACTGTTTCATGTTGCATATATTATATTCATGGATTTCGCATTGAGATATGGTTTTCATATGAAGTTTTCTGGATTGTTTTACTCCTGCGTATATATATCAGTAGTATGGGACGCTGATATATATATATATATATATATATATATATATATATACATACACCCATCGTATATATATATATCAGTGGTATGGGACGCTGATATATATATATATATATATATATATATATATACACCTGCATCATATATCATCATGATTATACTTATTCATTATATATGTGGGCCTATATGGTGGATGAGAGGGGCCTATGTGCTCGGTGTTATGTGCTCGATGTGAGGGGCCTATATGGTCGATGAGAGGGGCCTATGTGTTCGGGGCCTATGTGCTCGATGTGAGGGGCCTATATGGTCGATGAGAGGGGCCTATGTGTTCGGGGCCTATGTGCTCGATGTGAGGGGCCTATATGGTCGATGAGAAGGGCCTATGTGCTCGGGGCCTATATGCTCGATGTGAGGGGCCTATATGGTCGATGAGAGGGGCCTATGTGCTCGGGGCCTATGTGTTCGATGTGAGGGGCCTATATGGTCGATGAGAGGGGCCTATGTTCTTGGGGCTTATGTGCTCGATATGAGAGGGGCCTATGTGCTCGGGGCCTATGTGATCGATTTTGGATATTGGATATATGAGATTTATTTGATATTGGGATATTGAGATATATATTTTGTGTCGATGCTTGACACTGATTTTCTGATAATTTCATTGATGATACTTGAATGCTTATTCAAAAATCTCACTATATTAAGAAAAAAGTTTTCTCATTCATGATGTCTTCTGTTTTCATTTTACCGCATTCATACCTCATATTTACGATATTTTGCAACCTGAGGTACTGACACGAGCACATGGGATTTCACTTATGTTTAGATGTTTATCCATGCCCTTTAATTATGCTTCATACTTTATCATATTGAGGATATATATATATATATATATATATATATATATTTATATTACTGATCGTTTGACCAAGGATTTAGTCATACATACGATTTCTGCTCTGTGATGTTTTCTACTCACGAGTTGGCAACTCACCCCCGTTGTGCCACAGTTTCTTGCAGGTTATGCCATACAGGTTTCATTGCGGCTTTCTGGCACACTACTCCCATTCCGGGTGATTGATTTGGTAGGTGGGTTCTCTCGCATCGTCACCACCATTGTACTTATTTATTTTCAATTGTATCTAGAAAAATTCCATCAACCAAACTTGTACATTTATTCAGACTTAGAGACCAGTTGTATATTATTTCGACCTTAGAGTCGCGCGTTGTATTATTATGGGTTTTCTTGATGTTTGGAGTTTCCTTTTTAGTTTTTGGTCCTCGCCCTTCGGCGTTGTATATTATATTGCTTGCGTAGTTGTGACCGTCAATTGACGTACAGCTAGCTCTCGCTTGGGGATGCCTTTACTCATATTATACTTGTTGTACCCTTTTGGGGCCAGTATTTATAAAGGAAACTCTGCCGAAATTTTAAGACTTGAGATTTTAAAAATGCATATTCGGCTTATGTTATTTAAAACCACTTGCTTTCAAATATGTTTTCTTCACTTCTTTCTTAAAATGGTTTAGATTTTTGGGATTTTTGGCTTGAATTAGATGGGGTTCTATAGACTTCATATGATTCAAGTGCCAGTCACGTGCCATTTCGGGTCGTGACAAAGTTGGTATCAGAGCGCTAGGTTAACCTTGGTTCGAGTCTATGTTTTACTATGTGGAGCCTAGAGCATTTGTATATATTCGGAACTTAGGCTTGACCTTACGGAACCTAGACTTAGTCGATGGGGTATTAGACCCGAACTTTCGTCACGTAGGATGACCTTGGTTGATGGAGTAGGTGACTTAAGGAGAGTGATGTACCGTGTGTATGTTCCGCGGCATACTTACGATACGCTACTCCTCTTAGGGAGCCTTAGGATCTACATTTCCTTGCACAGTATTATATTCATTCCTATGATCTATCCTCATCGATATTGGTTTATGGTTTTGCTGCCACGATTACACTTGCAGAGAGAGCTACGGCTAGAGTTGCGGTCAGCATGAGCTCGTCACGAATGAGGAATGACCACGGCGTGATTCCAGGGACTTACGATTGCATAGAGGTGTCGTTTTATTGTGTTTTCGCGCCATGAGCGTTTGATGGATCGCTTTTACGAGATTTCTCGGACGTGCAGATCAACACCAAAGGATCAGGCTACTGCTAGAGGCCAGCCAGAATGTGATGACCGTCAATGCACCGATTATTTGATGATTGAGGCACTGTTCAGCGTGCGGACAAATGAGTCAGTTGTTGCTGCGAATGACGAGATATCGCTCCAGATGTTTGAAGCTATTGCCGCATGAGTTGTACTTAGAGATATGATAGAAGACCGCTAGCCACCCATGGAGGAAGGACTAGGATATATGATTCGTTGCCTACCCCGATGCGAGGTCATCAGATTGATTGATTCCAGCTAGAGACGACTTCACGCAGATACGTTGGGAGTCGATAGAGACGATCGAATGTCAGAAGCCCATTTTTCAAGTTTAAAGTATTCAGAGACAAATGCAAGTAATGCTATGGACCCTCTAGAAGAATGAAACCCTAACTCGACATAAAGACCATGATAACTCTTTGAAACCTTAGGGTTTGCGGCAGTTCAGCGGTGCCGTTAGTGAGGCTTGGGTTTTCCCTTTTACGGTTGGTCCATAGGTACTGTGGCATGTACTAGAATGCTATTAAACTGTACCCAAGATGTTGAGCTCTTGGGGGATTATGGAACTTTGACGAATCGATCGAAAGGTTCGACATCATTCGGATATCATGTGGTAGGATACATTACTTGGGAGACTCCATATACGAGTATAGCCGTTGGAGCGAAGTCCATGCAGCCATGAAGAGACGAGTCCGAAGCAGTTGACATTAGAGAAAAGTGGAGTAAGAGGTTCGTACGAGATCTTGATGAGATGACATTCCACCCCGTCGACATAAGAGATGTGACACGCATACAGAGGCGTTATATATGGATATATCTTCCTGAAGGAGTCATGATGAGTATGCAGCCGTTCCGGAACAAGAAACAGCTATAGAAAAGGGTGATAACCTCTGGGCAGTTCGGCAGAAACGAGATTTGAGAAAGACCTCGACAGGACCTTTCTGGAATACTATACGAGAAGATTTGGACCCAGGATCGGTCATACTACGCACACCCAGCAGGCTAGAGTTCTGCATCGTCAATGATACATGTTATGAGTGACCATGATGGTTGGCCAGAGAGCTGTAGAGGATGTGCCAGAGCGGGACTGTTTCCGTCGTCATTCTATATTGGGCCGTTGAGCCGAGAAGCCATATATCTAGCAATTCGCAATGAGAGACAAGAGCCTAAAGGTACCAGGCGCCAGACCATGAACAGGAGGCAAGTAGATATCTTGCTCTGCTAGCTTTGGATGCACCGACACCTTCTCGACTGCGAGGGAAGGACATATCGACGACAGTATTTACGATCTGGGATTTGGTGATTCGAATATCACGCATCCGACATTTTTGGATTTCGGTATTTTTGACGATTTGTTTGCATGATTGAGATTTTGTACACTACGGTTGCACTTGACTTCGATTTTATGTCATTAGAGATATTGATTTTGATTTCATGCCTATGATATGCATATGATTTGACTTGTACTTTTGGCATAGTTTTCATGCACTTTTAGTATTTGATTTGATTTTGTGCACGCTGATGCATATGGTTGTGAGATTATGTACCACGGTATAACTGATTTGGATTTGGATGGAATGTGTCGTATACCATCGATTTCGATTTGATATTCGATATTTGTTTTCGTATACATGATTTGCATTCTTGCGCATGCTTGGGTGCTTGATGCGATTTTGGTGCACACCAGATGCACTAAATCGAGATTATTCGTGCATATCAGATGTGCCTGATATTGCTGTCAGGCACACACGTTGCCCTTGACAGATGTTTCGTGCACACCTGATGCACTTAGATATTGTTTCTGTGTACATGTATGGCACATTCATGGGTTTCGATTTCCGTGCGCACCAGATGCACGTAGCATTCATATGCACATTTTGGGATTGATTTCCTATGGAGAAGTACATTTTATGATATTTTCTATTTGTTTTCGTACTGAGCAGGACTAATCAGAGGACAATACCTGGATATATTTTGCATGCATTGATAGTTATCGAAGGGATTTCCAAAAAGGGAGCTATAGTCTCAGTATTTACCAACGTGTCTGATATGACACGAAACGTTTAAAACAAGGAAACCCTTCTAAATTATTTTCCAAAAAAGGCGGGACATACTTATTAAACAAAGGATAAGTATATATATAGTTATTTTCTTACAATATACGCCCGCCACTGTGCCGCGATATGCGTATCGCACAGCAACATGAAAGGTTTGGCATGCATTTCCTTCAGATGTTTATATATATAGTTTTGATTTATATCATATTGGTTTTCGTATTTGATTTGACATTTGTGTCTTCACCAGGACTCCGATGATTGCGAGATGCTTGATAGAGTTTTGATTTGGAGTTATCTGCTCATTGTTCATGCGTATGCATTGCGCTATGATGCGTCTTATGTATTGATGATTTCGGAGCCCCGACGACTTAGACTTTTTTCTGAAATGTTTTAGTACTTAAGGGGTTTAAATTTAAATTCAGGGACCTAATTTCTTTAAGGGGGGAAGATTGTAACATTTCAGAAAAATAAAATATTATTTTTCTGAATTTTTATAATTAAATAATAAATATATTGAATATTTTAATATTGCCGTATAATTAAATACTGAAAAATGGGAGGAAATTTGGAAAATTATAAAAAATACTAAAAAGAGGGTACTTTATGTAATTTATGCAAATTATAAGATTTTATGATTCACTATACACTATTTTAATACTAATCGCGATTAAATATCGCTAATCGCGCATTAAGCTTGTTTTGTGCACAAGACATGCACCGTGTCGTATTTTACACTTGTGTTACATTTTATAACCATGGTTTCATTTGGGATTTATGCGTTTGGTTTTAAAAATAAAATGGCAAAGAAAAGAAAAGAAAATATAAAAGAAAACATTAAACAATATGGTATGGGCAAGAGAGAGAGAGGGGGGTGAGGGGTCAAACCTTGGTCAAGGCCCTTTATTTCTTTCATCATCTTCATCTTTTTCTTCTCCCTCTTCAGCCCATGGAAGCACCCCTCCTCCACCTCCACTTCAAACCCTCAAATCATCATCAAAACAACACCAAAAGTCCATCTCCATTTCATAAAAAATGTGCACAAGCTCACAAGCTCACAAGCTACACTTTAGACCAAGAAAGCTAGGATTTTGGACACTTGGGGCAACTCAAGAATTTTATTGAGTTGCCAAATGAGGTATTCTCTTAACCATTGGCATAGCATTTCCATTGCATTTACATCCATGTTTGTTTAGAACCGATTTAGTGTTGTTTAGTGAGGTTTGGAGATTTCTAGTTATGGTTTGAGAAATTCTTGAGTTGTAATGTGTAATTGAGGCTTATAGTGACCTTAAACCCCTGTAATGATTGTATATTGGACCAAAACCAGAGACAAACCCCAATTCACAAACTTTGAAATTCTGCCGATATCGTTTTTTGAGGAAATTGTGAAGAGAAAATTGAATCTGCTAACACTCGGGGACCTGGAAAATTAATTAGCAAACATAGGGAGATGTGCAGGTGATATAGAGCATACCCTAAAGACCCGAGACCCAACTACCCACACCGGGCCGCAAATAATATTATTTTGGCCGCAAATTGCGGCCAGACCTTGAAATTCTGGTGTCATTCTTGCTTCATGGCTCTATTACCTGTAAACTAGACCTTTTACATATGCAATATTTGCCAATTTGACCTAGGGTAAAATCTGGGACCATTTTCATAGGTTGCTGCATTGTTTTTGTAAACTTTTCGTGAACCAAGTTTTCGTTTTGTGTTTTGTTTTCGGTCACTTGATGTTTGTACATCTATATCGAGTGTTATTTGGTGGTTTTAAAGGCGTAGTCCATAGGTCCTAACCTATAGGATTTTAGCGTGTCCTTTTGGTTTTGAAGTGGGTTTTAATGAGGCACGATAAGTTATGATGTGTAGGTACCCCTATGAGGACTTAGAAATGACAAGCAAGCGTGTGGCGACATCGGCAACGGCAAGCAAAGAGCAAGGTGAGTAGATACACATCTACGGGAGAAGTCGGGTGGATGGCGTATAGCACCCCCGCAGTTCATAGCATAGTCTATGGTATATATTAGATGGATATATTTATATGTTTATTGCGAGTTTTATGATTATCTAGATAGACTCTGGGAGTCATGGATAATTTTAGTATAATTGGATGATAGCGTCATTAGTTAGTTTAGTCACGAACCTTAGAATAAGGTTTACATCCACACGCGCGCACACACACACATGTTTACATTGTTTTACTTGTGCGGTTATGGGGAGATGTATATATATACGTATACTTATACATGGATGATGAGGATTGTTTATGATATTTGAAGTTGATTCGATGAGATTAGGCATGATGCCATGAGATCGGTGATGTATTTTGATTCGTATTATGAGATACGACATGAGATTTTAGCGGACCTTTAGGCGTGTGTTTTCATACACATATTTATTGCAGATGGTATCAGTTGTACTAGCCTTAGATCAGTACCCCCAGTTTAGGAGATATGATGATAATGAATACCGGATGAATAATGAGATGAATGTGATATTTGACCCATACCCAGATTTGAGATGCCGTACGACGGATTTACGTACGAGCTATATATTGATGATAGATCCGCACTCTTGACTCGAGGATGTCATGTGGTATATTGTATCGTATGTGATACTATTGAGGCAGGATCACCGACTAATATATTTATATGTATCGACTCAGATTTAGGTGGTTTCCTTATCTTTTCGATTAGCTTGTTAGTTTAGTCCTGTAGTTTACTTGTAGATAATAGACTAGACTCGAGTCATACCTATTCCAAAAACTAACGAATCGTGAGTATTTTAAAAACAGGCCAAGGGATACTTCGGATATTTTCAAAGGATGTACTTTTTCATAAAAACATCGTAGCCCTATTTTCTAAACACCACGATTCGTGCAACGTTCAAATGCCAAAAACTTTATGACTCGTATATAGGAATGTATATTTCTTTATTGCTGCATTATTATTCATCTACCATTTATTCTGCTGCTCGCATTGCATTGCATGCTTATATGTTATTGATTCATATTCTATTGTGCATATGACATATAGCATACATGTATACCTACATGCTTACGCATATTCCTTAACATACTTACATGCTAGTCACCCATATACCTATATGGTATTGTACCATTAGTGATAGGTATATACACATATGAGATATAGCTACATGTTCACCTTTATATGATGTGGTATGAATTTGGAGAATTTAGGAACCACATGATGTATTTTATAACTTGTTGCAGTTAAATAGCGATTTTTCCTTATATGCTCATATTACTGTTTCATGCTGCATATATTATATTCATGGATTTCACATTGAGATATGGTTTTCATATGATGTTTTCTGGATAGTTTTTCTCCTGCGTATATGCAGGGTTCCTAGGCACTCTAGTGAGGTCTCCCAAGCCATCAACCATGGCAATTTCAAAAATTATGGTGCCTACAAACCCTAAAGTACGGATCGTTTGCTAGATATCTAGGCGAACAAGAACTAGTTAACAGTTAACTAAATAAAATACGGAAATACAACCTTTGTAGATCCGGTGCTCCACCTCCATAGCTCCGCAACGAGGTCCTCTCCGCTGTCCAAATCGAATCTGGGCTCTAGGATCGGCTTCGTCGGAGAATGGGCAAGCTAGGTCGTCGATGTCCATGCCGAAGATGATCTACGTCGAAGCATCGATGAATCAAGCTCCACCTTCACCAAACCGTGAAAAGTTGTGAAGGAAACACACTCTACTACTTGGCAAGAGGTAGAGGATGAAGAAATAGGAAGTGGGTAGACTTTAGAATTGGATTTCTCACTCATATCATCAATCTACCATTGATGACTTGAAGCTTTTTCTTTATGTGTTTTATGAAGAAGAAGAAGAAGCTCATGAAAAAGTTATGATAAGAATGATTTAAATTATCAACAAAAAGAATACTTATCATGACTTAATCATAGTTAGGTGTAGAGAGTGAATCATAGTTAGTGAATGGTTAGGTAAGGGAGATGAAGACAAAAATGGTCAAAGTGCATGAAGCACTTAGAAACTTCATGAAGAAAATTGCAACCATTTTGTTTTCTTCTCACAATTTAAATTCAAAATAAATATATATAAATAAATGAATGATTAAAACAAAACCCTAACCATTCACAACCATGGTTCATTCTTTACACTTAACCAAAATTGGGCATGCATCATCAAACATGACACAAGCAAGTGCACAAAATCATATCGCATATGTAATGCGCACAAAAGAGTGAGAAAATCCATCTTAAAGTGACCCGATACTAGTTAATGCAAAGTAATATATCAAATATATAATTATACATTAAATCATTAAATCAACACTTGATTCAATGATCCGGTCATGCGCACATAACCGACTGGTATCAAATATATCGGCTTATCGAATCAACGCTTGAATCGATAACTAGGTTATATCGCATACAACCATTCGATATATTTATCACGAGAATAGAATACGGTATCACATACACGCATTATTCTCGGTCCCGCACATATCTCATATGCACACCTATTTCGTTTCGCTTGAGCCAGGAAACCTCTGTGTAGGACTCTAAAGACTCGTCAATACGCCGGCAGCGGATGATGATCATATCAAACATCCACAAGCCGCAAGCGGTCTGCTAAACGTAACGGCCACCCGGGTATTGAGCGATCTGAAGATCGACGAGCAAGCCCGCTCACACTCCAGTGAATCCGACCAGTAACACTACCGTACAGTCCGGTCTGATCGTCTTATATGTCGCATATCTCGCCTAGGGGTGGTAAACGTCAGACCCCAATAGCTCAATAAGTCGTGTCGATATGAGGCTCATAACGGGTCGAGAAACTACTGGTAACACTTACCAGCAATTCTCTGAGCAGCCCTGGCCAGGGACTTCCTGTTATAGCCGATCGAACACAGTGCAACATCAACCCCCATATACCGGGAGAGACGAATCCCCTCCTATCGCTCATTGCCTCCATGTGACTCGGGACTGTACCCAAAAACCACCGTTTTGCACGCCCTCTTGGACGTGGTAAGATGGAAATCAAAGCATAGTGGGAACCACACAAGACTCTATGACGATCTCGGGTCAACAGACTACTCTGTACCAGTGTCACCAGAGAACTGCCATCTGACGTGAGGTATAATACCATCTGGGAGTTCTCGGCGAGTCCGTCCAGTGTACCCAGTCTCTACTGAGCACCCGTATATCATCTCTGATGTCAAACACCGATGGATATGGGATCATCCATCGCCCATCTGTATGGGTCGAGAAGGTATACGCTAGTCTACTCTGGTATATCGATGCCCCGTCTCGATACACCCTCGACTAGGGACTTTGAAGGATGTACTTATAGACTACCATGTCCCCACTAGTATGAACCGCATCATAGTCCAGGTAGTTAAGTACAGATCCTAAGGGCTTTACCAACATGTAACAGAGAGACAAACAGTATACACGTTAAGGTAAAGATCAACCAGATAGCATACTATCATGTCGAGCGAGAAAGTCCTCCCTATATACGTCCCAGCATCCACTACAATATACATCCTATGTATAGTAATGGCCTCTAGGGCATACATATAACTAACAATCTCCCACTTGCACTAGGGCCATCTGTAGCAGTGGTTTGAAGTATCTCATACTCAACCATCCCATAAATGTGTCTCTCTCTGGGAACAGGCCTTTGTGAGTGGATCCGCTGTGTTGTCCTCTGAGTCTACTCTCCTAACCTCGATCTCCCTGGAGATCAACCATCTCCATGATCAAGTGATACTGCCTTAGAATATGTCTGGATCACTGATGGGACCGGCGTTCCTTGGCATAAGCCACAACTCCATTGTCTCACAATGGTTGGAACGTAGTTCATCTCATGAACCAATATACATCCAAACAGCCTCTTTGGTAGCATCTTAAGTAGCGATGTATCCAGCCTTTATCGTCTAGTCTGTCACGGTATCTAGCTTGGAACTCTTCCAACATACCGTCCCTTTACTGAGGGTTAAGACAATGCCTGCGACTGACACTCAGTCGTCTGTATCACCCTGGAACACTTCCAGAGATTCTCCTCAGGATCGATTGACACCATCTCACTACATCTAGTGAGAATTCTAACATCCATTTAGATCTATCTCATAGATCCAAAATCCAGGATTTAGTAGGTATCACTTTAATCCTATATGGAGAATCTTTGTGATAAGCGGAGATTGATCGAGCGTAGCATAAGAAACTCCTTTCTTATCAAGAGTATGTCATCCACGTACTCTACGAGGATCGTCACCATACTCCCTACTACCTTTTTGTATATACAAGGTTCATCTACCATTTTGATGATGTCAAACTCTTTGACTAATCCATCAAAACAGACGTTCCAACTCCGCGATGCCTGCTTTATCCTATAAAGCATCTTGCACACGTTTCCGCTGCTCCCACTGTCTACGAAGCCCTCTGGCTGTGTACTTATAGACACACTCTTCTAAATCATCATTTAGAAAAGCAGTCAAGACACCCAACCACCAGATATCGTAGTTATGGTATGTAGCCATGGCAAGTAGGATCTGGATGGACTTAAGCATAGTCACTTGAAAAGGTTTCATCATGATCCACGACTGGTCAATGATGCAAACCTTTAACAAGTCTAGCTTTGAAAGTCTCAACTTTTCCATGTACACCAAGTAATCTTCTCAAGATATACTTGCTCCTGATGGGGATTTAACCCTTCAGATATAGCAACTAAAGTCCATACTTTGTTGGTGTATAAGGATTCCATCTCAGATCTCTAAGCATCCAACCATTCTTACAGAGTCTTACTCCTGATGGCCTGCTCGAAGCTAGTTGGGTCATCATCTCATGATGCAATCCTCGCTCCCACTGTCATAGAGAAACCGAAGTATCTCTCAGGTGGGTGAGGAACCCTACTAGATCGGCGGAGAGGCTGAGGTTCGTTGGTTACTATTGAATCATTTGGTTTTATCAAATCATCTGCTGTATTCTGTATAGCTGGAACCTTTCCAGTTCTACATTACAGACCCTGCCTCGAGCTTGTCCGGGTTTTGCTTTTCAGACATAGGCCGGACAATCCCAAATCTTAACTTACTTAAGAGATAGGTTCTTCCCATACCATATCTTATATGGAGTGGTAGGCAACTGATTTGATTGGAACCCTATTCAATAGGTATGCAGCTTCCCAAGTGCATAACTCCCAAAAGGAATTAGGTAACTCAGTAATACTCATCATAGAGCACACCATATCAAATAGGGTGTATCTGCTCCGCCCCGATATACCATCGTGCTATGGTGTATACGGAGGAGTAATTCTGAGAGAGAATCTCATTCTCTTTTATAAAAGTCCAGGAATTCCGTGCTCAAGTATTCTCCTCCTTGATCTCATCAAAGGACATAATACTTATACCCGTATTTTGGTTCTCTACTTCTAACTTATATTCTGTGAATATCTCAAAAGGTTCAGACTTGTGTTTCAACAGGAACATATGTCTGAATCTTGAGAGATTATCAGAGAACGTAATGAAGTATAAAGAACCGGTCTTGGCATGTGTAGACAGGGGACCTACATACATCAACATGTATCATCCCAAGAGTTCACTAACTCTTTCTCTGTTTCCAATAAACAGAGCTGTGGTCATCTTATCTTTGTGACATGACCGGCGAGTTTCATAAGATGTAAATTCAAACTAATTTAAATATGCATCTAAATGTAACTCTAGCCAGTCGGGTCGCATTGATATGACCTAGTCTACAATACCTCAAGAAGGATTCGTTCATTTCTGAACTCTTCCTCTTGTGTGTGTTCCATATACTAAGAACTGTAGTTTGATTTAGAACATCAATGTTTTTAGATAACGTGCCTGAACCGATCAACTTTTGATATAGGAAATGTTCAAAACATTATCCAACAATACAAAATTTTATCATTTCTTTACTAATAAAGAGACAGATATGATTTTGTATATCAGGTTCGGTATCTAATAACATTCGTTCAGAATCAATGTATTGGAAATACAGGGTGACAGTGACCGACAGACTTGGCTGCAACACTTGCCCCGTTTTCTGCCTCATGAAACTTATCACCCGTTCTCAGTTCTCTACCTTTCTGTAGCCCTATGTAACAGATTACATATCTGGGATCCTGATCTGGTATCATATACCCAGGACGTAAAGGTTACTGAGAAACAGTTCTCTGTATAATGAACACACCCGAAGATGATGCATCAGCATGCACTCTCTTCGTTTGGGCGGCACGGGAATTCTGGTAATCCCCAATTTCCTGCTCTGTCTTATAACAATTATAAGTTGGAGCGGGACCAACGTTCCCCAGCTCAGTATAACAAGCGGGTTCGGTCAATATTCCGTATTATTATCTTGATTAAGGCGTGATATGGTCGCTACCAGGAGAGAGAGAGAAGAAAACACTCAGCGTGCGCTCTGTCAAGAATAGATTGGTTATTATTTTATCTAATCAGGATGGCTCCCACTGCTTTTTATCAAATCTTCCTTCAAACCCTAAAAGGAAAGGCTAGCCGGGATTAATTACACACTACAAGTTCGCCAATCTTTCAGCCAGGCAAGTGTCGGTACTTTGAGGGAGGTCCCCCGTGCTTTCGCACGAACCTAATTAATGTAAACCTCGTTTTCCCAGAGGCGTAACCTCGTTGACACCTTTCTAGACACCTACTTGATCGGCTAATTGTAATGTATAAAACTCTCCCAGGAGTAACTCTTACTCGCAGCGGGTATCGGGATCCAACTATCTCATAGAAGGTATGCAATCTCATTGCAAATTTCAACACTTGAAATTCCCGATAATATTTTGCCCCTAACCTCCTATGACCTTGACAAAGGCCAACAAACCATAGGATGCTAGTCAAGTTCAACCCGTCATTTCCTGATTGAATTAAACCCACCCGCACGGCCCTTGACAAAGGCCAACAAGGTCGCACGACTACCCTAACTCAATCTGCATCATATGCATAAGCAGATAAGTACCAGTTAGCTACCGCACACTGCGCCTTGACAAAGGCCAACAAACGCAGCACGAATACTAACTACTACTTATCTGAAATGACGGAGGGCTACGACAGGTTTTTCTGAAAACCTATTGCGTAATGAACTTGATATCGTTGTAGGATCGAATGAATTTTGAAATGGAGTGCTTTTGAGGCTTTTCTAGTTTTGCTAAAGGAGTCACTCCCGGTGAAGGGATCGTCGGTCCTTTCCTCGTCGAATGAGGTGCGGGATATATCATATATATCACTGTGCAAAGCAAAAACTCTTAAAAGCAATCAAAATACAAACCGAGTGTGTAGCATCTGCCAGTTATTGCTAAAGGAGTCACTCCCGGTGAAGGGATCTCGGTCCTTTCCTCATCGAATAAGGTGCAGGATATATCGTATATACCGCTGTGCAAAGCAAGAACTGTAGCTACCTGTTTTTATTTTGAAATTCGATTCTACAACATCTTAGGTTTCTTTTATTTCATTAATCACATTAATGAAGTCCCATCATTTAAGTACCTAATCATCACAGATAAATACGACGTACACTTATGCCATCCGCATTCGCCTCGATGTCCCCTCGTGCACCGTTAGGTTAGGTAACTAACGACAGAGCAGGGCAGGGCTAGCGCGGGTGTAAAACATAAGTAACGTCTATATAATATATCATATATACTATATACTATATCCATCACAGAAACATCACATGATCTCATCACAGATATCGCAGCAGAAGATTCATATGAAATATTGGATATACTAGGACGTCCGTGTTTTCAATACGAGCCAGTATAAAACACGGATTCCACGGTCGTGATGAATAGCCAAACCCACACCCCTAGACCCCTACGAGAGCGGCAAGCAACCCTGCCAATTCTGGAGTTAGGAGACCCGGACTCGACTCCTCGAGTTGGTCTCCCACTGGACTCCAGAACCCGGTTACTTATGCCCTCCTCCTTGGGTCTATCCTAGTGCGGAAAAGTAAATAATATACAACAGGTGACAACTCCCGCAACCTGGAAGCGCCCCAATAAAAGAATATTACATACAAGTTTTTACATGAATGAAAATGAAAAACACTCATCTCACATAAAAAACCTCCGGCTATTCAAACACGACGATCCAATATAACATATCCAGCAACACATAACATCACATGTCATCAACGTAAGTAAATATGCATACCCCAATTGTCGTTGACATATAGCAACGAAACCGGCGATATCACATATTACACTTACGGTCACAGAAAAGAAAGTGTAAAACTACAACAGTTGGAATCCGCAATCTCTTCAGACATCGCATGCCTGACCGAATGAATTACTTAGACATCGCATGCCTAACAATTATAAACCCCGCATTTTAGTCTCAAAATCGAAAACACTTTTCAATATCAAGTCGGGCAATTCAACAAGATTCCCGACATCCTGATCGAATACTCGTCGCAAACTTCAGTAGGCGGCTGCACCCCCGATACCGTCGACGAAGTGCACCAAGGCGGAACACCGCTACCGCGAGCACCTGAACTGATGCTTTCGGCGACGGGGTTCTCCTACAGTCACTTGGTCGGGGCAATGGGGTAAGGCTGTCTATTAAGTTTACCCGGCGAGTATCCGCGTACGCTACGTGATTGCAACGGACTTTTGATCACATCAAAATTCCGTGGCAACCGATCAAGTGAGACTAAACTGCTATGTTTATAACATTCATTTAGTTATCATATAACTCATTGTGAATTCCAATTATTGTATCCCATTCCAGATAAACAGAAAATGTTAAACTTTTCGATCGAACAATCGAACACCCAAGTTTTCCCGATACAGATCAACACATGAAACAAGTCTAACAACATTCCGTTCGTGCCTCAGTACCAACGATCCAGCCGTAGAAGGGTCAAGCCAACGCCTCACATGTGGCACGCCGTACTGCCCCAAACCCGAAGGTTCAAAGGGCAGTTCAAGACGGTCACATAATCGAGTTAAGGTTTGTGTCTTCTAGAGGGACCATCGCGTTACTTGCACTACTTAGAACGTCGTTAAACTACGGAAAAATCCAACACTTGGAAATTTCCCGACAGGGGAAAAGTTGGGTATTTATATCCGGTCGAACTTTTTAACATATTCTAAAATTTATCCGGAAAGCCACACAGACAAAATTTGATACCCCGATCGAAATACCGAATCCCCAAATCAACTCAGAAAAATTCAACTCTGGAAAATATATTAAAAATACCCAGAAATACCAGCACTAATAATTATGAGATACTGTGAAAAAATTATTTAATAAAGTGGCCGTACCGCCGCGCAACCGCCGCACGAGGCTAGCTCGTGCCGCGGAAGCGCGGCAAGAAGAATGAATTAGTTGTACGAATTTCACAGTATATCATATATTAACCTGCTGATTTTTATGAACATTTTTAATGTGGAAAAAGACCAGATTTTAAAAATTGTACAGAGAGCAACTTTGAATCGGGGTTTCGGGTTCGTTCGGACTTCAATTTCCGTCTGGACTTCGCCTAAGGCTCTAGCTAGGCTCTGATACCACTGCAGGGTTCCTAGGCACTCTAGTGAGGTCTCCCAAGCCATCAACCATGGCAATTTCAAAAATTATGGTGCCTACAAACCCTAAAGTACGGATCGTTTGCTAGATATCTAGGCGAACAAGAACTAGTTAACAGTTAACTAAATAAAATACGGAAATACAACCTTTGTAGATCCGGTGCTCCACCTCCATAGCTCCGCAACGAGGTCCTCTCCGCTGTCCAAATCGAATCTGGGCTCTAGGATCGGCTTCGTCGGAGAATGGGCAAGCTAGGTCGTCGATGTCCATGCCGAAGATGATCTACGTCGAAGCATCGATGAATCAAGCTCCACCTTCACCAAACCGTGAAAAGTTGTGAAGGAAACACACTCTACTACTTGGCAAGAGGTAGAGGATGAAGAAATAGGAAGTGGGTAGACTTTAGAATTGGATTTCTCACTCATATCATCAATCTACCATTGATGACTTGAAGCTTTTTCTTTATGTGTTTTATGAAGAAGAAGAAGAAGCTCATGAAAAAGTTATGATAAGAATGATTTAAATTATCAACAAAAAGAATACTTATCATGACTTAATCATAGTTAGGTGTAGAGAGTGAATCATAGTTAGTGAATGGTTAGGTAAGGGAGATGAAGACAAAAATGGTCAAAGTGCATGAAGCACTTAGAAACTTCATGAAGAAAATTGCAACCATTTTGTTTTCTTCTCACAATTTAAATTCAAAATAAATATATATAAATAAATGAATGATTAAAACAAAACCCTAACCATTCACAACCATGGTTCATTCTTTACACTTAACCAAAATTGGGCATGCATCATCAAACATGACACAAGCAAGTGCACAAAATCATATCGCATATGTAATGCGCACAAAAGAGTGAGAAAATCCATCTTAAAGTGACCCGATACTAGTTAATGCAAAGTAATATATCAAATATATAATTATACATTAAATCATTAAATCAACACTTGATTCAATGATCCGGTCATGCGCACATAACCGACTGGTATCAAATATATCGGCTTATCGAATCAACGCTTGAATCGATAACTAGGTTATATCGCATACAACCATTCGATATATTTATCGGGAGAATAGAATACGGTATCACATACACGCATTATTCTCGGTCCCGCACATATCTCATATGCACACCTATTTCGTTTCGCTTGAGCCAGGAAACCTCTGTGTAGGACTCTAAAGACTCGTCAATACGCCGGCAGCGGATGATGATCATATCAAACATCCACAAGCCGCAAGCGGTCTGCTAAACATAACGGCCACCCGGGTATTGAGCGATCTAAAGATCGACGAGCAAGCCCGCTCACACTCCAGTGAATCCGACCAGTAACACTACCGTACAGTCCGGTCTGATCGTCTTATATGTCGCATATCTCGCCTAGGGGTGGTAAACGTCAGACCGCAATAGCTCAATAAGTCGTGTCGATATGAGGCTCATAACGGGTCGAGAAACTACTGGTAACACTTACCAGCAATTCTCTGAGCAGCCCTGGCCAGGGACTTCCTGTTATAGCCGATCGAACACAGTGCAACATCAACCCCCATATACCGGGAGAGACGAATCCCCTCCTATCGCTCATTGCCTCCATGTGACTCGGGACTGTACCCAAAAACCACCGTTTTGCACGCCCTCTTGGACGTGGTAAGATGGAAATCAAAGCACAGTGGGAACCACACAAGACTCTATGACGATCTCGGGTCAACAGACTACTCTGTACCAGTGTCACCAGAGAACTGCCATCTGACGTGAGGTATAATACCATCTGGGAGTTCTCGGCGAGTCCGTCCAGTGTACCCAGTCTCTACTGAGCACCCGTATATCATCTCTGATGTCAAACACCGATGGATATGGGATCATCCATCGCCCATCTGTATGGGTCGAGAAGGTATACGCTAGTCTCTCTGGTATATCGATGCCCCGTCTCGATACACCCTCGACTAGGGACTTTGAAGGATGTACTTATAGACTACCATGTCCCCACTAGTATGAACCGCATCATAGTCCAGGTAGTCAAGTACAGATCCTAAGGGCTTTACCAACATGTAACAGAGAGACAAACAGTATACACGTTAAGGTAAAGATCAACCAGATAGCATACTATCATGTCGAGCGAGAAAGTCCTCCCTATATACGTCCCAGCATCCACTACAATATACATCCTATGTATAGTAATGGCCTCTAGGGCATACATATAACTAACAGTATATATATCAGTGGTTTGGGACGCTGATATATATATGTATACCCATCGTATATATATATCAGTAGTATGGGACGCTGATATATATATATATATATATATATATATATATATAATATCATCATGATGATATATGCAAATATACTTATTCATTATATATGTGGGCCTATATGGTCGATGAGAGGGGCCAATGTGCTCGGGGCCTATGCGCTCGATGTGAGCGGCTTATATGGTCGATGAGAGCGGCCTATGTGCTCGGGGCCTATGTGCTCGATGCTCGGGGCCTATATGGTCGATGAGAGGGGCCTATGTGCTCGGGGCCTATGTGCTCGATGTGAGGGGTTTATATTGTCGATGAGAGGGGCCTATGTGCTCGGGGCCTATGTGCTCGATGTGAGGGGCCTATGTGGTCGATGAGAGGGGCCTATGTGCTCGATATGAGAGGGGCCTATATGCTCGGGGCCTATGTGCTCGATTTTCGATATTGGATATATAAGATTTATTTGATATTGGGATATTGAGATATATATTTTGTGTCGACACTTGACACTGATTTTCTGATGATTTCATTGATGATACTTGAATTTTTATACAAAAATCTCACTATATTAAGAAAACAGTTTTTGTTGGAGATAGCGCTCTTAGAGTCAATTATTGGATCACAGGCACGTGATTGCAATGATTGAGGGAGGACCTATGCCGGTAGGACAGTCTTACTCAAGATGATAGTATGCTATCTGCTTTATCTTTATCATCGTGTACAGCTTTAGGTGACCTTAGAGGTCACTCTTACACGTTGATAGAGCCCTTAGGATTCTTGCTTGACGGCCAGCAGTATGATGGCGATCATATACGTGGGAGCTGGGGTCTATAAGCACATCCTTAAAATTTCCCTAGTCGTGGGAGTTTTCGAGACAGGGCATCGATACTCCATAGTAGACTAGTGTATACAGTCGAGACCCCAACGAGGGGCGGTGGCCGGTCTCACAAGCCACTGGTGTCTGTTGGTTCACCTAAGATGTATACAGGTGCTCATTGGATTATGAGTACACCGGACAGGACTTGCCGGGAACATGCTAGTTGGTTTTATACCTGACGTCTGATAGCAGTTCCCTGGTGAAATGTGTACAGATTAGTTCATTGAGCTGAGATCGTCATTTGTCACGTGTGAGTTCCCACTGTACTTTGATTACTACCCTACCACGTCTCAAAGGAGTCGTGCAAACTGGTTTTAGTTGGGTACAGTCCCGAGCCACATGGAGGCAGTGAGCGGATCTGCAGGGGTTCGTCTCTCCCGGTATTGGGGGTGAGGTCTCGCTGTGTCTAGGAGAGCCATTACACTAAGTCCTTGGCTAAGGCAGGAGATTTACTGGTAGGTATTCCAGTAATATCTCAGGGTGTTCTGGGCTACACTCCGACACGACTTTTACCGCTTATGGGGGTCTGACTTTTACCAACCCCCTAGGCCAGCCATGTGATGCTCATAGGTGAATGGACCGGACTGTACGGATATTGTCACTGACAGGCTCAGTAGGGTATCAGGATGAGTTCGCTCATCGACGTCCCTTTTGGTCAATACCTGGTAGCCTGTTACGTATGGTTAATACCTCTGACGTGCTATTGGTTAAATCCACATGCCAAAGTATTGACGAGTCTTTAGAGTCGCCCACAGACAGTTTCTCAAGTTTCGGGCGAAACGCTGTAGAGGCCGTATGGATATATGGCAGGGTTCGATCATATACGTGCGGTATTGCACGGATCATGATCGGACGGATAATACTAGCGGGCTTTGGTTTAAGCCGGATCCTAGTATTGTACAGTGTAGATTTTGTCTCATTGCATTTGTATTCGGTCGGAATACAAATGAGGGTATATATATACAGTCGCGGGGTTTTCCTGTAATTTATTACCGGATCACTTTTTGAAGTTGCCAGTTTGTATTTCGTTTCGGCCATTTTCCTTTCTATCTTTCTTTGGTTAAAAATGGTGTGGAGGGGGTTATTTGTAAATGTGCAAATTAGCATTGTGGAGGGTGTTTTTTGTAAGTAGTTGGTTCATGATGGTTCTGCCATCCCTTGACTTTCTTTTGTTCATGATTGCTTACTTTATATGATGAGATTAGGATGACACTTTTTGGTGTGATCATGACTCCTCATCATCACCCATTCTTTTCTCTTTTGCTCACCCCCTTTGACTTTTTTCCCTCCATGATTATCATTGGCCGGACACACTATTGGTAGGGAGAGGGGATTCATTTTGATAGTGGGAAAAATGTGATTCTCATTTTTTTTGGCTTGAAAAAGTTCTCTAGTTCATCTCCAAAAGCCCTTTCCTTCACCACCACTCGAAATGGAAACTTCGCATAACCCCTTGAGACAAACCATTCTATACTTAGCCTACAACATTCTTGGATACGTCGGCTCGCCAACTTCGTGCCCGAGTTGCCTCGGTCCAGAGGTGGAAGCCCGTAAAAGAACCCGACGATGTGGTGCCCTTTCCGACGAGGAGATGAAGACCGGAGATTCCGCGAGGGGATCAGGATGAAGGCCGAAGACCGAAGGACACGGATCGCTCGGTATATCTTTCTACACATTCTCTAGTTTGCCAGCATTAGGTTAATGGCCCGATCCGGGTTAACAGTCCGCGGTAGCGCCGGTTTCTTGTTAAAGAAAAGTTTTTGTTTCCGCATTTTGGCCTCGAACAGACGGCCGGGGCGCTGCCGTGGTCCTACATGGTATCAGAGCTACGCCATTAACCTAGTCTAGCTTGCTCTAACGTTTTTATAAGTTCGATCGAACGGATTTTCCAAAAACCGCGTTTCCATGTCACAGTTTCTGTCGATTTTTTCCTGTGCTCGAAAAATTATTTGGTATATTGGAAAATTACGTGCAGGGTTTTTTGAGAATTCTGGAAAAATTTGGTTCGCTTATTTTACTGTAGCGCGGCTGATCCGCGGCCAAAATAATGTTTTGGCGGCGGATCAGCGGCCGTACTGTAGTAACAGTGCACCAAAGTTCTTCAGTAGGTCTCTGTGTTGGAATTGGGGTTTTTGGTATATTCTGTTTGGGCCCAGATTTATTTTGAGTGCTACAATTGTGCATGGGGCCCACTTCAGGAAATTTAGTCGATCGAAAAATTTAAACATGTTAGTTCACAGTATTTACATTATATCTGCGATCGTGAATGTCATTTGATCGGTAAATCCTGTCTAATTGCTATAGCCCTTTTAGACGGATTTGCGAACGCGACATTCACGTTGATGTTCTGTGTTGTGCTGTGATGTTGCGGATTTGTCATGGTAGATAGCCTGGATGCAATGGTAGTACAGTTTGGTTGTATATGTACATTTGATATTGCGGGGCGAGCGTCCGACATGTGGACTGCCGTCACTTCCTGTTTGTATATTATTCTTTTGGGGCACGACCGGGCTGAGGTCGATGTACCCATTGTATGTAAATTTTACTTTCTGTACTAGGATTACCCCGCGGAGGGGTGCACGGATAGCCGGGTTCTAGAGGGCAACGGGCCCGCATCTCATGGCGTTGAGACGGAGGGGGCTTTACTCTAGAATTGGTAGGCTATTCGCCGCACTCGTAGGGGGTACAGGTTGACCTAAGGAGGGGTGCTCAAGTTACCGGATTCCGTGAAGTGCTGGGTGGTCCATTCACGTTGTTGAAGGGGGCTGCCTCGCTTCAGGTTTTGGCGGGTAACTTGCCGCACCCGTAGGGGCTAGGATTTCATTGCACAGGCTATCCACATGACCAGGGGAACGTCGGGTTTCAGTAGCGCCTCTATGAAACCCGAGGATCCCAGATATCTGTATTGTTCTATGATGCTTATTATGTTTCTGTGATGTTGCATTTTATCACGCCTTGAGCGAATATTATATATTGATATATATACTAGTAGATGTTGTATATGTTTTGCATCCGTGCTAGTCCAGTCCCCGCTCTGTCGTTAGTTAAGTAACCTAACGGGTGATGACGGGACCCAGTGGCGAATGCGGATGGCATATACGTACATCGTATTTACGTTCTTTATTGGTGTCATCAATTGATGGGACTGCATTGATTCGGATCAATGCAAGATAAAACAAATCTATTCTGATGTTGTTGGAACATTTTTAAAAAAGCTATTATTGCAAGGACGTTCTATTTTGTTTTGCACAGTGGTATTCGGTTATGAATACCATCACCTCAGTCGACGAGGCAAGGGCCGAGATCCCTTCACCGGGAGTGTCCCCTTGGACAGAAGTTTCCGTCAGGGCAATAACTTCACTATAGTCGATTACTTTTGCTTTGCATCGTGGTATTCAGTTGGAATATCCTGCACCTCATTCTATGGGGAAAGACCCGAGATCCCTTCACCGGGAGTGACCTCTTTAGCAAAGGTTTTCGCCACTATATTTTTATAAAAAGCTATGCAGTTCCTTCAACGATAACAAGTTCATTACGTTAAAAGTTTTTCGCCAAAAACTAGACATAGCCCTCCGTCATTTCTTACAAATATTACTAAGTATTCATGCTGCGTTTGTTGACTGTGTCAAGGCGTAGTGTACGGTAGCTAAGTAGTGTTCGTTTGTGGCATATTAATGGGATTGGTTAGGACAGTCGTGCGGCCTTGTTGACTGTGTCAAGAGCTTGTACGGGTGGGTTTAATGCAATCCAGGATAATGACGGGTTGAACTTGACTAGGACTCTTTGATATGTTGACTGTGTCAAGGCCACTTGGGTCCTAGGAGTAAAAATCACATCGGGAGTTTCTAAAGAAACTGAAACTTGCCAGGCATGCGCATACCTTCTGGAGTGTGATAACGTGAATGGATTCCGTCACGTTATCATGCGATGATAGTTGGATCCCGATTCCTACTGATGAGTTGGTTTACTCCTCGGGTGATCCCGACTAATTCTTCTTTCAGGTTTGGAGGAGAATTTGACGTTATAGTGGAAGGTTTCCTGATTAGATAAATTGATAACCATTCTGATTTAGGTTAGAGTGCACGCTGAGTGTTTCTTTTCTCTCTCTCTCTGGCAGCGACCATGGCCTGACCCTTGACTATGACTCAGTGACCAAGTTGACCGAACCTTCTTAAAACAGTGGCTTTTGGATTGTCATAGTTGCATACCTCATTGCCACTCCTACTTTTACCCTTTTCTCCAGGACACCCCGTATTACTACGAACGTCCACTTCCATTGGATAAAAACCATCGTATGGTTATATACGAACTCGAAGGAATTTATTCGAGGATGGTTTCTGGTTCTGGAGAAAACGAATAGGACTATTCAGTTGTCTTTTCCTTTTACCTTCTCTCAGGTTGCGAGTGCTCCTTGGTTTAGGACGGTACACCTATTACGCTAATTGGATAGTCTTCATCCAAACCATAGGCAGGTGCCGAATGGTAGGGAATGAAGAAAACCATTTAGCCTAAAAGGTGTACAAAAGGTATTAAGTAAAGACAAATAAAGGGATTAGTAAGAGGGCAAAGTAAACTGCGACTGCTATTCACAACAAAACCAAGTATTTCATCGCCACTCCTATATCACCTTTGTATTTCTCCAGAACACTCCGTATCACTACGAAGATCCACTGTTATTTGGATACTCCATCGTATGGTTATATACGAACTCGAAGGAACTTGATCCAGTTCGGGGATGGATTCTGGTTCAGGAGAAATATGAATAAGGTTTATTCAGGTGTCTTTTATCTTTACCTTCTCTCGGGTTGCGAGTGCTCCTAGGATTAGGACAGTACACCCATTATGCTTATTGGATAGTCTTCTTCCAAACCATAGGCTGGTACCAAACGGTTGGGATGGAAGAAAACCATTTAGCCTAAGAGGGTGTACAAAAGGTAATGACTAAAGACATATGAAGGGATTTGGAGAGATGGCAAAGAAATATACGGTTACAGTTATGAATCTGGATAATGGTGGAGGCATTACTAGGAATACCCGGATACCCCTACGAAACATTTCAATGTTTCAGTTTCATTGTGTAGTGTTAAAAGAAAAATGATTTCCCAATTAGCCCTTGCTCCAGGGTTTGTATTTACAAGGTATGATTCTCACATCTGTATGGTTTTACAGATGATGAGTGAGAGTAAGTTATTAGGAATTAGGTGATCATCCTTATTATATCGTAATTCGTTGTAATTGGTGATATTTGAGGAAATCGCCTGGGCTGTTTGCCAGACGACAAATATTTGGTTTTGAATATCCGTTGCTATGCACCAATTTCAAATTGATATATCTGTACGTCTATTTTTATAGAGTGAGATATAACTTTTTGAAATTATGTCCATGACATTTACCTATATCAGTGGATGGTTAGGTAAAGAGCATTAAACAGCGGTGTAATTCTTCTTAACCATAAGTACAGTTTTCAACCTACGACACACAGGCATTGAGTTATTAGACTGAAGGGACTTATACAGAGTATTGTATGTTGTCTAGTGTCCATCAGGACAGAGGGGTTGGTACTCGTACTATATTCTGTTTACTTGTGACTTCTGTAGTTCTTAGACATGTGTTTCGTAGAAACACAAGGTCCAAGTTTTAAGAAGTTATAGGTATATGAGTAAAGTAGAGAACCAGATGTTGCAAGTATCAGGATTCTTCAAGGTGATCGAAGATGTAGATACTTGTGTATGGTATTCAGTTAATAGTAATGATTAAGAGAACTAGCTTCTCTTTCAGGTTACTCATAATTGGAAGCACTCCTAAGTTGAGTAATGTTGATCGGCCTCCTTCCATTTAGTTGACATGCACTGGAGACAGTTGCATGATTTTAATCTGGTTCCAATTAAATCAGTGCCTCTATTTCTATATTGGATATAGAACGGTTCATATCTTAACGATGTTAAGGTACGGGGAGTTGTCCAGCATATGCTTAAAACTAGACTCTGGATAACTCAAGGCACGTTTCTGTAATGGCTGTTTGTGGGTTGACCCAGGCTATGACGAGGGTTGACTTTCTACCATCTGGAAGATCAATAATGATATTGTTCTTGACTTGCCACAGTTTTAGTAAAATGGATTTTTTCAGAAAACAGTAGTGGGAGTATGGTAGAACTGGAAGTGATTCCAGAACCGCAAACGATTACTGAAAATTTGATAAGAACCTAAAGATTCAATTTGACTTGACGTTCCACTGGCCACTCCGCAGATATGGTGGGTAACCTCAGGCACCCGAGAGGTACTCCGGTAGCCTCAAGGACGGTGACAGGGAGGTTCTTGTTTACCCAGACTTGACACTACTGTTGTTACAGACTGTGAGACCCGGCGGGAGGATAAATATAACGTCATTCTGAACTGGCTTTAGAAGTGCACGTGTATATGACACTGCCAGAGGGTTGTCATAGTCAGTGGGAGCAGCGGAAGCATAGTGGACAAGTTGCTTATGTCTATTTATGTACTAAAGCAGATATAGTGGAGATAGATCATCTATTTCTGATGTGACAGTCATAGGTTTGACTTCATCAGAATAGGGGATGGATCTGTTAAGAAGGTAGTAGGATGTGATGTCCTGGTATTTGGATGACATACACATAGTAGGAAGTAAAATTCCTATACTACGGTCGGTTATACTTTGGTTGTCACACAGTGGTTTCTCCACATAAGATATGGATATTATATCAGATATTCTGGTTACTAGATCTATGGTTTTAGATCTAGATTTAGGTAGTATCCCAATCTGGGTACTTAGACAGCATTCTAAAGGTGTTTTAGAATGGACGACTCCTGGCACGGTAATGTACCTGCAGGTGATGGAGTCACCCTCTCTGAAGGTGTCTTACAGACTAAAGGGGAGAGGGATGTACATGATTGGCAGATCACTTGCTTAGGCAATTGAGTCAATCATGAGATGTCAAGTACCACACCAGACGTTGTTTTTGCACTAAATGCAATAAGTTGATATTAATCCTATATTGGAGAAACATTCGGAAGCAATTTTAGAACATAAGTGGATGTTCTAGGGATATGATAACGACAGCCTCATTCGGAAGACAGTTATCATTCCATGCTTCTAAGGTGACCTGTATGACAGAGTGACTGTCAGAGTTATAGTTTTCCCTCTGACGAGGGGCAGTATTTTGGACAGGTGGTCCAAGGGGATACTGAGGGAGGCATGGCGTAGGATACGGATTAAGTTCAGTTGTCGATACAGTCTAAGAAGTTTGGATTTAGAGTTCATTTATGAGCTAGGTCCCATCAGATATGCAGACATATTCTAAGATAGGAATTGCTCATTTCGGGAGATGGTTTTCTCCACGAACTTGAGATAAAGAGAGACATAGAAAGAAACATCAGAGCGGATCTACTCACTTAGGCTATTCCTCGAACGCATCAGTTTCGCAAACGGGTTTTGTGAGACTGATTAGTAGAGGAGTTGGATGTTCGGTATCACACGGGCTGTGAGTATGCGACATCGTAATAATTAGCCTTGAGTGCAAGTGGTAGATTGTTGGAGATAGTGCCCTCAGAGTCAATTATTGGATCACAGGCACGTGATTACAATGATTGAGGGAGGACCTAAACCGGTAGGACAGTCTTACTCAAGATGATAGTATGCTATCTGGTTTATCCTTATCATCGTGTACAGCTTTAGGTGACCTTAGAGGTCACTATTACACGTTGATAGAGCCCTTAGGATTCTTTCTTGACGGCCAGCAGTATGATGGCGATCATATACGTGGGAGCTGGGGTCTATAAGCACATCCTTAAAAGGTCCCTAGTCATGGGAGTTTTCGAGACAGGACATCGATACTCCAGAGTAGACTAGTGTATACAGTCGAGACCCCGACGAGGGGCGGTGGCCAGTCTCACAAGCCACTGGTGTCTGTTGGTTCACCTAAGATGTATACAGGTGCTCATTGGGTTATGAGTACATCGGACAGGACTAGCCGGGAACATGCTAGTTGGTTTTATACCTGACGTCAGATAGCAGTTCCCTGGTGACATGTGTACAGGTTAGTTCATCGACCTGAGATCGTAATTTGTCTCGTGTGAGTTCCCACTTTACTTTTATTACTACCCTACCACGGCTCAAAGGAGTCATCCAAACAGGTTTTAGTTGGGTACAGTCCCGAGCCACATGGAGGCAGTGAGCGGATCTGCAGGGGTTCGTCTCTCCCGGCATTGGGGGTGAGGTCGCGCTGTGTCTAGGAGAGCCATTACACGAAGTCCTTGGCCAAGGCAGGAGATTTACTGGTACGTTTTCCAGTAATATCTCAGGGTGTTCTGGGCTACACTCCGACACGACTTGTACCGCTTTTGGGAGTCTGACTTTTACCAACCCCCTAAGCCCGCCATGCGATGCTCATAAACGACCGGACCGGACTGTATGGATATTGTCACTGACAGGCTCAGTAGGGTGTCAGGATGAGTTCGCTCATCGACGTCCCTTTTGGTCAATACCTGGTAGCCCGTTACGTATGGCTAATACCTCTGACGTGATAGTGGTTAAATCCACAGGCCAAAGTGTTGACGAGTCTTTAGAGTCGCCCACAGACAGTTTCTCAAGTTTCGGGTGAAACGCTGTAGAGGCCGTATGGATATATGGCAGGGTTCGATCATATACGTGCGGTATTGCACGGATCATGATCGGACGGATAATACTAGCGGGCTTTGGTTTAAGCCGGATCCTAGTATTGTACAGTGTAGATTTTGTCTCATTGCATTTGTATTCGGTCGGAATACAAATGCGTGTATGTATATACAGTCGCGGGGTTTTCCTGTAATTTATTACCGGATCACTTTTTGAAGTTGCCAGTTTGTATTTCGTTTCGGCCATTTTCCTTTCTATCTTTCTTTGGCTGAAAAATGGTGTGGAGGGGGTTATTTGTAAATGTGCAAATTAGCATTGTGGAGGGTGGTTTTTGTAAGTAGTTGGTTCATGATGGTTCTACTATTCATTGACTTTCTTTTGTTCATGATTGCTTACTTTATATGATGGGATTAGGATGAGAGTTTTTGGTGTGATCATGACTCCTCATCATCACCCATTCTTTTCTCTTTTGCTCACCCCCTTGACCTTTTTCCCTCCATGATTATCATTGAACGGCCACACTATTGGGAGGGAGAGGGGATTCATTTTGATAGTGGGAAAAATGTGATTCTCATTTTTTTTTGGCTTGAAAAAGTTCTCTAGTTCATCTCCAAAAGCCTTTTCCTTCACCACCACTCGAAATGGCAACTTCACATAACCCCTTGAGACAAACAATTCTATACTTAGCCTACAGCATTCTCGGACACGTCAGCTCGCCAACTTCGCACCCGAGTTGCCTCGGTACAGAGGTGGGAGCCCGTAAAAGAACCCGGCGATGTGGTGCCTTTTCCGACGAGGAGATGAAGACCGGAGATTCCGCGAGGGGATCGGGATGAAGTCCGAAGACCGAAGGACACAGATCGCTCGGTATAGATTTCTACCCATTCTCTAGTTTGCTAGCATTAGGTTAATGGCCCGATCCGGGTTAACAGTCTGCGGTAGTGCCGGTTTCTTGTTAAAGAAAAGTTTTTGTTTTTGCATTTTGGCCTTGGACAGACGGCCGGGGCACTGCCGTGGTCCTACAGTTTTCTCATTCATGATGTCTTTTGTTTTCATTTTACCGCATTCATACCTCATATCTACGATATTTTCCTACCTGAGGCACTGACACGAGCACATGGGATTACACTTTAGATGTTTATCCTTGCCTTTTTGTTATGCTTCAGATTTTATCATATTGAGGATATATATATATATATATATATATATATATATATATATATTACTGATTGTTTAACCTAGGATTTAGTCATACATACGATTTCTGCTCTGTGATGTTTTTTACTCACGAGTTGGCAACTCACCCCCGTTGTGCTACAGTTTCTTGCAGGTTTTGCCGTACAAGTTTCATTGCGGCTTTCTGGCACACTGCTCCCATTCCGGGTGATTGCCTTGGTAGGTGGGTTCACTCGCATTGTGACCACTATTGTACTTATTTATTTTCAGTTGTATCTAGAAAAATTCCATCAACCAAACTTGTACATTTATTCAGGCTTAGAGACCAGTTGTATATTATTTCGACCTTAGAGTCGCGCGATGCATTATTATGGGTTTTCTTATTATTTGGAGTTTCCTTTTGAGTTTTTGATCCTCGCCCTTCGGCGTTATATATTATATTGCTTGCGTGGTTGTGACCGTCAATTGACGAAGAGCTAGCTCCCACTTGGGGATGCTTTTACTCATATTATGCTTGTTGTGCCCTTTTGGGGCCAGTATTTAGAAAGGAAACTCTGCCGAAATTTTCAGAAAAGGCTTGAGATTTTAAAAATGCATATTCGGCTTATGTTATTTAAAACCACATGCTTTCAAACATGTTTTCTTCACTTCTTTCTTAAAATGGTTTAGATTTTTGGGATTTTTGGCTTACTTGAATTAGATGGGGTCCTATAGACTTCATATGATTCAAGTTCCAGTCACGTGCCATTTCGGGTCGTGACACATATATACCAGATAAGCATGGGGACCCACTTTAAAACAATGGGGACTATTCGTAATACATTCCGAAAGAGGACAGATCTGTCCTATAAATGGAATGATACCACACTTCAATACAAAGGCGCCTTTTAAGTGAACTGGTACTACAGGAGTTTGAGAACTCCGTGGTTAAGCATGCTCGGGCCAGGAAAGTCCTGGGATGGGTGACCTCCTGGGAAGTGGCCCCTGGTCGGGTCCAGTTCGCTCCGAAGGACAAAACCGTGCGGCCTCCGCCAGAGCGGACAATACTCTCTGTATTGGGGGTGGGGCATGACAGAATGGTATCAGAGATGGTTCCTCAATAGTAGGTCTATGGTTCGAGGACGAACCATTGTTTTATGTTGGGGAGAATGTAATACCCCAGGTATTATCCGGTATACCCATATATACCAGATAAGCATGGGGACCCACTATAAAACAATGGGGAATCTTCGTAATACATTCCGAAAGAGGACAGATCTGTACTATAAATGGAATGATACTACTCTTCAATACAGAGGCGCCTTTTAAGTGAAATGGCACTACAAGAGTTTGAGAACTCCGTAGTTAAGCGTGTTCGGGCCAAGGAAGTCCTGGGATGGGTGACCTCCTGGGAAGTGGCCCGTGGTTGGGTCCGGTTCACACCGAAGGACAAAACCGTGCGGCTTTAGCCAGAACGGACAATACTCTCGGTATTGGGGGTGGGGAAAGACAGCTAGGTTCTGCTCTATCTTATGATTGTCATAAGTCTGAGCAAGGAATAGGGAAATATTTGGATTCCCACGCCACCCAAACGAAGAAATAGCATGTTGATGCATTATCTTCGGGTGTGTTCGTTACCAAAAATTGTTTCTCAGTTTACTCTTCGTCCTGGGTATGAGATACCGGATCAGGATCCCAAATATGTAATTTTTTACATGGGATACAGAAAGGTAGAGAACTAGGAAATAGTGATATGTCTCTAGTAGTAGAGATGGTGCAATTGTTGCAGCCAAAACAGTTGGCAAATATCACCTAGTGTTACCAACTGATAATGCAATGATCTAAGTGACTGTTATTCCGTACCAAAATATTATGAATATTTTCCTGAATCAAGTGTTGATTGGGTATGGTACGTTGTATAACAGTATACACGTTTTGAATCAAAACACAGTTTTAACATACATAACACACACAAGAGGAACAGTTCAGAAATGAACGAAATATTCTTGTGTCATTGTAGAGTGGATCATATCGATGAAATAAGACTAGCTAAAGTTCCATAAGGATGCATATTTAAATCTGTTCGAATTTACATCTTATGAAACTTGCTAGTCATGTCTCAAAGACTAGGTGACCAAATCTCCGTTTACTGAAAATGGAGAAAGAGCTACTGAACTCTTGGATAGATAAATGGTGATGTATGCGGTTATATGTCTACACATGACAGGGATGGTTCCACGTACTTTATTACATTCACCAATGTTCTCCCAAGATACGGACATGTGTTCTTATTGAAACACAAATCTGAATCTTTTAAGAGTTTCAAGGAATATAAGTACGAAGATGACAACCAGATGGGTAAAGGTATTCAAATCCATCGATATGATCGGGGAAGCACAAAATTCCGAGACTATTTAAAAGAGAATGAGATTATCTCTCAGTTTACTCCTCCGTATACACCACAGCACAACGGTATATCGGGGTGGAGGAATCGCACCCTATGAGATATGGTGCGCTATATGATGAGTACTACAGAGTTGCCTATTTCCTTTCAGGGACATGCACTTGAGAAGATGCATACCTATTGAATAGAGTTCCGATCAAATCCATTGCCTACCACTCTATATGAGATATGGAATGGGAAGAAACTATCTCTTAAATGAGTCAAGATATGGGGTTGTCCGGCCTATGTTGAAAAGCAAAATCCGGAAAAGCTCGAGGCAAGGTCAATTCTGTGCAAGTTTGTAGGATATCCCAACCATTCGCAAGGGTATATCTTCTACCATACCGAGGAACAAAAGATGTTTTGTTTCTCGACATGCCACCTTTTTAGAAAAGGAATTTCTTGTCGAAGAAATTAGTGGCAATGAGGTAGAACTGGAAAAAGTTCCAGCAACGCAAACTATAACTGACGATTTGGTGGAACCGGAGGATTCAATAGTCCTTGACGAACCGAAGACACTCCGCGGACCTAGTAGGGTTCCTCATCCACCAGAGAGATACTACGGTTTTCTCATAGACGGTGGGAGCGAGGATTGCATCATGGAGATGATGACCCAACTAGTTTCGAGCAGGCCATCACAAGTGGAGACTATGTGGAATGGCTGGATGCTATGCGATCTAAGATGGAATCCATGTACACCAACAAAGTATTGACTTTGGATGTTGCTCCTAACGGTGTAAAACCCATCGGGAGCAAGAGGATCTTTGAGAAAGATAATTTGGTGTAGATGGAAAAGTTGAGACTTTCAAAACTATTCTTAAGTTCATCAGGATCCTACTTGCCAATGCTGCATACCATGACTACGAAATCTGGCAGACTGCATGTCAAAACCGCTTTTCTAAATGGTGATTTAGAAGAGAGTGTATATGACACTGCCAGAGGGCTTCGTAAATAGTGGGAGCAGCGGAAGCATGTGCAAACTGCTTAAATCTATCTAC
The DNA here is from genome assembly GCA_030015575.1 of Agapanthus africanus. NCBI lineage: Eukaryota > Viridiplantae > Streptophyta > Magnoliopsida > Asparagales > Amaryllidaceae > Agapanthus > Agapanthus africanus. Next base: position 112,163,817 of record JASDDO010000029.1, read on the forward strand.
GGGTTAAAGCAGGCAACGCGGAGATGGAACATCTGTTTTAACGAAACTGTCAAAGAGTATGACTTCATCAAAAAGGTATATGAACTATGCATAAATAAGAAGGTTGTAGAGAGTATGGTTGTCTTCCTCATATTGTACGTGAATGACATACTCTTGATAGGAAACGATGTTCCTATACGACATTCGGTCAAGCACCTCTTATCACACAGGTTCTCCTTGAAATATCTAACCGATGCCTCCTACATCCTGGGGATATAGATCTATAGAGATATATCTAAATGGATTTGGGATTTTCCCAATCCAGGTACATAGACATCATGCTAAAGGTGTTTAGTATGGATGATTCTAAGCGTGGTAATGTATCCGCTTGTTCAGGAATCACTCTCTCCAAAGAGATGTCTCTCGAGACTGATTTGGAGAGGGCTCACATGCAAGGAATGCCCTATGCTTTGGCAGACGGGTCAATCTTGTATGCGATGTTATGTACCAGACCAGATGTAGCTTACTCACTAGGTGTAGTGAATAAGTATCGAAAAGATCTTTGGGAAAACCACTGGACAGCTGAAGAACATTCTTATGTGCTTGAGAAGGACTAAAGAGATGTACTTGGTGTATGGTAACGGTGAACTCCGAATGGAGTTCTTTACTGATTCGAGCTTCCAGAGTGATAAGGACGACTGAAAGTCGGTATCGGGTTTTGTCTTCACACTTAGTGGAGGGACAATATGTTGGAAAGGTTCTAAGCTATATACCGTAGCAGACTCGTTGATAGAGGCTAATTACATTGCTACCAATGATACTTCCAAAGAGGTTGTCTGGATGAATAGAGTTCATATGGCGAACTTGGTTCCAACCATTGGGCATCCTATACCTGTGTATTGTGATAACAATGGAGCTGTGGCTTTGGTCTAGGAACCCCAGTCCCATCAGCAATCCGGACATATTCTTAGACAGTATCACCTGATCAGGGAGATAGTTGATCTCCGGGAGATGGAGGTCAGGAGAGTTGACACAAAGGATAACATATCGGATCCACTAACCGAGGCCATCCCAAATATATGCTATTCGAGAGACCTCTGGGACGTTGGGTATGAGATACTACAACAACTGGCCTTAGTGCAAGTAGGAGATTGTTAGTAATATATATGCCCTAGAGGCCATTATTGATGATATAGTGGATGCTTGGACATATATATAGAGGACTTTCTTGCTTGACATGATAGTATGCTATCAGGTTACCTTTATCATAACATGTAGACTGGTATTTATACTGTCTATCACTTACATGTTGATAAAGACCTTAGGATATGTACTTGACTACCAGGACTATGATGAGATGTACTAGTGGGGCCAGGGTGGTCCAAAACTACATCCTTTAATCAGTTCCTAGTCGAGAGAATATCGAGACTAGGGGCATCGATATTCCAGAGTAGACTAGTGTGTACGTTTCTTGTCCCTTAAAGGGCGATGGTTGATCCCACAACCATTGGTTTGTGATATCAAAGATTGTATACAGGTGCTCATTGGAGAATGGGTACACCGAACAGGACTCGCCGAGGACTCCTATGTGGTAATATACCTATCGTCAGATAGCAGTCCTCTGGTGTCACTGGTACAGATTAGTCTGTAGACCCTAGATCGTCATAGAGTCTTGTGTGGCTCCCACTGTGCTTTGATTTTCTCCCTACCACGGCTCAAAGGAGTCTTGTAAACAGGTGGATTTTGGGTACAGTCCTGTGTCACATGGAGGCAATGAGCAATAGGAGGGGTTTCATCTTTCCCGGTATTGGGGGTTGATGTTGCGCTATACTCGATTAGCTATAACTTGAAGTCCCTGGCCAGAGCTGTTGCCAAGATTTAATGATAAGAGTTATCAGTAGTTTCTCGAACCCTTATAGGCCAGACATCGGCATGACTTATCACGTTACTGAGGCCTGACGTTTACCAGCTCTAGACATGGTATGCGACATATCAGACGAAGAGACCGAACTGTACGGTAGTGTTACTGATAGACTTCATAGAGACTATGGAAAACCTTGCTTGTTGATCTTCATATCACTCAATACCTGGGTAGCCGTTACATCCAGCTAGTACCGCTGACGGCTTGTAGGTGACTGATGTGATCATCACCTACTGCTGTCGTATTGACGAGTCTTTAGAGTCCCACACAGAAGTTCCCTGGTTCAAGCAAAACGAAGTAGGACACATATGTGATGTGTGTGGGCCTGATTAAATACGTGTATGTGATACCGTATTGTAATCAGGCAGCTATATGTTATCGGTTCGGTTATATGTGTATAACCAGATTGTCGAATCAAGTGTTGATTTGATAATGTGATATCCAGATAAATGATATTAGTCGGTCATATGTGATATAACCAGGTTTTTAAATCAAGTGTTGATTTAATAATGTGATATATATTTTATTTGATATAATTATATCTTAACTAATATCATTAGCTCACTAAATATTTTCTTATATGTATTAATATATATATATATGATATATATATATATAAATATATATATATATATAAATAAATATATAAATATATATATGTATATATATATATGTGTATCATGGCAAGATTTCTATTTTTGAGAAAATATAGAAATGAGGTGGAAAATGAGAGCATGGTTGCAAGCATGGTCTTTATATTTGTTTATTCATCTTGACTCACTATTCAAGCATGGTTGCAATTTTATATTGCAAAATTCTATGCTTGAATGAGTGGGGGTCAAGAGTTGTCATTCATTCTAGAGCTCATTCTCAACACTTAGCCATTTTCTTTAGTTGCTCCCATGGTTGCTCTCTAGCTTCTTCTTCTTCCTCAATCCCATGGTTCAAGCTTCAACCCTCACATGTGATGTGAACCATGAAGCTTGAACACAAAATTATGAGCTTTTTTCATATCCCATACTTCACCATCCTACACTTGACCAGCGATCGAGTGTAGCGTGTTTCATATACTAAAGAGTTTAGTGTATAGGTAGCTTGAGTTGGTGGGACTTCACGTGGATCATTTTCGGCACGAAGATCATCAGAAGAAGCTCATCCAAACCCTCAAGTGGAGCCTAGTGGAGTCGTAGGACTACTACAAAGAGCATGTGAAGTGAAGGACTCGATCTACGAGGGTATAGCCTTCTTTCGCTTCTCATAGTTTTAGTTGATATCAAACCATTACCCTAATATTCTAGCAAACATCTTGTATAGTGTAACTTAGCACCAAATAAAAATTTGAATTCGGCATGCTTGATGTCACATGGACCTCATGGTGGTGCTACGGTTGACTTTCATATAATCCACTTGTATTTTCATATAACATTACTTATCCATTTAAAAATAGAACTTAATTTCATTATACTTTTATTTAAAAACTGTTAGTGATATGTATGCCCAAGAGGCCATTATTGTATGATATAGTGGATGCTTGGACATATATATGGAGGACTTTCTTGCTCGACATGATTGTATGCTATCTAGTTGACTTTATCTTAACATGTTCACTGGTATTATTATACCGTCTATCATATACATGTTCATAAAGACCTTAGGATGTTGGCTTGACTACCTGGACTATGATGCGGATCATACAACTGGGACCTGGGTACTCCACAAGCACATCCATCAATTTTTCCTATTCGAGGGTATATCGAGACAGGGCATCGATACTCCAGAGTAGACTAGTGTGTACGTTTCATTATCCTGTATGGGCCGATGGTTGATCCCAAATCCATTGGTGTTTGACATCAAAGACTGTACATAAGTGCTTGTTAGAGAATGGGTACACCGAACAGGACTCGCCGAGAACTCCTAGTTGGTATTCTACCTATCGTCAGATAGCAGTCCTCTGGTGACACTTGTACAGGTTAGTTTGTAGACCCGAGATCGTCATAGAGTCTTGTGTGGCTCCTACCGTGCTTTGATTTCTTACCTACCACGGCTCAAAGGGGTGGTGCAAACAGGTGGATTTTGGGTACAGTCCCGGGTCACATGGAGGCAATGAGTGATAGGAGGGGTTTTGTCTCTCCCGGTATTGGGAGTTGATATTGCGCAATGCTCGATTGGCTATAACAGTAAGTCCCTGACCAGGGCTGTTGATGAGATTTACTGGTAAGTGTTATCAGTAGTTTCTCATACCGTTATAGGCCTTACATCGGCATGACTTATCATGTTATTGGGGTCTAACGATACCACCCCTAGACTCGATATGCGACATATCAGACAAAGAGATTGGACTGTACGGTATGTGTTACTTATAGGCTTCATGGGAGTTTGGACAAGCTTGCTTCTTGATCTTCTAATCGCTCAATAGCAGGATAGCCGTTACGTCCAGCTAGTACCACTGATGGCTTATGGGTGACTGATGTGATCATCACCTACTGCTAGTATATTGACAAGTCTTTAGAGTCCCACACAGAAGTTTCCAGGTTCATGCGAAATGAAGTAGGGTATATACGTTGATATGTGCGGGGGCCTGACTAAATACGAGTATGAAATACCATATTCTAATCCGGCAGTTATTTGTTATCGGTCAGGTTATATGTGATATAACAAGATTATCGAATCAAGTGTTGATTTGATAATGTGATATACAGATAAATGATTATAGTCTGTTATATGTGATATAACCGGATTATTAAATCAAGTGTTGATTTAATAATATGATATATATTTGAAATAATTATATATTAACTAATATTATTAGCTCACGACTTATTTTCTTTATATATGTATTAATATATATATATATATCTGGTATATATATATATGATATATATATATATATATATATTGAAGCATGGTGTATTTTCTATTTTGAGAAAATGGAAAAATGAGCTGGATAATGAGGGGAATGGAGTGAAGCATAGCTTGATGAATACTATATTCATCTTACTACAATATTGAAGCATGGCTTCATTTTATTATTGAATAAAATGAATACTTCAATAAGTGAAACTTAGCTATTCTTCACTTGGCCTTCTTCTTGAGTTCATTTTTCTTCATATGAGCTCATGAGCTCTCTAGCTTTCTTTTTCTTCTTCCTCTTGATACTTCAAGCTCCAACCCCTCACATGTGATTTGAACCACAGAGCTTGGATAATATCTAGCGAGCAAACAAAATCCATACTTCACCGTCCTGTTAGTTACGTATATGTCCTAGAGGCCATTGTTGTACATATGATGTATATTATAGTGGATGCTTGGATATATATAAAGAAGACTTTCTTGCTCGACATGATAGTTTGCTATTTGGTTGCACTTTGTCTTAACATGTTGACTTGTATTGTGTTACTGTCTTGCTCTCACATGTGCTCTCACGTGTTGATAAAGACCTTAGGATGTGTACTTGACTACTAGGGGACTATGATGCAGATCATACTAGTGGGGCCAGGGTAGTCCACAAGTACATCTTATAACTGTTCCTAGTCGAGGGTGTATCGAGACAGGGCATCGATACTCCAAAATATATTAGCGTATACGCATCTTGACCCATATGATGGGCGATGGATGATCCCACATCCATTGGTGTTTGACATCAAAGATGGTATACTGGTGCTCGGTGGAAACTGGATACACTGAACGGACTCGCTGAGAACTCCTAGTTGGTATTATACCTATCGTCAGATAGCAGTTCTCTGGTGACACTGGTACAGGTTAGTCTGTAGACCCGAGATCGTCATAAAGTCTTGTGTGATTCCCTCCGTGCCTTGATTTCCACCTTACCACATTCATGAGAACGTGAAAAACGGTGGCTTTTTGGTGCAGTCCCGAATCATATGGAGGCAATGAGTGATAGGAGGGGTTTCGTCTCTCCCGATATTGGGGGTTGATGTTGCACTGTGCTCGATTGGCTATAACTGGAAGTCCCTGGTCAGGGCTGATATGAATATTTAATGGTAAGTGTTATCAGTAGTATCTCGACCCGTTATGAGCCTCATATCGACACGACTTATCGGTTACTGGGGTCTGACGTTTACCACCCCTAGACTAGATATGCGACATATCAGACGAAGAGACCGGACTGTACGGTAGTGTTACTGATTGGATTCTCAGGAGTATGTACAGGCTTGTTGTTGATCTTCTGATCGCTCAATACCCAGGTGGTTGTTACGTTTAGCTGACCGCTTACAGCTTGTGGGTGTTTGATATTATCATCACCTACTGCCGGCGTATTGAGGAGTCTTTAAAGTCCTATACAGAGGTTTCCTGGCTCAGGAGAAACGGGGTAGGAGCACATATATGATATATGCGGGACTGAGAATAATACGTGTAAGTGATACTGTATTCTATTCTCGCGATATATGATATCGGCCGGGTATATGTGATATAGCCGGGTTATCGAATCAAGTGTTAATTTGGTAAGTTGATATTGAAGATATTAGTCGGTTATATGTGATATAGCCGGATCATTAAATCAAGTGTTGATTTAATGATTTAATGTATAATTATATATTTGATATATGAATTTACTTTGACTAATATTAGCTCACTTGACCATTTCTTTTTCTCACTTGTATATACATTATATATATATGTGATATATATTATGTATCATGCTAGGTTATATATGCAACTTGTGTATGAGAGACTTATACCATGCTAGGGTTAAGATTAGGGTTTATATTTATTATTAAGTAATTCAAATAAAGTGGAATTTGTCATGCTTGATCTTTTGAATGAAGCTTGTAGAACATTGACTAAAGTCCACCTCTTTTGTTTTTACTTAAGATATTTCTTAACCTAATCTTTAACCCTAGCTCATGGTTTATTCTCAACATGGGTTAAGGATGACATAACTCACCATGCATCTCAATTATTCATTCTTCTTCCTCCTCCTTCATCTCCTTCAACCTCTCTCTTTTGTTTTTGAGGAGATAAAGAAAATAGTGAGAAATTAAATAATAAAGTGAGCAAAATTCCTACTTCATCATTCTCTTCTATGCTAGCCATTTAGATTAGGGTGTTAGCTTCACTAATTCCATATTAGTGAAGTGAAAGCTTGAGCTCGTGTTGCCTCGATGTAGATCATCTTGGATTGTGAAGATTTCAAGCAAGCATGCATCATTCACCTTATGGAGCCTCTCAAGAGTCCGCGAGCTTGATGATCCCAGCGAAGGGACCACAACTTGGAGCTTATGAAGTGAAGGAGCGGACTACAAAGGTTGTAATCCCTAATCACTTATGTCACGACCCAAATTTAGGCACGTGACCGGCACTTAAACCATGTAACGTCAACAGGCATACGTAATTTAAGTAAGACGAAACCCAGAAATCTAAACTACCCAAAAATGGATAAGTGGAGAAAAAAAACATAGTTTATAACATTCGAAAAATCTCAAGTAAAATTTTTAGCTTTAGTTTTCTTTCTTGAAAATTTCGGCAGCACCTCCTTTGTAAAAACTAGCCCCGAAAACGGGTACAACATAAAATATAAAGAAAGCATTCCAAACGGGAGCAAATCATGCCCAACTGCGGAGACAACCACCACAAGCATATAATACGACATCGTAGAGATGAAATATAAATGAAAACAGCATAAGGAGGTAAAACTTTACAACAAGACCGGCTCCCACGAGCACGGTACCCCAAAGTCACCAAAATATATACAACACCGAATCCTCACAACTCGTCTTTAAGTCAAATACATGAAGTGGTAGATGGAGAGTACTAGATCCAACAAAAATATATACAATGTACATAAACTGATAACCGCGAACCCACCTAAAAGCAAAGGCCTCACAGCCAACCGTAGCGGTATCCGCAAAAGTAGAGATAATAAGGCGCCATGCTGCGACTACTCTGAGGGTAAGTCTTGCAAAACACTATGGTACAATGGGGGTGAGTTGCCAACTCGTGAATAGTAATTAACATCATACTGTAATCGCAAGTATGCATGAACAACGATAAATCTATCATATGTAATCTGCTAGCATAAATATGGCAATATGAATTTGCAACAATCATGTAAAGGTACATCATCAGGGTACTACAACTACATGAAGCAATGCATATCAAAATAAACCTGAGTGTGGGATGATATAATAAAATATCATGCAAAATCATCAGCATGGAAAAACCCCAGTGTCCCTCACTGGGATATCAAATGCCAAAATCCTTAGGCACCGCATACTCAGATCGGCCCTCATATCCTGTAAGTCTCATGTAACCTGAGTGTCAAACATCGAAACCCAAAAACATCATGAAAACAAATACCTGTATGTGTGCGTGCGTGTGTGTGTGTGTATGTGTGTGTGTGTGTGTGTATAAGGATATCAACCACGTATGTCCATCGACGATACGTAAAAATCATGGAAACCTGAGTGTACACCGACACTCGAAACATCATGAAACCCGTGTCCAGCATCAACACGTAAATCCTCATAACTCAAGCGCTGTCACCATGACTGGCCCTGATGTCATGTTCGTACATCACTCCGGTCGGTACCCCACGATAACCGCTGAGTCCAAATACTATCACCGGTAGGTACTTGTCCTGCCAGCCAGGCTCATCGTCTATACCACGAACAACAAATCTTGTCCCATGGAACCGTACCCGGTCCACCATGTACCCGCAGACGGTGCCTATCCGCTCCTCGAATCGGGTATATAACATAAGTCTCAGAACCGAGAAAACTCATGGTGGACGCACTGAAATATCATATCAAGAGAAATCGGGTTTTCAAACAATATATAGTTTCTTGAAACACCACCACGGTTCTCAAATCTATAAATCACATGAAATCCATATCTCAAAGCGTAAATCCATGAAAACTGATATATGCAACATAAAACAGCAATATGAACATATTAAGGGAAAACCGCTCTTTTAAATGAATCCGGCTTTTAAAATATATCATGCGGTTCCCAAATCCTCCGAAATCAAGTGCAGCATGTTAGTTTTATGTATTCCCTAGAGTCCATTACTGTACATACGATGTATATTGTAGTGGATACTAGGACATATATAGGGAGGACTTTCTTGCTTGATATGATAGTATGCTATCTGGTTGTACTTTATCTTAACATGTACTCTGATTGTCTCTATATTACATGTTGATAAAGCCCTTAGGATATATACTCGACTACTGGGACTATGATGAGATCATACTAGTGGGGCCACGGTAGTCGACGAGTACATCCTATAACAATTCCTAGTCGAGGGTGTATTGAGACAGGGCATCGACACACCAGAGTAGAATAGCGTATACGCATCTTGACCCATATGATGGGCGATGGATGATCCCATATCCATCGGTGTTTAACATCAAGGATGGTGTACGGGTGCTCAGTAGAGACTGGGTGCACTGGACGGACTCGTCGAGAACTCCCAGATGGTATTATACCTCACGTCAGAAGGCAGTTCTCCTGTGATACTGGTACAGGTTAGTCGGTAGACCCGAGATCGTCATAGAGTCTTGTGTGATTCCCACTGTGCTTTGATTTCCATCATACCACGTCTAAGAGGGCGTGCAAAAAGGTGGCTTTTGGGTACAGTCCCAAATCATATGGAGGCAATGAGCGATAGGAGGGATTCGCCTCTCCCGGTATAGGTAGTTGATGTTGCGCTGTGTTTGAATGGCTATAACTTGAAATCCCTGGCCAGGGTTGCTGAGATTTACTGGTAAGTGTTATCAGTAGTTTCTCGAACTGTTAATCGACACGACTTATCAAGCTACTGGGGTCTGACGTATACCACCCCTAGGAGAGATATGCGACATATCAGACGACGAGACCGGACTGTACGGGAGTGTTACTGATTGGATTCGCAGGAGAATGTACAGGCTTGCTTGTTGATCTTCTGATCGCTCAATACCTAGGTGGATGTTATGTTTAGCTGACCGCTTGCAGCTTGTTGGTGTTTGATATGATCATCACCTATTGCCGGCGTATTGACGATTCTTTAGAGTCCTACATAGAGGTTTCTTGACTCAGGAAAAATGGTGTAGGGGCACATATGTGATATGTGCAGGACCGAGGATAATGCGATATGAGATACTGTATTCTATTCTCGCGATATTTGATATCAGTCGGATCATCGGATGAAGTGTTGATTCGACGAATCGGTAAATGATATATTAGTCGGTTATATGCGATATAACCGGATTGTCGGATCAAGTATTGATTCGATGATTTAATGTATAATTATATATATGATATATTAAATTATATTAACTAATATAAGCTCAATAAAAGATTCTTTTTCTCACACGGGTAATAATATAAGCTCAATAAAAGATTCTTTTTCTCACACGGGTAATACATTGATATATATGCGATATATGTTAATTGTATTATTTTATTTTGTTACTATAAATATTGTATATGTGATATATAATATTGTAACATATTATAATTACAAATACAACATGATTAGTGGAGATTAAATAAGGTTAGGGTTTGATTTGGGTTAGCTCATTCTTGAAGCTTCTAGAAGCTTTTCTTTTTTTCATGAGCTAAGATATTTTGTATCATATTTTGTAACCCAAACCACACCCTTAACTCAAGTTAAATCTCTACAAAGGTTAGCAATTATTTTATTAGCAACCATGGTTGCATAAGGATTTATCACAACATTTCATTATTCATCACAAATGATTATTCATCTTCTTCTTCCTTCTCTTTTCATGAAAAGCTTTCTAGCTTTTTATGAAGTGATGAAAATGAGTGAGTTAATGAAAATAAATGAGAGCTAAAATCCTACTTCATCATCCTAATCTATCCTAGCCATTTAGATTTGTTAGTTATATGTATGCCCTAGCGGCCATTACTGTACATAAGATGTATATTGTAGTGGATGCTGGGACATATATAGGTAGGACTTTCTTGCTCGACATGATAGTACGCTATCTGGTTGCTCTTTAACCTAACATGTATACTTATTGTCTCTCTGTTACATGTTGATAAAGCCCTCAGGATGTGTACTCGACTTCTAGGACTATGATGCAGATCATACTAGTAGGGCCTGGGTAGTCAATGAGTACATCCTTCAATGTTCCTAGTCGTGAGAATATCGAGAAAGGGCATCGATATTCCAGAGTAGACTAGCGTATATCTTCTCGACCCATGTGATGGGCGATGGATGATCCCATATCCATTTGTGTTTGACATTAGAGACGGTATGCGGGTGCTCAGTGGAGACTGGGTACGCTGAACGGACTCACCGAGAACTCCCAGATGGTATTATACCTCACGTCAAATGGCAGTTCTCTGGTGACACTGGTACAGCTTAGTCTGTTGACCCGAGATCATCATAGAGTCTTGTGTGTCTCCCACTGTGCTTTGATTTCCACCCTACCACGGCTCTACTGAGTCGTGCAAACAGGTGGTTTTGGGGTACAGTCCCGATTCACATAGAGGCAATAAGCGATAGGAGGGGATTCGTCTCTCCCGGTATTGGGGGTTGATGTTGCGCTATGCTCGACTGGCCATAACTGGAAATCCCTGGCCAGGGTTGTAGTGATTTACTGGTAAGTGTTATCAATAGTTTCACGCTTGTTGTGGACCTTACATCAGCATGAATTATCAAGCTACTATGGTCTGACGTTTACCACCCCTAGGCGAGATATGCGACATATCAGACGAACAGACCGGACTGTACGGTAAGTGTTACTAATTGGATTCGCAGGAGTGTGAGCAGGCTTGCTCGTTGATCTTCTGATCGCTCAATACCCCGGTGGCCGTTACGTTTAGCACACCGCTTGCGGCTTGTGGGTGATTGATATGATCACCACCTACTGCCGGCGTATTGATGAGTCTTTAGAGTCCTACACAGAGGTTTCCTGGCTCAAGCGAAACGAAATAGGAGCGCATATGAGATATGTGCCGGATCGAGAATAATACCAGTATGAGATACTGTATTCTATTCTTATGATTTGTATCATCGGTCGGTTATATGTGATATAGCCGGGTTACCGAATCAAGTGTTGATTCGATATATTGATACACTAGATATTAGTTGGTTATATGAGATATGACCGGATCATTAAATCAAGTGTTGATTTAATGATTTAATGTATAATTATATATTTGATATATTACTTTACATTAACTAGTATTGGTTCACTTAAGATTGATTTTCTCACTTGATGTGCACAAGTTGTATATGTGATATATGTTTGTGCACTAGTTTGTATCATGATTGATGATACATGCAAACATGGGTGGGTGTGTGACATACACCATGTTAATTATAATTTAGGTTTTTATTTATCTTAATCATTCAAAATGGTGGCTTCTTTTGTCATGGCTTGAAGCTTCATGAAGCTTGAAGCAACTTTGACAAAGTCCACTCATTTTGTCTTGATTAAGATATTCATTAACCAAACTATTATAATTAACTATGGTTTAGTCTCTACAAAGGTTAACTCACCCATGGTTGCATTATGATACACTTCACTTGATTATTCTTTTTAAATAATTCATTCTTATTCTTTTCTTCTTCTTCCTCTTCTTCACGTGAAGAAAAGCTTTCTAGAATTTTTCAAGTGAAGATTTAGGGTGAGAAATCCAAATCTAAAGTAAACACATTTCCTATTTCATCATCCTCTACTACTTGCCATTTAGTTTAGGGTGTTCTCTTCACAAAGTTTTTGACCTAGTGAAGATGGAGCTTGAGTTTGAGTCTCCTCGACGTAGATCATCTTCGGCCTCGAAGTCAACGACCTAGCCCGCTCATTTCTCCAAAGAAACCAACACTCGAGTCCGGGATCTCGATGATCGCAGCGAAGGGACATCAACACGGAGCTTTAGAAGTGAAGAACCGGATCTACAAAGGTTGTAATCCCTTTTCTCTTAGAGTTAAAATGTTTAACTTGCTAGTTTTCGCATAATCTCTAGTATACGATCTTGGTTAGGGTTGTTCGGCACGGCTTATTTTTTTGAATCGGGCATGGTTGATGTCTTGTAGAACCTTGTTAGAGTGCCTAGGAACCCTACAGTGGTATCAGAGCCAAGCTAGAGCTTTAGGCGAAGTCTAGACGAAGTTTAAAGTCCGATCGAACCTGATATACCCCAGTTTCTGGAAATTTTTTCAAAATGTGATTTTTTGTGAATTAAAAATACTCAAAAAAATTAGCAGGGAAATACAAGGATTACTGTGCAACATGTGCCACTGATCACCTTAAAGCGCCGTGGAACCGCGGCCGTACCATGGCTTGCGCGGCGGTTCCGCGGCAAAAAATTTGAATCATGGCACGTGGTTTGCACAGTAATGTCCGTCTGTAATTCCTGATTCTTCTGGATATTTTTTATATTTACTCAAGTGTTGAGTTTTCTGGGGTGTATTGGGGACTCGTTGATTCAATCAGATAATTTGACTTCGTTTTTGTTTTTCCGGGTAATTTTAGAACGTGTTAAAAAGTTCGAACATATATCAATAACTCACTTTTTCCCCTGCCGGATAATTTCCAAGTGTTGGATTTTTCCGTAGTTTAAGAACGTTCTAAGTCGTGCAAGTAACGCGATGGACCCTCTAGAAGACAACAAACCTTAACTCGATTATGTGACCGTCTTGAACTGCCTTTTGAACCTTAGGTTTTGGGGTAGTACGGCGTGCCACACGTGAGGCGTTGGCTTGACCCTTCTACGGCTGGACCATTGGTACTGTGGCATGTGATGGATGTTTTTAAACTCCCCTAAAGAGTTGAGCTATTTGGGAAAACTTGGGTGTTTGATTATTCGATCGGAAAGTTTAACATTGTCTATTTATCGGGAATGTGATACAATATTTGGAATCCACAAATAGTTATGAGATAACTGATTTGAATGTTATAAACCTAGCACTTCAGTCTCAAATGATTGGTTGCCACTAGATTTTGATGCGATCAAAAGTCCGTCGCAATAACGTAAAGTACGCGGATACTCGCCGGATAAACTTAATAGATAGCCACGCCCCATAGCCCCGACCAAGTGACTGTAGGAGAACCCCGTAGCCAAAAGCATCCGTTTGGGTGCTCGCGGCAGCGGTGTTCCGCCTCAGTGCACTTCGTCGACGGCATCCGGGGGTGCGGCCCTCTACTAAAGTTTGCGATGAGCATTCGATCAAAATTTCGGGAATCTTGTGGAATTGCCCGACTTGATATTGAAAAGAGTTTTCGATGATGACACTAAAATGCGGGGTTTATAATTGTTAGGCATGCAATGTCTAAGGAATTCATTTGGTTAGGCATGTGATGTCTAAGGAGGTTGCGGATTCCAACAGTTGTAGTTTTACACTTTCTTTTCTGCGACCGTAAGTGTAATATGTGGTGTATCGCCGGTTTTGTTGCTGTACATCAACGACAGTTGTGATACGCATATTTACTTACGTTGATGACATGTGATGTTATGTGTTGCTGGATATGTTATATTGGATCGTCATGTTTGAATAGCTGGGTTTTTTTTATGTGAGATGAGAGTTTTTCTTTTTCATTCATGTAAAATTTATTGTATGTAATATTCTTTTATTGGGGCACTTCCGGGCTATGGATGATGCCACCATTGTATATTATTTACTTTTCCGCATTAGGATAGACCCTAGGCGGGGAGCACAAGTAACCGGGTTCTAGGGTCCAGTGGGAGACCATCTCGAGGAGTCGAGTCCGGGTCTCCTAACTCTAGAATTGGTAGTGTTGCTTGCCGCTCTCATAGGGGTCTACGGGTGTGGGATTGGCTATGCATCACGACCGTGGAATCCGTGTTTTATATTGGCTCAAAATAAAACACGGACGTCCTAGTATATCCAATATTTCATATGATGTTTTCTGCCGCGTTATCTGTGATGTGATCATGTGATATGTTGAATAGATATTGTAAATAGTATATATGATATATTATATAGACGTTGCTTATGTTTTACACCGGCGCTAGCCCTGCCCCGCTCTGCCGTTAGTTACCTAACCTAACGGTGCAGACGGGACATCGAGGCGAATGCGGATGGCATAAGTGTACGTTGTATTTATCTGTGATGTTTAGGTGGACTTAAAGGATGGGACATTCATTAATGAGATTAATGAAAGAAAATAAACCTAAATGATGTTGTGGAATCGAATTTCAAAAAAAAAATTAGGTAGCTCTAGTTGTTGCTTTGCATAGCGGTGTTCCTTGTAGAACATCCAGCACCTTATTAGATAAGGAAAGAGCCGAGATCCCTTCACCGGGAGTGACCTCTTTAGCAATAACTAGCAGATACTACAACCTTCGGTTTGTCTTTTGATTGCTTTTATAGTTCTTGCTTTGCATAGTGGTATTATGAATATCCTGCACCTCATTCGACGAGGAAAGAGCCGAGATCCCTTCACCGGGAGTGACCTCTTTAGCGAAACTAGTAAAAGCCTCAAAAACACAACATTTAGAACCGTTTGATTCTGCAGCGAGATCAAGTTCAAAGTGTTAAAGGTTTTCTTAAAAACCATCCGCAACCCTCCGTCATTTTAGGAAGTAGAGTACTTAGTATTCGTGCTGTGTTTGTTGACCATAGTCAAGGCACTGTGTACGGTAGCTAAGTGATGTCTTCCTACACCGCATATGATGCGATTAGTTAGGACAGTCGCATGACTTTATTGACCTTAGTTATGAGTCATGTGGGTGGGTCTAATTAATCACGAAATGACGGGTAAAACTTGACTAGTGCTTATGATTTGTTGACCATAGTTAAGGTCATAAGTGTTAGGGTAAAAACCTTTATCGGGAGTTTCAAGTTTTGAAATTTGCAATGAGATTGCATACCTTCTATGAGATAGTTGGATCTCGATACCCACTGCGAGTAATTGTTACTCTTGGGAGAGTTTTGCACTTTACAATTAGCCGATCAAGTAGGTGTCTAGAAAGGTGTCAATGGGGTTACGCCCCTTGGAAAACGAGGTTTATTTTAATTAGGTCCGTGCGAAAGCACGGGGAACCTCCCTCAAAGTACCGGCACTGGCCTGGCTGAAGGATTGGCGAACTTGTAGAGTGTAATTAATCCCGGCTAGTCTTTCCTTTTAGGGTTTGAAGGAGGATTTGATAAAAACAGTGGAAGCCATCCTGATTAGATAAAATATATAACCAATCTAATCTTGCAAGAGCGCTCGCAGAGTGTTTTCTTCTCTCTCTCTCCATGTAGCGACCATGTCACGCTTTAATCAAGATAATAATATGGATGTATTGACCGAACCCGCTTGTTATACTGAGCTGGGGAACGTTGGTCCCGCTCCAACTTATAATTGTTATAAGAACGAGCAGGAAATTGGGGAATACCAGATTTCCCATGGCGCCCAAACGAAGAAAGTGCATGATGATGCATCTTTTTCGGGTATGTTTATTACATAGAAATGTTTCTCAGTATCCTTTACGTCCTGGGTATTAGATACCGGATCAGGATCCCGCATATGTAGTCTGTTACATGGGCTATAGAAAAGTAGAGAATTGAGAACGGGTGATAAGTTTCATGAGACAGAAAACGGTGCAAGTGTTGCAGCCAAGTCTGTTGGTCACTATCACCCTGTATTACCAGAATACATTGATTCTGAATGAATGTTATTAGATACCGAACCTGATATACAACTTCATAGCAGTCTCTTTATTAGTAAAGAAAGGATATAATTTTGTATTGTTGGATAATGTTTTGAACATTTCCTATATCAAGAGTTGATCGGTTCAGGCACGTTATCTAAAAGTATTGACGTTCTAAATCAAACTACAGTTCTTAGTATACAGAACACACACGAGAGGAAGAGTTCAGACATGAACAAATCCTTTTTGAGTCATTGTAGACTAGGTCATATCAATGCGACCCGACTAGCTAAGTTACATTTAGATGCATATTTAAATCTGTTTGAATTTACATCTTGTGAAACTTGCCAGTCATGTCACAAAGATAAGATAATCATAGCTCCGTTTACTGGAAACAGAGAAAGAGTTGGTGAACTCTTGGGACTGATACATAGTGATGTATGAAGGTCCCCAGTCTACATATGCCAGGACCGGTTCTTTGTACTTCATTATATTCACTGATGATCTCTCTAGATTCAGACATATGCTCTTGTTGAAACACAAGTCCGAAACTTTTGAAATAATCACCGAATATAAGTTAGAAGTAGAGAACCAAAAACAGGTATAAGTATTATGTCCTTTAATGTGATCAGGGAGGAGAATACTTGAGCACGGGATTCCTTGACTATTCTAAAGGAGAATGTGATTTTCTCTCAGCATTACTCCTCCGTATACACCACAGCACGTCGGTGTATCGGGGCGGAGCAATCACACCCTATATGATATGGTGCGCTCTATGATGAGTACTACTGAGTTACCTATTTCCTTTTGGGAGTTATGCACTTGAGAAGCTGTATACCTATTGAATAAGGTTCCAATCAAATCCATTGCCTACCACTTCATATGTGATATGGAATGGGAAGAGCCCATATCTTAAGTTTGTTAAGATTTGGGGGTTGTCCGGCCTATGTCTAAAAACAAAATCCGGACAAGCTCGAGGCAAAGTCAGTTCTGTAGAAGTTTGTTGGATATCCCAAGCATTCGCAAGGGAATATCTTCTACCTAACAGAGGAACAAAATATGTTTTGTTTCTCAACATACCACCTTTGTGAAAGGGAATTTCTTATGAAGATATTAGGGGTTATGAGGTAGAACTGGAAGGAGTTCCATCTATACAAACTACAGCAGATGATTTGGTAGAACCAAAGGATTCAATAGGTTCCGACGAACCTCAGCCTCTCCGCCGATCTAGCAGGGTTCCTCATCCGCCTGAGAGATACTTCGGTTTCTCGATGACAGTGGGAGCGAGGATTGCATCATGAGATGATGACCCAACTAGTTTCGAGCCGGCCATCAAGAGTAAGACTCTGTAAGAATAGATGGATGCTTAGCGATCTGAGATGGAATCCATGTACACCAACAAAGTATATACTTTGGTTGCTATATCTGAAGGGTTAAATCCCCATCAGGAGCAAGTATATCTTGAGAAGATTACTTGGTGTATATGGAAAAGTTGAGACATTCAAAGCTAGACTTGTTAAAGGTTTTCGTCATCGACCAGGCGTGGATAATGATGAAACCTTTTCCAGTGGCTGTGCTTAAGTCCATCCAGATCCTACTTGCCATTGCTGCATACCATGACCGCGATATCTGGTTGTAGGGAGTCATGATTGTTTTTCTAAATATAGATTTAGAAGAGAACGTCTATAAGTACACATCCAGAGGGCTTCGTAAACAGTGGGAGTAGTGGAAACGTGTGCAAGTTGCTTTACAGGTTAAAGCAAGCATCGCAGAGTTGGAACGTCTGTTTTGATGTGGTAGTCAAAGTGTTTGACTTCATCAAAATGGTAGATGAACCTTGTACATAGAAAAAGGTAGTAGAGAGTAAGGTGGTCATCCTCGTATTGTACGTGGACAACATACTCTTGATAGGAAAAGAGTTCCCTATTCTGCGCACGGTCAATCTTCTCTTATCACAAGGATTCTCCATATAGGATCTATGTGATACCTCCTAAATCCTAGCTTTTATATCTATGAGATAGATCTAAATGGATATTAGGATTCTCACTAGGTATAGTGAGATGGTATCAGTTGATCCTAGGGAGAATCACTGGAAAAGTTCCAGGGTGATAAGGACGACTGAATGTCAGTACTGTCTTTACCCTCAGTGGATGGACGGTATGTTGGAAGAGTTCCAAGATAAGATACCGTGGCAAACTAGACGATAAAGGCTGGTGACATCTCTATCAAAATACTACCAAAGAGGTAGTTTGGGTGTTTATTAGTTCATGAGATGAACTAGGTTCCTACCATTGTATGACAATGGAAGTGTGGCTTTGGCCCAGGAACCCCGGTCCCATCAGTGACCCAGACATATTCTGAGGCAGCATCACCTGATCATAGAGATATCTGATCTCCAGGGTGATCGAGGTTAGGAGAGTGGACACAGAGGACAACACGGTGGATCCACTCACAAAGGTCTTTTCCCAGACAAAGACTTTTATGGGATGGTTGAGTATGAGATACTGCAACCACTGCTACAGATGGCCCTAGTGCAAGTGGGAGATTGTTAGTTATATGTATGCCCTAGAGGCCATTACTGTACATAAGATGTATATTGTAGTGGATACTGGGACATATATAGTTAGGACTTTCTTGCTCAACATGATAGTATGCTATCTGATTGCTCTTTATCTTAACATGTATACTTATTGTATCTCTGTTACATGTTGATAAAGCCCTTAGGATGTGTACTCGACTTCCAGGACTATGATGCAGATCATACTAGTGGGGCCTGTGTAGTCAATGAGCACATCCTTCAATGTTCATAGTCGTAGGAATATCAAGACGGGGCATCGATATTCCAGAGTAGACTAGCGTATATCTTCTCGACCCATGTGATGGGCGATGGATGATCCCATATACATTGGTGTTTTACATCAGAGACGGTATGCGGGTGCCCAGTGGAGACTGTAGGGTGTTTTTCGTCACCCTATTGAGATGGAAATACGCGCGCGCTTGTCAGGCGTACTACAGATTCCCCCTGCCTAGGGTAGGCCGGGGTCTAATGATTGTGGGGATCCGAATCTCCGGCAGCCGCGGACTAAGCTGCCGTTAATTACCCCTCGCCTTTGGGGCGAGGGAACCTCCGATTAACGGGTTAAACTGGTCATGCGAACTCAATGTGCAGTGTACGTGTGTTTTGTTTCGAAAGGGGGGTTTTGGATATATCGGGAGCCACGCAGAGTTTTTACGGGGGTCCCGCTACCCGGATAGCGGGCTGGGGGTCAAGGGGGCTAGCAGCCCCCTTGCGGGGTTCGGGGCAGCGCCCCGGCCCGAAATTTTTTTTGAGGGGGAGAATGTTGCGGAGTATGTGTATGTGTACATTTGTATATATATACATGTATATATAAATAAAGGGGAAAATGGCATCCAAAGGATGCGTGGGGCAGCACCTTGGGCGCTGTGCGCTTAGGTGCTGTGCGCTCAGGCGCAAGCGCGCCACGTGTCGGCACGTGGGCGCTTTGCGCATGAGCGCTGCGCGCAGGTGCGCAAGCGCGCCACGTGGGCGCTTTGCGCACTTGCGCAAGCGCGCAGGTGCGCAGGCGCAAGCGCGCAGGTGCGCAAGCGCGCGCGCCACGTGTCGGCACGCGGGCGCTTTGCGCACTGCGCAAGCGCGCAGGTGCGCAAGCGCGCGCGCCACGTGTCGGCACGCGGGCGCTTTGCGCACTTGCGCAAGCGCACAGGTGTGCAAGCGCGCACGCGCGCCACGTGTCGGCACGAGGGCGCTTTGCACACATGCGCAAGCGCGCTCGC
This sequence comes from Agapanthus africanus, assembly GCA_030015575.1. Taxonomy (NCBI): domain Eukaryota; kingdom Viridiplantae; phylum Streptophyta; class Magnoliopsida; order Asparagales; family Amaryllidaceae; genus Agapanthus; species Agapanthus africanus. The sequence continues at coordinate 112,184,086 of JASDDO010000029.1, forward strand.
CACGTGTCGGCACGCGGGCGCTTTGCGCACGTGCGCAAGCGCGCAGGTGCGCAAGTGCGCGCGCGCCACGTGTCGGTGCTGCACGCTGCTAAAACAAATTTCTCAGAAGAGAAATCAGAGAGGAGTTGGACTCCTGGGTGTGTTTTTTTTTTTTTTTTTGGGTTTAGTGAACGATGTTCTTCTTCCTCCTGTTGCTTGCTGGATCTTGAAGATCAAGAGATGTGAAATCTCAAAATCTCTACTTTTTCAGATCTAATGATAGATCCAAGTTCCCCTTTGTGGGTTTTGTGGTGAAAAACTAATTTGTTTTGAAAAAGGAAGATTAAAACTCTTGATTTAATTCAAGAGAAAGAAGAAGGTTTTGGAACCTTGAAGATGGAAGAAAGAGCTCAGCTCTGAGACTTTTTTGTTTGGAGAGAGAGAAAATTATGAGATATTTTCATTATCTTTGCCTTTATAGGCCATACACTTTACAAATAGCCCCTTGGGCTTCACAAAATGGCATTTTGCCTATTTCATGGCTCATGTGCCATTTCTTTTTGCACATAAGCCATGGGCTTTACAAAAATTTGGCTTTATGCCTATTTTTCTTACATTTATCCATAAATAAAATAAAAGAAATGCAACAAAATTATTTATTAAAAAATTTTAATCTTGGCATGGGGGAGGTCGGCCGCTTCATGTTCGGGCTCGACCCGGGCATGGGCCCACTGGGTCGGGGCCTGGGCCCACTTGGCTTGGTGTTGACTTGGATTTTGACTTGGTCAACCGGGGTGTAAATTTTTACCCCAACAAATTGCCCCCCATCAATACATGCACACCACATATGTGGGTCGTGTGCATGAAATTGATGGATCTTCTTTTACTTGGAGGCGACCTGATTTGGTTCCCGCTTTTTGGGAAGCCGGCGCTGCCCTTTTTATAACATGGACGGTCATTGCTTGACATGTCTCCGAGACGGAATGTCCGTGATAGACGTTTCCCTGGCCCGGAGCGATTTGATTTCCGCTTTGTAGAAATCCCGCGCTGCCCTTTTTTGCGACTTGGACGGTTGATACTGCCCTTTTAGCGACGTGGACGGTCGATGCTGCCTTTTTTGCGCTTGGACGGTCGGTGCTGCCATTTTAGCGACGTGGACGGTCGATGCTGCCATTTTAGCGACGTGGACGGTCGATGCTGCCCTTTTTGCGACTTGGACGGTCGATGCTGCCCTTTTAGCGACTTGGACGGTCGGTGATGCCCTTTTAGCGACTTGGACGGTCGATGCTGCCCTTTTTGCGACTTGGACGGTCGATGCTGCCCTTTTAGCGACTTGGACGGTCGGTGCTGCCATTTTAGCGACGTGGACGGTCGATGATGCCCTTTTAGCGACTTGGACGGTCGATGCTGCCCTTTTTGCGACTTGGACGGTCGATGCTGCCCTTTTAGCGACTTGGACGGTCGGTGCTTGATTTGACTTGCTCTGCTTCTTGCAGTGTCAGGGGTAGACTTGACTTGCCCCGCCTCTTGCGGTGTCGAGATTGAATTCTGACTTGCTCCGCTTTCTGCGGTGTCGGAGTGGAAGTTGACTTGTTGATTTCGATTTGGGTTGACGTCAGTATCGCTACGCCGGAACATGGTACCAGGAGCGAATCATCATTTGTCATGACAGGGTTTGGGAATTGGTTTTTGTTTGGCATCTGCATTGCTGCACTGGAATAATGCCAGGAGCAACTCATCATTTGCCCCGAGAGGATTTGGGAATTGACGGCTTAGGAGGCAGGTTTAAATCCCTATCACCTAAGACTTTTCGATTTTATGGACCGTGAGGGTCCTATTGAAGCATTTTCTCCATACGAGTCGAAAGGATCCCGCAGGTGTATTTTCTCCTTAGGAATCGTGAGGATTCTTAAGTGTGTGCCTCCTTTGCGAGTCGTAAGGCTCTCACGCGGGAATTTTCTCCTCTCAAAGTCGAGAGGACTTTGAGAATGCATTTCATCTCCTTTTCACGAGTTTGCGCCCTTTCAGGTTTTCACAAACTCGCCGGCAGTCCTGCTGTTTTTACTCACGGAGCCCTTTCGGGTTTTCATCCGTGCCCATTTTGCTTGTGAACATACCCTTTTTTTTCTTTTTTCTTTTTTTTTTTTTGGACTTTGAATGTGGTCTCACCGGTTAGGACTTAGGAGATATTAGGATTGTTTTACGCCCGTGGATTGTATACGGTTTTGCAGGATGTATGATCCAGACCGTAGGGCCAGAAAAATTTCAGGGCTTTGTTGGCGTCTGCATCGCTGCACTGGAATGTGGTACCAGGAGGGACTCATCATTCGCCGTTGGGGTATGGGATTTGGAATTTGGTTGGCGTCTGCATCGCTACACTGGAATATGATACCAGGAGCGACTCATCATTCGCCACTTTGGGGTTGGGGACCTGGAATTTGGATCTTGTTTAGCATCAGCATTGCTGCACTGGAATAATGCCAGGAGCAACTCATCATTTGCCTTGGGAGGACTTGGGATTTGGGTTTTTGGTCAGCATCAGCACCACTAACACTGAAGCGAAATACCAGGAGCGACTCATCATTTGCCGTTGCCCGTTGGGGAACGATGGCTTAGGAGACAGGTTTGGGTCCCTATCACCTAAGGCTTTTCAATTTTATGGGCCGTGAGGGTCCCATAAAGCATTTTCTCCCTAGAGTCGTAAGGATCCCGCAGGTGTATTTTCTCCTTAGGAATCGTGAGGATTCCTAAGTGTGTTGCTCCATTGTGAGTCGTAAGGATCTCACGCAGGTGTTTTCTCCTCACAAGGTCGAGAGGACTTTGCGAGTGTTTTTCATCTCTTTTCACGAGTTTGCGCCCTTTCGGGTTTTCACAGACTCGCCGGTAGTCCTGCTGTTTTTACTCACGGAGCCCTTTCGGGTTTTCATCCGTGCCCGTTTTGCTTGTGGACATACCGTTTATTTCTTCTTCTTCTTTTTTTCTTTTTCTTTCCTTTTCTTTTTTTTTGCCGCTGGTGGGACTTTAAAAGTAGTCTCACCGGCAGGATTTGGGAGAAATAGGGGTTATTTACGCCCGTGGATTGTATACGGTTTTGCAGGATGTCTGATCCAGACCGTAGGGCTGATGTTCTCAATTCGCCTGCGACTTGGAGCATTCATGTGTAGTATTTCTTGAGATATCGGCCATTAATGGGCGGCATGGGCCTTTCTCCCTCTGCACTTATTAGTTGGTAGGATCCTCCGTCGAACACTTTCTCAATGACGTATGGTCCTTCCCAGTTTGGCTCGAATTTTCCCTTGGCATGTCGATTGAGGATGATCGGTCTTTTGAGGACCAACACCAATTCACCTTTCTTGAAAGCACGGAGACGAGTTATCTTGTCATAGGCCCGTGACATTTGGGCTCGGTATAGCTCCAGATTTTGCTGCACCGCGAGCCTCTTTTCTTCGAGGGCATCGAGTTCTTCAAGTCGAAGGAGCACGTTTTCCTCTTCTGTCAACTCATGCTGAACGACCATTCTTAAGCTTGGAACTTCGACTTCGAGGGGGAGGACCGCCTCCACTCCGAAGAGCAATGAGTATGGAGTGGACTGTGTTGGAGTACGGTGCGTGGTACGATATGCCCACAATGCCTCGTGAAGTTTGAGATTCCAGTCTCTCTTGTTGGCTGAAGCATTTTTCCTCAGGAGCTTGCATAGAGTCTTATTGAAGGCTTCGGCTAGCCCATTGGCTCTTGGATTGTAGATGGAGGAATATCTCCAGTCTATCTTGTGCTGAGTAGCGAACCTTGAAACATTGAAGCTCTTGAAAGAAGGCCCGTTGTCAGAAATGATTCTTCTTGGTGTACCAAAGCGGTATAAAATATTGTGTTGGAAGAATGTCAGAATATCTTTTGTCTTGACTTCTTTTAGCGGGACAGCTTCAGCCCATCTGGAGAAGTAGTCTGTGGCGGCCAGTATAAACCGATGGCCTTTGGATGACGGAGGATCAATTGGGCCAACAATGTCGGTGCCCCAGACTTCGAAGGGCCACGACGCCACCGTAGGATGCAATGGATTGGGATGCTTTTGAATGAAATCACCATGGATTTGGCAGATCTGACACTTCTTTGCATGCTCTCCGCAATCCCGTATCATAGTGGGCCAATAATACCCAAGCCGTTTGATTTGAAGTCGCATCTTGGGGCCAGATTGGTGAGCACCGCAAATGCCCGAGTGAACATCTTTCATGACCTTTTGGGCTTCGGTGACAGACACCTGAGCCAGAGTTGGTCATATGACCTGCGGTATAACGTGTCATTTACAAACACGTATCGGAGAGCTCTTTTCTTCAGCTGAATCCTCGCAGATTTTTCTTCGGGCAGCCTGTCGTATCGGAGGTACTCTATGAAGGGTTCTCTCCAATCGGGCTCGTCTTGTATGATCGAAGCTTCTCCGGCAGGACTGCTCTTCTGTTCCGCGCTTTCCTCTTCCCGTAGAGAGACTGGGGGTAGAATTTGTCGGCTCCTGACTGTGATCAGAATTTCGTCCATGTCAGGATCAGCCAGCTCCTTGGCTAGGCGAGCGAGTACGTCAGCCTTTCCATTCAACGCTCTAGGGACTCTCATTAGTTCAATGTGAGTGAACCGTTTCATGAGTTCCACCACTCGGCCTCTGTACCGAGCTAACTCGGGTTTGTATATTTTATAATCACCGCTTACTTGGTTGACAACGAGCTGGGAGTCACCGTAAACTCGTAGCCGACGGATTTCCATTTCTATGGCGAGCTCCAAACCAGCTATCAGAGCTTCATACTCAGCTTCATTGTTTGTCCGAGGCTCGGTGAGAGCGAAAGAACGCCGTAGGGTTCCCATTGATGGTGTGATGAACACCAACCCTATCCCTGCCTTTATCTCCGGGACGCTTGATTTACTGGAGGTCCTTATCGATGAGGCCCCATCGATGTAGAGCTCCCAACATGGCTCATCTCCCTCGAGGTGCAGCACTTGTTCGTCGGGTAACTCACAATTTAGCGGCGACCCTTCAGGTATAGGATGAGCGGCGAGGAAGTCTGCAAGAGCTTGCCCTTTCACTGCTTTCTGAGGAGTATAAACTATATCAAACTCAAGTAGCATGACAGCCCATCTTGCCATTCTGCCGGCTAGGCTTGCTTTGGTCATCAAGTGTTTGAGTGGGTCGACCTTGGAGATCAGCATAACCCGATGAGCGAGCAGATAGTGCCTCAGCTTCTTCACAGCAAATATTAGAGCCAGGCATTGATTTTCGATTGGGGAGTAGTTGTGTTCCGCCCCGACTAGAGTTCGACTGAGGTAGTAGAGAGCATTTTCTTTTCCTTCCTCGTTATTCTGGGCAAGGAGCGCACCGAGTGACTCGTCCAGCGCGGCAGTGTAGAGAATCAGCGGTTTATTTGGAATGGGAGCGGCCAGCACTGGAGGGTGCAATAAGTATTGTTTGATGCTTTCGAACGCTGCTTGACAATCGGCATCCCAGATAAAAGGAGCTCCTTTCTTCTTGAGCTTTGAGAAGGGCCTACATCTTCCCGATAAATTTGAGATAAACCTCCGTATATAAGCAAGCTTGCCTTGAAAAGATCTTAGCTGCGTCAGACTCTTCGGAGGGGGCATCTCCATGATGGCCTTTATCTTTGATGGGTCAACTTCGATCCCTCGATGTCGGACTATGAAGCCCAGGAATTTTCCCGATGACACGCCAAAAGCGCACTTCAGAGGATTCATCTTCAGATCGTATTCCCTCAGCCTGGTGAGAACGGTCCTGAGATCTTGGATATGATCGGCCTTGGCTTTAGTCTTGACGACCAGATCATCAACATAACATTCGACGACTTTATGGATTAGGTCATCAAAGATATTAGTCATTGCCCTTTGATATGTAGCACCTGCGTTCTTCAGTCCGAACGGCATCACCTTGTAGCAATATATCCCGATCGGGGTTCGAAATGCTGTGTGTTTCTCATCCTCAGGCGACATCTTGATCTGATTGTATCCAGACGAGCCATCCATAAAGGTGAACAGCTCGTAATTTGAGGTGTCATCGACCATCATTTCCATGACCGGTAGCGGAAAGTCGTCTTTAGGACATGCCTTGTTGAGGTCCCTGAAATCGACACAAAGTCGGATCTGCCCATTTTTCTTCCTCACTGGGACTATGCATGCGATCCAGTCCGCATATTTCTCTTCCCTGATAAAGCCGGCATCGATGAGTTTCTTGGTTTCCTCGATGACCTTTTCTTCCAACTCCCTTCTCATTCTTCGAGGAGCTTGTTTGACTGGCTTAGCATCAGGAGATATAGCCAACTTATGTACGGCCACTTCAGGGGAAAGGCCAGGCATTTCTTTGTATGTCCACGCGAAGCAGTCGACGAACTCATGCAGCAGGGCAGTTATCTGCGCTTTCATTTCCTCTGACAAGAGCGAGCTAATGTAGGTCGGCCTTGGATTATCGGGCGTTCCTAAGTCAATCTCGGTTAGCTCATCAAAGGTTTCTTGTCCTCCATCTTCGAGCTCTTGAGGAGCTTCTTCTGGCTCGGCTATTTCGTCATCATCATTTGATCTTTCGCTGGCCTCACCAACATGGATCATGTAGCACGCTTTGGAATCAGGTTGAACGTAGCCTATGCCCCGCCTATCTGGAATTCGTCCATCGATGAGTGCTCGGACCTGGGGTGGGTGCCATAGCCCTTCGTAAAACTTTGCTTCGGACTCCGTTTGGTATAACCGGCACCCGCACTTCTTAAAGTATTCCCGCATCTCAGGCGCATAGTATCTGGGATTGAGGACGGCTCTTATGCCTCTCTCATATGGAAGGCACGCGACAGACAAATCGTCCGGGTGCGCAACAGGGTTTGACCCATAAAACAAGATGCCCTTCTGTCCACTTTTCCTCCCGGGAACGTAGAAAGTTTTCAGCTGGTCCACGGTGGAGATTGATAATGCATCAAGCTCTTTGCACATTTGCTCTGGTACACTTGTAACGGCTAGGGACCCTTCTGCAACTTCGAAGGTCTCTCATAGTTTCGCTTTTTGCATGGGGGTCCAATCTGTACCACTGTTGCACGATAGGTCCTCTTCCTCTGACTCTTCAGTGTCACTGCCAAGATGAGGGCGGACTTTGCTGCTAGATGGGCCTTCAGCATCAGATTTGTCTGTATCGCTGCCGAAATGAAGGCGAGTTTTACGGAAGGACGGGCTTCCATCGTCGGACTCATCAGTGTCGCTACCGAAATGTGGGCGCACTTGGGCGTTTTTACTTTTGAAAGTGACAACCGGCGCAGATTTGCTTTTGGGTCTTGGGGCTGGTCTATCCTCAGTCAATTGTGGCTTAGCATTTTGGTGGTTCATAAAGTACCGAGAATCTTCATAGCGGACTTCATGCACACCGAACGGCTGGATGTCTCCGTCAATGCGTCTTTCTTCGCCATTTTTGGTATACTTCATGCATTGATGGAGAGTTGACGGAATGATGCAATAATCGTGGAGCCATGGCCGCCCCAAGAGAATCTTATAAGACGTGTCGGCATCGATCACGTATATCTTAGCTTCAGTTTGCAGATCCCCGAATTTGATTGGCAGAGCTATAGACCCCAGAACTTGCTGGCAATTTTGGTTGAAGCCTTGAATGACAATCCTTTCCCTTGACAGGTGTCGGACGTCCATCGACAAACTCTTCAGCGTCCGCAAGTTCATGATGTTCACTGAGGACCCCGGATCAATCAATATGCGATTAATTCGATCTCCGTCGCTGTACCCGGTTACGTAAAGCGGCCGATTGTGCTCAGCCGTTCCTAGTAGCAAGTCTTCATCCTTAAATGTGACTGCGGCGGCATGCAGAGCGTGCTGGGCTTCTTTCATATTAATTTCCGCAAAGTGAGCCTGATACCGCTCGGGGTTTTGCAGAGCGTGAATGAGAACATCTCTAAGCTCCTTAGATAGGACCAAGGCGTCGTAGATGCTCAGGAGAGACGGAAGCTTCCGAAGATGCGCCAAGACATTATAGTCCACCGAGGAAGGACTTATGTTTTCATCAGCCGGTTCTCTGCCATCTTCTTCATTAGTGACTTGTTTTTCCTTCCCTTTTGGGGCGTTGCCCTGATTTGGCGGTAGAGCCCTGCCTCTTCTGAGCTGGATTTGATTGGCCTTTGTGGTGAGCTCCTCGTCCTCTTCGGGAAAACAGAGCTCATCCTCGGAGTCGCTGCCAAGATGGATGGCATAGCAGGTCATTACTGGGATCTCTTCATTGGAGTCTTCTTCTAACTCCTCCGGAATTTCAGCCGCTTGTACAGGGAAGAACTCCTTCAATTGAATCAATGTTCTTTCCTTTTGTTCATATTCTTCGAGGGAATCGATATATTTTTGAATGGTCGATCTCCCTGCAGACTCTTTTTCACGCCGAGCTGCACTTTTCTTCTTCTTCAGCTTCTTGGATTTTGAGCCTGATGGAGCCGCATTGGCAGCTGGACTGGTAGGCTTCTTCTGCCCTTCCCATTCCGTCCTGGGTTCTTTCTGAAGTAGCTTTATCATCTTCTTCGTCTTATTAGATATGTGCGTACTCCACGGAGGCCGCGATGAGTCAGTTTCATCTCTCAGGGCAGCGGGTTCGGCTGTCTTCTCCCAGAAGGCTTCAACTTCTGTCTGTATAAAGTTGGTGGTTGCAACTTGATTGTTCACCAACACACTTTTGGACAGCTCGATCTCTCCAGCCTTGTACTGCTTCTCGACCCAATCTTTGAAGATATAGCAATTCTCGATCGCATGGCTCACTACTCGGTGGTACGGGCAATACAAAGGATTGTCGGTCATTTTTGCTTCCTGGGGTCTTTTCGACTCCGGCAATTGTAGGCCGTTGTTCAAGGCATCTTTAAATATCTTGCGGACCTTGTCCCTTCTGAAAGAGTAAACCTTGTTCTTTTTCTCCTCTAGAGAAGGCCCATCTCCTCCCAGCAATGGCTTTCGAGACCGGTTAGTTTTGGATTCGGCCGCCCTTCGCTTTTCTTCATTATCGGAGGCATTGAAGACATTGGTACTGCTGGAACTCCCGCTTCTACGGTTGTCGTCCCGCTTGCTTTTCCAAGTTTTGTCTCTCTGAGAGTCTGGCGGGGACTCTTGCTTCGAGCGTTCCAGCATTTGGACTTTCTTGGTTAGCTCCTGGAATGTTTTGAGGCCTGCTGTACACAAGAATGGGACCATCCAATTGCTGAGGTTCCCAATGAGAAGGCTAACGGACTGGTCCTGCTCCAGCGGCGGTTCGCACTTGACCGTGAGATTACGCCATCGGGCGATAAAGTCAGTGTTACTTTCATTCTTCCCCGGCTTGGTCCTAACAAGGTCGGCAATGGAGATTTTATCACTGACGCTCATGAACCTTTGCCGGAACAGAGACTCCATTTGGGCAAAGGTAATGACGGACCCGTCTGGTATGCTCGCGTACCAGTCGAAAGCAACACCGGTCAGGCTGTTGACAAACTGACGAAGAAGGAGCGCGTCATTGCCCCCTGTATTTCCGCACGATGCTTTGAAGTGGGCGACGTGCTGATTTGCATTCCCCGTTCCATCAAATCTTCCGAACTTAGGAATGACGTAGCCGCTTGGGAACTCAATCAGATCGTACTGCGCGGGATATGGCCGCCCACTACTGCCGATTTCTTTTTGAGCTTCGGCTTCGGCCACCAATGTTTTAACCTTGCTGGTGACCAAATCCAATATCCGATCCTGTGTTAGCGGGATAGTGCTATCTGGGGCCAAGGCGTCCCCAGAAGCGGAGTGTGGCCGGCTTTCATGCGGCTCGACCAGTCTTGGACCCAAAGGAACAGGCATTGGCTGCCTCAGATTGTCATCACCCGGCTGATAAGTAGCGGCTTGTGCTTGATTGGGAGGCGCTCGAGCAATTTGAGCCGTAAGCTGCATCACCACGTTCGTTAAGTCGTCTATCTTCGAATAGAGCTTGGCCATCTCTTTATCTTTGCTCCTGAGCTGTTTTTGAAGCTCTTGAAGCAGCTCTTGCTCCGCAGTCCTGGGGCGGAAAGTCGGCTCCTCCTCGCTGTCCGAGCTTGACTCTGCATGGATCGAGGGGTCTTTCTGCCTATCATCCTCATCGAGAGGGTTTTCTTCATCCAGCGGGGGCGGCTGTTCTTGGGCAGCGGCAACCACATTCGGGCTAGATTGAGCTTGGGATGTGGTGGCCCCATCCTTGCTTTTGCTGCGAAGGTTGTCGCTGGGGCGTCCTCCCGCCATATAGACCGTATGGATGATGTATCCAGCCATCTTTCTATCATTGGAAGCTGATTTCACGGATCGCTATCTTGACCCCCTTGCTTCGGTAGCTGGTAATCGATTGAAGGCGGCTGGCCTAACCAGGTTCTTAAATGGTGCTGGCGCTTCTTTTCTGGATTTGCCCCGCTGCTTTCGTGCGGCACAGAGCGCCTGATAGACTCTTGAAGAGACAGTGTCATACTTTTTATGTTGGGGCTGGGACACCTCTTTTTGTAGCACTGTTCGGACCGCTGTCTTCTTGATTCTGGCGGTCATGGCATTTTTCTGAACCCACTTCAGAGGCTCGAAGGAATTGCTGATTCTTACGTCCGACTTAGCCGTCGTCGCGGGGCAATCCTGCACTTGGAACTTCACATGATTCCATTTGGCTGAAGCCTTGGCCCTCTTGTTGGCTCGATACCTGAGCCGCTTCTGCCTTAACTTTTCTGTTCTAAGCACCTGGCAGACTTCAGCTTTTTGGGAAGACACCGTGGACTGGGCGATGGAGGGCTTTGGAGATACGCTCGATTGTGCGTTTGTTGGAGTTATCGCTTGAGCTCGTCCGCGACATTTGTTGTTGCCCTTCGCACCGGAAGTCTTGCCCCCAGCTAGAGCGTCAGGGAATCGTTCAGACACCATCTTAAGTTTCGGTTGTGGTTCCTTAGCAATCACAACATTCGGCCTCTTGCCCCTTGGGACCGGGTTGACCACCTGTTCCGCCGGGATTTCCGCCAGATGAGCGCTTCCAGCAGGGTAGATGATGACGGAGCCAAACTGGCGGGGTGGTTCCTCCCACTGTCGACTGAGGCTTGCAGGGAGAACCACCCGAGCGTTGATCTTGACCACGTATGGAATCGGGGTCACGTTGGAAGCTGAATTCGTCTGGAGAGACATTGTCCTCGAAGGTTGATTGCTGCATAGAAAAGAAAATATCACTTCAGTATAGACAATAGATATGTATATTAATTGAGTTCGCATGAACGTTTAACCCGAAATATGGGAGGAGAGAAAGGTCCCACCGGGCGTGCCAGAATCTGTAGGGTGTTTTTCGTCACCCTATTGAGATGGGAATACGCGCGCGCTTGTCAGGCGTACTATAGATTCCCCCTGCCTAGGGTAGGCCGGGGTTTAATGATTGTGGGGATCCGAATCTCCGGCAGCCGCGGACTAAGCTGCCGTTAATTACCCCTCGCCTTTGGGGCGAGGGAACCTCCGATTAACGGGTTAAACTGGTCATGCGAACTCAATGTGCAGTGTACGTGTGTTTTGTTTCGAAAGGGGGGTTTTGGATATATCGGGAGCCACGCAGAGTTTTTACGGGGGTCCCGCTACCCGGATAGCGGGCTGGGGGTCAAGGGGGCTAGCAGCCCCCTTGCGGGGTTCGGGGCAGCGCCCCGGCCCGAAATTTTTTTTGAGGGGGAGAATGTTGCGGAGTATGTGTATGTGTACATTTGTATACATATGTATATATATACATGTATATATAAATAAAGGGGAAAATGGCATCCAAAGGATGCGTGGGGCAGCACCTTGGGTGCTGTGCGCTTAGGTGCTGTGCGCTCAGGCGCAAGCGCGCCACGTGTCGGCACGTGGGCGCTTTGCGCATGAGCGCTGCGCGCAGGTGCGCAAGCGCGCCACGTGGGCGCTTTGCGCGCTTGCGCAAGCGCGCAGGTGCGCAAGCGCGCGCGCCACGTTTCGGCACGCGGGCGCTTTGCGCACTGCGCAAGCGCGCAGGTGCGCAAGCGCGCAGGTGCGCAAGCACGCGCGCCACATGTCGGCACGCGGGCGCTTTGCGCACGTGCGCAAGCGCGCAGGTGCGCAAGCGCGCGCGCGCGCCACGTGTCGGCACGAGGGCGCTTTGCGCCCTTGCGCAAGCGCGCTGGTGCGCAAGCGCGCGCGCCACGTGTCGGCACGCGGGCGCTTTGCGCCCTTGCGTAAGCGCGCAGGTGCGCAAGCGCGCGCGCGCCATGTGTCGGCGCTGCACGCTGCTAAAACAAATTTCTCAGAAGAGAAATCAGAGAGGAGTTGGACTCCTGAGTGTGTTTTTTTTTTTTTTTTTTGGGTTTAGTGAACGATGTTCTTCTTCCTCCTGTTGCTTGCAGGATCTTGAAGATCAAGAGATGTGAAATCTCAAAATCTCTACTTTTTTAGATCTAATGATAGATCCAAGTTCCCCTTTGTGGGTTTTGTGGTGAAAAACTAATTTGTTTTGAAAAAGGAAGAGTAAAACTCTTGATTTAATTCAAGAGAAAGAAGAAGGTTTTAGAACCTTGAAGATGGAAGAAAGAGGTCAGCTCTGAGACTTTTTTGTTTGGAGAGAGAGAAAATTATGAGATATTTTCATTATCTTTGCCTTTATAGGCCATACACTTTACAAATAGCCCCTTGGGATTCACAAAATGGCATTTTGCCTATTTCATGGCTCATGTGCCATTTCTTTTTGCACATAAGCCATGGGCTTTACAAAAATTTGGCTTTATGCCTATTTTTCTTACATTTATCCATAAATAAAATAAAGAAATGCAAAAAAAATATTTATTACAAAATTTTTATCTTGGCATGGGGGAGGTCGGCCGCTTCATGTTCGGGCTCGACCCGGGCATGGGCCCACTGGGTCGGGGCCTGGGCCCACTTGGCTTGGGGTTGACTTGGATTTTGACTTGGTCAACCGGGGTGTAAATTTTTTCCCCAACAGAGACTAGGTACACTGAACGGACTGGCCGAGAACTCCCAGATGGTATTATACCTCACGTCAGATAGCAGTTCTCTGGTGACACTGGTACAGCTTAGTTTGTTGACCCGAGATCATCATAGAGTCTTGTGTGTCTCCAACTGTGCTTTGATTTCCACCCTACCACGGCTCTACTGAGTCATGCAAACAGGTGGTTTTAGGGTACAGTCCCGATTCACATGGAGGCAATGAGCGATAGGAGGGGATTCGTCTCTCCCGGTATTGAGGGTTGATGTTGCGCTATGCTCGACTGGCCATAACTGGAAATCCCTGGCCACGGTTGCAGTGATTTACTGGTAAGTGTCATCAGTAGTTTTACGCTTGTTGTGGACCTTACATCGGCATGACTTATCAAGCTACTGGGGTCTGACGTTTACCACCCCTAGGCGAGATATGCGACATATCAGACGAACAGACCGGACTGTGCGGTAAGTGTTACTGATTGGATTCGTAGGAGTGTGAGCAGACTTGCTCGTTGATCTTCTGATTTCTCAATACCTGGGTGGCCGTTACGTTTAGCACACCGCTTGCGGCTTGTGGGTGATTGATATGATCACCACCTACTGCCGGCGTATTGACGAGTCTTTAGAGTCCTACACAGAGCTTTCCTGGCTCAAGCGAAACGAAATAGGAGCGCATATGAGATATGTGCGGGACTGAGAATAATACCAGTATGAGATACTGTATTCTATTCTCGTGATTTGTATCATCGGTCGGTTATATGTGATATAGCCGGGTTACCGAATCAAGTGTTGATTCGATATATTGATACACTAGATATTAGTCGGTTATATGAGATTGTTAGTGTATATGCCCTAGAGGCCATTACTGTATCATACTTGTTTGTATATTACTTAATGGAGGCTTGGGATATTCACCTTGTATAAACAATCTTGCTCAATATAGTAGTATGCTACTTGGTTTGTTTCTACTTCAATGTGTACATGTGTTTATTTTGCGATATCACATATACGCATTAGTGGAGCCCTTAGGATCTTTGCTTGATTACCAGCGTTGTGATGGCAGTCACACTAGTGGGGGCTGGGTAATCTGTAAGCACATCCTTATACAGGTCCCTAGTCGCAGGACTATCGAAACAGGGCATCGATACTCCGGAGTAGACTAGCGTATGCGCTTCTCATCCCAGTGTGGGAGATGGTCTGTCCCACAGCCATCAGTACGTCGTACTAGAGATAGTATACGGTTGCTCGTTAGGTTACGAGTACACTGGACAGGACTCGTCGGGAACTGACAGGTTGGTATTATACCTATCGTCAGTTATCAGTTCCCAGGTGACATGAGTACAGCTTAGTCCGCTGACTTGACACTGGCACTTCGCCTCGAGTGTGTTCCCACTGCACTTTGATCACTACCCTACCACGGCTCAAAGGAGTCGTGCAAACAGGTAATGGTTGGGTGCAGTCCCGAAGCACTTGGAGGCAGTGACGGTTAGACAGGATTCGTCTCTCCCGGTATTGGGGGTTGACATCGCGCTGTGTCTAGGAGAGCCATTACACGAGTAGTCCCTGGCCAGGGCAAGCGAGATATACTGGTAGGCTTCCAGTGTTATCTCAGGGTGTTTTGGGCTTCACTCCGACACGACTTGTACCGCTATTAGGGGACTGACGTTTTACCACCCCCTAGGCCCGACATGCGATGTATCAGACGAACAGACCGGACTGTACGGAGAATGTCACTTTCAGACTCAGTAGGAGTTCAGATGGGGTTCACCTCGTCAGCCTTCTTGTCGGCATCTACCTGGGGACCGTTACGCACAGCTAGTGCCGCTTGCGGTCTGTGGTTAAACCCACTGCTAGCGTAGTGTCGAGTCTTTAGAGTCCCACACAGAGGGTATTCGCCTCTGGGCAAAACAGAGTAGAGGTCGCATGGTTTTGCGACAGGGTTCGTTCTCATCCGCGCACTTGTGCACGTTTGGAGTCCGGACGGATATTGCCAGCAGGCTCTGGTTTGAGCCAGATGCTGGTATATGTTTTGGGGGTTGCTTTTATATCTCGGTATTCTTGTTCCTCGGAACGAGAATGCCGGTGTGTATGCACAGTTGCTTGAGGCGGAGGATGAGGTATTTCATTAGGGTTTCGGAACGGGTGCGTATGCACAGTTGACAGTCGTCATTTTCCAAACCCTAATAGATTTATGAAATATCAATTAATAATAGTAATTAAATGAAATATTGTTATGGTTGATTTTGTTGACTTGTTGACCATGGTTGACTTGTTGACCATGGTTGAATGTTGACCACCATCATGCTTTGTAAGGATTCTCCTTGATTCTTGCTTACACTCATTTATTGAAAGTATGATAGTGGTCATTCCAAAACAACCATCAACTATTCTCATTTCAATTATTATTATTAATTAGATAATTCCTTTTCTTTTAGTTATGGTTGCAAAAGAAAAGAGCTCATTCTATCATAATCATTCTCTCTCCTCATTTCATCTTCTTCTTCCTCAAGCTCAAGGTGATTCCTTCTCATGTGTTGAGAATCCCTCACCTTGAAAAAGAAACAACTCCTAGACACTCTCTACTCACTCTAGGATCAAGGGTTTAGCAAGCCGGAGATTCTAGTTCACTCAAAGTTCGAGGAAGAGCCCGTAGGTTGAACCCTCAGGTGGATCCATCTTCGACGGAAGAAGGTGACGAGGAAAGAACCATCAACCTCTACAAGGTTTGAAGAAGAAGGAGTTCAAGTTTAGGTATAACCATCTTTCCGAGTAGCTAACTCTCTTTAGCAAGTTTGCTAGTTCTAGTTTAGGAAAAGATCCCGACTTTGTTAGTCCATGTTGCCCCATGCGCTAAAAATTTGTTTTTTATACCGTTTCCTCCTCCCCGTAAGAACCGGGGGTCGCAACGTGGACTTATAGTGGTATCAGAGCCTAACTAAACTTAAACTAGCTTGGTAGTGAAGTGTAACGAAGTTCGGAACCGGAAAAATCCAAAAACTAAACTTTTACAAAACCCTAGTTTCTGTTAAATTTTTTTCTGGTCAAAACAAGATTTGTTATACACCTAAATTCGGCTCAGGGTTTTGTGTGAACACCCAAGAAAAACGATCCCCTAATTCGTTCAAACCGCCGCGGATCCGCGGCCTCACCTATTCTTCGAGCCGTGGATCCGCCGCCGTTTAGTGTCTTCTGGTGATCGGGTTTCGTGCAGTGTGTCTCTGTGTTGGTTTTGGGATTTTTAAAATATGTTATATGTGCCCAGATTTTCCAGAGCAGAAATTTACTTTTGGGGTCCTATAATTCCGTATTTTTTTTTCCGAACTTCACTGCACTTTGACTTTGATGGTTATATCTGTGATGTTTGCATGTATTGAACGTCGGCTAATCGCTATAAGTCGATTAGTCGGGGTTATACATCTCTGTGATCTGTGTTTGATGTTGGAATGTGTATATGAATGTGTTGGACTGTCGCGGGTGAATAGCCGGGGTGGATGTGAGATGAGCTTTTGTTTTTCTTTCATTCATTTGTAAATGTAAATTGATGTAATAATATTATTTGTATGGCCGCACAACCGGGTCGAGGTTGTAGCCGTCATTGTATAATTCTTTTTACTGTTTTTGCTCCTAGGATAGACCCATGGAGGGGTGCACAAACTACCGGGTTCTTGGCGGGTAGTTTGCCGCACCCGTAGGGGTCTTGGGTGGGGTATTTGCTATTCACTGCGACCGTGTAATCCGCTTTTCGTTGCAGGCTCGAACGGATTGCGGATTGCTAGTATATCCAATGTATTCATCTGTGATCTGTAATGTCTATCATTGCTTTATATTTAGGCGTTGCTTATGTTTTACAGCCGCGCTAGCCCAGCCCCCGCTCTGTCGTTAGTTAAGTAACCTAACGAGTGATGACGGGACCCCGTAGCGAATGCGAATGGCATAGGCGTACGTCATATTTTGGTTGTTTTCTGCAATGGTAGGATTAAATGATGGGACGCATTAAAAGAACTAATGCAAGAATATCACGCATTAATAGAACTAATGCAAGATAATAAACCAAGTTAAAGTCGTTGGAACACTTTCGAAAAAAACCACTCGGTTCTTTTCAAAACTAACTTTTAAATGCGGAGCTTGAGCCACTCCTTCTAAAAGCTATCTCGTTCCATCGATTATATCAAGTTCACTACGTTCACGGTTTCGCCAAAACCATCCGTAGCCCTCCGTCGTTTCATATGAATATTTAACAGTATTCAAGCTGTGTTTGTTGGCCTTAGTCAAGGCACAGTGTTTGGTAGCTGGTAGGTATTCATATGTTACATAGATAGAATGCGTTGGTTTGGGACAGTAGTATTGCCTTGTTGGCCATAGTCAAGGGTATATACGGGTGGGTTCAAATTAACCTGGATAACGACGGGAAGAACTTGACATGTGACTTATGATTTGTTGGCCTTAGTCAAGGTCATAAGAGCATGGGGCAAAAATCCATATCGGGAGTTTCATAAGTACTGAAACTTGCTAGATTTGCATACCATTTGGAGTGTGATGATTCTGGTAGGATTCCTTCAGTTTCGTCACGCGATGATATTTGGATCCCGATCCTACTGTGAGTATATGCTACTCCTCGGGAAATTTCTCACTAAACGATCAATGCTATAAACCTAGTAGGTGCCTAGAAAGGTGTTAGCGGGGCTACGCCCCCAGGGAAAAGAGGTTCTTAAATTAAGGAACTTCGCGAAAGCGTTGGAAAACCTCCCTCGAAGTACCGACACTAGCCTGGCTGAACGGTTAAGCAAGTATTGTGCGGTGGGATTAATCCCGGCTAATTCTTCCTTTGTGGTTTGAGGAGGGATTCGAGAGACAGTGGGAGCCATCCTGTTTAGATAAATTAAAAACCATTCTAAACTTGCAAGAGCAACGTGCTAAGTGTTTCTTCTCTCCCCCTGCAGCGACCAAATCGAAATGACTGGACTTAAGTTACTTCTAGATAAAAACATACTGACAGGGCCAAACTACAAAGATTGGCTCAGGAATGTCAAATTGGCAATCGCTTACGACAAGCTGGGGTATCTTCTTACCACCAAAGCTCCCCCCGTCCCAGGTCCCACCTCCAGCGTCGCGGATAAGTAAATCCGTAAGACTTGGGAGATTGATTGCGCGAAGGCCAGGTGCCTCGTGCTTGCCTCTATGGACAACGAACATCAGAGGAGGCATGAGAATATGGACCTTGAGTCCATATTTCTCCATACAAAAGAACTGTATGGAGAGCAGTCTCGTATCGCAAGATACGAAGTGTCGAAGAAGTTATTTTCGACAAAGTTGGCCGTCGGATCATCGGTAGCGGACCACGTGCTTAAGATGATTGGCTACACTGAGGAGCTCGCGGAACTTGGGACCACGTTGGACAGTGAACTCTATACGGATTTAATTCTCCAGTCCCTTCCATCCACTTACGCCCAGTTTATACTGAACTTCAACTTACAAGAAAAGGAAGTTGAACTTTCAGAACTCCTCAACCTGCTGAGGAGCGCAGAGGGCACCCTACAGAAGGGTAGGGAAACACCCACTTTGTTTGTAGGAGGATCTTCTTCCTCTAGGTCTAAGGTGAAAGCCAAGGGAAAGAGGAAGAAAGCCCCCGCCAAACCAAGAGGCGGTGTTAGTAAAGTGGGTACGAAGGGAAAGGAAAAGGCAACAAAGATTGCGGGGAAGCTTGTTGGAAAGGAAGAATGCTTCTATTGTCATAAGAGTGGACACTGGAAGAAAGATTGCAGGGCTTGGAAGGCCAGGACACAGGAACTGAAGCAGGTTGCGGCTTCAGCTTCAGGTGTGTATGTTATTGAAAACTGTCTTTCTATAAACTCTACTTCCTGGGTATTGGATACCGGATCAGGATCTCATATCTGTAATTCTTTGCAGGCATTGAGAAACCGTAGGTTTTTGAAAGAAGGTGACATGACCCTCAGAGTTGCGAACGGAGCTAGCATGGATGCTAAGGCCGTGGGGGACTATCATCTGGGAATGTCAGATGGGCATGTTTTGGTTTTGCGTAATTGCTTTTTTGTACCCAACACAACTTGTAATATCATTTCTGTATCTTTGGTTTCTAAAGAAGGTTATGAATTTGCGTTTGTAAGTAATGTTGTAAACATTCACCTTAATCAAGTTCTGATTGGGTCAGGTACACTGAGCAATGGTATATACGTATTAAACCAACCACAGATTTTCAATATCCAGAATACACACAAAAGAAAGTCTCCAGATATCAATCAGGATTTCTTATGGCATTGTAGACTGGGTCACATCAATGAGACACGGTTGACTAAGTTACATAAAGAAGGATACTTGGATCCGTTCGAGTATCAGTCTTATGCCACTTGTGAATCTTGTCTCATGGGAAAGATGACAAAGACTCCGTTTACTGGACACGGAGAAAGAGCGAGCGAGCTCTTGGGACTCATACACAGTGACGTGTGTGGTCCAATGTCTACACATGCGCGAAGCGGTTATTCATACTTCATTACTTTCACAGACGATTTCTCTAGGTATGGACATGTCTTCTTAATGAAGCACAAATCCGAGGCCTTTGAGAAATTTCGGGATTACAAGAATGAAGTTGAAAAACAAACAGGCAAAAGTATTAAGATTCTAAGATCGGATCGAGGTGGTGAATACTTGAGTGCCGAGTTCCTGGACTATTTAAAAGAGAATGGAATTCTCTCTCAGCGTACTCCTCCATACACTCCGCAACATAACGGTGTATCGGAAAAGAGGAATCGAACCCTATTAGATATGGTTCGTTCCATGATGAGTAAGGCTGAGTTACCGCGATCTTTCTAGGGATATGCACTAGAAACTGCTGCACATCTCTTGAACCAAGTTCCTACTAAGACTGTGCCTACCACACCATATCAGATGTGGAGTGGGAAGAAACCCTGTCTTAAATCCTTTAAGACATGGGGATGTCCGGCTTTTGTAAAAAAGCAGCATGCGGACAAGCTCGAGGCACGCTCAGTACAGTGAAAGTTTGTGGGATACCCAAAGAACTCCAAGGGGTATCTATTCTATTACGCAGAGGAGCAAAAAGTCCTTGTTTCTCGTCATGCCCACTTCTTGGAAACTGAGTTTTTGGAAAATCAGATAAGTGGGAGTGCAGTAGAACTGGATGAAATTCCAGAACCTCAGACTATTACTGAAAGCTTAGTGGAACCAGAGGGTTCAAAAGAACAGGACATTCCTATGCCGCTCCGCAGGAGTAGTAGGCAGTCTCATCCGCCCAAGAGATACTACGGTTTTCTCATAGACGGGGATAGAGAGGATTGCATCATAGATTATGATGAGCCTACTAGCTTCCAGCAGGCCGTTCAGAGCGTTGACTCGGTAAAATGGCTGGATGCAATGCGGACCGAAATGGAGTCCATGTACACCAACAAAGTATAGACATTGGACATTGCTCCAGACGGGGTAAAACCCGTAGGATGCAAGTGGATCTTCAAAAGGAAGATTGGTGTAGATGGACAGGTTGAGACCTATAAAGCTAGACTTGTAGCAAAGGGTTTCCGTCAAAGACCTGGCTTGGACTATGACGAAACCTTTTTCTCCAGTGGCTATGCTGAAATCCATTCGGATCCTTCTTGCCATTGCTTCCTTCCACGATTATGAGATTTGGCAGATGGACGTAAAAACCGCTTTTCTAAATGGAAATTTAGAGGAGTGTGTCTATATGGATCAGCCAGAGGGTTTCATTCAGAGTGGGAGCAGCGGAAAGGTGTGCAAGTTGCTTAAGTCCATCTATGGACTAAAGCAGGCATCGCGGAGTTGGAACATCTGTTTTGATGAGACGGTCAAGGAATTTGACTTTATCAAAAATCCAGATGAACCATGCATCTATAGTAGGTTTGTAGCGAGAACTGTAGTATTCCTTGTTTTATACGTGGATGACATTCTCTTAATAGGAAATGACATTCCTATGCTACAATCTGTCAAGGGTTTCTTGTCACACAGGTTCTCCATGAAAGACCTCGGTGATGCCTCATACATCCTGGGGATCCGGATCCATCGTGATAGATCCAAGAGGATATTAGGACTTTCACAGTCCAGGTACATCGACACTGTACTGAAAAGATTCAGTATGGAAGATTCCAAGCGCGGTAACCTACCGGCTTGTCACGGGATCACCCTCTCTAAAGAGATGTCTCCCAAGACTGATTTGGAGAGGGATCGCATGTCTATCATACCCTACGCTTCTGCGGTACGCTCTATAATGTATGCGATGTTGTGTACCAGACCGGATGTAGCTTATGCACTGAGTGTAGTAAGCCGGTATCAGTCAAACCCTGGGGAGAAACACTGGATAGCAGTAAAGAACATTCTCAAGTACCTGAGAAGGACTAAGGAGATGTTCTTGGTGTATGGAGGAAAAGACCTCCAGATCGAGGCCTTTGCTGACTCCAGCTTCCAGAGTGACAAGGATGATTCCAAGTCCATGTCGGGTTTTGTCTTTACCCTCAATGGAGGGGCGGTGTGTTGGAAGAGTTCCAAACAGGAATCCGTTGCAGACTCGACTATGGAAGCGGAATACATCGCTGCATCTGATGCCGCAAAAGAAGCTATCTGGATGAGGAAGTTCTTGAAAGAACTTCAGGTGGTTCCGTCCATTGTTGACCCAATACCTCTGTATTGCGACAACAACGGGGCTATAGCTTTAGCGAAGGAACCCAGGTCCCATCAGAGATCCAGGCACATCTTAAAGCGGTATCACCTGATCAGGGAGATCGTGGATCGCAAGGAGATCGAGGTTCGGAGGGTTGCTTCAGAAGAAAACACTGCAGATCCATTCACCAAGGCCCTAACCCAGACTCAGTTCGAGCGGCTGATCGAGATGATAGGTCTTCGATACGCCAGTACATGGCCTTAGTGCAAGTGGGAGATTGTTAGTGTATATGCCCTAGAGGCCATTACTGTATCATACTAGTTTGTATATTACTTAATGGAGGCTTGGGATATTCACCTTGTATAAACAATCTTGCTCAATATAGTAGTATGCTACTTGGTTTGTTTCTACTTCAATGTGTACATGTGTTTATTTTGCGATATCACCTATACGCATTAGTGGAGCCCTTAGGATCTTTGCTTGATTACCAGCGTTGTGATGGCAGTCACACTAGTGGGGGCTGGGTAATCTGTAAGCACATCCTTATACAGGTCCCTAGTCGCAGGACTATCGAAACAGGGCATCGATACTCCGGAGTAGACTAGCGTATGCGCTTCTCATCCCAGTGTGGGAGATGGTCTGTCCCACAGCCATCAGTACGTCGTACTAGAGATAGTATACGGGTGCTCGTTAGGTTACGAGTACACTGGACAGGACTCGTCGGGAACTGACAGGTTGGTATTATACCTATCGTCAGTTATCAGTTCCCAGGTGACATGAGTACAGCTTAGTCCGCTGACTTGACACTGGCACTTCGCCTCGAGTGTGTTCCCACTGCACTTTGATCACTACCGTACCACGGCTCAAAGGAGTCGTGCAAACAGGTAATGGTTGGGTGCAGTCCCGAAGCACTTGGAGGCAGTGACGGTTAGACAGGATTCGTCTCTCCCGGTATTGGGGGTTGACATCGCGCTGTGTCTAGGAGAGCCATTACACGAGTAG
The DNA here is from genome assembly GCA_030015575.1 of Agapanthus africanus. Lineage (NCBI taxonomy): Eukaryota > Viridiplantae > Streptophyta > Magnoliopsida > Asparagales > Amaryllidaceae > Agapanthus > Agapanthus africanus. The sequence continues at coordinate 112,206,665 of JASDDO010000029.1, forward strand.
TCCCTGGCCAGGGCAAGCGAGATATACTGGTAGGCTTCCAGTGTTATCTCAGGGTGTTTTGGGCTTCACTCCGACACGACTTGTACCTCTATTTGGGGACTGACGTTTTACCGCCCCCTAGGCCCGACATGCGATGTATCAGACGAACAGACCGGACTGTACGGAGAATGTCACTTTCAGACTCAGTAGGAGTTCAGATGGGGTTCACCTCGTCAGCCTTCTTGTCGGCATCTACCTGGGGACCGTTACGCACAGCTAGTGCCGCTTGCGGTCTGTGGTTAAACCCACTGCCAGCGTAGTGTCGAGTCTTTAGAGTCCCACACAGAGGGTATTCGCCTCTGGGCAAAACAGAGTAGAGGTCGCATGGTTTTGCGACAGGGTTCGTTCTCATCCGCGCACTTGTGCACGTTTGGAGTCCGGACGGATATTGCCAGCAGGCTCTGGTTTGAGCCAGATGCTGGTATATGTTTTGGGGGTTGCTTTTATATCTCGGTATTCTTGTTCCTCGGAACGAGAATGCAGGTGTGTATGCACAGTTGCTTGAGGCGGAGGATGAGGTATTTCATTAGGGTTTCGGAACGGGTGCGTATGCACAGTTGACAGTCGTCATTTTCCAAACCCTAATAGATTTATGAAATATCAATTAATAATAGTAATTAAATGAAATATTGTTATGGTTGATTTTGTTGACTTGTTGACCATGGTTGACTTGTTGACCATGGTTGAATGTTGACCACCATCATGCTTTGTAAGGATTCTCCTTGATTCTTGCTTACACTCATTTATTGAAAGTATGATAGTGGTCATTCCAAAACAACCATCAACTATTCTCATTTCAATTATTATTATTAATTAGATAATTCCTTTTCTTTTAGTTATGGTTGCAAAAGAAAAGAGCTCATTCTATCATAATCATTCTCTCTCCTCATTTCATCTTCTTCTTCCTCAAGCTCAAGGTGATTCCTTCTCATGTGTTGAGAATCCCTCACCTTGAAAAAGAAACAACTCCTAGACACTCTCTACTCACTCTAGGATCAAGGGTTTAGCAAGCCGGAGATTCTAGTTCACTCAAAGTTCGAGGAAGAGCCCGTAGGTTGAACCCTCAGGTGGATCCATCTTCGACGGAAGAAGGCGACGAGGAAAGAACCATCAACCTCTACAAGGTTTGAAGAAGAAGGAGTTCAAGTTTAGGTATAACCATCTTTCCGAGTAGCTAACTCTCTTTAGCAAGTTTGCTAGTTCTAGTTTAGGAAAAGATCCCGACTTTGTTAGTCCATGTTGCCCCATGCGCTAAAAATTTGTTTTTTATACCGTTTCCGCCTCCCCGTAAGAACCTGGGGTCGCAACGTGGACTTACAGAGATATGACCGGATCATTAAATCAAGTGTTGATTTAATGATTTAATGTATAATTATATATTTGATATATTACTTTACATTAAATAGTATTGGTTCACTTAAGATTGATTTTCTCACTTGATGTGCACAAGTTCTATATATGATATATGTTTGTGTACTAGTTTGCATCATGATTGATGATACATGCAAACATGGGTGGGTGTGTGACATACACCATGTTAATTATAATTTAGGTTTTTATTTATCTTAATTATTCAAAATGGTGGCTTCTTTTGTCATGGCTTGAAGCTTCATGAAGCTTGAAGCAACTTTGACAAAGTCCACTCATTTTGTCTTGATTAAGATATTCATTAACTAAACCATTATAATTAACTATGATTTAGTCTCTACAAAGGTTAACTCACCCATGGTTGCATTATGATAGACTTCACTTGATTATTCTTTTTAAATAATTCATTCTTATTCTTTTCTTCTTCTTTCTCTTCTTCTTGAGAAGAAAAACTTTCTAGATTTTTTCAAGCGAAGATTTAGAGTGAGAAATCCAAATCTAAAGTGAACCTATTTCCTATTTCATCATCCTCTACTACCTGCCATTTAGTTTAGGGTGTTCTCTTCACAAAGTTCTTGACCTAATGAAGATGGAGCTTGAGTTTGAGTCTCCTCGATGTAGATCATCTTCGGCCTCGAAGTCAACGACCTAGCCCGCTCATTTCTTCGAGGAAACCATCACCCGAGTCCGGGATCTCGATGATCGCAGCGAAGGGACGTCAACACGGAGCTTTAGAAGTGAAGGACCGGATCTACAAAGGTTGTAATCCCTTTTCACTTAGAGTTAAAATGTTTAAGTTGCTAGTTTTCGCATAATCTCTAGTATACGATCATGGTTAGGGTTGTTCGGCACGGCTATTTTTTTTAAATCGGGCATGGTTGATGCCTTGTAGAATCTTGTTAGAGTGCCTAGGAACCCTACAAGATTAGGGTGTTCACTTCATTTAGTGAGTGAGAGCTTGTGTTAAAGAAACTTCAAGGTAGATCATCTGAGTTATCGAAGATCGGAAGCAAGCTTGCATCTTTCTCTTCGTGGAGCCTCTCGAGAGTCCGGAACTTGATGATCGCAGCGAAGGGACCACAACACGGAGCTTATGAAGTGAAGGACCAGACTACAAAGGTTGTAATCCCAAACTTTTAGATGTTAAAGTGTTTAACATGCTTTGTTTCGCCTAATCTCTAGTCTAAGATCTTGGTTTAGGGTTGTTCGGCACGGCTAAATTTTAAATTGGGTATGGTTGATGCCTTATAGACCCTTGTGCGTGTGCCTAGTAACCATACAGTGGTATCAGAGCCAAGCTAGAACTTTAGGCGAAGTCTAAAGTCTGATCGAACCCCGAAACCCCGACACGAACCCGTTCTCTGGAAATTTTTCAAAAGTTGACATTTTCCATATTAAAAATACTTTAAAAAATCAGCAGGGAATTATAAGAATTTATGTGAAAATCGAGCCCATAATTCCTTCAATGCGCCGCGGAACCGCGGCAATACCCTTGCTTGCACGGCGGTTCCGCGGCCGTACAGTGCGATTAGGGCTTTCTTTTTCACTGTAACCTCCGTACCAATTTCATGATGCTTCTGGGTTTTTTTTTTAATTTATACTCAAGTGTTGAGTTTTCTGGGTTGTATTGGGGACTCGTTGATTCGATCGGATAATTTAATTTCGTTTAAGTTTTTTTCCGGATAATTTTAGAAACTGTTAAAAAGTTCGAACGGATATCAATAACTCACTTTTTCCCCTGTCGGAAAATTTATCAAAAGTTGGATTTTTTTCTCGAGTTTGAAACTTACGGAAAATCATGCAAGTAACGTGGTGGACCTTATATAAGAACACAAACCTTAACTCGATTATGTGACCGTCTTGAACTGCCTCTAGACCTTAGGGTTTGGGGCAGTACGGCGTTGCCACATGTGAGGCGTTGGCTTGACCCTTTACGGCTGGACCATTGGTACTGTAGCATGTGATGGATACTTTTTGAACTCCGCTCAAGTGTTGAACTATTTGGGAAAACTTAGGTGTTTGATTATTCAATCGGAAAGTTTAATATTGTCTATTTATCTGGAACGTGATACAATATTTGGAATCCACAAGTAGTTATGAGATAACTAATTTGAATGTTATAAATCTAGCAGTTCAGTCTCAGATGATCAGTTGCCGCGGAATTTTGATGTGATCAAAAGTCTGTCGCAATCACGTAGTGTACGCGGATACTCGCTGGATAAACTTAATAGATAGCCACGCCCCATAGCCCTGACCAAGTGACTGTAGGAGAACCCCGTCGCCAAAAGCATCCGTTCGGGTGTTCGCGGCAGCGGTGTTCCGCCTTAGTGCACTTCGTCGACGGCATCCGGGGGTGCGGCCGTCTACTAAAGTTTGCGACGAGCATTCGATCAAAATGTCGGGAATCTTGTTGAATTGCCCGACTTGATATTGAAAAGTGTTTTCGATAATTGAGACTAAAATGCGGGGTTTTTAATTGTTAGGCATGCGATGTCTAAGGAATTCAATTGGTTAGGCATGCGATGTCTAAGAAGGTTGCGGATTCCAACTGTTATAGTTTTACACTTTCTTTTCTGCGACGTATGTGGTGTATCGCCGGCTTCGTTTCTATACATCAACGACAATTGGGATACGCATACTTGCTTACGTTGATGATATGAGATATTATGTGTTGCTGTGATATGTTATATTGGATCGTCGTGTTCTGAATAGCCGGGGGTTTTATGTGAGATGAGAGTTTTTCTTTTTCATTCATGTAAAATTCATTTGTATGTAATATTCTTTTATTTAGGCACTTCCGGGCTGAGGATGATGTCACCATTGTATATTATTTACTTTTCCGCATTAGGTAGACCCAAGACGGGGAGCAAAAGTAACCGGGTTCTAGGGTCCAGTGGGAGACCATCTCGAGGAGTCGAGACCGGTCTCCTAACCCTAGAATTGGCAGTGTTACTTGCCGCTCTCGTAGGGGTCTACGGATGTGGGTTTGGCTATTCATCGCGACCGTGTAATCCGTGTTTTATACAGGCTCGTATTAAAAACACGGACGTCCTAGTATATCCAATATTTCATATATGTTCTTCGGCTCCAATGTTCTGTGATGAGATCATATTACTGCCTGAGACGAATGTTTATATTATATATATGAGATATATATTATATTGCAGATTTCGTTTCAAAAGTGATGCTTGTGAAGCATAATAAAATGGGACTTCATTAATGAGATTAGTGAAACTAAAAGAAACTTAAAAATGTTGTAGAAACTTGTTTAAAAACTGGTAGCTCTATTTTTCTTGCTTTGCATAGCGGTGTTCCTTGTAGAAAATCCAGCACCTTATTCGATAAGGAAAGAGCCGAGATCCCTTCACCGGGAGTGATCTCTTTAGCGAAACTAGCAGATGCTACAAACTCGGTTTGTCTTTTGATTGTTTTTATAGTTTCTGCTTTGCATAGTGATATTTGTGAAATATCCTGCACCTTATTCGATGAGGAAAGAGCCGACGATCCCTTCACCAGGAGTGACCTCTTTAGAAAAACTAGAAAAAGGCCTAAAAAACATTCCATTTAAAATCACTCGATTCTACAACGATATCAAGTTCATTACGCAAAGGGTTTTCTTAAAAACCTGTCGTAGCCCTCCGTTATTTCAGATAAGTAATTCTTAGTATTCGTGTTGCGTTTGTTGACCTTAGTCAAGGCGTAGTGAGCGGTAGCTAATTAGTACTTATCTGCAAAGCATATGATGCGGTTGAGTTATGGTAGTCGTGCGACTTTGTTGACTTTAGCCAAGGGTCGTGCGGGTGAGTTTAATTCAATCGGGAAATGATGGGTTAAACTTGGCTAGCGCTTATGATTTGTTGACCTTAGCCAAGGTCATAAGTTGCTAGGGGTAAAATATTATTGGGAATTTCAAGTGTTGAAATTCGCAATGAGATTGCATACCTTCTATGAGATAGTTGGATCCCGATACCCGCTGCGAGTAAGAGTTACTCCTGGAAGAGTTTTACACATTAGAATTAGCCGATCAAGAAGGTGTCTAGAAAGGTGTCAACGGGGTTAAGCCCCTTGAAAAACGAGTTTTATTTTAATTAGGTTCGTGCGAAAGTACGGGGAACCTCCCTCAAAGTACCGGCACTGGCCTGGCATAAAGATTGACGAACTTGTAGCGTGTAATTAATCCCGGCCAGTCTATCCTTTTAGGGTTTGAAGGAAGATTTGACTAAAACAGTGGGAGACATCCTGATTAGATAAATTGATAACCAATCTAATCTTGTAAAAGCGCACGCTGAGTGTTTTCTTCTCTCTCTCTCCTGGTAGCGACCATGTCACGCCTTAATCAAGATAATAATACGGATGTATTACCCGAACCCGCTTGTTATACTGCGCTAGGGAACGTTGGTCCCGCTCCAACTTATAATTGTTATAAGACAGAGCAGGAAATTGGGGATTACCAGAATTCCCGTGCCGCCTAAACGAAGAAAGTGCATGTTGATGCATCTTCTTCGGGTATGTCATTACACAGAACTGTTTCTCAACATCCTTTACTTCCTGGGCATGAGATACCGGATCAGGATTCCACATATATAATTTGTTACATGGGCTACAGATAGGTAGAGAACCGAGAACGGGTGATAAGTTTCATGAGATAGAAATGGTGCAAGTGTTGCAGCCAAGTCTGTTGGTAGTTATCACCCTGTATTATAAGAATACATTGATTCTGAACGAATGTTATTAGATACCGAACATGATATACAACATCATATCAGTCTCTTTATTAGTAAAGAAATGATATAATTTTGTATTGTTGGATAATGTTTTGAACATTTCCTATATCAAGAGTTGATCGGTTCAGGCACGTTATCTAAAAGCATAGACATTCTAAATCAAACCACAGTTCTTAATGTACAGAACACACACAAGAGGAAAAGTTCAGAAATGAACAAATCCTTCTTGAGGCATTGTAGACTAGGTCATATCAATGCGACCCGACTAGCTGAAGTTAAATAAAGATGCATATTTAAATTAGTTTGAATTTACATCTTGTGAAACTTGCCGGTAATGTCACAAAGATAAGATGACCATAGCTCTGTTTATTGAAAACAGAGAAAGAGTTGGTGAACTCTTGGGATTGATACATGCTGATGTATGAAGGTCCCCTGTCTACACATGCCAAGACCGGTTCTTTGTACTTCATTACATTCTCTGATGATCTCTCAAGATTCAGACATATGTTCCTGTTGAAACACAAGTCCGAAGCTTTTGAGATATTCACAAAATATAAGTTAGAAGTAGAGAACTTAAAACGCGTATAAGTATTATGTCCTTTGATGAGATCAGGGAGGAGAATACTTGAGCACGGAGATTCCTGGATTATTCTAAAGGAGAATGAGATTCTCTCTCAGCATTACTCCTCCGTATACACCATAGCACGATGGTATATTGGGGCGGAGCAAACACACCCTATTTGATATGGTGTGCTCTATGATGAGTACTACTGAGTTTCCTATTTCCTTTTGGGATTTATGCACTTGAAAAGCTGCATACCTATTGAATAGGGTTCAAATCAAATTAGTTGCCTACCACTTAATATGTGATATGGAATGGGAAGAGCCCATTTCTTATGTTTGTTAAGATTTGGGGTTGTCCAGCCTATGTCTAAAAGCATAATCCGGACAAGCTCGAGGCAAAGTCAGATATGTGGAAGTTTGTTGGATATCCCAAGCAGGCGCAAGGGAATATCTTCTACCTAACCGAGGAACAAAAGATGTTTTGTTTCTCAACATGCCACCTTTGTGAAAGGGAATTTCTTGTGAAGAAATTGGTGGTCATGAGGTAGAACTGGAAGGAGTTCCAGCTATACAAACTACAGCAGATGATTTGGTAGCAACAAAGGATTCAATAGATTCTAACGAACCTCGGCCTCTCCGCCGATCTAGTAGGCTTCCTCACCCACCTGAAAGATACTTCGGTTTCTCTAGGACAGTGGGAGCGAAGAATACATCATGAGATGATGACCCAACTAGTTTCGAGCAGGCCATCAGGAGTGGGACTCTGTAAGAATGGCTGGATGCTTAGCGATCTGAGATGGAATCCTTATACACCAACAAAGTATGGAATTTGGTTGCTTTATCTGAAGGGTTAAATCCCTATCAGGAGCAAGTATATCTTGAGAAGATTACTTGGTGTACATGGAAAAGTTGAGACTTTCAAAGCTATGCTTAAGTCCATCCAGATCCTACTTACCACGGCTACATACCATGACTACGATATCTAGCGGTTGGGTGTCATGACTGCTTTTCTAAATGATGATTTGGAAGAGAGCATCTATAAGTACATAGCCAGAGGGCTTCGTAGACAGTGGGAGCAGCGGAAACGTGTGCAAGTTGTTTTATATGATAAATCAGTCATCGCGGAGTTGGAACGTCTGTTTTGATGTGGTAGTCAAAGAGTTTGACTTCATCAAAATGGTAGATGAACCTAGTATATACAAAAAAGTAGTAGAGAGTATCGTTGTGATCCTCGTAGAGTACGTGGATGACATACTCTTGATAGGAAAAGAGTTTCCTATGCTACGCTTGGTCAATCTCCTCTTATCACAATGATTCTCCATATAGGCTCAAGGGGATACCTCCTAAATCCTGGGTTTTGGATCTATGAGATAGATCTAATTGGATGTTAGGATTCTCACTAGTTGTAGTGAGATGGTATCAATCGATCCTGGGGAGAATCACTGGAAAAGGTTCCAGGGTGATAAGGACGACTGAATGTCAGTCGCAGGCATTGTCTTTACCCTCTGTGGAGGGACGGTATGCTGGAAGAGTTCCAAGCTAGATACCGTGACTTACTAGACGATTAAAGGCAAGATACGTCGTTACCAAGGATGCTACCAAAGAGGCAGTCTGGATATATATAAGTTCATGAGATGAACTTCGTTCCTACCATTGTGTGACAATGGAGTTGTGGCTTATGCCAAGGAACCCCCGTCCCATCAGAAATCCAGATATAATTCTTAGGCTGTATCGCCTGATCATGGAGATGATTGATCTCCAGGGAGATCGAGGTTAGGAGAGTAAACACAGAGGACAACAGCGCGGATTCACTCACAAACCCCTTTTTCCCAGTGGAGACTTTTATGGGATGGTTGAGTATGAGATACTTCAACCGCAGCTAATTGTTGGGTATGTGATACCACAACAGATGGCCCTAGTGCAAGTGGGAGATTGTTAGTTTTATGTATGCCCTAGAGGCCATTACTGTACATACGATGTATATTTTAGTGGATGCTAGGACATATATAGGGAGGACTTTCTTGCTCGACATGATAGTATGCTATCTGGTTGTACTTTATCTTAACATGTACTCTGATTGTCTCTATATTACATGTTGATAAAGCCCTTAGGATATGTACTCGACTACTGGGACTATGATGAGATCATACTAGTGGGGCCACGGTAGTCGACGAGTACATCCTATAACTGTTCCTAGTCGAGGGTGTATCGAGACAGGGCATCGATACACCAGAGTAGACTAGCTTATACGCATCTTGACCCATATGATGGGCGATGGATGATCCCATATCCATCGGTGTTTAACATCAAGGATGGTGTACGGGTGCTCAGTAGAGACTGGGTGCACTGGACGGACTCGCCGAGAACTCCCAGATTGTATTATACCTCACGTCAGATGGCAGTTCTCCTGTGACACTGGTACAGGTTAGTCTGTATACCCGAGATCGTCAAAGAGTCTTGTGTGATTCGCACTGTGCTTTGATTTCCATCATACCACGTCCAAGAGGACGTGCAAAAAGGTGGCTTTTGGGTACAGTCCCGAATCACATGGAGGCAATGAGCGATAGGAGGGGATTCGTCTCTCCCGGTATAGGGAGTTGATGTTGCGCTGTGTTCGATTGGCTATAACTGGAAATCCCTGGCCAGGGTTGCTGAGATTTACTGGTAAGTGTTATCAGTAGTTTCTCGAACTGTTATAGACCTCAAATCGACACGACTTATCAAGCTACTGGGGTCTGACGTATACCATCCTTAGGCGAGATATGCGACATATAAGACGACGAGACCGGACAATACGGGAGTGTTACTGATTGGATTCGCAGGAGAATGTACAGGATTGCTTGTTGATCTTCTGATCGCTCAATACCTGGGTGGCTGTTACGTTTAGCTGACCGCTTGCAGCTTGTAGGTGTTTGATATGATCATCGCCTACTGCCGGCGTATTGACGATTCTTTAGAGTCCTACACAGAGGTTTCTTGACTCAGGAAAAACAGAGTAGGGGCACATATGTGATATATGCAGGACCGAGGATAATGCGATATGAGATACCGTATTCTATTCTCGCGATATTTGATATCACCCTGGTCATCGGATCAAGTGTTGATTCGATAAATCGGTAAATGATATATTAGTCGGTTATATGCGATATAGCCGGATTGTTGGATCAAGTGTTGATTCGATGATTTAATGTATAATTATATATATGATATATTAAATTATATTAACTAATATAAGCTCACTAAAAGATTCTTTTTCTCACTCGGGTAATACATTGATATACATGCGATATATGTTAATTGTATTATTTTATTTTGTTACAATAAATATTGTATATGTGATATATAATATTGTAACATGTTATAATTACTAATGCAACATGATTAGTGGAGATTAAACAAGGTTAGGGTTTGATTTGGGTTAGCTCATTCTTGAAGCTTCTAGAAGGTTTTCTTTTTGTCATGAGCTAAGATATTTTGTATGGTATTTTGTAACCCAAAGCACACCCTTAACTCAAGTTAACTCTCTACAACGGTTAGCTATTATTTTATTAGCAACCATGGTTGCATAAGAAATTATCGCAACATTTCATTATTCATCACAAATGATTATTCATCTTCTTCTTCCTTCTCTTTTCATGAAAAGCTTTCTAGCTTTTTATGAAGTGATGAAAATGAGTGAGTTAATGAAAATAAATGAGAGCTTAAATCCTACTTCATCATCCTAATCTATCCTAGCCATTTAGATTAGGGTGTTCACTTCATTTAGTGAGTGAGAGCTTGTGTTAAAGAAACTTCAAGGTAGATCATCTGAGTTATCGAAGATCGGAAGCAAGCTTGCATCTTTCTCTTCGTGGAGCCTCTCGAGAGTCCGGAACTTAATGATCGCAGCGAAGGGACAACAACACGAAGCTTATGAAGTGAAGGACCGGACTACAAAGGTTGTAATCCCAAACTCTTAGATGTTAAAATGTTTAACATGCTTTGTTTCGCCTAATCTCTAGTCTAAGATCTTGGTTTAGGGTTGTTCGGCACGGCTAAATTTTAAATCATGCATGGTTGATGCCTTATAGACCCTTGTGCGTGTGCCTAGTAACCCTACACAACATCATATGAGGTGTACATGTAACTGTAGCAAGATATAAGTATCTACATACAAGAAAGTATGTATGATGTATTTCATAAGCGCAATAGCACAAAAATCAACGTCTCAATATCACATGTCAATACAATACCACTTAGGGGTATATGCAGCTATAGCAAGATATGTGGGTGTACATGTCAGTATGTATGCATGATGTACATGTAGCTGTAACAAGGTATGTTGGTGTACATGTCAGTATATATGCATGATGTATATGTAGCTATAGCAAGGTATACGTGAAATGGAATAAGAGTCACTACCTCAATCATCCCTATCCAATACAATATCACGTATGTATATGTGTCGGCTGTATCTCATATGCACAATGGAATAAGAGTCACTTTACAATTATCCCTATCTAATACAATATCACGTATGTGTATGGGTTGTGCGTGTCATGGCAATTACCGACGGTGTGTGTGTAGCATACAAATTAGTGCTCGTACAACATGAACCGTCAGTAATGGTGTTGTGTCCAAAAGGTACAAGTCAAGGTATAACAGGTAATAATATGTAATGACGCTCATGCACAATCAACTCATATGCGAATAATATATATCTATCATATCATATCCAGTCCTGACGCATAACGCCATACGGGCGATTTCCCCGTAAATGTTAAATCTACTCACCGATGATCTAGAGCTACGAAAATCCGACCACCTGCTTCCTTTTTTTCGCAGCGTCCGATGTGCCCACTTGCGATCCTAAAATTTCACAAACACATCACATAAGGCTAAATATTCTACGTCGACACAAAGATAACGAAATGCAAGGATAACGCCCACAAGATAAACACACTATGCACCTAGTGCACAAAACATGTACGACATCGGCACAACCCTAGCTAGGATAGCTAAACTACGCAACCACCAAGCCTAGACCCCGATCGTATTGATCGCGCATTCATAGCACAATATATCACGAGGAGGATAATAAAAATAACATCGCAACGTCCATTAGAACCTAGGTCCAACTTTTTACCGAAACCTAGCAAGCAATTTTATCGCAAATTAGCACAAGTCTAAAGCTAACACAATTCTAGCGATTTCCATCACCACAAGTAACTTAAGTAAGTCACCCAAACTATTACCACAATTTTAATCTCACCCAAATATGATTTAGTAAAACTTAGTTTGCTAAAAACCTCAATTAGACAAATTTGGAACTTAACAACAACTTTCATCCACTAGATTAAGTGTTCCAAATCTATACATATCAATTAACTATATCATCAACTTAAACCTTAACTTGATTTCCACAAAAATTATCATGAATCATCTAAACATGCAAATTAAGCTATATTAAACATTTAAATAGCTAGCTTAATGATTTTAACACAACAAACAAAGATTAGGTTTAGAATTTTATACCTCCTCAAGAACACAAATTAGCAACTAACACCAAATTTAACCCTCCAAAATGAAGTCTTTCTTAAAGATCTATGCTTGTTTAGAGATGAAGAATGATGGGTAGTGATTTGTGTATGAGTTTGTGGGATTATTTAAGGATTTGTGATGATTTTTGTGAGCTTGAAGAAGATGAAAATGGGCAAGGAAAAAAAAGTGGGCAGCATAGAGGAGGGCTTGACCAAGGCAAGGAGTGGGGGGATTTTGTGGAAATTGTGCAGAAATTTCTAGCTAAAATGCAATAAATGCTCATAAATACAATAAATATCCAAAGCCGCCTCATTCTTTTCTTTAAAAAAATTCCTTTAAACACAAAAATCTAGATATTATGCAAGGATGGATTAAGCTTAAACTAGTGATTAGATTAGCATAGATTCATATTAGAAGTAATTAACCCAAACCAAAAATGTAATTACCACTAATTATGTGTATAATTAACAAATTAAAATAATATTTTAATTAGGGAAAAAAAATTTATGTGAACCAAAATTTTCAATTGACCCCCAAAGCCCGCAAACTAGCACTATTCTAGTTAAACTAGGTGCAGTCAAGTCTGTACTGAAATTTGATCACCTCCGGGTTATTACGGGAAACACCGACTATTTTACCCTAAAACGGAAAAATTCGCATAACGATTTCTAAAACGTTACAACTTAGAAGTAAAGTAGTTTACATTTCGATTCCGCATGATTCACTAGTTAAAGATCTAGGTTAGGGTTCTTTTAGCATGGCAAAATTTTAATTTGGCATGGATGATGCCACCTGAAACCTTGCTATCGTGCATAACAACCCTACAGAGGTATCAGAGCCTGGCTAGAGAATTAGACGGATTGTGTAAGATTACAAAACCGAAACAACTCCGAAACACCCGATTCTAAACCCAAGTTTGTGTCGAAATTTTCTGAGAGTCAATTTTTTTTTTAAACAATTGCAGAATGTTGTATGAGATGCAACATGAACACAGTGAAAATTTCAGCACTCCTCACCGGATTTTGGCCGGCCACTTTGCTCATAGAACCGTCCTGCTCAGCCAAAGAGCAGAATTTTAGGTTGAAATTTGCACTGTGTTACAGTCTCTTGGGTTTGGTATTTCAAGTGTTGTTTGTTTTTGCTAAATTTTCATGTGATGTTATCTTTAAGCATTGGCTATTCGGAGTGTTTTGTATTTGTAATTCTAGTTTGTTTTCGGGTTATTTAGACAGTGTTAAAAAGTTCAATTGGATATCAAATACCCACTTTGACCCATGATGGAAAATTTTCCAAGAGTTGGATTTTTCCATAGTTAAAGAACATTCAAATATCGTGCAAGTGATGCAGTGGAGCCTCTATAAGAACGAAACCCTAACTCGATTCTGTGACTGTAAGAACAGCCGCTAAATCCTAGGGTTTGCGGTAGTTCCGCGGCGCCACATGTGAGGCATTGGTTAACCCTTCTACGGCTGGTTCATTGGTACTGTGGCATGTACTGAGTATTTTTAAACTGCGCTCAAGTGTTGAGCTTTTTGGGAAATTTTGTGTTTTTGATGATTCGATCGAAATGTTTAACGTCGTCTAGCTTTTTCTGGAATATGATACAATATGTGGAATTCATATAGTTAGGCATGAAATGCGAAGTATGTGATATTTCGAGTTTATGATGTCTAAAGTGATTGTGAATTCCAAATATTGTAGTTTGACATTTTCTTTTCTGCGACCGTAAGTGTAATATGTGGTGTATAGCCGTTTTCATTGCTATATGTCAACGACAATTTTGATACGCATATTTACTTACGTTAATGACATGTGATATTATGTGTTGCTGTGATATATTATATTGGGTCGTTATGATTTGAATAGTCGAAGGTTTTATGTGAGATGAGAGTTTTTCATTTTCATTCATGTAAAATTTATTGTATGTAATATTCTTTTATTGGGGCTCTTCCGGGTTGAGGATGATGTCACCAATATTGTATATTGTTAACTTTTCCGCTTTAGGATAGACCCAAGGTGGGGAGCACATGTAACCGGGTTCTAGAGTCCAGTAGGAGACCAACTCGAGGAGTCGAGTCGGGGTCTCCTAACTCAAGAATTGGTGGGGTTGCTTGCCGCTCTCGTAGGGGTCTAGGGATGCGGGTTTAGCTATTCATTGCGACCGTGGAATCCGTGTTTTATACAGGCTCAAAATAAAACACTGATCTCCTAGTATATCCAATATTTCATATGTTATCTTCTACTGCTGATATTCTGTGATGTGATCATTTTATATGCCTGAGATGAATGCTTTATTATTGTATATATGATATATAATAAACGCTGCTTATGTTTTGCACCCGTGCTAGTCCCGCCCCGGTATGCCGTTAGTTAAGTAACCTAACAGTGCATAACGTGACACTATGGAGAATGCGGATGGCATAAGCGTACATTGTATTTTAGTTTCTTCTATGATGCTTAGGGAGCATAAATGATGGGACTTCATTAATGAGATTAATGAAATAAAAGATATCTAAAAGATGTTGTAGAATCAAATTATCAAAAAGGGTAGCTCTAGTTTATTCTTTGCATAGCGACATTCCTTGTAGAATATCCAGCACCTTATTCGATAAGGAAAGAGCCGAGATCCCTTCACCGGGAGTGACCTCTTTAGCAAAACTAGCAGATGCTACAACTCACTCGGTTTTGTTTTTGATTGCTTCTATAGTTCTTGCTTTTCATAGCGGTATTTGTGAAATATCCTGCACCTTATTCGATAAGGAAAGAGCTGAGATCCCTTCACCGGGAGTGACCTCTTTAGCGAAACTAGTAAAAGCCTCAAAAACACTCCTTTTCAAAAATCACTCGTTTCTACAAAGATATTAAGTTGATCAGTCGAAAATACTGCATCTTTATACCGGCAATTTCCCTATCATTTGCACTCATCTAGAAGTGTTCGGCATTCATATAGCACATATTAGCAAATCAGTCGTTAAATATCAGATTGCATGTGTTAGACTTTAAAACCGGCATTTCTAGAGAAATTGACTGTATTTTATGGCTTCGCATCATCCCTATATTGCGCAACACTTGTCTCGAGAAATTGTGCAGGAAATTGCAGGAACAAAGCCAAAAGAAGCTGATAAAAAATACGCCAACTCAAAGGCTAAAGATCTGGTAGCAATACAGAAGGCGAAATAAAATTCAACATATCAGAAGCAGGCCCAAACATCAGCCCAAAGCAGCAGAAGAGAGCCCAAGCCCTGAAGCCAATACTTGGCCGCAGAACCGCGGCCGGAGCCAGCTTGTGTCGCGGTTCCGCGGCGGTCTTGCCACGTCACCTCCTCAACTTTTCTTCAATATTCCTCCCTCAGGGCCCACATTCATTTCACATGCTTCAAATTCCAGAGAACTCTCGAAGCTTCTACCAGATCAGCAAAGATGATTAATTAAGCTGATCCTAATTAAGCTCTTAACAAACTATTTCTAGAAGCTCCCTCCTAACTAACTACTTCTAGAAGCCTCTCCCTCTAACTAACTTTTGGAGGGAAATTCAAAATTCAAATCCTAGATCTAGGTTTTTGGGAAGTCTATAAATAGAAGCCTAGACCTAGGGTTAAACTTCTTCCTTAATCCCAAATCTTTAGTTGTTCATTTTCTCCATCTTCTTCTACAAGTTGAGTGACACGACTTGTGCGAAACTCTAACCCTAATTCCTATCCAAATTCAAGATCCCGAGTACAAAATCAAGCGAGAAGCCTTCAACCTTGTAGGAGCGGAGCCGATCTTAAATCGAGCAAGAGATCTAAGCTGATCCGCGACTCAAGGAGCCGAGCGAAACCAAATCGACGATCGAGTTCTTCCTCTTGTAGTTCTTGAGTGATTGTAACGGAATTGTTGATATAAATAAAAGGTGAAATTCGTTAATCTCGCTTTCTTTAAATTCTTGCATCATGATTCGATCTCAATTTGTAATTGTGGTTCTTGTTGTGATGTTCGAGTAAAACTCCGCTCGTAAAGGAGTCGAGACGATCAATAGAATGATGATGTAACAAATCTTAAAACGATTCTTAAGTCCTACGAGTTTTGTAAACCCTAGCAAGTTCAAGAATCAATAACCTAGTTTCGTTGCGATGCATTCTTGATTATTATCGCTCGAAATTAGGGATCCACGATCGTTTCTTGAATTTACTAGAGGCTAGAATGTGAATGATATCGACGAAGGAACAAGGGATAAATGATGAAACCCTAGTTTCACTAGAAATCCCTAATTCTCGTCGATCATCATCGATCTAGTATCAATTCATCGAAGGATAAGAATACGTAATCGCAAGATTTCATCACATTTATAGATCCGATCGATTCCTACGAGCCTCATTTAGATTCTTGATATTTGGTCGGAAAAATCATCAAACTCTAAATTCTTGATTTTATCGTTTTCTTGTTATTAGATCTAGATTTTCTAATTCTTGAACTTCAACTATAAATCATGAATTGTTTGTTTTCTTTCTATTAAAGTTTCGATTCAAACAAATTAAAATACGAACGAATCGCGCAATCCGTGTGGACGATCCGCACTCGCTAACGCGCTTCATCCGACACCGTTATTGATTGCGGTCAAAAAATATTTTTGGTTGTGATTTCTACATAATTTTCTAATGACACAACGGAAAATCATTCAATCAAATGGCGCCGTTGCCGTGGATCGCGCGCTAATTTGTTCTATATTGAAATTTGAATTGAATGATTTATTCCATTGCATTTTTAGATCAAAATTCGCGCAAACACTAATACGAGTTGTTGTGATTTGTGCGAGGAAATCTGGAACTTCTGGAGCTCTGGAAAAAAATTTCAGACATTTCCAGAGAGCTTAGAAGTTGAACAGGAACAGTACCAAAAATTTTTGTGCAGAGATCAAGCAATCTGACCGCGATTCCGCGGCACGAACCTAGCTACCACCGCGATTCCGCGGCTCTTTGAAGGCTTCTTTGTACAAAAATTTTCTCATTGAGCTTCTTACTTTCTTATCTCTCCCCTCATCTGCTCCATTAACAATTTTGTGCAGGTTTCTTTGCAAAAATCGCAGCGCCGCGCAAAAAGCAAAATTAAATTGTGCTTGTTTTGATCTTTGTGGTTGTTTGCTTAATTAATACGGACATTAAGGGGCAAAGACCAAATCCAGATTAGGTGGGGAGTTCATTACCCTTCCTAAGCTCCGAAAATCGCAAAACTTGCATCCGCATTTACCCCATTAACTAAAAAAAAAATATAGAGATGACTCTAAGGAACGTCGCTCTCACTTAGGACAGAAGAAGGCCGTGGGTAATTTATTGCTTATCCGCGTTTCTTTTGTGGTGTCTAAGGAAAGTGTGTCGAAAGCTAGTGGTTACTTAATTAGGCCCACTACTTACGTAGTGGAGAACCTCCCACTTACCTGGCACTTACCTGGCCACAGGAGAGACAATGAGGCAGTGGAGGATTGATCCTGCGACTTGTCTTTTGGCAGTTAGGAGCGGTCTAGAGTTTGACCTAGGTGACCACTAGATTCTAGGGTTTTGCTTGTTGCATTATGTGATTTGCATCATATTTTCAAAAATCCGTCAACTTTTCAAAACAAACACCGCATTCTTTCATATCATTTCCCCTAATTATAAATTCACGCTGCCACTTGTACTAACCCTTTTTAGTGCAAGATAGGCTGGACACGGGATACTAGTGCCCGTTAAGTCCGCGTTTCCCTCATCGACCCAAAAGTCGGTATTTCTACATTTACCCTTTCTTTTACCCACCACGACACCCACATCGATGGATCCGTCTCCATCGAACTTCTTTTCCACTAATCTGCCGTCGTCCGTTGGTGCGCAGAATCCACCTCGCATCTCTCTCCAAGAGAGATGCTATCCTACATGAGGTCCCCTGTCCACCTGTCTTTCCATTCCACCAGCCAACGGGGAAAATTTTCAAATTAAACCCCAGTACATCAACCTTCTACCAAAATTTCACGGTCTCGAGACTGAAGACGCATATGCCTTTATCACCAAATTTGAAAATGTATGCGCAATGATGGGTACCTCACAGCTTTCTATGGATTCTATGCGTCTACGTCTTCTCCCATTTACCTTGTGCGATATAGCCGAGAAGTGGCTGTATAACACTACCGCACATTCCATCTCAAACTGGGAAGAATTCGTCAAAGCATTCCTTAAGAAATTCTACCCACATCATAAAACGGCTCGATTCCGTAGCGAAATAAATCAATTCACCCAGCTTCCAAATGAAACATTTTCAAAATGTCTTGAACGCTTCAAGGATCTATTAGTCCAATGACCACATCACGGCATCCCGAGATGGGAACCGTGCCGAATCATTTATGAGGGCATTAATCCTAACACAAGACAGACCCTTGAATCCATGTGTCAAGGCAATTTTATGACAAAAGATGATGGGGAAGCCTTGAATTTTCCAGAAAATTTCGCTGAAAAACCTTTACAGTGGGAGGGTGTGAGTCAATCATCTAGGGATGGCAATGATCTTTCCATAGGAGTTAGAGCTGAAATTTCAGCTTTACACAAGAAATTCGACGCTATGGAAAACAAATTTTTAGCTGCCGCCCTAAATCAAATGTCACTCTCCAAAACTGTATGTGGATGCTGTTCTGATCCTTCTCATTTGACGGAAGAATGTCCACGAAATTCTCCGTTTAAAGGTCACGAGCATACCAATGCCGCATTTCAAAGACCTAGAAACGATCCATATTCTTCCACATATAATCAGGGTTGGAGGAATCACCCTAATTTTGCTTGGAACCAATCACAATCTCAAAACACGGTTCCAACCCAAAACAATTTCCAAAGGGTCCCTCCACCACAACAGCAACCATAACTTCAATTGAGTCAGCACCCCTTCCAAGCACATAACTTTCAAAATCCGGTCAACACACCTGCACTGTCTAGTCCTTTACAGTTGACCGGGACTGATGAATCCTCTTCATTTGCACAATATATGAATTTGGTCTTAACAAATATCATACAAGTTTCGGCTGAAATGAAGTCTTCTGTCGATAAAATTGAGAAAAACTCTGCGTCCCAAAGCGAGAGTATTAAATCGATGGAAGAAGAAATTGCACGATTAAAAGTCGAAATGAGTGCAAGAGAGAAAGGGAAACTTCCAGCTCAACCCTTACCCAATCCTGGCTATTCACATCATGTGAGTGCAATAACGTTGAGATCTGGAAGAGTGCTTAACACTCACGTTGGGGAAGAGTTTGATGATACTGAAAAACCTATCAATAACACCCCGGCTGAGACCTTTCCTTTCACTTCTACTTCTAATTCTGACCCCAATTCTTCTACCCCACCACCTTCTTGCAAGCCTATTCTTCATTGCCCATAAGGCTCGCCACCTCAGCCCATCTCTTCTAGTTTACCACCGACGATCCCCAACTCTATTCTGGGATCGGGTCTACACACACTTCCTTCTCCTATGATGGACCCAGCGCTTATTGCTAAAGCACCTTATCCTAATCGGTTAAGGGCTAACACATCGAGTCCACATATGGAGTAGATTATGGACATTTTTAAGCAAGTTAACATCAACATCCCTCTCCTAGATGCCATCCAACAAGTTCCATCCTATGCGAAAACTCTTAAGAACTTGTGCACTAGGAAGAGGAAGACTCAAGTGCCCAAGAAGATATTCATGGCAAAGACTGTAGACACGGCTTTCCCCCAACAAGTACCACGAAAACGTAAGGACCGTGGCTGTCCAATATTTCCATTTCTATTGGGGGAAAACACATCAACCGTGCTCTACTAGACCTTGGCGCTAGTGTTAACTTGCTTCCATACTCTATTTATGAGCAACTAGGGATCGGAGAGTTGAAACCAGCACATTGCACTCTCCAGATGGCTGACCGATCAATCACCAAACCTAGGGGTGAACTGGAGGATATGTTAATAAATATCGGGGAATTCATCTTCCCTGTAGACTTTATTGTAATTGATACACAGCCTGTAGCAAACCCACGGAATCAAATTCCGGTGATTTTAGGTCGCCCTTTTTTGGCCATTTCCAACGCTATCATCAACCGTCGTAATGGTTCTATGACCCTATCCTTCGGGAATAGGTCAATAGAGCTGAACATTTACAAGTTGGGAAGTGTACCCTCTGAACCTACTGCTCAGGTATGTTCTGTCGACTTAATGGATGTCAACAGCAGCGAATTTAATGATCCTCCTGATATTGATCTAGACTCTTTTCATACGTTATTGTGTGACCCTCTATGTATCATACACATACGGACTCTTCCACCGAGATGTCCGGGTCAACAACTAACACCGATTATGAACTGCTTTTAGAGTCTGAAGATCACCCCGTGCTTTGTGATGACATTATTCATCGGGGTATAGATGGAACTTTTGAGAAAATTTTCGCTGATGAACTCGCATTTTTGAATGACACGGGTGTTGAGATGAATCATCTCCCAATCAATGAAATTGAACCTCTAACCCTTCTTCTGAACTGTAAAAAGAATGCGAGTAATCCATCACATTCACTGCATCGTCTCTCCAAAATGAGACGCACACACATTCTATTCCACCACTTACCCTTTCCCCACTTCTTCTTCCACCAACCAGAGCACTGCATTGATAAAATTTTTGAATGGTTGGTGTTAACCTTCGGTCTTTGCAAAGCTTGGCATCGACCAATGATTTTTGACCCCCTCATGTGATTTTCAAAAGATTAACATTGCATAACTCAAGTTTGGGGGGGTATATTTTTCGGGCTCTTGAAAAGAAAAGTTTTACAAAACGATGAGCCAAAAATAAGTTTGGGGGAGGATCTTCACTTAAATATTTTGCCCCCACTAATAAATTCCTCACAAGCTTACAAGTTTTTCGAGATTTAGCAGATGGCAACAGTGAGGACACTGTTGAAAACAAGTTTGGGGGAGGTTTGTGCTTATTTTCGCATCATTTGCATCATACTTGGCATAAGCACAAAACATTTTTGAAAACCTATAAAAATTTAAAAAATTTCTAAAAAAATAAAAACATATTTTGTACATAAATAAGATAATAAAAGATTAGATAGTGAAAAATTACATCCATGAGATTAGAAAAATTTAAGAAAACCAAGAAAATTAGAAGTTTTCTTAAACGAACTAGTAATAAGTAGTTATGAGCCGTTGTCCTAAGGGTTAGTAAGATGAAGGACGTCACTAATCTGAGGATAAAAAATAAGTCTGAAAAATAGTTTCTATTCTGGAAGCCAAACTTTTTGAACGTTGATACCCTGCTATTCGCACTTACACACGTCTTAAAACCTGGGATACTAGAGGATACCTTGAAATGCTCTTGTCTTAAAGCCAAAAGTATGAAGGAAATAAATAAATGAAGAAAATATAAAGTGGTGAGAAAAATGGACACTGGTTTTGTTATCGCGAAGACAGCAATAAAAAAATATAGCGAGGGTGCCTCTTCACCTAGTGCCCTAAGGCCAACTGGTCTGGGAGTCACTGCTAGGCCTTAGGTGGTGTAAGACGAGGAAAATACACCAAGTAAGCAAGCACAGGAGTAATCGGTCGGTTAGTACCTTAAGAAGTATTAACGGTCGCATGAAAGTGTGTGAGCAATCTCATCTAAATATTCATTGATTAAAAAGTACGGAGGCTGATGGGCAAGAGTATGATAGCATGAATTGAATTCTCCGGGTGTAGGGATGTCTTTACACACACGCAGGGTTATATGATCGATGTTTGAAAGAAAGATAGGAATGAAGAATAAGACGTTGTTTTATTGAGGGAGGACGTGATTTCTGACATCATTTCATGACCATTAAGATAGGGCTCATGACAACCGAAAAACTAGCTTAGTCGGAAACCCTAATTTTCAAAGTCTTTCTTTTACAATTCTTATCTTTAAATGTAATATTCATGATCTTCCTTTTATTATTGGATTTTGTGGGTGCAATCCGCTGAAAACCCTCAGGAGACAACACTCCTCCTCCTAGGGACACCTAGAGGTTTAAAGGCTTGTTGCACGTGCTCAGTGCAATCGTGTTGCCTACGAAAGTGTGCTAGTTAGTTTTTCTATTTCTTTATTTTCTCTTTCTCTTTTTAATAAAAAGTTCGCTCGAGACGATCGAAAATAAGTTTGGGGGAATTTGATCAGTCGAAAATACTGCATCTTTATACCGGCAATTTCCCTATCATTTGCACTCATCTAGAAGTGTTCGGCATTCATATAGCACATATTAGCAAATCAGTCGTTAAATATCAGATTGCATGTGTTAGACTTTAAAACCGGCATTTCTAGGGAAATTGACTGTATTTTATGGCATCGCATCATCCCTATATTGCGAAACACTTGTCTCGAGAAATTGTGCAGGAAATTGCAGGAACAAAGCAAAAAGAAGCCGATAAAAAATACGCCAACTTAAAGGCTAAAGATCTGGTAGCAATACAGAAGGCGAAATAAAAATCAACATATCAGAAGCAGGCCCAAACATCAGCCCAAAGCAGCAGAAGAGAGCCCAAGCCCTGAAGCCAATACTTGGCCGCGGAACCGCGGCCGGAGCCGGCTTGCGCCGCGGTTCCGCGGCGGTCTTGCCATGTCACCTCCTCAACTTTGCTTCAATATTCCTCCCTCAGGGCCCACATTCATTTCACATGCTTCAAATTCAAGAGAACTCTCGAAGCTTCTGCCAGATCAGCAAAGATGATTAATTAAGCTCATCCTAATTAAGCTCCTAACAAACTATTTCTAGAAGCTCCTTCCTAACTAACTACTTCTAGAAGCCTCTCCCTCTAACTAAATTTTGGAGGGAAATTCAAAATTCAAATCCTAGATCTAGGGTTTTGGGAAGTCTATAAATAGAAGCCTAGACCTAGGGTTAAACTTCTTCCTTAATCCCAAATCTTTAGTTGTTCATTCTCTCCATCTTCTTCCACAAGTTGAGTGACATGACTTGTGCGAAACCCTAACCCTAATTCCAATCCAAATTCAAGATCCCGAGTACAAAATCAAGCGAGAAGCCTTCAACCTTTTAGGAGCGGAGCCGATCTTAAATCGAGCAAGAGATCTAAGCTGATCCGCGACTCAAGGAGCCGAGCGAAGCCAAATCGACGATCGAGTTCTTCCTCTTGTCGTTCTTGAGTGATTGTAACGGAATTGTTGATATAAATAAAAGGTGAAATTCTTTAATCTCGCTTTCTTTAAATTCTTGCATCATGATTCGATCTCAATTTGTAATTGTGGTTCTTGTTGTGATATTCGAGTAAAACTCCGCTCGTAAAGGAGTCGAGACGATCAATAGAATGATGATGTAACAAATCTTAAAACGATTCTTAAGTCCTACGAGTTTTGTAAACCCTAGCAAGTTCAAGAATCGATGACCTAGTTTCGTTACGATGCTTTCTTGATTGTGATCGCTCGAAATTAGGGATCCACGATCATTTCTTGAATTTACTAGAGGCTAGAATGTGAATGATATCGACGAAGGAACAAGGGATAAATGACGAAACCCTAGTTTCACTAGAAATCCCTAATTCTCGTCGATCATCATCGATCTAGTATCAATTCATCGAAGGATAAGAATACGTAATCGCAAGATTTCATCACATCTATAGATCCGATCGATTCCTACGAGCCTCATTTAGATTCTTGATATTTGGTCGGAAAAATCATCAAACTCTCAATTCTTGATTCTATCATTTTCTTGTTATTAGATCTAGATTTTCTAATTCTTGAACTTCAACTATAAATCATGAATTGTTTGTTTTCTTTCTATTAAAGTTTCGATTCAAACAAATTAAAATACGAACGAATCGCGCAATCCATGTGGACGATCCGCACTCGCTAACGCGCTACATCCGACACCGTTATTGATTGCGGTCAAAAAATATTTTTGGTTGTGATTTCTACATAATTATCTAACGACACAACGGAAAATCATTCAATCACAAGTTCATTACGCTCATGGTTTTCTTAAAAACCTGCGTAGCTCTCCGTCATTTCAGATAATTAATATTTAGTATTCGTGCTGTGTTTGTTGGCCTGCGTCAAGGCGTAGTGTGCGGAAGCTAACTACTGTTTATCTGTTACATAAGATGAGATTTGATTAGGGTAGTCGTGCGACATTGTTAGCCTGCGTCAAGGGTCGTGCGGGTGGATTTAATTTAATCAGAAAATGACGGGTTGAACTTGACTAGCGGACTATGGTTTGTTGGCCTGCGTCAAGGTCATAGGACGCTAGGGGCAAATGTATTATTTGGAATTTCAAGTGTTGAAATTTGCAATGAGATTTCATACCTTCTATGAGATAGTTGGATCCCGATACCCACTGCGAGTAAGAGTTACTCATAGGAGAGTTTTACACATGACAATTAGCCGATCAAGTAGGTGTCTAGAAAGCTGTTAACGGGGTTATGCCTCTGGGAAAACGAGGTTTATTTTAATTAGGTCCGTGTGAAAGCACGGGGAACCTACCTCAAAGTACCTACACTGTCCTGGATGAAAGATTGGTGAACTTGTAAGGTGTAATTAATCCCGGCTAGTCTTACCTTTTAGGGGTTTAAGGAAGATTTGATAAAACCAGTAGGAGCTATCCTGATTAGATAAGATAATAACCAAATATAATCTTGCAAGAGCATGCGCTATAGTGTTTTCTTCTCTCTCTCTCCCTCCAGGTAGTGACCATGCCAGGCCTTAATCAAGATAATAATATGGATGTATTGAACAAACCCGCTTGTTATACTGAGCAGGGGAACATTAGTTCTGTTCTTTCTTATAATAGTTATAAGACCGAGAAGGAAATAGGGGAACGTCTGGATTCCCATGCCGCCCAAATGCAGAATAAGCATGTTGATGCATCTTCTTCGTTTGTGTTAGTTATCGAGAATTGTTTCTCAGTTCACTCTACGTCCGGATTATTAGTTACTGGATCAGGATCCCACATATGTAATATGTTACATAGGCTATGGAAAGGTAGAGAACTCGGAGAGGGTGATCAATCCATAAGAGTAGGGAATGGTGCAAATGTTGCAGCCAAAGCTGTTGGCGAATATCACATTGTGTTGCCAAATGGTAATACATTGGTTCTGAATGAATGTTATTACATTCCGACCCTGATATGCAATCTTATATCAGTTTCTTTATTAAGTAAAGAAGGATATAATTTTGTACTAGAGGATAATGTTATGAACATCTTCCTGAATCAAAAGTTGATTGGATCAGGGTCGTTAAATAACGGCATATACATTCTAAATCAAACCACGGTTCTTAATGTACAAAACACACACAAGAGGAAGAGTTCAGAAATGAACGAATCCTTCTTGTGGCATTGTAGACTAGGTCATATCAATGCGACATGACTAGCTAAGTTACATAAGGATGGATATTTGACTCCGTTCGAATTTTCATCTTATGACACTTTCCAGTCATGTCTCAATGCAAAAATGACCAAAACTCCATGTAGTGGACACGGAGAAAGAATTAAGGAACTCTTGGGACTGATACATAGTGATGTGTGTGGTCCCATGTCTACACATGCCAAGAATGGTTCCTCATACTTCATTACATTCACTGACGATCTCTCAAGATACGGACATGTGTTCCTGTTGAAACATAAGTCTGAAGCTATTGAGAAATTCAAATAATATAAACACGAAGTCGAGAGCCAAATGGGTAAAAGTATTAAGATCCTTTGATCTGATTGAGCAGGAGAATACTTGAGCACAGAATTCCGTGACTATCTAAAAGAGAATGGGATTCTCTCTTAGCTTACTCCTCCATATACACCACAGTACAACGGTGTATCGGAGTGAAGGAATCGCACCCTATTAGATATGGTGCGCCCTATGATGAGCACCGCTGAGTTTCCTATTTCCTTTTAGGGATATGCACTAGAGACATCTGCAGACCTATTGAATATGGTTCCTACCAAATCTGTACCAACCACTCCATATGAGATATGGAAAGGAAAGATACCATATCTTAATTATGTTAAGATATGGGGTTGTCTGGCATATATGAAAACACAACATCCGGACAAGCTCGAGGCAAGTTCTTTTCTGTGTACGTTTATTGGATATCCCAAACATTCGCGCGGGTATATCTTCTACCACACCGAGGAACAAAAGGTGTTTGTTTCTCGATATGCTACCTTTTTATAAAAGGAATTTCTTGAAAAAGAAATTAGTGGCAAGGAGGTAGAACTGTAAGAGGTTCCAGCTAGACAAATTACGACAGAAGATTTGGTAGAACCAAAGGATTCGATAGTTCCCGACGAACCCCAGCCTCTCCGCCGATCTAGTAGCGTTCCTCATCCACCTGAGAGATACTACGGTTTTCTTATTGATGGTGTTAGCGAGGACTGCATCATGGAAGATGATGACCCGACTAGCTTCCAGCAGGCCATCATGAGTGGGGACTCTATGAAATGGCTGGATGCAATGCAATCTGAGATGGAATCCATGTATACCAACAAAGTATGGACTTTGGAAGTTGCTCCTGAAGGGGTAAAACCCATTGGGAGCAAATGGATCTTGAAGAAGAAACTCGGTGTAGATGGAAAAGTTGAGACTTTCAAAGCTAGACTTGTTGCAAAAGGTTTTCGTCAATGACCAGGTGTGGATTTTGATGAAACCTTTTTTCCAGTGGCTATGCTTAAGTCCATCCGGATCCTACTTGTCATTGCTGCATACAATGACTACGAAATCTGGCAAATGGATATTAAGACCGCCTTTCTAAATGGTGATTTAGAAGAGTGTGTGTACATGACTCAGCCAGAGGGCTTCATAGACAGTGGGAGCAGCGGAAAGGTATGCAAGCTGCTTAAATCCATCTACTGGTTAAAGCAGGCATCGCAGAGTCGGAACATTTGTTTGGATGTTATAGTCAAAGAGTTTGACTTTATCAAGAACGTAGATGAACCTTGTATATACAAGAAGGTGGCAGAGAGTAAGGTTGTCTTCCTCGTATTGTACGTGAATACATACTCTTGATAGGAAATGATGTTCCTATGCTGCACTCGGTCAAGATCTTCTTATCACAAAGATTCTCAATGAAAGATCTAGGTGATGCCTCCTGCATATTAGGGATTAAGATCTATAGAGATAGATCTAAATGGATACTGGGATTGTCCCAATCCAGGTACATTGACACCTTAATAAAGAGGTTTAGTATGGAAGAATCCAAATGTGGGAATTTACCCACGATCTCTGGACTCACTCTCTCCAAAGAGATATCTCCTAAGACTTATTTGGAGAGAGCTCGCATGCAAGGGATACCCTATGCTTCGGCAGTATCTCTATCATGTACGCGATACTATGTACCACACACGACGTAGCATACTCACTAAGTGTAGTGAGTAGGTCTCAAGTAGATCCAGGAGAGAGTCACTGGACAGCTGTGAAGAACATTCTCAAGTACTTGAGAAGGACTAAAGAGATGTTCTTGGTGTATGGTAACGGAGAACTCCAGGTAGAGTCCTTTACCGATTCGAGCTTCCAAAGTGATAAGGACGACTCTAAGTCGCACTCGGGATTTGTCTTTACCCTAAATGGGGGGCGGTTTGTTGGAAAAGTTCCAAACAGGAAACCGTGGCAGACTCGACGATGGAGGCTGAATACATCGCTGCTAACAATGCTGCCAAAGAGGCTGTCTGGATGAACAAGTTCATAAAAGAACTTGGAGTGGTTCCGTCCATTGAGCATCCAATACCTTTGTATTGAGATAACAATGGAGCTGTGGCTTTGGCCAAAGAACCTAGGTCCCATCAGAGATCCAGGCATTTTCTGAGGCGGTATCACCTGATCCGGGAGATAGTTGATCGCTGGGAGATCGAGGTCAGGACAGTTGACACGAAGGACAACACTGCGGATCCACTCATGAAGACCATACCGCAGATACAATTTGAGAGACTCTTCGGGACGTTGGGTATGAGATACTACAACAACTGGCCTTAGTGCAAGTGGGAGATTGTTAGTTATGTATACGCCCTAGAGGCCATTGTTGTACATATGATGTATATTATTGTGGATGCTTGGAGATATATAGAGAGGACTTTCTTGCTCGACATGATAGTGTGCTATCTGGTTGCACTTTGTCTTAACATGTTGACTTGTATTGTGTTACTGTCTTGCTCTCACATGTTGATAAAGCCCTTAGGATGTGTACATGACTACTAGGACTATGATGCAGATTATACTAGTGGGGCCAGGGTAGTACACAAGTACATCCTAGTCAAGGGTGTATCGAGACAGGGCATCGATACTCCAGAGTAGACTAGCGTATATGCATCTTGACCCATATGATGGGCGATGGATGATCCCGCATCCATTGGTGTTTGACATCAAAGATGGTATACGGGTGCTCAAAGGAGACTAGGTACACTGAACGGACCCGTCGAGAACTCCTAGTTGGTATTATACCTATCGTCAGATAGCAGTTCTTTGGTGACACTCTTACAGGTTAGTCTGTAGACCCGAGATCGTCATAGATTCTTGTGTGATTCCTATTGTGCTTTGATTTCCATCTTACCGCGTTCATGAGAACGTACAAAACGGTGCGTTTTGGGTGTAGTCCCGAATCACTTGGAGGCAATGAGCGATAGGACGGGTTTCGTCTCTCCCGATATTAGGGATTGATGTTGCGCTATGCTCGATTGGCTATAACTGGAAGTCCCTAGCCATGGCTGATATGAAGATCTACTGGTAAGTGTTATGAGTAGTTTCTCGATCCGTTATAAGCCTTACATCAACACGACTTATCAGTTACTGCGGACCGACGTTTACCACCCCTAAACTGGATATGCAACATATCAGACAAAGAGACCGGACTGTACAATAGTGTTACTGATTGGATTCGCAGGAGTATGTACAGGCTTGCTTGTTGATCTTCTGATCGCTCAATACCCGGTTGGCTGTTACGTTTAGCTGTCCGCTTGCATCTTGTGGGTGTTTGATATAATCATCACCTATTGCCGGAGTATTGACGAGTCTTTAGAGTCCTACACAAAGGTTTCCTGGCTCAGGCGAAACGGGATAGGAGCACATATGTGATATGTGCGGGACCGAGAATAATACGTGTATGTGATACCGTATTCTATTCTCGCGATGTGTGATATCGGCCTGGTATATGTGATATAACCGGGTTATCGAATCAAGTGTTGATTCGGTAAGTTGATATTAAAGATATTAGTCGGTTATATGTGATATAGCCGGATCATTAAATCAAGTATTGATTTAATGATTTAATGTATAATTATATATTTGATATATGAATTTACTTTGACTATTAGCTCACTTGACCATTTCTTTTCCTCACTTGTATTTATATTATATATATGTGATATATATTATGTATCATGCTAGGTTATATATGAAACTTGTGTGTGAGAGACTTATACCATGCTAAGGTTAAGATTAGGGTTTATATTTATTATTAAGTAATTCAAATAAAGTGGAATTAGTCATGCTTGATCTTCTGGATGAAGCTTGTAGAACATTGACTAAAGTCCACCTCTTTTGTTTTTACTTAAAATATTTCTTAACCTAATCTTTAACCCTAGCTCATGGTTTATTCTCTCCATGGGTTAAGGATGACATAACTCACCATGGTTGCATTTCTAACCTCATCTTAAATATTCATTCTTCTTCCTCCTCCTTCATCTTCTTTAAGCTCTCTCTTTTATTTTTGAGGAGATAAAGAAAATAGTGAGAAATTAAATAATAAAGTGAGCAAAATTCCAACTTCATCATCCTCTTATATACTAGCCATTTAGAATAGGTTGTTAGCTTCACTAATTCCATATTAGTGAGGTGAAAGCTTGAGTTCGTGTTGCCTCGACATAGATCATCTTGGATTGTGAAGACTTCAAGCAAGCATGCATCATTCACCTCATGGAGGCTCTCAAGAGTCCGGGAGCTTGATGATCGTAGCGAAGGGACCACAACTTGGATCTTATGAAGTGAAGGAGCAGACTATAAAGGTTGTAATCCCTAATCACTTATAAGTAAAGTAGTTTACATTTCGATTCCGCATGATTCTCTAGTTAAAGATCTAGGTTAGGGTTCTTTTAGCATAGCAAAATTTTAATTTGGCATGGATGATGCCATCCGAAACCTTTCTGTTGTGCTGAGGAACCCTACACATCCCACATTAGATTAGCACTTTGCTGTGGTGTGTTTCTTTCACTAAAAAGTTTAGTGAAGAGGTTGCTTGGATTGGCGGACTTCGGGTGGATTATCTTCGGCACGAAGGTCATCGGTGGAAGTTCATTCAACCTTCAAGTAGAGCCTAGTGGATTCGTGTGGACTATAACCCATAGCTTTTGAAAAGAAGAACACGGTCTACAAAGGTTGTAGCATTCTTATCTTAGCTAGTTTTTATGATATCATCATAGTTAACCCTAATATTCTAGTTAGATCTTGGTAAGTGTTCATTAGCACTTCTAAAATTTGAAAATAGCTTGTGTGATGCCCGTTTTAACCCCCTCGTGGTGCTAGCAAACATTTTCATGGTATCAAAGCCAAGCTAGAACATTAGGGAAGGTCTTTACAATGTTAAAATGTTCGATCAAATTTCCGAGACCCGGATTTTGCAAGTTTCTGTCGATTTTTCAAAACATGGAAATTTTGTGATTAAAAATATGTAGAAAAATGTGCATGCTTTTTAATGGATCCCCAAGAAAATTCAAGCCCTAACTCCTCCAAAGAGCCGCGAAACCACGACCTAAACCCATGTTTGGCCGCGATTCCATCACAATTTTAGGGAGTTCAGGGATTATTTTTCTTGTGTTGATCCATTGTTATTTTTGGCACTTTCTATATGTTTTTAATGATGCTCAAGTTGTTGGGGTCTCTGGAATTTGTGGGTGTTTGAGAAATCGATCGAAATGTTTAGCATCGTATAGATGATGATGATGATATGTGATACAATTATTAGAATCCGGAATAATTATTTTTATGAAAACTAGTTTGTATATTGTAAATCTTGCCGTTTAGTCTCATTTGATCGATTGCCACGGAGTTTTGATTCAGATCAAAACTCCGTCGCAATTGCGTATAGTACGCGATCACTTAGTCGGGAATCTTTTTAAATTATCCGACAGCTTATTGAAAAGAGTTTTCAATTTGAGACTAAAATGCAAGGTTTATTTGTTAGGCATGAAATTCGGAATATGAGATATTCCGGGTTTATGATGTCTAAAGAAACATGAATTCTAATTATTGTAGTTTTTCATTTCTTTTCTACGACCGTAAATGTAATATGTGGGGTATCCCAAATCTCGTTGCTATATGTCAACGGAATTTGGGATACGTGTATTTACTTACGTTGATGACATGTGGTGTTATGTGTTGCTGTGATATGTTATATTGGATCGTCGTAAATGAATAGCCGGGGGTTTTATATGAGATGAGAGTTTTACAATTTTCATTCATGTAAAATTTGTATGTAATATTCTTTTATTGGGACACTTCTGGGTTGACGATGATGTCACCATTTATGTATATTATTTACTTTTCCTCATTAGGATAGACCCAAGGCGGGGAGCACAAGTAATCAGGTTTTTGGAGTCCAGTGGAAGACCATCTCGAGGAGTCGAGACCGGGTTTCCTAACTCTAGAATTGGCAGGGTTACTTTCCACTCTCGTAGAGGTCTAGGGATGTGGGTTTGGCTATTCATCATGACTGTGGAATCTGTGTTTTTCATTACTGGCTAAATTAAAAACACGGACCTCCTTATATGTCCAATATTTCATATGTTGACTTCTGCTGCTTGGTTCTGTGATGTGATCATATAACTGCGTGAGATGAATGCTCTCTCTCTCTCTCTCTCTATATATATATATATATATATAGATATATAAAATAAACGTTGCTTATGTTTTGCACCCGCGCTAGTCCAGCCCCCGCTCTGCCGTTAGTTAAGTAACCCAACGGAGAAGACGGGGCCCTGAGGAGAATGCGGATGGCATAAGCGTACGTTCTATTTTCGTTTCATTTTCTATAATGTTTAGGAAACATTAAATGATGGGACTTTATTAATGAGATTAATGAAATGAAAAGAAACCTAAAGATATTGTAGAATCAAAAGTTTTTAAAAAGGTAGCTGTATTTCATGCTTTGCATAGTGGTATTTCTTGATGAATATCCAACACCTCATTCGATGAGGAAAGATTCGAGATCCCTTCACCGAAAGTGACCTCTTTAGCAAAACTAGCAAATGCTACAACCCACTTCGTTTATCATCATAGCTTCTGTAGTTCTTGCTTTGCATAGTGGTATTCTTTGATGGATATCCAGCACCTCATTCGATGAGGAAAGAGCCGAGATCCCTTCACCGGGAGTGACCTCTATAGCAAAAACTAGTAAAAGTTGTTCGGTTTGTTTTTGAAAACTACATGATATTAAAATCAGAGCTTAAACCACTCCTTTTTAAAATCACTAGATTCTACAACGATATCAAGTTCATTACGTTAAAGGTTTTTCTTAAAAACCAGCCGTAGCCCTCCGTCATTTTAAATAAGTGCTATTTAGTATTCGTGTTGCATTTGTTGACCTCCGTCAAGGCGTTGTTTGTTGTAGCCGATTAATTCTTATCTTCCGCATGTGATGCGATTGGATTAGGTTAGTCGTACTGCTTTGTTGACCATAGTTAAGGGTCGTACGGATGGGTTTAATTCAATCAAGAAATGACGGGTTGAACTTGACTAGCAGTAACGTTTTTAAAAATCGTTTAGGTTATTTGTCCGATAATCGGTAATATAACTCGTGTTTTCCGTAAAACTTAATTATAATTATTTTTCAACATAGACTTAATTATACATATTTTAGCTATGTAATTGCTAGTATTGGTATTTATTTAGTCACTTATAAATTGCTAGTTTACTTAAATATTTTTCTTAATTAGTTATTTTTTTAATATTATTTTAAACTTTCACTTATACATTTAATTAGTGATTATTACAAGCTAGAATGGGTTAAGTATACTTTAGTGAACCATGATAACTTAAAACATAGTTTATAACATATTCTTTCTTCTAACTTTGTCTCCATGGTTCTAAATTATTCTAGGGTTAATTAGAAAATAAATTAATTAAGATATAAATTAATAGATGTGATAATGGGGCTTTTCATGACTTGACACAAACCACACACTCACTCACCTCGCCTCTCTCCTCACTTGGCCGAGCACTTCCCTGCAGTCCCTCTCCCATTTCTCCACCTCATTTCACTTCAAAAATTCTACATTTTTCCATCAAAAATCCACAGAAACTCTCACAAATTCATAGCTAAATCTTCACCCAATTTTCCTTGACCTAATCTAGCTTGGATCTAGGAGAAAAGAAGCAATTTGGGAGGCTACGTTTGCATGTTAGATCTCAAAATTTATGAGGTATAAATCTTAACCCTAAGGTTAATTTGTTGGTTAATTTCTTTAATCTAACTTATTTAGGTTTTAATTTGGTTCTAATAGCAAGATTGTGATTGTAAAGAATAGGTTTTCAATTAAAGTTTAGGTTTTTATCACTTGATCATGGTTGCAATGTGTAGTTTAACATCTTAAGACATGCAAAATCTAAACTATATGTTAATTTGCTAATTGTTACTTTTAAATTTTCTTAATTAAATAATCTAGTAAACTAATTTCATGTTTAATCTAAGTGGGTGAGATTAAAATCTAGTTAATAATTGTGAAGCCTAATTAAGATATTAAATGAATATTTGTGGCTACTAGTTTTGCTAAAACATATAGTTTTGCACTAAAATGGTTAAGTGATGCTTACTAGGTTTTTGGATTAAATCGATTTTAAGTAAGTTTGAGGTTGGAATGATCTATAACCTATTTCCTAAAATATCTAGTATGTTGTGAGTGCGCGATTGGTACCATTAGGTTCTGGGCTTGGTAGTTGGCACGTATAACGACCCTAGTTGTGGTTTGTGGCATTGTCGCGGGCGCGTTTTGTGCACCAAGTGTGCGCGCGTCTAGTTAGTACGCGTGGTTGACTTGTATTGTTGTGTCCATGACTACTCATGTATCTATCCTCTTGTTTACTTGTGTGCAATTCTAGGATCGGGTGCAGAGGTGTTAGACATGGCGTAGAATGACAAAGCTGAGATCAGATCAAATTAACCGAGGAGTCCCGGTAAGTAGATGTACATATCTATGGGGGGATCGTCTGGATGACGTGAGGTGCCCGATAGTTAGGATTATTAATAGTGCTTGTATTTATATGCGTAGTCTCCTAGTCATTCATCTCATTGCATTGCATCATCTTGTATACTCATGATATTATCTTATAGGACACTTGTACCATTACCATTGGTTCATGCCGCACATGCACTATTTTATGTGAACACACACACCATTGGTAATTACTATGTCATGAACACTATAGAACTTGCTTAGAATCGGTATCTGTGCATTTGCATCATATATGATATGTAGACATGTAGTTATATATTCACTTCATCAAGATGGATACGTAGGATTGCTAGTCATATATACATACCTCATTGCATCATGATTCATACATAGCTTCTGGCCATACATCGCATGGTATATACAATCGTATCATAGACATCCATCGTCACCGACATGTTTATATATTGTGAATCTTCTTGAGGATTTCAGTACTTATGAGATTTCTGGATTTTGGGAAAACCGCAAGGATTTTATGAGCTTATTACCATTTTAAAAATGTAAGTTGCTGTTTTCTCGTGATATGATGTATGTGTCGTCTACCATGAGTTTTTTATGATTTCTGTTGGTTTTCGAGACTCGATTCGAGGAGTTGGATGAACCGTCTCGGGTACATGGTAGGCCCGGTAAGATACCCTGGGGTAAGAAGCTCGAGTTGTAGATGATGAGCCTGGAAGGGGCAGACTACTTACCGGTGATGTCTGGCGCGACGGATATCCGGAGGATGCCGACATAGTCGTGAGATTTGATGATATGGGCCGATCCGAACTGACGGAGCCCGAGACATTGTGATATTGAGATATTGAGACATTAAGATATTGGGATATGTATATATTGTGTCGATGCTTGACACGGATTTTCTGTTGATTTCTTTGGTGATGCTTCACTTTATTGCACAGAGGTTTCTCTAAGATAAGAATAAAGATTTTCTCATACCAGACGTGTTCAGGTTTCGTGTTTGATTCTGCATTCTTGTTGCATTCATGCTAGTACATCGTATCATATTAGTATATGTAGGCTGTGACGCATTTGCGTGGATGCTTACGATAAATTTATTAGATGTTACTTACTACTCACGAGTTGACAACTCACCACCGTTGTGCCACAGTATCTTGCAGGTCCGACCCATCAGCACAGTAGCGGCGGGCGTACTTCCTAATTTTTTCCTCATTGTATCGATTTGCAGTTTTGCTCATAGGTGGGTTGCGAGGATACTTTTGTTCCCTCTTGTATTATTATTTGTATCTAGTATACTCCATCTACCCTTGTATATTAGACTAGACGGTGAGACATGTAAGACTTGTATTTATGGAATTTTGGTGTCGATGCTCACTTGAGCCGACGTGGTGTTTCTCATTTCTGTCTTTCAGATGCTTATTTTGCACTTTTGATATACATATTGCATCTGGTTGTGATTCCGCCATTGGCGAAGAGGTAGATCCCTCTTAGGGATGCCTTTATTCATCATTTATATGTATTTTCATGTGTTGTACCCGTTTGGGGCCCAGTATTTACAAAGGGGACTCTGCCGAAATTTTCGGTAAATTGATGCATTAAAATGTTTTAAGGTGACTTTATTTTACAAAAGAAAAAATCATCTTTTTATGTTATATTTTCTTTCACTCTATTTCTTTAAACGGTTTAGATTTCTAGGTTTTGGCTTACTTAGACTACGTTACACCTTGAGACGTTTCGTAATTTAAGTGCCAGTCACGTTCCGTATCTTTGGGTCGTGACAAAGTTGGTATCAAAGCGATAGGTTTTACCTTTCTGAGTGTAGGATGACCCTTGGTAGATAGAGTTGGTGACTTAAGCAGAGTGACGTAGCGTGTGTAAGTTCCGCGGCATACTTATAATACGATACTCCGCCTAAGTGACCTTAGGATATATATATTTTCTTGTATTTCCTTCCTTGATTATGGAAACCCTTTGATTCGATCGCAATGTTCCTATCATTCCTGTTTCTTGTTCCAGCCACTATGCCTCTGAAGATATTGAGGGCCAAAGGGTTGCTGCCGGGGATAAGATTAGAGCAGGCTCGTTTGAAATGAGGACCGATCAGGGCGGTACGCCTATCCCTCAGGGATAGAGTGATCCGCCTTCTCCAGGACGGATAGCTAGGCTGGAGTCTAGTATTCAGGACTTGTGACAGATGGTTGGATAGTTAAGTTGAGGTTAGCCGAGCTCCGAGAGCCTATGATGTCCCTCCTATTTCAGGGATTGTGATTGTACCTGCTTCTTAGGCAGCTGTTCCTGTTGTTACCGTGATTATTTTGGTATCTTTGCAGGAGATTGTGAGGCTGAAGCCTCCAGTTTTCACCGTCACAGATGCAGTGAAGGATCTGCAAACAATCCTCGACAGGATGGCTAGGATTTGTCGTTCGTAGAGATGTTCTGACAAGATATGGATTGAGCTTACGAGTTTTCGTCTAGAGAGGTATTGCTCAGACGTGGTGCGAGTCGGTCGAGAGAGGTCGAGCTGCAGATCTACCTCCTATGACTTAGGATGAATTCACAGCTGTACTTCTTGCTCGTTTCCTTCTGGAGAGCTTTCGAGATGTCCGAGCTCGTAGTTTTGAGTCTTTGAACAAGACTCCAGGGATGACAGTGTCCGAGTATGACATTTAGTTTACTCAGCGGTCCGATATGCTCCTTACCTGGTGGACACTAAAGAGAAACGGATAAAAAGGTTCGTGTGGAGATTGGACATGCAGTTGTTTCTTATTATTGGTGCCCAGCATTTTGACACTCACGCCGCTGCTATGAACGCAACCTTACTGTTGGAAGAGCGCATTTCTGAGACTTCGGTCATTTCTGGAGAAAAGCGGATTTGTACCGGTATGCCAGCCTAGAGGCGGTTAGGTAGACATAGTGACAGGTATTCTTTCGGCGTTTTCTTCCGATGCGTATTTTTCTGATGATGTTTTAAATGGTATCCACACATTTTTTATCGAGGTTTAGCCGATAGTAGTCCTTGCTAAATCAGCCGCTTGTTGTGATTTCTCCCGTAGGCTAGTCTTTTGTCGCTCGATATGTTTTTCGTTCGTATTTGTTTTGTTCGTATCGGAGATAGGGGTTTGTAACATTTCAGAAATATAAAAATATTATTTTTGGAAATTTAATATTAAAATAATATATTTCACGGAAACTATTCGATTTGGGAATAGGGATTTTTCGTAAAATGGTATAAATATATACCAATATTTGGAAATTAATCGGAGATTAAAATGATTTATTTATTTTAATGATATTTATCGAATTTTTCGCAAAATCCGTATTTTTACATTTTCTGTGACTTGTGCACATGTCATGTGCATGTGTGCATGTGTGTGTGTGTTTTGTGAGTTAGTGAGAAAGAGAATTAAAAAGAAAAGAGAAGGGAAAAGAAAACGAAAAAGAAAAGAAAAACAAAGAATTTCAAAGAGTGTGTGTGTGTGTGTGTGAAAGGGAGTTAATGAAAGAAAACAAAAGAGATATTAGTTGATATTTGTGAGAGAGTGAGTGTAGGAGGAGGTGTGGCTAAGAAAGAGAGCGGAAGTGAGACTTGGCTGCCCAACCCTTCATTCTCCATTCATTTCTTCATGCTTCTCCAATTCCCCACTACCCCCTTTGCATCATCTTAATTCCATTCCCAAAAACCTATGCACCTTCATTAAAAACATGCACACACTCATTCTATACTATTAGAACCAATAAATTTTGGATTTTGAAGACTGAGGAAACTCAACAAAGTTCTTTGGTTGCTATTAAGATATATCTTTTCACTTTAGTTTAGAAATTTTGTTAAATATCGTATTTTTAGTTAGAAATTGAGTTAATTAGGTTTTTGATTTTAGAAAATTACATGTTGCTATCTAGTGGCCAATTGAGGTGTAGTGAGTGTTTACAAGACCTTAGGGATTGATTCCATGGCCTGGAAATAAGTTTAGAACCCAAAATACGAAGTTAGAAATTTTCCGTGTCGGTTTTGTGTGACCTTATAGCCTACAGGGAATCTGGTATGACCTGGGCTATTTAGGAGTTAAACAAACAAGTCCAGTGACCTATGTAAACTATTAGGAACCCACTGTAGAAGTACGAGTACGTTTGGAGCTCATCTGGCCGGCGAGACCGGATTTGGAGAGTGTGTCGCCGGTTTTGTGTTGGGCAATGGTAATGTGGTTTGGTTCTTTAGCTCACTTACCCCCTATACTACTCCACTATATTGCTAGTTTGGCTTGATTTTACCTGAACCAAAATCCGGGACCATTTTCCTTAGTTGCTGGTTATGTTTTGAGATATTTGGATTCACGTTATACGATTTGTGAAACCTTAAAGCCTACAGGGTATCTGGAGCTTTCTAGGATTTTCGCAAGAAAATCAAACAAGACCATTAACCTAGATAGACCACCAGAAGACCACCACCTGAATACGAGCCCATTCCCTCATCAAATGGCCGGCGAGGACGGATTTTCACTTGATGTCGCTGGTTTTGTAGTGGGCTTTGGGGTTGGGTTTTTACCTGCAGCTCAATTACCCTATAATCTCTCCATATACTTGCTTGTTTAGTCCAATTTGACTTGAGGAGAAATCGGGAGTGGTTTCTCATGTTGCTGCTTATTGTTTTAAAGTTATTGAAATTTGGTTTGAAATTGTGAAATCTTGGTTTTTAGATTTGATTCGGATTGCGTCGTTGGATGTTTGTACGTCAACGACGAGGGTAATTTTGTTGATTTGGCATGATAAGCTATAGGTTGTAACCTATGAGTGAAACGTTTGCAATATCGGTTTTCAGATATTAATTGTGTTTGCGTTTCGATGTGTATTGATTGTAGGTACTTCGCATGGACTTCCGAAACGACGAAGCACATCAACTTCGACTAAGCGAGGAGAATTGCGGCGAATAGATTCATATCTACGGGGGAAAGTTGGGTGGATGGCGTATAGCACCGCCGCAAATCATAAATGAAAACCGATATATATATCTATATCTATCTATATATATATATATATGGGTTGTAGAAAACCTATATAGGATTCACAGATAGGATAGCTAATGATGATTGATATGATAAAGTGAATCATGAAATGTATGAATCGAAAGAGAACAAGTGTGAGTTGATAGTGGTTTAATATGAGATCGAGATCGATACGACTCGAGATTTATAAGATATGATGTATATGAAAGATATCATTACGAGATTGATACAAACATGAATTGAGATATATGTGTATGATATATCTATATTAATGAGACAAATGAGTGATGTGGCGTACGAGACTTTAGATCCGTACCCTCTATATTGTATAGGATGATAGATTCCCTATCCCGTTTGTTGTTACCATACGATGAGTTACCGTACGAGATATATTATATAGGATGATAGATTCCCTATTCTGTTGATGTCACCGTACGATGGATTGCCGTACGAGATGTGTTTTGCCGGATGATTGATCCGTGCTTGTGATTTGAGAATGTTAATTAGAGGATTATTGCTATATCGGATGTTATGAGGCATGATCGCCAATGCAGAAGATATTACCTAAACCAAACCTAATTCCAAACCAACGAATCGTATGCATCTTTAAATGGAAACCTTAAGGGACGTTATGGCTTTTCAAATGATATTCCTTTCTTAAAATACCGTATCCCCCACTTTCAAATTACGATTCGTATCCTTAAGTGACCGTATAGTTCATAAGTAGTTAGATATCCCTATTGATTGTTCATGTTAGGTAGGATATTATCCCTAGTGATGTATACACCTTGTCCAGTAATTAATGCTAGATGATATCATTTGCTAGTACACCTGCATCATTACCGTTGATGCGCATGTTACACTTACACAGATTGCCGGCTCACACACATTCTTCATCGGTAATTACTATGTCATTTACACTGTTGAACTGCCACATCAGATACACAGATTGCCGGCTCACACACATTCTTCATCGGTAATTACTATGTCATTTACACTGTTGAACTGCCACATCATGATATGATTCGTAACTATGTAGTATATTCATTGTTCTGTATAATCTTTTGACATGCTTGCATGATATACCGATATGCTCATATTATTACTCTATATTGCATACGTCGTACTTTATGGTTATATCCATTGAGATGCAGTTTTCATGAGATTTCTGGATTTGAGAACCGTGGTTATATTTCGAAGGAAATGATGTATTGTTTTAAAAACCCGAATTCTCTTAATATGATATTTCGATGCATCCACAATGAGTATTCTCGGTTCTGAGATTGTTTTTCGAGACCCGATTCGAGGAGATGGTGATCCGTTTGCGGGTACATGGTGGACCCAGTATAGTACCCCTGAAGCAAGAAATGATTGTCATGGTGTAGCTGATGAGCCTGGAAGAGGGAACACTACCTACCGGTGATTGTATAGAACTCGGCGGATATCTGGAGGATACCGACCGGAGTTGTGAGATGGATATGAGGGCCGATCTGAGTATGCGGCGCCTTAGATGAGATACGTATATGAGGGCCGATCTGAGGATGCGGTGCTTGAGGTATGAGGATTTACGTATCGATGCTGGACACAGGTTTTCATGATGTTTCAAGTGTCGCTGTTAGACACTCAGGTTCCATGGTTTTGATGTGTCGTTGATAGACACAGGTGTTTGATATCCTCATTCACACATACATATATATACTAACTTTTCATGATGTTTTGAGTGTCGATGTTGGACATTCATGGTCCATGATATTGAGTTGTGTCATTAATGGACACGTGGATGTTATCCACATATATTACAGGCATAAGATGTCGGATGTTTATTTATATAAGCTATGGGCATAGACTTGATTGTTGACATATATGCATTTGTGGTCACCCTAGATATCATAGTATTACCTTCAGGATATACTGACCTAGGAAATCGTTATTTTATTCGATTTCTACTTGTTGATGTTTTCTACTCACGAGTTGGCAACTCACCCCCGTTGTGCCACAATTCTTGCAGGTTTGTCCGCTTGGGATCAGTTGCGGTATTGCTGGCACACGGCTTCATCCAGGGTGTTTTCTTTGGTAGGCGGGACACATGTTGGATCTTGCCCACTCTCGTACCGTTCTTTTCTATTGTATCTAGACAAACTCCATCATATCATATCACATCAGAACATATCAGAAACTAGTATTGTATATGGGTAAACCTAGTCAGACTTGTTTGTGAGACTTAGAGCGATGGGTTTTTATGATCGCTTTTCTTAGTTGATGTCTTGCTTCATATTTGTTCTTTCTGGGTTGATCTGTAACACCTTAGAATGTGATTAGTGGCTAATTATACTTTAATGTGTGGTTTTTAGTAAAGTTTACCAAAACGATTTTCAATTATTTTATCAAAATTAATGAATATTTTATTAGAATTTAATTAGGCCTGCACACACATGTGGATGTAACCTAGGGCTATGTTTTGGGTTAAGACATGTTTAGAGAGTCATGGTGGACTAACCCATCTTATTAGGTTAATGAGAAATTAATTAAGGTAATTAGATTTTTTTTAAATTAACTTTTGTGTTTTTGTGGGTTGACTTGGGACTTTGGAGAGAGAGAGAGAGAGCATGATGGGCTTGAGCCATGCTTGGTAATTAATGAGGAGAGAGGGAGGGGGTTGACTCTCATATCTCTCATTTATTTTTTTCAACACTCAAACACTCATTTCCTCACATCATCACATCTCTCTCCCTCTAATTTTCACACACACACACCCAGGAGCAGCAGCACACACAGCAAGCAGGCAGCAGCAACAGCAAGCAGCACAGCAGCAGCAGCAACACACTTCTCCTTCTTCGTCTTCTCTTC
Source organism: Agapanthus africanus (assembly GCA_030015575.1). NCBI lineage: Eukaryota > Viridiplantae > Streptophyta > Magnoliopsida > Asparagales > Amaryllidaceae > Agapanthus > Agapanthus africanus. The sequence goes on from JASDDO010000029.1 coordinate 112,248,873, forward strand.
TTCTTCTTCTTGCATCCAAGCTAAATTCTTCACCAAAGTCCATTTTCCTCACCAAATCCCTTGCAACCACTTCTATATGGCAAAGTCTTCAGTTTGAGCCACCACTAACTCACTTGGAGGTATAAAACTCACCCCAACTTCCTTTTGCTAAAATTATAGTTTATTTAGCTCAATATCTTATTTAAGTAGTGTTCTGGGGATAACTTTGTGTTTTGAGAGGATTTTTGGGTAAAATGGGATTATTATGGTTTATTTGACTTAGTTAGGTGTTATATGTGTTGTGTAAACCTAGCTGTATCACTGGATTTTGCTAAAACACCTTAAAGTTCTAAATTTGAGTTTTAAATACGGGTTTTATCAAGTTTTAAGATACGAGTGACCTGCTTTATTTGTGATCTTTTCTTTCTTAGCAAACATATACAGAATAGTGTACAGGGTAGCTAGAGTTTTGGGTTGAAATTTGAGCCCGTTCCACCCCATAAAATCCGGCAACCTCCCTTGAATTTCCGGCCTTGCCGGCCCCCCCTGTGCTTTGGGTATTGGTGTTTTGCAGGGTGGTGTCTATGTTGGTTTTACAGTGTTTGGTTTTGTTTGCTTTCTGGGTTTTCTTCCAGATAAAAATCTACGACCAGTTACCCCTTTTGTGTGTTTTGTGACACGCGTGACATGTACGCTTCGAGTCTAAGTTTAGTGGGTTCTGTGCATCGCGGCACATCGGGGTAATTCTAGTCTTTGCACACACACATGTTAGTGTATTGATCTTACGCGTTTAGCTTCCGGCGCGAGTTTTTCAAATAATCTTGATATCACTTTTGACAGGGTTTTAGCTTTATGTGTGTGTTGCTTGTGTGTTTCTAGGTTCGCAGGCGGGTACTACGAGCGCCGCAAAGAAAGGGAAGCAGCTGGTCGGATACACGTAGATCGAGATCACCGTGAGTAAATTTAACTTCTACGGGGAAATCGCCCGTATGGCGTTAAGCGTCAGGGCTTGATAGGATATTGTAGTCACACACACACATATATATATATATATATATTTATTTATTTATATGTATATTGCTTGTGCATTTGTACTATTGTAGCGTACCCATCTTTTGTTGCATATAGAAAAGTAGTTATGTAACACGGCACTGTCACTAACGGTTCAAGCTGCACGAGTACTATTTGTATGTTACACTCACACCGTCAGTGATTGCCATGACACTCGCACTATAAGATTGCTACGAACCGTACATCATTTTGATTACCGCATCATTGATGATTAGACATGATTTTGTCGCATATGGGCACATATACATACTGTACACTCATGCTTGCGTATATCACTTGTACATCCATATTGGCACATATACATACTGCACACTCATGCTTGCGTATATACCACTTGTACATCCATATTGGCGCATATACATACTGTACACTCATGCTTGCGTATATACCACTCGTACATCCATATTGGCACATATGCATACTGTACACCTATGCTTGCGTATATACCACTTGTACATCCATATTGGCACATATATATATTGTACATCCATACTTACGTGTATATATATATATATATATATATATATATATATCTTTGTGCATCCATGCCTACATACATACATACTCTTGCACATACATAGATGATGCTGACTTTGATTTGAGAAATTGGCGATCGCATGAAATGTTTTCAACTGGATCCTTTTAAAAGAGCGGTTTTCCCCTTTTACTTGTAGTACGATTTTATACGGCATACGACACATTGCATTGATTTACGCAGTGAGTTTTGGATTCGTGTGATTTCTGGATTTGAGAACCGTGGTATTATTTTAAGAAAGTATGCACTGTTTTGAAAATCCCGGTTTCTCTTGATATGATATTTCAGTGCGTCCACCATGCGTTTTCTCGATTCTGAGACGTGTGACATGTGAAACCCGATTCGAGGAGGAGGACGATCCGTTTGCGGGTACATGGTGGACCGGGTATGGTACCCCGGGGCGAGAGAGAGATTTCGTGTGGATGACGATAAGCTTGGCAGAGGGACTCCTACGTACCGGTGATTGGTTGGACCTGGCGGATATCCGGAGGATACCGACCAGAGTCAAGAGATGGATATGGGCCGACCCGTACTGCCGGGGGCCGAGACTCGATTCCGCAGACGGAGCCCGTAGGCCGATCCAGACTGACGAAGCCCGATATATGAGGATTTGCGTGTCAATGCTGGACATGAGTATTTCATGATGTTTTCGGGTGCCGATGTTGGGCAACCCGCTTTTATGAGATTTGCTGGATTGTGGGCCGGATAGAGTGACGGCGCCTGAGTTATTGGGATTTTGGGGTGTTTTTGGTAGACACCGGGGTTTTTCCACGTTGATGATACGTGTAGACGATATTTTATCCCATGCTCAGCATTCACCGTTATGCATTGCATCATGTAGTCGTAATACCTGGTAGAGTACTTTTGCAAGATTATTGCATACCCAGCTCATCATATAGATGCTATTAGATTGCACTTGTTATGCATGATTATTGCATACCCGGCTAATCATATAGATGTTATTAGATTGCACTTGTTATGCTTGATTATTGCATACCCAGCTCATCATATAGATGTTATATGATTGTACATATTAGAGTATCGCACTACGTGCATACTCGCGATTACCTTTATATGTTGTTTACTATTCAGGAGTTGGAAGCTCACCCCCGTTGTGCTACAGTTCTTGCTGGTCAACCCTCTGAGTAGTTGCAGCAGGGCTATCTCTTGTATCTTTTGCTACGGATACCACTGCAGTTGGCGTGCGAGCCATTTTGCTGATAGGTGGGTTTGCGGTATCCGTTTATCTTCCATTTGTACACACTATTGTATCTAGTACTCTCCATCTACTATTTCATGTATTGACTTAGAGACCAGTTATGAGGACGATGTTGTATATTATTTTGTACTCTGGTGTCGAGCTCGTGTCAGCCGACTTTATTTATGCAGATTTATCATTTATGCTGTTTTTCTTATATTGTCCATTTCTTCTCTACGGCGTCGTATACATTTCTTGTGGTGGTTGTTTCCGCCGTTGGGCGTGATTGCTCACGTTTGGGAATGTTTTATTCTTGATATCAGTCATTTTACTTTTATCATGTTTTGTACCCGTTTTCGGGGCTAGTTGTTACAAAGGAGGTGCTGCCAAATTTTTTAAGAAAATAACTTAAACATTAAAGATTTTACTCAATTACTCAAGGTTTTCTAAATGTTTTAAACTAATGTTTTTCTTCACTCGCTATTTTAATGGTTTTGATTTCTGGGTCTCGGCTTACTTGATCGCGTTGCGCCTGTAGACATTACGTGGTTAAGTGCCGTCACAAGCCGAACTGTAGGTCGTGATATGTTCTTCGCCGTTAGGAATCATATATGTATTACTTGCGTGGTTGTGTTTCCGCCAGTTGGCATAGAGCTAGCTCCCGCTTAGGGATGCCTATATATTGTTGTATATCTGTTTTGGGATCAAAATATACAAGGGATTTGTTGTCCGAATTTTGAAAAGACAAAATATGATTCATTATACCTTATTTCAAAACTGCGCTCGTATATAAAAAAAATGTTTAGATTTTCTGGGCTTCGGCTTACTTGATTTACGTTAAGCCTTTTGACGTTGCGTAATTTAAGTGACAGTCACAAACTAAATTTTAGGTCGTGACCGGGTTCTTCTGTCAATTTGATTCTTCTCGATATGTTGGAATTCGAAGTTCTTTTAAGCATGAATTGGTTAGCCACGTGTTATGCGTCCATGGACTGCCATGAGAAGGCAGTCGAATTTAGTTTTCCGGGTGAGCCAGTTCTTGTTATTCAGGAAGACCATAGCGCCACCCTTCCCAGTTTAATTTCTTCTCTTCGCGCTACTCCGTTCTTGAGGAAAGGATGTCAGGGATTCTTAGCGTATGTTTGTGATGTTAGAGCCGCAGTGGTCTCGTTGGATTAGGTCCCGATTGTGAGGGAATTTCAAGATGTCTTTCCTGACAAGTTGTTTGGTTTGTCGCCAGAGCGCGATATTAGGTTCTGCTTTGACTTGATTCCCAGCACAGAGCCTTTTTGTATACCTCCATATCAGATGGACCCGGCGATGCTTAAAGAACTGAAGGATCAGTTGCAAGATTTGTTGGATAAAATGGCTTGTTCGTCCGAGTGTGTCACCTTGGGGGTGCTCCTGTCCTGTTCGTCAAGAAGAAAGACGAAAGTTGTATTTGTGCATCGATTCTCTTGAGTTGAATTTGGCTACTGTGCGGGACATTTCTCGAAGATTGACTTGCGGTCAGGCTACTACCAGTTGTGGGTTCAAGAGGATGATATTCCGAAGGCTGTTTTTCGCACACGTTACGGGCATTATGAGTTCTTGGTGATGTCGTTGGAGCTCACCAATGCCCAAGCAGCGTTTATAGACTTGATGAACCGTATATTCAAGCCATTTCTTGATCAGTTATTATCATGTTCGTTGATGACGTTTTAGTGCACTTTTGGAGCCGAGGGGAGCCTGGGTAGCATTTAATGATTTTGTTGCTGACTTTGAGGGAACACCAGCTATTCGCTAAATTATCTAAGTGTGTTTTCGGGTTGGATGGTGTTGACTTCTTGGGTCACGTAGTTTCGAGAGATGATAAGTATGGAACCGAAGAAGATCGAGGCCGTTCAGCATAGGCCCAGACCTGTATCAGCGACGGAGGTTCACAGCATTTTGGGTTTGGACGGATACTATCGACGTTTCGTATGTGATTTTTCTCATATAGCTACAACGTTGACCGGGTTGACCTGGAAGAGAGTTCATTTTCTTTGTACCATGGCATGCGAGCAGAACTTTCAGCAGTTGAAGATTCGTTGGCCTACGGTGCCAGTATTATCTTTGCCTTCAGGATTAGGAGGTTTTGTTGGTTACTGCGATGCTTCTCGGCTGTTGAAGAAGCACGAACAAAACTATCCCATGCATGAATTAGAGATGGCTGGGGTGGTTTCTACACTTAAGATCTGGAGACACTACAACTTTCAGTTGCTAGATTCTTTATCATCCGGTCAAGGCGAATGTTGTGGTAGATGCTTTTGAGTTGGAGGCCCGGAGGTAGCTTATCTTGCTTGAGCGCAGTTCAGAGGCAGTCGACGGCAGATTGGAAGATTCTATTCGACGGCTGAGTATAGTTCGAGTTTACTTTGACCTGGGGACAACTTGCACAGGTCCATGCACATCCACAGTTACTTGATCGTATCCGTAAAGCACAGTCCAATGACGTTCGTTTGTCAGAAATCATAGAGTGGGTTCGACAGGGCAGAGATTCACAGTTCGTGATTGATGATCAGGGAGAACTACGATTTGGGACTCGACTGTGTGTGCAGATTCCGAGGGACGCGAGATCTTAGAAGAGGCACATCAGTCAGCATATAGTGTTCATCCAGTTTCCACCAAGATATATCATGGCTTGAGAGATGTTTACTGGTAGGAAAGGATGGAGAGAGATGTCACAGATTTTGTTTCAGAATGCCAGCAAGTCAAGGCCGAGCATCAGAGGGCAGCAGGAGAGTTACAACCTTTGCCCATTCCGGAGTGAAAATGGGAACAGATTTATATGGATTCTATCGTGGGTCTACCTAGAACCAATCAAGAGTATGGCACTATTTGAGTGATCGTATACCGGTTGGTGAAAGCAGCTCACTTTCTGCCAGTAAGGACCATTTTCGGATTGTTCAGTATGCCCAGCTACTCATTGATGAGATTGTCCGACTACATGGAGTTCTGATTTTTATTGTGTCCGACAGAGGCACCCAGTTCACCAGCTAACTATTGTAGAAACTTCAGGAGATTTTGGGCGCCAATTGAGTTTCAGTGTAGTTTTATATCCGCAGACCGACGGTCAATCAGAGCAGACCATACAGACTCTTGAGGGCATGCTCCGAGCTTGCGTTCTAGATTTTGGTGGCAGTTGGGATTGTTACTTACCCTTAATAGAGTTCTCCTAAAATACTAGCTTCCGGGAGGAGATCCAGATGACACCGTTCATAGCATTATATGAGAGGAGATGTCGATCGCCTGTTTGTTGGACAAAGCTCAGTGAGAGCAGTATTTTGGGGCCACAGATTGTGCAGGAGATGACCGAAAAGATTCAGTTGATTCGGGATAGGATGAGAGCGGCCCCGAGCAGGCAGAAATCTTATGCAGACCGACGTCGGCGCAGACTTGAGTTTACAGTAGGCAATCATGTTTTCTTGAGAGTTTGTCCGATGAAGAGCGTGTTGAGATTCAGAAAGAAAGGGAAGCATTGTCCCAGATAAGTGGGTCCCTTAGAGATTCTCAAGCATATCGACGCAGTTGCTTATCGTTTGGCTCTTCCAGCCAGCTTTCCTGATGTTCACCCCGTGTTTCATGTATCAATGCTCCGCAAGTACCTTCATGACCCTTCTCATTTGATTCAGTATTAGACAATTCTGCTGGAGCGCGATCTTTCTTTCACCAAGCAGCCAGTAGTCATTCTAGATCGACAGGTAAAGAAACTGAGTTCGAAGGTCATACCGTCCGTAAAAGGTTCTTTGGCGTGACCCAAACAGTGAAAAGGGTTACGTGTGAAGCCGAGAACGGGATGAGAAAGAAATATACCCATCACTTCGAAGGTACGTGTAGTTAGATTTTAAATGCAGGGATCGAATTTCTTTAAGGGGGAAGATTATAACGTTTTAAAAAATCGTTTAGGTTAATTGTCCGATAATCGGTAATATAACTCGTGTTTTCCGTAAAACTTAATTATAATTATTTTTCAATATAAACTTAATTATATCTATTTTAGCTATGTAATTGCTAGTATTGGTATTTATTTAGTCACTTATAAATTGCTAGTTTACTTAAATATTTTTCTGTATTAATTATTTTTTTAATAATATTTTAAGCTTTCACTTATGCATTTAATTAATGATTATTACAAGCTAGAATGGGTTAAGTATACTTTAGTGAGCCATGACGACTTAAAACTTAGTTTATAACATATTCTTTCTTCTAACTTTGTCTCTATGGTTCTAGATTATTCTAGGGTTAAATAGAAAATAAATTAATTAAGATATAAATTAATAGATGTGATAATGGGGCTTTTCTTGACTTGACACAAACCACACACTCACTCACCTCTCCTCTCTCTTCACTTGGCCGAGCAATTCCCTGCAGTCCCTCTCCCATTTCTCCACCTCATTTCACTTCAAAAATTCTTCATTTTTCCATCAAAAATCCACACAAACTCTTACAAATTCATAGTTAAATCTTCACCCAATTTTCCTTGACCTAATCTAGCTTGGATCTAGGAGCAAGGAAGCAATTTGGGAGGCTAAGTTTGCATGTTAGATCATAAAATTTATGAGGTATAAATCTTAACCTATGGTTAATTTGCTGGTTAATTTCTTTAATCTAACTTATTTAGGTTTTAATTTGGTTCTAATTGCAAGATTGTGATTGTAAAGAGAAGGTTTTGAATTAAAGTTTGGGTTTTTATCACTTGATCATGGTTGCAATGTGTTGTTTAACATCTTAAGACATGCAAAATCTAAACTAGATGTTAATTTGCTAATTGTTACTATTAAATTGTCTTAATTAAATAATCTAGTAAACTAATTTCATGTTTAATCTAAGTGGGTGAGATTAAAATCTAGTTAATAATTGTGAAGCCTAATTAAGATATTAAATGAATATTTGTGGCTACTAATTTTACTAAAACATATAGTTTTGCACTAAAATGATTAAGTGATGTTTACTAGGTTTTTGGATTAAATCGATTTTAAGTAAGTTTGAGGTTGGAATGATCTATAACCTATTTCCTAAAATATCTAGTATGTTGTCATTGCGCGATTGGTACGATTGGGTTCTAGGCTTGGTAGTTGTCACGTGTAGCGACCCTAGTTGTGGTTTGTGGCATTGTCGCGAGCGCGTTTTGTGCACTAAGTGTGTACGCGTCAAGTTAGTACGCGTGGTTAACCTGTATCATTGTGTCCACGACTATTCGTATATTTATCCTCTTATTTACTTATATACGATTCTAGGATCGGGTTCAGAGGCTTCAGACAAGGCGCGGAATGACAACGCTAAGATCGGATCAGATTAGCCGAGGCGTCCCGGTGAGTAGATGTACACATCTATGGGGGAATCGTCTGGATGGCGCGAGGCGCCCGATAGTTAGGATTATTTATAGTGCTTGTATTTAGATGCGTAGTCTCCTAGTTATTCATCTCATTGCATTGTATCATCTTGTATACTCATGATATTATCTTATAGGACACTTGCACCATTACCATTGGTTCATGCCGCACATGCACTATTTTATGTAAACACACACGCCATTGGTAATTGCTATGTCACGAACACTATAGAACTTACTTAGAATCGGTATCTGTGCGTTTGCATCATATATGATATGTAGACTTATACTTGTATATTCACTTCATCAAGATGGATACGTAGGATTGCTAGTCATATATACATACCTCTTTGCATCATGATTCATACATAGCTTCTGGCCATACATCGCATGGTATATACTATCGTATCATAGACATCCATCGTCACCGACATGTTTATATATTGTGATTCTTCTTGAAGATTTCCGTATTTATGAGATTTCTGGATTTTGGGAAAACCGCAAGGATTTTATGAGCTTATTACCATTTTAAAAATGTAAGTTGCGGTTTTCTCGTGATATGATGTATATATCGTCCACCATGAGTTTTTACTGATTTTTGTTGGTTTTCGAGACCCGATTCGAGGAATAGGATGAACCTTCTCCGGTACATGGTAGGCCCGGTAAGGTACCTTGGGGTAAGAAGCTCGAGTTGTAGACGATGAGCCTGGCAGGGACGGACTACCTACCTGTGATGTCTGGCACGGCGGATATCCATAGGATACCGACGTAGTCGTGAGATTTGATGATATGGGCCGATTCAGACTGACGGAGCCCGAGATATTGAGATATTGAGACATTGAGACATTGAGATATTGAGATATTGAGACATTGAGATATTGGGATATGTATATATTGTGCCGATGCTTGACACGGATTTTCTGTTGATTTCTTTGGTGATGCTTCAGTTTATTGCACAGAGGTTTTTCTAAGATAAGAATAAAGATTTTCTCATACCAGACGTGTTCAGGTTTCGTGTTTTATTATGCATTCAGGTTGCATTCATGCTAGTGCATCGTATCATATTTGTATATGTAGGCTGTGACGCATTTGCGTGCCTGATTAAGATAGCCTTATTAGATGCTACTTACTACTCACGAGTTGGCAACTCATCCCCGTTGTGCTACAGTATCTTGCAGGTTGGACCCGTCAGCACAGTAGCGGCGGGCGTACTTCCTCTTTTTACTTCATTGCATCGATTTGCAGTTTTGCTCATAGTTGGGTTGCGAGGATACTTTTGTTCCATTTTCTATTATTATTTTTATCTAGTATACTCCATCTACCCTTGTATATTGGACTAGACAGTGAGACACGTGAGACTTGTATTTGTGGTATTTTTGTGTCGATGCTCACTTGAGCCGACATGGTGTTTCTTATTTCTGGCTTTCAGATGCTTATTTCGCACTTTTGATATACATATTGCATGTAGTTGTGATTCCGCCATTGGCGAAGAGCTAGCTCCCGCTTGGGTATGCCTTTATTCATCATTTATATGTATTTTCATGTGTTGTACCCGTTTGGGGGCCAGTATTTACAAAGGAGACTCTTCCGAATTTTTTGGGAAATTGATGCATTAAAATATTTTAAGGTGACTTTATTTTACAAAAGATAAAATCATTTTTTAAGTTAAGTTTTCCTTCACTCTATTTCTTTAAACGGTTTAGATTTCTGGGCTTTGGTTTACTAAGACTACGTTACGCCTTGAGACGTTTCGTAATTTAAGTGCCAGTCACGTTCCGTACCTTTTGGTCGTGACACTAGAGCTTATGATTTGTTGACCATAGTTAAGGTCATAAGTTGCTAGGGGTAAAAATAATTATTGGGAATTTCAAGTGTTGAAATTTGCAATGAGATTGCATACCTTATATATGATAGTTGGATCCCGATACTCACTGCGAGTAAGAATTACTCCTGGGAGAGTATTCCATTTTACAATTAGACGAACCATTAGGTGTCTAAGAAAGGTGTTAATGGGGTGATGCCCCTGAGGAAACTTGGTTATTTAATTAGTTCCATGCGAAAAACATGGGGAGACTCCCTCGGAGTACCAATGCCTGGCTGGCTGGCCGATTGGCCAACTTGCAGGGTGTAATTAATCCTGGCTAATCTTACCTTTTAGGGTTTGAAGGATGATTTGATAAAAATAGTGGGTGCCATCCTAATTAGATAAAATAATAATCAATCTAATCTTGCAAAGAGCGCACGCAAAGTGATTATCCTTCTCTCTCTCCTCGTAGCGACCAATGACACGCCTTAATCAAGATAATAATATGGATGTATTGATCGAACCCACTTATTATACTGGGCTAGGTTCCGCTCTATCTTATGACTTTCATAAGTTTGAGTAAGGAATATGGCAATATCCAGATTCCAACGCCACCCAAACAAAGAATAAGCATGTTGATGCATCTTCTTCGGGTGTGTTCGTTACCAAGAACTGTTTCTCAATTAACTCTACGTCCTGGGTATTGGATACCAGATCAGGATCCTACGTATGTAATTTGTTACATGGGCTGAAGATAGGTAGTGAACTGGGAAAGGGTGATATGTCTCTAGGAAGTAGGGAATGGTGCAATTGTTGCAGCCAAACCAGTTGACGTATTGATCAGTCCAAAATACTGCATCCTTAAACCGACAATTTCCCTATCATTTGCATTCATATAGAAGTGTTCGGCACTCATATAACACATATTAGCAAAACAGTCGTAAAATATCAGATTACATGTGTTAGACCTTAAAACCGGCATTTCCAGGGAAATTGACTGCATTTCATAGCATGGCATCATTCATATATTGCGCAACTTGTGTTCCGAAGTTTGTGCAGGAAAATCCAGAAGAATGGTCAATTTACAAACCATAGACTGCTAAAGAATACACCAACTCAAGGATTTAGAATCTGGAAATGATCTAAGAAGTATTCAGAGATTCAACATATCATAAAATACCAAAAAGTCATCAAGAGTCCACAGCAGAAGCATGAAGCTCCAAAGCAGCCAAGTGGCAGCGGAACCGCGGCCGGAGCCGCCTTGCGCCGCGGTTCCGCGGCGGCTATGCCACATCACCCCCTCTGCTTTAGCCCAAAACTCCTACCTCAGCTCCTATAGCTCTTCAAGACACTACATTTTCCAGAAGACTCTAGAAGATTCTGCAAGATCAACAAGCCTTAGGGTTACAAAATTAAACATTCCTAGCTTAAAGTCTAAGCTAAAGCTCCTAACTAACTACATCTAGAAGGCTCTCCCTACAACAAACTTTTGGAGGGATTTGCAAATTCAAAATCCTAGACCTAAGGTTTTGGAAATCTTTAAATAGGACCCAAGGATCACTAGCAAGGGGACTCATGGAAAATTAATCATAGACAACTCATTGTTGGCTAAATTTTCCCCATTCTTCATCTTCCTCAATTTCCACCCACAAGTCAAGTGACAATGCTTGTGTCAAAACCCTAACCCTAATCCAATCCAAAATCAAGAAACCTCAGGATTCTTTGAGTGCAAGCCAAGCAAGTCTTCAAGATCCTTTAGAAGCGGAACCGGATTTCAACGGAACACGAGATCGAAGCGATCCAAGACTCAAGAAGCCGAGCGATGCAAGATTCGACGAGCGAAGTTCCTACCTCTTGTAAATCTCGAGAGTTGTAACTACTTGTTGATGTAATAAAGGTGAAGATTCTTTAACTTGTTTACATTTCAATTCGAGCATTATGCTTATATTTCGATTCTTGAATATGTACTTTGTGATGATGCTTGAATAAAACTCCGTTCGTGGAGGAATCGAAACAATTGTAAAATGATGATGTTGATGAATTGTTAAACGTTTTCTTAAGTCTTAAAATAATTGTAAATTTTTGAAAATCGATTGATCGATGATCTAGATCGATGCGAATTTGTTCTTGATTCCTTTCGCACGATCTAGAGATCAATAATTGATCATTAGACTTTCAAGAAGCTATCTAGTGAATGTTATTCATCGAAAGGACAAAGGATAGGATGAGGAACCCTAATTCCTCGCAAGATCCTTGATCCTCGATGATTTCTACATCGATTTAGCATCAATTTGTTACTAGATAAGAAATCGTAATCATTAATCTTCATCACATCTACAATTTACTCGATTCCTACGAGCTTTACTTCAAATCTTGAAACCCTAAGTGATTGGAATTCTATCAAAACTCAATTCTCGATGTTTATCATTTTCTTGATTCTTGATTAGAATAGTGATACTTGAAACTCATCGATAAAAATCTTGAATCATGTTTTCTTTTCTTTTCTATTAAATTTTCAATTCAAACAAATCAAAAATACAAACGAATCGCACAATCCCTGTGGACGATCCACACTCGCTAACGATCTACATCCGACACTGTAGTTGATTGCGGTCAAATAATTCTTTGATTGTCAATTCTATTCATTTTCTAAACCGACACAAAGAAACTCATTCGAGTTACACACACAACGAGAATTTGAATCAATCAAATGGCGCCGTTGCCAGGGATCGCGCGCTAATTCGTTTTATATTGAAATTTGAATTGAAAGATTTATTCCATTGTAATTTTGTGATCAAAATTAGCACAAAACACTAAACGATTTGTTGTGGTTCATTGCAAGGAAATCTGGAGCTTGCTGTGAAATTGGAAATTTTTTTGGACAATTCCAGAGGACTCAGGGAGTAGACAGGAGCTCTCTGTACAATTTTTGTGCAGGTTACTGTTCATGCCGCGGCAGAAGCGCGGCGTAAGGGCCTAATTGCGGCGGAACCGCGGTGGGCTTGAAGCTTCGCTGCACGGAAATTTCTCTGTAAACCTCTATCTTTCTTATCTCCTTCCTCATCTGCTCCAAATAACATTTTGTGCAGGTTTCTTTGCAAAAATCGCAGCGCCGCGCAAAAAGCAAAATTAAATTGTGCTTGTTTTTATTTTAGTGGTTGTTTGCATAATTAATACGGACATTAAGGGGCAAAGACCAAATCCAGATTAGGTGGGGAGTTCATTACCCTTCCTAAGCCCCGAAAATCACGAACTTGCGTCCGCATTTACGCCAATTAACTAAAAAAGATCTAGAGATGACTCTAAGGACCGTCGCGCTCACTTAGGACAGAAGAAGGCCGTGGGTAATTCATTGCTTATCCGCGTTTCTTTTGTGGTGTCTAAGGCAAGTGTGTCGAAGGCTAGTGGTTACTTAATTAGGCCCACTACTTACGTAGTGGAGAACCTCCCACTTACCTGGCACTTACCTGGCCACAGGAGAGACAAAGAGGCAGTGGAGGATTTATCCCGCGTCTTGTCTTTTGGAAGTTAGGAGCGGTCTAGATATTTGACCTAGCGACCCATAAAATTAGGGTTTTGTGTGTTGCATTTGTTGTGTTGCATCATATTTTCAAAAATCCGTCCACTTTTCAAAAACAAACACCGCACTCATTCATTCATTACCCCTAATTATAAAGTCAACGCCGCCACTTGTACTAACCCTTTTTAGTACAGGATAGGCTGGACACGGGATTCTAGTGCCCGTTTAGTCCGCGTACCCTTTATCGACTCTGAAGTCGGTATTTCTCCATTTACTTCTTCTTTACCCACCACCACACCCACATCGATGGATCCACTTCCATCGAATTTCTTTAACACTAATCTACCGCCGTCCGTTGGTGCGCAGAATCCACCCCGCATCTCTCTCCAAGAGAGGTGCTATCCACTGCGAGGTCCTCTTTCGACCTGCTTATCCATTCCACCAGCCAACGGGGATAATTTTGAAATTAAAACCCAATACATCAACCTTTTACCCAAATTCCACGGACTCGAGACTGAGCACGCTTACGTTTTCATTACCAAATTTGAAAACGTATGCGCAATGATGGGTACGTCACAACTTTCAGTGGATGCTATGCGTCTATGACTTCTTCCATTTACTTTGTGCGATATAGCCGAGAAGTGGCTATATAACACTACCGCACACTCTATCACGAATTGGGAAGAATTCGTCGCGGCATTTCTTAAGAAATTTTACCCAATGCAAAAGACAGCTCGAATCCATAGCGAACTGAATCAATTTACCCAGCTCCCTACTGAACCATTCTCTAAATGCTTTGAACGTTTCAAGGATCTATTGGTTCAATGTCCTCATCACGGCATCCCGAGATGGGATCTTTGCCGAATCATATATGAGGGCATTAACCCAAACACTAAACAGAACCTTGAAAACATGTGTCAAGGTACCTTTATGACCAAGGATGATGGGGAAGCTTGGAAATTTTTAGAAGAGTTCGCTGAAAAATCACAACAGTGGGAGAGTGGAACCCAATCATTGAATAGGGGTGGTGTACACCAAATAGATGTGTCCATAGGTGTTCGAGCTGAGATGGCAGCAATGCAAAAGAAGCTCGACGCTATGGAACACAAATTTTCTGCAGCCTCCCTATACCCAATGTCGCTCCCCAAAACTGTATGTAGCTGCTGTTCTGATCCGTCTCATTTAACGGAAGAATGTCCATTAAACTCTGCGTTTCAAGGTCACGAGCATACAAATGCCGCGTTTCAAAGACCTAGAAATGATCCATATTCTTCCACGTACAATCAGAGTTGGAGGAATCACCCGAATTTTTCTTGGAACCAACAACAATCTCAAAACACGGTTCTGTAACATTTCGAAATAATAAAAATATTATTTTTGGGAAATTTATAATTTAATATTATTTTATTGATTATTTTAATAATTCGGTATAATTAAATACAAATAAATGGGGAAAAAAATTATGGAAAATTCAAAAATAGGGTAAATTAGAGAATTATGCCATTTCTAAGTTTAATTGATTAGTTATATGCTAATTTAGTGTTAATCGCTATTAAAAATCGCTAATCAGCTTTTTAACAATTTTATGCAAAACATGCACATATCTTTTCTACACTTGTGCATTTTCACCATGAGTTGTTTTGGGGTTACTATTTATGTGAGAAAGGAATTTTGAAGATAAGAAAAGAGAAAGAAAAGAAAAGGAAAAGAAAAGGGTTTTATATTAAAGAATGAGGTTTGGTGAGAAAGAGAGCTATGTGCACCCTTGACTAAACACTTAGCCATTTTTCCCTTCCCTCATTTTTCTCCCTCTCCTCCTTTCTCCTGCTGCTGCTGCTCCTCCATATCCTTCCCCTCTTCAAAGCCCCAAATCATCTCAAATACAATCCCAAAACCCAATCTCCATTTCATTAAATGTGTGCACAAGCTCAAGATCTATATATTGGACCAAGAAAGCAAGGATTTTGGCCACTAGGGGCAACTCAAGAATTTTCTTGAGTTGCCAAATGAGGTATTTTCTGGATCATTAACTTAGTTTTAGCATTTCCTTTATCCCCATGTTTAGATTGAATCGATATTGTGTGTGTGTTGTGGACTTATAGAAAACCTAGTTAGGGTTTGAGGAAATTGTGGTTGTAAGATGAAATTGAGCTTAGTAGAGGCCGCACAAACACCCTAGTGATGTTACTTTAGACCCAAACCTGAACTGGAAACCAGAATACGGATTTACGGAATCGATATCGGGGAAAACTGTAAATCTGGGAGTGTATTTTGTAATCTGCTATCACCCGGGGCATTCTGGAATAAAATTGATTGGACAGTGATATGAGCAGGCACCCTAGAACCACCACACAAGACCCGAGACCCTACCCCTTTTTCCAGGCCGCCAATTTATTCCCATTGGCCGCAAATTGTGGCCATACCTGCACCAAACTTGCTCGTTTTGGTTCTGTAGCCCCTACATGCATAGATTAGACCCCTGGTATGTGTAGATTTGTCTAATTTGACCTAGGGTGAAATCTGAGACCCTTTTCTCCAGTTGTTGTTTTGATTCTGTTTCTGTATTTCGTATTTTTAGTTCTGGAATTGTGTATCCGTGTTTTACCTCGACTATTTGGCGTTTATACGACGATATCGAGGTTTGATTGATCGTTTTGAAGGCGGCATAGGTTCTAATCTATAGGCCCCTTATCGTATCGTTTTAGGTTTCGTGTGCCGGATTAGCCTTGATTTGGTTTTAATACGCATATACGATACTTTGATGTGTAGGTACCCCATGAAGACTAAGGGACGACAAGCAATGCGCGTGATGACGTCGACAAATGAAGACGCAAGGTGAGTAGATTATATCTACAGGGGGAAGTCGGGGAATGACGTATAGCACCCTCGCAGTCCGTAGTTGATATACTATATGATAGTTATAATGTGTCATGGAATTGTGTTAGGTGTTTTATGGATAGTTTAGGCTTAGAAGTAAACTAGTGTAGTTCATAGCCACGAACCCTAGAATAGGTTTACACCCACACGCACACCCTTGCATATTCACTATACTTACACTGCGTTGATGATGATATTAGATGACTTTGGAGATGAGTCAATGATATTGGGCTGGGTGCTTTGAGATCGGTGATTTGATATGATTCGTATTTGGGATACGATATGTGATTCTTAGCGGGCGTTTGGGCATGTGTTTTACCCCCGCATTCATAATTATATAGATGGTATCGATTTGTACTAGAATTAGATTCAGTATCCCAGATTATGTGTTATGATGATAGGAATACCAGGTACTTGATGAGATAATGTGATATTGACCCGTACCTAGCTATTCGGATGCCGTACGACGATTTACCGTACGAGCTTTATATTGATGATAGATCCGCACTTATGACTTGAGGATTGTCATATGATATACTGTCTTGTACGCGATACTATTGAGGCGGGATCACTGACTATTATATGTATATATATATTTATATCAACTTAGATTTAGGTGGATTCCATACCCCTCCCGGTTGACTTGATACTTAGATCTGTGGTTTGCATAATAGATGTTAGACTAGACCCAAGTCATGCCTATTACAAAAACCCCGAGTTGTCTTATTTCAAATGGCAAGCTGCATTATTATTCATTTACCATTTATTCTACGGCTCGTATTGCATTGCATACTCATATGTTGATGATTCATATTCCTTGTGCACATTCCTTTACATAGTTGCATGCTTATATTAGTGTTCTTGTTGCATGTATTATAATTCATGGATTTCGCACTGTGATATGGTTGCATATGATGATTCTGTATTGCTTTACTCCTGCGTATATATATTAGTGGTATGGGACGCTGATATATATATATATATATATATATATACGCATACTTAATATATCATCATGATGATCTATGCAAATTTACATATGCATTATGAGCTCGATGTGAGAGGAGCCTATGTGCTCGGAGCCTATGAGCTCGATGTGAGAGGAGCCTATGTGCTCGGAGCCTATGAGCTCGATGTGAGAGGAGCTTATGTGCTCGGAGCCTATGAGCTCGATTGGAGAGGAGCCTATGTGCTCGGAGCCTATGAGCTCGATTGGAGAGGAGCCTATGTGCTCGGGCCGTTATGGTCGATGGTATATTATATCTCCCCTACCCCACATTTATTGTATATGCATTGCATTACCTATTAGTAGTACCTGATAGAGTACCATCATGAATGCTGCATACATGTCGGATACATGATATATGGGTTTAATTTGATATTGAGATATATAGTTTTTGTCAATGCTCGACGTTGATTTTCTGATGATTTCATTCATGATATCTCTTGTTTTCATTTTACCGCATACATACATCATATCTGTGATATATTGTTACGTGAGGCACTGGTACGAGTACTCGGCACTACACTTATGTTCAGATGTTACATTGCTACTTTACTATGCTTCAAACTTATTCATTTGAGGTTTATATTATATCTGATCGTTATGACTTAGGTTTATGTCATGCTTCCAATTTTTGCTTGTAGATATTTTCTATTCACGAGTTGGCAACTCACCCCCGTTGTGCCACAGTTCTTGCAAGTTTTGCCGTACAGGTTCCATAGCGGCATTTCCGGCACATTGTTTCTTTTGCGGGTGATTTGCTTGGTAGGTGGATTCTTTGCATCAGAACCACCCTTGTATATGTGTTATTCTTTGTATCTAGGAATTTCTATCAACCAAAACTTGTATATTGTTTCAGACTTTGACGCAAGTGATGTATTATTTCGACCTTAGTGTCGCGCTCAGTAGTATTACGATTTTCTTTCTTATTGGAGTTTCTCTTGGGTTTGATCCTCGCCCTTCGGCGTTGTATATTATATTGCTCGTATGGGTTGTTCTCTTTGCTTAGGCGTAGTAAGTGTGTGATAAAATGCCACATTGGAAAATAATTTACAAAATATGTTTCTTTACTCTAAATGGTTTTAGATTTCTGGGCTTTTGGCTTACTTGGATCAGATGGAGTCCTATAGACTTCATATGGTTCAAGGGCCAGTCACGTGCTCTTTTGGGTCGTGACAAAGTTGGTATCAGAGCGCTAGGTTAACCTTGGTTCGAGTCTAAGTTTGACTATGTGGAGCCTAGGGCGTCTATATATATACGGAACTTAGGCTTGACCTTACGGAACTTAGACTTAGTCGAGGGGGTATTAGACCCGAACTTTCGTCGCGTAGGATGACCCTTGGTTGATGGAATATGTGACTAAAGTAGAGTGACGTACCGTGGGTATGTTCCGCAGCATACTTACTATACGCTACTCCGCTTAAGGAACCTTAGGATGCATATATTTTCGAGATCGGTGATTCTCTTCATATCCATGATTGTATATCCATTTGAGATCCTCGATTCTATTAGTTTCATGATCATACCTTCATTGATGTTGTTCCTTCTTATGATCATATTTCCACTTTGGATCAGTTGTTCTCTTTCTTGCTGTTGATCTGCTCTCTTCGATACTCGATTGAGGTTCCTGTCGCCATGTTTGAGCGCAGTTTGGGCTGTTGCTAAGGTTACGGTCAGTGCGAGCTCGTCTGGTACGAGGGCCGGCCATTGTGTTTTCTGGTGACATGGGAACATCTCGAGTTAGTTTTGGTGATTGTGACCTCTGGTGGAGGCGAGTGCTTGGTTTTGCACCGGATGATCGTGCCATTGTTAGAGCTGCCAGTTGAGAGAGGACTGTTGATATACAGCATACCTCAGAGATTATGATGTCGCTTACCGTGCAGAAAGATGGATCAGCTGTTGCTGAGATTGACAGGATGTCGCTTTCGGAGCTTACGAGCTGAGATTGCCGGAGCTTCTAGGCAGATATGAGACAGATGATAGTTAGTCTACCCGATTTGAGAGACGAAGGTAATTCGTCCGATTTATGCGCCGGAGCGGGCCCAGTTGAGTTGAAGATTTCCAGTGTGAAGAGTCTTACTCAGATCTAGAGCAGACCGATTCAGAGATGACTGCCAATGTATTGCCTTTCTTGAAGGATTGAGGCGCTGATCGGCGTACAGGCGAATGAGCCAGTTGTTGCTGCAAATGACGAGATATCGCCCAGGTGGTTGGAGCTACTGCAGCATGGGCATATACTTAGAGATATGATGGACGGTCGCTAGTCACCTGAGGATGAATGACTAGGACATGTGGTTCGTTCATTTACCGATGCGAGGTCATCAAATAGATTGTTTCCAGCTAGAGATGACTTCATGCAGGTTCGTTGAGAGTCGATAGAGACGATCGAATGTTAGGAGCCCATTTTCCAAGTTTAAAGTATACGGAAAGACATGCAGGTGATTCTATGGACCCTCTAGAAGAATGAAACCCAAACTCGACTTAATGACCGTGTGAAAGCCTTTGAACCTTAGGGTTTGCGGCAGTTCCACGGCGCCATTAGTGAGGCTTGGGTTTGCCCTTCTACGGCTGGACCACCGACGCTGTGGCATGTACTCGATACTATTAACTGTACTCAAGATGTTGATCTCTTGGGGGATTATAAGGTTCTGACGAGTCGATCGAATGTTTCGACATCATTCAGATATCATGTGATGGGATGCTTTGCTTGGGAGACTCAAGATACGAGTATAGCCGTTGGAGCACAGTCCATGCAGCCACGATGAGACGAGTCCGAATCAGTCGACATTAAAGAAGAGTGAAGAAAGGAGTTCGCAAGAGATTTCGACGAGATGACGTCCCACTCCGCTGACATCAGAGATGTGATACGCACCCAGAGGCGTTGTATATGGATATATCTTCCAGAAAGAGGTGCGATAGGTATGCAGCCATTCCGGAATAAGGATTTGCTTCAGCGATGGATGATGACTTCCGGGCAATCCGGCAGGAATGAGATTTGAGAAAGAAACCTTGAAAGGACCTTTCTGGAAAACGATACGAGGAGACCTAGACCCAGAAGTGGTCATATTGCGCACACCCAGCAGGCCAAAGTTTGGTATCGTCGACAAGGTAGTTGACCAGGTTCGGATAAGGGACCTTACCCAGATGCGTTGCGAATTGATCATGGACGGACGAGTATTGAGTATCCCTCCGATGGTTGGGACGCGTTCCCGAGGACCTGTTCGGCCAGACATCTTCTACAGAATGATGAAGCTACAGAGTACGCGACTTCGAATCCGTGCAAGAGACTTCGGATTGACCGTGGACGAGAACAGTGCAATGCGTAGATAGCATGGCGTGGCGTCATAGTGGACGACGATAGAGACAAGTGGAACCAGAGGTTCGGGCGAGACGCTGACGAGCTGTCATTACTTCCCGTCGAGACTGGAGACCTGATATGCTTACAGAGGCGTTGGGATGCGACCAATTTCCGAGAAAATATTGTACTGAGGACACCGATGTCCATCGAGTGAGAAGAGATTATGCAAGAGAGCCAGCCTTCGTACAGTTCGGCATAGGCAAGATCGGAAGAGACCTTGAGCGGGATCCCTTCCAGGGCATGGCTGCAGTGGTCTTTGCACTCAAGATCTGACGACATTATCTGTATGGAAGTCGTGCCAGATATTCACTGACCACAAGAGATTAAAGTACATATTTCAGCAGCGAGACCTGAACCTTAGACAGCACCGATGGATGGAATTAGTGAAGGACTACGATTGTGAGATCTTGTATCACCCGGGCAGGGCGAATGTAGTGGCGGATGCTTTGAGCAGGAGGCCCGGGGGTAGTCTATCCTGTTTGAGCGCAGTGAAGAGGCAGTCGTCGGCGGATTGGCAGGTCTTATGTGACAGTCGGGTACAGTTCGAGTTTTCGCCGATCGGAGGACAAATTGCGCATGATCGTGCACGCTCACAGTTGCTTGACCGTATACATGAGGCACAGCACAGTGATGACCGCTGTTCGGAGATCAGGACACAGATGGGACAGGGCAGATTTTCCGAGTTCGTGATCGATGATCAGGGGATACTACGATTTGGAGCTGGACTGTGCGTACCAGTTGCTGAGGGATTACGGCGCGAGATTCTTGAGGAGGCACATCGGTCGGTATATAGTGTTCATCCCGGTTCCACCAAGATGTACCATGATATGAGAGATGTTTACTGGTGGGACGGTATGAAGAGGGACATTGCAGATTTTGTGTCGAGATGCCTGACTTGTCGGCAAGTCAAGGCTGAGCACCAGAGGCCTGCGGGAGAGCTACATCCGTTACCCATTCCGGAGTGGAAATAGGAACAGATATCTATGGATTTCATTGTGGGTCTACTCAGGACTAGTCGAGGGTATGACTCCATCTGGGTGATCGTGGATCGTTTGACGAAGGCGGCTCACTTCCTACCGGTGAAGACGACTTTCGGATTTGCTCAGTATGCCCAGATTTACATGGATGAGACTGTACGACTGCACGGAGTTCCGACTTGTATCATGTCCGATAGAGGCACCCAGTTTACCAGCCGGCTATGGCAAAGGCTTCAGGAGGCTTTGGGCACTCGCTTGAGTTTCAGCACAGCATTCCATCCGCAGACCGACGGGCAGTCAGAGCGGACTATTCAGACTCTTGAGGACATGCTCAGAGCATGCGTATTAGACTTCGGAGGTAGCTGGGATCATCATTTGCCCTTAGTAGAGTTCTCCTACAACAACAGCTACCAGGAGACCATTCAGATGGCACCGTTTAAGGCTCTTTATGGGAGGAGATGCAGGTCGCCCACCTGTTGGACGGAGCTCAGAGAGAGCAGTATCTTAGGGCCGCAGATTGTGGAGGAGACGACCGCGAAGATCCAGTTGATTCGCGATAGGATGAGAGCAGCCCGGAGTAGGCAGAGGTCTTATGCGGACCGTCGTCGGCGCAGACTTGAGTTTCCGTTGGTAATCATGTTTTCTTGAGGGTCTCCCCAATGAAAGGCGTGATGAGGTTTGGGAAGAAGGGAAAGCTTAGTCCCGGATATGTGGGCCCCTTCGAGATCTTTGAGCGTGTTGGTGCGGTTGCGTATCGATTAGCCCTTCCGCCCATTTTTCCAGACGTACACCCCGTATTTCACGTTTCGATGCTCCGCAGATATCTTCATGATCCTTCGCATGCGATTCAGCACCCGACAATCCAGCTTGAGCGCGACCTTTCCTGTGCAGAGCAGCCGGTGATGATCTTGGATCGGCAAGTGAAGAAATTGAGGTCGAAAGAGATACCGTCCGTCAAGGTACTTTGGCGTGGTCAGAGCGGCGAGGAAGTCACTTGGGAGACCGAGAGCGAGATGAGGAAGAGGTATCCCTATCTTTTTGAAGGTGCGTATAGTTAGATTTTTAAATTCGGGGACCAAATTTATTTAAGGGGGGTAGATTGTAATATTTGGAAATAATAAAAATATTATTTTTGGGAAATTTATAATTTAATATTATTTTATTGAATATTTTAATAATTCGGTATAATTAAATACAAATAAATGGGGAAAAATTATGGAAAATTCAAAAATAGGGTAAATTAGAGAATTATGCCATTTCTAAGTTTAATTGATTAGTTATATGCTAATTTAGTGTTAATCGCGATTAAAAATCGCTAATCAGTTTTTTAACAATTTTGTGCAAAACATGCACATATCTTTTCTACACTTGTGCATTTTCACCATGAGTTGTTTTGGGGTTACTATTTATGTGAGAAAGGAATTTTGAAGATAAGAAAAGAGAAAGAAAAGAGAAGGAAAAGAAAAGGGTTTTATATTAAAGAATGAGGTTTGGTGAGAAAGAGAGGTATGGGCACCCTTGACTAAACACTTAGCCATTTTTCCCTTCCCTCATTTTCCTCCCTCTCCTCCTTTCTCCTGCTGCTGCTGCTCCTCCATATCCTTCCCCTCTTCAAAGCCCCAAATCATCTCAAATACAATCCCAAAACCCAATCTCCATTTCATTAAATGTGTGCACAAGCTCAAGATCTATACATTGGACCAAGAAAGCAAGGATTTTGGCCACTAGGGGCAACTCAAGAATTTTCTTGAGTTGCCAAATGAGGTATTTTCTGGATCATTAACTTAGTTTTAGCATTTCCTTTATCCCCATGTTTAGATTGAATCGATATTGTGTGTGTGTTATGGACTTATAGAAAACCTAGTTAGGGTTTGAGGAAATTGTGGTTGTAAGATGAAATTGAGCTTAGTAGAGGCCGCACAAACACCCTAGTGATGTTACTTTAGATCCAAACCTGAACTGGAAACCAGAATACGGATTTACGGAATCGATATCGGGGAAAACTGTAAATCTGGGAGTGTATTTTGTAATCTGCTATCACCCGGGGCATTCTGGAATAAAATTGATTGGACAGTGATATGAGCAGGCACCCTAGAACCACCACACAAGACCCCAGACCCTACCCCTTTTTCCAGGCCGCCAATTTATTCCCATTGGCCGCAAATTGCGGCCATACCTGCACTAAACTTGCTCGTTTTGGTTCTGTAGCCCCTACATGCATAGATTAGACCCCTGGTATGTGTAGATTTGTCTAATTTGACCTAGGGTGAAATCTGAGACCCTTTTCTCCAGTTGCTGTTTTGATTCTGTTTCTGTATTTCGTATTTTTAGTTCTGGAATTGTGTATCCGTGTTTTACCTCGACTATTTGGCGTTTATACGACGATATCGAGGTTTGATTGATGGTTTTGAAGGCGTGCCCATAGATTCTAATCTATAGGCCCCTTATCGTATCGTTTTAGGTTTCGTGTGCCGGATTAGCCTTGATTTGGTTTTAGTACGCATATACGATACTTTGATGTGTAGGTACCCCATGAAGACTTCGGGACGACAAGCAATGCGCGTGGTGACGTCGACAAATGAAGACGCAAGGTGAGTAGATTATATCTACAGGGGGAAGTCGGGGAATGATGTATAGCACCCCCGCAGTCCGTAGTTGATATACTATATGATAGTTATAATGTGTCATGGATATTGTGTTAGGTGTTTTATGGATAGTTTAGGCTTAGAAGTAAACTAGTGTAGTTCATAGCCACGAACCCTAGAATAGGTTTACACCCACACGCACATCCTTGCATATTCACTATACTTACACTGCGTTGATGATGATATTGGATGACTTTGGAGATGAGTCAATGATATTAGGCTGGGTACCGTGAGATCGGTGATTTGATATGATTCGTATTTGGGATACGATATGTGATTCTTAGCGGGCCTTTGGGCATGTGTTTTACCCCCGCATTCATAATTATATAGATGGTATTGATTTGTACTAGAATTAGATTCAGTATCCCAGATTATGTGTTATGATGATAAGAATACCAGGTACTTGATGAGATAATGTGATATTGACCCGTACCCAGCTATTGGGATGCCGTACGACGATTTACCGTACGAGCTTTATATTGATGATAGATCCGCACTCATGACTTGAGGATTGTCATATGATATACTGTCTTGTACGCGATACTATTGAGGCGGGATCACTGACTATTATATGTATATATATATTTATATCGACTTAGATTTAGGTTGATTCTATACCCCTCCCGGTTGACTTGATACTTAGATCTGTGGTTTGCAAAATAGATGTTAGACTAGACCCAAGTCATACCTATTACAAAAACCCCGAGTTGTCTTATTTCAAATGGCAAGCTGCATTATTATTCATTTACCATTTATTCTACGGCTCGCATTGCATTGCATGCTCATATGTTGATGATTCATATTCCTTGTGCACATGCCTTTACATAGTTGCATGCTTATATTAGTGTTCTTGTTGCATGTATTATAATTCATGGATTTCGCACTGTGATATGGTTGCATATGATGATTCTGTATTGCTTTACTCCTGGGTATATATATTAGTGGTATGGGACGCTGATATATATATATATATATACGCATACTTAATATATCATCATGATGATCTATGCAAAATTACATATGCATTATGAGCTCGATGTGAGAGGAGCCTATGTGCTCGGAGCCTATGAGCTCGATTGGAGAGGAGCCTATGTGCTCGGAGCCTATGAGCTCGATTGGAGAGGAGCCTATGTGCTCGGAGCCTTTGAGCTCGATTGGAGAGGAGCCTATGTGCTCGGAACCTATGAGCTAAATTGGAGAGGAGCCTATGTGCTCGGGGCCGTTATGGTCGATGGTATATTATATCTCCCCTACCCCACATTTATTGTATATGCATTGCATCACCTATTAGTAGTACCTGATTGAGTACCTTCATGAATGCTGCATACATGTCGGATACATGATATATGGGTTTAATTTGATATTGAGATATATAGTTTGTGTCAATGCTCGACGTTGATTTTCTGATGATTTCATTCACGATATCTCCTGTTTTCATTTTACCGCATACATACATCATATCTGTGATATATTGTTACGTGAGGCACTGGTACGAGTACTCGGCACTACACCTATGTTCAGATGTTACATTGCTACTTTACTATGCTTCAAACTTATTCATTTGAGGTTTATATTATATCTGATCGTTATGACTTAGGTTTATGTCATGCTTCCAATTTCTGCTTGTAGATATTTTCTATTCAAGAGTTGGCAACTCACCCCCGTTGTGCCACAGTTCTTGCAGGTTTTGCCGTACAGGTTCCATAGCGGTATTTCCGGCACATTGTTTCTTTTGCGGGTGATTTGCTTGGTAGGTGGATTCTTTGCATAAGAACCACCCTTGTATATGTATTATTCTTTGTATCTAGGAATTTCCATCAACCAAAACTTGTATATTGTTTCAGATTTAGACGCAAGTGATGTATTATTTCGACCTTAGAGTCGCGCTCAGTAGTATTACGATTTTCTTTCTTATTGGAGTTTCTCTTGGGTTTGATCCTCGCCCTTCGGCGTTGTATATTATATTGCTCGTATGGGTTGTGCTCTTTGCTTAGGCGCAGTAAGTGTGTGATAAAATGCCACATTGGAAAATAATTTACAAAATATGTTTCTTTACTCTAAATGGTTTTAGATTTCTGGGCTTTTGGCTTACTTGGATCAGATGGAGTCCTATAGACTTCATATGGTTCAAGGGCCAGTCACGTGCTCCTTTGGGTCATGACAGGTTCCAAGCCAAAATAATTTTCAAAGGGCTCTTCCACCACAATAGCAACCACTTCAACTCACTCAGCACCCCTACCAGTCACAAAATTTCCACAACCAGGTCAACACTCCTGCACAGTCTAATCCTATGCAGTTGACCGGTTCTGATGAACTCTCTCAATTCACTCAAACCATGAAATCACTTTTATCAAATTTCATAGAGGTTTCGGCTAAGGTTAGAACTTCCGTCAGTGAGATAAAGAAAAACTCAGCATCCCAAGCTGAGAGTATCAGATCGATGGAAGCTGAAATCACACGACTTAAAGCCGAAATGAGTGCGAGAGAAAAAGGGAAACTTCCGTCTCAACCCCTACCAAATCCTGGGCATTACAATGTAAATGTCGTCACAACGTTGAGATCGGGAAGAGTGCTGAACAACCATGTCGGGGAAAGAATTGATGATATTGAAAATCCTATCAATAACACCCCGGCTGAGACCTTTTCTCACACACACACTTCTACTTCTGATCCTTGTTCTTCTACCCCACCACTTTCTCGCGAGCCTATTCTCCATTTCCCACTAGGCTCGACACCTCAGTATAGCCCTTCTAGTTCTCCACAGATGGTCCCCACTCCTCTTTTGGGATTACGTCTACCACCTCTTCCTTCTCCTATGATCGACCCAGCGCTTATTGCGAAAGCTCCTTACCCGAATCGGTTAAGGGGTAATAGAACGAGTCCTCATATGGAGAAAATTATGGAAATTTTCAAACAGATTAACATCAACATCCCTCTCATAGATGCGATTCAACAAGTCCCCGCTTATGCAAAAATTCTTAAGGACTTGTGCACTAGAAAGAGGAAGACTCAAGTGCCGAAGAAGGCCTTTATGTCTAATAATATTAGCACTGCTTTTATCCCCCAGCTACCAAAGAAACGAAAGGACCCAGGATGTCCTACAATATCGATTTCTATTGGGGGTAAAAACATAAATCGTGCTCTTTTAGACCTTGGCGCAAGTGTTAACCTACTTCCATATTCTGTATATAAGCAATTAGGGATTGTAGAGCTGAAACCTGCTCACTGCACTCTCCAAATGGCAGACCGTTCAATCACCAAACCAAGGGGTGAACTAGAGGATGTGTTGATAAAGGTCGGGGAATTTGTATTCCCTGTAGACTTCATTGTACTTGATACACAGCCTGTAGCAAACCCCCGGGGCCAAATTTCGGTGATTCTGGGTTGTCCTTTCCTTGCCGCTTCCAACGCTGTTATAAACTGTAGAAATGGTTCAATGAACTTATCATTTGGAAATATGACCATTGAACTAAATATCTACAAAGTTGGAAGTCAGCCATCAGAACCCTTTGCTCATATTCTTGATGTGTGCTCTGTCCACGAGATCGCTCCCGATAGTTGTGGAGCTGAGGAACTTTGCTTTACTGATCTCGACGACATTACCACATCTCTGTTTGACTTTACACATGATCTTAGTGAGGACACTTTTCCTACACTTGAGTCCGGCACTCCTGACTTTTCTCCACCCGAGTCTGTATCTTTCACAGGCTCTGAGCTTCTTTGTAATTCCAAAAATCACTCGATGATCCCTCCTTCTATCATTTCGCCGCCTGAATTAGATCTCAAAATTTTACCTTCTCATCCTAAATATGCTTATTTAGGTGATAAGGAGTCTTTACCGGTTATCATATTTGCTTCTCTAGCATCAGAGCAAGAGAATGCACTTTTATCGGTATTGAGATCGAATAGAAAGGCGTTTGGTTGGACTATGGCGGACATCAAAGGGATTAGTCCCTTGATAATAGAACATCATATACATGTGATGGATGATGCCAGACCAACCCTAGAACCACAAAGGCGGTTGAATCCCGTCATGAAGGAAGCGGTGATGAAAGACATCGTCAAATGCCTAGATAATGGTATTATATACCCCATCTCCGATAGCCAATGGGTGAGTCCTATACATATCGTTCCTAAGAAATCCGGCATCACTGTTATAACCAATGAGGCAAATGAGTTGATTCAGACACGCGCCCAAACTGGGTGGCGTGTATGTATTGATTATAGGAAACTCAATGCTGCCACGAGGAAAGACCACTTTCCTCTACCATTCATTGATCAAATGCTGGAACGCTTAGCAGGACAAGAGTATTATTGTTTTATGGACGGATACTCAGGCTATAATCAGGTCCCCATCGCCAAGAAGGATCAAGATAAAACCACTTTTACTTGTCCTTTTGGTACCTTTGCTTACAGTCGCATGCCCTTTGGGTTATGCAATGCTCCCGCTACCTTTCAGCGGTGTATGATGGGGATATTCTCTGATATGGTAGAGAATTTTCTGGAGATCTTTATGGATGATTTCTCGATTTTTGGAGACTCTTTTTCTGATTGCCTAGCGAATCTTGACGCTGTTCTTACTCGTTGCAAAGAGAAGAACTTAACTTTGAACTGTGAAAAATGCCATTTCATGGTCTAAGAAGGAATTGTACTTGGACATGTTATTTCACAGAAAGGCATTGAGGTTGACAGAGCTAAGATAGATGTCATTCAAAACCTCCCTCATCCCAAAAGCGTCAAAGATATTCGATCTTTCCTTGGCCATGCGGGCTTTTATAGGAGATTTATTAAGGATTTTAGCAAAATTGCTAGACCTTTAACTCTTCTCCTGGCCAAGGATACGACCTTCCACTTTGACTTGGACTATGAGACAACTTTCGACTCACTAAAACACTCACTCACTTCAGCCCCCGTTCTACCATCTCCAAATTGGGACTACCCCTTTGAGCTGATGTGTGACGCATCCGACTTTGCAGTAGGTGCAGTCTTAGGACAGCACATTGAAAAGATGCCACACGTGATATACTATGCAAGTAAGACCCTGAATGATGCTCAAATCAATTATACAACCACCGAAAAAGAACTTTTAGCGGTTGTATTTGCATTAGAAAAATTCAGCCCTTACTTAATTGGCTCTCCTATAGTTGTGTACACTGACCATTCCGCCTTAAAACATCTTCTGGCGAAGAAAGATGCAAAAGGTCGACTAATACGTTGGATCCTTCTACTACAAGAATTTGATCTTGTTATTAAAGATAAGAAAGGATGTGAAAACGTAGTAGCCGACCATCTTTCACGCATCTCTTCTTCCCCTGTGACCCTGTCGATCAATGATTCGTTTCCTGACGAACAACTCTTGAGTGTATCCAATGAACCTTGGTTCAGGAATATAGTGAACTATCTTGTCACGGGACTTATACCCAGCGATTGGTCAAAATAGGACAAATACCGTTTTCTATCCCAAGTAAAACACTTTTACTGGGACGATCCATATTTGTTTAAATATTGTCCTGATCTGATCATTCGCCGGTGTTTCCCGAAAGAAGAGTTCAAGAGTGTTCTTTCTTTTTGTCATGATCAGGCCTGTGGGGGTCACTTTGGTCCTAAAAAGACGGCGGAAAAGGTTTTGCAATGTGGATTTTATTGGCCGACCTTATTCAAGGACGCATTTGACTATTGCAAAACCTGTACACAATGTCAGTACACGGGTAGAATCTCCCAGAGAAATGAAATGCCTCAGCAACCCATTCTGGTTATTGAAATATTCGATGTTTGGGGCATTGATTTTATGGGTCCCTTTCCCAACTCCTTTGGGAATTTGTACATACTGCTGGCGGTTGATTATGTCTCAAAGTGGGTTGAAGCCATTCCATGTCGCACTAATGACAGGAAAGTTGTCATTAAGTTTTTGAAAGAGAATATCTTTTCATGATTTGGACACCCACGCGCTATTAATAGCGATAATGGGACACATTTCTGCAACAGGTCTTTCGAGACCTTGATGCGGAAATACTCAATCAACCATCAACTTTCTACACCCTATCATCCCCAAACGAGCGGGCAGGCTGAGATCTCAAAAAGACAGATCAAACTAATCCTAGAGAAGACTGTTCCTAAGAATAGAAAAGACTGGTCGACCAAACTGACGGATACTCTTCGGGCATTCCGAACTGCATTTAAAACCGACCTAGGGATGTCTCCATATAGGATAGTGTTTGGGAAGGCATGTCACTTACCCGTCGAGATTGAGCATAAAGCATTGTGGGCTATTAACGCTGTAATCATAAAGAATAGAACTAAGATTTTTCACGATAAAAACATTTTGAGGAAAACATTTTCACCAGGCCAACAAGTTCTTCTTTATGATTCACGACTACACCTTCACGCGGGTAAGCTTCGATTTCAGTGGAAGGGACCTTTTGTTGTGCGGAGTGTATACCTGCACGGGGCAGTAGAAGTAGAAAATGTTAAAAACGGCACATCTTTCAAAGTGAATGGACATAGACTAAAGCCGTATTTTTCCACTGACCCCACGGAGGAGCTCCTGTTCTTACAGGAGCCATTTTATTTGGATTAAAATTCCTCCGTCTCACCTTCATGTCCTGCATATCACTGCATCATCTTTTGAATGGAGGTGAGTGAAAAGAGTAAGTTTGGGGGAAGTTCTTCACTTATATAAGTTGCCCCCGCTAATAATTCCTCCCAGACTTACAGGTTTTGTAGATATAGCTGTTGGCAACAGTGAGGACACTGTTGAAAACAAGTTTGGGGGAGGTTTGTGCTTATTTTTTGCATCATTTGCATAAGCACAAAACATTTCTTTAAAAAAAATGAAGAAAATATAAAGTGGTGAGAAAAATGGACACTGGTTTTGTTATCGCCAAGGCAGCAATAAAAAAATATAGCGAGGGTGCCTCTTCACTTAGTGCCCTATGGCCAACTGGTCTGGGAGTCACTGCTAAGCCTTAGGTGGTGCAGGACGAGGAAAATACACCAAGTAAGCAAGCACAGGAGTAATCGGTCGGTTAGTACCTCAAGAAGTATTAACGGTCGCATGAAAGTGTGTGAGCAATCTCATCTAAATATTCATTAATTAAAAAGTACTGAGGCTGATGGGCAAGAGTATGATAGCTTGAATTGAATTCTCCGGGTGTAGGGATGTCTTTACACACACGCAGGGTTATATGATCGATGTTTGGAAGACAGATAGGAATGAAGAATAAAGACGATGTTTTATTGAGGGGTTATGTGATTTCTGACATCTTTTCATGACTATTAAGATAGGTCTCATGACAACCGAAAAGCTAGCTTAGTTGGAAACCCTAATTTTCGAAGCTTTTCTTTTACAATTCTTTTCTTTAAATGTAAATTTCATGATCTTCCTTTTATTATTCGATTTTGTGGGTGCAATACGCTGAAAACCCTCAGAAGACAACACTCCTCCTACTATGGACACCTAGAGGTTTAAAGGCTTGTTGCACGTGCTCAGTGCAATCGTGTTGCCTATGAAAGTGTGCAAGTTAGTTTTTCTCTTTCTTTATTTTCTCCTTCTCTTGTTAATAAAAAGTTCGCTCGAGACGATCGAAAATAAAATTGGGGGAATTTGATCAGTCGAAAATACTGCATCTTTAAACCGGCAATTTCCCTATCATTTGCATTCATATAGAAGTGTTCGGCATTCATATAACACATATCAGCAAAACAGTCGTAAAATATCAGATTACATGTGTTAGACCTTAAAACCGGCATTTCCAGGGAAATTGACTGCATTTCATAGCATGGCATCATTCCTATATTGCGCAACTTTTGTTCCGAAGTTTGTGCAGGAAAATCCAGAAGAATGGTCAATTTACAAAACATAGACTGCTAAAGAATACGCCAACTCAAGGATTTAGAATCTGGCAATGATCTAAGAAGTATTCAGAGATTCAACATATCATAAAAATACCAAAAAGTCATCAAGAGTCCACAGCAGAAGCATGAAGCTCCAAAGCAGCCAAGTGGCCGCGGAACCGCGGCCGGAGCCGCCTTGCGCCGCGGTTCCGCGGCGGCTATGCCACATCACCCCCTCTGCTTGAGCCCAAAACTCCTACCTCAGCTCCTATAGCTCTTCAAGACACTACATTTTCCAGAATACTCTAGAAGATTCTGCGAGATCAGCAAGCCTTAGGGTTTCTAAACTAAACATTCCTAGCTTAAAGTCTAAGCTAAGCTCCTAACTAACTACATCTAGAAGCCTCTCCCTACAACAAACTTTTGGAGGGAATTGCAAATTCAAAATCCTAGACCTAGGGTTTTGGAAATCTATAAATAGGACCTAAGGATCACTAGCAAGGGGACTCATGGAAAATTAATCATAGACAACTCATTGTTGGCTAAATTTTCCCCATTCTTCATCTTCCCCAATTTCCACCCACAAGTCAAGTGCAAGGCTTGTGTCAAAACCCTAACCCTAATCCAATCCAAAATCAAGAAACCACATGATTCTTTGAGTGCAAGCCAAGCAAGTCTTCAAGATCCTTTAGAAGCGGAACCGGATTTCAACGGAGCACGAGATCGAAGCGATCCAAGACTCAAGAAGCCGAGCGATGCAAGATTCGACGAGCGAAGTTCCTACCTCTTGTAAATCTCGAGAGTTGTAACTACTTGTTGATGTAATAAAGGTGAAGATTCTTTAACTTTTTTACATTTCAATTCGAGCATTATTCTTATATTTCGATTCTTGAATATGTACTTTTTGATGACGCTTGAATAAAACTCCGTTCGTGGAGGAATCGAAACAATTGTAAAATGATGATGTTGATGAATTGTTAAACGTTTTCTTAAGTCTTAAAACAATTGTAAATTCTTGAAAATCGATTGATCGATGATCTAGATCGATGCGAATGTGTTCTTGATTCCTTTCGCATGATCTAGAGATCAACAATTGATCATTAGACTTTCAAGAAGCTATCTAGTGAATGTTATTCATCGAAAGGACAAAGGATAGGATGAGGAACCCTAATTCCTTGCAAGATCCTTGATCCTCGATGAATTCGACATCGATTTAGCATCAATATGTTACTAGATAAGAAATCGTAATCATGAATCTTCATCACATCTACAATTAACTCGATTCCTACGAGCTTTACTTCAAATCTTGAAACACTAAGTGATTGGAATTCTATCAAAACTCAATTCTCGATGTTTATCATTTTCTTGATTCTTGATTAGAATATTGATACTTGAAACTCATCGATAAAAATCTTGAATCATGTTTTCTTTTCTTTTCTATTAACTTTTCAATTCAAACAAATCAAAAATACAAACGAATCGCACAATCCCTGTAGACGATCCGCACTCGCTAACGATCTACATCCGACACCGTAGTTGATTGCGGTCAAATAATTCTTTGATTGTGAATTCTGTTCATTTTCTAAACCGACACAAAGAAACTCATTCGAGTTACACACACAACGAGAATTTGAATCAATCACGTATATCACCTTGTATTACTAAGTGGTAAAACAGTGATTCTGAGCGACTGTTATTTCGTATAAAAAATATTGTGAATATTTTCCAAAATCAAGTGCTGATTGGGTATGGTACATTATATAATAGTAAATACATTCTAAATCACAACACAGTTCTAAGTAAACAGAACACACACAAGAGGATCAATTCAGAAATGAATGAAGAGTTTTTGTGGCATTATAGACTAGGTCATATCAATGCGACAAGACTAGCTGAGTTTCATAAGGACGCATATTTGAATTCATTCGAATTTACATATTATGAAACTTTCTAGTCATGTATCAAAGGCTAGATGACCAAATCTCCGTTTACTGGACACGGAGAAAGAGATACTGAACTCTTGGGACAGATACATTGTGATGTATGCGGTCCTATGTCTACACATGCCAGGAATGGTTCTTCGTACTTTATTACATTCACCAATGATCTCTTAAGATTCGAACGTGTGTTCCTGTTGAAACAAAAATCTGAATCTTTTGAGAAATTCAAGGAATATAAGTATGAAGTTCAGAACCAAAATGGTAAAAGTATTAAAATCCTTCGA
Organism: Agapanthus africanus; assembly: GCA_030015575.1. Lineage (NCBI taxonomy): Eukaryota > Viridiplantae > Streptophyta > Magnoliopsida > Asparagales > Amaryllidaceae > Agapanthus > Agapanthus africanus. Next base: position 112,283,250 of record JASDDO010000029.1, read on the forward strand.
TATGATCGGGGAGAAGAATACTTGAACACGGAATTCAAAGACTACCTAAAAGAGAATAGGATTCTCTCTCAGCTTACTCCTCCGTATACACCATAGCATAATAGAGTTACGGAGCGTAGGAATCACACCCTATTAGATATAGTGCGCTCTATGATGAGTATTGCTGAGTTGCCTATTTCCTTTTGGAGTTATGCACTTGAGAAAGCTGCATACCTATTGAATAGAGTTCCGACCAAATCCGTTGCCTACCACTCCATATGAGATATAGAATGGGATGAGACCATCTCTTAAACGTGTTAAGATATGGGGTTGTCCGGCCTATGTTAAAAAGCAAAATCCGGATAAGCTCAATGCAAGGCCGGTTCTGTGCAAGTTTGTAAGATATCGCAAACATTCGCGAGGGTATATCTTCTACTACACCGAGGAACAAAAGGTGTTTGTTTCTCGACATGCCAGACTTTTTTTTAGAAAAGGAATTTCTTATGAAAGAAATTAGTGGTAATGAGGTAGAACTGGAAGAAGTTCCAGCAACACAAACTATTACTGACGATTTGGTGGAACCGGAGGATTCAATAGTCCCCAATGAGCCTTAGCCACTCCGCAGATCTAGTAGGGTTCCTCATCCACCTGAGAGATACTACGGTTTTCCCATAGACGGTGGGAGCGAGGATTGCATCATTGAAGATGATGAACCAACTAGTTTTGAGCAGGCCATCACAAGTGGAGACTATGTGAAATGGCTGGATGCTATGTGATCTGAGATGGAATCCATGTACACGAACAAAGTATGGACTTTAAAAGTTGCTCCTAAAGGAGTAAAACCCATCGGGAGCAAGTGGATCTTGAAAAGATAACTGGTGTAGATGGAAGTTGAGACTTTCAAAGCTATACATGTGGCAAAAGGTTTTCATCCACGACCAGGCGTCGACTATGATGAAACATTTTCTATAGTGGCTGTGCTTAAGTCCATCAGGATCCAACTTGCCATTGCTGCATACCATGACTACGAAATCTGACAGTTGCACGTCAAGACCATTTTTCTAAATGGTGATTTAGAAGAGAGCGTGTTTATGACACATCCAGAGGGCTTCGTAGACAGTGGGAGTAGCGGAAGCGTATGCAAGCTGCTTAAATCAATCTACGGATTAAAGAAGGCATCGCGGAGCTGGAACATCTGTTTTGATGAAACTGTCAAAAAGTTTGACTTCATCAAAGATGTAGATGAACCATGTATATAAGAAGATTGTAGAGAGTAAGGTCGTCTTCCTCGTATTGTACGTGGATGACATACTCTTGATAAGAAACGTTGTTCCTATGCTACACTCGGTCAAGCTCTTCTTATCACACATGTTCTCCAAGAAAGATTTTGGTGATGCCTCCAACATCCTGGAGATTAAGATCTATAGAGATAGATCAAAACGGATGTTGGGATTGTCCCAATCCAGGTACATAGATGCAATGCCTTAGAATTTGATTAGTGTTAATTAAGCGATAGTGCGGGTTTTCTGTAAAAAGTTTACCAATTCGGATTCCTCACATTTTATAACAATTAATAAATATTTTAATATTATTTGTTATGGGCTTGCACACACGTGTGCAGGTTAATGTGAGGTTTTTTTTGTGTTAATCTTGCTTTGGTGACCATAACAACTTAACCTAATCCTTATCCTTTGCTTTGCTTTAACCTTAAACCCTTGATATTTGTGAGAGATATTCTTTGTTTTGTTTTGGATTTGGGAGGAGGTGGCATGGTGACTCACTTGAGGGCATGGCTTGCATTAATGTGAAGTTAATGCTTGGTGCTCTCACCCTCTTAAACTCACCTCTCTCTCATTATCCTCACTCACTCACTCCCATTCTTTCTCACTTTATCTCTTTCTCATTTCTTTCTTCACTTCCCCCTTCCTTCAACTGAACACTTGCTAATCCTTCACTAAACCTTCACTAAACTTCATAAAATCTCCACCAAATCACTTCTAATGACTTGTTTTGCCTCTTAGATTCCTTGGAGCTTGGAAAGCTAGGATCTTTGAGCTTGTAGGAGTAGGTAATGATCTCAAATTGTTAAGTAGGTCTTTTTAGTGTTTTGTAGCTTATTCGTTTCAGTTTAGAACGCTTAAAGTATCGTTTCGTGCACATGTCGTATTTTTAGTGTCTTTGTTTGATATCTGTGATCTGCTGTGACCCAGTGTGTGTACTAGAAAATCTAGCAGTGTAGTTGTGTTGTACCAGAGACCCTAAGCCTTCACCTGAAACACGAACCCCTATAGCTCGGATTTGGCCGGCGAAAAGGAGGATTTTTCCGGCGATCTCGGTTATTGGGTAGAGTTAGGGTGTGAGTTTTTGTGGGTAGCTGTCTGTAGTGATTTAAGTGTGTTTGGTCTTGCTTGATTTTTGGGTTTTCTCAGTATACAAAATCTGGGATCACATAGCTTGTTTCTAGTGTTACGACTACGCGTGTTATGTTATCCGACACGGTTCGTGTCTTTGTGTAGCTTTTGCTCTTGAGCTGGTTTCGTAGTGTCGCTACGCACGTTAGCCACTAGACGAACCCTTAAGAGTATGTTTGGAGTTGGTGCGTCGGTCAAACGTAGTTTGTACGTGTTATTGGTCGATTGCTAATATATACACTTGCTTTGTTGTTATGTGACTTTAGGATCGCAGGCGAGGACTTCGGACGCTGCAAAGAAGGGGAAGCGAGTAGTTGGCTTTTCTTAGCCAGGATTGTTGTGAGTAGATTTAACATCTACAGGGGAATCACCCGCATGACGTTATGCGCAAGGCTAGATATGATATGATATTAGCCGCATGTTTATATTGCATATATAGGCATAAAACTTCATTGCATATTATTACTTGTTGTGCTTAGACTTGTACTGTTTGGACACTGCACTATTATTGACGGTTCATGTTGCAAGAGCACTGATTGTATGCCACTCACACCGTCAATAATTGCCATGACACGCACAACACCTATACATACGTGATACTGTATTGGCTAGGAACTTGAGACATGATCCTTATTTTTATTGTGCATATGACTTATAGTATACCTGTATACCTACATGCCTACGCATATGCCTTGACATGCCTACACATATACCTTGACATGCCTACATGCTAGTTACCCATATACCTTTATGGTATTGTACCATTAGTGACAGTTATATACACATATGAGACATAGCTACATGTACATCATGCATACATACTTTCACATACACCCGTATGGTATTACATCATTATTGATAGGTACATGCACATACACCTTGCTATAGTTACATGTTCACTTTTATATAATGTTGCATTTGGTTTCGGAGAATTAGGAACCGCATGATATATTAATAACTTGTTGCAGTTAAATAGCGGTTTTTTGCTTTATATGCTCATATTACTGTTTCATGTTGCATATATTATATTCATGAATTTTCGCATTTAGATATGGATTTCATATGATGTTTTACTCCTAAGTATATATATCAGTGGTATGGGACTCTGATATATATATATATATATATATATATATATATATATATATCAGTGGTATGGGATGATGTTATATATGTATACATATATAATGATCTATGCAATTATATTTTTTGTTTTCTTGATGTTTTCTGGATTTGAGGACCGTGGTAGTTTCATGAAATTATGCATTATTTGAAAAACTCAGTTTCTCTTGATATGATATTTCAGTATCCACCATGAGATTTCTTGGTTCTTATATATACCCCATGGGAGGAGTGGATTGGGCCTGTGCGCATACATGATGGGGCCCGGAGGTACCCCGGGGCAAAAAGATCACAGATGATGGCAATGAGTTAGTGGGGGAATCCTACCTACCGGTGACAGTATTGGACTCGTCGGTGATCGCGGAGATATCGACCGGAGTCATGCACGTATGGATACATGGAATTTCGAGTGTCGAAGCTGGGCATTCGGGTTTCGATATCGTATGATACGTACCTATCAGGGCCAGTCGTGGTGACGACGCCTGATAAACCAGTTTTTATGTGTCGATGCTGGGCATTAGTTTTCATGATGTTTTCGGGTGTCGGTGTTTGACACTCAGGTTCCGAAGGACTTACAGGTTATAGGGCCGATATTATGGTCGATATGAGTGCCGATCTGATGGCCGATATGAGGGCCGATCTAAGGGTCAATTTGAGGAATTTAGGATTTAGATTGACTTGATGGACACTGGTCCTGCCACGATGAAGATTCTGTGAGGATGACTTGTTTTATCCCATACTCCGCAATTATTTGAAATGCATTGCTTCATGTATTAGTAGTACCTGATAGAGTACCTTTCATGACTATTGCATATTCATATTACCATTTATTGCTATCAGCTTGCATGTGTTAAATTAGCGCAGTGCGTGCATGCTTGCGATAACCTACATATGTTATTTTCTATTCACGAGTTGGCAACTCACCCCCGTTGTGCCACAGGGTTTGCAGGTTGTTCCTTAGAGTAGTCGAGGCGGGGCTTTCTACCTATCGTATCATATTTTGCAGCAGATACCGCTACGGCTGACTGTGTGCAGTTTTGCTATAGGTGGGTTTTGCGTGTATCCAATGTTGCTCATTGTATATCTTTGTACCATGTAGTCTCCATCTACCACTTTCATGTATTGACTTAAAGACGTGATGTGAGGACGATATTGTATATTATTTTGATGACTTAGAGGTCCTTTATGCAGTTTTTTATTTATATCGTCTTTTTCTTCGCTACAGCGTCGTATATTTGTTGTGGTGGTTGTTTTCTATCTTTGGGCATGGATTTTACTCCTGTTTGGGATGCTTTACATATATTTTATGTTGTACCCGTTTTGGGGCTAGTTTTTATAAAGGAGGTGCTGCCAAAATTTTAACGGAAGTAAAGTTGGAATTTAAAGAATTTGTATTTGAGATTTCAAAAGTTTTAAAAATGTTCTTATCACTTAATACTTTTGATGGATTAGATTGCTGGGTTTTCGGCTTACTTAAATTGCGTTACGCCTGTAGACGTTGCGTAGTTAAAGGGCCATCACATGCCAAATTTCGGGTCGTGATAATGTTGGTATCAGAGCTCTAGGTTTTACCTTTCGGAGTGTAGGATGACCTTGGTATGATGGAGTAGGTAGCTTAAGCAAAGTAACGTAGTGTGTGTATGTCCGCGGCATACTTACGACACGGTACTCCGCCTAAGTAACCTAAGTACTAATTGCTTGAAATTCCTTCCTAGATGATACATATCCTTGAGATTCGATTTCCGTGTTCTTATCGGATCCTTTTTCCATTTATAGCCTTATGCCGCCGATGACTATGAGGGCTCAGAGAGGTGCAGTGAGAGCCGAGGTCAAAATTGACTCGTGTGGGACGAGGATTGACCAGGATGGTACGCTCGCTGTACAGGAGCAGATTGATCTGCCTTCGATAGATCATATCGCTAGGCTTGAGGCAGAGATGAAGGACTTGCACCAGATGATGAGGTCGTTGGTTGAGGCCAGTCGAGCGCAGCGACAGGAGGTTGCCACCACTGTTACCCAGTTATTCCTTGCGATCAGCACACAGCATTGTGTTACGTATACAGCACCAGTGGATGCAGCCCTATTCGATGAGGAGCGTCTTTCCGAGAATTTGGGAGTCCGGGGATAGAGGAGGGCTCGTGCAGGTGTACCAGCCAAAAGACAGAGGTTTGGTCGCCGCCGTGACAGGTTTCGTGCACGTCGCGGGAGTAGCACAGGCGTGGGACGAAGACAGTGGTTTTGTTCTCATCCCCAGGAGGGTCAGGAGTTTTTATCCGGATGTTACCGGTGCGGGAGTTTTGGTCATCGACTTCGAGATTGTACAGAGCCGCGTGAGCGCGAGGCAGCTGTACCACAGAGAGGTCGTGGTCATGGAGGATTCGTTCCGAGTGTACAGAATGGCAGAAGAAGATTTCATCCAGTTGCGGGTAGAGGGCAGGCACGAGCGTTTGCTTCTACTCATCGGGACGCACGGGCGTCCAATGCAGAGTTTTCAGGTATTCTTAATTCGTATGTTCTTTTGATTAGTATGTTTGTTTAATTATGAATCTATGCACTCGTTGTTCTATAGACTTCGTGTCGTGGTTGGGCCGAGAGTCGTGTTTGCTAGATCAGCCATTTGTTGTGTTAACTTCTGTCAGCGATTCTTTTGTTGCGTGACACGTATTTCGGTCATGTGCCAATCGGATAGGAGATTGAGAGTCGTCCGTCAATTCGATCCTTCTGGAGATGTTGGACTTGACGTTCTCCTGGGCACGGACTAGTTAGCTACGTGCTATATTTCTGTGGACTACCGTGAGAAAACAGTCAGGTTTTGTTTTCCCGGCGAGTCAGTTCTTGTTGTGTAGGGGGACAGTGGTGCCGCCCTCATAGCTTGAATTCAGCCTTTTTTGCTAGTTGGCTTTTGAAGAAAGGATGTCGAGGATTCTTGGCTTTCATTTGTGATACCGGAGCTACAGTGGATTCGTTGGACCGGGTTCCTTTCGTGCGAGATTTTTCCGACGTTGTTCCAGATGAGCCGGCGGAGCTTAGGGAGCTTAAGGATCTGCTGCAGAGTTGCTAGATAGGGGGACTTGTACGTCCAAGTGTTTCGCTTTAGGGAGCTCCTATTCTGTTAATCAAGGAGAACTACGGCAGTTTGAGGTTGTGTATTGATTGATCGTCAGTTGAACCGAGTTACGGTGCGAATAGGTATCCTTTATCCCGCATTGACGATTTCTTTGATCCGCTCCAGAGTGAGAGACATTTTTTTAAGTTTGTTTGGGATCAGGTCATCATTGGTTGCGGGTTCGGAGTGATCGAATTTCGAAGGCTGCTTTTTGTGCGCGCTACAGGCGGTAAGAGTTTTTGGTGGTATCGTTGGACTCACCAACGCCCTAGCAGCATTCGTGGATATGATGAACCAGATTTATTTAGGCCGCTCTTCGACCAGTTGGTTGTTGTGTTATTGATGACATTCTTGTCTATTCCAAGAGTCGTGAGGAACATGAGCAGCACATGATGATGGCTTTGCAGACATTGGGAGAGTACCAGCGGTCTGCTAAATTCTCGGAGTGTTCCTTCAGGCTTGATTGTGTTGAATTCCTAGGTTATGTGGTTACGGGAGACGGTATTCGTATAGACCCTAGAAAGATCGTGGACATACAGCTTTAGCCCAGACTTGCAGCAGGGACAGAGGTCCACAGCTTTTGGGCTTAGCCGGTTTTTACCGCCGTTTTACGCAGGATTCTTGTATATTCGCTGCACCGTTGACCGGACTGACAAGGAAGGGAGTTCCTTTTCTTTAGATAGATACATGCGTGCTGAGTTTTCAGTGGTTGAAGAGTCGGTAGACGACTACACCAGATCTATCTTTGCTTTCTGGATCGAGCGACCTTGTCGTTTATTGTGATGTTTCACGAGTGGGGCTCGATGGTGTACTGATGTAGCATGATAGAGTTATCGCTTATGCTTCTCGATAGTTGGAGGAAGTACGAGAAGGATTATCCCACTCATGATCTGGAGATGGCCGCGGTGGTCGTGCGTTAGAGATTTGGAGACACTACTTGTACGGAGAGCCGTGTCAGATTTTCACAGACCACCAGAGCTTAAGTACATCTTCTTGCAGTAGGATCTGAGTTGAGACAGCGCCGTTAGATGGAGCTTGTGAAGGATTGTGTTTGTGAGATACTTTGTTACCCGTGGCTAGGCGATTGTGGTAGCTGATGCTTGAGTTGTAGGCCCGGGGGTGGCTTGTTCCTGTTGTACGCAGTTCAGAAATAGTCTTATGCAGATTTACAGTTCTTGTGCGACAGATGAGTACAGTTTAGGTTTGCCTTTACTAGGGGACAGCTTGCTCATGTCCGTGCCCGTCCACTTTTAGTTAATCTTTCATGAGTCACAGCCCGCCGATGCTCGTTTGTTTGAGATTCTGAGCATGTTCAGTAAGGTAAGGATTCAGAGTTCTTGATTAATGACCAGGATATGTTACGTTTAGGGACACGTTTGTGTACACCCGATACTGATGGGTAAAGATGCGAGGTCCTATAATAGGCACATCAGTCAGCTTTCTTTGTTCACCCCAAGTGCCACCAAGATGTAACGTGACTTGTGTGTTAGTTACGGGTGGGCAGGATTGAAGAGTGAAGTTTCGGATTTCGTTTTGAAGTGCTTGGCTTTTCAGCGAGCTAAGGTAGAGCATTTAAGACCGGCTGCAGAGTTGCAACCTTTAACCGTTCCAGTGTAGGAATATGAGCAAATTTCCATGAATTTCGTTGTGGGTTTACCCAGGTCAGTCGAGGGTGCGACTCCTTTTGGGTGTTTGTTGTTCGGTTATGCTCATTTGCTCAGTTGTTCTTTGGTAAGTTTATGCGTTTGCACTGAGTTCCTTCATGCATTGTTTCCAATAGAGACACCCAGTTCACTAGCCGTCTATGGCAAGAGCTTAAGGAAGCCTTGGGTACTGGTTGAGCTTTAGCTCCGCTTTTCCATCCATAGGCCGATGCTTAGACAGAGCGGACTATACAGAATCTGGGGGATATGCTTGTGCGTACGTACTAAGTGTTTGTTGGCTGTGGGATCGTCACTTGTTATTGATGGAGTTCTCCTACGATAATGGTTATCAGGAGACATTTCAAATGACAACTTTTAGGCCTTGTGTGATAAGTTGTGTCGATCGCCAGTCTGTTTTACTGACTCCGCGTGAGTAGGATTTTTTGGGTCCCAGCTAGTCCAGAAACTTCGGAGAAGATCCAGTGGTTCAGGTCAGGATAAGAGCAGCCCAGTGCAGACAGAAGTCTTGTGCCGACCGTGGTGGTCGCAGACTTGAGTTCGCAGTGGGAGATCATGTATTCCTACGGATTTTTCCGATGAATGGCGTGTTGAGTTTTGGGAAGCTTGGTCCCAGATTGTAGGTCCTTTTGAGATCCTCGAGCGAGTTAGTACTGTTGCTTATAAGTTGGCACTTCCGCCAAAATTTTTGAGTATTCATCCCGTATTTCTAGTGTTGATACTTTGCAAATATCTTCATGACCTTTCTCACATGATTCAGCATCAGACCATTTAGATTGGGCGCGATCTTTTCGTTCACCGGAAGCCGATAGTGTTAGTGGATCGGCAGGTGGAGAAACTTCGCTGTAGCGCCTTGAAAAGTCATTTTGGTGTTTTCCTGAAAATCGGTGAAAATTCGGTATTTTTCCGTAAACCGTCTTTTTGTTATTTTGCAGTTTAGGACTAATTATACCTAATTTGGATAGGTAATTGCTAGTTTTTAGTAGCAAATGAGTTACTTATGAAATTCTGGTAGTTTAAAATTTTCCCCTAATTTTTCAATTTTTTAATATTATTTTAAGCCGGTAAGAAAATACATTAAATTAGCGATAAATACAAATTTAAATGGGCTAAATTTAAGCTTTAAAATCATGTTAATTAAAATCTAGTTGTAACATAAATTTTTAGTAATTTATTTTAGGTTTTAACTAATTTTTATTTTGGAAAATGAAATTTATGGAATTTAAGCTAAAACTTGCAATTTTGGACTTGTAGGGGGTCTTTTTGCATAAAATTTCTTTTGTAAAACCCCTCTCACTCTTCCCTCACCCCTAGGCCGGCCCATTTCCAGCAACTCAAGAAAAAAATTCCTTGCCTCTTTGACTTTTATTCTTGTGTAGAAAAGAGGTGTTTTTTTTAAGGATTTTTGACTTTTATTTGGGTATGGGTCTTTAGTGATTGGTATGGGTTGAATTTGACTTTTCCCACACCCCACACCATCCCCCTCTCCCTTGTACAGGCCGAAATCTGCAGCCCCTCCCCTTTTCATCATTTTTCTTTTCATCTTCTTCAAAAATTCTTCAAGTTTGCTCCAAAATTGCAATTTAAACCTCACAAATTAAACCCCATCCTTCATCCCATTCTCCTTAGCCTTTCTTGCTTGGATCATGGTGCTATGAAGCCATCTTTGGAGGCCTCTTGTTCTTGCTAGATCCATAGATCTTGAGGTATAATTTCCACCAAGTTAAGTTCTTATGGTTAGAATTCTTTAATGGAGTTGTTTTAGTGTTAATATTAGTGCTAATTTCATTCTAGATTTTTTTTAAGTTAATGGTTTGAGTTAACTAAGGTTTTAGAAACCATTATTTAGTTAATTAAATCTTTTTAGCTATCTAGTTGTTTACTAAACCAATCTATAAGGTTACCTTGCTTAAGGAGCTTCTTGTTATGCTAATCTAAGTTAATCTTGTGTGAAATTTTTATTGTAATTGCTAATTACAAAAATTAAGAAAGGGGTTTGTGTATGGAAATAGATTGAAGCATGATTGTTGTGTTGGAATTATGGTTTGATACTTTGTAAATGGTTTAAAATTAGTGTAATGGCTATCTAGTGGGTTAGTTTGGATGTTTGTGTTGATTGTGAGAACTTTATCGCATAATGGCGATGTTGCGTCGTTTTTTCTGGAATGTTTGTGCTTACTAGTTTTGTGATAAAATTATGTGATGAATTAATTGCGATATCTTGATGATATTTTTGGCATATCCTATGATAATTAGGATGTGTGAGTGCGGATTTTTGAGTGATCGGGTTTTAGCTTTGCCGGGCGACCAAATCGACGATTTTAGTTAGTTTTTGCGATTTTCGCATGTGTTCCGCGCACCTCGTGCACGTTGTACCTAGCTTGTGAACTATGGTATTTTAGTTTGGGATTTGCGCCGTTCTTGATATGTAACCTTATGTTTGTATTGATGTAAATTCAAGGTTCGGTCGCGGAAACGTCAGACGCGGCACGAAAGGGGAAAGCGGTGATTGGACGTGACTAGCTAGGGATTCCGGTGAGTAGATGTGACATCTACGGGGGACTATCGTTGGATGGCGCAAGCCGCCCGATAGTTTTAGTAGCTTAAAAAGATTCTTAGTAATGTTAGTAATTAGGGGTGTAATACTTGTATGATTAATTGCTTCATCCATGCCTTATATTGACATACATATGCGAAACCATTCAATAGGACACCTGCACCATTGCCAGGGTTTTTATATGCAGCACGAGCACTATTCATGCTTACACACACACCCTGGTAATTGCCATGCCACCACACTAGATAACCTATAATTTGAAACATTTTACTAATTGATACTTAAACTTGTGCTATTGCCTTTAATTCCTTAAAATGAAATCATAAGATTGCTAATCATGTGCATGTACCTCATCATGTTATTTGTTCATGCCTAGTCTATCAATCATACCTTGCAACTTGATTATTGATACCATATGCATTCATTATCATTGGCATATGCATTTATGAGGATTTCTTAAGATTTTGTGATATTTCTGGATTTCGGGGGAAAGCCGCAAAAATTTCTAAACTTATTATATTTTTAAAATATGTAAATTGCGGTTTTCTAGTGATGTAAGTTTCGTCCACCATGAGTTTGCTGTGGTTTTCGAGACCCGTTTCGAGGAGTTGGATGAACCGTCTCGGGTACATGGTGGGCCCGGTAAGGTACCCCGGGGCAAGAAGCTTGTGGTGCTGACGATGAGCCTGGCAGGGGATGGATTACCTACCGGTGACTGTTTGGGACGGCGGATATCCAGAGGATACCGACCGTGGCTGCGAGATGATGAGATAGTGATTTTGAGATGGGTCAGCCGGATGGCTGAGGCCAGGGACACTATGACATGGATATATGAGATTTGTGATAGTTTTGAGGTGTCGTTGCTGGACACAGGTTCTTGTTGATTCTAGTGGTATTGTGCTGGTATTTCAAAAGAGATTCCTAAAGGAAAAAACGTTATTCTTATACTTACACATTCAGATCATGAGTTGATGTGCATTGCATTCATACCTGCTAGTATATTCATATTGCATACATACCGGCTTTTATGTCCTGCCTTATCTGTATTTTAGATGCTAGGATGCTTGTGTGCATGCATTCGATAGCCTGTGTAGATGTTATTTATTACTCAAGAGTTAGCAACTCACCCCCGTTGTGCCACAGCCTTTTGCAGGTCCGCTCCGTCAGTACAGTAGCGGCGGGTGCACTTGCTTCTTTTGCCTCTTTTGCCTGGACTCGAGGTTTTGCTCTTAGGTGGGTTATATTATTATTTTTGCACCACCTTGTATATTCTTTGTATCTAGTGTACTCCATCTACTGTTTCTACCAGTATTGTTGTATATTGACCTAGAGATGAGACTGTGAGATTTGTGGACTTTTTTGCTGTATTTTGGGGTCGAGCTCACTTGAGTCGACGTGCTGTTTTTCTCATGCTTCTTTATGATTATTTTGCATGTTGTTGTTTTATATTGCGTGGGATTTGTGACCGCCTTGTGGCGAAGAGCTAGCTCCCGCTTGGGGATGCCATATTTGTTGGATTTATATATATTCTTGTTGTACCCATTTTGGGGGCCAGTATTTACAAAGGAGACTCGGCCGAAATTTTCGGAAAAATTGATATTGTTTTTAAAAAGGGTTGATATGACTTATTTGATAAACTCGCTTTCAATTGATTGGTTTTTCCTTCACACTTTTGCTTTTTGGTTTTGGTTTCTGGGCTTTGGCTTACTTATTTTACGGACGCCTTGAGACGTTTCGTACACTTAAGTGCCAGTCACGTCCGTACCCTGCGGGTCTTGACAAAGTTGGTATCAGAGCGATAGGTTTTACCTTTTTGAGTGTATGATGACCCTTGGTAGATGGAGTAAGTGACTTAAGTATTGTAACGTAGCGTGTGTATGTCCGCGGCATACTTGCGATATGGTACTCCGCCTAAGTGACTTTAGGATATACTTGCTTGAAAATTCCTTCTTCAATTCCGTGTATCCTATGATCCTATTGCACTGTTCTTATTTTCTGTTTTCCTATAACAGCCACTATGCCGCCGAAAGCTATGAGGGCACAGAGGGCTGCCGCCGGAGACGAGATTCGAGCTGGCTCGTCCGAGATTAGGACTGAGCAGGGTGGTATGCCTACGCCGCAGGGACAGACCGATCCACCTTCCCCAGGCCGTATGGATAGGCTTGAGACTGGTATGGAGGAGTTGCGACAGATGATGGGGAGTATGCAGGAGCTACGTCAAATGGTAGGATCCCTAGTTACAGCCAGTCGTACACCGAGGCCGGATGACGCACCTACTACATCCCAGACTACTATGATACCTGCTCCTACTACTACCACCGTGGCCATTCCGGTTTCACTACAGGATTTCATGCGGCTGAGACCTCCAGTATTCACCGGCACCGAGGCAGTGGAGGACCCACAGACGTTCCTTGACAGTTTAGCCAGGATCTGCCGTTCGCTGAGATGTTCAGATGATCGATGGGTAGAGCTTGCGAGTTTCCGACTAGAGGGTCTCGCGCAGACATGGTGGGAGTCAGTGTTGAGAGGTCGAGCTGCAGGTCTACCGCCTATGACTTGGGCCGAGTTTACAGCGGTCTTTCTAGCTCGTTTCCTCCCAGAGAGCGTTCGTGACGCCAGAGCTCGTAGCTTCGAGGCCTTAGTCAAGACACCTGGGATGACGGTGTCTGAGTATGACATCCAGTTTACACAGTTATCCCGATATGCTCCGTATTTGGTGGATACCGAAGAGAAGATGGTGAAGAGGTTCGTACAGAGACTTGATGCCCAGCTATATCTTGCCATTGGCGCCCAGCACTACGACACTTATTCAGCTGCTATGGATACGGCATTACGGATGGAGGCACACATATCACAGACTTCGGCCGTTTCTGGGCCGAAGAGGATTCGCACCGAGGTGCCGTCTCAGAGGCAGCGTGCCAGATTCTTTCCGAGGGATGGGCCCGACAGGGGATTTGGACGGGGTCAGTTATATGGTTCATATTCCCAGGGACAACAGCCGTCGCCAGGATGTTTTGGGTGCAGGAGTCCGCACCATCCTGTCAGAGACTGTCCGGCGAGACGACAGGGAGCAGCGACAGTTCCGCATGTGACCCAACCACCATCACCACCCCCTCCTCAGAGAGCCCTACTTCCTACCACAGGCGATGCTCCACGCCAGTTAGGTGCACACAGAGGCCGTGGACGCGGCGGTCCTGTTCAGAGAGGACGAGGAGGCACAGGCCGAGGTCGAGGTCAGCCCGCTATCGGTGGAGGACAGGCCCGAGTATTTTCTTTGACACAGCAGGATGCGCAGGCATCCAATGCCGTTGTGACAGGTACCTTATCCGTATGTTCTTTCGACGCTCGGGTATTATTCGACCCAGGTTCCACACATTCGTACGTCTCTAGACACTTTGCACCGATGTTGGGCCGTGAGCCATCGTCGTTAGATCATCCGCTTGTTGTTGTTACTCCGGTAGGCGAGTCGTTTGTCGCTCGTTTTGTTTTTCGATTGTGTTCCGTTCGTATCAGGGAGAGGGATTCATCAGTTGATTTGATTCTGCTCAATATGTTGGACTTTGATGTGCTTCTGGGCATGGATTGGCTAGCCACTTGTTATGCTTCGGTGGACTGCCGTGAGAAGGCAGTCATATTTAGCTTTCCGGGAGAGCCAGTCCTTGTTATTCAGGGAGACCGCAGCGTCACCCTTCCCAGTTTGATTTCTTCTTTTCGCGCTGGTCAGCTCTTGCGGAAGGGATGTCAGGGATTCTTAGCGTATATTTGTGATACTCGAGCTGCAGAGGTTCCGTTGGACCGGGTCTCGGTTGTTTGTGAGCTCCCTGATGTTTTCCCTGATGAGCTACCTGGGCTACCACCTGAGCGCGATGTTGAGTTCTGCATTGATTTGATTCCCGGCTCGGGGCCTATTTCTATACCGCCTTATCGGATGGCCCCGGCAGAGCTTCGAGAGCTGAAGGATCAGTTGCAGGATTTGTTAGATAAGGGGCTTATTCGACCTAGTGTTTCTCCGTGGGGTGCTCCGGTCCTGTTTGTCAAGAAGAAGGACGGAAGTTTGCGCTTATGTATCGACTACCGCCAGCTGAACAAGGTTACCGTTCGGAACAGATATCCGTTGCCATGCATTGATGATTTGTTTGACCAGCTTCAGGGGGCGGGGTATTTTTCAAGGATCGACTTGCGATCAGGATACCATCAGCTGCGAGTTCGACAGGAGGATATACCGAAGACAGCTTTCCGCACGCGCTACGGCCACTATGAGTTTTTGGTGATGTCGTTCGGACTCACCAACGCCCCAGCAGCATTCATGGATTTGATGAACCGTACATTCAGGCCGTATCTTGACTTGTTCATCATCGTGTTTTTCGACGATATCTTGGTGTACTCCCGGAGCAGAGAGGAGCACGAGCAGCACTTGCAGATTACGTTACAGACTCTGAGGGAGCACCAGCTGTTCGCAAAGTTCTCCAAGTGTGCATTCTGGCTGGACAGCGTCGGATTCTTGGGTCACGTGGTTACGAGAGACGGCATATGTGTGGACCCGAAGAAGATTGAGGCTGTTCAGCAGTGGCCCCGACCTACATCGGTTACTGAGATCCGTAGTTTTCTAGGCCTGGCGGGCTACTACAGGCGTTTTGTTCAGGACTTCTCCCGTATAGCTGCACCTTTGACCGGTTTGACCCGGAAGGGAGTTCTTTTCATTTGGACAGAGGAGTGCGAGCGCAGTTTTCAGGAGCTACGGACTTGTTTGACTACGGCGCCGGTATTATCTTTGCCTTCGGGATCAGGCGGATTTGTGGTCTACTGTGATGCTTCGCGAGTGGGGTTAGGATGCGTATTGATGCAGCATGGCCGGGTGATCGCTTATGCTTCTCGGCAGTTGAAGAAGCATGAATAGAACTACCCCACTCACGATTTGGAGATGGCTGCAGTGCTCTTTGCACTGAAGATTTGGCGACACTACCTATATGGCGAGTCGTGACAAATATTCACAGACCACAAGAGCTTAAAATACATATTTCAGCAGCGAGACCTGAACCTCAGACAACGTCGTCGGATGGAGTTGGTGAAAGACTACGACTGCGAGATCTTATATCACCCGGGCAAGGCTAATGTAGTGGCGGATGCATTGAGTAGGAGGCCTGGGGGTAGTCTATCCTATTTGCGCGCAGTGCAGTGGCAGTCGTCAGCAGATTGCCAGATTTTATGCGACAGCCGAGTTGAGTTCGAGTTCACTCAGACAGTGGGACAGCTCGCGCATGTTCGTGCACGCCCACAGTTGCTTGACCGTATATATGAGGCACAGCGCAGAGACAACCGTTGCTCAGAGATCATGGCACAGATGGGACAGGGCAGATTTTCCGAGTTCGTGATTGACGATCAGGGGATTTTACGCTATGGATCTAGACTGTGCGTACCAGATGCTGATGGATTGCGGCACGATATTCTTGAGGAGGCACACCGATCAGTGTATAGTGTCCACCCCGGTTCCACCAAGATGTACCATGATATGAGAGAGACTTACTGGTGGGACGGGATGAAGAGGGACATTGCGGAGTTTGTATCGAGATGCCTGACTTGTCAGCAAGTCAAGGCCGAGCACCAGAGGCCCGCAGGAGAGCTACAGCCGTTACCCATTCCGGAGTGGAAATGGGAGCAGATTTCGATGGATTTCGTTTTGGGTCTACCCAGGACCAGTTGAGGGTATGACTCCATCTGGGAGATCGTAGATCGATTGACGAAAGCGGCTCACTTCCTGCCAGTGAAGACGACTTTCAGCTTCGCTCAGTATGCCCAGCTTTACATCGACGAGATCGTGCGGTTGCAAGGCGTACCGACTTATATCGTGTCAGATCGAGGCACCCAGTTCACCAGCCGACTTTGGCAGAGACTTCAGGAGGCTTTGGGCACTCGTTTGAGCTTCAGCACAGCGTTTCATCCGCAGACCGACGGACAGTCAGAGCGGACCATTCAGACTCTTGAGGACATGCTCAGAGCGTGCATTTTAGACTTCGGCGGTAGCTGGGATCGTCATTTACCTCTATTGGAGTTCTCCTACAACAACAGCTTCCAGGATACTATTCAGATGTCACCTTTCGAGGCATTGTATGGGAGGAGATGCAGATCGCCAGTCTGTTGGACAGAGCTCAGCGAGAGCAGTGTTTTGGGGACGCAGCTTGTTGAGGAGACGACAGCGAAGATACAGTTGATTCGAGACCGGATGAGAGCAGCTCAGAGCAGGCAGAAATCGTATGCAGACAGGCGCCGTCGCAGACTAGAGTTCGCAGTTGGCGATCATGTTTTTCTGAGGGTCTCTCCGATGAAGGGCGTGATGCGATTTGGGCGGAAAGGAAAGCTTAGTCCCAGATTTGTGGGTCCCTTTGAGATTCTCGAGCGTGTCGGCGCAGTTGCATATCGTTTGGCCCTTCCACCCAGCTTTCCCGATGTTCACCCCGTCTTCCATGTTTCGATGCTCCGCAAGTACCTTTACAACCCTTCGCATGCGATTCAGCACCCGACAGTCCAGCTAGAGCGCGACCTTTCATTTGCAAAGCAGCCGGTGGCCATCCTGGATCGGTAGGTGAAGAAGTTGAGATCGAAAGTTATACCGACCGTCAAGGTCCTTTGGCGTGGCCCGAGCAGCGAGGAGGTCACCTGGGAGACCGAGGGCGAGATGAGGAAGAAATATCCCCATCTCTTTGAAGGTACGCGTAGTTATATATATTTTTTTAATTCGAGGACCGAATTTCTTTAAGGGTGGAAGATTGTAGCGCTTGAAAAGTCGTTTTGGTGTTTTCTTGAAAATCGGTGAAAATTCGGTATTTTTCCGTAAACCGTCTTTTTGTTATTTTGCAGTTTAGGACTAATTATACCTAATTTGGATAGGTAATTGCTATTTTTTAGTAGCAAATGAGTTACTTATGAAATTCTGGTCGTTTAAAATTTTTCCCTAATTTTTCAATTTTTTAATATTATTTTAAGCCGGTAAGAAAATACATTAAATTAGCGATAAATACAAATTTAAATAGGCTAAATTTAAGCTTTAAAATCATGTTAATTAGAATCTAGTTGTAACATAAATTTTTAGTAATTTATTATAAGTTTTAACTAATTTTTATAATGGAAAACGAAATTTATGGAATTTAAGCTAAAACTTGCAATTTTGGACTTGTATGGGGTCTTTTTGCATAAAATTTCTTTTGTAAAACCCCTCTCACTCTTCCCTCACCCCTAGGCCGGCCCATTTCCAGCAACTCAAGAAAAAAATTCCTTGCCTCTTTGACTTTTATTCTTGTGTAGAAAAGAGGTGTTTTTTTAAGGATTTTTGACTTTTATTTGGGTATGGGTCTTTAGTGATTGGTATGGGTTGAATTTGACTTTTCCCACACCCCACACCATCCCCCTCTCCCTTGTGCAGGCTGAAATCTGCAGCCCCTCCCCTTTTCATCATTTTTCTTTTCATCTTCTTCAAAAATTCTTCAAGTTTGCTCCAAAATTGCAATTTAAACCTCACAAATTAATCCCCATCCTTCATCCCATTCTCCTTAGCCTCTCTTGCTTGGATCATGGTGCTATGAAGCCATCTTTGGAGGCCTCTTGTTCTTGCTAGATCCATAGATATTGAGGTATAATTTCCACCAAGTTAAGTTCTTATGGTTAGAATTCTTTAATGGAGTTGTTTTAGTGTTAATATTAGTGCTAATTTCATTCTAGATTTTTTTTAAGTTAATGGTTTGAGTTAACTAAGGTTTTAGAAACCTTTATTTAGTTAATTAAATCTTTTTAGCTATCTAGTTGTTTACTAAACCAATCTATAAGGTTACCTTGCTTAAGTGGCTTCTTGTTATGCTAATCTAAGTTAATCTTGTGTGAAATTTTCATTGTAATTGCTAATTACAAAAATTAAGAAAGGGGTTTGTGTATGGAAATAGATTGAAGCATGATTGTTGTGTTGGAATTATGGTTTGATACTTTGTAAATGGTTTAAAATTAGTGTAATGGCTATCTAGTGGGTTAGTTTGGATGTTTGTGTTGGATTGTGAGCACTTTATCGCATAACGGCGATGTTGCGTCGTTTTTTTTGGAATGTTTGTGCTTACTAGTTTTGTGATAAAATTATGTGATGAATTAATTGCGATATCTTGATGATATTTTTGGCATATCCTATGATAATTAGGATGTGTGAGTGCGGATTTTTGAGTGATCGGGTTTTAGCTTTGCCGGGCGACCAAATCGACGATTTTAGTTAGTTTTTGCGATTTTCGCGTGTGTTCCGCGCACCTCGTGCACGTTGTACCTAGCTTGTGAACTATGGTATTTTCGTTTGGGATTTGCGTCGTTCTTGATATGTAACCTTATGTCTATATTGATGTAAATTCCAGGTTCGGTCGCGGAGACGTCAGACGCGGCACGAAAGGGGAAAGCAGTGATTGGACGTGACTAGCTAGGGATTCCGGTGAGTAGATGTGACATCTACGGGGGACTATCGTTGGATGGCGCAAGCCGCCCGATAGTTTTAGTAGCTTAAAAAGATTCTTAGTAATGTTAGTAATTAGGGGTATAATACTTGTAAGATTAATTGCTTCATCCATGCCTTATATTGACATACATATGCGAAACCATTCTATAGGACACCTGCACCATTGCCAGGGTTTTTATATGCAGCACGAGCACTATTCATGCTTACACACACACCCTGGTAATTGCCATGCCACCACACTAGATAACCTATAATTTGAAACCTTTTACTAATTGATACTTAAAGTTGTGCTATTGCGTTTAATTCCTTAAAATGAAATCATAAGATTGCTAATTATGTGCATGTACCTCATCATGTTATTTGTTCATGCCTAGTCTATCAATCATACATTGCAACTTGATTATTGATACCATATGCATTCATTATCATTGGCATATGCATTTATGAGGATTTCTTGAGATTTTGTGATATTTCTGGATTTCGGGGGAAAGCCGCAAAAATTTCTAAACTTATTATATTTTTAAAATATGTAAATTGCGGTTTTCTAGTGATGTAAGTTTCGTCCACCATGAGTTTGCTGTGGTTTTCGAGACCCGTTTCGAGGAGTTGGATGAACCGTCTCGGGTACATGGTGGGCCCGGTAAGGTATCCCGGGGCAAGAAGCTCGTGGTGCTGACGATGAGCCTGGCAGGGGATGGATTACCTGCCGGTGACTGTTTGGGACGGCGGATATCCAGAGGATACCGACCGTGGCCGCGAGATGATGAGATAGTGATTTTGAGATGGGTCAGCCGGATGGCTGAGGCCAGGGACACTATGACATGGATATATGAGATTTGTGATAGTTTTGAGGTGTCGTTGCTGGACATAGGTTCTTGTTGATTCTAGTGGTATTGTGCTGGTATTTCAAAAGAGATTCCTAAAGGAAAAAACGTTATTCTTATACTTACACATTCAGATCATGAGTTGATGTGCATTGCATTCATACCTGCTAGTATATTCATATTGCATACATACCTGCTTTTATGTCCTGCCTTATCTGTATTTTAGATGCTAGGATGCTTGTGTGCATGCATTCGATAGCCTGTGTAGATGTTATTTATTACTCAAGAGTTGGCAACTCACCCCCGTTGTGCCACAGCCTTTTGCAGGTCCGCTCCGTCAGTACAGTAGCGGCGGGTGCACTTGCTTCTTTTGCCTCTTTTGCCTGGACTCGAGGTTTTGCTCTTAGGTGGGTTATATTATTATTTTTGCACAACCTTGTATATTCTTTGTATCTAGTGTACTCCATCTACTGTTTCTACCAGTATTGTTGTATATTGACCTAGAGATGAGACTGTGAGATTTGTGGACTTTTTTGCTGTATTTTGGGGTCGAGCTTACTTGAGTCGACATGCTGTTTTTCTCATGCTTCTTTATGATTATTTTGCATGTTGTTGTTTTATATTGCGTGGGATTTGTGACCGCCTTATGGCGAAGAGCTAGCTCCCGCTTGGTGATGCCATATTTGTTGGATTTATATATATTCTTGTTGTACCCATTTTGGGGGCCAGTATTTACAATGGAGACTCTGCCGAAATTTTCGGAAAAATTGATATTGTTTTTAAAAAGGGTTGATATGACTTATTTGATAAACTCGCTTTCAATTGATTGGTTTTTCCTTTACTCTTTTGCTTTTTGGTTTTGGTTTCTGTGCTTTGGCTTACTTATTTTACGGACGCCTTGAGACGTTTCGTAAACTTAAGTGCCAGTCACGTCCGTACCCTGCGGGTCATGACATTCGGTCAAGGGTCTTGCCATATGTGGAGGTTTCTTTGGCATAGCCGTATAGTGGGGAGATCACTTGGGAGGCTGTGTGCGAGATTGTGAGTTTTTTCACTCATCTCTTTGAAGGTACGCATAGTGAGAATTTTAATTCGGGGACGAATTTTCTTTAGGAGGGAGATTGTAACGCCTTAGAATTCGATTAGTGTTAATTAAGCGATAGTACGGGTTTTCTGTAAAAAGTTTACCAATTCGGGTTCCTCACATTTTATAACAATTAATTAATATTTTAATATTATTTGTTATGGGTTTGCACACACATGTGCACGTTAATTTGAGGGTTTGTTTGTGTTAATCTTGCTTTGGTGACCATGACAACTTAACCTAATCCAAATCCTTTGCTTTGCTTTAACCTTAAACCCTTGATATTTGTGAGAGATATTCTTTGTTTTGTTTTGGATTTGGGAGGAGATGGCATGGTGACTCGCTTGAGGGCATAGCTTACATTAATGTGAAGTTAATGCTTGGTGCTCTCACTCTCTTACACTCACCTCTCTCTCATTATCCTCACTCACTCACTCACTCTCATTCTCTATCACTTTATCTCTTTCTCATTTCTTTCTTCACTTCCTCCTTCCCTCAACTGAACACTTGCTAATCCTTCATTAAACCTTCACTAAATTTCACAAAATCTCACCCAAATCACTTCTAATGACTTGTTCTGCCTCTTAGATGCCATGGAGCTTGGAAAGCTAGGATCTTTGAGCTTGTGGGAGTAGGTAATGATTTTCAAACTGTTAAGTAGGTCTTTTTAGTGTTGCGTAGCATATTCGTTTCAGTTTAGAACGCTTAAAGTATCGTTTCGTGCACATGTCGTATTTTTAGTGTCTTTGTGTGATATCTGAGATCTGCTGTGACTCAGTGTGTGTACTAGAAAATCTAGCAGTATAGTTGTGTTGTATCAGAGACCTTAAGCCTTCACCTGAAACACGAACCCTATAGCTCGAATTTGGCCGGCGACAAGGAGGATTTTTCCGGCAACCTCTGCCATTGGGTAGAGTTAGGGTGTGAGTTTTTGTAGTAGCTTTCTGCAGTGGTTTAAGTGTGTTTGGTCTTGCTTGATTTTTGGATTTTCTCTGTATACAAAATCTGGGATCATATAGCTTGTTTCTAGTGTTACGACTACGCCTGTTACGTTATCCGACACGGTTCGTATCTTTGTGTAGCTTTTGCTCTTGAGTTGATTTCACAGTGTCGCTACGTACGTTAGCCACTAGACGAACACTTGAGAGTATGCTTGGGGTTGATGCGTCGGTCAAACGTAGTTTGTACGTGTTATTGGTCGATTGCTAATATATACACTTGGTTTGTTGTTATGTGATTTTAGGATCGCGGGCGAGGACTTCAGACGCTGCAAAGAAGGGGAAGAGAGTGGTTGGCTTTACTTAGCCAGGATCTTTGTGAGTAGATTTAACATCTACAGGGGAATCGCCCGCATGGCGTTATGCGTCAGGGCTAGATATGATATGATATTAGCCGCATGTTTATATTGCACATATAGACATAAAACATCATTGCATATTATTACTTGTTGTGCTTGGACTTGTACCTTGTGGACACTGCACTATTATTGACGGTTCATGTTGCACGAGCACTGATTGTATGCCACTCACACCATCAATAATTGCTATGACACACACACCACCTATACATACGTGATAGTATATTGGCTAAGAACTTAAGACATGATCCTTATTTTTATTGTGCATATGACTTATAGCATACCTGTATACCAGCATGCTTACACATATGCCTTAAAATGTCTACATGCTAGTTACCCATATAACTATATAGTATTGTACCATTAGAGACAAGTATATACATATATGAGACATAGCTACATATACATCTTGCATACATACTTACACATACACCCGTATGGTATTACATCATTATTGATAGGTAAATGCTCATACACCTTGCTATAGTTACATGTTCACCATTATATGATGTTGCATTTTGTTTCGAAGAATTAGGAACCGCATGATATATTAATAACTTGTTGCAGTTAAATATTGGTTTTTTCTTTATATGCTCATATTACTGTTTCATGTTGCATATATTATATTAATGGATTTTCGCATTGAGATATGGATTTCATATGATGTTTCACTCCTAAGTATATATATAGTGGTATGGGACGCTGATATATATATATATATATATATATATATATATATATATATATATATATATATATATCAGTAGTATGGGACGTTGTTATATATATACACATATATAATGATCTATGCAATTATATTTATTGTTTTCTTAATGTTTTCTGGATTTGAGGACCGTGGTAGTTTCATGAAATTATGCATTATTTGAAAAACCCGGTTTCTCTTGATATGATATTACAGAATCGACCATGAGATTTTTCGGTTCTGATATATACCCCATGCGAGGAGTAGAGTGGGCCATGTGCGGGTACATGGTGGGGCCCGGAGGTACCCCGGGGCAAGAAGATCACAGATGATGGCGATGAGTTAGTAGGGGAATCCTGCCTACCGGTGACAGTATTGGACTCGTCGGTGATCACGGAGATATCGACCAGAGTCATGTACGTATGGATACGTGGAATTTCGAATGTCGAAGCTGGGCATTTAGGTTTCGATATCGTATGATACGTACTTATCAGGGCCATTCGTGGTGACGACGCCTGATAGACCAATTTTTATGTGTCACTGTTGGGCACTAGTTTTCATGATATTTTCGGGTGTCGGTGTTTGACACTCAGGTTCCGAGGGACTTACAGGTTATGAGGTCCGATATTATGGTCGATATGAGAGCCGATATTATGGTCGATATGAGGGCTGAAATTATGGCCGATATGAGGGCCGATCTATGGGTCGATTTGAGGAATTTAGGATGTAGAATGTCTTGATGGACACTGGTCCTGCCATGATGAGGATTCCGTGAGGATGACATGTTTTATCCCATACTCCGTATTTATTTGATATGCATTGCTTCATGTATTAGTAGTACCTGATAGAGTACCTTTCATGACTGTTGCATATACATATTGCCATCAGCTTGTATGTGTTAGATTAGCGCAGTACGTGCATACTTGCGATTACCTGCATATGTTATTTACGATTCACGAGTTGGAAACTCACCCCCGTTGTGCCACAGGGTTTGCAGGTTGTTCCTCAGAGTAGTCGAGGCAGGGCTTTCTACCTATCGTATCATCTTTTGCAGCGGATACCGCTACGGCTGACTGTGTGCAGTTTTGCTATAGGTGGGTTTTGCGGGTATCCGATGTTGCTCATTGTATATCTTTGTACCATGTACTCTCCATCTACCACTTTCATATATTGACTTAGAGATGTGATGTGAGGACGATATTGTATATTATTTTGATGACTTGGAGGTCCTTTATGCGGTTTTTTATTATTTCTATCATCTTTTTCTTAGCTACGGTGTCGTATATTTGTTGTGGTGCTTGTTTTCCGCCTTTGGGCGTGGATTTTACTCCCGTTTGGGATGCTTTACTTATATTTTATGTTGTACCCCTTTTGGGGCTAGTTTTTACAAAGGAGGTGCTGCCAAAATTTTAAAGGAAATAAAGTTGGAATTTAAAGAATTTATATTTGAGATTTCAAAAGTATTAAAAATGTTCTTATCACTTACTACTTTTGATGGTTTAGATTGCTGGGTTTTCGGCTTACTTAAATTGCGTTACGCCTGTAGACGTTGCGTAGTTTAAGGGCCGTCACGTGCCAAATTTCGGGTCATGAAAATAGACACCATACTAAAGAGGTTTAGTATGGAAGATTCTAAGCATGGTAATGTACCCTCTTGTTCAGGACTAACTCTCTCCAAAGAGATGTCTCCCAAGACTGATTTGGAGAGGGCTCGTATGCAAAGGATACCCTATGCATCGGCAGTCAGGTCAATCATGTATGCGATGTTATGTACCAGACCAGATGTAGCTTGTTCACTAGGTGTAGTGAGTAGGTATCAAACAGATCCTGGGGAGAAATACTGGACAGCTGTGAAGAACATTCTTAAGTACTTGAAAAGCACTAAAGAGATGTTCTTGGTGTATGGTAACGGTGAACTCCAGGTGGATTCCTTTACCGATTTGAGCTTCCAGAGCGATAAGAACGACAGTAAGTCGGTCTCTGGTTTTGTCTTCACCCTCAGTGGAAGGACGCTATGTTGGAAGAGTTCTAAGCTAGACACCATAGCAGACTCGACGATGAAGGCTGAATACATTGCTACCAACGATGCTGCTATAGAGGCTGTCTGAATGAACAAGTTCATGAGATGAACTTAGCGAGGTTCCATCCATTGAGCATCCAATACCTGTGTATTGTGATAACAATGGATCTCTGGTTTCGTCCAAGGAACCCTGGTCCTATCAGTGATCCAGACATATTCTTAGGCGGTATCACCTGATCAGGATGATAGTAGATCGCCGGGAGATCGAGGTCAGGAGATTTGACATTGAGGATAACACAGCGGACCACTCACCGAGGCCCTCCCCCAGATGCTAATTGAGAGACTTTCTGGGATGTTGTGTATGAGATACTACAACAACCGGCCTTAGTGCAAGTGGGATATTGTTAGTGATATGTATGCCCTAGAGGCCATTATTGTATGATATAGTAGATGCTTGGACATATATATAGAAGACTTTCTTGCTCGGCATGATAGTATGCTATCTGGTTGACTTTATCTTAACATGTTCACTGGTATTATTATACCGTCTCTCATATACATGTTTATAAAGCCCTTAGGATGTTGGCTTGACTATCAGGACTATGATATGGATCATACAACTGGGACCTGGGTAGTCCACAAGCGCATCCTTCAATTGTTCCTAGTCGAGCGTATATTGAGACAGGGTATCGATACATCAGAGTAGACTAGTGTGTACGTTTCTTGACCCTGTATGGGGCAATGGTTAGTCCCAAATCCATTAGTGTTTGATATCAAAGATTGTACACGAGTGCTCATTAGAGAATGGGTACACCGAACAGGACTCGCCGAGAACTCCTAGTTGGTATAATACCTATCGTCAGATAGCAGTTCTCTGGTGACACTGGTATATGTTAGTCTGTACATCCGAGATTGTCATAGAGTCTTATGTGGCTCCTACCGTGCTTTGATTTCCTCCCTACCACGGCTCAAAAGAGGCGTGCAAACAAGTGGATTTTGGTTATAGTCCTGAGTCACATGGAAGTAATGAGCGATAGGAGGGGTTTCTTCTCTCCCGGTATTGGGAGTTGATATTGCGCTATGCTTGATTGGCTTTAACAGTAATTCCCTGGCCAGGGCTGTTGATGAGATTTACTGGTAAGTGTTATCAGTAGTTTCTCATACCGTTATAAGCTTTACATCGGCATGACTTATCAAGTTATTGGGGTCTAACGATACCACCTCTAGACTCGATATGAGACATATCATAAGAAAAGACTGGACTGTACAGTAAGTGTTACTTATAGGCTTCATGGGAGTTTGGACAAGCTTGCTTGTTGATGTTCTAATTGCTCAATACCTGAGTAGCCGTTACGTCCAGCTAGTACCGCTGACAGCTTGTGGGTGACTGATGTGATCGTCACCTACTGCTGGCGTATTGATGAGTCTTTAGAGTCCTACACAGAAGTTTCCTGGTTCAAGCAAAATGAAGTAGGGCACATATGTTGATATGTGCGGGGGCCTGATTAAATACGAGTACGAGATACCATATTCTAATCTGGCAGTTATTTATTATCGGTCAGGTTATATGTGATATAACCAGTTTATCGAATCAAGTGTTGATTTGATAATGTGCTATACAGATAAATGCTATTAGTCGGTTATATATGATATAACCGGATTATTAAATCAAGTGTTGATTTAATAATATGATATATATTTGATATAATTATATATTAACTAATATTATTAGATCAATAATTAATTTTTCTTTATATATGTATATATATATATATATATATAATTGATATATATGTATATGTGTGTGTGTGTGTGTGTGTTGAAGCATGGTGTATTTTCTATATTGAGAAAATGGAAAAATGAGTTGGATAATGAGGAGAATGGGGTGAATCATGGCTTGATGAATATTATATTCATCTTACTTCACTATTGAAGCATGGCTTCATTTTATTATTAAATAAAATGAATGCTTCAATAAGTGAAAATTAGCCATTCTTCACTTGGCCTTCTTCTTGAGTTCATTTTTCTTCATATGAGCTCATGAGATCTCTAGCTTTCTTCTTCTTCTTCCTCTTGATGCTTCAAGCTCCAACCCCTCACATGTGATTTGAACCATGGAGCTTGGATAATATCTAGTGAGAAAACAAAATCCCTACTTCACCATAGTGTAGGGTTCCTAAGCACACACTAGAGGTCTCACACGGCATCAACCATGCCAATTTAAAATTTTAACGGTGCCGAGAAACCCTAGAACGGATCGTTGGCTAGAAGTCTAGGCGAAAAAGAAACTAGTTAACAACTTAACTACAAAGAAACGGAAATACAACCTTTGTAGATCCGGTGCTCCACCTCCATAGCTCCGCAACGAAGTCCCTTTGCTGTCCAAATGAATTCCCAGGCTCTAGCGTCGGCTTCGTCGGAGAAATGGCGAGCTAGGTCGTCGATGTCCATGCCGAAGATGATCTACGTCGAGGCATCGCTAAATCAAGCTCCACCTTCACCAAATCATGAAAACTTGTGAAGGAAACACACTCTACTACTTGGCAAGAGGTAGAGGATGAAGAAATAGGAAGTGGGTAGACTTTAGAATTGGATTTCTCACTCATTTCCATCAATCACCATTGATGGAGCTTGCTTTCTTCAAGTGAAGAAAGGAATAAGAAAAAGAATTATGTTATGATAAGTTAATTAAAAAGAAAAGAATAATCAATCCTTATCATAATGTTAACTATGGTAATGTGTAGAGAATCAATCATGGTTAAAGGAATGGTTAGGGTCAAGCTAGAGACAAAATGGTCACTTAGTCAAAGTGTTCATGAAGCTTCATGAAAACAACAAATGAAAGCCACCATTTCATTTCATTTTCTTTTATTCATTTATCAAAAATAAATGGATAATTAAATAAGATAAATGAATAACAAATAAAAAACCCTAACCATTTCATTAACCAAGGTTTAATACTTTACACTTAACCAAAAAGCATGTATCATCAAACATGATACAAGCAAGTGCATAAAATCATATCACATATATAATGCGCACAACCGAGTGAGAAAATCTATCTTAAGTGAACCAATACTAGTTAACACAAAGTAATATATCAAATATATATAATTATGCATTAAATCATTAAATCAACTCTTGATTTAACGATCCGGTCATGTCGCACATAACCGACTAGTATCCTATGCATCGGCTTATCGAACCAATCCTTGATTCGATAACTAGGTTATATCGTTTATAACCAATCGATACATTCAACACGAGAATGGAATACGGTATCACATACCATTATCATTCTCGGTCCCGCACATATCTCATATGTGCTCCAATTTCGTTTCGCTTGAGCTAGGAAACCTCTGTGTAGGACTCTAAAGACTCGTCAATACGCCGGCAGCAGATGATGATCATATCAAACATCCACAAGCCGCAAGCGGTCTGCTAAACGTAATGTCCACCCGGGTATTGAGCGATCAGAAGATCGATGAGCAAGCCTGCTCACACTCCAGTGAATCCAACCAGTAACACTACCGTACAGTCCGGTCTGATCGTCTGATATGTCGCATATCTCGCCTAGGGGTGGTTAACGTCAGACCCCAATAGCTCGATAAGTCATGTCGATATGAGGTCTATAACATTTCGAGTAACTACTGGTAACACTTACCAGTAAATCTCAGCAACCCTGGCCAGGGATTTCCTGTTCTAGCCAATCGAACACAGCGCAACATCAATTCCCTATACCGGGAGAGACGAATCCCCTCCTATCGCTCATTGCCTCCATGTGACTCGGGACTGTACCCAAAAACCACCGTTTTGCACGCCCTCTTGGACATGGTAAGATGGAAATCAAAGCACAGTGGGAACCACACAAGACTCTATGACGATCTCGGGTCAACAGACTACTCTGTACTAGTGTCACCAGAGAACTGCCATCTGACGTGAGGTATAATACCATCTGGGAGTTCTCGGCGAGTCCGTCCAGTATACCCAGTCTCTACTGAGCACCCGTATATCATCTCTGATGTCAAACACCAATGGATATGGGATCATCCATCGCCCATCTGTATGGGTCGAGAAGGTATACGCTAGTCTACTCTGGTATATCGATGCCCCGTCTCGATACACCCACGACTAGGGACCTTGAAGGATGTACTTATGGACTACCATGTCCCCACTAGTATGATCCGCATCATAGTCCAGGTAGTCAAGTACATATCCTAAGAGCTTTACCAACATGTAACAGAGAGCCAATCAGTATACACGTTAAGGTAAAGATCAACCAGATAGCATACTATCATGTCGAGCAAGAAAGTCCTCCCTATATATGTCCCAGCATGCACTACAATATACATCCTATGTACAGTAATGGCCTCTAGGGCATACATATAACTAACAATCTCCCACTTGCACTAGGGCCATCTGATAGCAGTGGTTGCAGTATCTCATACTCAACCATCCCATAAAAGTCTCTCTCTGGGAACAGGCCTTTGTGAGTGGATCCGCTGTGTTGTCCTCTGAGTCTACTCTCCAAACCTCGATCCTTTGGAGATCAACCATCTCCATGATCAGGTAATACTGCCTTAGAATATGTCTGGATCACTGATGGGACCGGCGTTCCTTTGCATAAGCCACAATTCCATTGTCTCACAATGGTTGGAATGTAGTTCATCTCATGAACCAATATACACCCAAACAGCCTCTTTGGTAGCATCTTAAGTAGCGATGTATCTTGCCTTTATCTTCTAGTATGCCACGGTATCTAGCTTGGAATGTTTCCAACATACCGTCCCTCCACTGAGGGTAAAGACAATGCCTGTGACTGACATTCAGTCGTCTTTATCACCCTGGAACACTTCCAGTGATTCTTCCCAGGATCAACTGATGCCATCTCACTACAACTAGTGAGTAGCCTAACATCCATTTAGATCTATCTCATAGATCCAAAATCCAGGATTTAGTAGGTATCACTTTGATCCTATGTGGAGAGTCATTGTGATAAGCGGAGATTGATCGAGCGTAGCATAGGAAACTCTTTCCCTATCAAGAGTATGTCATCCACGTACTCTACGAGGATCGTCACCATACTCCCTACTACCTTTTTTGTATATACAAGGTTCATCTACCATTTTGATGATGTCAAACTCTTTGACTAATCCATCAAAACAGATGTTCCAACTCCGCGATGCCTGCTTTATCCTATAAAGCATCTTGCACACGTTTTCGCTGCTCCCACTGTCTACGAGGCCCTCTGGCTGTGTACTTATAGACGTTCTCTTCTAAAACATCATTTTGAAAAGCAGTCATGGCATCCAACCGCCAGATATCGTAGTCATGGTATGTAGCCGTGGCAAGTAGGATCTGGATGGACATAAGCATAGCTGCTTGAAAAGGTTTCATCATTATCCACGCCTGGTCGATGACGAAAAGCTTTAACAAGTCTAGCTTTGAAAGTCTCAACTTTTCCATCTACACCAAGTAATCTTCTCAAGATATACTTGCTCCTGATGGGGATTTAACCCTTCAGATATAGCAACCAAAGTCCATACTCTGTTGGTGTATAAGGATTCCATCTCAGATCGATAAACATCCAGCCATTCTTACAGGGTCCCACTCCTGATGGCCAGCTCGAAACTAGTTGGGTCATCATCTCATGATGCAATCCTCACTCCCACTGTCATAGAGAAATCGAAATATCTCTCAGGTGGGTGAGGAACCCTACTAGATCGGCGGAGAGGCTGAGGTTCGTTGGAAACTATTGAATCCTTTGGTTTTATCAAATCATCAGTTGCAGTTTGTATAGCTGGAACCTTTCCAGTTCTACATTACAGACTTTGCCTCGAGCTTGACCGGATTTTGCTTTTAGACATAGGCCGGACAACCCCAAATCTAACTTAAGAGATGGGCTCTTCCCTTATCATATCAAATATGAAGTGGTAGGCAACTGATTTGATTTGAACCCTATTCAATAAATATGCAGCTTCTCAAGTGCATAACTCCCAAAAAGGAAATAGGTAACTCAGTAGTACTCATCATAGAGCACACCATATCGAATAGGGTGATATCGCTCCGCCCCGATATACCATCGTGCTATGGTGTATACGGAGGAGTAATGCTGAGAGAGAATCTCATTCTCCTTTAGAATAGTCCAGTATTTCCGTGCTCAAGTATTCTCCTCCTTGATCACATCAAAGGACATAATACTTATACCCGTATTTTGGTTTTCTACTTCTAACTTATATTCTGTGAATATCTCAAAAGGTTCGGACTTGTGTTTCAACAGGAACATATGACTGAATCTTGAGAGATTATCAGAGAATATAACGAAGTATAAAGAACCAGTCTTGGCATATGTAGACAGGGGACCTTATATACATCATCATGTATCAGTCCCAAGAGTTCACTAACTCTTTCTCTGTTTCCAATAAACGGAGCTATGGTCATCGTATCTTTGTGACATGACTGGCAAGTTTCACAAGATGTAAATTCAAACTGATTTAAATATGCATCTATATGTAACTTCAGCTAGTCGGGTCGCATTGATATGACCTAGTCTACAATGCCTCAAGTAGGATTCGTTCATTTCTGAACTCTTCCTCTTGTGTGTGTTCTATATACTAAGAACTGTTGTTTGATTTAGAACATCAATGCTTTTAGATAACGTGCCTGAACCGATCAACTTTTGATATAGGAAATGTTCAAAACATTATCCAACAATACAAAATTTTATCATTTCTTTACTAATAAAGAGACTGATATGATTTTGTATATCAGGTTCGGTATCTAATAACATTCGTTCAGAATCAATGTATTGGTAATACAGGGTGATAGTGACCAACAGACTTGGCTGCAACTCTTGCCCCGTTTTCTGCCTCATGAAACTTATCACCCGTTCTCAGTTCTCTACCTTTCTGCAGCCCTATGTAACATATTACATATCTGGGATCCTGATCTGGTATCACATACCCAGGACGTAGAGGATACAGAGAAACAGTTCTTTGTAATGAACACACCCGAAGATGATGCATCAACATGCACTCTCTTCGTTTGGGCGGCACGGGAATTCTGGTAATCCCCAATTTCCTGCTCTGCTCTGTCTTATAACAATTATAAGTTGGAGCGGGACCAACGTTCCCCAGCTCAGTATAACAAGCGGGTTCGGTCAATAATCCGTATTATTATCTTGATTAAGGCGTGATATGGTCGCTACCTGGAGAGAGAGAGAAGAAAACACTCAGCGTGCGCTCTTGCAAGAATAGATTGGTTATTATTTTATCTAATCAGGATGGCTCCCACTGATTTTTATCAAATCTTCCTTCAAACCCTAAAAGGAAAGACTAGCCGGGATTAATTACACACTACAAGTTCGCCAATCTTTCAGCCAGGCCAGTGTCGGTACTTTGAGGGAGGTCCCCCGTGCTTTCGCACGAACCTAATTAATGTAAACCTCGTTTTCCCAGAGGCGTAATCCCGTTGACACCTTTCTAGACACCTACTTGATCGGCTAATTGTAATGTATAAAACTCTCCCAGGAGTAACTCTTACTCGCAGCGGGTATCGGGATCCAACTATCTCATAGAAGGTATGCAATCTCATTGCAAGTTTCAACACTTGAAACTCCCGATAATGGTTTTTACCCATAGCACCTATGACCTTGGCTAAGGTCAACAAATCATAGGTACTAGTCAAGTTCTACCCGTCATTTCGTGATTAATTAGACCCACCCACATGACCCTTGGCTAAGGTCAACAAAGCCACATGACTGTCCTAACTAATCGCATCATATGCTGTATAGGAAGACATCACTTAGCTACCGCACACTACGCCTCGGCTATGGTCGACAAACGTAGCACGAATACTAAGTACTCTACTTCCTAAAATGACGGAGGGTTGCGAATGGTTTTTGTGAAAACCTTTAACGCTTTGAACTTGATCTCGTTGCGGAATCAAATGTTTTTTAAATGGAATGTTTTCGAGGCTTTTCTAGTTTTGCTAAAGGGGTCACTCCCGGTGAAGGGATCGTCGGCCCTTTCCTCGTCGAATGAGGTGCAGGATATATCATATATATCACTGTGCAAAGCAGAAACTATAGAAGCGATCAAAGACAAACCGAGGGCTGTAGCATCTGCCAGTTATTGCTAAAGGAGTCACTCCCGGTGAAGGGATCTCGGTCCTTTCCTCATCGAATAAGGTGCAAGATGTTCTATAATGAACACCGCGATGCAAAGCAAGAACTGTAGCTACCTGTTTTTATTTTGAAATTCGATTCCACAACATCAATTAGGTTTATTTTCTTTCATTAATCTCATTAATGAATATCCCATCATTTAAGTCCACCTAAACATCACAGATAAATATAACGTACGCTTATGCCATCCGCATTCGCCTCGATGTCCCGTCGTGCACCGTTAGGTTAGGTAATTAATGGCAGAGCGGGGCAGGGCTAGCGCGGATGTAAAACATAAGTAACGTCTATATAATATATCATATATATACTATATATTACATCTATCTGAACAGAGCACAGAACATCGCATGATCGCATCACAGATAACGCAGTAGAAGAAACATATGAAACATTGGATATACTAGGACGTCCGTGTTTTCAATACGAGCCAGTATAAAACATGGATTCCACGGTCGTGATGAATAGCCAAACCCACACCCCTAGACCCCTACGAGAGCGGCAAGCAACCCTATCAATTCTAGGGTTAGGAGACCCGGACTCGACTCCTCGAGTTGGTCTCCCACTGGACCCCAGAACCCGGTTACTTGTGCTCCCCTCCTTGGGTCTATCCTAGTGCGGAAAAGTAAATAATATACAAACGGTGACATCTTCCGCAACCTGGAAGTGCCCCAATAAAAGAATATTACATACAAGTTTTTACATGAATGAAAATGAAAAACACTCATCTCACATAAAAACCCCCGTCTATTCAAACACGACGATCCAATATAACATATCCAGCAACACATAACATCACTTGTCATCAACGTAAGTAAACATGCGTATCCCAATTGTCGTTGACATATAGCAACGAAACCGGCGATATCACATATTACACTTACGGTCACAGAAAAGAAAGTGTAAAACTACAACAGTTGGAATCCGCAACCACCTCAGACATCGCATGCCTGACCAAATGAATTACTTAGACATCACATGCCTAACAATTATAAACCCCGCATTTCAGTCTCATTATCGAAAACACTTTTCAATATCGAGTCGGGCAATTCAACAAGATTCCCGACATCCTGATCGAATGCTCGTCGCAAACTTCAGTAGATGGTCGCACCCCCGATACCGTCGACAAAGTGCACCAAGGCGGAACACCGCTACCGCGAGCACCCGGACGGATGCTTTCGGCGACGGGGTTCTCCTACAGTCACTTGGTCGGGGCTATGGAGTGAGGCTGTCTATTAAGTTTACCCGGCGAGTATCCGCGTACGCTACGTGATTGCGACGGACTTTTGATCACATCAAAATTCCGTGGCAACCGATCAAGTGAGACTAAATTGCTAGATTTACAACATTCATTCAGTTATCTCATAACTTCTTGCGAATTCCAAGTATTGTATCCCATTCCAGATAAATAGAAAATGTTAAACTTTCCGATCGAACAGTCGAACACCCAAGTTTTCCCATAACAGATCAACACATGAAACAAGTCTAAAAACATTCAGTTCGTGCCTCAGTACCAACGGTCCAGCCGTAGAAGGGTCAAGCCAACGCCTCACATGTGGCACGACGTAATGCCCCAAACCCGAAGGTTCAAAGGGCAGTTTAAGACGGTCATATAATCGAGTTAAGGTTTGTTGTCTTCTAGAGGGTCCATTGCATTACTTGCACTACTTAGAACGTCATTAAACTACGGAAAGATCCAACACTTAGAAATTTCCCGACAGGGGAAAAGTTGGGTATTTATATCCGGTCGAACTTTTTAACATATTCTAAAATTATCCGGAAATCCACATAGACAAAATCCGATACTCCGATCGAAATACCGAATCCACAAAACAATCCCAGAAAATTCAACTCTTGAATAAATATTAAAAATTCCCAGAAAATCCAACTCCAGAAAATAGGAATTACTGTGGAAACAAAAGAAGCTGACGTCATCAATGGGCCGCGGAACCGCCGCAGAAGCTAGGCTTCTGCCGCGGTTCCGCCGCAGTGTGGACTGTTCATGAGAAAATTTTTGCGCCGTAATTCTTATATTTCCCTGTTGAATTTTTTAGCAATTTTTAATTTGGAAAAATCCCAGTTTTTGAAAAAAGGACAGAGAGCAATTTTGAAATGGGTTTTCGGGTTCGTTCGGACTTCAAATTCCGTCTAGACTTCGCCTAAGGCTCTAGCTAGGCTCTGATACCACTGTAGGGTTCCTAGGCACACACTAGAGGTCTCACACGGCATCAACCATGCCAATTTAAAATTTTAACGGTGCCGAGAAACCCTATAACGGATCGTTGGCTAGAAGTCTAGGCGAAAAAGAAACTAGTTAACAACTTAACTACAAAGAAACGGAAATACAACCTTTGTAGATCCGGTGCTCCACCTCCATAGCTCCGTAACGAAGTCCCTTTGCTGTCCAAATGAATTCCCGGGCTCTAGCGTCGGCTTCGTCGGAGAAATGGCGAGCTAGGTCGTCGATGTCCATGCCGAAGATGATCTACGTCGAGGCATCGCTAAATCAAGCTCCACCTTCACTAAGTCATGAAAACTTGTGAAGGAAACACACTCTACTACTTGTCAAGAGGTAGAGGATGAATAAATAGGAAGTGTGTAGACTTTAGAATTGGATTTCTCACTCATTTCCATCAATCACCATTGATGGAGCTTGCTTTCTTCAAGTGAAGAAAGGAAGAAGAAAAAGAATTATGTTATGATAAGTTAATTAAAAAGAAAAGAATAATCAATCCTTATCATAATGTTAACTATGGTAATGTGTAGAGAATCAATCATGGTTAAAGGAATGGTTAGGGTCAAGCTAGAGACAAAATGGTCACTTAGTCAAAGTGTTCATGAAGCTTCATGAAAACAACAAATGAAAGCCACCATTTCATTTCATTTTCTTTTATTCATTTATCAAAAATAAATGGATAATTAAATAAGATAAATGAATAACAAATAAAAAACCCTAACCATTTCATTAACCAAGGTTTAATACTTTACACTTAACCAAAAAGCATGTATCATCAAACATGATACAAGCAAGTGCACAAAATCATATCACATATATAATGCGCACAACCGAGTGAGAAAATTTATCTTAAGTGAACCAATACTAGTTAACGCAAAGTAATATATCAAATATATATAATTATGCATTAAATCATTAAATCAACTCTTGATTTAACGATCCGGTCATGTCGCACATAACCGACTAGTATCCTATGCATCGGCTTATCGAACCAATCCTTGATTCGATAACTAGGTTATATCGTATATAACCAATCGATACATTCAACGCGAGAATGGAATACGGTATCACATACCATTATCATTCTCGGTCCCGCACATATCTCATATGCGCTCCTATTTCGTTTTGCTTGAGCCAGGAAACCTCTGTGTAGGACTCTAAAGACTCGTCAATACGCCGGCAGCAGATGATGATCATATCAAACATCCACAAGCCGCAAGCGGTCTGCTAAACGTAACGGCCACCCGGGTATTGAGCGATCAGAAGATCGACGAGCAAGCCCGCTCACACTCCAGTGAATCCAACCAGTAACACTACCGTACAGTCCAGTCTGATCGTCTGATATGTCGCATATCTCGCCTAGGGGTGGTTAACGTCAGACCCCAATAGCTCGATAAGTCGTGTCGATATGAGGTCTATAACATTTCGAGAAACTACTGGTAACACTTACCAGTAAATCTCAGCAACCCTGGCCAGGGATTTCCTGTTATAGCCAATCGAACACAGCGCAACATCAACTCCCTATATCAGGAGAGACGAATCCCCTCCTATCGCTCATTGCCTCCATGTGACTCTGGACTGTACCCAAAAACCACCGTTTTGCACGCCCTCTTGGACGTTGTAAGATAGAAATCAAAGCACAGTGGGAACCACACAAGACTCTATGACGATCTCGGGTCAACAGACTACTCTGTACCAGTGTCACCAGAGAACTGCCATCTGACGTGAGGTATAATACCATCTGGGAGTTCTCGGCGAGTCCGTCCAGTGTACCCAGTCTCTACTGAGCACCCGTATATCATCTCTGATGTTAAACACCAATGGATATGGGATCATCCATCGCCTATCTGTATGGGTCGAGAAGGTATACGCTAGTCTACTCTGGTATATCGATGTCCCGTCTCGATACACCCACGACTAGGGACCTTGAAGGATGTACTTATGGACTACCATGTCCCCACTAGTATGATCCGCATCATAGTCCAGGTAGTCAAGTACATATCCTAAGGGCTTTACCAACATGTAACAGAGAGACAATCAGTATACACGTTAAGGTAAAGATCAACCAGATAGCATACTATCATTTCGAGCAAGAAAGTCCTCCCTATATATGTCCCAGCATCCACTACAATATACATCCTATGTACAGTAATGGCCTCTAGGGCATACATATAACTAACACATACCACATTAGATTAGCACTTTGATGGGTGTGTTTCTTTCACTAAAAAATTTAGTGAAGAGATAGCTTGGATTGCCGGACTTCGGGTGAATTATCTTCGGCATGAAGGTCATCGGAGGAAGTTCGTTCAACCTTCAAGTAGAGCCTAGTGGAGACGCGTGAACTACAATCCAGAGCTTTAGAAGAGAAGGACACGGTCTACAAAGGTTGTAGCATACTTCTCTTAGCTAGTTTTTGTGATATCATCATCGTTAACCCTAATATTCTAGTTAGATATTTGTAAGTGTTCATTAACACCTATAAAATTTGAAAATTGCATGTGTGATGCCCATTTTAACCCCATCATGGAGCTAGAAAACGCTTTCAAAAACATCCCCTCCACTATTTTCCTAAAAAGGTTTAGATTTCTAGGCTTTTGGTTTACTTGGATTACGGTGGGGTCCTATAGACTTCACGTGATACAAGTGCCAGTCACATGCCATTTCCCGATCATGACAGATACATCACTCTACTTAAGTTACCTTCTCTATTAACCAAGTTCAGCCAACGTGACGAAAATTTGGGTCTAATACCCCCTCAGTCAAGTCTAAGTTTCATAAGGTCAAGCCTAGGTTCCGAAATATATATACACCCTAGACTCCACATAGTAAAGCTGTAACAACTCCAATTCTAGTGTACAAAAATTTGCTTAAAAATTAATGTATACTTGTGGTATTTGCATTTACTGTGATTACAATAAGTTATTAATTCACTCTTTAATTACAAGAAGGAGCTTGTAGCTCATTGGTAATACCTTGTACTGCTGAACCAAGTCACCAGAGTTCAAATCCCATACCCCACATTATTTTTAATATTGTTTTATTTTGAATTTTTAGAATACCAAGAGTTTACACGTGCATATTGTTAGTGTATATGCCCTAGAGGCCATTACTGTATCATACTAGTTTGTATATTACTTAATGGAAGCT
This sequence comes from Agapanthus africanus, assembly GCA_030015575.1. Lineage (NCBI taxonomy): Eukaryota > Viridiplantae > Streptophyta > Magnoliopsida > Asparagales > Amaryllidaceae > Agapanthus > Agapanthus africanus. The sequence goes on from JASDDO010000029.1 coordinate 112,322,121, forward strand.
TGGGATATTCACCTTGTATAAACAATCTTGCTCAATATAGTAGTATGCTACTTGGTTTGTTTCTACTTCAATGTGTACATGTGTTTTTTTTGCGATATCACCTATACGCATTAGTGGAGCCCTTAGGATCTTTGCTTGATTACCAGCGTTGTGATGGCAGTCACAGTAGTGGGGGCTGGGTAATCTATAAGCACATCCTTATACAGGTCCCTAGTCGCAGGACTATCGAGACAGGGCATCGATACTCCGGAGTAGACTAGCGTATGCGCTTCTCATCCCAGTGTGGGAGATGGTCTGTCCCACAGCCATCAGTACGTCGTACTGGAGATAGTATACGGGTGCTCGTTGGGTTACGAGTACACTGGACAGGACTCGTCGGGAACTGACAGGTTGGTATTATACCTATCGTCAGTTATCAGTTCCCAGGTGACATGAGTACAGCTTAGTCCGCTGACTTGACACTGGCACTTCGCCTCGAGTGTGTTCCCACTGTACTTTGACTACTACCCTACCACGGCTCAAAGGAGTCGTGCAAATAGGTGGTAGTTGGGTGCAGTCCCGAAGCACTTGGAGGCAGTGCCGGTTAGACAGGATTCGTCTCTCCCGGTATTGGGGGTTGACATCGCGCTGTGTCTAGGAGAGCCATTACACGAGTAGTCCCTGGCCAGGGCAAGCGAGATATACTGGTAGGCTTCCAGTGTTATCTCAGGGTGTTTTGGGCTTCACTCCGACACGACTTGTACCGCTATTGGAGGACTGACATTTTACCGCCCCCTAGGCCCGACATGCGATGTATCAGACGAACAGACCGGACTGTACGGAGAATGTCACATTCAGACTCAGTAGGAGTTCAGATGGGTTCACCTCGTCAGCCTTCTTGTCGACATCTACCTGGGGACCGTTACGCACAGCTAGTGCCGCTTGCGGTCTGTGGTTAAACCCACTGCCAGCGTAGTGTCGAGTCTTTAGAGTCCCACACAGAGGGTATTCGCCTCTGGGCAAAACAGAGTAGAGGTCGCATGGTTTTTGCGGCAGGGTTCGTTCTCATCCGTGCACTTGTGCACTTTTGGAGTCCGGACGGATTATACTAGCAGGCTCTGGTTTGAGCCAGATACTGGTATATGTTTTGTGGTTGCTTTTATCTCTCAGTATTCTTGTTCCTCGGAACGAGAATGCAGGTGTGTATGCACAGTTGTTTGAGGCGGAGGAAGAGGTTTTACATTAGGGTTTCGGAACGGGTGCGTATGCACAGTTGACAGTCGCCTTTTTCCAAACCCTAATGGAATTATGAAATATCAATTAATAATAGTAATTAAATGAAATTATGTCATGGTTGGTTTTGTTGACTTGTTGACCATGGTTGACTTGTTGACCATGGTTGAATGTTTGACCATCATCATTACTTTGCAAGGATGCTCCTTGATTCTAGCATACATTCATTTAATGAAGTTATGATAGTGGTCATTCCAAAACAACCGTCAACTATTCTGATTTGAATTATTATTATTTTTTAGATAATTCTTTTTCTTTTTGATATGGTTGCAAAAGGAAAAAGAGAGCTCATTCTATCATAACCATTCTCTCTCCTCACTTCATCTTCTTCTTCCTCAAGCTCAAGGAGAATCCTTCTCATGTGTTGAGAATCCCTCTCCTTGAAAAGAAAACACCCCTTAGACACTCTCTACTCACTCTAGGATCAAAGGTTTAGCAAGCCGAAGATTCTAGTTCTCTCAAAGTTCGAGAAAGAGCCCGAAGGTTGAACCCTCAGGTGGATCCATCTTTGACGGAAGAAGGCGACGAGGAAAGAACCATCAACCTCTACAAAGTTTGAAGAAGAAGGAGTTCAAGTTTAGGTATAACCATCTTTCCGAGTAGCTAACTCTCTTTAGCTTGTTTGCTAGTTTTAGTTTAGGAAAAGATCCCGACTTTGTTAGTCCATGTTGCCCCATGCGCTAAAAATTTGTTTTTTATACCGTTTCCGCCTCCCCGTAAGAACCGGGGGTCGCAACGTGGACTTACAGTGGTATCAGAGCCTAACTAAACTTAAACTAGCTTGGTAGCGAAGTGTATGGAAGTTCGAAACGAAAAAATCGCAAAACCGGAAATTCTAAAACCCTAAGTTTCTGTTGAAATTTTTTGTGCTCTAAAAGTAAAACTTTTTACTCCTAAAATCGGCTCAGGGTTTTGTGAGAACACCCACGAAAAACGATCCCATGAATCCTTCAAACCGCCGCGGATCCGCGGCCTCAGCTATTCTAGTCGCCGCGGATCCGCCGCCGTTTGGGCTCTTCATGTGATCGTGTTTGGTGCAGTGTTCTTCTGGTAGGGTTTTGGGATTTTTCAAATATGTTATATGTGCCCAGATTTTCCAGAAAAGAAATTTACTTTTGGGGTCCTATAAATCCGTATTTTTTTTCGAACTTCGCTACACTTTGGCTATATTGGTTATATCTGTGATGTTTGTATGTATTGAACGTCGGCTAATCGCTATAAGTCGATTAGTCGGGGTTATACATCTCTGTGATCTGTGTTTGATATTTGAATGTGTATATGAATGTGTTGGACTGTCGCGGGTGAATAGCCGGGGTGGATGTGAGATGAGCTTTTGTTTTTCTTTCATTCATTTGTAAATGTAAATTGATGTAATAATATTATTTGTATGGCCGCACAACCGGTTCGGGGTTGTAGCCGTCATTGTATAATTCTTTTTACTGTTTTTGCTCCTAGGATAGACCCATGGAGGGGTGCACAAACTACCGGGTACTTGGCGGGTAGTTTGCCGCACCCGTAGGGGTCCTGGGTGGGGTTTTGGCTGTTCACCGCGACCGTGTAATCCGCTTTTCGTTGCAGGCTCGAACGGATTGCGGATTCCTAGTATATCCAATGTATTCATCTGTGATCTGTAATGTCTATCATTGCTTTATATTTAGGCGTTGCTTATGTTTTACAGCCGTGCTAGCCCAGCCCCCGCTCTGTCGTTAGTTAAGTAACCTAACGGGTGATGACGGGACCCCGTGGCGAATGCGAATGGCATAAGCGTACGTCATATTTTGGTTGTTTTCTGCAATGGTAGGATTAAATGGTGGGACGCATTAAAAGAACTAATGCAAGAATATCACGCATTAAAAGAACTAATGCAAGATAATAAACCAAGTTAAAGTCGTTGGAACACTTTCGAAAAACCACTCGGTTCTTTTCAAAACTAACTTTTAAATGCGGAGCTTGAGCCACTCCTTCTAAAAGCTATCTCGTTCCATCGATTATATCAAGTTCACTACGTTCACGGTTTTACCAAAACCATTCGTAGCCCTCCGTCGTTTCACATAAATAGTCAATAGTATTCAAGCTATGTTTGTTGGCCAAAGTCAAGGCATAGTGATTGGTAGCTATTGGGTATTCATGTGCAGCATAGATAGATGCGTTGATTTGGAACAGTCGAACTACCTTGTTGGCCAAAGTCAAGGGTAGGTACGAATGGATTCAAATTAACCTGGAAAACGACGGGCAGAACTTGACATGTGACTTATGATTTGTTGGCCAAAGTCAAGGTCATAAGAGCATGGGGCAAAAATCCACATCGGGAGTTTCATAAGTACTGAAACTTGCTAGATTTGCATACCATTTGGAGTGTGATGATTATGGTAGGATTCCTTCATTTTCGTCACGCGATGATATTTGGATCCCGATCCTACTGTGAGTATATGCTACTCCTCGGGAAATTTCTCACTAAACGATCAATGCTATAAACCTAGTAGGTGCCTAGAAAGGTGTTAGCGGGGCTACGCCCCCAGGGAAAAGAGGTTCTTAAATTAAGGAACTTCACGAAAGCGTTGGAAAACCTCCCTCGAAATACCGACACTGGCCTGGCTGAACGGTTAAGCAAGTATTGTGCGGTGGGACTGATCCCGTCTAATTCTTCCTATGTGGTTTGAGGAGGGATTCGAGAGACAGTGGGAGCCATCCTGTTTAGACAAATTAAAAACCATTCTAAACTTGCAAGAGCATCATGCTAAAGTGTTTCTTCTCTCTCCCCCCTGCAGCGACCAAATCGAAATGACTGGACTTAAGTTACTTCTAGATAAAAATATACTGACAGGGCCAAACTACAAAGATTGGCTCAGGAATGTCAAAATGGCAATCACTTACGACAAGCTGGGGTATCTTCTTACCACCAAAGCTCCCCCCGTCCCAGGTCCCACCTCCAGCGTCGCGGATAAGGAAATCCGTAAGACTTGGGAGATTGATTGCGCGAAGGCCAGGTGCCTCGTGCTTGCCTCTATGGACAACGAACATCAGAGGAGGCATGAGAATATGGACTTAGAATCCATATTTCTTCATACAAAAGAACTGTATGGAGAGCAGTCTCGTATCGCAAGATACGAAGTGTCGAAGAAGTTATTTTCGGCAAAGTTGGCCGTCGGATCATCGGTAGCGGACCACGTGCTTAAGATGATTGGCTACATTGAGGAGCTCGCGGAACTTGGGACCACGTTGGAAAGTGAACTTTATACGGATTTAATTCTCCGGTCCCTTCCATCCACTTACGCCCAGTTTATACTGAACTTCAACTTACAAGAAAAGGAAGTTGAACTTTCAGAACTCCTCAACATGCTGAGGAGCGCAGAGGGCACCCTACAGAAAGGTAGGGAAACACCCGCTTTGTTTGTAGGAGGATCTTCTTCTTCTAGGTCCAAGGCGAAAGCCAAGGGAAAGAGGAAGAAAGCCCCCGCCAAACCAAGGGGCGGTGTTAGTAAAGTGGGTACGAAGGGAAAAGAAATGGCAACAAAGATTGCGGGGAAGCTTGTGGGTAAAGAGGAATGCTTCTATTGTCATAAGAGTGGACACTGAAAGAAAGATTGCAGGGCTTGGAAAGCCAGGACACAGGAACTGAAGCAGGTTGCGGCTTCAGCTTCAGGTGTGTATGTTATTGAAAACTGTCTTTCTATAAACTCTACTTCCTGGGTATTGGATACCGGATCAGGATCTCATATCTGTAATTCTTTGCAGGCGTTGAGAAACCGTAGGTTTTTGAAGGAAGGTGACATGACCCTCAGAGTTGCGAACGGAGCTAGCATGAATGCTAAAGCCGTGGGGGACTATCACCTGGGAATGTCAGATGGACATGTTTTGGTTTTGCGTAATTGCTTTTTTGTACCCAACGCAACTTGTAATATCATTTCTGTATCTTTGGTTTCTAAAGAAGGTTATGAATTTGCGTTTGTATGTAATGTTGTAAACATTCACCTTAATCAAGTTCTGATTGGGTCAGATACACTGAGCAATGGTATATACGTATTAAACCAACCACAGATTTTCAATGTCCAGAATACACACAAAAGAAAGTCTCCAGATATCAATCAGACTTTCTTATGGCATTGTAGACTGGGTCACATCAATGAGAGAAGGTTGACTAAGTTACATACAGAAGGATATTTGGATCCGTTCGAATATCAATCATATGCCACTTGTCAATCCTGTCTCAAAGGAAAGATGACAAAGACTCCGTTCACTGGACACGGAGTAAGAGCGAGCGAGCTCTTGGGACTCGTACACAGCGACATGTGCGGTCCAATGTCTACACATGCGCGAAGCGGTTATTCTTACTTCATTACTTTTACGGATGATTTTTCAAGGTACGGTTATATCTTCTTAATGAAACATAAGTCCGAAGCCTTTGAAAAATTCCAGGAATATAAGAATGAAGTAGAAAAACAGACCGGCAAAAGTATCAAGATTCTAAGATCGAATCAAGGTGGAGAATACTTAAGTGCCGAGTTCCTGAATTACTTAAAAGAGAATGGAATTCTCTCTCAGCTTACTCCTCCATACACTCCGCAACACAACGGTGTATCAGAGAGACGGAACCGAACCCTATTGGATATGGTACGGTCCATGATGAGTAACGCTGAGTTACCGCGATCTTTCTGGGGCTATGCACTAGAATCAGCTGCATACCTTTTGAACCGAGTTCCTACTAAAACTGTGCCCACCACACCATATGAGATGTGGTGTGGAAAGAGGCCCCATCTTAATCACATTAAGACATGAGGATGTCAAGCTTTTGTCAAGAAGAAGCATGCGGACAAGCTCGAGGCACGCTCAGTACAGTGCAAGTTTGTGGGATATCCAAAGAACTCCAAGGGGTATTTCTTCTACTGTGAAGAGGAACAAAAAGTTCTTGTTTCTCGTCATGCCTACTTCTTGGAAACTGAGTTTTTGGAAAACCAGATAAGTGGGAGCACAGTAGAACTGGAAGAAATTCCAGAACCACAAGCTATTACTGAAAGTTTGGTGGAACCAGAGGGTTCAAATGAACAAGACATTCCTATGCCGCTCCGCAGGAGTAGTAGGCAGTCTCATCCGCCCGAGAGATACTACGGTTTTCTCATAGACGGGGATAGAGAGGATTGCATCATAGATTATGATGAGCCTACTAGCTTCCAGCAGGCCGTTCAGAGCGTTGACTCGGTAAAATGGCTGGATGCAATGCGGACCGAAATGGAGTCCATGTACACCAACAAAGTATGGACGTTGGACATTGCTCCAGACGGGGTAAAACCCGTAGGATGCAAGTGGATCTTCAAAAGGAAGATTGGTGTAGATGGACAGGTTGAGACCTATAAAGCTAGACTTGTAGCAAAGGGTTTCCGTCAAAGACCTGGCTTGGACTATGACGAGACCTTTTCTCCAGTGGCTATGCTGAAATCCATTCGGATCCTTCTTGCCATTGCTGCCTTCCACGATTATGAGATTTGGCAGATGGACGTAAAAACCGCTTTCCTAAATGGAAATTTAGAGGAGTGTGTCTATATGGATCAGCCAGAGGGTTTCATTCAGAGTGGGAGCAGCGGAAAGGTGTGCAAGTTGCTTAAGTCCATCTATGGACTAAAGCAGGCATCGCGGAGTTGGAACATCTGTTTTGATGAGACGGTCAAGGAATTTGGCTTTATCAAAAATCCAGATGAACCATGCATCTATAGTAGATTTGTAGCGAGAACTGTAGTATTCCTCGTTTTATACGTGGATGACATTCTCTTAATAGGAAATGACATTCCTATGCTACAATCTGTCAAGGGGTTCTTGTCACAAAGGTTCTCCATGAAAGACCTGGGTGATGCCTCTTACATCCTGGGGATCCGGATCCATCGTGATAGATCCAAGAGGATATTAGGACTTTCACAGTCCAGGTACATCGACACTATACTGAAGAGATTCAGTATGGAAGATTCCAAGCGCGGTAACCTACCGGCTTGTCACGGGATCACCCTCTCTAAAGAGATGTCTCCCAAGACTGATTTGGAGAGGGATCGCATGTCTATTATACCCTACGCTTCTGCGGTAGGCTCTATAATGTATGCGATGTTGTGTACCAGACCGGATGTAGCTTATGCACTGAGTGTAGTAAGACGGTATCAGTCAAACCCTGGGGAGAAACACTGGATAGCAGTAAAGAACATTCTCAAGTACCTGAGAAGGACTAAGGAGATGTTCTTGGTGTATGGCGGAAAAGACCTCCAGATCGAGGCCTTTGCTGACTCCAGCTTCCAGAGTGACAAGGATGATTCCAAGTCCATGTCGGGTTTTGTCTTTACCCTCAATGGAGGGGCGGTGTGTTGGAAGAGTTCCAAATAGGAAACCGTTGCAGACTCGACGATGGAAGCGGAATACATCGCTGCATCTGATGCCGCAAAAGAAGCTGTCTGGATAAGGATGTTCTTGAAAGAACTTCAGGTGGTTCCGTCCATTGTTGACCCAATACCTCTGTATTGCGACAACAACGGGGCTATAGCTTTAGCGAAGGAACCCAGGTCCCATCAGAGATCCAGGCACATCTTGAGGCGGTATCACCTGATCAGGGAGATCGTGGATCGCAAGGAGATCGAGGTTCGGAGGGTTGCTTCAGAAGAAAACACTGCAGATCCATTCACCAAGGCCCTACCCCAGACTCAGTTCGAGCGGCTGATCGAGATGATAGGTCTTCGATACGCCAGTACATGGCCTTAGTGCAAGTGGGAGATTGTTAGTGTATATGCCCTAGAGGCCATTACTGTATCATACTAGTTTGTATATTACTTAATGGAAGCTTGGGATATTCACCTTGTATAAACAATCTTGCTCAATATAGTAGTATGCTACTTGGTTTGTTTCTACTTCAATGTGTACATGTGTTTATTTTGCGATATCACCTATATGCATTAGTGGAGCCCTTAGGATCTTTGCTTGATTACCAGCGTTGTGATGGCAGTCACACTAGTGGGGGCTGGGTAATCTATTAGCACATCCTTATACAGGTCCCTAGTCGCAGGACTATCGAGACAGGGCATCGATACTCTGGAGTAGACTAGCATATGCGCTTCTCATCCCAGTGTGGGAGATGGTCTGTCCCACAGCCATCAGTACGTCGTACTGGAGATAGTATACGGGTGCTCGTTGGGTTACAAGTACACTGGACAGGACTCGTCGGGAACTGACAGGTTGGTATTATACCTATCGTCAGTTATCAGTTCCCAGGTGACATGAGTACAGCTTAGTCCGCTGACTTGACACTGGCACTTCGCTTCGAGTGTGTTCCCACTGTACTTTGACTACTAACCTACCACGGCTCAAAGGAGTCGTGCAAACAGGTGGTAGTTGGGTGCAGTCCCGAAGCACTTGGAGGCAGTGCCGGTTAGACAGGATTCGTCTCTCCCGGTATTGGGGGTTGACATCGCGCTGTTTCTAGGAGAGCCATTACACGAGTAGTCCCTGGCTAGGGCAAGCGAGATATACTGGTAGGCTTCCAGTGTTATCTCAGGGTGTTTTGGGCTTCACTCCGACACGACTTGTACCGCTATTGGGGGACTGACGTTTTACCGCCCCCTAGGCCCGACATGCGATGTATCAGACGAACAGACCGGACTGTACGGAGAATGTCACATTCAGACTGAGTAGGAGTTCAGATGGGGTTCACCTCGTCAGCCTTCTTGTCGGCATCTACCTGGGGACCGTTACGCACAGCTAGTGCCGCTTGCGGTCTGTGGTTAAACCCACTGCCAGCGTAGTGTCGAGTCTTTAGAGTCCCACACAGAGGGTATTCGCCTCTGGGCAAAACAGAGTAGAGGTCGCATGGTTTTTGCGGCAGGGTTCGTTCTCATCCGTGCACTTGTGCACTTTTGGAGTCCGGACGGATTATACTAGCAGGCTCTGGTTTGAGCCAGATACTGGTATATATTTTGGGGTTGCTTTTATCTCTCAGTATTCTTGTTCCTCGGAACGAGAATGCAGGTGTGTATGCACAGTTGTTTGAGGCGGAGGAAGAGGTTTTTCATTAGGGTTTCGGAACGGGTGCGTATGCACAGTTGACAGTCGTCTTTTTCCAAACCCTAATGGAATTATGAAATATCAATTAATAATAGTAATTAAATGAAATTATGTCATGGTTGGTTTTGTTGACTTGTTGACCATGGTTGACTTGTTGACCATGGTTGAATGTTTGACCATCATCATTACTTTGCAAGGATGCTCCTTGATTCTAGCTTACATTCATTTAATGAAGTTATGATAGTGGTCATTCCAAAACAACCATCAACTATTCTCATTTGAATTATTATTATTTTTTAGATAATTCTTTTTCTTTTTGATATGGTTGCAAAAGGAAAAAGAGAGCTCATTCTATCATAACCATTCTCTCTCCTCACTTCATCTTCTTCTTCCTCAAGCTCAAGGAGAATCCTTCTCATGTGTTGAGAATCCCTCTCCTTGAAAAGAAAACACCCCTTAGACACTCTCTACTCACTCTAGGATCAAAGGTTTAGCAAGCCGAAGATTCTAGTTCTCTCAAAGTTCGAGAAAGAGCCCGAAGGTTGAACCCTCAGGTGGATCCATCTTTGACGGAAGAAGGCGACGAGGAAAGAACCATCAACCTCTACAAAGTTTGAAGAAGAAGGAGTTCAAGTTTACGTATAACCATCTTTCCGAGTAGCTAACTCTCTTTAGCTTGTTTGCTAGTTTTAGTTTAGGAAAAGATCCCGACTTTGTTAGTCCATGTTGCCCCATGCGCTAAAAATTTGTTTTTTATACCGTTTTCGCCTCCCCGTAAGAACCGGGGGTCGCAACGTGGACTTACACATATCTCACAAAAACCCCACAACACCCTGAAAACTAACTGTACCATGGGACTAATGAAGAGACGGGGATCCCTTCGACCATCTGACTCGGCCAGAATCGGCCGACTCGGGCCGCCTCCGACGGCCGGAATCGGTCGGACCGCCGAGTCATCAACACCAAACTTGTGTCTTTTCAGCTCCCCTGACCCCCTGTGTACTTTAAATCCTCAGACCAGTAACAGAGCACCTTTAAAACACCAATTACTCCACTTTTAATACATTTTAATACATTTTACCACATTTTTTCATTTCCAACCTTTCACCTACCCTAACCCTAGCCTAACCCTATAAATACAACCCTTAAACACTGCCCCCTCACTCCAAAATTCTGAACAAAACTCTCAAAAAAATTCCTAGAACCCTAGTGTGTTTTGGAAGAAGGGAAAGGCGAAGCTCCGGCGACAACCCTAGGAGATCCCGGCGACGAAACGACGTACCGGAAGGTATGTCCACTCCTTCTCCCTCTACTCTTAAGCTAAACCCGTAAGTCCCCCTTCCTCTTCTCTAATCTTGTTCTAAAAATACGTAATTACAAAACCCGATGGAATCGGAGTTAAACCGATTTCCGATTCGGTTCTTTCTCAAAATCCAACATTTTCTTAAATACAATCATACAAAACTCTTACATGTTGACCATTAAACATTAATAAACATGTTGAACAAGTTTCATGACAATCTATTTCAATTTGTAACTTTTATCTTACTTTTTCCCTAAAATACCACGTAGTTTTATTTCGACATTAAAACATCACAAACTTGCTATACCTTTAAGTAGATCATGAGGTAATGACCTACCTCCTCACAATACTCATATGTAACATAGCACAATACCTTTTTGGAACCTAGAATACGGGAAAACGAAACATTTCAAATAAATACCATGAATTAATAAAACCATTTTCTAAATGATCAAGTATTTTACACAAATCTTTGCAAAGCGCCGCTACAACCCAATTTGGGGAACCTGACTGGGATGGTGCAGATTATCGCACATCCCTGTGCTTAGTAGTGGTAGATGCAGACCTTTGCAAGGAGCATTCGGTCTCGAGAGATTTAAAATACCAAAATCTTAAGAAAATGAGATTTCTAGAAATATAATCTATATATTAAAATTTATTTTTATAAATATATATATATATATATGTAATATCAAAAATACATATTTTTGTTATAATATAAATACTTCATCTTTTCCAAAATCACAAGAATCACTTTACATTAAAATACCATGAATTCCATACAAAATCAATATTACCATTTAATACCATACATTATGAAAATTAGGTTATTCTCATGTATAAAATCTTCACTTATTACAACTCTAAATACGATAATTAAACACTTGGGGTGTATTTTGAAAATTATACAAAAGTATTTTTACATAAAACCCCCTCAAGTTTTATAAATTATCCTAAGGACCCTAGTAAATATAGGTTTAAGCGGGACCAATCTCTTGAGCCTCAGGGAGCCGGAGAAGTGGGTTCTTGCCTATTTAAGGTATACAACTTAACAACGGTGTTATCAACACGGTAATCGTCTTTGAAAAAGACACAAATCCTGCTGCCCATATGCAGCGGTTACCGATAACATCAAAACAATCAGGACTTCAATTTCTTTTCTAATTGTTCTGACTCAGACTGAGTCTTATTATAATAATCTGACTTGAATATGATTCAAGTACAATCTACAATCCAACATGAATTCTGAATACACATATTCAATCTATTCAACCTGACTGAACCGAACCATGGATATACTTCCATTTACATGATTCTCCAGTTACATCCATGATTCTACAGTTACATCCATTTACTGATATCATGGTTTCAGCAAGTCATCCAATTATACAATCTATATTACAAGACAACACAATACAAACAATACAAATAAGATATCGCGGGGTTTAAGGGGTAGATTGGTACGGAAGGTGTTAGAAGTGGCACGAGACAGTAAGATGTAATACACCTAACCTGAATACAGTTGCTGTTGTACCATGGCATAAACGGTTCCTTATACTACGCTTGCCTCTAGTCTCTGACATATAGAGACTCCTCTTGTATACACTGGAATCCTTCTGTACCAAGCTACAAACACAGCGTTAACACAATATTATAACAATATAATACAACTTTAAAAGCTACATTCTCTTTCTGTCTATTCTATTTCTCCCTTATCTTTGGGATTTACCGAGCGACTTATTCGCTGACGACATTCTCTTTCTTTCTTCTTTGAATGTCGTCAGGTGATCTGGACACTCCGGAGATTGAGCCCACTAGTGAAGACTTGGACCACTTCATTGAAGACCCGGAGCTTTAGTTGTACACTTTTATTTCAGTACTTTTCCTTTTCTGTTATGCCATTGTTTAGGCATTGTATTTACTTTTCCATGCATTGTATAGAAAGAATGTGAATAAATAAAGTTAATGTCTTATTATATCTTGTTTCTTGTGTATTTACTCTTATATTACTCAGATACGCTTAGCATATTTACTTCACAGTAAAAACGTAGCGGCCTCGTCGCGTCCTTTGCCCGTACACTGGGAAGCGGGGCATGACAGGTTTTGTTGGTGGCCCATGCAGGTCAGAGTTGTATGGAACACTACCATGCAGTTCTGTTCTGCGTGAACAACCTAAGCAATATAACACAAGAACCAGCCATTAAAACATTCTTTACAATTCATGTTCCTTGAATCTTACAATTTTATATTCTTTAAATCATACACTTTGAATTTGTCCTAACCTAAATTTTTCTTTCAAGGTTATGGATCCACGAACAACACCAGCACCAATGTCCACAACACACCTCCACCACTACCAATCACACCTGCTATTCCTGCTCCACCCAACGAGCAAACGGTTCTGCTTGAGGCAATCCACAGCCTCCTAGAGGGACAGCAGTAGCTCTTGAACCGTCCCGAGGCTAAAGCACCTGGGGTGATGCAATTCAGAGCTTTACATCCCAAATAGTTCTCAGGAAAGGGGAACCCACTGGAAGCTGAGGAATGGACTCAGAGTATCGAAGATGATCTGGCAGCGGCACAAGTGCCAGAAATAGCTTGGGTTCGTGTTGCAAAATTAATGCACGGAACAGGTGGAAGGTGGAAGAAAGTCGTCTTGAACCACCCATCGAATGGAAGACCTTCCGCGATATGTTAGACGCTAAGTACTTCCCCGAGACTGCCAGGTTCGACATGGAATAGCAGTTTATTCATGTGCAACTGTAATACCTTAGGATGTGTTTAGTGGCTAATTATATTTAAATAAAGGGTTTTTAATAAAAAATTTACCAAATTGAGTTTCAAATATTTTTCCAAATTTAATAAATATTTTCCTAGAATTTTCCTAGGCTTGCACACACTTGTGCATGTAAACTAGGGTTTAAAATGAGGTTATACCATGATTCGCAACCATGGTGGGTTTAATAATGGGGATTAAGTCTTTTGGGTTTTAATTAAGTCTTTTTAGTTATTTGATGGTTGTTTTAATTTGAAATTTTGTTTTGGGCTGTTGACTTGAGAGAATGAGAGAGAGAGAATGCATCATGGCAAAGCCCATGCTTGCATTTAATGATGAGAGAGAAAGGAGGGGTTGACATTGGGAGTTATCATTTTCCTCTCATTCTTGTGCTCATTTCTCTCAACTTCTCACTCTCACACCCACACACCCACATTCACAGTAGCAGCAGAAGCAAGCACAGCAGCAGCATCATGCAGGCACAGCAACAGCATGCAAGCACAGCAGCAGCAGTGAGCAGCAGCAACAGCAACAACTTCAGCTGCAGCTCCTTCCCTCTACTCCTTCTTCTTCCTCCATATCCCTAGGGTCAAGTGTGGGGTATACTTCTTGAACTTACCTCCTAGTTTGCTTAGTTAGTGAAGTTTAGCTTCGATTAGTGATTTATGGTGCGTTTTAGTGCGATATGTGGTAATTAGTGGGAACTTTGATCAAGTGAAGTGTGTATTGGTTTAACTGAGTTGATGGAGTGTTGTTAGGGCCATGTTAACCTAGCGTAGCCCCCAATTGCACTAAAATACCACCAGATTTCTGTTTGATGCAAATTCATCATTTTTAAGCAATTTCTAGCTTTCTGCAATCTGCTATCGACCAAGTGAGTTCAGAATAAATCTGAGTTAACTGGAGTATAGTTGTTAGGTGTAGATCTCATGTGTAGAACACAACCCCCAGACTCCACTTTTTGGACACCGAAATATTGGTTCTGGCCGCAATTTGCGGACAGATGGGGGGGACATGGGTTTGGGTTTGGCTCTATAGGTGTCTGCTGCTATCCTTAGACTCATGGTATGTGCAATTTTATTTAATTGTTGCTGAAGGAAAATCTGGAGCTAAATACCTGTTTCTCGTATTTTTAAACCTTCGCGACACGCGTGATACGTGTGTGGGTTTGGGGTTTCTGCGTATTGCGACGCGTCGGGGTAGTTTCAGGCGCGTAATCACATGTTTTAGCGTATCGCGCACACGCGCGCTAGGTTTGCGACGCGGGTTTCTAGTTTGACCTTAATATCGCGTTTTTGTGGATTTGAGCTTATGTGTGATATATTGTGTAATTCTAGGTTCGCAGGCGAGTGATACGGACACTGCGAAGAAGGGGAAGCAAATCGTCAGCTACACTTAGCGCGAGACTTCGGTGAGTAGATTTAACATCTACGGGGATATCGCCGGCATGGCGTTATGCGTCAGGGCTGATAGGACCTTATAGCTACATATTGCATTTGCCTACATTGACTGTCATGGATACTATTGTTGCATACTGCATTCCCTGCTATATGTATGTAAACTTAGAATTGATAGAACACCGCACTATTACTAACGGTTCATGTTGCACGAGCACTAATCTGCATGTTACACACACGCCGTTAGTAATTGCCATGACACACACTCGCTGTAGAATTGCCATGATCATTATGTTGTAGTTCATTTCATATATGATTCGATATGATTTTCATGGAAATTGGGAGCCGCATGATGTTCTTTAAAAACTGAAACTATTTTAAAAAGCGGTTTCCCCTTGTACCTATATTATGGCATGATGTACATAGCACATCGCATTTGATTTACTTATTGGTGTTGGATTTTCATGTGATTTTTGGTTTTGAGGACCGTGGGATTATTTAAGAAAAGATGCACTATTTGAAAACCCGGTTCCTCGTGATATGATATTTTGGTGCGTCCACCACGCGTTTTCTCGGTGCTGAGACGTGTGCTTGAAACCCGATTCGAGGAGTGGATGATCCGTTTGCGGGTTCGTGGTGGACCCGGTATGGTTCCTCTCGGAAAGATGATCGATGGACTTTGCCGATTGATCTTGGAGGTGGGCGAGTACCTACCTTTGATTGGTTGGACCTGGAGGTTATCCGGAGGATACTGACCAGAGTCGAGAGATGGATGCGGGATGATCCGTACTGCCGGGGCCGAGGGCCGATACCGCAGACGGAGCCCGTGGGGTGATCTGGACAAACGGAGCCTGATATATGAGGATTTGCGTGTCGATGCTGGACACGAGTATTTTATGATATTTTGAATGCCGATATTCTCAGAGATTTACAGGATTTGAGGGCCGAGGAGAGTGCCGACGCCTGAGTTTATTTGGGATTTGGGGGTGCAGTTTTGGGCACCGATATCTTTCCACGTTGATATTCCGTGTAGATGTTATTTATCCCATGCTCAGCATTGATTATCATGTATCTCATCCTGTAGTTATTTTACCTGACAGAGAATTTACATGATTATTGCACCTACTGCTTGTTACATATAGATCTTACTTGCTGGCATATGATAGAGTAGCGCAGTACGTGCATGCTCGCGATTACCTTTATATGTTATCTCTATTCACGAGTTGGCAACTCACCCCCGTTGTGCCACAGTATTTGCAGGTTGCCCCTCAGAGTAGTCGCGGCAGGCTGCCTTTTGCATCTTTTGGCTACAGATACCACTACAGTTGGCTTGAGAGCTGTTTTGCTTTTAGGTAGATTGTGGTATCTGATTACTTTTATTGTACCCCCTTTTGTATCTAGTATTCTCCATCTACCATATATGTACTGGACTTAGAGACAGTGTGAGGACGATGATGTATATTTTTGTATTCTGGTGTCGAGCTCGTGGGAGCCGACTGTTTATATATGCAGTTTATTATTCTGTGATGTTTACTTATTGCTCATTCTTCGCTACGGTATCGTATATTACTCTTGGGGTGATGGTTTCCGCCGTTGGGCGTGATTGCTCCCGTTTGGGGATGCTTTATTTCATTATATCTCATTTTCACTTATATCCTGTTTTATACCCGATTTCGGGGTTACTTTTACAAAGGAAATGCTGCCAAAATTATTTAAATGATAACGTAACTTTAAAAGAACTTATTGAACTATTTAAGGTTTTCTAAATGTCTTAATTAAATCTTTTCAACACTCGCTACTTTTAAATGGTGTTGATTTCTGGGTTCGGCTTACTTAGTCACGTTACGCCTGTATACGTTGCATGGTTAAGTGCCGGTCACGAGTCGAAACATTCGGGTCGTGACAAAGTTGGTATCAGAGCGTAAGTTTTACCTTTAGGAGTGTAGGATGACCTTGGTATGATGGAGTAGGTAGCTGTAGCAGAGTGGCGTAGCGTGTGTATGTTCTGCAGCATACTCACGACACGGTACTCTGCCAAGGCGACCTTAGGACTTATTGATTTAAATTCCTTCTTAAGTATATATATTCTTGCGATTCGATTTCCGTATTCTTATCGAATCCAAATTTCCTTTCAGCCATTATGCCGCCAAAGACTACTAGGACGCAGAGAGCGGCCGCGAGGGCCGAGATTCGAGTTGATTCGTCTGAGACGAGGACTGATCCGGGCAGTACACCGGTTGTACCCGAGAAGGTTGTTCCTCCCGTGACAGATCAATTCGCCATGCTAGGGGCTGATATGCAGGAGATGCGCCAGACGGTGGGATCCAGCATGCAGGAGATGCGCGAGATGATAGGATCGCTAGTTGAGACGCTTCGAGCACAGCGACCAGAGGTAGCTCCACCCGTTACAGAGACCGCGATGGTACCTACCGCACAGCCAGTTGCCCCTGCAGCCACGGAGGTGATTGCAGTATCGCTATCAGAATTTATGAGGCTGAAGCTTCCGGTCTTCACAGGCACCGATACAGCCGAGAACCCACAGTCTTTCATTGATAGGATGGCTCGGATATGCCGTTCTCTCAGATGCGCAGATGCGAGATGGGTTGAGTTTGCGAGCTTTCGCCTGGAAGGTCTTGCGCAAAAGTGGCATGAATCGGTCGAGAAGGGTAGAGCGGCAGGTCTTCCTCCTATGACTTGGACAGAGTTCGTGGCACTATTCCTTGCCCGCTTTCTCCCACTGAGTGTCAGAGATGCTAGAGCACGCAAGTTCGAGTCTTTACGCCAGACTCCAGAGATGTCAGTGGCAGAGTATGATGTGCTGTTAATAGAGCTATCAGTTTATGCCCCGTATTTAGTGGCTACCAAGGAGTTGCGAATCAAGAGATTTGTTCGAGGCTTGCTTACACCACTGTTCCTTGCGATCAGAGCGCAGCATTACAAGACATATGCAGCAGCGGTAGACGCAGCCCTATTAGTCGAGGAGCGCCTTGCTGAGACTTCGGTAGTTACAGAGCCGAAGAGAGTTCATACTGGTATATCAGCATGGAGACAGACATTCAGACGCCGCGGCAGGTATCGTTCAGGTACGAGGAGTGGCAGAGATTCGGGACGAGGCCAGATGTTTAGTTCGTATCCATGGGAGAGTCAGCAGTCGTCGCGAGGTTGCTATAGATATGGCAGTCTACTTCACCTCGTCAGAGATAGTCCTGAGATACACCGGAAGGAGACAGCAGCACCGCATGTTACCTTACCACCTTCACCACCCCAGAGGGCGTTGCCTGTTGTACCTATTGTCGCTCCGCGTCAGACTCGTACACAGAGAGGTCGTGAGGGTGGAGGAGTTGCTCAGAGAGGACGGGATGATCGAGGCAGAGGGCAGTCAGTCACCGGTGGAGGACAGGCGCGGGTTTTTGCTTTGACGCATCAGGACGCGCAGTGGTCCAATGCGGTGGTCTCAGGTATCCTTCCAGTATGTTCTGTTGATGCACACGTGTTGTTCGATCCTGGATCCACCCACTCGTACGTATCCACACACTTTGTCCCGAGTTTGGGTGGAGAGTCCGGTTTGCTTGATCAGCCACTTATTGTGACCACTCCTGTGGGAGAGTCGTTTGTTGCTAGGCACGTGTTCCGATCCTGTACCGTCTGTATTGGAGAGAAAGAGTTGCCTGTCAACTTGATCCTTCTTGAGATGTTGGACTTCGACGTTCTTTTGGGCATAGATTGGTTAGCCACGTGCTATGCTTGTGTGGACTGCCGTGAGAAGACAGTTAGATTCTGTTTTCCCGGCGAGTCGGTTTTTGTTGTGTTGGGGGACCGTGGTGCCGCCTCTCACAGTGTGATTTCTTCTTTTCGCGCTGGACAGCTTTTGAGGAAGGGATGTCAGGGATTTCTCGCCTATGTTTGCGATTCTAGCGCTACAGGGGTTCCGTTGGATCAGGTTCCGGTTGTTAGCAAGTTTCCTGATGTGTTCCCTGACGAGATTCCTGGGCTACCGCCCGAGCGCGACATTTCTTTCTGTATTGATTTGGTTCCTAGCACGGGGCCTATTTCCATACCGCCTTATCGGATGGCCCCGGCGGAACTTCAAGAATTGAAGGGTCAGTTGCAAGATTTGCTAGATAAGGGACTTATTCGACCCAGTGTTTCTCCTTGGGGTGCTCCAGTCCTGTTCGTCAAGAAGAAGGACGGCAGTTTGCGTCTGTGTATCAACTACCGCCAGCTGAACAGGGTGACATTGCGGAACAGATATCCTTTGCCACATATCGACGATTTGTTCGACCAGCTTCAGGGGGCAGGATACTTTTCGAGAAATGATCGGGCTAACATCAGCTGCGGGTTCGACAGGAGGACATTCTTAGGACAACTTTCCGTACGGGCTACGGCCATTATGTGTTTTTGGTGATGTCGTTCGGACTCACCAATGCCCCAGCAGCATTCATGGACTTGATGAACCGTATTTTCTGGCCATATCTGGATCTGTTCATCATAGTATTCATTGACGATATCTTGGTGTATTCCCGGAGTAGTGAGGAGCACGAGCAGCACCTGCGGATTACACTGCAGACCTTGAGGGAGCACCAGCTTTACGCGAAATTCTCCAAGTGTGCTTTCTGGCTGGACAGCGTAGACTTCTTGGGGCATGTAATTTCATGAGAAGGTATATGTGTAGACCCGAGGAAGATCGAGGCCGTTCAGCGTTGGCCCAGACCCACATCAGTTACGGAGATTCGCAGCTTTTTGGGGTTGGCCGGTTACTATAGGCGATTTGTGCAGGACTTCTCCAGTATTGCTACACTTTTGACCGGGTTGACCCGGAAGGGAGTTCCTTTCGATTGGACGGAGGAGTGCGAGCACAGTTTTCAGCAACTACGGACTCGGCTGACTACGGCACCGGTGTTATCATTGCCTTCAGGATCAGGCGGATTTGTGGTCTATTGTGATGCTTCTCGAGTGGGGCTAGGGTGCGTATTGATGCAGCATGATAGGGTGATCGCGTATGCTTTGCGACAATTGAACAAACATGAACAGAACTACCCCACTCACGATTTGGAGATGGCTGCAGTGGTCTTTGCACTTAAGATCTGGCGACATTACCTATACGGCGAGTCGTGCCAGATATTCACTGATCACAAGAGTTTAAAATATATATATTTCAGCAGCGAGACCTGAACCTTAGACATCGCCGATGGATGGAGTTAGTGAAGGATTACGACTGCGAGATCTTGTATCACCCGGGCATGGCGAATGTAGTGGCGGATGCTTTGAGCAGGAGGTCCGGGGGTAGTCTATCTTGTTTGAGCGCAGTACAGGGGTAGTCGTTGGCAGATTGGCAGATATTATGCAACAGCCGAGTGCAGTTCGAGTTCACGCCGATCGGGGGACAGATTGCGCATGTTCGTGCACGCCCACAGTTGCTTGACCATATACATGAGGCGCAGCACAGTGATGACCGATGTTCAGATATCAGGATGCGGATTGGACAGTGCAGATTTTCCGAGTTCGTGATCGATGATCAGAGGATGCTGAGATTTGGGACTAGACTGTGCATACCAGATGCTGAGGGGCTGCGGCGTGAGATTCTTGAGGAGGCACATCGATCGGCGTACAGCGTCCATCCCGGTTCCATCAAGATGTATCATGATATGAGAGATGTTTACTTGTGGGACGGAATGAAGAGGGACATCGCAGATTTCGTGTCGAGATGCCTGACTTGTCAGCAAGTCAAGGCCGAGCACCAGAGGCCCACGGGAGTGCTACAGCCGTTACCTATTCCGGAGTGGAAAGGGGAGCAGATTTCGATGGATTTCGTTGTGGGTCTACCCAGGACTAGGCGAGGGTATGCTCCATTTGGGTGATTGTGGATCGTCTGACGAAAGCGGCTCACTTCCTGCCAGTGAAGACGACTTTCGGATTTGCTCAGTACGCCCAGATTTACATCGACGAGATAGTACGACTGCATGGAGTCCCGACGTGTATCGTGTCCGACAGAGGCACCCAGTTTACCAGCCGACTATGGTAGAGACTTCAGGAGGCTTTGGGCACATGCTTGAGTTTCAGCACAACATTTCATCCACAGACCGACGGCCAGTCAGAGCGAATGATTCAGACTCTCGAGGACATGCTCCGAGCGTGCGTTTTAGACTTTGGTGGTAGCTGGGATTAACATTTACCCTTGGTGGAGTTCTCCTACAACAATAGTTTCCAGGATACTATTCAGATGGCACCTTTCGAGGCTCTGTATGGGAGGAGATGTAGATCGCCCGTCTGCTGGACAGAGCTCAGTGAGAGCAGTATTTTGGGGCCCAGATCGTACAGGAGACGACCGAGAAGATACAGCTGATTCGAGACAGGATGAGGACAGCTCAGAGCAGGCAGATATCGTATGCTGACAGGCGCCGCCGCAGATTAGAGTTCGCAGTTGGAGATCACGTTTTTCTGAGGGTCTCTCCGATGAAGGGAGTGATGAGGTTTGGACGGAAGGGAAAGCTTAGCCCCAGATTCATAGGTCCCTTCGAGATCCTCAAGCGTGTGGGCGCAGTAGCTTATCGTTTGGCTCTTCCACCCGACTTCCCAGATGTTCACCCCGTGTTCCACGTGTCGATGCTTCGCGGATACCTACATGACCCTTCGCACATGATTCAGCATCAGACCGTTCAGCTCGAGCGCGACATTTCGTTCACCGAGCATCCAGTCGTGATATTGGACCGGCAGGTGAAGAAACATAGATCGAAGGTCTTGCCATCAGTGAAGGTGCTTTGGCACAGCCTGAGTGGCAAAGAGATCACTTAGGAGGCCGAGGGCGAGATGCGGAACAAGTTCCCTCATCTCTTTGATGGTATGCGTAGCTTTATATTTTCAAATTCGGGGACGAATTTCTTTTAAGGAGGGGGGGGGGAGATTGTAACACCTTATGATGTGTTTAGTGGCTAATTATATTTAAATAAAGGGTTTTTAATAAAAAGTTTCCCAAATTGAGTTTCAAATATTTTTCCAAATTTAATAAATATTTTCCTAGAATATTCCTAGGCTTGCACACACTTGTGCATGTAAACTAGGGTTTAAAATGAGGTTATACCATGATTAGCAACCATGGTGGGTTTAATAATGGGGATTAAGTCTTTTGGGTGTTAATTAAGTCTATTTAGTTATTTGTTGGTTGTTTTAATTTGAAATTTTGTTTTGGGGTGTTGACTTGAGAGAATGAGAGAGAGAGAATGCATCATGGCAAAGCACATGCTTGCATTTAATGATGAGAGAGAAAGGAGGGGTTGACATTGGGAGTTATCATTTTCCTCTCATTCTTGTGCTCATTTCTCTCAACCTCTCACTCTCACACTCACACACCCACATTCACAGCAGCAGCAGAAGCAAGCACAGCAGCAGAAAAAGCAAGCAAAGCAGCAGCAGCATGCAGGCACAGCTGCAGCAGTGAGCAGCAGCAGCAGCAGCAGTGAGCAGCAGCAATAGCAACAACTTCAGCTGCAGCTCCTTCCCTATACTCCTTCTTCCTCCAGCTCCCTAGGGTCGAGTGTGGGGTATACTTCTTGAACTTACCCCCTAGTTTGCTTAGTTAGTGAAGTTTAGCTTCGATTCGTGATTAATGGTGCGTTTGTGTGCGATATGTGGTAATTAGTAGGAACTTTGATCAAGTGAAGTATGTATTGGTTTAACTGAGTTGATGGAGTGTTGTTAGGGCCATGTTAACCTAGCTTACCCAGCAATTGCACTAACATACCACCATATTTCTGTTTGATGCAAATTCATCGTTTTTAAGCAATTTCTAGCTTTCTGCAATCTGCTATCGACCCAGTGAGCTCAGAATAAATCTGAGTTAACTGGAGTATAGTTGTTAGGTGTAGATCCCATGTGTAGAACACGACCCCCATACTCCACATTTTGGCCGCCGAAATATTGGTTCTGGCCCCAATTTGCGGCCAGATGGGGGGGACATGGGTTAGGGTTTGGCTCTATAGGTGTCTGCTGCTATCCTTAGACTCATGGCATGTGCAATTTTATTTAATTGTTGCTGAAGGAAAATCTGGAGCTAAATACCTGTTTCTCGTATTTTTAAACCTTCGCGACACGCGTGATACGTGTGTGGTTTTGGGGTTTCTGCGTATCGCGACGCGTCGGGGTAGTTTCAGGCGCGTAATCACACGTTTTAGCGTATCGCGCACACGCGCGCCTGGTTTGCGACGCGGGTTTCTAGTTTGACCTTATTATCGCGTTTTTGTGGATTTGAGCTTATGTGTGATATATTGTGTAATTCTAGGTTCGCGGGCGAGTGAGACGGACACTGCGAAGAAGGGGAAGCAAGTAGTCGGCTACACTTAGCGCGAGACTTCGGTGAGTAGATTTAACATCTACGGGGATATCGGCCGCATTGCGTTATGCGTCAGGGCTGATAGGACCTTATAGTTACATATTGCATTTACCTACATTGACTGTTATGGATACTATTGTTGCATACTGCATTCCCTGCTATATGTATGTAAACTTAGAATTGATATAACACCGCACTATTACTAACGGTTCATGTTGCACGAGCACTAATCTGCATGTTACACACACACCGTTAGTAATTGCCATGACACACACTCACTGTAGAATTGCCATGATCATTATGCTGTAGTTCATTCCACATATGATTCGATATGATTTTCATGGAAATTGGGAGTTGCATGATGTTCTTTAAAAACTGAAACTATTTTAAAAAGCGGTTTCCCCTTGTACCTATATTATGGCTTGATGTACATAGCATATCGCATTTGATTTACTTATTGGTGTTGGATTTTCATGTGATTTCTGGTTTGAGGACCGTTGTCACGACCCGCAGGGCACGGACGTGACTGGCACTTAAGTTTACGACACGTCTCAAGACGTCCGTAAATTAAGTAAGCCAAAGCCTAGAAACCAAAACCAAAAAAAGAAAAAGAGTGAAGAAAAACCAATCAATTGAAAGCGAGTTTATCAAACAAGTCATATAAAACCTTTTTAAAAACAATATTAATTTTTCCGAAAATTTCGGCAGAGTCTCCTTTGGAAATACTGGCCCCCAAAATGGGCACAACAAGAATATATATAAATCCAACAAATATGACATCCCCAAGCGGGAGCTAGCTCTTCGCCACAAGGCGGTCACAAATCCCACGCAATATAAAACAACAACATGCAAAATAATCATAAAGAAGCATGAGAAAAACAGCATGTCGACTCAAGTGAGCTCGACCCCAAAATACAGCATAAAAGGTCCACAATCTCACAGTCTCATCTCTAGGTCAATATACAACAATACTGGTAGATACAGTAGATGGAGTACACTAGATACAAGGAATATACAAGGTGGTACAAAAATAATAATATAACCCACCTAAGAGCAAAACCTCGAGTCCAGGCAAAAGAGGCAAAAGAAGCAAGTGCGCCCGCCACTACTGTACCGACGGAGCGGACATGCAAAAGGCTGTGGCACAACGAGGGTGAGTTGCCAACTCGTGAGTAATAAATAACATCTACACAGGCTATCGAATGCATGCACACAAGCATCCTAGCATCTAAATACAGGTAAGGCAGGACATAATAGCAGGTATGTATGCAATATGAATATACTAGCAGGTATGAATGCAATGCGAATCAACTCATGATCTGAATGTGTAAGTATAAGAATCATGTTTTTCCTTTAGGAATCTCTTTTGAAATACCAGCACAATAACAATAGAATCAACAAGAACCTGTGTCCAGCAACGACACCTCAAAACTATCACAAATCTCATATATCCATGTCATAGTATCTCTGGCCTCAGCCATTCGGCTGACCCATCTCAATATCACTATCTCATCATCTCGCGGCCACGGTCGGTATCCTCTGGATATCCGCCGTCCCAAACAGTCACCGGTAGGTAATCCGTCCCCTGCCAGGCTCATCGTCAGCACCACGAGCTTCTTGCCCCGGGGTACCTTACCGGGCCCACATGTACCCGAGACGGTTCATCCAACTCCTCGAAACGGGTCTCGAAAACCACAGCAAACTCATGGTGGACGACACTTACATCACTAGAAAACCGCAATTTACATATTTAAAAATATAGTAAGTTTAGAAATTTTGCGGCTTTCCCCCGAAATCCAGAAATATCACAAAATCTCAAGAAATCCTCATAAATGCATATGCCAATGATAATGAATGCATATGGTGTCAATAATCAAGTTGCGACGTATGATTGATAGACTAGGCATGAACAAATAACATGATGAAGTACATGCACATGATTAGCAATCTTATGATTTCATTTTAAAGAATTAAAGGCAATAACACAGGTTAAAGCATCAATTATAGTAAAAGGTTTCAAATTATAGGTTATCTAGTGTGGTGGCATGACAATTACCAGGGCGTGTGTGTAAGCATGAATAGTGCTCGTGCTGCATATAAAAATCCTGGCAATGGTGCAGGTGTCCTATAGAATGGGTTCGCATATGTATGTCAATATAAGGCATGGATGTAGTTACTAATATCACTAAAACTTAACTACTTATACTATCGGGAGACTTGCGCCATCCAATGATATTCCCCCGTAGATGTTAAAAATCTACTCACCGGAATCCCTAGCTAGTCACGTCCAATCACCGCTTTCCCCTTTCGTGCCGCGTTTGACGTCTCCGCGACCGAACCTGGAATTTACATCAATACAAACATAAGGTTACATATCAAGAACGACGCAAATCCCAAACGAAAATACCATAGTTCACAAGCTAGGTACAACGTGCACGAGGTGCGCGGAACACACGCGAAAATCGCAAAAACTAACTAAAATCGCCGATTTGGTCGCCCGGCAAAGCTAAAACCCGATCACTCAAAAATCCGCACTCACACATCCTAAATATCATAGGATATGCCAAAAATATCATCAAGATATCGCAAATAATTCATCCTAATATTTTTATAAAAACCTAGTAAGCCAGAAATTTGCAATTTGGTGCAAACATCGAAAATTAGCGATAAAGTTAACACAATCCAACACAAACATCCAAACTAACCCACTAGATAGCCATTACACTAATTTTAAACCATTTACAAAGCATCAAACTATAATTCCAACACAACAATCATGCTTCAATCTATTTCCATACACAAACCCCTTTCTTGATTTTATGTAATTAGCAATTAAAATGAAAATTTCACACAAGATTAACTTAGATTAGCAAAACATGAAGCCACTTAAGCAAAGTAACCTTATAGATTGGTTTAGTAAACAACTAGATAGCTAAATAGATTTAATTAACTAAATAATGGTTTTTAAAACCCTAGTTAACTCAAACCATTAACTTTAAAAATCTAGAATGAAATTAGCACTAATATTAACACTAACACAACTCAATTAAAGAATTCTAACCATAAGAACATAACTTGGAGGATATTATACCTCAAGATCTATGGATCTAGCAAGAACAAGATGCCTCCAAAGATGGCTTCATAGCACCATGATCCAAGCAAGAGAGGCTAAGGAGAATGGGATGAAGGATGGGGTTTAATTTGTGAGGTTTAAATTGCAATTTTGGAGCAATCTTGAAGAATTTTTCAAGGAAATGAAAAGAAAAAAGATGAAGGGGGAGGGCTGCAGCATTCTCGGCCTGGGGAGTGAAGGGGAATGGAGTGGGTGGTGTTGGAAAGGTCAAGGTCAACCATACCCATCACTAAAGACCCATACCCAATAAAAAAATCGAAATCCTTTTAAAAAGCACCTCATTTCCACACATGACTAAAACTCAAAAGTGGCAAGGAATTTTATTCCTTGCTGCTGAAGTGGGCCGGCCTAGGGGTGAGGGAAGGGTGAATGGGGTTTTACAAAAGAAATTTTATGCAAAAAGACCCCCTACAAGTCCAAATTGCAAGTTTTAGCTTAAATTCCAAAAATTTCGTTTTCCATAATAAAAATTAGTTAAAACTTAAAATAAATTACTAAAAATTTATGTTACAACTAGATTTTAATTAACATGATTTTAAAGATTAAAATTAGCCCAAAGAAATTTGTATTTATCGCTAATTTAATGTATTTTCTTACCGGCTTAAAATAATATTAAAAAATTGAAAAATAGGGAAATTTTTTTAAATGACCAAAAATTAATAAGTAACTCATTAGCTACTAAAAACAAGCAATTACCTATCCATTTTAAGTATAATTAGTCCTAAACTGCAAAATAACAAAAAGGACGGTTTACGGAAAAATACCGAATTTTCACCGATTTTCAGGAAAACACCAAAACGACTTTTCAAGGCGCTACAATCTTCCCCCCTTAAAGAAATTCGGTCCCCGAATTTTAAAAAAAATATAGCTATGCATACCTTCAATGAGATGGGGATATTTCTTCCTCATCTCGCCCTCGGTCTCCCAGGTGACCTCCTCGCTGCTCGGGCCACGCCAAAGGACCTTGACGGTCGGTATAACTTTCGATCTCAACTTCTTCACCTGCCAATTCAGGATGGCCACCGGCTGCGCTGCAAAAGAAAGGTCACGCTCTAGCTGGACTGTCGGGTGCTGAATCGTATGCGAAGGGTCGTGAAGGTACTTGCGGAGTATCGAAACATGGAAGACGGGGTGAACATCGGGAAACCTGGGTGGAAGAGCCAAACGATATGCAACAGCGCCGACACGCTCGAGGATCTCGAAGGGACCTACGAATCTTGGGCTAAGCTTCCCCTTTCGCCCAAAACGTATCACGCCCTTCATCGGAGAGACTCTCAGAAAAACATGGTCGCTAACTGCGAACTCTAATCTGCGACGGCGCCTGTCCGCATATGATTTCTGTCTGCTCTGAGCTGCTCTCATCCGGTCTCGAATCAACTGTATCTTCGCCGTCGTCTCCTCAACAAGCTGCGGCCCCAAAATACTGCTCTCGCTGAGCTCTGTCCAACAGACGGGCGATCTGCATCTCCTCCCATATAATGCCTCGAAAGGTGCCATCTGAATAGTATCCTGGAAGCTGTTGTTGTAGAAGAACTCCACTAACGATAAATGACGATCCCAACTACCGCCGAAATGTAAAACGCACGCTCTGAGCATGTCCTCGAGAGTTTGAATGGTCCGCTCTGACTGTCCGTCGGTCTGCGGATGAAACGCTGTGCTGAAGCTCAAACGAGTGCCCAAAGCCTCCTGAAGTCTCTGCCAAAGTCGGCTGGTGAACTGGGTGCCTCGATCTGACACGATACAAGTCGGTACGCCATGCAACCGCACGATCTCGTCGATGTAAAGCTGGGGATACTGAGCGAAGCTGAAGGTGGTCTTCACCGGCAGGAAGTGAGCCGCTTTCGTCAATCGATCTACGATCACCCAGATGGAGTCGAACCCTCGACTGGTCCTGGGTAGACCCACAACGAAATCCATCGAAATCTGCTCCCATTTCCACTCCGGAATGGGTAACGGCTGTAGCTCTCCTGCGGGCCTCTGGTGCTCGGCCTTGACTTGCTGACAAGTCAGGCATCTCGATACAAACTCCGCAATGTCCCTCTTCATCCCGTCCCACCAGTAGGTCTCTCTCATATCATGGTACATCTTGGTGGAACCGGGGTGGACACTATACACTGATCGGTGTGCCTCCTCAAGAATGTCGTGCCGCAATCCATCAACATCTGGTACGCACAGTCTAGATCCATATTGTAAAATCCCCTGATCGTCAATCACGAACTCGGAAAATCTGCCCTGTCCATCTATGCTATGATCTCCGAGCAACGGTCGTCACTGCGCTGTGGCTCATATATACGGTCAAGCAACAGTGGGCGTGCACGAACATGCGCGAGCTGTCCCCCTGTCTGAGTGAACTCGAACTCAACTCGGCTGTCGCATAAAATCTGCCAATCTGCTGACGACTGCCTCTGCACTGCGCGCAAAAAGGATAGACTACCCCCGGGCCTCCTACTCAATGCATCCGCCACTACATTAGCCTTGCCCGGGTGATATAAGATCTCGCAGTCGTAGTCTTTCACCAACTCCATCCAACGACGCTGTCTGAGGTTCAGGTCTCGCTGCTGAAATATATACTTTAAGCTCTTGTGATCAGTGAATATCTGACACGACTCGCCGTATAGGTAATGTCGCCAAATCTTCAGTGCAAAAACCACTGCAGCCATCTCCAAATAGTGAGAGGGGTAGTTCTGTTCATGCTTCTTCAACTGCCGAGAAGCATATGCGATCACCTGGCCATGCTTCATCAATACGCATCCTAACCCTACTCGCGAAGCATCACAGTAGACCACAAATCCGCCTGATCCCGAAGGCAAAGATAATACCGGCGCCATAGTCAAACAAGTCCGTAGCTGCTGAAAACTGCGCTCGCACTCCTCTGTCCAAACGAAAGGAACTCCCTTCCGGGTCAAACCGGTCAAAGGTGCAGCTATACGGGAGAAGTCCTCAACAAAACGCCTTTAGTAGCCTGCCATACCTAGAAAACTACGGATCTCAGTAACCGATGTAGGTCGGGGCCACTGCTGAACAGCCTCAATCTTCTTCGGGTCCACACATATGCCGTCTCTCGTAATCACGTGACCCAAGAATCCGACGCTGTCCAGCCAGAATGCACGATTGTAGAACTTTGCGAACAGCTGGTGCTCCCTCAGAGTCTGTAACGTAATCCGCAAGTGCTGCTCGTTCTCCTCTCTGCTCCGGGAGTACACCAAGATATCGTCGATAAACACGATGATGAACAAGTCAAGATACGGCCTGAATGTACGGTTCATCAAATCCATGAATGCTGCTGGGGCGTTGGTGAGTCCGAACGACATCACCAAAAACTCGTAGTGGCCGTAGCCCATGCGGAAAGCTGTCCTCGGTACATCCTCCTGTCGAACTCGCAGCTGATGGTATCCTGATCGCAAGTCGATCCTCGAAAAATACCCCGCACCCTGAAGCTGGTCGAACAAATCATCAATGCGTGGCAACGGATATCTGTTCCGAACGGTAACTTTGTTCAGCTGGAGGTAGTCGATACATAAGCGCAAACTTCCGTCCTTCTTCTTGACAAACAGGACCGGAGCACCCCACGGAGAAACACTAGGTCGAATAAGCCCCTTCTCTAACAAATCCTGCAACTGATCCTTCAGCTCTCGAAGCTCTGCCGAGGCCATCCGATAAGGCGGTATAGAAATAGGCCCCGAGCCGGGAATCAAATCGATGCAGAACTCAACGTCGCGCTCAGGTGGTAGCCCAGGTAGCTCATCAGGGAAAACATCAGGGAACTCACGAACAACCGGGACCTGGTCCAACAGAACCTCTGCAGCTCGAGTATCACAAATATACGCTAAGAATCCCTGACATCCCTTCCGCAAGAGCTGACCAGCGCGAAGAGACGAAATCAAGCTGGGAAGGGTGACGCTGCGGTCTCCCTGAATAACAAGGACTGGCTCTCCCGGAAAGCTAAATCTGACTGCCTTCTCACGGCAGTCCACCGAAGCATAACAAGTGGCCAGCCAGTCCATGCCCAGAAGCACATCAAAGTCCAGCATATCGAAGAGAATCAAATCAACCGATGAATCCCTCTCCCCGATACGAACGGAACACAATCGAAATACAAAACGAGCGACAAACGACTCGCCTACCGGAGTAACAACAACAAGCGGATGATCTAACGACGACGACTCACGGCCCAACATCGGTGCAAAGTGTGTAGAGACGTACGAATGTGTGGAACCTGGGTCGAATAATACCCGTGCGTCAAAAGGGCAAACTGGCAAGGTACCTGTCACAACGGCATTGGATGCCTGCGCATCCTGCGGTGTCAAAGCAAATACTCGGGCCTGTCCTCCACCGATAGCGGGCTGACCTCGACCTCGGCCTCTGCCTCCTCGTCCTCTCTGAACAGGACCGCCGCGTCCACGGCCTCTGGATGCACCTAACTGGCATGGAGCATCGCCTGTGGTAGGAAGTAGGGCTCTCTGAGGAGGGGGTGGTGATGGTGGTAGGGTCACATGCGGAACGGTCGCCGCTCCCTGTCGTCTCGCCGGACAGTCTCTGACAAGATGGTGCGGACTCCCGCACCCAAAACACCCTGGCGATGGCTGCTGTCCCTGGGGATATGAACCAACTAACTGACCCCGTCCAAATCCTCTGCCGGGCCCATCCCTCGGAAAGAATCTGGCACGCTGCCTCTGAGACGGCACCTCGGTGCGAATCCTCTTCGGCCCAGAAACGGCCGAAGTCTGTGATATGCGTGCCTCCATCCGTAATGCCGTATCCATAGTAGCTGAATAAGTGTCGTTGTGCTGGGCGCCAATGGCAAGATATAACTGGGCATCAAGTCCCTGTACGAACCTCTTCACTATCTTCACTTCGGTATCCACCAAATACGGAGCATATCGGGACAACTGTGTAAACTGGATGTCATACTCAGACACCGTCATCCCAGGTGTCTTGACCAAGGCCTCGAAGCTACGAGCTCTGGCATCACGAACGCTCTCTGGGAGGAAACGAGCTAGAAAGACCGCTGTAAACTCGGCCCAAGTCATAGGCGGTAGGCCTGCATCTCGACCTCTCAAGACTGACTCCCACCATGTCTGCGCAAGACCCTCTAGTCGGAAACTCGCAAGCTCTACCCATCGATCATCCGAACATCTCAGCGAACGGCAGATCCTGGCTAAACTGTCAAGGAACGTCTGTGGGTCCTCCGCTGCCTCGGTGCCGGTGAATACTGGAGGTCTCAGCCTCATGAAATCCTGTAGCGAAACCGGAATGGCCACGGTGGTAGTAGTAGGAGCAGGTATCATGGTCGTCTTTGATGTAGTAGGTACGTCATCTGGCCTCGGTGTACGACTGGCTGCAACTAGGGATCCTACCATCTGACGTAGCTCCTGCATACTCCCCATCATTTGTCGCAACTCCTCCATACCAGTCTCAAGCCTATCCATACAGCCTGGGGAAGGTGGATCGGTCTGTCCCTGCGGCGTAGGCATACCACCCTGCTCAGTCCTAGTCTCGGACGAGCCAGCTCGAATCTCGTCTCGGGCGGCAGCCCTCTGTGCCCTCGTAACCTTCGGCGGTATAGTGGCTGGTACAGGAAAAAGGATAATAAGAACAGTGCAATAGAATCATAGGATACACGGAATTGAAGAAGGACTTTCAAGCAAGTATATCCTAAAGTCACTTAGGCGGAGTACCGTATCGCAAGTATGCCGCGGACATACGCACGCTACGTTACCCTACTTAAGTCACTTACTCCATCTACCAAGGGTCATCCTACACTCAAAAAGGTAAAACCTATCGCTCTGATACCAAATTTGTCACGACCCGTAGGGCACGGACGTGACCGGCACTTAAGTTTACGAAACGTCTCAAGACGTCCGTAAATTAAGTAAGCCAAAGCCCAGAAACCAAAACCAAAAAAAGCAAAAGAGTGAAGAAAAACCAATCAATTGAAAGCGAGTTTATCAAACAAGTCATATAAAACCTTTTTAAAAACAATATCAATTTTTCCGAAAATTTCGACAGGGTCTCCTTTGTAAATACTGGCCCCCAAAATGGGTACAACAAGAATATATATAAATCCAACAAATATGGCATCCCCAAGCGGGAGCTAGCTCTTCGCCACAAGGTGGTCACAAATCCCACGCAATATAAAACAACAACATGCAAAATAATCATAAAGAAGCATGAGAAAAACAGCATGTCGACTCAAGTGAGCTCGACCCCAAAATACAGCATAAAAAGTCCACAATCTCACAGTCTCATCTCTAGGTCAATATACAACAATACTGGTAGATACAGTAGATGGAGTACACTAGATACAAGGAATATACAAGGTGGTACAAAAATAATAATATAACCCACCTAAGAGCAAAACCTCGAGTCCAGGCAAAAGAGGCAAAAGAGGCAAGTGCGCCCGCCGCTACTGTACTGACGGAGCGGACCTGCAAAAGGCTATGGCAAAACGGGGGTGAGTTGCCAACTCGTGAGTAATAAATAACATCTACACAGGCTATCGAATGCATGCACACAAGCATCCTAGCATCTAAATACAGGTAAGCCAGGACATAATAGCAGGTATGTATGCAATATGAATATACTACCAAGTATGAATGCAATGCGAATCAACTCATGATCTGAATGTGTAAGTATAAGAATCATGTTTTTCCTTTAGGAATCTCTTTTGAAATACCAGCACAATACCAATAGAATCAACAAGAACCTGTGTCCAGCAACGACACCTCAAAACTATCACAAATCTCTTATATCCGTGTCATAGTATCTCTGGCCTCAGCCATCCGGCTGACCCATCTCAATATCACTATCTCATCATCTCGCGGCCACGGTCGGTATCCTCTGGATATCCGCCGTCCCAAACAGTTACCGGTAGGTAATCCGTCCCCTGCCAGGCTCATCGTCAGCACCACGAGCTTCTTGCCCCGGGGTACCTTACCGGGCCCACCATGTACCCGAGACGGTTCATCCAACTCCTCGAAACGGGTTTCGAAAACCACAGCAAATTCATGGTGGATGACACTTACATCACTAGAAAACCGCAATTTACATATTTAAAAATATAGTAAGTTTAGAAATTTTGCGGCTTTCCCCCGAAATCCAGAAATATCACAAAATCTCAAGAAATCCTCATTAATGCATATACCAATGATAATGAATGCATATGGTGTCAATAATCAAGTTGCGACGTATGATTGATAGACTAGGCATGAACAAATAACATGATGAAGTATATGCACATGATTAGCAATCTTATGATTTCATTTTAAAGAATTAAAGGCAATAACACAGGTTAAAGCATCAATTATAGTAAAAGGTTTCAAATTATAGGTTATCTAGTGTGGTGGCATGGCAATTACCAGGGCGTGTGTGTAAGCATGAATAGTGCCCGTGCTGCATATAAAAACCCTAGCAATGGTGCAGGTGTCCTATAGAATGGGTTCGCATATGTATGTCAATATAAGGCATGGATGTAGTTACTAATATCACTAAAACTTAACAACTTATACTATCGGGAGACTTGTGCCATCCAACGATAGTCCCCCGTAGATGTTAAATCTACTCACCGGAATCCCTAGCTAGTCACGTCCAATCACCGCTTTTCCCTTTCGTGCCGCGTCTGACGTCTCCGCGACCGAACCTGGAATTTACATCAATACAAACATAAGGTTACATATCAAGAACGACGCAAATCCCAAACGAAAATACCATAGTTCACAAGCTAGGTACAACGTGCACGAGGTGCACGAAACACACGCGAAAATCGCAAAAACTAACTAAAATCCCCGATTTGGTCGCCCGGCAAAGCTAAAACCCGATCACTCAAAAATCCACACTCACACATCCTAAATATCATAGGATATGCCAAAAATATCATCAAGATATCGCAAATAATTCATCACAATATTTTTATAAAAACCTAGTAAGCCAGAAATTTGCAATTTGGTGCAAACATCGAAAATTAGCGATAAAGTTAACACAATCCAACACAAACATCCAAACTAACCCACTAGATAGCCATTACACTAATTTTAAACCATTTACAAAGCATCAAACCATAATTCCAACACAACAATCATGCTTCAATCTATTTCCATACACAAACCCCTTTCTTGATTTTATGTAATTAGCAATTAAAATAAAAATTTCACACAAGATTAACTTAGATTCGCATAACATGAAGCCACTTAAGCAAAGTAACCTTATAGATTGGTTTAGTAAACAACTAGATAGCTAAATAGATTTAATTAACTAAATAATGGTTTTTAAAACCCTAGTTAACTCAAACCATTAACTTTAAAAATCTAGAATGAAATTAGCACTAATATTAACACTAACACAACTCAATTAAAGAATTCTAACCATAAGAACTTAACTTGGAGGAAATTATACCTCAAGATCTATGGATCTAGCAAGAACAAGATGCCTCCAAAGATGGTTTCATAGCACCATGATCCAAGCAAGAGAGGCTAAGAAGAATGGGATGAAGGATGGGGTTTAATTTGTGAGGTTTAAATTGCAATTTTGGAGCAATCTTGAAGAATTTTTCAAGGAAATGAAAAGAAAAAAGAGGAAGGGTGAGGGCTGCAGCATTCTCGGCCTAGGGAGTGAAGGGGAATGGAGTGGGTGGTGTTGGAAAGGTCAAGGTCAACCATACCCATCACTAAAGACCCATACCCAATAAAAAAATCAAAATCCTTTTAAAAAGCACCTCATTTCCACACATGACTAAAACTCAAAAGAGGCAAGGAATTTTATTCCTTGCTGCTGAAGTGGGCCGGCCTAGGGGTGAGGGAAGGGTGAATGGGATTTTACAAAAGAAATTTTATGCAAAAAGACCCCCTACAAGTCCAAATTGCAAGTTTTAGCTTAAATTCCAAAAATTTCGTTTTCCATAATAAAAATTAGTTAAAACTTAAAACAAATTACTAAAAATTTATGTTACAACTAGATTTTAATTAACATGATTTTAAAGATTAAAATTAGCCCAAAGAAATTTGTATTTATCGCTAATTTAATGTATTTTCTTACCGACTTAAAATAATATTAAAAAATTGAAAAATAGGGAAAAAATTTTATATGACCAAAAATTAATAAGTAACTCATTAGCTACTAAAAACGAGCAATTACCTATCCATTTTAGGTATAATTAGTCCTAAACTGCAAAATAACAAAAAGGACGGTTTACGGAAAAATACCGAATTTTCACCGATTTTCAGGAAAACACCAAAACGACTTTTCAAGGCGCTACAACCGTGTATTTATTTAAGAAAAGATGCACTATTTGAAAACCCGGTTCCTCGTGATATGATATTTTGGTGCGTCCACCACGCGTTTTCTCGGTGCTGAGACGTGTGCTTGAAACCCGATTCAAGGAGTGGATGATCCGTTTGCGGGTTCATGGTGGACCTGGTATGGTTTCCCTCGGCAAGATGATCGATGGACTTTGCCGATTGAGCCTGGAGGTGGGCGAGTACCTACCGGTGATTGGTTGGACCTGGCGGATATCCGGAGGATACTGACCAGAGTCGAGAGATGTATGCGGGATGATCCGTACTGCCGGGGCCGAGGGCCGATACCGTAGACGGAGCCCGTGGGCTGATCCGGACATACAGAGCCCGATATATGAGGATTTGCGTGTCGATGCTGGACACAAGTATTTTATGATATTTTGAGTGCCGATATTAGGCACTCGTGATTCTCAGAGATTTACAGGATTTGCGGGCCGAGGAGAGTGCCGACGCCTGAGTTTATTTGGGATTTGGGGGTGCAGTTTTGGGCACCGATATCTTTCCACGTTGATATTCCGTATAGATGTTATCTATCCCATGCTCAGCATTGATTATCATGTATCTCATCCTGTAGTTATTTTACCTGACAGAGCATTTGCATGATTATTGCACCTACTGCTTGTCGCATATAGATCTTACTTGCTGGCATATGATAGAGTAGCGCAGTATGTGCATGCTCGCGATAACCTTTATATGTTATCTCTATTCACGAGTTGGCAACTCACGCCCGTTGTTCCACAATATTTGCAGGTTGCCCCTCAGAATAGTTGGGGCAGGCTACCTTTTGCATCTTTTGGCTACAGATACCACTACAGTTGTTGTGTGAGAGCTGTTTTGCTTTTAGGTGGATTGTGGTATCTGATTACTTTTATTATACCCCTTTTTGTATCTACTATTCTCCATCTTCCATATTTGTTCTGGACTTAGAGACAGTGGGAGGACCATGATGTATATTTTTGTATTCCGGTGTCGAGCTCGTGGGAGCCGACTGTTTATATATGCAGTTTATTATTCTGTGATGTTTACTTATTGCTCATTCTTCGCTACGGCGTCGTATATTACTCTTGTGGTGATGGTTTACGCCGTTGGGCGTGATTGCTCCCGTTTGAGGATGCTTTATTTCATTATATCTCATTTTCACTTATATCCTGTTTTATACCCGATTTCGGGGTTACTTTTACAAAGGAAATGCTGCCAAAATTATTTAAATGATAACGTAACTTTAAAAGAACTTATTGAACTATTTAATGTATTCTAAATGTCTTAATTAAATGTTTTCAACACTCGCTACTTTTAAATGGTTTTGATTTCTGGGTTCGGCTTACTTAGTCACGTTACGCCTGTAGACGTTGTTAGTGTATATGCCCTAGAGGCCATTACTGTATCATACTACTTTGTATATTACTTGATGGAAGCTTGGGATATTCACCTTGTATAGACAATCTTGCTCAATATAGTAGTATGCTACTTGATTTGTTTCTTCTTTAATGTGTGAACATGTTTATTTTAGCATATCGCCTTTACACATTAGTGGAGCCCTTAGGATCTTTGCTTGATTACCAGCGTTGTGATGGCAGTCACACTCGTGGAGGCTGGGTAATCCACAAGCACATCCTTATGCAGGTCCCTAGTCATAGGACTATCGAGACAGGGCATCGATACTCCGGAGTAGACTAGCGTATACGCTTCTCATCCCAACTTGGGAGACGGTCTGTCCCACAGCCGTCAGTACGCCGTATTTGAGATAGTATGCGGGTGCTCGTTAGGTTACGAGTACACATGACAGGACTCGTCGGGAACTGTTGGTTGGTACTATACCTATCGTCAGTTATCAGTTCCCAGGTGACATGAGTACAGCTTAGTCCGTTGAATTGACACTGTCACTTCGCCTCGAGTGTGTTCCCACTGTACTTTGATTACTACCCTACCACGGCTCAAAGGAGTCGTACAAACAGGTAGTTTTGGGGTACAGTCCGGAAGCACTTGGAGGCAGTGACGGTTAGACAGGATTCGTCTCTCCCGGTATTGGGGGTTGATATCGCGCTGTGTCTAGGAGAGCCATTACACAAAGTCCCTAGCCAGGGTAAGCGAGATAGACTGGTTGGTTTCTAGTGTTATCTCAGGTGTTCTGGGCTACACTCCGACACGACTTGTACCGCTAGTAGGGGACTAACGTTTACCGCCCCCTAGGCCCGCCATGCGATGTTCTCAGACGAACAGACCGGACTGTACATAGATTGTCGCATTCAGGCTCAGCAGGAGTTCAGATGGGTTTACCTCGTCAGTCTTCTTACCGGCATCTAACTGGGGACCGTTACGTATAGCTAGTGTGTCACGACCCGAAAGTACGGAACATGACCGGCACTTAAACTACGAATGTCTCGAGGCGTACGTAATCTAAGTAAACCGAAAACCCAGAAATCCAAACCAAGAAAATAGTAGAGTGCAGGAAAAACAACTTAAAGCAAGTAATTTCAATAGCATAAGCCGAATTATGCGGTTTTTAAAACATCAAAAATTTACTGAAAATTTCGGCAGAGTCTCCTTTGTAAATGCTGGCCCCCAAACGGGATACAACATGAATAGTATACGAAATTAAGAAAAAGGCATCCCCAAGCGGGAGCTAGCTCTTCGTCAATCGACGGTCACAACCACACAAGCAATATAATATACAACGCCAACGGCGAGGATCAAAACTCAAAAGGAAACTCAAAACCACCAGAAAAATAAAGAGCGACTCTAAGGTCGAAAGAATAACCAACACTGGTCTCTATCTCAATAAATACATGTTTGGTTGATGGAATTCTAGATACAACAGAATAATGATATACAAGATAAATAATGGGGGTATGATACAAGTAAACCCACCTGCTAGCAAATCACCCGAATGAAACTATGCCCGCAAAGCCGTAATGAACCTGTACGGCAACCTGCAAGAAACTGGGGCACAACGGGGGTGAGTTGCCAACTCGTGAATAGAAAAACATCTACGCACAGAAAT
Organism: Agapanthus africanus; assembly: GCA_030015575.1. Classification (NCBI taxonomy): domain Eukaryota; kingdom Viridiplantae; phylum Streptophyta; class Magnoliopsida; order Asparagales; family Amaryllidaceae; genus Agapanthus; species Agapanthus africanus. The sequence goes on from JASDDO010000029.1 coordinate 112,360,647, forward strand.
CGCATAAATAACGCAATCCTAGGTCAATGATCATAATATATCCTCAAAAATATGTATAACATGCAGCCTAACAATGGCTAGGGTAATATCTAACCGAGTGTAATCTCATGTGCCCGTGTCAGTGCCTCAGGTAGCAATATATCATATGAATGAGGTATGAATGCATGAAAACAGAATACATGTAAATGAAGAAACTGTTTTCATAAATTAATGAGATTTCCTTCTGGTTTTTAAACTGAGGTATCATAATGAAATCAGTATCAACAGTGTCTAGCATCGACACAAAACATAAATCTCACTGTCTCAAAATATCAATGTCTCAATCTCAATATCTAGGGCGCCGTCAGTCTAGACCGGCCCCTACCATCCATCTCAAGACCACGACGGTATCCTCCGGATATCCGACGCGTCGGGTAATATCACCGGTAGGTAGTGCTCCCCAGCCAGGCTCAACGTCAACACCACATTCCTCTTGCCCCGGGGTACCATACCGGGCCCACCATGTACCCGTGACGGTTCCTCCACTCCTCGACACGGATCTCCAAAACCACAGCAAACTCATGGTGGACGACACTTTACATCATTAGAAAACCGCAACATTTTATATTTTAAAAGATCACAAGTTGTAAATTTTGCGGCTTTCCCCGAAATCCAGAAATATCATAAATCTCAAGAAATCATCACAAGTGTATATGTCAATGATAATGAACGCATATGGTATCAATAACCAAGTTGCAATGTATGATTAATGAACTAGGCATGAACAACTGAATAACAGTATGCATGAAGTGGTAGGTAATAACTACAATGTCTAATATGGCATATAAGGGAAGTACACTAATATCATGTCAAAACTACTAGCTAACAATCTAAGTCAAGCAATTATATTCTCTAAAGTGTACGTGACATGGCAATTACCAATGAAGATGTGTGTGAGCCGGCAAGTAGGTGTACGTGGTATATACGCATCATCGGTAATGATGCTGGTGTCCTAACAGCATGATATCAATAATGGAATATGCAGCAAAATAAGTATGCGAGACAGAGCGAACAGCAATAATGTGCGGGAGCTGAAAACTAGACACAACGATAACTAATCTGCATTAATCTAATATAAGTCCTACAAATTGGTGCCTTTTGAAATAACACAAATCATGGGGTTTTGAAAATAGGGGCCACGGTGTTTTTATGAAAAGATACGTCTTTTGAAATATCCGTAAGATCCCTTAGGCTGTCTTTTAAAATACCCACGATTCGTTAGTTTTGAAATAGGTAGGAGTCTAATCTAATCTAACAACTACACTAAACTATACGGCTGAACTAACAAGCTGAACTACAGGTAAGGAAACCGCCTATCATCTGAGTCGATACATATACATACCTGTATATGTATAGCCGGTGATCCCGCCTCAATAATATCATAGCCGATACCATATCTATAATCAGGCATCCCAAGTCAAGAGTGCGGATCAATCATCAATATAGCTCGTACGTAAATCCGTCGTACGGCATCCCAAATCTGGGTACGGGTCAATATCACATTCATCATACTATTCACATGGTATCCTCTTTATCAATTATCATGATCGGGGTACTGATCTACGTCTAGTACCCTACTGATACCGCCTACGCATGCATGGACGTGTGTGAAACACTACGTCAAGGACCCGCTACAACGTCATGTCGTATCTAAGATACGAACCCTGTTATATCACCGATCTCACGGCCTCAAATCAAATCTCATCGACTCAGCTCAATCCCAAGTATCATCCTCAATCCGTATGTGAACACATAGACCCATACCCATGTGAACACATAACTATAAAGAATCCCATGAGCACATATCAATAGGAATGTATGCAAGTATGTATGTGTGTATGTGTAGTGCAACACTACCCTAGGGTTCGCAACGCTAAAATAATCTAACACACCAATATCCATCCTAAGTATCGTTAATGATCCCAAATAACATATAATAATTGTTGGTGTGTATACGCATCCGTATACACCACCACGGACTGCGGGGGTGCTATACGCCATCCACCCGACTTCTCCCTGTAGATATAAATCTACTCACCTGGTCCTCGCTAGCCGGTGCCGACGTCGCCACGTGCTTGCTTGTTGTCTCGAAGTCGACATGGGGGTACCTACATATCATAACGCACCATATCGCATTAAAACTAAATTCGAAATCGAAACGGCATACGAAAATCAAATCGGCACGCGTATCACGCATAGGTCCAAACCTATCGCCTACGCATGCAAGAATAGTCAGACCAACCCTCGATGTCGATGTACGAACGTCAAACCATCGAGAAAAATCCAAACACACCAATCGTGATTTCAAAACTCACTAATTATATAAGAAATAGGGTTTAGTTCATCAAAACCATAAAATTAAACAATTCGTTTTATTTTCCAAAAACCTAGTTAGCATAAATTCCCATTTCGGTTCAAAACTTGATGTTTTACCCAAACTAAATATTTTGACGATTCTAATGACCAAAATGCTCACTTAATATCATAATTAGGTCATACAAATCACCTCCATATTTTTAATCTCACGAATTAGCATTAACTCAAATTTCAAGTTTGCAACAAATATCGATTTTAACACTTTTCAAGGTAAAATTCACAATTTATCAATTAAGCATGGTTTTGCACGATCAAAGTCGCTAAACAACAAATTAAAATGCTAATAAAGTCATCAAAACCTTAATTACATTTTAAATCTCAATTTTATATGTATTTCACTAAAACCTAGTTTGCAAATTACATAATTAATACAAATTTGAATTTAACAAAAATATAAACTACCAAATAGATTAGTTTTGGCATAACAACAACATGTTAAACTACACAATTATCTGATGATCAATTACAAGAACCCCAACTTAAATTCGCAACCCTAATCTAGAATTTTCCAAACCCTCACTTAATAATTTCCACTTGAAATTAGAACCCAAGTTAACATTTAACTACTTAGCTTATGAAAACAATACCAACAAATTAACCATTAGATAAGATTATACCTCCAAGACTCGTAGATTTACATGCATCATAGCCTCCCAAATTAGCTTCTATGCCCCAAAATCCATGCTAGATGGGCTAAAGAATAATGGGTAAGTGTTGGATTTGAATTTAGCTTTGATTTTGTGTTAATTTTGAAGCATTTTGTGGATTTTTTTGTGATGATATGAGAGGGAGAAGAGGGGGGAAAGCTACTGCAGTGGGAAGAAGCAAGTTTCGGCCAAAATGGGGGGGGGATGAGGAGAGAGAGAGAGGTGTTGAATGAAAGGGTCAAAGAAAGCCATACTTCAAGTCAACACTTAACATCTTTTGCTTTATTTTTCCTTTTCTTTTCTTTGTTTGTTTTGACTTTTAAGTGGGGAGATGTGTGGGGGGGCTGCTGAATTCAGCAAAGGGGTAGAGGAAATGGGTGTGTGTGGGTGTGGGTACGGGTGTGGGGTGATGAAAAATGATAAATACAATACCCCAAACATCCATTTACGCTAAAAGAGCCTTTTTTTTCTTCAATAATTTCTAAACCGTTTTGGCAAATGATTTCGTTCCAAAAACCACATGATAAATTTTTATTTAATGTTTTATGATGCACAAAATTTGTTTCAACGCATTCCAATTTGTAATTTTCCCTAATTAAATGTATTAGTGACGGCTTAAATAATAATAAAATAATATTTTTTTCAGAAAATTTGAAATTTCACCAGCGGCTCAATAAACACCAAATAATAGCAATTACATAGCTAGAATATGTATATTTAATTTTTATAATAAGATATTTGTATTTTGACTTTTTACAGAAAACCCCCTTATTTTACCGATTTTTTCGAAATTTCACCGAAACGATTTTCAAAACGTTACAATCTTCCCCCCTTAAAGAAATTCGGTCCCCGAATTTAAATTCAAACTCCCCCAAATACTAAAACATTTAAGAAAAACCATCAAGTCGTCGGGGCTCCGAAATTGTAAATACATAAGACAAATCGTAGCGCAGCGCATGCGCTTGAAAAATGAGTATATAACTCAAATCAAAACTCCGTCAAGCATCCCGCAATCATCGGAGTCATGGAGAAGACATCAATGCCAAATCCAAATCAAAACCAATATGATATAACTCGAAACTATACATGTAAATATCGAATCTATATCTGTAAGTATCTGAAGGAAATGCATGCCAAATCTCTTTAAGTCGCTGTGCAACGCGTATAACACTGCACAGTGGCGGACGTCTATCATGAGAAAATAACTATATACATATATACCTTTGTCTGAAATGTACGTTCCGCCGTTTTGGAAACAATTTAGAAGGGTCTTCTTGTTTTAAACATTTCGTGTCATATCAGACACGTAGGTAAATACTGAGGCTATAGCTCGCTTTTTGGAAATCCCTTCAATAACTATCAATGCATGCAAAATATATTCAGGTACTATCCTCTGACTAGTCCTGCTCAGTACGAAAACACATAGCAATATCATAAAAACGTACTGCTCTATACGAAATCAATCCCCAAAATATGCACATGAATGCTACGTGCGTCTGGTGCGCACGGAAATCAAAATCCATGAATGTGCCATACATGCGCACAGAAACAACATCTAAGTGCATCGGGTGTGCACGAAACATCTGTCGTAGGCAACATGTGTGCCTGACAGCAAAATCAGGTGCATCTGACATGCACGAAAAATCTCAATTTAGTGCATCTGGTGTGCACCAAAATCGCATCTCAAGACATGCGCTCAACATGCGCGAAAATCCAAATCAGGTGCATCCATCGCGCACGAAATCATGAAATCCAATATCAAGCGCCGAACGTGCGCAAAATCAATCAGGTGCACAAAACAAATATCGAGTATCATAATCGAAATCGAAGTTCAGTGCATCTAAGTGCACATAAGGCGTATCACTGCACTGCAAGCATATATAAACTATACCGAGTGCAGGAACGAAATCGTGTGCATGCATACGCACAAAAACAACTCAACTGTTTAAAACCGTAATATCACAAACATGTGAAACTAAAGCACGAAAACGATATCAAGTGCAACACTGTGCAATGGTCGTAAATCCTCAATCATCAAAATCAAATCATACGAATAAATCACCCAAAACATCGTAATCAATAATGGCGGAATAGTACCGCTCAAGTGCATCCTCTAAGAATCTCGGCCAACTGTCGTGGTCACTCGTGGGACGTCTCGTCGATGATCATGAACTCTGTCCTGCTGGTGTCCGTAACCATGACCACTCCTGGGTCAAGGTCTTCACTGTGAATTACCAATCTTTCGGTCCATCGGCTCATCGGCCCTGTCAGGTGTGCTAACGGGGACGATTCCGTTCTGGCACTTCTCTGGTCATCTCTTGGTCAATCATCACGACCACTCGTAAGACAGCATATCACTGGCGTCGGCCTCTGGCTCTCTGAATGTACGTGACACATCTGATCCTGGGTGCAAGTATCATTGCAGCAGTGTCCTGGAAGGAATCCTGCTCACGGTCTCTTCCATGTCTCGTCTCTGCCAACTGTCCGGAAGTCGTTGTCCTTTCCTATATCTGCATCTTGCTCTGGAACGACTGCATACTCATCGCGACTCCTTCTGGAAGGTAAGTCCAAGTACCATGCCTCGGCATGCGCATCGCATCTCTGATGTCAGCGGAGGGGAACGTCATCACATCTAGATCTGGTACGAACCTCTTACTTCACTTTTCTCTAATGTCGTCTGCTTTGGACTCGTCTCGTCGCGGATGCATGGACTGAGCTCCAACGGCTATCCTCATATCGGGAGTCTCCCAAGAAATGCATCTTACCACCTAGCATCCGAATTAAGTCGAGCCATCTGATCGAGTCGTCAAAACCTCATAATCCCCTAAGAGCTCAACATCTTGGGCACAGTTTAATAGTATCGAGTACATACCGCAGCATCGGTGGTCCAGCCGTAGAAGGGCAAACCCAAGCCTCACTAATGGCGCCGTAGAACTGCCGCAATCCCGAAGGTTCAAAGGCTTTCACACGGTCATTAAGTCGAGTTAGGGTTTCATTCTTCTAGAGGGACCATAGAATTGCCTGCATGCCTTTCCGACTACTTTAAACTTGGAATAATAGGTTTCTGACATTCGATCGTCTCTGTCGACTCCCAACGTCTCCGCGTGAAGTCGTCTCTAGCTGGAATCAATCTATCTGATGACTTCGCATCGGGGTAGGCGAACGATTCACATGTCCTAGTCATTCATCCTCGATGACTAGTGACCTTCTATCATCTCTTAGTACAACTCGTTCTGCACTAACGCCAGCATCTGGGACAATCTCTCGTCGTTAACAGCAATAACTGGCTCGCTCGTCTGCACGCTGAACGGTGCCTCAATCATCAGGAGTAAGCAACACACCAACGGTCATCAAAATCTGGCTGGCCTCTATCATTGGCTCAATCCTCTAGTGTCGACCAGCACCTCCAAGTAACCTCATAAGGGCGATCCGCCAAACGCTCGTGGCGCGGAAACACAGTAAGAAGACACATCTCTGCAATCGTGTCGCCGGAATTTCGCCCTGGTCAGTCCTCGTTCGTGACGAGCTTGTGCTGACCGCAACTCTAGCCGTAGCTCTCCCTGCCGTAACCGTAGCAGCAAAACCAAACTGGTACCGATGAGGTTAGATCGGAAAGAACATAATACTGAACAAAGAAATGTACATCCTAAGGCTTCTTAAGTGGAGTAGCGTATCGTAAATATGCCGCGGAACATACCCACGGTACGTCACTCTACTTTAGTCACCTATTCCATCAACCAAGGGTCATCCTACGCTTCGAAGGTTAAAACCTAACGCTCTGATACCAACTTTGTCACGACCCGAAAGTACGGAACATGACCGGCACTTAAACTACGAACGTCTCGAGGCGTACGTAATCTAAGTAAACCGAAAACCCAGAAATCCAAACCAAGAAAATAGTAGAGTGCAGGAAAAACAACTTAAAGCAAGTAATTTCAATAGCATAAGCCGAATTATGCGGTTTTTAAAACATCAAAAATTTACTGAAAATTTCGGCAGAGTCTCCTTTGTAAATGCTGGCCCCCAAACGGGATACAACATGAATAGTATACGAAATTAAGAAAAAGGCATCCCCAAGCGGGAGCTAGCTCTTCGTCAATCGACGGTCACAACCACACAAGTAATATAATATACAACGCCAACGGCGAGGATCAAAACTCAAAAGGAAACTCAAAACCACCAGAAAAATAACGAGCGACTCTAAGGTCGAAAGAATAACCAACACTGGTCTCTATCTCAATAAATACATGTTTGGTTGATGGAATTCTAGATACAACAGAATAATGATATACAAGATAAATAATGGGGGTATGATACAAGTAAACCCACCTACTAGCAAATCACCCGAATGAAACTATGCCCGCAAAGCCGTAATGAACCTGTACGGCAACCTGCAAGAAACTGGGGCACAACGGGGGTGAGTTGCCAACTCATGAATAGAAAAACATCTACGCACAGAAATCGCATAAATAACGCAATCCTAGGTCAATGATCATAATATATCCTCAAAAATATGTATAACATGCAGCCTAACAATGGCTAGGGTAATATCTAACCGAGTGTAATCTCATGTGCCCGTGTCAGTGCCTCAGGTAGCAATATATCATATGAATGAGGTATGAATGCATGAGAACAGAATACATGTAAATGAAGAAACTGTTTTCATAAATTAGTGAGATTTCCTTCTGGTTTTTAAACTGAGGTATCATAATGAAATCAGTATCAACAGTGTCTAGCATCGACACAAAACATAAATCTCACTGTCTCGAAATATCAATGTCTCAATCTCAATATCTAGGGTGCCGTCAGTCCAGACCGGCCCCTACCATCCATCTCAAGACCACGACGGTATCCTCCGGATATCCGACGCGTCGGGTAATATCACCGGTAGGTAGTGCTCCCCAGCCAGGCTCAACGTCAACACCACATTCCTCTTGCCCCGGGGTACCATACCGGGCCCACCATGTACCCATAACGGTTCCTCCACTCCTCGACACGGATCTCCAAAACCACAGCAAACTCATGGTGGACGACACTTTACATCATTAGAAAACCGCAACATTTTATATTTTAAAAGATCATAAGTTGTAAATTTTGCGGCTTTCCCCGAAATCCAGAAATATCATAAATCTCAAGAAATCATCACAAGTGTATATGTCAATGATAATGAACGCATATGGTATCAATAACCAAGTTGCAATGTATGATTAATGAACTAGGCATGAACAACTGAATAACAATATGCATGAAGTGGTAGGTAATAACTACAATGTCTAATATGGCATATAAGGGAAGTACACTAATATCATGTCAAAACTACTAGCTAACAATCTAAGTCAAGCAATTATATTCTCTAAAGTGTACGTGACATGGCAATTACCAATGAAGATGTGTGTGAGCCGGCAAGTAGGTGTACGTGGTACATACGCATCATCGGTAATGGTGCTGGTGTCCTAACAGCATGATATCAATAATGGAATATGCAGCAAAATAAGTATGCGAGGCAGAGCGAACAGCAATAATGTGCGGGAGCTGAAAACTAGACACAACGATAACTAATCTGCATTAATCTAATATAAGTCCTACAAATTGGTGCCTTTTGAAATAACACAAATCATGGGGTTTTGAAAATAGGGGCTACGGTGTTTTTATGAAAAGATACGTCTTTTGAAATATCCGTAAGATCCCTTAGGCTGTCTTTTAAAATACCCACGATTCGTTAGTTTTGAAATAGGTAGGAGTCTAATCTAATCTAACAACTACACTAAACTATACGGCTGAACTAACAAGCTGAACTACAGGTAAGGAAACCGCCTATCATCTGAGTCGATACATATACATACCTGTATATGTATAGCCGGTGATCCCGCCTCAATAATATCATAGCCGATACCATATCTATAATCAGGCATGCCAAGTCAAAAGTGCGGATCAATCATCAATATAGCTCGTACGTAAATCCGTCATACGGCATCCCAAATCTGGGTACGGGTCAATATCACATTCATCATACTATTCACCTGGTATCCTCTTTATCAATTATCATGATCGGGGTACTGATCTACGTCTAGTACCCTACTGATACCGCCTACGCATGCATGGACGTGTGTGAAACACTACGTCAAGGACCCGCTACAACGTCATGTCGTATCTAAGATACGAACCCTGCTATATCACCGATCTCACGGCCTCAAATCAAATCTCATCGACTCAGCTCAATCCCAAGTATCATCCTCAATCCGTATGTGAACACATAGTCCCATACCCATGTGAACACATAACTATAAAGAATCCCATGAGCACATATCAATAGGAATGTATGCAAGTATGTATGTGTGTATGTAGAGTGCAACACTACCCTAGGGTTCGCAACGCTAAAATAATCTAACACACCAATATCCATCCTAAGTATCGTTAATGATCCCAAATAACATATAATAATTGTTGGTGTGTATACGCATCCGTATACACCACCACGGACTGTGGGGGTGCTATACGCCATCCACCCGACTTCTCTCCGTAGATATAAATCTACTCACCTGGTCCTCGCTAGCCGGTGCCGACGTCGCCACGTGCTTGCTTGTTGTTTCAAAGTCGACATGGGGGTACCTACATATCATAACGCACCATATCGCATTAAAACTAAATTCGAAATCGAAACGGCATACGAAAATCAAATCGGCACGCGTATCACGCATAGGTCCAAACCTATCGCTTACGCATGCAAGAATAGTCAGACGAACCCTCGATGTCGATGTACGAACGTCAAACCATCGAGAAAAATCCAAACACACCAATCGTGATTTCAAAACTCACTAATTATATAAGAAATAGGGTTTAGTTCATCAAAACCATAAAATTAAACAATTCGTTTTATTTTCCAAAAACCTAGTTAGCATAAATTCCCATTTCGGTTCAAAACTTGATGTTTTACCCAAACTAAATATTTTGACGATTCTAATGACCAAAATGCTCACTTAATATCATAATTAGGTCATACAAATCACCTCCATATTTTTAATCTCACGAATTAGCATTAACTCAAATTTCAAGTTTGCAACAAATATCGATTTTAACACTTTTCAAGGTAAAATTCACAATTTATCAATTAAGCATGGTTTTGCACGATCAAAGTCGCTAAACAAAAAATTAAAATGCTAATAAAGTTATCAAAACCTTAATTACATTTTAAATCTCAATTTTATATGTATTTCACTTAAACCTAGTTTGCAAATTACATAATTAATACAAATTTGAATTTAACAAAAATATAAACTACCAACTAGATTAGTTTTGGCATAACAACAACATGTTAAACTACACAATTATCCCATGATCAATTACAAGAACCCCAACTTAAATTCACAACCCTAATCTAGAATTTTCCAAACCCTCACTTAATAATTTCCACTTGAAATTAGAACCCAAGTTAACATTTAACTACTTAGCTTATGAAAACAATACCAACAAATTAACCATTAGATAAGATTATACCTCCAAGACTTGTAGATTTACATGCATCATAGCCTCCCAAATTAGCTTCTATGCCCCAAAATCCATGCTAGATGGGCTAAAGAATAATGGGTAAGTGTTGGATTTGAATTTAGCTTTGATTTTGTGTTAATTTTGAAGCATTTTGTGGATTTTTTTGTGATGATATGAGAGGGAGAAGTGGGGGGAAAGCTACTGCAGTGGGAAGAAGCAAGTTTCGGCCCAAATGGGGGGGGGGGGAATGAGGGGAGAGAGAGAGGTGTTGAATGAAAGGGTCAAAGAAAGCCATACTTCAAGTCAACACTTAACATCTTTTCCTTTATTTTTCCTTTTCTTTTCTTTGTTTGTTTTGACTTTTAAGTGGGGAGATGAGTGGGGGGGGCTGCTGAATTCAGCAAAGGGGTAGAGGAAATGGGTGTGTGTGGGTGTGGGTACGGGTGTGGGGTGATGAAAAATGATAAATACAATACCCAAAACATCCATTTACGCTAAAAAAAGCCTTTTTTTTCTTCAATAATTTCTAAACCGTTTTGGCAAATGATTTCGTTCCAAAAACCACATGATAAATTTTTATTTAATGTTTTATGATGCACAAAATTTGTTTCAACTCATTCCAATTTGTAATTTTCCCCAATTAAATGTATTAGTGACGACTTAAATAATAATAAAATAATATTTTTTTCAGAAAATTTAAATTTCACCAGCGGCTCAATAAACACCAAATAATAGCAATTACATAGCTAGAATATGTATATTTAATTTTTATAATAAGATATTTGTATTTTGACTTTTTACAGAAAACCCCCTTATTTTACCGATTTTTTCGAAATTTCACCGAAACGATTTTCAAAACGTTACATAGTGCCTCTTGCGGTTTGTGGTTAAACCCACTGCCAGCGTAGTGTCGAGTCTTTAGAGTCCCACACATAGGGTTATTTGCCTTTGGGCAAAACAGAGTAGAGGTCGCATGGTTTTGCGACAGGGTTCGTTCACATCCGAGCACTTGTGCACGTTTGGCGTCCGGACAGACATTACTAGCGAGCTCTGGTTTGAGCCAGATCCTAGTATATGCTTTGGGGTATGTTTTATCTCATAGTATTCATGTTCCTCGGAACACGAATGTGGGTGTGTATGCACAGTTGATTGAGGCGGAAGAATAGGATTTTCATTAGGGTTTCGGAACGGGTGTGTATGCACAGTTGAAAGCTGTCTTTTTCCAAACTCTAATGGATATGTGAAATATCAATTAATAATATTGATTAAATGAAATTGTGTCATGGTTAGGGTTGTTGACTTGTTGACCAAGGTTGACTAGTTAACCATGGTTGAAAGGTTGACCATCATCATTTCAAGCAAAGATGCTCTTTGATCTTTGCAAAACTCATTTAATGTGAAATGATAATGGTCATTTCAACATACCATCACCTTTTTCATTTTGATTAATTTTGTTAATTGATTAATTCACATATATTTGTTATGGTTGTAAAAGGCCATCTCTTTCTATCATAACCATTCTCTCTCCTCTCTTCATCTTCCTCCTCCTCTAGTTCAAGGAGAATCATTCTCATGAGTTGAGAAACCTCTCCTTGGAGATAAAACAACCTAAGCCACTCTCTACTCTTCCTGAGGTTGAAGGTCTAGCAAGCCGGAGCCTTTAGTTTTCTCAAAGGTCGAGAAAGGAGCTCAAGGAAGAAACCCTCAGGTGGATCCATTTTCGACAAGAGAAGGCAACGAGGAAAGTATCATCCGACCACCATCAAGAGTCAAAGAGAAGGAGTTCAAGTTGAGGTATAACCCCTAACCGAGTAGATAACTCTCTTGTTGTTGCTAGTGTGTAGTTTAGATCCGTTTTCGTAGTCCATGTTGCCTAAACCCTAAAAATCGTTTTTCACCATTTCCGCAAGTCCGAAAGAACCGGGAGAGGTAACGTAGACTTACAGTGGTATCAGAGCCTAATTAAACACACCCTAGCATGTTAGCAAAGTATCTAGAATTTCGACCGGACAAAAAACCGCGAAATACCCCGGAAAATCCTAGTTTCTGCCGATTTTTATTTCTGCTCCAAAAATAATAAATCATGTCTTAAAATTCGGCTGAGGCTTTTTAATGAACAGGCAAGAAAAACGATCCAGCGAACCGACCAACTCACCGCGGTTCCGCGGCCGAGTTGACTCGGTCGTTGATCGTTTCTCCTGCAGTTTGTTTCTGGAGGTATTTTGTGATTTTTGAGATGGTTTGTTTCTGCCCAGAATTTCCAGAGAACAAATTTGTTTTTGGGGTGGTTACAAATCCGTATTTTGGTCGATTTTCTATAGACTTTGGCTAATGGGTTATATCTGTAATGTTATATATGTATTGAACGTCTGCTAATCGCTATACGTCGATTAGTGGGGGTTATACATATCTGTGATCTGTAATGTTGATGGATTGTGTATATGAATTCGTTGGATTGTCGCGGATGAATAGCTGGGGGGAATTGTGAGATGAGAGTTTTGTTTATCTTTCAATTCTTATAATATGTAAATTGATGTATTATTATTTGTATGGCCGCACAACCGGGTCGGGGTTGTAGCCGTCATTGTATAATTTCTTTTTACTGTTTTTGCTCCTAGGATAGACCCAAGGTAGGGTGCACAAACTACCGGGTACCTCAAAGTGCCGAGTGGCCTACTCACGTCGTTGAGGGAGGTTGCTTCACTTCGGATACTTGGCGGGTAGTTTGCCGCACCCGTAGGGGTCTAGGATGGGGTTTGGCTATTCATCGCGACCGTATAATCCGCTCTTCGTTACAGGCTCGTACGAATTGCGGATTCCTAGTATATCCAATGTATTTATCTATGATCTGGAATGGCTATCATTGCGTGTGACGAATGTTTATATATATCTATATGATATTCATTTAGGCGTTGCTTATATTTTGCGTCCGCGCTAGTCCAGCCCCCGCTCTGTCGTTAGTTAAGTAACCTAATGGGTGATGACGGGACCTCGTGGCGAATGCGGATGGCATAAGCGTACGTCATATTTTCGTTGTTTTCTGCAATGGTAGGATTAATTGATGGGACGCATTAAAGTTAATGCAAGAAAAATAAACCAAAGTAAAAGTCATTGGAACACTTTCAAAAACCACTCGGTTTCTTTTCGAAATAACTTTTAAACGCGGAGCTTAAACCACTCCTTTTAAAAGCTATCTCGTTCCATCGATTATATCAAGTTCACTACGTTCACGGTTTCGCCAAAACCATTCGTAGCCCTCCGTCATTTCACATGGATGGTCAATAGTATCCAAGCTATGTTTGTTGGCCAAAGTCAAGGCATAGTGATTGGTAGCTATTGGGTATTCATGTGCAGCATAGATAGATGTGTTGGTTTGGGACAGTCGTACTGCCTTGTTGGCCAAAGTCAAGGGTAGGTGCGGGTGGGTTCAAATTAACCTGGAGAATGACGGGTAGAACTTGACATGTGACTTATGATTTGTTGGCCAAAGTCAAGGTCATAAGAGCATGGGGCAAAAATCCACATCGGGAGTTTCAAAAGAACTGAAACTTGCTAGAGCTGCATACCATTTGGAGTGTGATGATTCTGGTAGGATTCCTTCAGTTTTGTCACGCAATGATATTTGGATCCCGATCCTACTGTGAGTATATGCTACTCCTCAGGAAAATTCTCGCTTAACGATCAATGCTATAAACCTAGTAGGTGTCTAGAAAGGTGTTAGCGGGGGTGCGCCCCTAGGGAAAAGAGGATATTTAATTAAGGAACTTCGCGAAAGCGTTGGAAAACCTCCCGCAAAGTACCGACACTAGCCTGGCTGAACGGTTAAGCAAGTATTATACGGTAAGATTGATCCTGACTAATTCTTCCTTTTTGGTTTGAGAAGAGATTCGAGAGACAGTGGGAACCATCCTGTTTAGACAAATTAAAAACCACTATAAACTTGCAAGAGCATCATGCTAAAGTGTTTCTTCTCTCTCTCCTAATTGCAGCGACCAAACATCATGACTGAACTTAAGTTACTACTAGATAAAAACATACTGACTGTAACGTTTTGAAAATCGTTTCGCTGAAATTTCGGAAAATCGGTAAAATAAGGGGGTTTTCTGTAAAAAATCAAAATACAAATATCTTTATTATAAAATTAAATATACATATTCTAGCAATGTAATTGCTAGTATTTGGTGTTTATTGAGCCACAGGTGAAATTTCAAATTTTCTGAAAAATTTACCGAAATTAATTATTTTAATATTATTTTACGCCGTCACTAATACATTTAATTAGGGAAAATTACAAATTGGAATGGGTTGATACAAATTTTATAATTCATGACACACTAAACTGATTTGTAAAATATTATTTCTGAAACGAAATGGTTTGCCAAAACGGTTTGGAAAATATCGAGAGAAAAAAGGCTTAAATAGTGAAATTAGTGTAAATAGATGTTGGGATATATCATTTATCATTTTTTCCTCACCCACACTCACCCACACCCTCTCTCCTCTCCCCAAATCAGCAGCCCAAGTTTCCCCCTCCTCATTTCCCCACTTGTTTTGTCCAAAAGAAATGAAAAGAAAAAGGAAATGAAAGAATAAAAGAATATATAAGTATGGGCTTTGACCTTGGGTTGACTTGATATCATTTTCCCCACTTGACTCTCTCTCCTCTCTCCCACAACTCCTGGCCAAGCTCCCCTCCTCCAACAGCAGCAGCCCACTCTTTTTCCTCACCTCATTTCACACCCAAATCCAATCAAAAATGCTTCAAAATCAACACAAAAATCCCACAAAATAAAAATCCAACTCCTACCCATTTTTCCTTAGTCTCTCAAGCATGGATTTTGGTGAAAAGTTTTCAAATTGGAGGTCAAGATTTTCAT
The DNA here is from genome assembly GCA_030015575.1 of Agapanthus africanus. Taxonomy (NCBI): domain Eukaryota; kingdom Viridiplantae; phylum Streptophyta; class Magnoliopsida; order Asparagales; family Amaryllidaceae; genus Agapanthus; species Agapanthus africanus. Next base: position 112,376,071 of record JASDDO010000029.1, read on the forward strand.
GCTAGATCTCAAATCTTGTGAGGTATAAATCTTGACCTTTTGTTAAATTGTTGTTTGAATACTTTAAATCAAGCATAATTAGTTAATAGTTTGGGTTTAATTGAATGTTTTGAAAAATATAGTAAGGGTTTGTGATTTCAATTAGGGTTTTAATTATATCATTAGGGAAGCAAGGTTTAGTTTAACATCTTAATGTATGTAAAACCTAGTTTGGTTGATTAAATTGCACTTGTTATTTGTAATTTGTCTAAATTGCTTAAATTGCAAACTAGGTTTTTGTAAACTATGAATTTGATTAAGAGAAAAATGTGATTAGGTTTTTCATGACTTTATTAACATTTTAAATTGTAGTTCAATGCTTTAGGTCATGCAAATCCAAGCTAGATTGTTGTTAGTGCATTTTTGCTATAAAATTGTTAAAGTTGGTTATGTATGCAAACTAGATTTTTGAGATTGATATTAAGAGTTAAGTTTAAAATCTAATTTTCATTGGTATAACTTAATTAAGATGTTTAGAGAGCTTTATGGCCGCTAGATTTGTTTAAACGTCGATTTTTGTACTAAAACGGTAAATTTTTGCTTGCTAGATTTTCGGAAAAATGGCTTTTAAAGTGAGTTTGGGGTTTTTGTAAGTTTTAACCCATTTTATATTATAATTAGTGTTCGTGAATGTGCAAATGAGTGTGATTGGGTTTTTCTCGATGGTTTGATGTTTGTACATCGACATCGAGGGTTGGTTTGGCTATTCGTGCATGCGTAGGCGATAGGTTTTGACCTATGCGTGATACGCGTGCCGATTTGATTTTCCTATGCCGTTTCGATTTCGAATTTGGATTTTAATTCGATACGGTGCGTTATGATATGTAGGTACCCCATGTAGACTTTGAGACGACAAGCAAGCGCGTGGCGATGTCGGCACCGGCGAGCGAGGACCGGGTGAGTAGATTTATATCTACGGGGAGAAGTCGGGTGGATGGCGTATAGCACCCCCGCAGTTCGTGGTGATGTATATGAATACGTATACACACATATATTGATTTTATAATGTTTGAGTTTATTAATGTTAAAGATGGATATTTTGTGTGTTTGGATTGGTTTAATGTTGCGAAACCCTAGAGTAGTGGTTGCACCACACGTACACACACACCCATACTTGCACACATTCTTTTTTCATATGTGCGTATAGGGGAATATATTTTTATATGTTCACATGGGTATGGGACTATGTGTTCATATACTGGATTTGAGGATAGTATTTGGGATTTGAGGTGAGTCGATGAGATTGATTTGAGACCGTGAGATCGGTGATATGACAGGGTTCGTATTTAATATACGACCTGATGTTTTAGCGGGTCCTTTAACGTAGTTTTCATACACGTGCATGCATACTTAGGTGGTATCAGTATTGTACTAGACAGAGATCAGTACCCGGATTAGGATCTTTGATAAAGAAGATACCAGATGAATAGTATGATGAATGTGATATTGACCCGTACCCAGATTTGGGTATGCCGTACGACGGATTACGTATGAGCTATATATTGATGATTGATACGCACTCTTTACTTGGGATGTCTGATTATAGATATGGTATCGGATATGATATTATTGAGGTGGGATCACCGACTATACATATACAGGTATGTATATGTATCGACTCAGATGTTAGGCGGCTTCCTTACCTGTAGTTCAGCTTGTTAGTTCAGCCGTATAGTTTAGTGTAGTTGTTAGAGTAGATTAGACTCCTGCCTATCTCAAACTAACGGATCGTGGGTATTTTAAAAGACAGGTCAAGGGATTTTACGGATATTTCAAAAGGCGTATCTTTTCTTAAAACCACCGTAGCCCTTATTTTCAAAACCCCACGATTCGTGTTATTTCAAATGGCACCATTGTGTAGTATTTAGCTCCCGCTCATTATTGTTGTTCGCTCCGCATCGCATGCTTATATTATGATTCATATTCTACTGTTGATATCATGTTGTTAGGACACTAGCACCATTACCGATGATGCGTATATACCACGTACACTTACTTGCCGGCTTACACACATGTTCATCGGTAATTGCCATGTCACGTACACTTAGAGAATATTATTGCTTGATTTAGCTTGTTAGCTAGTAGTTTGACATGATATTAGTGTACTTGCCTTATATGCCAGCTTAGATATTGTAGTTATTACTTTTCACTTCATGCATACTGTTATTCATTGTTATGCCGCATTCATGGATTCTCATGCCTATATTCGTGGTTTTACAAGCTATTGATGATTTGGATTCGGATTTCCATGAAATTTTCTGGATTTGGGGGGGGGGAAACCGTAAAACTTATATAAACTGCTTTCTCTCTTTTTAAATAAAAAGTGCGGTTTTTCCCATGATGTATGAGTCGTCCACAATGAGTTTGCTGATGGATTTCGAGACCCGATTCGAGGAGTGGAGGAACCGTTTCGGGTACATGGTGGGCCCGGTGCGGTATCCCGGGGCAAGAGGATCGTGTTGTTGACGTTGAGCCTGGCAGGGGAGCACTACCGACCGGTGATTTTACCCGACGCGTCGGATATCCGGAGGATACCGTCGTGGTCTTGAGATGGATGGTAGGGGCCGGTCTGGACTGACGGCGCCCTAGATATTGTGATTGAGACATTAAGATTTTGAGATATTGAGGTACAGAGATTGTGACACAGAGATATCGAGATATTTGGACACTTGTTTTGTGTCGATGCTGGGCACTGTTTTATGCTGATTTCATTTATGGTAACCCATTTTTAAAATACAGAAATATCACTAAATTATGAAAGCAGTTTCTTTAGTACATGTATTCTGTTTTCATGCATTCATACATCATCCATATGATATATTGCTACCTGAGGCACTGACACGGACACATGGGATTACACTTGGGTTAAACTTTTACCCTAATCATTGTTAGGCTGCGTGTTATATATATTTGAGGATTTATTATGATCGTTGACCTAGGATTGCATTGTTCATGCGGTTTCTGTTCGTAGATGTTTTTCTATTCACGAGTTGGCAACTCACCCCCATTGTGCCACAGTTTCTTGCAGGTTTTGCCGTACAGGTTTCATTACGGCTTGCTGACACTGCTTCTTTTCGGGTGACTTGCTAGTAGATGGGTTTATTTGTATCGTACCCATCATTATACCTTGTATATTATTACATTGTTGTATCTAGAAGTTCCATCAACCAAACATGTATTTATTTTTGAGATAGAGACCAGTGATGTTATTCTTTCGACCTTAGAGTCGCGCTTTATATTTCTGTGGATTTCTTGTGGTTTTGAGTTTCATTTTGAGTTTTTGATCCTCGCCCTTAGCGTTGTATATTATATTGCTTGTGTAGTTGTGACCGTCGATTGACGAAGAGCTAGCTCCCGCTTGTGGATGCCTTTTATTGATTTCGTATACTATTCATGTTGTATCCCGTTTGGGGGCCTGTATTTACAAAGGAGACTCTGCCGAAATTTTCAGGAAATATTTGATGTTTTTTAAAAAAACACATAATTCGGCTTATGCTAATAAACTACTTGATTTTAAATTGGTTTTCCTTCACTCTACTACTTTTCTTGGTTTGGATTTCTGGGTTTTCGGCTTACTTAGATTACGTACGCCTCGAGATGTTTCGTAGTTTAAGTGCCGGTCATGTTCCGTACTTTCGGGACGTGACAAAGTTGGTATCAGAGCGTTAGGTTTTACCTTCGGAGCATAGGATGACTCTTGGTTGATGGAATAGGTGACTAAAGTAGAGTGACGTACCGTAGGTATGTTCCGCGGCATACTTACGATACATTACTCCACTTAAGAAGCCTTAGGATGTACATTTCTTTGTTCAGTATTATATTCATTCCTGGTCTAGCTTCATCGGTACCAGTTATGGTTTTGCTGCAACGATTACGGGCAGGGAGAGCTACGACTAGAGTTGCGGTCAGGACGAGCTCGTCACGGACGAGGACTGACCAGGGCGTAATTCCGGCGACACGCGATTGCGGAGATGTGTCTTTTACTGTGTTTTCGCGCCATGAGCGTTTGGCGGATCGCCTTTACGAGATTTTTCGGACGTGCCGATCAGTACCGGAGGATTGAGCCAATGATAGAGGCCAGCCAGATTTTGATGACCGTTGGCGTATTGCTTACTCCTGATGATTGAGGCACTGTTCAGCGTGCAGACGAATGAGCCAGTCATTGCTGCGAACGACGAGATATCGCCCCAGATGTTGGAGCTATTGCAGTACGAGTTGTACTAAGAGATGATAGAAGGTCGCTAGTCACTAAGGATGAATGACTAGGACATGTGGTTCGTTCGCTACCCTGATGCGAGGTCATCAGATAGATTGATTCCAGCTAGAGACGACTTCACGCGGAGACGTTGAGAGTCAACAGAGACGATCGAATGTCAGCAACCTATTATTCCAAGTTTAAAGTATTAGGAAAGACATGCAGGCAATTCTATGGACCCTCTAGAAGAATGAAACCCTAACTCAACTTAATGACCGTGTGAAAGCCTTTGAACCTTAGGGTTTGCGGCAGTTCCGCGGCGCCATTAGTGAGGCTTGGGTTTGCCCTTCTATGGCTGGACCATCGATGCTGTGGTACGTACTCGATACTGTTAAACTGTACCCAAGATGTTGAGCTCTTGGGGGATTATGAGGTTTTGACAAATCGATCGGATGGTTCGACTTCATTCGGATGCCCGGTGGTGAGATGCATTTCTTGGGAGACTCCAGATACGAGGATAGCCGTAGGAGCTCAGTCCATGCAGCCACGACGAGACGAGTCCGAAGTAGTCGACATTAAAGAATGTGGAGTAAGAGGTTCGTAGGAGATCTTGATGAGACGACGTTCCACTCCGCTGACATCAGAGATGCGATACGCATGGTAAGGCATTGTACTTGGATATACCTTCCAGAAGGAGTCGCGATGAGTATGCTGCCGTTACGGAACGAGAACAGATCTAGTAAGGGACGATGACTTCCGGACAGTTCGTCAGAGACGAGATTTGGGAGAGATTTTGACAGGACCTTTCTGGAATGAATTACGAGAAGATTTAGACCCAGGAGTGGTCATGTTACGCACACCGGCAGGCCAGAGTTCAGAATCGTCGACGAGACATGTTATGGGTGACCACGACAGTTGGCCAGAGGTTCTTAGAGGCAGTGCTTGAGCGGGGACAATTCCGCCATATTTGATTTCGGTATTTTGGGCGATTTATTCGCATGATTGATTTTGATGATTGAGTTCATGATATTTGTTTTCATGCACCATGGTTGCACCTACTGAGTATTTACGATTTTTGCACAGTTGTTGCACTTGAGATAGTTTTCGTGCCTTGGTTTCTCATGTTTGCGATTATATGGATTTCATACAGTTGAGTTGATTTGTGCGTATATACGCATACGATTTGGTTTTTGCACTCGGTATAGTTCCTATATGTTTGCAGTGCAATGTACGCATTTTGTGCACTTAGATGCACTGGACTTCGGTTTCGATTGTGATGCTCGATGTTGGTTTTGTGCACCTTGTGCACCTGATTGGATTTTGCGCATGTTCGGCGCTTGATAATGGATTTCATGATTTCGTGCATGATAGATGCACCTGCCTTGGATTTTCGCGCATGTTGAGCGCATGTTTTGAGATGCGATTTTGGTGCACACCAGATGCACTAAATCGAGATTCTTCGTGCGTGTCAGATGCACCTATCTTTGCTGTCAGGCACACACGTTGCCTATAACAAATATTGTGTGCACACCCGATGCACTTAGATGTTGTTTCTGTGCGCGTGTATGGCACATATATGGATTTTGATTTTTGTGCGCACCAGACGCACGTAGTATTCATATGCGTATTTTGGGATTGATTTCTTATAGAGCAGTACGTTTTTATGACATTTGCTATGTGTTTTCGTACTGAGCAGGACTAGTCAGAGGACATTACCTGAATGTATTTTGCATGCATTGATAGCTATCGAAGGGAATTCCAAAAGCGAGCTATAGTCTCAGTATTTATCTACGTGTCTGATATGACACGAAACGTTTAAAATAAGGAAACCCTTCTAAATTGTTTCCAAAACGGCGGAACGTACATTTTAAACAAAAGGTATATATGTATATGGTTATTTTCTTATGATAGACGTCCGCCACTGTGCAGTGTTATGCGCATTGCACAGCGACTTTAAAAGATTTGGCATGCATTTCCTTCAGATATTTACATATATAGATTTGATATTTACGTGTATAGTTTCGAGTTATATCATATTGGTTTTGGTATTGGATTTGACATTTGTGTCTTTACCATGACTCCAATGATTGTGGGATGCTTGACGGAGTTTTGATTTTGAGTTATATGCTCATTTTCATGCGCATGCGCTGCGCTACGATTTGTTTTATATATTTACGATTTCGGAGCCCCGACGACTTGATGGTTTTGCTTAGATGTTTTAGTATTTGGGCGGAGTTTTAATTTAAATTCGGGGACTGAATTTCTTTAAGGGGGAAGATTGTAACGTTTTGAAAATCGTTTCGGTGAAATTTCGGAAATCGGTAAAATAAAGTGGTTTTCTGTAAAAAGTCAAAATACAAATATCTTTATTATAAAATTAAATATACATATTCTAGCTATGTAATTGCTAGTATTTGGTGTTTATTGAGCCACTGGTGAATTTTCAAATTTTCTGAAAAATTTTCCGAAATTAATTATTTTAATATTATTTTAAGCCGTCACTAATACATTTAATTAGGGGAAATTACAAATTGGAATGGGTTGATACAAATTTTATAATTCATGACACACTAAACTGATTTGTAAAATATTATTTCTGAAACGAAATGGTTTGCCAAAACGGTTTGGAAAATATTGAGGAAAAAAAAGGCTTAAATAGTGAAATTAGTGTAAATAGATGTTGGGATATATCATTTATCATTTTTCCCTCACCCACACTCACCCACACCCTTTCTCCTCTCCCCAAATCAGCAGCCCAAGTTCCCCCCTCCTCATTTCCCCACTTGTTTTGCCCAAAAGAAATGAAAAGAAAAAGGAAATGAAAGAATAAAAGAATATATAAGTATGGGCTTTGACCATGGGTTGACTTGATATCATTTTCCCCACTTGACCCTCTCTCCTCTCTCCCACGACTCCTGGCCGAGCTCCCCTACTCCAACAGCAGCAGCCCACTCTTTTTCCTCACCTCATTTCACACCCAAATCCAATAAAAAAATGCTTCAAAATCAACACAAAATTCCCACAAAATAAAAATCCAACTCCTACCCAGTTTTCCTTAGCCTCTCAAGCATGGATTTTGGTGAAAAGTTTTCAAATTGGAGGTCAAGATTTTTATGCTAGATCTCAAATCTTGTGAGGTATAAATCTTGACCTTTTGTTAAATTGTTGTTTGAATACTTTAAATCAAGCATAATTAGTTAATAGTTTGGGTTTAATTGAATGTTTTGAAAAATATAGTAAGGGCTTGTGATTTCAATTAGGGTTTTTATTATATCATTAGGGATGCAAGGTTTAGTTTAACATCTTAATGTATGTAAAACCTAGTTTGGTTGATTAAATTGCACTTGTTATTTGTAATTTGTCTAAATTACTTAAATTGCAAACTAGGTTTTTGTAAATTATAAATTTGATTAAGAGAAAAATATGATTAGGTTTTTCATGAATTTATTAACATTTTAAATTGTAGTTCAATGCTTTAGGTCATGCAAATCCAAGCTAGATTGTTGTTAGTGCATTTTTGCTATAAAATTGTTAAAATTGGTTATGTATGCAAACTAGATTTTTGAGATTGATATTAAGAGTTAAGTTTAAAATCTAATTATCATTGGTATGACTTAATTAAGATGTTTAGTGAGCTTTATGGCCGCTAGATTTGTTTAAACGTCGAGTTTTGTACTAAAACGGTAAATTTTTGCTTGCTAGATTTTCGGAAAAATGGCTTTTAAAGTGAGTTTGGGGTTTTTGTAAGTTTTAACCCATTTTATATTATAATTAGTGTTCGTGAATGTGTAAATGAGTATGATTGGGTTTTTCTCGATGGTTTGATATTTGTACATCGACATCGAGAGTTGGTTTGGCTATTCGTGCATGCGTAGGCGATAGGTTTTGACCTATGCGTGATACGCGTGCCGATTTGATTTTCCTATGCCGTTTCGATTTCGAATTTGGATTTTAATGCGATACGGTGCGTTATGATATGTATGTACCCCATGTAGACTTCGAAACGACAAGCAAGTGCGTGGCGACGTCGGCACCGGCGAGCGAGGATCAGGTGAGTAGATTTATATCTACGGGGAGAAGTCGGGTGGATGGCGTATAGGACCCCCGCAGTTGTGGTGATGTATATGAATACGTATACACACATATATTGATTTTATATTGTTTGAGTTTATTAATGTTAAAGATGGATATTTGGTGTATTTGGATTGGTTTAATGTTGCGAAACCCTAGAGTAGTGGTTGCACTACACGTACAAACACACACCCATACTTGCAAACATTCTTCTTTCATATGTGCGTATAGGGGAATATATTTTTATATGTTCACATGGGTATGGGACTATGTGTTCATATACTGGATTTGAGGATAGTATTTGGGATTTGAGGTGAGTCGATGAGATTGATTTGAGACCGTGAGATCGGTGATATGACAGGGTTCGTATTTGATATACGACCTGATGTTTTAGCGGGTCCTTTAACGTAGTTTTCACACACGTGCATGCATACATAGGTGGTATCAGTATTGTACTAGACAGAGATCAGTACCCTGGTTTGGATCTTTGATAAAGAAGATACCAGATGAATAGTATGATGAATGTGATATTGACCCGTACCCAGATTTAGGGATGCCGTACGACTGATTTACGTACGAGCTGTATATTGATGATTGATCCGCACTCTTTACTTGGGATGTCTGATTATAGATATGGTATCGGATATGATATTATTGAGGCGGGATCACCGACTATACATATACAGGTATGTATATGTATCGACTCAGATATTAGGCGGTTTCCTTACCTGTAGTTCAGGTTGTTAGTTCAGACGTATAGTTTAGTGTAGTTGTTAGACTAGATTAGACTCCTGCCTATTTCAAACTAACGGATCGTGGGTATTTTAAAAGACAGGTCAAGGGATTTTACGGATATTTCAAAAGGCGTATCTTTTCTTAAAACCACCGTAGCCCTTATCTTCAAAACCCCACGATTCGTGTTATTTCAAATGGCACCATTGTGTAGTATTTAGCTCCCGCTCATTATTGTTGTTTGCTCCGCATCGCATGCTTATATTATGATTCATATTCTATTGTTGATATCATGTTGTTAGGACACCAGCACCATTACCGATGATGCGTATGTACCACGTACACTTACTTGCCGGCTCACACACATCTTCATCGGTAATTGCCATGTCACGTACACTTAGAGAATATTATTGCTTGATTTAGCTTGTTAGCTAGTAGTTTGACATGATATTAGTGTACTTGCCTTATATGCCAGCTTAGATATTGTAGTTATTACTTGTCACTTCATGCATACTGTTATTCATTGTTATGCCGCATTCATGGATTCGCATGCCTATATTCATGGTTTTACATGCTATTGATGATCTGGATTTGGATTTCCATGAGATTTTCTGGATTTGGGGGGGGGGGAACCGCAAAACTTATATAAACTGCTTTCTCTCTTTTTAAATAAAAAGTGCAGTTTTTCCGATGATGTATGAGTCGTCCACCATGAGTTTGCTGATGGATTTCGAGACCTGATTCGAGGAGTGGAGGAACCGTTTCGGGTACATGGTGGGCCCGGTGCGGTACCCAGGGGCAAAAGGATCGTGTTGTTGACGTTGAGCCTGGCAGGGGAGCACTACCGACCGGTGATTTTACCCGACGCGTCGGATATCCGGAGGATACCGTCGTGGTCTTGAGATCGATGGTAGGGGCCGGTTTGGACTGACGGCGCCCTAGATATTGTGATTGAGATATTGAGATTTTGAGATATTGAGGTACAGAGATTGTGATACAGAGATATCGAGATATTTGGACACTTGTTTTGTGTCGATGCTGGGCACTGTTTTATGCTGATTTCATTTATGGTACCTCATTTTTAAAATACAGAAATCTCACTAAATTATGAAAGCAGTTTCTTTAGTACATGTATTCTGTTTTCATGCATTCATACATCATCCATATGATTTATTGCTACCTGAGGCACTGACACGGACACATGGGATTACACTTGGGTTAGAATTTTACCCTAATCATTGTTAGGCTGCATGTTATATATATTTGACGATTTATTATGATCGTTGACCTAGGATTGCGTTGTTCATGCGGTTTCTGTTCGTAGATGTTTTTCTATTCACGAGTTGGCAACTCACCCCCGTTGTGCCACAGTTTCTTGCAGGTTTTGCCGTACAGGTTTCATTACGGCTTGCTGGCACTGCTTCTTTTCGGGTGACTTGCTAGTAGGTGGGTTTATTTGTATCGTACCCATCATTATACCTTGTATATTATTACATTGTTGTATCTAGAAGTTCCATCAACCAAACATGTATTTATTTTTGAGATACAGACCAGTGATGTTATTCTTTCGACCTTAGAGTCGCGCGTTATATTTCTGTGGATTTCTTGTGGTTTTGAGTTTCCTTTTGAGTTTTTGATCCTCGCCCTTGGCATTGTATATTATATTGCTTGTGTGGTTGTGACCGTCGATTGACGAAGAGCTAGCTCCCGCTTGGGGATGCCTTTTATTGATTTCGTATACTATTCATGTTGTATCCCGTTTGGGGGCCAGTATTTACAAAGGAGACTCTGCCCAAATTTTCAGGAAATATTTGATGTTTTTAAAAAAACGCATAATTCGGCTTATGCTAATAAACTACTTGATTTTAAATTGGTTTTCCTTCACTCTACTACTTTTCTTGGTTTGGATTTATGGGTTTTCGGCTTACTTAGATTACGTACGCCTCGAGACGTTTCGTTGTTTAAGTGCCGGTCATGTTCCGTACTTTCGGGACGTGACAAAGTTGGTATCAGAACGTTAGGTTTTACCTTCGGAGCATAGGATGACCCTTGGTTGATGGAATCGGTGACTAAAGTAGAGTGACGTACCGTGGGTATGTTCCGCGACATACTTACGATACGCTACTCCACTTAAGAAGCCTTAGGATGTACATTTCTTTGTTCAGTATTATATTCATTCCTGATCTAGCCTCATCGGTACCAGTTATGGTTTTGCTGCCACGATTACGGACAGGGAGAGCTACGGCTAGAGTTGCGGTCAGCACGAGCTCGCCACGGACGAGGACTGACCAGGGCGTAATTCCGGCAACACGCGATTGCGGAGATGTGTCTTTTACTGTGTTTTCGCGCCATGAGCGTTTGGCGGATCGCCTTTACAAGATTTCTAGGACGTGCCGATCAGTACCGGAGGATTGAGCCAATGATAGAGGCCAGCCAGATTTTGATGACCGTTGGCGTATTGCTTACTCCTGATGATTGAGGCACTGTTCAGCGTGCAGACGAGTGAGCCTGTTATTGCTGCGAACGACGAGATATCACCCCAGATGTTGGAGTTATTGCAGTACGAGTTGTACTAAGAGATGATAGAAGGTCGCTAGTCACTAAGGATGAATGACTAGGACATGTTGTTCGTTCGCTACCCCGATGTGAGGTCATCAGATAGATTGATTCCAGCTAGAGACGACTTCACGCGGAGACGTTGAGAGTCGACAGAGACAATCGAATGTCAGCAACCTATTATTCCAAGTTTAAAGTGTTCGGAAAGACATGCAGGCAATTCTATGGACCTTCTAGAAGAATGAAACCCTAACTCAACTTAATGACCGTGTGAAAGCCTTTGAACCTTAGGGTTTGCGGCAGTTCCGCGGCACCATTAGTGAGGCTTGGGTTTGCCCTTCTACGGCTGGACCATCGATACTGTGGTACGTACTTGATACTGTTAAACTGTACCCAAGATGTTGAGCTCTTGGGGGATTATGAGGTTTTGACAAATCGATCGGATGGTTCGACTTCATTCGGATGCCCGGTGGTGAGATGCATTTCTTGGGAGACTCCAGATACGAGGATAGCCGTAGGAGCTCAGTCCATGCAGCCACGACGAGACGAGTCCGAAGTAGTCGACATTAAAGAAAGTGGAGTAAGAGGTTCGTACGAGATCTTGATGAGACGACGTTCCACTCCGCCGACATCAGAGATGCGATACGCATGGTAAGGCATTGTACTTGGATACACCTTCCAGAAGGAGCCGCGATGAGTATGCTGCCGTTCCGGAACGAGAACAGATCTAGTAAGGGACGATGACTTCCGACTGTTCGTCAGAGACGAGATTTGGGAGAGATTTTGATAGGACCTTTCTGGAATGAATTACGAGAAGATTTAGACCCAGGAGTGGTCATGTTACGCATACCGGCAGGCCAGAGTTCAGGATCGTCGACGAGACATGTTATGGGTGACCACGACAGTTGGCCAGAGGTTCTTAGAGGCAGTGCTTGAGCGGAGACTATTCCGCCATATTTGATTTTGGTATTTTGGGCGATTTATTCGCATGATAGATTTTGATGATTCAGTTCATGATATTTGTTTTCATGCACCATGGTTGCACCTACTGAGTATTTACGATTTTTGCACAGTTGTTGCACTTGAGATAGTTTTCGTGCCTTGGTTTCTCATGTTTGCGATTATATGGATTTCATACAGTTGAGTTGATTTGTACGTATATACGCATACGATTTGGTTTTTGCACTCGGTATAGTTACCATATGTTTGCAGTGCAATGTACGCATTTTGTGCACTTAGATGCACTGGACTTCGGTTTCGATTGTGATGCTCGATGTTGGTTTTGTGCACCTTATGCACCTGATTGGATTTTGCGCATGTTCGGCGCTTGATAATGGATTTCATGATTTCGTGCATGATAGATGCACCTGCCTTGGATTTTCGCGCATGTTGAGCGCATGTTTTGAGATGCGATTTTGGTGCACACCAGATGCACTAAATCGAGATTCTTCGTGCATGTCAGATGCACCTATCTTTGCTGTCAGGCACACACGTTGCCTATAACAAATGTTGTGTGCACACCCGATGCACTTAGATGTTGTTTCTGTGTGCGTGTATGGCACATATATGGATTTTGTTTTTTGTGCGCACCAGACGCACGTAGTATTCATATGCGTATATTGGGATTGATTTCTTATAGAGCAGTACGTTTTTATGACATTTGCTATATGTTTTCGTACTGAGCCGGACTAGTCAGAGGACAGTACCTGAATGTATTTTGCATGCATTGATAGCTATCGAAGGGAATTCCAAAAGCGAGCTATAGTCTCAGTATTTATCTACGTGTCTGATATGACACGAAACGTTTAAAACAAGGAAACCCTTCTAAATTGTTTCCAAAACGGCGGAACGTACATTTTAAACAAAATGTATATATGTATATGGTTATTTTCTTATGATAGACGTCCGCCACTGTGCAGTGTTATGCGCATTGCACAGCGACTTTAAATGATTTGGCATGCATTTCCTTCAGATATTTACATATATAGATTTGATATTTATGTGTATAGTTTCGAGTTATATCATATTGGTTTTGGTATTGGATTTGACATTTGTGTCTTTACCATGACTCCAATGATTGTGGGATGCTTGACAGAGTCTTGATTTTGAGTTATATGCTCATTTTCATGCGCATGCGCTGCGCTACGATTTGTTTAATGTATTTACGATTTCGGAGCCCCGACGACTTGATGGTTTTGCTTAGATGTTTTAGTATTTGGGGGGAGTTTTAATTTAAATTCGGGGACCGAATTTCTTTAAGGGGGGAAGATTGTAACGTTTTGAAAATCGTTTCGGTGAAATTTCGGAAAATCGGTAAAATAAGGGGGTTTTCTGTAAAAAGTCAAAATACAAATATCTTTATTATAAAATTAAATATACTTATTCTAGCTATGTAATTGCTAGTATTTGGTGTTTATTGAGCCACTGGTGAAATTTCAAATTTTCTGAAAATTTTTCCGAAATTAATTATTTTAATATTATTTTAAGCCGTCACTAATACATTTAATTAGGGGAAATTACAAATTGGAATGGGTTGATACAAATTTTATAATTCATGACACACTAAACTGATATGTAAAATATTATTTCTGAAACGAAATGGTTTGCCAAAACGGTTTGGAAAATATCGAGGAAAAAAAGGCTTAAATAGTGAAATTAGTGTAAATAGATATTGGGATATATCATTTATCATTTTTCACTCATCCACACTCACCCACACCCTCTCTCCTCTCCCCAAATCAGCAGCCCAAGTTTCCCGCTCCTCATTTCCCCACTTGTTTTGCCCAAAAGAAATGAAAAGAAAAAGGAAATGAAAGAATAAAAGAATATATAAGTATGGGCTTTGACCTTGGGTTGACATGATAACATTTTCCCCACTTGACAATCTCTCCTCTCTCCCACAACTCCTGGCCGAGCTCCCCTCCTCCAACAGCAGCAGCCCACTCTTTTTCCTCACCTCATTTCACACCAAAATCCAATCAAAAATGCTTCAAAATCCACACAAGAATCCCACAAAATAAAAATCCAACTCCTACCCATTTTTCCTTAGCCTCTCAAGCATGGATTTTGGTGAAAAGTTTTCAAATTGGAGGTCAAGATTTTCATGCTAGATCTCAAATCTTGTGAGGTATAAATCTTGACCTTTTGTTAAATTGTTGTTTGAATACTTTAAATCAAGCATAATTTGTTAATAGTTTGGGTTTAATTGAATGTTTTGAAAAATATAGTAAGGGTTTGTGATTTTAATTAGGGTTTTTATTATATCATTAGGGATGCAAGGTTTAGTTTAACATCTTAATGTATGTAAAACCTAGTTTGGTTGATTAAATTGCACTTGTTATTTGTAATTTGTCTAAATTGCTTAAATTGCAAACTGGGTTTTTGTAAACTATGAATTTGATTAAGAGAAAAATGTGATTAGGTTTTTCATGACTTTATTAACATTTTAAATTTAAGTTCAATGCTTTAGTTCATGCAAATCCAAGCTAGATTGTTGTTAGTGCATTTTTGCTATAAAATGTAAGTCCACGTTGCCAACCCCGGTTCTTGCGGGGAGGCGGAAACGGTATAAAAATCATATTTTTAGCGCATGGGGCAACATGGACTAACAAAGTCGGGATCTTTTCCAAACTAAACTAGCAAGAAAGCTAAAGAGAGTTAGCTACTCGGAAAAGAGATTATACCTAACTTGAACTCCTTCTTCTTGAAACCTTTGTAGGGGTTGATGGTGCTTTCCTCGTCGCCTTCTTCCGTCAAAGATGAATCCACCTGAGGGTTCAACCTTCGGGCACTTTCTCGAACTTTGAGTGAACTAGGATCTTTGGCTTGCTAAACCTCTAACCCTAGAGTGAGTAGAGAGTGGCTTTGGGGTGTTCTTATCTCAAAGAGATGGATTCTCAACACATGAGAAGGGAGCTCCTTGAACTAGAGGAGGAGGAAGAAGAAGAGAGGAGAGAGAAGAGTTATGATAGAATGAGAGCTTTTCATTTTACAACCATAACATAATAAGAAATCAATTATCAAAAATAATAATAATAATAATAATGTAAATGAAATAGTTGATGGATGGTTTGGAATGACCATTATCATTACACACATTAAATGATTTTGCTAGAATCAAAGAGCATCTTTGATATGTAATGATGATGGTCAAACTTTCAACTATGGTCAACTAGTCCACCTTGGTCAACAAGTCAACAAACCCAACCATGACACAATTTCATTTAATCAATATTATTAATTGATATATCATAAATCCATTAGGGTTTGGAAAAAGACGACTGTCAACTGTGCATACGCACCCGTTCCGAAACCCTAATGAAAATCCTCTTCCTCCGCCTCAATCAACTGTGTATACACATCAGCATTCTTATTCCGAGGAACATGAATACTATGAGATAAAATCAACCCCAAAACATATACCAGTATCTGTCTCAAACCAGAGCCTGCTAGTAATATCTGTCCGGAGTCCAAACGTGCACAAGTGCGCAGATGAGAACGAACCCTGTCGCAAAACCATGCGACCTCTACTCTGTTTTGCCCAGAGGCGAATAGCCCTCTGTGTGGGACTCTAAAGACTCGACACTACGCTGGCAGTGGGTTTAACCACAGACCGCAAGCGGCATTAGCTGTGCGTAACGGTCCCCAGGTAGATGCCGATAAGAAGACTGACGAGGTGAACCCCATCTGAACTCTTACTGAGTCTGAATGTGACAGTCTCCGTACAGTCCGGTCTGTTCGTCTGATACGTCGCATGTCGGGCCTAGGGGGCAGTAAACGTCAGTCCCCTAATAGCGGTACAAGTCGTGTCGGAGTGAAGCCCAAAACACCCTGAGATAACACTGGAAGCCTACCAGTATATCTCGCTTGCCCTGGCCAGGTACTACTCGTGTAATGGCTCTCCTAGACACAGCGCGATGTCAACCCCCTATACCGGGAGAGACGAATCCTGTCTAACCGTCACTGCCTCCAAGTGCTTCGGGACTGCACCCAACTACCACCTGTTTGCACGACTCCTTTGAGCCGTGGTAGGGTAGTAATCAAAATACAGTGGGAACACACTCGAGGAGAAGTGCCAGTGTCAAGTCAGCGGACTAAGCTGTACTCATGTCACCTGGGAACTGATAACTGACGATAGGTATAATACCAACTTGTCAGTTCCCGACGAGTCCTGTCCAGTGTACTCGTAACCTAACGAGCACCCGCATACTATCTCAAGTACGACGTACTGACGGCTGTGGGACAGACCGTCTCCCACACTGGGATGAGAAGCGCATGCGCCAGTCTACTCCGGAGTATCGATGCCCTGTCTCGATAGTCCTGCGACTAGGGACCTGTATAAGGATGTGCTTATAGATCACCCAGCCCCTACTAGTGTGACTGCCATCACAACGCTGGTAATCGAGCAAAGATCCTAAGGGCTCCACTAATGCGTATAGGTGATATGATAAAATAAACACATGTACACATTGAAGTAGAAACAAACCAAGTAGCATACTACTATTTTGAGCAAGATTGTATATACAAGGTGAATATCCCAAGCTTCCATTAAGTAATATACAAACCAGTATGATACAGTAATGGCCTCTAGGGCATATACACTAACAATCTCCCACTTGCACTAAGGCCATGTACTGGCGTATCGAAGACCTATCATCTCGATCAGCCGCTCGAACTGTGTCTAGGGCAGGGCCTTGGTGAATGGATCTGCAGTGTTTTCTTCTGAAGCAACCCTCCGAATCTCGATCTCCTTGCGATCCAAGATCTCTCTGATCAGGTGATACCGCCTCAAGATGTGTCTGGATCTCTGATGGGACCTGGGTTCCTTCGCTAAAGCTATAGCCCCGTTGTTGTCGCAATACAGAGGTATTGGGTCAACAATGGACGGAACCACCTGAAGTTCTTTCAAGAACTTCCTCATCCAGACAGCTTCTTTTGCGGCATCAGATGCAGCGATGTACTCCGCTTCCATAGTTGAGTTAGCAACGGTCTCCTGCTTGGAACTCTTCCAGCAAACCGCCCCTCCATTGAGGGTAAAGACATAACCCGACATGGACTTGGAGTCATCCTTGTCACTCTGGAAGCTGGAGTCAGCAAAGGCCTCGAGCTGGAGGTCTTTTCCGCCATACACCAAGAACATCTTCTTAGTCCTTCTCAGGTACTTGAGAATGTTCTTTACCGCTATCCAGTGTTTCTCCCCTGGGTTTGACTGATACCGGCTTACCACACTCAATGCGTATGCTACATCTGGTCTGGTACACAACATCGCATACATTATAGAGCCTACCGCAGAAGCGTAGGGTATAATAGACATGCGATCCCTCTCCAAATCAGTCTTGGGAGACATCTCTTTGGAGAGGGTGATCCCGTGACAAGCCGGTAGATTACCGCGCTTGGAATCCTCCATACTGAATCTTTTCAGTATGGTGTCGATGTACCTTGACTGTGAAAGTCCCAACATCCTCTTAGATCTATCACGATAGATCTGGATCCCCAGAATGTAGTTGGCATCGCCCAAGTCCTTCATGGAGAACCTCTGCGATAAGAATCCTTTGACTGACTGTAGCATAGGAATATCATTTCCTATTAGGAGAATGTCATCCACGTACAAGACGAGGAAAACTACAGTTCTCCCTACAATCTTACTGTAAATGCATGGTTTATCTGGATTTTTGATAAAGTCGAATTCTTTGACAGTATCATCAAAGCAGATGTTCCAACTCCGCGATGCCTGCTTAAGTCCATAGATGGACTTTAGCAACTTGCACACTCTACCGCTGCTCCCACTCTGATTGAATCCCTCCTCCAGCTGATCCATATAGACGCACTCTTCCAAATTTCCATTTAGGAAAGCCGTCTTTACGTCCATCTGCCAGATTTCATAATCGTGGAAGGCAGCAATGGCAAGAAGGATCCGAATGGATTTCAGCATAGCCACTGGAGAAAAGGTCTCGTCATAGTCCAAGCCAGGTCTTTGACGAAAACCCTTTGCAACAAGTCTAGCTTTATAGGTCTCAACCTGTCCATCTACACCAATCTTCTTTCTGAAGATCCATTTGCAGCCTACGGGTTTTACCCCTTCTGGAGCAAAGTCCAAAGTCCAAACTTTGTTGGTGTACATGGACTCCATCTCGGCCCGCATTGCATCCAGCCATTTTACCGAGTCGCCGCTCTGGATGGCTTGCTGGAAGCTAGTAGGCTCACCATAATCCATGGTGCAATCCTCTGTATCCCCGTCTATGAGAAAACCGTAGTATCTCTCGGGCGGATGAGACTGCCTACTACTCCTGCGGAGTGGCGCTGGGATGTCCGGTTCTCTTGAGACTTCTGGTTCTTCCAAGCTTTCAGTAATAGTTTGTGGTTCTAGAATTTCTTCCAGTTCTATAGCGCTCCCACTTATCTGATTTTCTAAAAATTCAGTTTCCAAGAAGTGGGCATGCTGAGAAACAAAAACCTTTTGTTCCTCTGCGGAATAGAAAAGATACCCCCTGGAGTTCTTTGGGTATCCCACAAACTTACACAGTACTGAACGTGCCTCGAGCTTGTCCGCATGCTGCTTTTTTACAAAAGCTGGACATCCCCATATCTTAAGGTACTTAAGACAGGGTTTCTTCCTACTCCACATCTGATATGGAGTGGTAGGCATAGTCTTGGTGGGAGCCTTGTTCAAGAGATATGCAGCTGCTTCTAGCGCATAATCCCAGAAGGATCGCGGCAACTCAGCCTTACTCATCATGGAACGAACCATATCCAATAGGGTTCGATTCCGCCTTTCCGATACACCGTTGTGTTGTGGTGTGTATGGAGGAGTAAGCTGAGAGAGAATTCCATTCTCTTTTAAGTAGCCCAGAAACTCGGCATTCAAGTATTCACCACCTCGATTAGATCTCAGTGTCTTGATACTTTTGCCTGTTTGTTTTTCAACTTCATTCTTGTATTCTTGAAATTTCTCAAAGGCCTCGGATTTGTGCTTCATCAAGAAGACATGCCCATACCTAGAGAAATCATCTGTGAAAGTAATGAAGTATGAATAACCACTTCGCGCATGTGTAGACATTGGACCACACACATCACTGTGTATGAGTCCCAAGAGCTCGCTCGCTCTTTCTCCGTGTCCAGTGAACGGAGTCTTTGTCATCTTTCCCATGAGACAAGATTCACAAGTGGCATAAGACTGATACTCAAACGGATTCAAGTATCCCTCTGTATGTAACTTTCTTAACCGTGTCTCATTAATGTGACCCAGTCTACAATGCCATAAGAAAGCCTGATTTGTTTCCGGTGACTTTCTTTTAAGTGTGTTCTGGACACTGAAGATCTGAGCTTGATTCAATACGTATATCCCGTTTTGTAATGTACCTGACCCAATCAGAACTTGATTTAGGTGGATGTTAACTGCATCGCTTACAAAAGTAAAATCATATCCTTCCTTAGAAATTAAGGATACAGATATGATATTACAAGTCGCACCTGGTACATAAAAATAGTTACGCAGAATCAATATCTGCCCAGTTGTCAGTCATAGATGATATTCCCCTACGGATTTAGCATACATGCTCATTCCGTTAGCAACCCTGAGAGTCATATCACCTTTCCTGATAACCCTATGGTTTCTCAGAGCCTGTAACGAATTACAGATATGAGATCCTGATCCGGTATCCAATACCAAGGAAGTAGGGTTAACTGACATACAGTTCTCTATTACAAACACACCCGAAGCCGAAGCCACAACATGCTTCGAATTCTGGCTACTGGCTTTGCAAGCCCTGCAATCCTTCTGTCCATGTTCATTCCCGCAACAATAGTAACATCCCTCTTTTACTGCATCCATTCCCGAAACTTCTGCCCTTCTCTTTCTTTCTACTTCCCAGGTTTCCTTCAGGGTAGTAGGTAGAGACTGTTGAACCAAGTCAGCATCTGACCCGTTCTTCAACGTGGTCTTCAGGTCCGAGAGCTCAAAAGAGCTGGTCTCTGTAAGGACGTTGTCCCCTACAGATGACCCGATAGCCAACCTCGCTGGAAGCAATTCGTTCGAGGTCTCATATCTTGCGATACGAGATTGCTCTCCATATAAAACTTTGTTATGGAGGAAGATAGAAGCGGAGTCCATCTTCTCGTGCCGCCTCTGGTATATACCATCAACTGAGGCAAACACGAGGCACTTGGCTTTCGCACAGTCTTCTTCCGATGTCCTACGGATATCAATATCCGTGACAGGGGAAACTGGACCTGAGACGGCAGGGGTTGGATCAGTCAAGAGGTGTCCCAGCTTGTCCTGGGCAATGGACATCTGGACAGACCCTTGCCTGTCAAAACAGTCAGATTCAGTCATTTTATCATCTAGATGTAACCTAGGTGTGGTCATGGGGTCGCTGCAATTAAGAGAGAGAGAAGAAAACACTTAGCATGATACTCTTGCAAGTTTAGACTGGTTTTTAATTTGTCTAAACAGGATGGCTCCCACTGTCTCTCGAATCCCTCCATAAACCATAAAGGAAGAATTAGCCGGGATCAATCCCACCGCACAATACTTGCTTAACCGTTCAGCCAGGCCAGTGTCGGTACTTCGAGGGAGGTTTTCCAACGCTTTCGCGAAGTTCCTTAATTTAAGAACCTCTTTTCCCTGGGGGCGTAGCCCCGCTAACACCTTTCTTGACACCTACTAGGTTTATAGCATTGATCGTTTAGTGAGAAATTTCCCGAGGAGTAGCATATACTCACAGTAGGATCAAGATCCAAATATCATTGCGTGACGAAAATGAAGGAATCCTACCATAATCATCACACTCCAAATGGTATGCCAATCTAGCAAGTTTCAGTACTTATGAAACTCCCGATGTGGATTTTTGCCCCATGCTCTTATGACCTTGACGAAGGTCAACAAATCATAAGTCACATGTCAAGTTCTGCCCGTCATTTTCCAGGTTAATTTGAACCCACCCGTATATACCCTTGACGAAGGTCAACAAGGTAATACGACTGTCCCAAACCAACGCATCTATCTATCCTACATATGAACACCCAACAGCTACCAATCACTATGCCTTGACAAAGGTCAACAAACATAGCTTGAATACTATTGAATATTCATACGAAACGACGGAGGGCTACGAATGGTTTTGGCTAAACCGTGAACGTAGTGAACTTGATATGATCGATGGAACGAGATAGCTTTTAAAAGGAGTGGCTCAAGCTTCGCATTTAAAAGTTGGTTTTGAAAAGAACCGAGTGGTTTTTCGAAAGTGTTCCAACGACGTTTGCTTGGTTTATTATCTTGCATTAGTTCTTTTAATGCGTGATATTCTTGCATTAGTTCTTTTAATGCATCCCATCATTTAATCCTACCATTGCAGAAAACAGCCAAAATATGACGTACGCTTATGCCATTCGCATTCGCCACGGGGCCCCGTCATCACCCGTTAGGTTACTTGACTAACGACAGAGCGGGGGCTGGGCTAGCGCGGCTGTAAAACATAAGCAACGCCTAAATAGTTATAAATATATAGCAATGATAGACATTATAGATCACAGATGAATACATTGGATATACTAGGAATCCGCAATCCTTTCGAGCCTGCAACGAAAAGCGGATTACACGGCCGCGGTGAATAGCCAATACCCCACCCAAGACCCCTACGGGTGCGGCAAACTACCCGCTAAGTACCCGAAGAGGAGCAACCTCCCTCAACGCCGTGAGTAGGCCACTAGGCACTTCGAGATACCCGGTAGTTTGTGCACCCCTCCATGGGTCTATCCTAGGAGCAAAAACAGTAAAAAGAATTATACAATGACGGCTACAACCCCGACCCGGTTGTGCGGCCATACAAATAATAATATTACATCAATTTACATTTTACAATGAATGAAAGAAAAAGAAACACTCATCTCAAATCCACCCCGGCTATTCACCCGCGACAGTCCAACGCATTCATATACACAAACCATCATCAAACACAGATCACTGATATGTATAACCCCGACTAATCGACATATAGCGATTAGCCGACGTTCAATACATATAAACATCACATATATAACCATTATAGTCAAACTGTAGTGAAGTTCGATAAAAATACGGATTTATAGGCCCCCAAAAACAAATTTCTTTTCTGGAAAACCTGGGCACAAATAAACCAACTGAAAAATCCCAAAACCATACCAGAAGAACACTGCACAAAACCCGATAACGAGAGGATCCCAAACGGCGGCGGTTCCGCGGCAAATGCAAACCTATAGCCGCGGAACCGCGGTGGTTTGAGGGAATCAGGCAACCGTTTTTGGTGGGTGTTTTCACAAAACCCTGAGCCGATTTTAGGAGTAAAACTTTTTATTTTTAGAGCACAAAAAATTTCAACAGAAAGTTAGGGTTTTGATTTTCTGGTTTTTTCGATTTTTCCGATCGAACTTCCATACACTTTACTACTAAGCTAGTTTAAGTTTAGTAAGGCTCTGATACCACTGTAAGTTCACGTTGCCAACCCCGGTTCTTGCGGGGAGGCGGAAACGGTATAAAAATCAAATTTTTAGTGCATGGGGCAACATGGACTAACAAAGTCGGGATCTTTTCCAAACTAAACTCGCAAGAAAGCTAAAGAGAGTTAGCTACTCGGAAAAGAGATTATACCTAACTTGAACTCCTTCTTCTTGAAACCTTTGTAGGGGTTGATGGTGCTTTCCTCGTCGCCTTCTTCCGTCAAAGATGGATCCACCTGAGGGTTCAACCTTCGGGCTCTTTCTCGAACTTTGAGTGAACTAGGATCTTTGGCTTGCTAAACCTCTAACCCTAGAGTGAGTAGAGAGTGGCTTTGTGTTAGTTGTATGTATGCCCTAGAGGCCAGTATTATACAGATGTTGTATATTATATTGGATGCTTGGACATATATAGAGATGACTTTCTTGCTCGATATGATAGTATGCTATCTGGTTACTCTTTATCTTAACATGTACACTAGTCTCTTTAAACTGTCTTATAGTTACATGTTGGTAAAGCCCTTAGGATGTGTACTTGACTACCTGGACTATGATGCAGATCATACTAGTGGGGACATGGTAGTCCATAAGTACATCCTTCATGGTCCCTAGTCGTGGGTGTATCGAGACGGGGCATCGATATACCAGTGTAGACTAGCGTATACGCTTCTCGACCCATGAGATGGGCGATGGATGATCCCATATCCATTGGTGTTTGACATCAGAGATGGTGTACGGGTGCTCAGTGGAGACTGGATACACTGGACGGACTCGCCGAGAACTCCCAGATGGTATTATACCTCACGTCAGATGGCAGTTCTCAGGTGACACTTGTACAGGTTAGTCTGTAGACCCGAGATCGTCATAGAGTCTTGTGTGATTCCCACTGTGCTTTGATCTCCACCTTACCACGTCCATGAGGGTGTGCAAAACGGTGGTCTTTGGGTACAGTCCCGAGTCACATGGAGGCAATGAGCGATAGGAGGGGTTTCGTCTCTCCCGGTATTGGGAGTTGATGTTGCGCTGTGCTCGATTGGCCGTAACAGGGAAGTCCCTGGCCAGGGCTGATCAGAGATTTGCTGGTAAGTGTTACCAGTAGTTTCTCGACCCGTTATGAGCCTCATATCGACACGACTTATCAAGCTATTGGGGTCTGACGTTTACCACCCCTAGGTGAGATATGCGACATATCAGACGATCAGACCGGACTGTACGATAAGTGTTACTTGTTGGATTCGCAGGAGTGTGAGCGGGCTAGCTCGTCGATCTTCTGATCGCTCAATACCCGGGTGGCCGTTACGTTTAGCAGACCGCTTGCGGCTTGTGGATGCTTGATATGATCATCATCTGCTACCGGCGTATTGACGAGTCTTTAGAGTCCTACACAGAGGTTTCCTGGCTCAAGCGAAACGAAATAGGAGCGCATATGAGATATGTGCAGGACCGAGAATAATGCGTGTATGTGATACCGTATTCCATTCTCACG
This sequence comes from Agapanthus africanus, assembly GCA_030015575.1. Classification (NCBI taxonomy): domain Eukaryota; kingdom Viridiplantae; phylum Streptophyta; class Magnoliopsida; order Asparagales; family Amaryllidaceae; genus Agapanthus; species Agapanthus africanus. The sequence goes on from JASDDO010000029.1 coordinate 112,400,619, forward strand.
ATATATGTATCGAATGGTCATATTCGATATAACCTAGTTATCGAATCGAAGATCGATTCGATAAGCCGATACGTTAAATACTAGTCGGTCATGTGCGACATGACCGGATCATTGAATCAAGTGTTGATTTAATGATTTAATGTATAATTATATATTTGATATATTACTTTGCATTAACTAGTATTGGTTCGCTTTAAACGGATTTTTCTCACTTGGATTGCACATTGTATATGTGATATACTTTTGTGCACTTTTTTGTATCATGTTTGATGATACTTGATCATATGGTTAAGTGAATAGAATTAAACCATGGTAATTATGATAATTAGGGTTTTGCATATTTATTTATTCATTTATTTGTTTATTCATTTATTTGGATAAGTTTAATGAGAATGGTGGCTTTCTTTTGTCATTAGTTGAAGCTTCATGAAGCTTTGACTTCTTTAACCATTCTTGTCTTCTTGCTTAACCCTAACCCACTTAATTCACCATGGTTTATTCTCTACACTAAACCCTAGTTTAAGTTATGATAAGTATTGATTTTCTATTTCTTTTTAATAGAACTTATCATAACCATCTTCATCTTCTTCTTCTTCTTCAAGCTTGCTACTTTAATGGCAACTTGAGATCTAGTGAGAGAAATCCAAATCTAAAGTGAACCCACCTCCTATTTCTTCGTCCTCTACCTCTTGCCTAGTGGTTTTGGGTGTTTTCTTCACAAGTTTCACTACTTGGTGAAGTCGGAGCTTGAACTAGTGCAACCTCGATGTAGATCGTCTTTGACACGAAGTCAACGACCTTGCTCGCCCGTTTTCCCGATGAAGCCGACGAATGAGTCTAGGATTCATGATGGACAGCGAGAGCACACCCACGTGGAGCTAAGGAAGTGGAAATCCGGATCTACAAAGGTTGTAGCATCTAACTTCTAGTTAAATAGTTAACTAGTTTACTGTTTCGCCTAAACATCTAGTCTAAGATCCGTAGTCTAGGGTTTCTCGACACCATTTTTTTTAAATTGGCATGTTCGATGCCTTGTGAGACCTCACTAGAGTGCCTAGGAACCCTACAGTGGTATCAGAGCCTAGCTACAGCCTTAGGCGAAGTCTAGACGCAATTTGAAACCCGAACGAACCCGAAACCCTAAACCAAATGAGCTCTCTGGACATTTTACAAATATGGGGTTTTTTCCATATTAAAAATATGCAGAGAAATCAGCAGGAGAATATAAGACTTACTGTGAAATTCGATGGCATAATTCATTTAAACTGCCGCGGTTCCGCGGCACAAGCATGGCTTGTGCGGCGGTTCCGCGGCCGTACGGCCCCACTGTTCAAAAATTTTCACACAGTAATTCTTACCTTGCAGTGCTGGATTTTCTGGGAATTTTTAATAATTATTCAAGAGTTGGATTTTCTGGGGTGTTTTAGAGCTTCGGTGTTTCGATCGGGGTATCAAATTTCGTCTGTGTTTTTCCGGATAATTTATAGAATATGTTAAAAAGGTTCGACCGGATATAAATACCCAACTTTTCCCCTGTCGGGAAATTTCCAAGTGTTGGATTTTTCCGTAGTTTAACGACGTTCTAAGTAGTGCAAGTAACGCGATGGACCCTCTAGAAGACAACAAACCTTAACTCGATTATGTGACCGTCTTGAACTGCCCTTTGAACCTTCGGGTTTGGGGCAGTACGGCGTGCCACATGTGAGGCGTTGGCTTGACCCTTCTACGGCTGGACCGTTGGTACTGAGGCACGAACTGAATGTTGTTAGACTTATTTCATGTGTTGAGCTGTATCGGGAAAACTTGGGTATTCGATTGTTCGATCGGAAAGTTTAACATTTTCTGTTTATCTGGAATGTGATACAATAATTTGAATTCACAAACAGTTATGAGATAACTGACTGAATGTTATAAATTTAGCAGTTTAGTCCCATATGATATTGAAAAGAGTTTTCGATAATGAGACTAAAATGCAGGATTTATAACTGTTAGGCATGTGATGTCTAAGTATTTCATTTGATTAGGCATGTGATGTCTAAAGAAGTTGCGGATTCCAATTGTTGTAGTTTTACACTTTCTTTCCTGTGACCGTAAGTGTAGTATGTTCATATCGCCGGTTTCGTTGCTATACGTCAACGACAATTGGGGTATGCATACTTACTTACGTTGATGACATGTGATGTTATGTGTTGCTGGATATGTTATATTGGATCGTCGTGTTTGAATAGCCGGGGGTTTTTATGTGAGATGAGTGTTTTTCATTTTCATTCATGTAAAAACTTGTATGTAATATTCTTTTATTTGGGGCACTTCCAGGTAGCGGAAGTTGTCACCTTTTGTATATTATTTACTTTTCCGCATTAGGATAGACCCAAGGAGGGGAGCACAAGTAACCGGGTTCTGGGGTCCAGTGGGAGACCAACTCGAGGAGTCGAGTCCGGGTCTCCTAACCCTAGAATTGGCAGGGTTGCTTGCCGCTCTCGTAGGGGTCTAGGGGTGTGGGATTGGCTATTCATCACGACCGTGGAATCCGTGTTTTATACTGGCTCGTATTGAAAACACGGATATCCTAGTATATCCAATGTTTCATATGTTTCTTCTGCTGCGATATCTGTGATGTGATCATGAGATGTTCTGTGATGGATATAGTATATAGTATATATGATATATTATATAGACGTTACTTATGTTTTACACCCGCGCTAGCCCTGCCCTGCTCTGTCGTTAGTTACCTAACCTAACGGTGCACGAGGGGACATCGAGGCGAATGCGGATGGCATAAGTGTACGTCATATCTATCTGTGATGTTTAGGTATTTAAATGATGGGACTTCATTAATGTGATTAATGAAATAAAAGAAACCAAATGATGTTGTAGAATCAGATTTTAAAATAAAACAGGTAGCTACAGTTCTTGCTTTGCATAGCGGTATATATGATATACCCTGCACCTTATTCGATGAGGAAAGGACCGAGATCCCTTCACCGGGAGTGACTCCTTTAGCAATAACTGGCAGATGCTACACACTCGGTTTGGCTTTGATTGCTTTTAAGAGTTTTTGCTTTGCACAGTGATATATATGATATATCCCGCACCTCATTCGACGAGGAAAGGGCCGACGATCCCTTCACCGGGAGTGACCCCTTTAGCAAAACTAGAAAAGCCTCAAAATCACTCCATTTCAAAACTTCATTCGATTCTACAACGATATCAAGTTCATTACGCTCATGGTTTTTTCTGAAAGAACCCGCGTAGCCCTCCGTCATTTCAGATAGATATTATTTAGTATTCATGCTATGTTTGTTGACTTAGTCAAGGCATAGTGTATGGTAGCTAAATTATGTTTATCTGCAACAACATGAGATGTGATTGGATTAGAGCATTCACACGGCCTTGTTGACTCAGTCAAGGGTCGTACGGGTGGGTTTAATTCAATCGGGAAATGTACGGGTTGAACTTGACTTGCGATTTATGGTTTGTTGACTTAGTCAAGGTCATAGATCGCTAGGGGCAAAAGATTATCGGGAATTTCAAGTGTTGAAATTTGCAATGAGATTGCATACCTTCTATGAGATAGTTGGATCCTGATACCCACTGCGAGTAAGAGTTACTCCTGGGAGAGTTTTACACACTACAATTAGCCGATCAAGTAGGTGTCTAGAAAGGTGTCAACGGGGTTACGCGTCTGGGAAAACGAGGTTTACATTAATTAGGTTCGTGCGAAAGCACGGGGGACCTCCCTCAAAGTACCGACACTGGCCTGGCTGAAAGATTGGTGAACTTGTAGTGTGTAATTAATCCCGGCTAGTCTTTCCTTTTAAGGTTTGAAGGAAGATTTGATAAAAAGCAGTGGGAGCCATCCTGATTAGATAAGATAATAACCAATCTGATCTTGCACGAGCTTACGCTAAAGTGTTTTCTTCTCTCTCTCTCCAGGTAGCGACCATTTCATGCCTTAATCAAGATAATAATATGGATGTATTGACCGAACCCGCATGTTATACTGTGCAGGGGAACGTTGAACCCGTTCTATCTTATAAGTGTTATAAGAATGAACAGGAAACAGGAGAATATCTGGATTCTCACACCGCCCAAAAGGAGAACATGCATGTTGATGCATCATCTTCGGGTGTGTTTGTCATTGAGAACTGTTTCTCAGTTCACCCTACGTCCTGGGTATTAGATACCGGATCAGGATCCCACATATGTAAGCAGTTACATGGGCTAAGGAAAGGTAGAGAACTGGGAAAAGGTGATCATTCCGTTCAAGTAGGGAATGGGGCAAATGTTGCAGCCAAAGCAGTTGGCATATATCACCTGGTATTACCAAATGGTAATACACTAGTCCTGAATGAGTGCTATTATATACCGAACATGATGTGCAACATTATATCAATTTCTTTATTAAGTAAAGAAGGATATAATTTTGTAGTAAAGGATAATGTTATGAACATATTCCTGGATCAAAGGTTGATTGCATCAGGCTCGCTACATAATGGCATATTCATTCTCAATCAAAATACAGTCTTCAATATACAAAACACACACAAAAGGAAAAGCTCAGAAAAGAACGAATCCTTCTTGTGGCACTGTAGACTTGGCCATATCAATGAGACACGACTAGCTAAGTTGCATAAGAATGGATAGTTGAATTCATTCGAATTATCATCTTATGACACTTGCCATTCATGTCTCAAAGGAAAAATGACCAAAACTCCGTTTACGGGACACGGAGAAAGAGTTACTGAACTCTTGGGACTGGTGCATAGTGATGTATGCGGTCCAATGTCTACACACGCCAGAAATGGTTCTTCCTACTTCATTACATTCACTGACGATCTCTCTAGATACGGGCATGTGTTCCTGTTGAAACACAAGTCTGAAGCTTTTGAGAAATTCAAAGAATATAAGCACGAGGTAGAGAACCAAACGGGCAAAAGTATTAAGGTTCTTCGATCTGATCGAGGAGGTGAATACTTAAGCAGTGAATTCCTGGATTATCTAAAAGAGAATGGGATTCTCTCTCAGCTTACTCCTCCTTATACACCACAGCACAACGGTGTATCGGAACGAAGGAATCGCACCCTATTAGATATGGTGCGTTCAATGATGAGTAATGCTGAGTTACCTATTTCCTTTTGGGGGTATGCGCTTGAGACAGCCATATACCTATTGAATCTGGTTCCGTCTAAATCTGTACCTACCACACTATATGAGATATGGAGTGGGAAGAGACCATATTTTAAACGAATTAAGATATGGGGTTGTCCGGCCTATGTCAAAAAACAAAATCCGGACAAACTCGAGGCACGATCAGTCCTTTGCAAGTTTGTGGGATATCCTAAGAATTCTCAAGGATATTTTTTCTACCAAGCTGAGGAACAAAGAGTGTTTGTTGCTCAACATGCCACCTTTTTGGAAAGGGAATTTCTTGCAAAAGAAATTAATGGCAAAGAGGTAGAGCTGGAAGAGGTTCCAGCACCACAAACTGCAACTAACGATTTAGTAGAACCAGAGGATTCAGTGGTGCCCGACGTACCCCAGCCTCTCCGCCGATCTAGTAGGGTTTCTCGTCCACCTGAGAGATACTATGGTTTTCTCATTGATGGTGGCAGTGAGGATTGCATCATGGAGGATGATGACCCAACTAGCTTCGAGCAGGCCATCACGAGTGGGGACTCAGTGAAATGGCTGGATGCTATGCGGTCCGAGATGGAATCCATGTACACCAACAAAGTATGGACTTTGGAAGTTGCTCCTGAAGGGGTAAAACCCATTGGGAGCAAGTGGATCTTCAAGAAGAAACTTGGTGTAGATGGGAAAGTGGAAACTTTCAAAGCTAGACTTGTAGCAAAAGGTTTTCGTCAAAGACCAGGTGTGGACTATGACGAAACCTTTTCTCCAGTGGCTATGCTTAAATCCATCCGAATCATGCTTGCCATTGCTGCCTTTCATGACAACGAAATCTGGCAAATGGATGTTAAGACCGCCTTTCTAAATGGTGATTTAGAAGAGTGCGTGTACATGACTCAGCCAGAGGGCTTCGTAGACAGTGGGAGCAGCGGGAAGGTGTGCAAGCTGCTTAAATCCATTTATGGATTAAAGCAAGCATTGCGGAGTTGGAACATCTGCTTTGACGTCGTTATCAAAGAGTTTGATTTCGTCAAAAATCCAGATGAACCTTGTATCTACAAGAAGGTGGCAGAGAGTAAGGTTGTCTTCCTCGTATTGTACGTGGACGACATACTCTTGATAGGAAATGATATTCCTATGCTGCAATCGGTCAAGCTCTTCTTATCACAAAGATTCTCGATGAAAGATCTTGGTGATGCCTCCTGCATATTGGGAATCAGGATCTATAGAGATAGATCCAAAAGGATTTTGGGATTGTCCCAATCCAGGTACATTGACACCATACTAAAGAGGTTTAGTATGGAAGAGTCCAAGCGTGGGAACTTGCCCACGATCTCTGGAGTCACTCTCTCCAAAGAGATGTCTCCCAAGACTGATTTGGAGAGAGCTCGCATGCAAGGGATACCCTATGCTTCGGCAGTAGGCTCTATCATGTATGCGATGCTATGTACCAGACCTGATGTAGCATACTCACTAAGTGTAGTGAGCAGGTATCAAGCTGATCCTGGAGAGAATCACTGGACAGCTGTGAAGAGCATTCTCAAGTACTTGCGAAGGACTAGAGATATGTTCTTGGTGAATGGTAACGGAGAGCTCCAATTGGAGTCCTTTACCGATTCGAGCTTCCAGAGTGATAAAGACGACTCTAAGTCGCAGTCAGGCTTTGTCTTTACCCTTTACGGAGGGGCGGTTAGCTGGAAGAGTTCCAAGCAGGAAACCGTGGCAGACTCGACGATGGAGGCTGAATACATCGCTGCCAACGATGCTGCCAAAGAGGCTGTCTGGATCAAGAAGTTCATTACTGAACTTGGAGTGGTTCCATCCATTGAGCGTCCAATACCTTTGAATTGCGATAACAATGGAGCAGTGGCTTTGGCCAAGGAACCCAGGTCCCATCAGCGATCCAGGCATATTCTGAGGCGGTATCACCTGATCCGGGAGATAGTTGATCGCCGGGAGATCGAGGTCAGGAGGGTTGACACGAAGAACAACACGGCGGATCCACTCACGAAGGCCATTCCCCAGACACAGTTTGAGAGACTCTTCGGGATGCTCGGTATGCGATACTACAGTAGCTGGCCCTAGTGCAAGTGGGAGATTGTTAGTTGTATGTATGCCCTAGAGGCCAGTATTGTATAGATGTTGTATATTATATTGGATGCTTGGACATATATAGAGATGACTTTCTTGCTCGATATGATAGTATGCTATCTGGTTACTCTTTATCTTAACATGTACACTAGTCTCTTTAAACTGTCTTATAGTTACATGTTGGTAAAGCCCTTAGGATGTGTACTTGACTACCTGGACTATGATGCAGATCATACTAGTGGGGACATGGTAGTCCATAAGTACATCCTTCATGGTCCCTAGTCGAGGGTGTATCGAGACGGGGCATCGATATACCAGTGTAGACTAGCGTATACGCTTCTCGACCCATGAGATGGGCGATGGATGATCCCATATCCATTGGTGTTTGACATCAGAGATGGTGTACGGGTGCTCAGTGGAGACTGGGTACAATGGACGGACTCGCCGAGAACTCCCAGATGGTATTATACCTCACGTCAGATGGCAGTTCTCAGGTGACACTTGTACAGGTTAGTCTGTAGACCCGAGATCGTCATAGAGTCTTGTGTGATTCCCACTGTGCTTTGATCTCCACCTTACCACGTCCATGAGGGCGTGCAAAACGGTGGTCTTTGGGTACAGTCCCGAGTCACATGGAGGCAATGAGCGATAGGAGGGGTTTCGTCTCTCCCGGTATTGGGAGTTGATGTTGCGCTGTGCTCGATTGGCCGTAACAGGGAAGTCCCTGGCCAGGGCTGATCAGAGATTTGCTGGTAAGTGTTACCAGTAGTTTCTCGACCCGTTATGAGCCTCATATCGACACGACTTATCGAGCTATTGGGGTCTGACGTTTACCACCCCTAGGTGAGATATGCGACATATCAGACGATCAGACCGGACTGTACGATAAGTGTTACTTGTTGGATTCGCAGGAGTGTGAGCGGGCTAGCTCGTCGATCTTCTGATCGCTCAATACCCGGGTGGCCGTTACGTTTAGCAGACCACTTGCGGCTTGTGGGTGCTTGATATGATCATCATCTGCTACCGGCGTATTGACGAGTCTTTAGAGTCCTACACAGAGGTTTCCTGGCTCAAGCGAAACGAAATAGGAGCGCATATGAGATAAGTGCAGGACCGAGAATAATGCGTGTATGTGATACCGTATTCCATTCTCGCGATATATGTATCGAATGGTCATATTCGATATAACCTAGTTATCGAATCGAAGATCGATTCGATAAGCCGATACGTTAAATACTAGTCGGTCATGTGCGACATGACCGGATCATTGAATCAAGTGTTGATTTAATGATTTAATGTATAATTATATATTTGATATATTACTTTGCATTAACTAGTATTGGTTCGCTTTAAACGGATTTTTCTCACTTGGATTGCACATTGTATATGTGATATACTTTTGTGCACTTTTTTGTATCATGTTTGATGATACTTGATCATATGGTTAAGTGAATAGAATTAAACCATGGTAATTATGATAATTAGGGTTTTGCATATTTATTTATTCATTTATTGGTTTATTCATTTATTTGGATAAGTTTAATGAGAATGGTGGCTTTCTTTTGTCATTAGTTGAAGCTTCATGAAGCTTTGACTTCTTTAACCATTCTTGTCTTCTTACTTAACCCTAACCCACTTAATTCACCATGGTTTATTCTCTACACTTAACCCTAGTTTAAGTTATGATAAGTATTGATTTTCTATTTCTTTTTAATAGAACTTATCATAACCATCTTCATCTTCTTCTTCTTCTTCAAGCTTGCTACTTTAATGGCAACTTGAGATCTAGTGAGAGAAATCCAAATCTAAAGTGAACCCACCTCCTATTTCTTCGTCCTCTACCTCTTGCCTAGTGGTTTTGGGTGTTTTCTTCACAAGTTTCACTACTTGGTGAAGTCGGAGCTTGAACTAGTGCAACCTCGACGTAGATCGTCTTTGACACGAAGTCGACGACCTTGCTCGCCCGTTTTCCCGATGAAGCCGACGAATGAGTCTAGGATTCGTGATGGACAGCGAGAGCACACCCACGTGGAGCTAAGGAAGTGGAAATCCGGATCTACAAAGGTTGTAGCATCTAACTTCTAGTTAAATAGTTAACTAGTTTACTGTTTCGCCTAAACATCTAGTCTAAGATCCGTAGTCTAGGGTTTCTCGGCACCATTGTTTTTAAATTGGCATGTTCGATGCCTTGTGAGACCTCACTAGAGTGCCTAGGAACCCTACACTTTGGGGTGTTTTTATCTCAAGGAGATGGATTCTCAACACATGAGAAGGGAGCTCCTTGAACTAGAGGAGGAGGAAGAAGAAGAGAGGAGAGAGAAGAGTTATGATAGAATGAGAGCTTTTCATTTTACAACCATAACATAATAAGAAATCAATTATCAAAAATAATAATAATAATGTAAATGAAATAGTTGATGGATGGTTTGGAATGACCATTATCATTACACACATTAAATGATTTTGCTAGAATCAAAGAGCATCTTTGATATGTAATGATGATGGTCAAACTTTCAACTATGGTCAACTAGTCAACCTTGGTCAACAAGTCAACAAACCCAACCATGACACAATTTCATTTAATTAATATTATTAAATGATATATCATAAATCCATTAGGGTTTGGAAAAAGACGACTGTCAACTGTGCATACGCACCCGTTCCGAAACCCTAATGAAAATCCTCTTCCTCCGCCTCAATCAACTGTGTATACACACCCGCATTCTTGTTCCGAGGAACATAAATACTATGAGATAAAATCAACCCCAAAACATATACCAGTATCTGGCTCAAACCAAAGCCTGCTAGTAATATCTGTCCGGACTCCAAACGTGCACAAGTGCGCGGATGAGAACGAACCCTGTCGGAAAACCATGCGACCTCTACTCTGTTTTGCCCAGAGGCGAATAGCCCTCTGTGTGGGACTCTAAAGACTCGACACTACGCTGGCAGTGGGTTTAACCACAGACCGCAAGTGGCACTAGCTGTGCGTAACGGTCCCCAGGTAGATGCCGATAAGAAGACTGACGAGGTGAACCCCATCTAAACTCCTACTGAGTCTGAATGTGACAGTCTCCGTACAGTCCGGTCTGTTCGTCTGATACATCGCATGTCGGGCCTAGGGGAGCGGTAAACGTCAGTCCCCTAATAGCGGTACAAGTCGTGTCGGAGTGAAGCCTAAAACACCCTGAGATAACACTGGAAGCCTACCAGTATATCTCGCTTGCCCTGGTCAGGGACTACTCGTGTAATGGCTCTCCTAGACACAGCGCGATGTCAACCCCCAATACCGGGAGAGACGAATCCTGTCTAACCGTCACTGCCTCCAAGTGCTTCGGGACTGCACCCAACTACCACCTGTTTGCACGACTCCTTTGAGCCGTGGTAGGGTAGTAATCAAAATACAGTGGGAACACACTCGAGGCGAAGTGCCAGTGTCAAGTCAGCGGACTAAGCTGTACTCATGTCACCTGGGAACTGATAACTGACGATAGGTATAATACCAACTTGTCAGTTCCCGACGAGTCCTGTCCAGTGTACTCGTAACCTAACGAGCACCCGCATACTATCTCAAGTACGACGTACTAACGGCTGTGGGACAGACCGTCTCCCACACTGGGATGAGAAGTGCATGCGCCAGTCTACTCCGGAGTATCGATGCCCTGTCTCGATAGTCCTGCGACTAGGGACCTGTATAAGGATGTGCTTATAGATCACCCAGCCCCCACTAGTGTGACTGCCATCACAACGCTGGTAATCAAGCAAAGATCCTAAGGGCTCCACTAATGCGTATAGGTGATATGATAAAATAAACACATGTACACATTGAAGTAGAAACAAACCAAGTAGCATACTACTATTTTGAGCAAAATTGTATATACATGGTGAATATCCCAAGCTTCCATTAAGTAATATACAAACCAGTATGATACAGTAATGGCCTCTAGGGCATATACACTAACATAAAATTGTTAAAATTGGTTATGTATGCAAACTAGATTTTTGAGATTGATATTAAGAGTTAAGTTTAAAATCTAATTATCATTGGTATGACTTAATTAAGATGTTTAGTGAGCTTTATGGCCGCTAGATTTGTTTAAACGTCGAGTTTTGTACTAAAACGGTAAATTTTTGCTTGCTAAATTTTCGGAAAAATGGCTTTTAAAGTGAGTTTGGGGTTTTTGTAAGTTTTAACCCATTTTATATTATAATTAGTGTTCGTGTATGTGCAAATGAGTGTAATTGGGTTTTTCTCGATGGTTTGATATTTGTACATCGACATCGAGGGTTGGTTTGGCTATTCGTGCATGCGTAGGCGATAGGTTTTGACCTATGCGTGATACGCGTGCCGATTTGATTTTCCTATGCCGTTTCGATTTCGAATTTGGATTTTAATGCGATATGGTGCGTTATGATATGTAGGTACCCCATGTAGACTTCGAGACGACAAGCAAGCGCGTGGCGACGTCGGCACTGGTGAGCGAGGACCAGGTGAGTAGATTTATATCTACGGGGAGAAGTCGGGTGGATGGCGTATAGCACCCCCACAGTTCGTGGTGATGTATATGAATACGTATACACACATATATTGATTTTATATTGTTTGAGTTTATTAATGTTAAAGATGGATATTTGGTGTGTTTCGATTGGTTTAATGTTGCGAAACCCTAGAGTAGTGGTTGCACCACACGTGCACACACCCATACTTGCACACATTCTTCTTTCATATGTGCGTATAGGGGAATATATTTTTATATGTTCACATGGGTATGTGACTATTGTAAGTGCACGGCGGCGCCCCGGCCGTCAATCCGACGGCCAAATGCGGAAGCGGTGATAAACTTTAATTTTTCTTGAACTGGCAAACCGCCGCGCACTAATACCCGGATCGAACCATTAATTAGTCCTAGCTAACTACAAGATGGGGAAGAGAGATATACCGACTGATCCAAGTCCTCCGGTCTTCTCGTCGTCGTCCCGATCTCCTGCGGAAGCTCCGGTCTCCACCTCGTCGCCGGAAGTGCACCACATCGCCTACTTCTTTTACGGGCTCCCACCTCAATGCCGAGGCAACTCGGGCACGAAGCTGGCTAGTCGACGTGCCCAAGATTTGCTGTAGAATGTAATGTGGATTACATGTCTCACTTTGGGGTTGTAGGAATTGCCTTTTGGTGGAGGGATGATACAAACTCATGGAGGTGGAACTTGTGGGATTTTTCCTAAAGCAAAAGAGCAAAAATCCCACATGAACAAATTTGGACAGCCCCTTTAGGGAAGTGGCCGGCCATGCATGTGAGGGAGAGTGAGAAATGAGGAGGTTATCCAATAATACAAGGGAGAGAGAGAGAAGTCTATCATGCAAAAGGAAATGATCACTCAAACAAAACTACACTCCACCAACCTCACCCCTCATCATCATCAACAACCATGATGACCACTAAAAGTCAAGCTATCATGACAAGAAGAAGTCAAGAAGTCAAGGTCAATGAAAAGCTATCATGATAAAACAATATGCAAAGAACCCCTCCACAAATACTTATTTGCAACAATGCAAATAAGCCCTCCTCCACCAATCTTCGGCCAATGAACGATACAAAGGAAATCGGCCGAAATGAAAAGCAAACTGGCAACTCCAGAAAACTGGTCCCGTAATAAATTACAGGAAAACCCCGATACTGTGCATACACACCCGCATTTGTATTCCGACCGAAATACAAATTCAATGAGACAAAATCTACACTGTACTATACTAGGATCCGGCTTAAACCAAAGCCGGCTAGTAATATCCGTTCGAACCTGATTCGTGCAATACAGCACGTATCTGATCGAACCCTGCCATATAACCATACGGCCTATAGTACAAACTGTCCGATCCTGATCCGTGCAATACCGCACGTATCTGATCGGACCTTGCCATATCTCCATACGGCCTCTACAACCTTTCGCCCGAAAGCTGAGTAACTGAATGTGGGGGACTCTAAAGACTCATCAACACCTTGGTTGTGGATTTAACCACTAGCACGTTAGAGGTATAAGCCAATACATAACGGGCTACCAGGTATTGACCAAAAGGGACGTCTGTGAGCGAACTCAACCTGACTCCCTACAGAGCCTGTCAGTGACAATATCCGTACAGTCCGGTCCGTTCGTCTATGAGCATCGCATGGAGGGCCTAGGGGGTTGGTAAAAGTCAGACCCCCAAAAGCGGTACAAGTCGTGTCGGAGTGTAGCCCAGAACACCCTGAGATACTACTGGAATACCTACCAGTAAATCTCCTTGCCTCGGCCGAGGGCTTCGTGTAATGGCTCTCCTAGACACAGCACGACCTCACCCCCAATACCGGGAGAGACGAACCCCTGAAGATACGCTCACTGCCTCCATGTGGCTCGGGACTGTACCCAACTAAAACCTGTTTGCACGACTCCTTTGAGCCGTGGTAGGGTAGTAATCAAAGTACAGTGGGAACTCACACGAGACAAATGACGATCCCCAGGTCGATGAACTAACCTGTACACATGTCACCAGGGAACTGCCATCTGACGTCTGGTATATGACCAACTAGCATGTTCCCGGCGAGTCCTGTCCGGTGTACTCATAACCCAATGAGCACCTGTATACATCTTAGGTGATCCAACTGACACCAGTGGCTTGTGAGACCGGCCACCGCCCCTCGTCGGGGTCTCGACTGTATACACTAGTCTACTCTGGAGTATCGATGCCCTGTCTCGAAACTCACACGACTAAGGACCATTTAAGGATATGCTTATAGACCCCAGCTCCCACTTATATGATCGCCCTCATACTGCTGGTGGTCAAGCAAGAATCCTAGGGGCTCTATCAACGTGTAATAGTAACTTGTCAGGTCACCTAAAACAGTACACGATGATAAAGGTAAACCAGATAGCATACTATCATCTCGAGTAAGACTGTCCTATCGGGATAGGTCCTCCCTCAATCATTGCAATCACGTGCCTGTGATCCAATAATTGACTCTGAGGGCACTATCTCCAACAATCTCCCACTTGCACTCAAGGCTAATTATTGCGATGTCGCATACTCACAGCCCGTGTGATACCGAACACCCAACTCCTCTACCAGTCAGTCTCACAAAGCTCGTTTGCGAAACTATTGCGTTCGAGGAATAGCCTTAGTGAGTGGATCCGCTTTGTTGTCTCTTTCAATGTCTCTCTATATCTCAAGTTCGCGGAGAAACCCATCTCCCGAAATGAGCAATACCTGTCTTAGAATGTGTCTGGATGTCTGATGGGACATAGCTCATAAATGAACTCCAAATCCAAACTTCTTAGACTGTATCGTCAACTGAACTTAATCAGTATCCTGCGCCATGCCACCCTTCAGTATTGCCTTGGACCACCTGTCCAAAATACTGCCCCTCATCAGAAGGAAAACTATAACTCTGACAAACTCCTTGTCGTCCATGTCACCTTGGAAGCCTGGAATGATAACTGTCTCCCGAATGAGGCTGTCGTTATCATATCCCTAGAACATCCACTTATGTTCTAAAACTGCTTCCGACTGTTTTTCCAGGATTGGATCAATGTCAACTTATTGCATCTAGTGCAAGAACAACATCTGGTGTGGTACTTGACATCTCATGATTGACTCAATTGCCTGAGCAAGTGATCTGCCAATCATGCACGTCCCTCTCCTCTTTAGTCTGTAAGACACCTTTTGGAGAGGGTGACTCCATTACCTGCAGGTACACTACCGTGCCAGGAGTCGTCCATTCTAAATACTCTTAGAATGCCGTCTAAGTACCCTGATTGGGAAACCACCCAAATCTACATCTAAAACCATAGATCTAGTAGCCAGTATGTCTGATATAAAATCCATTTCCTTTGTGGAGAAACCACTGTGTGACGACCAAAGTACAACCGATTGTAGTATAGGAGTTTCTTTTCCTACTCTGTGTATGTCATCCAAATACCAGGATATCACACCCTACTACCTTCTCAACAGATCCATCCCCTATTCTGATGAAGTCAAACCCATGACTGTCACGTCAGAAATAGATGATCTATCTCCGCAATATCTGCTTTAGTCTATAAATAGACACAAGCCACCTGTCCACCAATGCTTCCGCTGCTCCCACTGACTACGACAACTCTCTGGCAGAGTCATATACACGTACACTTCTGAAGCGAGTTCAGAACGACGCTATACTCATCCTCCTGCCGGGTCTCACAGTCTGGAACAACAGCAATGGCAAGTGTGGGCAAACAAGAACTCCCCTGTCACCGTCCTTGAGGCTACCGGAGTATCTCTCGGGTGCCTGAAGTTACCCACCTTATCTGCGGAGTGGCCAATGGAATGTCAATCCAGATTGAATCTTTAGGTTCCTTGTCAAATTTTCAGTAATCGTTCGTGGTTCTGGAATCACCTCCAGTTCTACCATACTCCCACTACTGTTTTCTGAAAAAATCTATTTTTAATAAAACTGTGGCGAGTCTAGAACAATATTGCTATTGTTCATCCAGATGGTAGAAAGTCAACCCTCGTCATAGCCTGGGTCAACCCACAAACAGCCATTACAGAAATGTGCCTTGAGTTGTCCAGCGTCTGGTTTTAATCATAAACCGGACAACTCCCCGTACCTTAACATCGTTAAGATATGAACTGTTCTATATCCAATATAGAACCAGAGGCACTGATTTAATTGAACCAAATTCAAATCATGCAGCTGTCCCCAGTGCATGTCAACTAAATGGAAGGAGGCCGATCAGCGTTACTCAACTTAGGAATGCTTCCAATTATGAGTAACCTGAAAGAGAAGCAATTTCTCTTAAACACTACTATCAACTGAGTACCATATACAAGTATCTACATCTTCGATCACTTTGAAGAATCCCGATACTTGCCACACCTGGTTCTCTACTCTATTCAAATACCTATAACTTCTCCAAATTCGGACCCTGTGTTTCCACGAAACACCTGTCTAAAAACTAGAGAAGTTATAAGTAAACCGAATATAGTACGAGGGCCATCCCCTCTGTCCTGATGGACCCTGGACAACATACAATACTCTGTATAAGTCCCTTGAGTCTGAAAACTCATTCACTGTGTGTCGTAGGTTGAAAACTGTACTTATGGTTAAGAAGAATTACACAGCTGTTTAATGCTCCTTACCCAACCATCCACTGATATAGGTAAATGTCATAGACATAATATCAAAAAGGTATATCTCACTCTATGAAAATAGACGTACAGATATATCAATTTGAAATTGGTGCATAAAAGCGGATATTCAAAACCAAATATTTGCCGACCGGCAAACAGCCCAGGCGATTTCCTCAAATATCACCGATTACAACTAATCCCGATATAATGAGGATGATCACCCAATTCCCAATAACCTACTCCCACTCATCATCTGTAAAACCATACAGATGTGAGAATCATACCTGGTAAATACATACCCTGGAGCAAGTGTCTAATCGGGAAATCAGTTTTCCTTTAACATTACACAGTGAAACTGAAACATTGAAATGTTCCGATGGGGTATTCTGGTATTCCTAGTAATGCCTCTTCCAGATTCACGACTGTAACCGTATAGTTCTTTGCCACCTCTCCAAATCCCTTCATATGTCTTTAGTCTTTACCTTCTGTACACCCCTTTAGGCCAAATGGTTTTCTTCCTTCCCTACCATTCGGCACCAGCCTATGGTTTGGAAGAAGACTATCCAATAAGCATAATGGGTGTACTGTCCCAATCCTAGGAACACTCATAATGAGAGAGGGTGAAGATAAAAGACAACCGAATAAACCTTATTCCTATTTCTCCTGGACCAGAATCCATCCCCGAACAGGAACAAATTCCTTTCGAGTTCGTATATAACCATACGATGGAGTATCCAATAAACTGTGGATCATCGTAGTGATACGGAGTGTCCTGGAGAAATACAAAGGTGATTTTAGGATTGGCGAAGGAATACTTGGTTTTGTCGTGAATATCTGTTGCATTTTACTTTGCCCTCTTACTAATCCCTTTATTTGTCTTAACTTAATACCTTCTGCACACCATCGTTATACTAATTGGTTTCCTTCATTCCCTACCAGTCGGCACCAGCCTATGGTTTGGAAGAAGACTATCCAATTTGCGTAATAGGTGTACTATCTCCTAAACCAAGGAGTACTCGCAACCTGAGAGAAGGTAAAAGGAAAAGACAACTGAATAGTCCTATCCGTTTTCTCCAGAACCGGAAACCATCCTCGAATAAATCCCTTCGAGTTCGTATATAACCATACGATGGTTTTGTCCAATGGAAGTGGACATTCGTAGTAATACGGGGTGTCCTGGAGAAAAGGGTAAAAGTAGGAGTGGCAATGAGGTCTGCAACTCTGACAATCCAAAAGCCAGTGTTAAGAATGTTCGGTCAACTTGGTCACTGAGTCATAGTCTTAGGGTCGGGTCAATGGTCGCTGCCAAAGAGAGAGAGAAAAGAAACACTCAGCGTGCACTCTAACCTAGATCAGAATAGTTACCAATTTATCTAATCTGGAAACCTCCCACTGTACCTCAAATTCTCCTCCAAACCTGAAAGAATAATTAGTCGGGATCACCCGAGGAGTAAACTAACTCATCAGTGGGAATCGGGATCCAACTATCATCGCATGATAACGTGACGGAATCCGCTCACGTCATCACACTCCAGAAGGTATGCGCATATCTGGCAAGTTTCAGTTCTTTTGAAACTCCCGATGTGATTTTTCCCCCATGCTCTTATGACCTTGACTTTGGCCAACAAATCATAAGTCACATGTCAAGTTCTACCCGTCATTCTCCAGGTTGTTTTGAATCCACCCGTACCTACCCTTGACTTTGGCCAACAAGGCAGTACGACTGTTCCAAACCAACGCATCTATCTATGCTGCATATGAATAACCAACAGCTACCAAACACTGTGCCTTGACTTTGGCCAACAAACACAGCTTGAATACTATTGACTACCCATATGAAACGACGGAGGGCTACGAATGGTTTCTGGCGAAAACCTTTAACGTAATGAACTTGATATCGTTGAAGGAACGGATAGCTTTATGAAAATATAGTGACGAAAACCTTCGCTAAAGAGGTCACTCCCGGTGAAGGGATCTCGGCTCTTTCCCCGTAGAATGAGGTGCAGGATATTCCAACTGAATACCACGGTGCAAAGCAAAAGTAATCGGCTATTGTGAAGTTAATGCCCTGACACAAACTTTTGTCCAAGGGGTTACTCCCGGTGAAGGGATCTCGGCCCTTGCCTCGTCGACTGAGGAGCAGGATATTCCAACTGAATACCACGATGCAAAACAAAAGTGAACGTCCTTGCAATAACAGCTTTTTGAAAAGTGTTCCAACAACATCAGATTAGGTTTATTTTTAACTTGCATTGATCCGAATCAACGCAGTCCCATCAATTGATCACACCAAAAAGAACGAAAATATACTGATGTACGTATACGCCATCCGCGTTCGCCACTGGGTCCCGTCATTATTCGTTAGGTTAGCTAACTAACGACAGAGCGGGGACTGGACTAGTGCGGATGTAAAACATATACAACATCTACTAATATATATACCAATCTATTATATTCGCTCAAGGCGTGATAAGAAATGCAACATCACAGAGAATGAACAGCATCACAGAAACAATACAGATATCTGGGATCCCCGGGTTTCACAGAGCCACTACTGAAACCCGACGTTCCCCTGGTCGTGTGGATAGCCTGTGCAATGAAATCCTAGACCCCTACGGGCGCGGCAAGTCACCCGCCAAAACCTGAAGCGAGGCAGCCCCCTTCAGCACCGTGAATGGACCACCCAGCACTTCACGGAATCCGGTAACTTAGGCACCCCTCCTGGGTCAACCTGTACCCCCTACGAGTGCGGCGAATAGCCCGCCAATCCTAGAGTGATGCCCCCTCCGTCTCAATGCCATGAGATGCGGGCTCGTTGCCCTGTAGAACCCGGCTATCCGTGCACCCCTCTGCGGGGCAATCCTAGTACAGAAAGTAAAATATACATACACCGGGTACATCGACCGCAACCTGGTCGTGCCCCAAAATAATAATACAAACAGGCAGTGACGGCAGTCCACATGTCGGACGCTCGCCCCGCAATATGAAATGTACATAATACAACCACAACTGTACTAGCATTGCATCCAGGCTATCCCCCACGACCGATCCGCAACATCACAGCAAAAACAGAACATCAACGTGAAAGTCACGTTCGCAAATCCGTCTAACCGGGCTATAGCAGTTAGACCGGATTTACCGATTAATTGACATTCACGGTCGCAGATATAATGTAAATACTGTGAAATAATGTGTTTAAAATATCCGATCGATCAAACTTTAACAAGTGGGCCCCCAAGTACTACTGTAGCACATCAAGAAATTCTGGGCCGAAAATTAATATTCCAAAACCCCAATTTTAACCCCAGAAAGATACTGTAGAAATTTGGTGCAGGGAACCCAACAGTGTGCGGCGGAACCGCGGCCCAAAGGGGTGTTTGGCCGCGGTTCCGCGCTCCTACTGTGGAGTTGTTGCATCGAATTTTTACAGAACTCTTATAATCTCCAGTACATCAATTTTATACAACCTGAAAATTTTTGGAGACCAAAAAATTTCAACAGAAAACTGATGCAAGCAAAAATGTAGATTTTGGAATTTTGGTCGATCGGAAATGCAAAACACATTAAACCAAGCTAGACTAAGTTAATGGCGAGGCTCTGATACCACTGTAAGTGCACGGCGGCGCCCCGGCCGTCAATCCGACGGCCAAATGCGGAAGCGGTGATAAACTTTAATTTTTCTTGAACTGGCAAACCGCCGCGCACTAATACCCGGATCGAACCATTAATTAGTCCTAGCTAACTACAAGATGGGGAAGAGAGATATACCGACTGATCCAAGTCCTCCGGTCTTCTCGTCGTCGTCCCGATCTCCTGCGGAAGCTCCGGTCTCCACCTCGTCGCCGGAAGTGCACCACATCGCCTACTTCTTTTACGGGCTCCCACCTCAATGCCGAGGCAACTCGGGCACGAAGCTGGCTAGTCGACGTGCCCAAGATTTGCTGTAGAATGTAATGTGGATTACATGTCTCACTTTGGGGTTGTAGGAATTGCCTTTTGGTGGAGGGATGATACAAACTCATGGAGGTGGAACTTGTGGGATTTTTCCTAAAGCAAAAGAGCAAAAATCCCACATGAACAAATTTGGACAGCCCCTTTAGGGAAGTGGCCGGCCATGCATGTGAGGGAGAGTGAGAAATGAGGAGGTTATCCAATAATACAAGGGAGAGAGAGAGAAGTCTATCATGCAAAAGGAAATGATCACTCAAACAAAACTACACTCCACCAACCTCACCCCTCATCATCATCAACAACCATGATGACCACTAAAAGTCAAGCTATCATGACAAGAAGAAGTCAAGAAGTCAAGGTCAATGAAAAGCTATCATGATAAAACAATATGCAAAGAACCCCTCCACAAATACTTATTTGCAACAATGCAAATAAGCCCTCCTCCACCAATCTTCGGCCAATGAACGATACAAAGGAAATCGGCCGAAACGAAAAGCAAACTGGCAACTCCAGAAAACTGGTCCCGTAATAAATTACAGGAAAACCCCGATACTGTGCATACACACCCGCATTTGTATTCCGACCGAAATACAAATGCAATGAGACAAAATCTACACTGTACTATACTAGGATCCGGCTTAAACCAAAGCCGGCTAGTAATATCCGTTCGATCCTGATTCGTGCAATACCGTACGTATCTGATCGAACCCTGCCATATAACCATACGGCCTATAGTACAAACTGTCCGATCCTGATCCGTGCAATACCGCACGTATCTGATCGGACCTTGCCATATCTCCATACGGCCTCTACAACCTTTCGCCCGAAAGCTGAGTAACTGAATGTGGGGGACTCTAAAGACTCATCAACACCTTGGTTGTGGATTTAACCACTAGCACGTTAGAGGTATAAGCCAATACATAACGGGCTACCAGGTATTGACCAAAAGGGACGTCTGTGAGCGAACTCAACCTGACTTCCTACAGAGCCTGTCAGTGACAATATCCGTACAGTCCGGTCCGTTCGTCTATGAGCATCGCATGGCGGGCCTAGGGGGTTGGTAAAAGTCAGACCCCCAAAAGCGGTACAAGTCGTGTCGGAGTGTAGCCCAGAACATCCTGAGATACTACTGGAATACCTACCAGTAAATCTCCTTGCCTCGGCCGAGGGCTTTGTGTAATGGCTCTCCTAGACACAGCACGACCTCACCCCCAATACCGGGATAGACGAACCCCTGAAGATACGCTCACTGCCTCCATGTGGCTCGGGACTGTACCCAACTAAAACCTGTTTGCACGACTCCTTTGAGCCGTGGTAGGGTAGTAATCAAAGTACAGTGGGAACTCACACGAGACAAATGACGATCCCCAGGTCGATGAACTAACCTGTACACATGTCACCAGGGAACTGCCATCTGACGTCTGGTATATGACCAACTAGCATGTTCCCGGCGAGTCCTGTCCGGTGTACTCATAACCCAATGAGCACCTGTATACATCTTAGGTGATCCAACTGACACCAGTGGCTTGTGAGACCGGCCACCGCCCCTCGTCGGGGTCTCGACTGTATACACTAGTCTACTCTGGAGTATCGATGCCCTGTCTCGAAACTCACACGACTAGGGACCATTTAAGGATATGCTTATAGACCCCAGCTCCCACTTATATGATCGCCCTCATACTGCTGGTGGTCAAGCAAGAATCCTAGGGGCTCTATCAACGTGTAATAGTAACTTGTCAGGTCACCTAAAACAGTACACGATGATAAAGGTAAACCAGATAGCATACTATCATCTCGAGTAAGACTGTCCTACCGGGATAGGTCCTCCCTCAATAATTGTAATCACGTGCCTGTGATCCAATAATTGACTCTGAGGGCACTATCTCCAACAACTATGTGTTCATATACTGGATTTGAGGATATTATTTGGGATTTGAGGTGAGTCGATAAGATTGATTTGAGACCGTGAGATCGGTGATATTACAGGGTTCATATTTGATATACGACCTGATGTTTTAGCGGGTCCTTTAACGTAGTTTTCACACACGTGCATGCATACTTAGGTGGTATCAGTATTGTACTAGACAGAGATCAGTACCCAGATTAGGATCTTTGATAAAGAAGATACCAGATGAATAGTATGATGAATGTGATATTGACCCGTACCCAGATTTGGGGATGCCGTACGACCGATTTACGTACGAGCTATATATTGATGATTGATCCGCACTCTTTACTTGGGATGTCTGATTATAGATATGGTATCGGATATGATATTATTGAGGCGGGATCACCGACTATACATATACAGGTATGTATATGTATCGACTCAGATGTTAAGCGGTTTCCTTACCTGTAGTTCAGCTTGTTAGTTCAGCCGTATAGTTTAGTGTAGTTGTTAGACTAGATTAGACTCCTGCCTATTTCAAACTAACGGATTGTGGGTATTTTAAAAGACAGGTCAAGGGATTTTACGGATATTTCAAAAGGCGTATCTTTTCTTAAAACCACCGTAGCCCTTATTTTCAAAACCCCACGATTCGTGTTATTTCAAATGGCACCATTGTGTAGTATTTAGCTCCCGCTCATTATTGTTGCTCGCTCCGCATCGCATGCTTATATTATGATTCATATTCTACGGTTGATATCATGTTGTTAGGACACCAGCACCATTACCGATAATGCGTATGTACCACGTACACTTACTTGCCGGCTCACACACATCTTCATCGGTAATTGCCATGTCACGTACACTTAGAGAATATTATTGCTTGATTTAGCTTGTTAGCTAGTAGTTTGACATGATTTTAGTGTACTTGCCTTATATGCCAGCTTAGATATTGTAGTTATTACTTGTCACTTCATGCATACTGTTATTCATTGTTATGCCGCATTCATGGATTCTCATGCCTATATTCGTGGTTTTACATGCTATCGATGATTTGGATTCGGATTTCCATGAGATTTTCTGGATTTGGGGGGGGGGACCGCAAAACTTATATAAACTGCTTTCTCTCTTTTTAAATAAAAAGTGCGGTTTTTCCCATGATGTATGAGTCGTCCACCATGAGTTTGCTGATGCATTTCGAGACCCGATTCGAGAAGTGGAGGAACCGTTTCGGGTACATGGTGGGACCAGTGCGGTACCCCGGGGCAAGAGGATCGTGTTGTTGACGTTGAGCCTGGCAGGGGAGCACTACCGACCGGTGATTTTACCCGACGCGTCGGATATCCGGAGGATACCGTCGTGGTCTTGAGATGGATGGTAGGGGCCGGTCTGGACTGACGGCGCCCTAGATATTGTGATTGAGACATTGAGATTTTGAGATATTGAGGTACAGAGATTGTGACACAGAGATATCGAGATATTTGGACACTTGTTTTGTGTCGATGCTGGGCACTGTTTTATGCTGATTTCATTTATGGTACCTCATTTTTAAAATACAGAAATCTCAATAAATTATGAAAGCAGTTTCTTTAGTACATGTATTCTGTTTTCATGCATTCATACATCATCCATATGATATATTGCTACCTGAGGCACTGACACGGACACATGGGATTACACTTGGGTTAGACTTTTACCCTAATCATTGTTAGGCTGCATGTTATATATATTTGAGGATTTATTATGATCGTTGACCTAGGATTGCGTTGTTCATGCGGTTTCTGTTCGTAGATGTTTTTCTATTCACGAATTGGCAACTCACCCTCATTGTGCAACAGTTTCTTGCAGGTTTTGCCGTACAGGTTTCATTACGGCTTGCTGACACTGCTTCTTTTCGGGTGACTTGCTAGTAGGTGGGTTTATTTGTATCGTACCCATCATTATACCTTGTATATTATTACTTTGTTGTTTCTAGAAGTTCCATCAACCAAACATGTATTTATTTTTGAGATAGAGACCACTGATGTTATTCTTTCGACCTTAGAGTCGCGCGTTATATTTCTGTGGATTTCTTATGGTTTTGAGTTTCCTTTTAAGTTTTTGATCCTCGCCTTGGCGTTGTATATTATATTGCTTGTGTGGTTATGACCGTCGATTGACGAAGAGCTAGCTCCCGCTTGGGGATGCCTTTTATTGATTTCGTATACTATTCATGTTGTATCCCGTTTGGGGGCCAGTATTTACAAAGGAGACTCTGCCGAAATTTTCAGGAAATATTTGATGTTTTTAAAAAAACGCATAATTCGGCTTATGCTAATAAACTACTTGATTTGAAATTGGTTTTCCTTCACTCTACTACTTTTCTTGGTTTGGATTTCTGGGTTTTCGGCTTACTTAGATTACGTACGGCTCGAGACGTTTCGTAGTTTAAGTGCCGGTCATGTTCCGTACTTTCGGGACGTGACACTGACAGGGCCAAACTACAAAGATTGGCTCAGGAATGTCGAAATGGCAATCACTTACGACAAGTTGGGGTATCTCCTTACCACCAAAGCTCCCCCTACCCAGTAGGGTTCCTAGGCACTCTCAAGAGGTCTCACAAGGCATCGAACATGCCAATTTCAAAAATTATGGTGCCGAGAAACCCTAGTGTACGGATCGTTGGCTAGAAATCTAGGCGAATAACAATCTAGTTAACAACTTAACTAATGGGATATCGGAAATACAACCTTTGTAGATCCGGTGCTCCACCTCCATAGCTCCGCAATGAAGTCGTCTCCGCTGTCCAAAAGGAATCCGGGCTCTAGAGTCGGCTTCGTCGGAGAAAAAGCGAGCTAGGTCGTCGATGTCCATGCCGAAGATGATCTACGTCGAGGAATCGCTAAATCAAGCTCCACCTTCACCAAGCCCTAAAAACTTGTGAAGGAAACACACTCTACTACTTGGCAAGAGGTAGAGGATGAAGAAATAGGAAGTGGGTAGACTTTAGAATTGGATTTCTCACTCAAATCATCAATCCACCATTGATGACCTCAAGCATCTTCAAAGAAGAAGATGAAGAAGAAGAAGAAGAAAGTTATGATAAGATTGATTAGAAAAGAAAAGAATAATCCATTCTTATCATAACATGACCCAAGTTAAGTGTAGAGAATTGACCAAGGTTAAAGAATGGTTAGGGTTAAGGAGATGAGACAAAAATGGTGACTTAATGAAAGCTTCATGAAGCTTCATGATGAAAACAAAACTAGCCACCATTTTTCACTTCTTTTCCTTTTCTCATTTATCTTTTAAATGCAAATGAAAATATAAATGAATGAATAAAAGAAAACCCCAATCATTTACTTAACCTAGGTTTAATTCATTACACTTAACAAAGAAGATATGTATCATCAAACATGATACAATCAAGTGCACAAAAATCATATCGCATATGCAATGCGCACACCCGAGTGAGAAAATCCATTCAAAGTGAACCGATACTAGTTAATGCAAAGTAATATATCAAATATATAATTATGCATTAAATCACTAAATCAACACTTGATTCAATGATCTGGTCATGTCGCACATAACCGACTGGTATCTTCAGTAACAACTTATCGAATCAACACTTGATCCGATAACCCGGCTATATCGCATATAACCGATCAATGTTACATCGCGAGAATCGAATACAGTATCACATACTGGTATCATTCTCGATCCCGCACATATCTCATATGCACTCCTATTTCGTTTCGCTTGAGCCAGGAAACCTCTGTGTAGGACTCTAAAGACTCGTCAATACGCCGGCAGCAGATGATGATCATATCAAACATCCACAAGTCGCAAGCGGTCTGCTAAACGTAACGGCCACCCGGGTATTGAGCGATCTGAAGATCGACGAGCAAGCCCGCTCACACTCCAGGGAATCCAACCAGTAACACTACCGTACAGTCCGGTCTGTTCGTCTGATATGTCGCATATCTCGCCTAGGGGTGGTAAACGTCAGACCCCAATAGCTCGATAAGTCGTGTCGATATGAGGTCTATAACAATTCGAGAAACTACTGGTAACACTTACCAGTAAATCTCAGCAACCCTGGCCAGGGATTTCCTGTTATAGCCAATCGAACACTGCGCAACATCAACCCCCTATACCGGGAGAGACGAATCCCCTCCTATCGCTCATTGCTTCTATGTGACTTGGGACTGTACCCAAAAACCACCGTTTTGCACGCCCTCTTGGACGTGGTAAGATGGAAATCAAAGCACAGTGGGAACCACACAAGACTCTATGACGATCTCGGGTCAACAGACTACTCTGTACCAGTGTCACCAGAGAACTGCTATCTGACGTGAGGTATAATACCATCTGGGAGTTCTCGGCGAGTCCGTCCAGTGTACCCAGTCTCTACTGAGCACCCGTATATCATCTCTGATGTCAAACACCGATGGATATGAGATCATCCATCGCCCATCTATATGGGTCGAGAAGGTATACGCTAGTCTACTCTGGTATATCGATGCCCCGTCTCGATACACCCACGACTAGGGACTTTGAAGGATGTACTTATGGACTACCATGTCCCCACTAGTATGATCCGCATCATAGTCCAGGTAGTCAAGTACAGATCCTAAGGGCTTTACCA
Source organism: Agapanthus africanus (assembly GCA_030015575.1). NCBI lineage: Eukaryota > Viridiplantae > Streptophyta > Magnoliopsida > Asparagales > Amaryllidaceae > Agapanthus > Agapanthus africanus. The sequence continues at coordinate 112,427,451 of JASDDO010000029.1, forward strand.
ACATGTAACAGAGAGACAATCAGCATACACGTTAAGGTAAAGGGTAACCAGATAGCATACTAGCATGTCGAGCAAGAAAGTCCTCCCTATATATGTCCCAGCATCCACTACAATATACATCCAATGTACAGTAATGGCCTCTAGGGCATACATATAACTAACAATCTCCCACTTGCACTAGGGCCATCTGTAGCAGTGGTTGTAGTATCTCATACTCAACCATCCCATAAAAATCTCTCTCTGGGAACAGGCCTTTGTGAGTGGATCCGCTGTGTTGTCCTCTGAGTCTACTCTCCTTACCTCGATCTCCTTTGGAGATTAACCATCTCCATGATCAGGTGATACTGCCTTAGAATATGTCTGGATCACTGATGGGACCGGCGTTCCTTGGCATAAGCCACAACTCCATTGTCACACAATGGGAGGAACGTAGTTCATCTCATGAACCAATATACACCCAAACAGCCTCTTTGGTAGCATCTTAAGTAGCGATGTATCCTGCCTTTATCGCCTAGTATGTCACGGTATCTAGCTTGGAACTCTTCCAACATACCGTCCCTTCACTGAGGGTAAAGACAATGCCTGTGACTGACATTCAGTCGTCTTTATCACCCGGGAACCCTTCCAGTGATTCTCCCCAGGATCGATTGATACCGTCTCACTACAACTAGTGAGAATCCTAACATCCATTTAGATCTATCTCATAGATCCAAAATCCAGGATTTAGTGGGTATCACTTTGATCCTATGTGGAGAGTCATTGTGATAAGCGGAGATTGATCGAGCGTAGCATAGGAAACTCCTTCCCTATCAAGAGTATGTCATCCACGTACTCTACGAGGATCGTCACCATACTCCCTACTACCATTTTGTTTATACAAGGTTCATTTACCATTTTGATGATGTCAACTTCTTTGACTAATCCATCAAAACAGATGTTCCAACTCCGCGATGCCTGCTTTATCCTATAAAGCATCTTGCACACGTTTCCGCTGCTCCCACTGTCTACGAGGCCCTCTGGCTGTGTACTTATAGACGCACTCTTCTAAATCATCATTTAGAAAAGCAGTCAAGACACCCAACCACCAGAGATCGTAGTCATGGTATGCAGCCGTGGTAAGTAGGATCTGGATGGACTTAAGCATAGCCACTGGAAAAGGTTTCATCATTATCTACGCCTGGTCAATGAAGAAAATCTTTAACAAGTCTAGCTTTGAAAGTCTCAACTTTTCCATCTACACCAAGTAATCTTCTCAAGATATACTTGCTCCTGATGGGGATTTAACCCTTCAGATATAGCAACTAAAATCCATACTTTGTTGGTGTATAAGGATTCCATCTCAGATCACTAAGCATCCAGCCATTCTTACAGAGTCTTACTCTTGATGGCCAGCTCGAAACTAGTTGGGTCATCATCTCATGATGCAATCCTCGCTCCCACTGTCATAGAAAAACCGAAGTATCTCTCAGGTGGGTGAGGAGCTCTACTAGATCGGCAGAGAGGCTGAGGTTCGTTGGTAACTATTGAATCGTTTGGTTCTATCAAATCATCAGCTGTATTTTGTATAGCTGGAACCTTTCCAGTTCTACATAACAGACTTTGCCTCGAGCTTGTCCGGATTTTGCTTTTAAACATAGGCCGGACAACCCCAAATCTTAACTAGCTTAAGACATGGGCTGTTCCCTTTCCATATCTCATATGGAGTGGTAGGCAACTGATTTGATTCGAACCTATTCAATAGGTATGCAGCTTCTCAAGTGCATAACCCCTAAAAGGAAATAGGTAGCTCAGTATTACTCATCATAGAGCACACCTTATCAAATAGGGTGTATCTGCTCCGCCCTGATATACCATCGTGCTATGGTGTATTCAGAGGAGTAATACTGAGAGAGAAACTCATTCTCCTTTACAATAATCCAGGATTTCCGTGCACAAGTATTCTCCTCCTTGATCTCATCATAGGACCTAATACTTATACCCGTATTGGTTCTCTACTTCTATCTTATATTCTGTGAATATCTCAAAAGGTTCGGACTTGTGTTTCAACAGGAACATAGGTCTGAATCTCGAAAGATCATCAGAGAATGTAATGAAGTATTAAGAACCGGTCTTGGCATGTGTAGACTGTGGACCTACATACATCAACATGTATCATCCCAAGGGTTCACTAACTCTTTCTCTGTTTCCAATAAACAGGGCTATGGTCATCTAATCTTTGTGACATGACTGGCAAGTTTCACAAGATGTAAATTCAAACTGATTTAAATATGCATCTAAAATGTAACTTCAGCCAGTCGGGTCGCATTGATGTGACCTAGTCTACAATGCCTCAAGAAGGAATCGTTCAATTCTGAACTCTTCCTCTTGTGTGTGTTCCGTATACTAAGAACTGTAGTTTGATTTAGAACATTAATGCTTTTAGATAACGTGCCTGAACCGATCAACTTTTGATATAGGAAATGTTCAAAACATTATCCAACAATACAAAATTTTATCGTTTCTTTACTAATAAAGAGACAGATATGATTTTGTATATCAGGTTCGGTATCTAATAACATTCGTTCAGAATCAATGTATTGGTAATACAGGGTGACAGTGACCAAAAGACTTGGCTGCAACACTTGCCCCGTTTTCTGCCTCATGAAACTTATCACCCGTTCTCAGTTCTCCACCTTTCTGTAGCCCTATGTAACATATTACATATCTGGGATCCTGATCTGGTATCACATACCCAGGACGTAAAGGATACTGAGAAACAGTTCTCTGTAATGAACACACCCGAAGATGATGCATCAGCATGCACTCTCTTCGTTTGGGCGGCACGGGAATTCTGGTAATCCCCAATTTCCTGCTCTGTCTTATAACAATTATAAGTTGGAGCGGGACCAACGTTCCCCAGCTCAGTATAACAAGCGGGTTCGGTCAATATTCCATATTATTATCTTGATTAAGGCGTGATAGGGTCGCTACCTGGAGAGAGAGAGAAGAAAACACTCAGCGTGCGCTCTGTCAAGAATAGATTGGTTTTTATTTTATCTAATCAGGATGGCTCCCACTGCTTTTTATCAAATCTTCCTTCAAACCCTAAAAGGAAAGACTAGCCGGGATTAATTACACACTACAAGTTCGCCAATCTTTCAGCCAGGCCAGTGTCGGTACTTTGAGGGAGGTCCCCCGTGCTTTCGCACGAACCTAATTACTGTAAACCTCGTTTTCCCAGAGGCGTAACCCCGTTGACACCTTTCTAGACACCTACTTGATCGGCTAATTGTAATGTGTAAAACTCTCCCAGGAGTAACTCTTACTCGCAGCGGGTATCGGGATCCAACTATCTCATAGAAGGTATGCAATCTCATTGCAAATTTCAACACTTGAAATTCCCGATAATATTTTGCCCCGAACGATCTATGACCTTGACAAGGTCAACAAACTATAGACCGCAAGTCAAGTTCAACCCGTCATTTCTTGATTGAATCAAACCCACCCGCACGACCCTTGACAAGGTCAACAAGGCCGCACGACTACCCTAACCCAATCTGCATCATATGCATAAGCAGATAAATACTGGTTAGCTACCGCACACTGCGCCTTGACAAGGTCAACAAACGCAGCACGAATACTAAACAGGACTTATCTGAAATGACGGAGGGCTACGACAGGTTTTTCTGAAAACCTATTGCGTAATGAACTTGATATCGTTGTAGAATCAAATGAATTTTGAAATGGAGTGTTTTTGAGGCTTTTCTAGTTTTGCTAAAGGAGTCACTCCCGGTGAAGGGATCGTCGGTCCTTTCCTCGTCGAATGAGGTGCAGGATATATCACATATACCTCTGTGCAAAGAAAAAACACTTAAAAGCAATCAAAAGACAAACCGAGTGTGTAGCATCTGCCAGTTATTGCTAAAGGAGTCACTCCTGGTGAAGGGATCTCGGTCCTTTCCTCATCGAATAAGGTGCAGGATATATCACATATACCTCTGTGCAAAGCAAGAACTGTAGCTACCTGTTTTATTTTGAAATTCGATTCTACAACATCTTAGGTTTCTTTTATTTCATTAATCTCATTAATGAAGTCCCATCATATAAGTACCTAATCATCACAGATAAATACGACGTACACTTATGCCATCCGCATTCGCCTCGATGTCCCCTCGTGCACCGTTAGGTTAGGTAACTAACGGCAGAGCGGGGCAGGGCAAGCGCGGGTGTAAAACATAAGTAACGTCTATATAATATATCATATATACTATATATTGTATCTATCACAGAACATCACATGATCACATCACAGATATCGCAGCAGAAGAATCATATGAAATATTGGATATACTAGGACGTCCGTGTTTTCAATACGAGCCAGTATAAAACACGGATTCCACGGTCGTGATGAATAGCCAAACCCACACCCCTAGACCCCTACGAGAGCGGCAAGCAACCCTACCAATTCTAGAGTTAGGAGACCCGAACTCGACTCCTCGAGTTGGTCTCCCACTGGACTCCAGAACCCGGTTACTTGTGCCCTCCTCCTTCGGTCTATCCTAGTGCGGAAAAGTAAATAATATACAATAACGGGTGACATCTTCCGCAACCTGGATGTGCCCCAATAAAAGAATATTACATACAAGTTTTTACATGAATGAAAATTAAAAACACTCATCTCACATAAAAACCCCCGGCTATTCAAACACGACGATCCAATATAACATATCCAGCAACACATAACATCACATGTCATCAACGTAAGTAAATATGCGCATCCCAATTGTCGTTGACATATAGCAACGAAACCGGCGATATCACATATTACACTTACGGTCACAGAAAAGAAAGTGCAAAACTACAACAGTTGGAATCCGCAATCTTTTCAGACATCGCATGCCTGACCAAATGAATTACTTAGACATCGCATGCCTAACAATTATAAACCCCGCATTTTAGTCTCATTATCGAAAACACTTTTCAATATCAAGTCGGGCAATTCAACAAGATTCCCGAAAAACTGATCGAATGCTCGTCGCAAACTTCAGTAGACGGCCGCACCCCCGATACCGTCGACGAAGTGCACCAAGGCGGAACAACGCTGCCGCGAGCACCCGGAGGGATGCTTTCGGCGACGGGGTTCTCCTACAGTCACTTGGTCGGGGCTTTGGAGTGAGGCTGTCTATTAAGTTTACCCGGCGAGTATCCGCGTACGCTACGTGATTGCGACGGACTTTTGATCACATCAAAATTCCGTGGCAACCGATCAAGTGAGACTAAACTGCTATGTTTATAATATTCATTCAGTTATCTCATAACTTTTTGTGAATTCCAATTATTGTATCCCATTCCAGATAAATAGAAAATGTTCAACTTTCCGATCGAACAATCTAACACCCAAGTTTTCCCGATACAGATCAACACATGAAACAAGTCTAACAACATTCCGTTCGTGCCTCAGTACCAACGGTCCAGCCATAGAAGGGTCAAGCCAACGCCTCACATGTGGCACGCCGTACTGCCCCAAACCCTAAGGTTCAAAGGGCAGTTCAAGACGGTCACATAATCGAGTTAAGGTTTGTTGTCTTCTAGAGGGTCCATCGCGTTACTTGCACTACTTAGAACGTCGTTAAACTACGGAAAGATCCAACACTTGGAAATTTCCCGACATGGGAAAAGTTGGGTATTTATATCCGGTCGAACTTTTTAACATATTCTAAAAATTATCCGGAAAACCACACAGACAAAATTTGATACTCCGATCGAAACACCGAATCCCCAAAATAATCCCAGAAAATACAACTCTGGAATAAATTTTAAAAATACCCAGAAAATCCAGCATAAAATAATAGGAGTTACTGTGCAAACAGTGTACGATGACGTCATCATTCCGCCGCTGAACCGCCGCAGAAGGCAGGATTCTGCCGTGGTTCCGCCGCGGTTTGTACTGTTCATCGAAAAAAATTTGCATCATAATTCTTATTTTTTCCTGCTGAATTTTTTAGAAATTTTTAATTTGAAAAAATCCACGTTTTCAGGAAACGTCCAGAAAGCATTTTCCGGTTGGGGTTTCGGGTCGTTCGGACTTCAAAATTCGTCTAGACTTCGCCTAAGGCTCTAGCTAGGCTCTGATACCACTGTAGGGTTCCTAGGCACTCTCAAGAGGTCTCACAAGGCATCGAACATGCCAATTTCAAAAATTATGGTGCCGAGAAACCCTAGTGTACGGATCGTTGGCTAGAAATCTAGGCGAATAACAATCTAGTTAACAACTTAACTAATGGGATATCGGAAATACAACCTTTGTAGATCCGGTGCTCCACCTCCATAGCTCCGCAATGAAGTCATCTCCGCTGTCCAAAAGGAATCCGGGCTCTAGAGTCGGCTTCGTCGGAGAAAAAGCGAGCTAGGTCGTCGATGTCCATGCCGAAGATGATCTACGTCGAGGCATCGCTAAATCAAGCTCCACCTTCACCAAGCCCTAAAAACTTGTGAAGGAAACACACTCTACTACTTGGCAAGAGGTAAAGGATGAAGAAATAGGAAGTGGATAGACTTTAGAATTGGATTTCTCACTCAAATCATCAATCCACCATTGATGACCTCAAGCTTCTTCAAAGAAGAAGATGAAGAAGAAGAAGAAGAAAGTTATGATAAGATTGATTAGAAAAGAAAAGAATAATCCATTCTTATCATAACATGACCCAAGTTAAGTGTAGAGAATTGACCAAGGTTAAAGAATGGTTAGGGTTAAGGAGATGAGACAAAAATGGTGACTTAATGAAAGCTTCATGAAGCTTCATGATGAAAACAAAACTAGCCACCATTTTTCACTTCTTTTCCTTTTCTCATTTATCTTTTAAATGCAAATGAAAAGATAAATGAATGAATAAAAGAAAACCCCAATCATTTACTTAACCTAGGTTTAATTCATTACACTTAACAAAGAAGATATGTATCATCAAACATGATACAATCAAGTGCACAAAAATCATATCGCATATGCAATGCGCACACCCGAGTGAGAAAATCCATTCAAAGTGAACCGATACTAGTTAATGCAAAGTAATATATCAAATATATAATTATGCATTAAATCACTAAATCAACACTTGATTCAATAATCCGGTCATGTCGCACATAACCGACTGGTATCTTCAGTAACAACTTATCGAATCAACACTTGATCCGATAACCCGGCTATATCGCATATAACCGATCAATGTTACATCGCGAGAATCAAATACAGTATCACATACTGGTATCATTCTCGGTCCTGCACATATCTCATATGCACTCCTATTTCGTTTCGCTTGAGCCAGGAAACCTCTGTGTAGGACTCTAAAGACTCGTCAATACGCCGGCAGCAGATGATGATCATATCAAACATCCACAAGCCGCAAGCGGTCTGCTAAACGTAACGGCCACCCGGGTATTGAGCGATCTGAAGATCGACGAGCAAGCCCGCTCACACTCCAGTGAATCCAACCAGTAACACTACCGTACAGTCCGGTCTGTTCGTCTGATATGTCGCATATCTCGCCTAGGGGTGGTAAACGTCAGACCCCAATAGCTCGATAAGTCGTGTCGATATGAGGTCTATAACATTTCGAGAAACTACTGGTAACACTTACCAGTAAATCTCAGCAACCCTGGCCAGGGATTTCCTGTTATAGCCAATCGAACACTGCGCAACATCAACCCCCTATACCGGGAGAGATGAATCCCCTCCTATCGCTCATTGCCTCCATGTGACTCGGGACTGTACCCAAAAACCACCGTTTTGCACGCCCTCTTGTACGTAGTAAGATGGAAATCAAAGCACAGTGGGAACCACACAAGACTCTATGACGATCTCGGGTCAACAGACTACTCTGTACCAGTGTCACCAGAGAACTGCCATCTAACGTTAGGTATAATACCATCTAAGAGTTCTCGGCGAGTCCGTCCAGTGTACCCAGTCTCTACTGAGCACCCGTATATCATCTCTGATGTCAAACACCGATGGATATGGGATCATCCATCGCCCATCTATATGGGTCGAGAAGGTATACGCTAGTCTACTCTGGTATATCGTTGCCCCGTCTCGATACACCCACGACTAGGGACTTTGAAGGATGTACTTATGGACTACCATGTCCCCACTAGTATGATCCGCATCATAGTCCAGGTAGTCAAGTACAGATCCTAAGGGCTTTACCAACATGTAACAGAGAGACAATCAGCATACACGTTAAGGTAAAGGGTAACCAGATAGCATACTAGCATGTCGAGCAAGAAAGTCCTCCCTATATATGTCCCAGCATCCACTACAATATACATCCAATGTACAGTAATGGCCTCTAGGGCATACATATAACTAACATACCCCAGGTCCCACCTCCAGCGTCGCGGATTAGGAAATCCGTAAGACTTGGGAGATTGATTGCGCGAAGGCCAAGTGCCTCGTGCTTGCCTCTATGGACAATGAACACCAGAGGAGGGACGAGAATATGGACCTTGAATCCATATTTCTTCATACAAAAGAACTGTATGGGGAGCAATCCCGTATCGCTAGATACGAAGTCTCGAAAAAGCTGTTTTCGGCGAGATTGGCCATCGGATCACCGGTAGCGGAACACGTGCTTAAGATGATTAGCTTCATTAAGGAGCTCGCGGACCTTGGGACCACGTTAGAGAATGAGCTCTATACGGACTTGATTCTCCAGTCCCTTCCTTCCACTTACGCCCAGTTCATCCTGAACTTCAACTTACAGGAAAGGAAGTTGAACTTTCAGAACTCCTCAACATGCTGAGGAGTGCAGAGGGCACCCTACAGAAAGGTAGGGAAACATCCACTTTGTTTGTAGGAGGATCTTCATCTTCTAGGTCCAAGGTGAAAGCCAAGGGAAAGAAGAAGAAAACCCCCGCCAAACCAAGGGGCGGTGTTAGTAAGGTGGATATGAACGGAAAGGCAAAAGCAACAAAGGAAGCGGGAAAGCTTGCAGGAAAGGAAGAATGCTTTTACTGTCACAAGAGTGGACACTGGAAGAAAGAATGCAGGGCTTGGAAGGCCAGAACACAGGATCTGAAGCATGTTGCGGCTTCAGCTTCAGGTGTGTATGTTATTGAAAACTGTCTATCAATAAACTCTACTTCCTGGGTATTGGATACTGGATCAGGATCTCATATCTGTAATTCTTTGCAGGCGTTGAGAAACCGTAGGGTTTTGAAGGCAGGTGATATGACCCTCAGAGTTGCAAACGGAGCTGGCATGGATGCTGAGTCCGTGGGGGACTATCACCTGGGATTGTCAGATGGACACGTTTTGGTTTTGCGTAATTGTTATTTTGTACCCAATGCAACTTGTAATATCATTTCTGTATCTTTAGTTTCTAAAGAAGGTTATGAATTTGCGTTTGTAAGTAATGTTGTAAACATTCACCTTAATCAAGTTCTGATTGGGTCAGGTACATTAAACAATGGAATATACGTATTAAACCAACCACAGATTTTCAATGTCCAGAATACACACAAAAGAAAGTCTCCGGAATCAAATCAGGCTTTCTTATGGCATTGTAGACTGGGTCACATCAATGAGAGAAGGTTGACGAAGTTACATACAGAAGGATATTTGGATCCGTTCGAATATCAATCATATGCAACTTGTCAATCCTGTCTCAAAGGAAAGATGACAAAGACTCCGTTCACTGGACACGGAGTAAGAGCGAGCGAGCTCTTGGGACTCGTACACAGCGACGTGTGCGGTCCAATGTCTACGCATGCACGAAGCGGTTATTCTTACTTCATTACTTTTACGGATGACTTTTCAAGGTACGGTTATGTCTTCTTAATGAAATATAAATCCGAAGCCTTTGGAAAATTCCAGGAATATAAGAATGAAGTGGAAAAACAAATAGGCAAAAGTATCAAGACACTAAGATCTGATCGAGGTGGTGAATACTTAAGTGCCGAGTTCCTGGATTACTTAAAAGAGAATGGAATTCTCTCTCAGCTTACTCCTCCATACACTCCGCAACATAACGGTGTATCGGAGAGACAGAACCGGACCCTATTGGATATGGTACGTTCTATGATGAGTAACGGTGAGTTACCGCGATCATTCTGGGGATATGCACTAGAATCAGCTGCATACCTTTTGAACCGAGTTCCAACTAAGACTGTGCCTACTACACCATATCAGATGTGGTGTGGGAAGAAACCCTATCTTAAGCACATTAAGACATGGGGATGTCCAGCTTTTGTCAAAAAGCAGTATGCGGACAAACTCGAGGCACGCTCAGTACAGTGCAAGTTTGTGGGATATCCAAAGAACTCCAAGAGATATTTCTTCTATTGCGAAGAGGAACAAAAGGTTTTTGTTTCTCGTCATGCCCACTTCTTGGAAACCGAGTTTTTGGAAAATCAGATAAGTGGGAGCGCAATAGAACTGGAAGAAATTCCAAAACCACGAGCTATTACTGAAAGCTTAGTAGAACCAGAGAGTTCGAAAGATCAGGACATTCCTACGCCGCTCCGCAGGAGTAGTAGGCAGTCTCATCCGCCCGAGAGATACGGTTTTCTCATAAACGGGGTTAGAGAGGATTGCATTATTGATAGTGATGAGCCGACTATCTTCCAGCAGGCCATCAGAGCGTTGACTCGGTAAAATGGCTGGATGCAATGCGGACCGAAATGGAGTCCATGTACACCAAAAAAGTATGGACGTTGGACGTTGCTCCAGATGGGGTAAAACCCATAGGATGCAAGTGGATCTTCAAAAGGAAGATTGGTGTAGATGGACAGGTTGAGACCTATAAAGCTAGACTTGTTGCAAAGGGTTTCCGTCAAAGACCTGGCTTGGACTATGACGAAACCTTTTCTCCAATGGCCATGCTGAAATCCATTCAGATCCTTCTTGCCATTGCTGCCTTCCACGATTATGAGATTTGGCAGATGGACATAAACACCGCTTTTCTGAATGGAAATTTAGAGGAGTGTGTCTATATGGACCAGCCAGAGGGTTTCATTCAGAGTGGGAGCAGCGGGAAGGTGTGCAAGTTGCTTAAGTCCATCTATGGACTAAAGCAGGCATCGCGGAGTTGGAACATCTGTTTTGATGTGACGGTCAAAGATTTTGGCTTTATCAAAAATCCAGATGAACCATGCATCTATAGTAGATTTGTAGAAAGAACTGTCGTATTCCTCGTTTTATATGTGGATGACATTCTCTTGATAGGAAATGACATTCCTATGCTACAATCTGTCAAAGGGTTCTTGTCACACAGGTTTTCCATGAAAGACCTGGGTGATGCCTCTTACATTCTGGGGATCTGGATCTATCGTGACAGATCCAAGAGGATATTAGGACTTTCACAGTCCAGGTACATCGACACCATACTGAAAAGATTCAGTATGGAAGATTCCAAGCGCGGTAATCTACCGACTTGTCACGGGATCACCGTCTCCAAAGAGATGTCTCCCAAGACTGATTTGGAAAGGGATCGCATGTCTATTATACCCTACGCTTCTGCGGTAGGTTCTATAATGTATGCGATGTTGTGTACCAGACCAGATGTAGCTTATGCACTGAGTGTGGTAAGCAGGTATCAGTCAAACCCTGGAGAGAAACACTGGATAGCGGTAAAGAACATTCTCAAGTACCTGAGAAGGACAAAGGAGATGTTCTTGGTGTATGGCGGAAAAGACCTCCAGATCGAGGCCTTTGCTGACTCCAGCTTCCAGAGTGACAAGGATGATTCCAAGTCTATGTCGGGTTATGTCTTTACCCTCAATAGAGGGGCGGTGTGTTGGAAGAGTTCCAAACAGGAAACCGTTACTGACTCGACGATGGAAGCGGAATATATCGCTGCATCTGATGCCGCAAAAGAAGCCGTCTGGATGAGGAAGTTCTTGATAGAACTTCAGGTGGTTCCGTCCATTGTTGATCCAGTACCTCTGTATTGCGAAAACAACAGGGCTATAGCTTTAGCGAAGGAACCCAGGTCCCATCAGAAGTCCAGGCACATCTTGAGGCGGTATCACCGGATCAGGGAGATCGTGGGTCGCCAGGAGATCGAGGTTCGGAGAGTTGCTACGGAAGATAACACTGCTGATCCATTCATAAAGGCCTTACCCCAGACTCAGTTCGAGCGGCTGATCGAGATGATAGGTCTTCAATACGCCAGTACATGGCCTTGGTGCAAGTGGGAGATTGTTAGTGTATATACCCTAGAGGCCATTACTGTATCATACTAGTTTGTATATTACTTGATGGAAGCTTGGGATATTCACCTTATATAGACAATCTTGCTCAATACAGTAGTATGCTACTTGGTTTATTTCTGCTTTAATATGTGCACAATTTTCTTTTAGCATATCGCCTTTACACATTAGTGGAGCCCTTAGGATCTTTGCTTGATTACCAGCGTTGTAATGGCAGTCACACTCGTGGGGGCTGGGTAATCCACAAGCACATCCTTATGCAGGTCCCTAGTCGTAGGACTATCGAGACAGGGCATCGATACTCCGGAGTAGACTAGCGTATACGCTTCTCATCCCAGCTTGGGAGACGGTCTATCCCACAGCCGTCAGTACGCCGTACTTGAGATAGTATGCGGGTGCTCGTTAGGTTACGAGTACACTGGACAGGACTCGTCGGGAACTGTTGGTTGGTACTATACCTATCGCCAGTTATCAGTGTTGGAGATAGTGCCCTCATAGTCAATTATTGGATCGCAGGTACGTGATTGCAATGATTGCGGAGGACCTATACCGGTAGGACAGTCTTACTCGAGATGATAGTATGCTATCTGGTTTGCCTTTATCAGTCGTGTACATGTTCAGGTGACTGATTACATGTTACACTTTGATAGAGCCCTTAGGATCTTGCTTTACCACCAACAGTATGATGGCGATCATATACGTGAGAGTTGGGTGGTATATATGCATATCCTTGATTGTGGTCCCTAGTCGTGGGAGTTTCGAGACAGGGCATCGATACTCCGGAGTAGACTAGTGTATACAGTCGAGACCCCGACAAGGGGCGGTGGCCGGTCTCACAAGCCATTGGTGTCAGTTGGATCACCTAAGATGTATACAGGTGCTCATTTGGTTATGAGTACACCGGACAGGACTCGCCGGGAATCTGCTAGTTAGTATTATACCTATCGTCAGATAGCAGTTCCCTGGTGACATGTGTACAGGTTAGTTCATCGACCTGAGGTCGTCATTTGTCTCGTATAAGTTCCCACTGTGCTTTGATTTCTACCCTACCACGGCTCAAAGGAGTCGTGCAAACAAGTAGCTTTTGGGTACAGTCCCGAGCCATATGGAGGCACGTGAGCGGATCGGCAGGGGATTCGTCTCTCCCGGTATTGGGGGCGAGGTCGTGCTGTGTCTAGGAGAGCCATTACACAAAGTCCATGGCCATGGCAGGAGATTTACTGCGGTACTCCAGTAGTATCTCAGGGTGTTATTGGGCTTCACTCCGACACGACTTATACTGCTATTGGGGGTCTGACGTTTCTAGCCCCCTAGGCAGATATGCGATACTCATAGACGAACGGACCGGACTGTATAAACATTGTCACTGTTAGGCTCAGTAGGGTTTCTGGATGAGTTCGCTCATCGTCCTCCCTTAAGGTCAATCCATGGGCAGCCGTTACGCATTGCTAGTGCCGCTGACGGTTTATGGTTAAACCCACTGCCAGGATACTGACGAGTCATTAGAGTCCCCCACAGACAGTTTCCCAAGTTCGGGCGAAACGTTGTAGAGGCCGTATGGTTTTATGGCAGGGTTCGGAAAATGCACGTGCGTTTACGCACGTGTTATTTTTCGGGCAGATGATACTGGTCAGCTTTGGTTTAAGCCGGATCCGAGTATTGTATTGAGTAGATATAATATCTTTATCTCAGTTGCATTTGTATTCGGTCGTAATACAAATGCGGGTATATTTATACAGTTACGGGGTTCTCCTGAAATTCGTTTCAGGATCACTTTTGGAAGTTGCCAGTTTCCAATTTTCTATCAGCCGTCTTTTAACATTCGGTTAAAGACGGATTTGTTTTTTCTTGAGATGAGTGTGGATTCTTCTAGAAGGTTCTAGAAGTGGTGAGGTGTTTAGTGACTCATGGTTGCATTAATGGTTCAATTAATGCTTATGGTGACTAGGTTATTAGATTCATTGTATCTTAGTGACTCATTGTTTTCATTAATGATCAAGATAAGCTTCATCCTCTTATGGTTACCTTCCCCTCCTCCTACACTCACCCTCCTCCTTCTCTTTATAAGGCCGGCCCCTCCCCTCTCTCATTTGGTT